>OU452307.1:11933500-13255000 GCA_911728475.2 Pterostichus madidus
AATAGTAAGGCGTGTGTGAAAACTCTTCGAAATATCACCACAAGCACAAAATTGACTAACATCTTAAAACGCTTCATTGGCTGACAGTGGATTGACGTAAATAGAAAAATACAAATGATTGCCACTTGTCGAAGTTAATGCTGTACTTTTTGTTACTTTGTAAATTCGCTACAGCGAGCAGCCAATCAACGACGTGGAAATTTAAGCTCTATATTCTGCAACGCTATGAAGTTTGATGAAATAGATGATAGCTCTGATAGAATGAATTTATGCAGAAAATTAAATGTAGCAAATTTGAAGGTCGCGTGTAAAATGCAAGATTCAGTGTCAAAAGTTATTTTCTGCGCATATATTTCAAAAGTGTATACTCAAAGATTTGTTATTTTGAACACTTTCATCTTTGATGTTTGAAATATGTGATGACTATAAAGTGAATTGCAATATTATTGTTGAGAAATATTGACATAAACTACTTTTCGAATGAAATATAAATATTAATTATTTTACCATGAATAAATCTCAGAGCGTAGCGTACAGTTTATATTTATAAATTTATTTTGAAAAATTATTAGAATATGATCAGTTTTTGAGAGCTTCTATATTACGAGGGTCGTTCAATAAGTCTTTAGAAAATCCAAGAGATGGTGCTCTTAGTATCGAAAATGAATTTTTTCCAGTAAGCAGCACTCCTAACTAGTCAACTGTTAGAGTTTTAGCTTTAGCCGTCACGTAGTTTCATTGTTGTTGTCAATTGTAGTAAAAAACTTTTGATAGTTTATAATAATAGATAAAAGTGAGTTTCGAGCGGTGATTAAACATTTGTATTTAAAAGGCTTAACGCCGAAAGAAATTAAAGCTGAGTTGGATGAAGTTCATGGCACATCTGCTTCTGTGTTTGCAACTGTTTACAATTGGGCGAATGAGTTTAAACGTGGCCGTACATCCACAAAAGATGAACATCGTTCCGGACGCCCTGTAGAAGTGTCTACGCCCGAAATGATTGACCAAATCCACGATATGGTTTTAAGTGACTGACGAATCAAAGTGCGCGAAATAGTTGAGGCTACAGGCATATCACAAGGCACAGTCGCTTTAATTTTGCACGAAAAATTAGGTGTGAAAAAAATCTCGGCAAGATGGGTGCCGCGTTTGCTCACAGTGGAGAATAAACACAATCGTGTGGTGGACTCTGAGGCTGTTTTGGCGCTTTTCCGATACATTACTACACTCCAGAGACAAAAGAACAGTCAAAACAGTGGATTTTTGAAGGCGAACGGGCTCCGAAGAAGGCGAAGACGGCGAAATCGGCTGGCTAGGTTATGGCAACGGTCTTTTGGGATGCACGCGGAATCATCTTCATCGACTATTTGGAAAAGGGAAAAACGATAACAGGAGCGTATTATGCGTCATTATTGGACCGGCTGAGCGAAGAAATAAAAGAAAAACGTCCTCATTTGAAACGCAAAAAGGTCCTTTTTCATCAAGACAATGCACGTGTGCACACCTGCGCAGTTGCGATGGCCAAAATTACGGAATTAAAGTTCCAATTATTGCAACATCCACCGTATTCACCAGATTTGGCCCCCAGTGACTTTTTCTTATTTCCAAACTTAAAGAAATGGCTTGACGGACGAAGGTTTACGACCAATGAGGAGGTCATCGCCCGAACGGAGGCATATTTTGAGGAGCATCCGAAATCCTACTTTTTGGACGGCTTAAAAAATGTGGAAAAACGATTAGAGAAGTGTATAGAGCTAAAAGGAGATTATGTAGAAAAATAAAAAAAAAATTACCCAAAAAAAGTGTTTCTTCTACTTTTTTCTAAGGACTTATTGAACGTCCCTCGTATACTAATTTTAAAAATTTCACGGTTTTCCCGCTAGAGGAGCAAATGACCATGTTAGGCACAAACTTAAATTCTTGTAGCTATAATACAGGCGGCATTCTTTTATGATTATGTGTATACTTTAGGTACTGACATTTTTATAGGCGCACTTAACCTTCGCAAGGTGTTAGCTTTGACTATAAACTTAAGGCGCTCAGATCAAATAATACCCTTGTTTTTTAAGGAGATTATTATGCAGTAATAATGTGGTATAAATAAATAATATTTCGGAAACAAATTTAAAAAATACTTCTCCTTATTAAGGTAGTACTAGTGTGACGGTGGCGCCATCGATTGTCGAGTGGCGAAACTGACGCTCAAAAAATATAAAAATTGAATAAAATAAATGTTTTATACCTATTATGATTTAAATATCATGAATTGTTAACAGGTTGTTGGTCTAGTGAATTTTCAAAAAACCATACCACCGTGTGGTGTTGCCATTACAAATTGAGATTCTTAATTTTTCGTTAAAAACAAGGCTTTGCATGACTATATATCCATTACTAAACGATAAAAAACTTTCTTCTTCTGATACAATATACATGGATAGTTCTCGAGCATGAAATTTGGTGCATGTTAACATTGGATAGTCATACGCATCCTGTTAAAATATGAAACACATTCATCGTCTGTGAACAAATATATTCGCTTGTAAAGTAGAGTTCTTATAAACGGGGCTTATAGCGATCATCACTCAGAATCGCACATATTTGGTTGGTGTACCTCTAAAATTTTGCAGTTTCATTTGAAAAACTAGTATGATGTTCTAGATCTATCCTTGTATATTGTATCAGAAGGAGAAAGTTTTTTATCGTTTAGTAATGGATATAGCCATGCAAAGCCTTGTTTTTAACGAAAAATTATGGATCCTAATTTATAATGGCAACACCACACGGTGGTACGGTATTTGGAAATTCACTAGACCAACAACCTATTAACAATTTATGATATTCAAATCATAATAGATAGGTATAAAACATTAATTTTATTCTGTGTTTTTCTTTCCCCGAGCGTCAGTTTCGCCACTCGACGACCGATGGCGCCACCGTCATACTATAACTACCTTAACAAAGTAAAGGTCCCTATACCCACATTTATGTTTAGAGCGTATGAGCGTAACACTAAAGTAGGTTTTATTTAACAGTCGTTTTTAAATTGAGTTAGAGATTATCTCTAAATTTAACAGTGATTTTATAATGTCACTTGATCATCTCTAAAAGTTAAAAGTCATCTCTTACTAGAGACCGTCTCTAAGCAATTTTAAAGGTAACTATAGAATAATACTACTACATGAATATTAATTAACTTAAAAGTTTACAAATTATTGATAAATTAAATCGTCACTGGTTAAATATGATCCGAACACTTGAGGTGTGATATTTTTCTATTTAGAAAATAGGATAACCTACAATATTTATTTTTGGTAAAACTGTAGTACAACATAACAAAAATAATATCTTAGAATATTTATTAGCTTAAGGTAGTACTAGTGCGTCGGTGGTACCATCGGTTGTCGAGTGGCGAAACTGACGCTCAAAAAATATAAAAATTGAATAAAATAAGTGTTTTATACCTATTATGATTTTAATATCATGAATTGTTGACAGGTTGTTAGTCTAGTTAATTTTCAAATACCATACCACCGTGTGGTGTTGCCATTATAAATTGGGATTCTTAATTTTTCGTTAAAAACAAGGCTTTGCATGGCTATATATCCATTACTAAACGATCCTTCTGATACAATATACATGGATAGTTCTAGAACATCATACTAGTTTTTCAAATGAAACTGCAAAATTTTAGAGGTACACAAACCAAATATGTGCGATTCTGAGTGATGATCGCCATAAGTCCCGTGTATAAGAACTCAAATTTACAAGCGAATATATTTGTTCACAGACGATGAATGTGTTTCATATTTTAACAGGATGCGTATGACTATCCAATGTTTACGTGCGCCAAATTTCATTCTGATCTGCAAAAAAATTTTGCACGCTAGTACTACCTTAAGCTAAAAGTTTACGAATTATGATAAATTAAACTGAGTCAAAAAAGACCCGAACTACGTAGGAAGGTTAATCATTATTTTGTCTATATTGAAAAGAAATCGTCGGGTTCCATATTTTAATAGACATTATGGATCTTTAATACGGCAAAATACGCAATTATTATATCGTCATTTGGCAAATGACTGTTCTACGTACGTAATTCTATATTCTCGAAATGTATTAAAAAATAACTTATCAAGGCACCTGCCAGAATAATTTAATAAAACATAAGTATTTGTAGGTTATGGTTTAATTTAGGTATAATAGAAATCATAAACCGTAACTATGTATTCAATCGTTCCGTATGCTAACACTATGATAATAGAAACAAACAACATTATGTAATCTACTATTCTTTGAATTTGTTTTTTAGTGTTCACTTAAAATTGTATATTATTAGTGAAAACATTAGCTCATCGTTCTTTTAAGACACGCGTGTTACTTGCGTATTTTCCGCACTAATCACAAGGTACTTTTTTAAATATATATATTTTACCGTTAAAGTGCAGTATTAAATCATGTAAATTTTGATAAAAGCAAATACAAAAGTCTGCGTTTGTGGGAAGTGCGTTCTACGGCCTTAGGGCATGTTTGTTTAAAATGCGAGAGAAGCGAGTTTTGACAAAAACACGTTCAGTATTTAAATTATTCTGACCATTACTGGGTGCGACTTTTTACCGCAGCAGATCTTGGTAAGCGAAATATTTTTGTGCCTGAAGTGCAGTTACCGGTCGTCAAATCACGGCTCCAAAAAATGTTAGTGGTGGAGGAACTAAAGGGATAATTCTAATATGATAATAAACGTCAAAATATTTACCAATTTTACTTCTATTGATCGTTTTCACTTGAATCGTAAATAGTAACAATATATTATATCGTATATGGTATAATTATGTTTGATTTGTTGGCAGGGAAAATGTTTTTTTTTTCTTACCTTGAAAACCTAATTTGAAAAGTAATTTATTAGCGGCGTAGAACCATTAATATTTCTTGAAATTGGATGTATTTTAGTCAATAAGTAACACTTGAAATATATAATTTATGTCATGAATAATCGTTAGTAATGCCATGTTCTGTGTTCAGAATTTGTTTGTATTTTTTACTGTGAGGTTGCTACGCTTAAAATCTATTTCAGTAGACTGGTTAAATTAGAACTGAATCAATATTGGTGATGCTCAAATGTTTTTCTGTAAGTAGAAACGCTTAAATATTTATTTATATTATCATAACAAAAGTTGCTGTGAATAGTGCGAAACTAAAACTTAGTTTATTGTATTTTTAAATGTAAATATTTTAGGAGTGCTATGAGTGCTACTAATTTTAGAAAACGAGAACGTAATATACTGTAATTTATATAATATTGTAAGTACCTATTTTAATTCTATAAATCTAAACCATAGCGTAGCAAGGATTTTTCCGTAGAAGACAGAGATCAAAGAAGAATAATGTCTTTCTATCACAAATATTCCAATTTATTTTTTCTAAAGTAATAAAAATCTAATACACAATGTGTTTGAGTTAATTTGGACACTACATATACAGATGTTCAATTTAAGTGTACCACCATAGCAATCTTGAAAACTATAAGAGCTAAGGTTAGTTAAATTAGCAAAGAAATACCATTTTGCTAGTCTGTTATAAAGTTATTAACAATGAAAATATATTATTTTGGTTTTTTTATTCTGAAGGGAAAATCATTCTAAATTCAACGAATATAAAGTTCTGTACCCTTACATTCGATTTTTTTTTAGAAAAATGCATATTAAATTGACTTTAATTTAATTCAAATCGCATAAGAATCAGCGTGCTATGATAGAAACAAATGAACAAATCATAATATTAAATGTTAAAACGACTAGTTTGTGAAAAAAATAATAATTTTGTTAGTCATTTGTTTCTTTCATAGTGCGCTAGTTCCTATGCGATTTGAATTAAGTTTAAGTAAATTTTAAATGCATTTTTCTAAAAAAAAAAAATATAATGTCGGTAATTAAGTTTAAGTAAATTTTAAATGCATTTTTCTAAAAAAAAAATATATAATGTCAGGGTACTGAACTTTATATTTGTTGAATTCAGAATAATAAAATATATGTTCTCATTTAAAATAAGAAAGTTGTACCCCGTATTTTGAGTACCATTGATCGAAAAAAATGCTTGTTAATAGTTTTATAATAGACTAGGAAAATGATATTTGTTTGCTAATTTAAACAACCTTGTAGCTCTTATAGTTCTGGAGATAGCGGTGGTGGCACACTTAAATTGAACATCCTGTCTACTAAGTTTACATGTAGTTTTAAAAATAGTTACAGTGTTCCGTCAAAATTATATGAAACTGTAGTTTCAAAACAGATCTACAGATCGGATATGGCGCATGCGCATTTGTTTAATTTAAGTGACAAAAATGCCCATTTAACAGAATTCGTAGCTCTTATAATTTATAAGTTAGCAATAATAGTCCCTCGAAATTGAATCATCCGGTTTTGACAACTCTAGCGCTCGAATACGCCAACCAGCGGTAAAAAAATAACTACTCGTGGTGGGACTGTTTCATTTATTGTGCATGTTTGTATGGTAAACATACGTATTTCTATAACGTTAATATTAATTTTTTTCTATGAAGAACCTAAAAAAAGAAAATCTAATACGAACTGTTGCTTTTCCGGATGCAAATCGCTTTGAACTATTGCAACATATGATAAAAGAATCGTCCTCAGTTAATAATTTGTAATACATACTCCGGCAGCAATTTGTTAACTTAAACATTACACTACTAATTTCATACATTAATAAATTATCGTAGCAGTGGTCAATAAATAATTTAAATTTAGGTTTTAATTCGTCAGTTAAATCATGTTCTTTTAATATTGTAGCCGGCCTGTAGAACGTAAATATAATTCGGAATCTTCAGAACATGAAATTAGTATAATTTTGTATTGAGTAAATATTCGATGTTTACATTTTACAAGTTTATATTTTTGATAGTTGAATACTTACCGCCATATTAACTATGTATTTTGTAACTACAAATTATTTATCTATGCGAAAATAATATTATTCAAGCAAAAAGTAAATGATCATGAGAAAAAAATCTGTTTTTATTTTCTAATACTACGCGAATTATTCAGAATTAAAAAAATATATAGGTACAATTTTCTTACGAATGTGTAGACGTCCAAGACTTTAAACAAATGTACAACACTTCATTTCATCGTCAAAATTGGCGAAACGAACTCGACATTAACATATGTAATATAATGTAAACAAACCATTTATCCTACAAAAGCTAGGCGAACGCAGCGCCTCTATAGCTGATTTGAGTTGTAAATACATACATCCACCCAAATCAAAATAGGAGCGTCATCTAGGAATTCATATATAACAATTTTTTATTGTCTCGCTCAGTTATGGGTGCCCTTTGTTATAAAGATAGGGAAAAAAATATTAACAAAAATGTGGGTGAAGTTGTATGAATACGAGTATTTTCAAATAATGTTATGTTCATATAGAACAATCGAAAGTATGTACTGTACTTGAAACAGAAATGAGTATTAGTATATATATATAGTATTTTTACATGATGAATTTTAAGACAAGTAAAAATTTTAAGTTAAATGATTGATGAAACTATCCATATCTTAAGATTCTTGTTTAACTAAATAATTGACGTTATGTGACTAAAATAACTGATTCTATTATTTATATTTTACTTTTATGCATTTTGTTCTCGTATGAAACTGCCTGTGTAAAAATATAATTTTTTTAACTACACTTTTTACAATGCTGTCAGTGAGCTATCATTATACATGTTATTATTTATAATACCAGCTTCGTAAGCAAAATACATGAAAATAACATGAAAAAATCTGAGTAAATTATTTTGGTCACGGAATACTAAAATTGTGATGATTATTAAAGTAACTATGGAAAATAAATGATTATCATTAACTTACCAATCGATTTCAGACAATAATTATAGAATAGGGAGAGGACTTATCTAGGATTACTATATACAATTTTTAATTATTTTTGATATTACCTAGCGTACTGGAAATGAAATGTAAAGCCAATTTATTATGAGAATAGCATTAAATAAATTAAAATAAATTTAAATTAAGGTGCGGTAACTTGATATACTTCTAAGCAAAAATATTTTTTAAAAATATGTGAAAAACCTGCCGAAAAAAACGCACTTTTTATATTCTGCTTTAAATTATTGAATTCAACTGGAATAAAAATGTATGGAGATCACATTATATTTATAAATATACTGATTATTTTTAATTACTTTATTGCAACGGTTTTTGAGAAATTAAATTAAAATTTTGAAATGACTTTCTTGTATTATTTGATTGTTTTAAAATTTATTACGATACTTTCAACATTTAATTTCTAAAATATATGTATGTACATTGCACGCCAATTAAAAGTACGCTTACTAATATCCTCGCCTAGTGATTACCAGTAATTTTGAAATAATATTACTTACTGAAAATTTATCGATAAATTACTGGTAATAGTGGTAATTTGAAATTACACTTCTTTATATTATATTGAACTTATTACAAGATGTAAATGGGTAGTATAAATAAAAGTTATGCAATATATACGTGCAGTGAATAAATTAAACTTTACTGTTCAGTCCTTTAGGTATAACATACACATAAAATAAATAAACAGGAAACCTAACTTTTTAAAAATATGGCTAATTTTTTGCATACTTTACACAACAAAACTTAAAATAAGTAAATATATATTATCACGCTTTTTACCCATTACTGGATGTGGCACTCTGCCGAAGTAGATCTCGGTAAGTAATATATTTATGCACGTGAAGTCCAGTTACCAGCCGTCAAATCATGGCCCCCAAGTATGTTAGTGCAGGGTGAGCCACAGGGATAATTTTAATGTGGTGAAAATGTTTGTCGGCTGTGGGAATCGAACCAGGATTCTCAGAATCCACAGACCGACTCGATACCACTGAATCACCTTCATTGCATCAAACAAGTTAAGGTAGTACTAGTGTGACGCTGGCGCCATCAGTTGTCGAGTGGCGAAACTGACGCTCAAAAAAATATAAAAATTGAATAAAATAAGTGTTTTAACCTATTATGATTTGAATATCATGAATTGTTATCAGGTTGTTGGTCTAGTGAATTTTCAAATACCGTACCACCGTGTGGTGTTGCCATTATAAATTGGGAATCTTAATTTTTTGTTAAAAACAAGGCTTTGCATGGCTATATATCCATTACTAAACGATAAAAAACTTTCTCCTTCTGATACAATATACAAGGATAGTTCTAGAACATCATACTAGTTTTTCAAATGAAACTGCAAAATTTTAGAGGTACACCAACCAAATTCTGATTCTGAGTAATTATCGCCATAAGCCCCGTGTATAAGAACTCAACTTTACAAGTGAATATATTTGTTCACAGACGATGAATGTGTTTCGTATTTTAACAGGATGCTTATGACTATCCAATATTTATGTGTGCCAAATTTCAATCAGATCTGCAAAAAAAATTTTCACGCTAGTACTACATTAAGTACCACTTAAAAACATTGAAAGATATTTGTCACGTCACAAGTACCTACAAAACTTCAAAAAATCATATCTCGCTTAATATAAGATAGTTTAAAAACCTTGCTTTCATCAATTGTCATAGTTTTTCAAATACGTTCATAAAAAAAAAATTAAAAATAAATCGGTGTAGGAAACCCATTACATTTATTTGGAAATCAGTCATGTTCTTGGCAAGACTCGTTTCGCTCGCGTTTTGAACAAACAAACATTATTCCCACAGAACACGCTCTCCACAAGCAAATTCTGGTACTTGTTTTTGGAAAATATACAAATACGTCTTCTAGAACCTATATAGAACGATCATTGTACGAGCGTCACATTAGTAGGTCCGAATCTTATTTTTTTCGTGGATGTTTAATTTTATGGGATGGCTAGCACAGTGGTATGAAGTCGGCCTGTGGATCCTGAGGTCCCTGGTTCGATTCCCACAGGCGACAAATTTTCATAATTTGAAAAAGCTATCCCTGTGGCTCCTCCACCACTAACATGTTTGGGGGCCGTGAATTGACGACTGGTAACCGCACTTCACGCGCAAAATATATCACTTACCGAGATCTGCTTCAGCAGAGTGCCACACCCAGTAATGGGTAGAAGGCGTGATGATATATATTTATGTTTAATTTTGCAGTTTTATTTTTCGTGTAGTATTCAAAAGAATTAAACGAAATATGAATAATACAAAAACTAGTATTTTCTTAATGCACAGATAAAATTTGAAGTCAATCGATATATAAATCTTAGAATGAGGAAATAAACATTTTTGTATTATCTAAAACTCTTTTTTTAACAGAGTGTTCCATTTAAGTGTGCCACCATTGCTATCTCGAGAACTATAAGAGCTACGAGGTTGGTTAAATTAGCAAAGAACCACCATTTTAGAAGACTATTATAATGAGCAAAAAAAAAATTAATTTTCCACCAGAAATTCTCAAAATACGGGACACAACTTTCTTATTTTAAATAGGAACATATGTTTGTTTTTAGGTTATTCGATAGAGTATTTTTTTCTGAATTCAACTATATAAACATATCATATCTTAATATAAGGAAATAACTGAGAAAAATACTGTTAAATTTATATGTATTTTATTTATATTTGGCTGAAACAAGAATGCTTTGGATAAAAAATAATTGAATATATTGTTCTGTATAACATTACTTCATTATTTGTTGTTAAATGTTTTTTTTTTTTTCTGGCTTCTTTGGCGGACCAACTACTCAGGTCATATGCCGCCATTACGCCCTGATCTGCGTTTTAGTTGTTATTGTCAACAGCAACGCGAGTTTTCTCTGGACGGTCACTAAATGTTATTAATTTTAATATTATTGTAGTTACACCTTTGTTTGATTTGTTTATTATTCAATTAATTTCTATCCAAATCACTCTTGTTTCAGTCAGATATAAATAAAATACATATAAATTTAACATTAGAATATGATATGTTTATCGTTGAATTCAGAAAAAAATACGTTATCGAATAACCTAAAAAAAATATATATGTTCCCATTTAAAATAAGAAAGTTGTGTCTCGTATTTTGAGAACCACTGGTCATAAAAAAAACGTATTTACTCATTGCAATAGTCTTATAAAATGGTGGTTCTTTGCTAATTTAACCAACCTCGTAGCTCTTATAGTTCTCGAGATAGCAATGGTGGCACACTTAAATGGCATATCCTGTGTATACTGCTATACATTTTGGCTGGTACCACGAGCATATTACTAAAACACTGTTTTTGGGTGTGTTAGTTAAAACCATGACGACATCTTAAAACACTCTTAAAATAATGCTTACCACGAGCATTGTTTTAAGTCTGTTTTAGCTAAAACCATGTAAACAAGAAAATTTATATGACAACGTTGTAAAAGACGCAATACGCATGCGCGTTTCGTGAATATTTTTGACAGTTTCCAATTCAATATGAAAGCAGTTTGACAGGTTATGATTTTCAGATGTCAGGTACTTCGTTAAACTCATGAAAGAACACTAATAAGATGCGGGCACCCACGTGATAATGAACAGCTGTTTCGGGAAAATTCATTGCGCCACCTACAAAATGAACTATTTTTTGGGACGAAATTTGAAAAGAACCAATAGGATGCGAGCACTCACGTGACACTGTGACAGCTGTCACGTGAGTGCCCGCATCCTATTGGTTCTTTTCTAATCTCGTCCCAAAAAATAGTTCATTTTGTAGGTGGCGCAGTGAATTTTCCCGAAACAGCTATTCATTATCACGTGGGTGCCCGCATCCTATTGCTCCTTGGGTGAACTGTAAAAGGCGCTTCCACAATTAAAACATAAGTATTTAACAGGAACATATTTTGATTCTAATATTTTGCACCTAATCACATTCATTAATATGTTATTATTGTATTTTAGAAAGAGAATGGCAGCCATAAAGATTAAAACGGATAATTGAACGTCCGAGGTAAATAATTTGCTGATTGAATAACCGAATTAAAGAAAAGGTATAATAGAAAACTACATAGCTGGAAATAATGAATGTGTTTGAAATAATTTGGTACATGCGAAAACTGTAGCACTTAAAAAATTAAACGAAAATTGTGTACAATACATATTTTTGTAAATTATATTTTATTAATCATAAAACTTGGTTATTAACAATATTCACTTATGTTACAATTAATTAAATAAAATCAGAAAACGGATAGTTTTCATTATAAAAAGCGCGCGAATTAACAAAAAGTATATTAATTATGACAATAATCACATTCGATAAAGAGTAGTGGTCTGCTATACTGTAAAATTCTTGTCTGGTTTTCACTAAATTGTACAATATGATGAATATCTGGAGATGCGATGCCAGAACTATATAGGTTTACATTTCTTATAATTCTGCTGTCGTACTTTTGAGAAATGTCGTGTAGATCACCTGAAGACAATAAAATGAATTGTTAAAATATACATACCTATTTGTACATTTAATGTAATTTAAATTACACCGAACTACAAAATACAGAATTGTGGTTATGTATTGTGTCATATGACAGCTGTAAAGAAGCAGAAAGTCACACGATTTGCGACTGCGCGCAGATACTGAATAACTGGCGCGTACATTTAATTTAAATTTTACTTATCTTTATCATGTTCATTTCTTTGACGAAGTACCGCAGTGTCACCAAAACTTGCATTTCACGAGAAAACATTTTTCACTATATTATATTCTTCGCTGTTTCTTCGGAACAACTGTATTTTTGTATAAATACTCTCACATTCAACACAATAAATGGATTCTTGTGTTCTTTAAATAAAATTTCTCATTTTCAAGGCGTATTTACTTTAATTACTGGGCGAATCGTACAATTTTTATCATAGACGTCAGCCATGTTTGTCTTAAAACAATGCTTAAAACAACTCTAGGCAGTTTTAGAACACGTTACTAAACAGTTGACTTAAAACATGCAAAAACAGCCAAAAACAGAGCTCGTAGTACATATATTTAGAACACCCAAAAACAACGCTCTTAAAACACCCAAAAACAGAGCTCGTGGTACCAGCCATAGTGTCTACGATTTATTTAATGTTAAATTTAATTAAAAATATTGAAAATTAATTCTAGAATTTAGTAAATATAAGGGACCTGTGAGGAACTTTTAGGCCGCATGGTTATTCAACGCCGTAGATATCAGTCCTCGTGGTTTTAATTGGCGTGGCATACAAGACAAAAAATGTTTCATTCATAATAACAATAATAATATAGCACAGCTCGTTGGTACTGATCCAAACGATAGTGCGAGTTAGACAGCATTGCGCGCGAAAAGTATTTGGATGGGTGAGCTTCCAGGGAAACTCGCATTAATGTTGAAGGAATAAGGGCATAATGGCAGCATATGACCTTGGTACTTGGTCCGCCAAGAAGCCACGAAGCCACAAAAATTATATCTTGTTTAAAAAAGATCATTATGCACGTGTCCAGCTGTCTACTTCAGATCCTATTAGGTACATGATTATAGATGATTAAGTAGCAGTTGACTAAGTTAATATTTGGTTGTCAAACGTTCCTAAATTATTTCAGAGATAATAGATAAATGTGTCAAATAACAGATAGACCGTATGAAATATTCGACCACTATTTATTTTTTTCCCTGAAAAAATTACATAAGAACGTTATATAACTAAAAAAATAAAGTTGATTAATACTAGCGAAAATTGTACGAAATACTTTTAAGTACCATCAAGTAATTTCCACGTCCGGTTATGCAAAAATTGATCAAAATTTCATGGAATCTTCCTATCAAACAAACATCCAAACATTCGAATATACACACATACTTATAGGCGAACATCAATTTGAAAATGATTAAAATAGATTCAGAGAAGTCAAAACATCCTTCAACTCACAATAGAATTTATTCACGATTGCATATTATTTAAAAAAGTAGAAAATACTCTTTTGTTTCGTTTCAATTTTATAATTTTACGAATGATGTCAAGGATCGATTAGATCAATCAAACACGACAAATCTATTTCATTACGAAACCAAAAATAGACATTAATTGACGATACTTGCAAAAGAGATGGAGTGTATATTAGAAAGAGATCCAAACAATTCCTCTTCCCTGCGTACTCTAGCATAAATTGTCAACGGCTGAACAATGTTAACGTATACTTGTTTATTTGTGTAATTGTTTATTTTATTCTTTAGTGATTGAGGAGACAAGAAAACCTAATATTTTTTGTAAAATATTTATATTTTTACCGAGAATCATTTGTACACAACCCACATAAAAGCTTTATGTTGTGTTCTGTAGTTTGGCGTTTGATAAATATTTGTTTGTGTGACGGTTGACGGTAACCTATTAATTACGTAAAGTGTTGTTAGGTGGTAACCTTAAATATTTTCTTTTAAAGTAAGATACGAGGTGTGGCTATTAAATAACGAGACTGATGCTGTTTTAACATTTTATTTTGATTCCATACCTATTTACTTATTATCACTTTCAATATACACCTCTCCTCTATCCTTACAATGCTCCATGCGAATCTTCCATTGTTCGAAACAGTGCTGGAAGTCTTTTTCTGTCAGCTCCTTCAGAACGCGTGCCGATTTCTCTTTCAAATCACAAATCTTGTTGCAATCAGAGCTGGGCAAGCTACTTAAAAAAAGTAGCTAAGCTACAGCTGTTCTTTAAAAAAATAGCTGAGCTACAGCTATAAGCTACATTTTGTAAAATATAGCTAAGTTACAGCTAACAGCCTTCATTAAAGTAGCTGTTAAATTTTAAAGCTACTTTTTCAATTATTGTGAATTATTAAATTTGCCATTGTCATATGGTCAGTTGATCAGTCTTTTGTTATAATGACTGCTAATAAATATAAAAAATCGCAAATGGGCAAATGTACTGTTAATTTATTATGCTATAATTCTTATTTATATCGGAATAAATTAACAGTCACAATAACAGAAGACTCCTAAACAGTCAATGTTTAGTTCATCTAATATTTAATACAAAAGTAGGATAGGTTAAGAACAAATGAAAAATAAAATATGTTAATAGATTTTACATTATATAATAACTTGTTATCCTACAGTTATAGAAAACAATAAAGATGGTGCAATTCAAATACAAAACAAAAATTAATAGATATTTCTTAATGAACAGTGGTAGCTTTAAGCTACAGAAAGTAGCTTTAAAAGTAGCTTCAGTTGTTATAACAATATTTTTAAGCTAATAGAAAAAAAATATAGCTCACTACAAGCTACAGCTATATTTTTTCACATTTAGCTAAGCTACAGCTACAGCTAAGGTAAATGTAGCTAAGCTACAAAAGTAGCTAGCTACTGCCCAGCTCTGGTTGCTATTAAGGCAAATTTCACCTTAGGAAACAGATAGAAGTCGCACGGTGCAAGATCTGGCGAATAAGGCGAATGGTCCAACACTGGGATGCTGTACTTGGCTAGAAATCTCTTGACAGACATTGCGGAATGAATCAGCGCATTGTTCTGATGGAGTTTCAATAGCAGTTTTGCCAAGTTTCATGTGAAATTTCACAATTCGTTGCTCCAATGTTGCACTTAACATTTTTTCGACGAAACAAAAAAACTACTCTAATAAGAACGAATGCTACGGCTATACGGATTTGTTTACAGAAGCGAGAGGTACTGCATTCGAAAGAGAAAGCTTCACGCTAAAAAACTGACGGTCTCTGGTGTTTGGCGCATGCGTACTTCGTCTGTAGCAACGTCAGTCTCGTTATTTAATAGCCACACATCGTATATAAATAAAAAATAGTGGCATTACTAGGAATTTTCAAGGATTTTATATGAACACTGGATAGCTGACTTACGCGTACAAAGGTAAGTGGTGGAGATATGCCGCCATTTGCAAGAAAGGCAAAACGTACATTACTCTATTGTATTATATAGCATTTTTCTTTTGTTTGTATTGAATAAATACTATCAAATGTGAAATTGTACAAATATTTAAAAAATGCCGCCTTTTTGTTGCTTATAGGAGGTGCACTTTATCTGAACAATTTTAAAGAACGCAATAGAATTGATCAAAACTAAAAAATAAACCAATAATTGTTACCACTTATAATAAACGGGATAGGTTAAACTGTCTAATTTATTTACTTTATTATTCGTGACATTCAGAAACTAAATAAATATTATTAATTTTATTTTGGATCTTTCTCGCAAAAGAAGGCCGTTTATTCAATGGTGTGATCTGATTACCTGTTTTTAATTTAAAATATATTTTTGTATTTACTATAACTATAAATTAATAGTTATTTAATACACAAGTGTTTTATTATACTAATAAAACACAGGTGTAATACAAAATTTTATCCACAACTTATAATTATAGGTATCGAAGAAGATTGGTCGTAATGTTTAACGTTGATTCATTTATATATAGTTTCTCAAAATACGATAGATCATGAAGTGGTTGCTAAGTAACAAGTTGTTTACAGTGTTTTATGGAATATAAAACACTAGTGTTTTATGAGCCATATAATTCAACTGAAATCAGTGTAATTATGTCTTTATAATATATGAGTTATATAGTTTTTAATGTCTATATTTGTTTATATTATTATTATTACTAACTTTCAAATATTATGCGTGAAGTAGTAGCTTCACATCTTGATTGCAGTAGCTAAAGTTTGACTTTTAATAGCGATGCGTAAATGCAATGCATTTTTTATGGAGTTTATTTTACGCTCTTTGCTCATAAGAGCTCTTATACTCTTTGGTACGGATACACATTTTTAATGGATTGCTGTGCTTAGTTTTTGTTTGATTCTTCATAACAACGAATTGTTTGTTTTAAGATAACTGTCAAATGAAAATAGTTCAGTCGGTTTTAATTTACGTATTTTGGACACTCATTTAAAGACTGTTAATTATTATGAATTGTGATACATCATTATTGTGAAGATATCATTAGGCGAAGAAACTGATGTCAAGTTTGAGAATCTAACAAACTGTAATGTTATCATTAATAATTATAATTATTACAATAAAGAAGATCCAAAGAACCCTGGTTCGAAACCCACCGCCGACAAAAAATTTTCACCAATTTAAAATTACTCGTGTGGCTCCTCCACCACTAACATCTTTGTGGGCCGTGCTTTGATGGTTGGTAACCGCACTTCACGCGCATAAATATATCACTCACCAAGATCTGCTTCGGCAGAGTGCCACGCCCAGTAATAGGTAAAAAGGTGTGATGATATATTTATATTTTATACAATAAAGAAGATTAAGATTGAACCATTTTTCCTTAATTATTTTTTAAAATATAAGGTAGTTGAAAAAGTATTCACATGTGGTTGCGCCCTTTACCTACTGCTTGTGTCATAAACTGTACACTCATGTAAAAAAGGCAGGTTAACACATTTATTACACAATATACTATTTCTTTATTAAGTAAATAAATATAAAATAAATATATCATCACGCCTTTTACCCATTACTAGGTGGGGCACTCTGCTGAAGCAGATCTCGGTAAGTGATATATTTATGCGCGTGAAGGGCGGATACCAGTCGTCAAAAACGGCCCCCAAAGATGTTAGTGGCCACAAGGGTAATTTTTTAATTTGTGAAAATGTTTTGTCGGCTGTGGGGACGAAACAAGGGTTCTTAGGATCCACAGGCCGATTTGATACCACTGAGCAATTACCCCATAATATATATGTTCTCGTGTTATAGAGTAATGCCACTCCTCGAGAGTGGGATTGGCTAAAGCAATATAGTAATTAAAAACAACAACATTATGACGTCATTATGAATTAACATTTTTTAATCAATACAAACAGGACATCCCACAACACAATACAATACTTTCCTTATATTTACATTGATGTGTGAAAAAATAAAAATTATTTTAAGCTTGATTATCTCTCATAACAAACAAAAATATATTGTACACTGGATGTTTGAAAAATAGGGACAAATGGTTTAAATTACAAACGTGGGGACGAACTAAAATGCCACTTTTTCTAATGAAAAGATTCCGAATCTTCTGGTTTCGTCAAAAGTGATTTGTAAAAGGAAATGATCTATTTTTTATTTTTTTCTGAAAATATTTCAAATTAGCTTTACATTGATGTTAAATACTTGCATTTTCATTAGGAATTAACCTTATTATTAGTTTTTTAAAATTATGAAACTTTACAGGCAGATTCATAAAGCGGATTAGCGTTAACACCATTTTTGATTTCGTTTATAACTCTCTTTTCAATGTACGAAACCAGTTTATTTTAACTTGAGTTAAAAAGAGAGTTAATAAGCATCAAATTTAGTTCATTTCTTTAATCTGTTTTAATTTGAAATAGAGTTATAGATAATATCTTCCAAAAAAACAATTACATTGTTAAAGGTACGCCAAGATTGCGCAGATTCCTTCCCCAAAAATTGTAATATCTATATATTACAGATTTAAAAAAAAGTGATATCTAATTAAGCCAAGAAAAATATTCGAATTTAAAAAACCTTATCGAACAGTTTTAAAAATATCGGGTCAAATAAAAAAAAATTAATTAAAAAAAACCTTGGCGACCCCAGTGTTTAAAATGTTACTTAAACTGGTAACATTTTAAACACTGGGGTCGCCAAGGTTTTTTTTAATTAATTTTTTTTTATTTGACCCGATATTTTTAAAACTGTTCGATAAGGTTTTTTAAATTCGAATATTTTTCTTGGCTTAATTAGATATCACTTTTTTTTAAATCTGTAATATATAGATATTACAATTTTTGGGGAAGGAATCTGCGCAATCTTGGCGTACCTTTAACAATGTAATTGTTTTTTTGGAAGATATCACTTTTTTTTGATACAATAGTTTGACCCTATATTATAAATGATATTTGGTATTGGTATATTGTTATTACATCTTTCTATAAAAATCTAAATTCGTTCTAAAATAAATATATAAGCATGTTTAGAGTTTCTTGGCGAAGTTTGTTTTCCAACGTGAGAATCATTTGCAAGCATCCTTGATTTTCCTTTTTTAATCATATTGTGTAGTGTCCCTCAGCCATTGAAGTACCATGGTGAAATATAGCACTTTTTATTTATATCCTTGAATCAAATAAGTTCCCATTGAAACGTTTTAAATATTACGTGTATCAGTTAGTTTCCGAATATATCCATTTTCATTTTCAAATAACAGAATTTGGAAAATTAATACTGTGCCAAAAGAAACTAATTCGGTTTTATGTAATTTATGTGAGTGCATGCATTCTGAACATTGAGCTTCTACATTTTCTTTCACAACCAATTGTTTATTAATAAGCTCTTGTATAGTAATGCTCTTATTACTACAATCACGTATTGGAATAATAATAAATACTAGCGGTCGGCCTGGCTTTGCCAGGCCTCACGCTAATCTCCGCGGACACTGATATAGAATTAACTTCAGTAAGACAATAGACACAATATAAATTGAATTATTACGAATCTAAGACTTTTAAATTCTACACGGCTGTCCATCTAAAAATCTTTTAATATATACTAAATATGATAGGTTTTGAATCACTATCACTAAAACAATTGCCGATCAATAGAAATCCAATTCTGCAAGAAAGCTCTTCAAAATACCTTTCAATTGATACAAAAAATGATGGATTTTGATGTCCTTTCATTAAAACAATAGACGATCGAAAAGTATGAATTTTATACGCGAGCCCTTCCAAAGATCTTTTATTTGATACCAAATACGATAGGTTTTGGAGTACTTTCACTAAAACAATTGATAATCGAAAAGTATTAAATTTTGTACGCGAGCTCTTCAAAAGATCTTTCATTTGATACCAAACACGATAGGTTTCGAAGCACTTTCATTAAAACAAATGCCAATCGATAAAATTCCAATTTGCATGTTAGCCCTTCAAAAGACCTTTCAATTGATACCAAAAACGATGGATTTTGAAGCACTTTCACTAAAACAATTGACGATCGAAAAGTATTAAATTTTGCTCGCAGGCCCTTCAAAGGATCTTTCATTTGATACCAAACACGATAGGTTTTCGAATACTTTCGTTAAAACAATTGCCGATCGAAAAAAATCCAATTTTGCATGCAAGCCCTCAAAAAGGCCTTTCATTTGATGCCAAACACGATAGGTTTTGGAACACTCTCGCTAAAACAATAGCCGATCGAAAAAATTTCAATTCTGCATGTAAGTCCTTAAAAAGATCTTTTATTTGATGCCAAACACGATAGATATTGGCTAAAACAATTGCCGATCGAAAAAATTCTAATTCTGCATACAAGTCCTTAAAAAGACCTTTCATATAATGCCAAACACGATAGGTTCCGAAGCACTTTCATTAAAACAAATGCCAATCGATAAAATTTCAATTTTGCATGCAAGTCCTTAAAAAGACCTTTTATTTGATGCCAAACACGATAGGTTTTGGAACACTTTCGCTAAAACAATTGCCGATCGAAAAAATTCTAATTCTGCATACAAGTCCTTAAAAAGACCTTTCAATTAATGCCAAACACGATAGGTTTCGAAGCACTTTCATTAAAACAAATGCCAATCGAAAAAATTTAAATTCTGCATGCAAGCCCTCAAAAAGACCTTTCATTTGATGCCAAACACGATAGGTTTTGGAACACTTTCGCTGAAACAATTTCCGATCGAAAAAAATCTAATTCTGCACGCAAGCCCTTAAAAAGACCTTTCATTTGATACCAAACACGATAGATTTTGGAACACTTTCGGTAAAACAATTGCTGATCGAAAAAATTCTAATTCTGCATGCAAGCCCTTGAAAAGACCTTTCATTTGATACCAAACACGATAGGTTTTGGAATACTTTCGCTAAAACAATTGCCGATCGAAAAAATTCCAATTTTGCATGTAAGCCCTTCAAAAGACCTTTCGATTGATACCAAAGACGATGGGTTTTGAAGCACTTTCACTAAAACAATTGACAATCGAAAAATATTAAATTTTGCTCGCGAGCCCTTCAAAAGATCTTTCATTTGATACCAAACACGATAGGTTTTGAAACACTTTCGTTAAAACAATTGCCGATCGAAAAAAAAAACAATTTTGCGTGCAAGCCCTTAAAAAGACCTTTCATTTGATACCAAACAAGATAGGTTTTGGAAAATTTTCGCTAAAACAATAGCCGATCGAAAAAATTTATATTCTGCATGCAAGCCCTCAAAAAGACCTTTCATTTGATGCCAAACACGATAGGTTTTGGAACACTTACGCTGAAACAATTGCCGATCGAAAAAATTCTAATTCTGCATGCAAGCCCTTGAAAAGACCTTTCATTTGATACAAACACGATAGGTTTCCAAGTACTTTCATTAAAACAATTGCTAATCGATAAATTTCCAATTTTGCATGTAAGCCCTTCAAAAGATCTTTCGATTGATACCAAAGCCGATGGGTTTTGAAGCACTTTGACTAAAACAATTGACAATCGAAAAGTATTAAATTTTGCTCGCGAGCCCTTCAAAAGATCTTTCATTTGATACCAAACACGATAGGTTTTGAAACACTTTCACTAAAACAATTGACAATCGAAAAGTATTAAATTTTGCTCGCGAGCCCTTCAAAAGATCTTTCATTTGACACCAAACACGATAGGTTTTGAAACACTTTCGTTAAAACAATTGCCGATCGAAAAAAATCCAATTTTGCATGCAAGCCCTCAAAAAGACCTTTCATTTGATGCCAAACACGATAGGTTTTGGAACACTCTCGCTAAAACAATAGCCGATCGAAAAAATTCCAATTCTGCATGTAAGTCCTTAAAAAGATCTTTTATTTGATGCCAAACACGATAGATTTTGGCTAAAACAATTGCCGATCGAAAAAATTCTAATTCTGCATACAAGTCCTTAAAAAGACCTTTCATTTAATGCCAAACACGATAGGTTCCGAAGCACTTTCATTAAAACAAACGTCAATCGATAAAATTTCAATTTTGCATGTAAGCCCTTCAAAAGACCTTTCGATTGATACCAAAGACGATGGGTTTTGAAGCACTTTCACTAAAACAATTGACAATCGAAAAAAATCCAATTTTGCATGCAAGCCCTTAAAAAGACCTTTCATTTGATACCAAACAAGATAGGTTTTGGAACACTTTCGCTAAAACAATTGCCGATCGAAAAAATTCCAATTTTGCAAGTAAGCCCTTCAAAAGACCTTTCGATTGATACCAAAGACGATGGGTTTTGAAGTACTTTCACTAAAACAATTGACAATCGAAAAATATTAAATTTTGCTCGCGAACCCTTCAAAAGATCTTTCATTTGATACCAAACACGATAGGTTTTGGAACACTTTCGCTAAAACAATTGCCGATCGAAAAAATTCTAATTCTGCATACAAGTCCTTAAAAAGACCTTTCAATTAATGCCAAACACGATAGGTTTCGAAGCACTTTCATTAAAACAAATGCCAATCGAAAAAATTTAAATTCTGCATGCAAGCCCTCAAAAAGACCTTTCATTTGATGCCAAACACGATAGGTTTTGGAACACTTTCGCTGAAACAATTTCCGATCGAAAAAATTCTAATTCTGCACGCAAGCCCTTAAAAAGACCTTTCATTTGATACCAAACACGATAGGTTTTGGAACACTTTCGGTAAAACAATTGCTGATCGAAAAAATTCTAATTCTGCATGCAAGCCCTTGAAAAGACCTTTCATTTGATACCAAACACGATAGGTTTTGGAACACTTTCGCTAAAACAATTGCCGATCGAAAAAATTCCAATTTTGCATGTAAGCCCTTCAAAAGACCTTTCGATTGATACCAAAGACGATGGGTTTTGAAGCACTTTCACTAAAACAATTGACAATCGAAAAGTATTAAATTTTGCTCGCGAGCCCTTCAAAAGATCTTTCATTTGAAACCAAACACGATAGGTTTTGGAATACTTTCGTTAGAACAATTGCCGATCGAAAAAAATCCAATTTTGCATGCAAGCCTTTAAAAAGACCTTTCATTTGATACCAAACACGATAGGTTTTGGAACACTGTCGCTAAAACAATTGCTGATTGAAAAAATTCTAATTCTGCATGCAAGCCCTTGAAAAAACCTTTCATTTGATACCAAACACGATAGGTTTCCAAGTACTTTCATTAAAACAATTGCTAATCGATAAAATTCCAATTTTGCATGTAAGCCCTTCAAAAGACCTTTCGATTGATACCAAAGACGATGGGTTTTGGAGCACTTTCACTATAACAATTGACGATCGAAAAGTATTAAATTTTGCACGCGAGCACTTCAAAAGACCTTTTAATTGATACCAAAGACGATTATCGGCTAATAAAACATTAAATGGAATTGCAATTTTCGAATATTGGCTCAAAGTTTATATTACTGTAATATAGACAGTCAGTGTCGCCGTTTTCTGCTTAATCTTGGCGACGACAACTAACGCCTGTCTTGATTATATATTTTTGAATACAGAAATACTTGCATATGAACTTTAAACATATATTTTACACAAATTTGGTAACTCGCAATGTCAAAAGTCAATAAATTTTAGTCTTGTACTTCTGGTTTTGCATCAGTTTCCGATCGACAACGAAGCGAGCTCGAGAGCCGAAGTTGTCGAACTGAGCGTAAGGTGCTGCCGCTAGTCGGACAAGTCGCGAAAAGCCAAACAAAATGCGTCGAGAGGAACGAGAAATTGATTGAAAAAAATCTTATATAGGGAAATAATAGCTTGTAAAGTAATAATTAATACAAAAATTGTATCTAATACAAACAAGGGTGGTATGTAGTAAATTATCATATGTTTAACGTGACTAATTTATCGGCTAATAAAAAGATAAATGGAATTACAATTTTCGAATATTGGCTCAAAGTCTTCGTTACTGTAATATAGACAGTCAGTGTCGCCGGCCGTAGGCTGCTTGATCTTGGCGTCGACAACTACCGCCTGTCTTGATTAAAAACTGTGTTCGCGCTAATCCGTTTTATGAATCTGCTTGTTAATGTATTATTTATTTACTATGATATTTTACTTGATATAACATTTGTTATTGATTTTTTTAAACTGTCTAAGAATTAAGGAAAAATATTTGCATTTAAATAAGTATTATAAATAATTATTTTACTCTACTGATTCTTAGATAAAAAATAAACGATATTTCAGCTAAACGTCAAAATATTTGACAAAGATAATGTGAAACTTATAATGTATAATTTTTTTTTTATTTTTTCAAAATTATAAATATTTAATGCATTATCAGTTTATCATTATTATTATTTAATAAAATATTTTGTCGTTTTCCTGATATTGTATATCATATGTTGTTTAATATGTCGCACAATTAGAACTGTCGCATAAATACATGCCCTTTATTTAAAGTGCATGTTTTTAGATCCAATAGCTATTATTTATTATATATTAATAAATAAATTATAATTATAAACATTATAATAGTCAGTAGTACTAAAATTGTGTACTTCAGACTAAGGGCAATTATTTTTGTGAATTTCAAAAAAAAAAAATCTTGTATTCTTTAATCACTATAACAAATGAACCCATTAAAGTTTAGGGCAAAAATATATGTACAAATATCCTGTATTATCAAAGTATTGGATATATGATAATATAATATTTATGTATGGGGTAGGTGGCTCTGTGGTATCGGGTTCGATTCCCACATCCGACAATCAATTTTCACCACTTTAAAACTATCTCTGCGGCTCTCCCTCCACTAATGTCCTTGTGGGACGTGATTTGACGGCTGGTAACTGCATTTCACGCGTAAAATATGTCACTTACTGGGTAGAAGGCGTGATGATATATTTATTTTATTTTTTAATTATTGAGACTTTAGTACCTATAGAATGGGTAGATCCAGATTTTTTAAATTATAAAATTGATTGAAATTTGGTAGAACCACTTTTTATTCAACATTAAGTACGTTTGAGGCAATATAATTGAAATATCGATATATTGAATTCAATACATCCGCAAATCAAAATATCGATATATTGAAACATCGGAACATCGATACATCGACATATCAAACATCGGTATATCGATATTGTTTTTGTCAATCATTGTTATTCGATATATTTAGCTATAATCGTTTAATTTGTTTCGCAGATCTTATATTTCTACTTTTTAGTTATATTAAAAAAATATTTTCTAATAGGGCCGGTATTTCAATCTCATAACAAAGTTTTTAATCTAATTATTTGTCAAACAAACAAAAAATATCGCATCGAAATTATGGTTAAAATTATAAAAATTATCAGGCAGATTCATAAAACGTATTAGCGCTAACACCGTTTTTAATATTATCCATAACTCTGTTTCAAATGAAGACAGATTCGAGAAATGAATTAAATTTGATGCTAATTAACACTCTTTTTAACTCAAGTTAAAATAAAGTTTTTTCGTGATTTAAAAAAGAGATTTAAAAACAAAATAAAAAATGGTGTTAGCGCTAATCCGCTTTATGAATCTGCCTATATATGAATTGTCATATTTGTGATGTGGTATTTTTTGTTTGTTAAGTAAATAAATTGATTAGAAACAAAATATCCTAGCTTCTCTTTATGGTTATTATGTAACGTCAAGTTGCCGTATCCATGTTAGTTTTATTAATAATAAAACTACAAAAAATATGCAAAAATTAACAAAAACTAATTAACGTGAGAAATGAATTTTCTTCATGATTACATAACGTGATGTTCTCCTGATTTTTGTATCTAACAAAAGATTCAAAACAGAAAATTCACAGCAAAAACTGAGCTAAAAATTATAAATATAGCGAAATTATATACTTTTTAATGGACACGGCTCGTAAGTTAGCGTGTATATTTGAATTATTATGTAATATTTTAATTAACACAGCAAAAAATTGTAAATAAGTAGCAAAAATACGCAAAAAAATTACAATAACTAAAATATTTCTTTTAATATGCGCATATGCTAACTTCAAGGACCTGTAGGTATCTTATCTATCTAGTTATGTAAAATGAATAAACTATTTTTATATTACGAGGGCTGTTCTCTAAATTTTGAACCTAATATAGTGAAACACGGTATTTCATATTGATAAATTTATTATATTTTCTCAAAATATTCCAGATTATAGTCTATACATTTTTGCATTCGAAGGAACCAATTTTCAAAACAGTTTTGTTATGTTTCTGGAGGTACGTTATTTATCTTTGACCTGTGGAATCAAAAAGAAGTCGTTGGATTCCAAGTCAGCACTATATGGCGGATAACCCAGCAATTCAAAATTTTGCTCATCTAAATACGTTATTGTACGAGCGGCTGTATGTGGACGGGCGTTATGACGGAGCTTTTGAAGCACTGTATCGTAGTATACCATTCAGAATTGACCGCAGTATAATCATCAAGAGCTATAGTTGCAACATGCCCAGTAATTCCAAAAAAAATAGCGAGCATCTTCTTGTTACTGCTTTTTTTTTCTCGAACAACTTTTGTAGGAGCATGCTCATTTGGGAAGACCCAAACAATAGACTGCTGTTTTTTTTTCGGGATCGTACGAGTAGATACAACTTTCGCTACCAGTCACAATCTTATAAAACAAGTGAGAGGATCCGCGAGCAAAGCGTATGCGAGTAGCTTTGTACCAATTGACACATCTGCCTTTTGAACTGGTGTTAAATTATATGGAATCGAACGAACAGTAATTGACGATCTTTCTTTATCATGTCGCGTACACGCGCAATCTTTTCGTCAATAACAGCAGTTTTTGGACGTCCTGTACGAAGTCGATCCTTTAAGGGGTTATACTACTCAGCAAATTTTTTTTCCATTTTTTTTTTATTGCCTTAAATGATGCACAAACTATTTAAAAAATATATTCAAAAACAAGCTATGAAAAACAATTTTTATAGCTTATTTTTTGAGATGCCTTTACGCGCTCTGAAACGTTTGAAAAGGCCGTTCATCAGACGTATTCTAATTCGTTGACGACTGAATTTAGCGACCGTTTGACGTCATATTTGGCGACTTTGATACTGGCGCCATCTATTCGTATAGTTAAAAAGTACTGCCCTGACGTCATTGTTGGCGAGTGTCATGGCGTCAGTCGCTTAGCATTTTTTTGTTGATTTGTTTTGATGTTTATTATTTATATTAGCTGTATTCCATTTGCCACTTAGTTCATTTAAATCAGTTCAGATAAATTAGGCAACATGACAAAATGAACTGAATTAAGCATTCTGGCGCATTTATTGGGGTGAATTACTTCAAAGTAAATTAAAATCAGTAATTTTAGTACTAGAAATAAAGTAAGCGAAGTAATCCAGTGAAATAAATAAGTGATCTGGTTCAATAAATGTAAGATAGATCTAATCCAAATGGCAAATGGAATACGCCTATTATTAAATTAATAATCGTAATTATTGCACAAAATCCAGCTGCAGATGTCCATTACCGACAATTAGAATAACAATCTTGTTGTCTACATATTAATAATAATTTTTAATGTAACAGTGTTTAAGATTTTGGTAAAATTTATATTATTTATTTTTTAAATATTACTAAATGCTTGAAAATTATTTAAAATTCCGTCAATTGACAAACATACAAATTTTTGAGTTTAACAAAGAAAAATAAATATCAACAAGTGGCTGTCAGAAATTATAAGTACCAACACAAAATACTCTGTTGTTCCTATTAATACCGACGTAAGAAATTAAAATCTCCATGATATTGACTGCACCGTGACGTCATTGACTTAGCGACTGAAACTAGTCGCCTAGCAGTCGTCAAGAATTAGAATAGATCTCCAGAAAAGAACTCGGGAAGACCTTACGTCGCTTAGAATAGAGGCTATACAGCGAAATGCATGCTTGGAAGGGCAGTATGGTGCTGAGATAGCAGAGTAAAGGTAAAAAAAAAACAGCATGCCTATATTTTGAATATTTCATATAGTAACGCGTTTTTCTCGAAACTATGTTTTTCAAATTAGCGTGCAGCGTAGTTCGCTCAATTTTTATCGGATTTACTTGAAATTTTAACTGTAGCGTCTTAGCTAGAGTATCTTTCGAACTACACACGATTTTTAAGAATGATAAATAATTACATTTGCGATAAACAATTCAAGTTCGTTTTTTTACCAAAAAATTAAATTGATGCCAATTTGTGAATTTTCAAAAAAAAAATAATCTTGGGTACTTCCAAAGAAAAATTAATGTAGATTAAGGAAAAATTTATTTTTTTGCTCTAAGTGGTGTACGGAGACTGATGCAGTGCACGTTGATATTCTCCTAAAAAAAACATTTGTTTAAGTTACCTAGTGCCAGGACGCCATTTTGTATCGTAAATTTAAATAAAAAAATATTTTTATATAGGTACCTTAGTATATGTATAATAAAGTCTCAAAATTTCAATTCAATGCATTGATTAGTAATCGAGAAAAAAATTCACAAAAACGGGTTCACTTTTCAGAGTGCCTGGGTAGTATAACCCCTTAAAGATTCACGGCCAAAACGAAATTAATTGTACCAATGTTTAACGGTAGCTAATGAACATGATTCACGACCAAACACCTGCTTCAGTTCATCAAAACATTCTAGGCGACTTAACTCACGCTTGAAATTGAAGAAAATTACAGCCCAAAAATGCTCGTTGTTAAATTTTATGATTTTTCACATAGATGTTCACTTCAAATAACTGTATTTACAAAACGTCACAATATTTTTTCGATCTGTTTTTTTTTTGTTGTACTAACAAAATATGAGATTCAATTGTCACAATAAAATATATGTCAAAATATCACGGACTTTTAGGTAGGCTCAACATTTAGAGAACAGCCCTCGTAAATTTGGTTATTAATATTGGAGTTTTATAATACAAAGACAAAATGTCAATTGCGATGTTGAACTGAGTCTGAATATATTTTGTGGAAATTTGACAATTGTTGGAATTTTTTTTCCCATTTTTCTTATTTATTGAAGTTTTAAGAAATAACTGAAATAGTTATTTGTGTATCAAGAGCGTAAAGTGAATCTTTATTGCTCGTGCTCGGTAATTGCAATAGACTGAGAGCAATAAAGATACTTTACGCTTGAGGCACACATATAATTTTTCCTATGACTATACTTACTAAGAAATTAAAAAAAATAATATGGGGCTAGTTCAATTCACGTTCCACCAATTTCTATATTGTATGTAACCATGACGATATCAGTATCCAAGTAAATAATTTAAAAATTCTGTTATCAACAATCATTGTTTGTGATAAATTTTCACACATAAATAAAAAATGTGCTCAAAAAATTCAGAAAATAGTGATTGGCGTACTAACTGAAAATTCTAATGAGAATATCACAGAATCTAATTATCTTCAAATTTATCAAACACCATTTCAAGTTTCGGAATAAATATACAAAACTGTCAAAACTGCACTTTCAATTTTAACATCTCTCATCCTCATTAAGTTAGCAATGTTGCCCAGCTCCGTTCAGGTTCAACTTCAAATCATAGCGCAGCAAACTTCATTGATAATATGTCTAAAAGTGTAAAAATGAATCTAACCTATATTTTAGATTTTGTAAGTATTGTTTCAAGAAATTCAGATTTCAGCAACAATTTATATTTTTCTAAGCGAGCGGTAAAGTATTTTACCGCTTGTTGCTATAGGAGACGCGCGGTATATTATTTTATTGTTCGTTACTCAGTAACCATCAACTTTACGATGATAACTGAAAGCATAAATATCAACTTTTCATAGCAGTATTTTCTTCGCTGTACAACACGAAATTACGTCAATTTATAGTACAAGAGTTCTACAATTTATACATAGTTCACTCTGAAACTGAAACACTTGCATTCATTTGTACATTGAGTATATTTGATTAGAAATAGCGAGGTATGAACTCGCAATCAAGCGTATTACAGCTAAGTCTCAACTTCCCGTAATTTTCGTAATGGTTAAACAACAAACAGATTTATTCGCAACGTCCTTGAATAGTTTTTATTTTTTATTTGATGCTTGAGATTGACTTCAATCGAGTAATCCGAAGTATCATTGAGGCTTAGTTTATATCAAATTTTATATTAGGTGTGAAATCAAACGTTTAAATCAAAGTTTTTCAATCTTGCCGCACACATCAACTAATTATTAAAATTCTAGTAATTTATAATATTTTTTAAACTCTCTGGCATAAAAGTGTACCGTTGTTGAAAAATAGTTATTTATGCAATTAGTGTAAAAAGTGTCATCTTATGGCTATGGGCGTCCACAGACATTTTTCCAGGGGGGCAAAAAACTCTCAGATATACATACATTATTAAAATATTTTTTTACATAACATAAATACAAATACACAAAACAAATAGATAAAAAAAGTATTTAAATTTGTCAAATAAATTACTAGTCTTTGTCGTCTGGGTTTGAATTGAAGAGGAAGGACAATTTTCTAATAACTCTTCCATAAATTGACACCATTTCTTCAATAAATTCCGATTTAGCAGTTTTACAGTTTTCATTTTCTAAAATTTTGTGTCTGTGTATACTTAGATTACGATAGGGAACATATCGCTAGCTGGTCATAAGAATACTGCTGAAAATTCAGTTTCAGCTTGAATTTTTTATCTTTAAATAAATAAATAAATATATCATCACGCCTTCTACCCATTACTGGGTGTGGCACTCTGCTAAAGCAGATCTCGGTAAGTGATATATTTTGCGCGTGAAGTGCGGTTACCAGTCGTCAAATCACGGCCCCCAAACATGTTAGTGGTGGAGGAGCCACAGGGATAGCTTTTTCAAATTATGAAAATTTGTCGCCTGTGGGAATCGAACCAGGGACCTCAGGATCCACAGGCCGACTTCATACCACTGTGCTAGCCATCCCTTTAAACTTATAATTTAATTTTTATTATATTATATATACATATACAGGATGATGACCGCGAGTCTCGAACATAGGACTTTAACATGTAAAATCATATTGTTTTAATTTCCTGTTTCGTAATTATTTAAATGAAAAAAGCTTAAAATAAAAGTTTTAGGTCATAAAATACGAAATTAATTTTGCATGCTTTGTAACGACACAAATTAGATCTAAAAATGACTAAAATTGTCTCAAAACTATCGATAGCTATGAAATTGAAACAAAATTAACCAAATGTTTGATGTTAAATCTGTCAAAACTGTCAAAATAAATTCTTTATTTATTATTTCTTTTATTTTGACAGATAAAACGTCAAACATTTATTTAATTTTGTTTCAATTTTATGCCTATCGATAGTTTTGAGGCAATTTTCGTCATTTTCAAAGCTAATTTGCGTCGTTACAAAGTATGTAAAATTAGTTTTGTGTATTGGTTCAGATGCAGAATTTTATGCCCTAATATTTTTATTACAAGCTTTTTTGCTTAAAATATTTAGGGAAGCAGGAAATTACAAAATTATAATTTTATATGTTAAAGTCCTATGTTCGAGAGTCGTGGTCACCACCATAGTTAACCCCCCCCCGGGAGGGGGGCGAGCGTTCCTGCTTGCACCCCCTGCGGACGCCCTTGCTTATGGCAAGAATGGGAAGCTTGCATCACGAGCCGCAGGCGAGTATTGCAAACCCATTAGTGATGATATGTGTAACCTACGGCCCTTTGTACGATTTTGTGCTGCACAAAAACCCATTGAAATTAGCAATGACTATATATAACAAAATATTTCAGACTTGTTTTGGAAACCAATTTCAAAAATCACATTAAACTTTTATTTTCTTATTCAACTACATAAGTTTCTAGTTACAATTATGTTTATGTTTATGCTTATGTTATAATTGCATTTACAAATTGGCAATGTTGATATGTGATTATTTGTGAGTTATATTATCAATAGTATGTATCATTTGATTATATAATTAAAATGCTAGTATTGTGCAACATGTGAATAAAGTCGTGTTATTAATTTTATTTTTATTTATTGTAATTAGTCAACTGAGTGTACGGCTTATGCTCGGTTTTTCAATCGATTGTTAAGTAAATATTAACTAACAGCAGCATGAATTATACTTATTCTCCTATATTTAACAGGCAGAAAATGATAACAGAAACTTAACAGTTGATTGAAAAACTGAGCATTAACGGTGTACTAATGAGATTAATATGGGAAATCAGTTTTTTTGCATACTGTTGCTCGGTATTCTATCGGACAACAAAGTTTATTATAAGAATTTGTTGAATGACAATTTGTCTGTTGGTAATTATTAGAAATAATTTTTGAAAAAGCAATGAGCGTTCGCCGGGATTTGAACCCAGAACCTTTCATTCGCATGATGACTGCTCTAACCAATTGAGCTACAAACACTCGGCGAATACTCATGCTTTTTCGTCGAGTGTTTGTAGCTAAATTGGTTAGAGCAGTCATGCGAATGAAAGGTTCTGGGTTCAAATCCCGGCGAACGCTCATTGCTTTTTCAAAAATTATTTCTAACAAAGATTATAGATCAGTCGAAAGATATAATTTTTCTGAATAAAACGATATAAAATATAACTAAGAAAAAATTAAACCCCTAAGCCTTAATCAATATAAAGATAAATCTAAATACGTATTTCGAGAACTAAGTTCTCATCATCAGTAGACGAAGCAAGGGAAAAAACCAAGATTACACGACTTGTGAACCAAGCTAGTGGTCAAGGTTGAATCCGATTCAACCAGGATTCTCAGGATCCACAGGCCGACTCGATATCACTGAGTCACCTTCATTGCATCAAACAAGTTAAGTACCACTTAAAAACATTGAAAGATACTTGTGACGTCACCAGTACCTACAAAACTTCAAAAAATCGTATCTCGTTTAATATAAGATACTTTAAAAACCTTGCTTTCATCGATTGTCATAGTGTTTCAAATACTTTCATAAAAAAAAAATTAAAAATAAATCGGTGTAGGAAGCACATTACATTTATTTGGATATCAGTCATGTTCTTGGCAAGGCTCGTTTCGCTCGCGTTTTGAACAAACAAACCTCATTCCCACAGAAAACACGCTCTCCACAAGCAAATTCCGGTACTTGTTTTTGGAAAATATACAAATTCGTTTTCTAGAACCTATATAGAACGATCATTGTACGAGCGTCACATTAGTAGGTCCGAATCTTATTTTTTCGTTTGATGTTTAATTTTGCAGTTTTATTTTTCGTGTAGTATTCAAAAGAATTAAACGAAATATGAATAATACAAAAACTAGTATTTTATTAATGCACAGATAAAATTTGAAGTCAATCGATATATAAATCTTAGAATGACAGCCATCGCATGAGGAAATAAACATTTTTGTATTAACTAAAACTATTTTTTTAACCGTCAAACTGCCAAGATAATTGTTGTATATATATATATATATTTTGTTTTTTTTGGCTACATTGCATATTACGAGCATATTTACATTAAATTAATTAAAATCGTATAAGAATCAGTGTGCTATGCCGAAAAAAATTAACAAATTATAATAATTTTGTTTGCTTGATTCATTATTACATGTAAATACAACTATTTTGTGATAAAATTAATAAATAAATTTTATTACTCACTTGTTTCTTTCATGGCACACTGATTCCTATGCGTTTTGAATTAAAATAGTGTCAATTTAAAAAGCATTTTTGTCAAAAATTTTGTAATGTGATGGTACTGAACTGTATAGTCATTGAATTCAGAAAAAATACTTAATCGAACAAGCAAATTAAAAAAGTAGGTTCCATTTAAAATAAGAAAGTTGCACCTGATATTTTGAGAACCACTGGTCAAAAAAAAATTGTCAATATTTTTATAATAGACTTAAAGAATGGTATTTATTTTCTAATTTAACCAACCTTATTGGTCTTATAGTTCTCGAGATAACAATAAACGAAAATGTTGATGAGTAATCATTCAAATTGATTCAGGTAAACCAGAGATGAAGTAGGTAATTCCAGTTTATTTGAAACAGTCATGTAAATCGGATATATTTCGGATTTGAACTTCAAGATGAAAATATATACTATGAATCGAGAAAGACTTGAGGTTCGTTAATAAATTTATCAATCATGTTTTTGTTGGGGTTTTAGTTAGTAGTGACACCTATTGACAAATGTAAGGACAAAAGAAGCCATCAAAAGTTCTGATCACATTTTTTTGTTAGTGATCCAACCATTGATAGTAATTTCTCAAATAATTCAATATCTACCGATTATATTCTAAAAACATCTCTGCATTATTTAATCTTATCTCTTGTAGAAACTTTTTTCAATCAATAATTTTGTATCAAGACAGGCGTTAGTTGTCGACGCCAAGATCAAGCAGCCTACGGCGACACACTGACTGTCTATATTACAGTAACGAAGACTTTGATCCAGTATTCGAAAATTGCAATTTCATTTATCTTTTTATTACCCGATAAATTAGTCATGTTAAACATATGATAATTTACTACATAACACCCTTGTTTGTATTAGATACAATTTTTGCATTAATTATTACTTTACAAGCTATATTTCCCTATATAAGATTTTTTTCAATCATTTTTTCGTTCCTCCAGACTTTGGTTTTTCGCGACTTGTCCGACTGGCGGCAGCACCTTACGCTCAGTTCGACAACTTCGGCTCTCGAGCTCGCTTCGTTGTCGATCGGAAACTGATGCAAAACTAGAAGTACAAAACAAAAATTGATTGAGTTTTGACATTGAGAGTTATCAAATTTGTGTAAAATATATGTTTAAAGTTCATATGCAAAATTGGAATTTGTTCAATCGGCAATTGTTTTAGCGAAAGTACTTCAAAACCCATCGTCTTTGGTATCAATTGAAAGGTCTTTTGAAGGGCTTGCATGCAGAATTGGAATTTTTTCGATCGGCAATTGTTTTAGCGAAAGTATTCCAAAACCTATCGTGTTTGATATCAAATGAAAGGTCTTTTGAAGGGCTCGCGTGCAAAATTTAATACTTTGCGATCGTCAGTTATTTTAGTGAAAGTGCTTCAAAACCCATCGTCTTTGGTATCAATTGAAAGGTCGTTTTAAGGGCTTGCATGCAAAATTGAATTTTTCTCGTTCGGCAATTGTTTTAGCAAAAGTATTTCAAAACCTATCGTGTTTGGTATCAAATGAAAGATCTTTTGAAGGGCTCGCGTGCAAAATTTAATTCTTTTCGATCGTCAATTGTTTTAGTGAAATTACTTGAAAACCCATCGTCTTTGGTATCGATTGAAAGGTCTTTTGAAGGGCTTACACACAAAATTGGAATATTATCGATTGGCAATTGTTTTAATGGAAGTGTTCCAAAACCTATCGTGTTTGGTATCAAATGAAAGATATTTTGAAGGGCTCGCGAGAAAAATTTAATACTTTTCGATCGTCAATTGTTTTAGTGAAAGTACTTGAAAACCCATCGTCTTTGGTATCAATTTAAAGGTCTTTTGAAGGGCTTACATGCAATATTGGAATTTTATCGATTGGCAATTGTTTTAATGAAAGTGATTCCAAACCTATCGTGTTTGGTATCAAATGAAAGGTCTTTTTAAGGGCTTGCATGCAAAATTGGAATTTTATCGATTGGCAATTGTTTTAATGAAAGTGTTCCAAAACCTATCGAGTTTGGTATCAAATGAAATTTTTTTTAAGGGCTTGCATGCAAAATTGGATTTTTTTCGATCAGCAATTGTTTTAGCAAAAGTGTTCCAAAACCTATCGTGTTTGGTATCAAATGAAAGATCTTTTGAAGGGCTCGCGTGCAAAATTTAATACTTTTCGATTGTCAATTGTTTTAGTGAAAGTCCTTCAAAACCCATCGTCTTTGGTATCAATTGAAAGGTCTTTTGAAGGGCTTACAAGCAAAATTGGAACTTTATCGATTGGCAATTGTTTTAATGAAAGTACTTTAAAACCTATCGTGTTTGGCATCAAATGAAAGGTCTTTTTAAGGGCTTGCATGCAGAATTGGAATTTTTTCGATCGGCTATTATTTTAGCGAAAGTGTTCCAAAACCTATCGTGTTTGGTATCAAATAAAAGATCTTTGGAAGGGCTCGCGTAAGTAAAATTAATACTTTTCGATCGTCAATTGTTTTAATGAAAGTGCATCAAAACCCATCGTGTTTGGTATCAATTGAAAGGTCTTTTGAAGGGCTTGCATGCAAAATTGGAATTTTTCAATCGGCAATTATTTAAGCGAAAGTGTTCCGAAACATATCGTGTTTGGTATCAAATGAAAGATCTTTTGAAGGGCTCGCGTGCAAAATTTAATACTTTGCGATTATCAATTGTTTTAGTGAAAGTACTCCAAAACCTATCGTATTTGGTATCAAATAAAAGATCTTTGGAAGGACTCGCGTATAAAATTAATACTTTTCGATCGTAAATTGTTTTAATGAAAGGACATAAAAATCCATCGTTTTTTATATCAATTCAAAAGGTCTTTTGAAGGGTTTTCTTGCAGAATTGGATTTTTATTGATCTGCAATTGTTTTAGTGATAGTGATTCAAAACCTATCATATTTAGTATATATTAAAAATTTTTAGATGGACAGCCGCATAGAATTTAAAAGTCTTAGATTCATAATAATTCAATTTATATTTTGTCTATTGTCTTACTGAAGTTAATTCTATTTCAGTGTCCGCGGAGATTAGCGTGAGGCCGACCGCTAGTATTTATTATTATTCCAATACGTTATTGTAGTAATAAGAGCATTACTATGCAAGAGCTTATTAATAAACAATTGTTTGTGAAAGAAAATGTAGAAGCTCAATGTTCAGAATGCTTACACTCACATAAATTACATAAAACCGAATTAGTTTCTTTTGGCACAGTATTAATTTTCCAAATTCTGTTATTTGAAAATGAAAATGGATATATTCGCAAACTAACTGATACACGTAATATTTAAAACGTTTCAATGGAAACTTATTTGATTCAAGGATATAAATACAAAGTGATCAGTGCTATATTTCACCATGGTACTTCAATGGCTGAGGGACACTACACAATATGAATAAAAAATGAAAATCATGGATGCTTGCAAATGATTCTCACGTTGGAAAACAAACTTGGCCAAGAAACTCTAAACATGCTTATATATTTATTTTAGAACGAATTTAGATTTTTATAGAAAGATGTAATAACAATATACCATTACCAAATATCATTTATAATATAGGGTCAAACTATTGTATCAAAAAAAAGTGATATCTCCCAAAAAAAACAATTACATTGTTAAAGATACGCCAAGATTGCGCAGATTCCTTCCCCAAAAATTGTAATATCTATATATTACAGATTTAAAAAAAAGTGATATCTAATTAAGCCAAGAAAAATATTCGAATTTAAAAAACCTTATCGATCAGTTTTAAAAATATCGGGTCAAATAAAAAAAACCTTGGCGATCCCAGTGTTTGAAATGTTACTTAAACTGGTAACATTGTTTTCTTTGGGAGATTATACTAACACTAATCTTCATTATGAATGGCCCTTTATGGTTGAAACTGGTTGATAAGGAACCGCAAATAAAAACTGTGTCGGAACCATGGATAAAGATAAAATTATTATTAAAAGTACGATTGTAACAGGAAAACGTCCTAATATGTGGGTTATATTTAAAAATGATAACCGAAACCGCAATTGCAACAGTTAACCAGAAAAGAAATCAAAATCGAAACTGAAACTTGTACCGAAATTCGAAATATGTAGATACAAAAGTAGAACTGAAAGCAAATCCGTATTTTATTTATCGATAAATCGCATTATAATAAAGGTTTTCATGTTAATTACGAGCCCAACTCCATAATAGTTCGGCCGGTATAAATTTCAAACTTTATGCTTCACAAAAATGTAAAAATTTACTAAAAAATGTTTTATTCTTAAAACAAAAGTATATGTATGTTATTATATGAATTTTTAGTTGTCTACTACTGATAAGATATTTTAAATAGTAGTTTGCAAAACTATCATCAAATAAGTATTACGGCAACAGATTCATAAAAGTTCGGCCAACAAAAAATGTATGTCTTAGAAGGGATTTATTTGCGTGTTTTAAATTAAATGGTTGTTAAAACAAAACACAAATGGAAAACAAAACACAAATGAAAAAAATCAATACAAAACTGTCATTGTCGTTTGCTGGTTTCTTTTTTTTTCAAATAAAATGGCTCGTTGCAAAGCTTTGAGCAGAGATTTAAGGTGGTCTATAATAAATGCTTGAAGTTTGAAATTTATACCGGTCGAACTATTATGGAGTTGGGCTCGTATATGTAAATTTAAATAAAAAATAAATAAATATATCATCACTCTGTTGAAATAGATCTCGGTAAGTGATATATTTTGCGCGTGAAGTGCGGTTACCAGTCGTCAAATCACGTCCCCCAAAGATGTTAGTGGTGGAGGAGCCGCAGGGGTAGTTTTTTTTGAAATTATGAAAATTTTTTGTCGCCTGTGGGAATCGAACCAGGGTTCTCTGGATCCACAGGCCGATTTCATACCACTGAGCTAGCCACCCCATATAGGTATATTTAATTTGTATATTTTAAATTATTTTAAACTATTAACTTTAAAGTCATGTTTTCACTACTACGATCATGGGACATAAACGAAAACATGCACAAGTTGTGTTATTAGTTAGGTACAATATTAATTATTTAAAGTCGCTGTAAACTTGTATAGAGTCAAGCTTGTACATTTGGTTTATTATTATATTATTGGAGTTTCTAATTTATTTGATAATTAGAACAATATTTAGTATGTATTCATTCAAATTTATTATTTATTATTATTCTACAGGAAAACATACCAATTACAGAATAATATTACAAGCAACTAGGTATAATAAATGTACAAAAGTATATAAAGCAGAATATAATTGGAAAATGCATACAATAAAGAAATGAAAATTTTGCAAACATCATATTTAAAGTTTCAAAATACAGATATTAAGCTTACGTTTGAATACAGGGAAACAATCGGATAAATCTAGTTCATTACAATATGTGTTAAATGTCCTGGACATTGAATTAAGAGCTGAGTGGAAATGCGTAGTTTATTTGATTTTATTTTTCTAAATGTTTTTGAAGTGTAAATTTATATACCTGCACTACAACCAATAAAAATAAAATAAAAAACATATAATTAAAATTAAAAATATGCGAAACAGGATTACTGTATAAATAAAAACTGAAACACCTAAATGAAAACCGAAATTATATTTTCATGATGAACAAAACCGAATCCCAAATCGGTCATTTATATAAGGCGTATTCCATTTGCCATTTGGATTATATCTAACTTACATTTACTGAACCAGATTATTTATTTATTTATAAATAAGAAAAATAGGAAAAAAATTTCCATCACTTGTCTCATAATTCCACAGAGGTTTTACAGCACACTAAGTCGGTATCACAATCCACTATTTCCTAGTTGATCTAGTTGGATAAATGATCGCACCATACTGATGAGTCCGGAAGGACGAAACGCGTCTATGGTTAAAGCTGAACTGACCAGCCGTTTGTTGATGACCTGAGAAGTTGATGCAAACGTGCTGTAAAACCTCTGTGGAATTATGAAACAAGTGATGGAAATTTTTTTCCTATTTTTCTTATTTATTAAGACTCAATTCCACTTCGCAATAGACATTTTGTCTTTTGTTTTATTTATTTATTTCGTTGGATTACTTCGCTGACTTCATTTCCAGTACTAGATTTACTTATTCTAATTTACTTAGAAGTAATTCATCCCAATAAGTGCATCAGTTTGCTGAAGTCAGTTCATTTAGTCATGTTGTCTAATTTATTTGAACTGTTTTAAATGAACCAATTGGCAAATGGAATACAACTTATAGTTACCATCCCTGGTTGTGATTTCGTAAATTAAATAATATAAATGAAAAATAGAATATAATACAATCATAACTAATATAACAAGTGATATTATAATTGCCGACAATATTTTGAACGTGCTAGTTTTATAAATGGAAAGAATTACACGTCGTCTTATTATTTCATAAATTCAAATAAACCGCTATATTTAAATTCAACTTTTGACACTGAATGTACCAATGATAGTAGTGACACCTCTGAAGACACTCCTCTTCTTTTTAATAGGAATCTGGTGTTTTTATTCATATTGGTAGTTCAGTTGTAGTTTCAAAAAATAAACATGTAAAATATATTGCTTTGAATCAGTGCTTCTCAAATTGTTTTCGATTACCGTCCCTAATAATAATGCCTCCTATTCTGTATATATAGATGTCCTAGCGTACTACCAGAGCCGTGTTACCTGTATAAAGTGAATCCAATTAACTGAAATAATTTTAGATCCCCAAAAGTGTAATTTATTTCATTAGATCTAAAAATACAAGTTTTCGGGTCAAGTAATAAATGTTGTCGGAATCTGGCAATATTGCAAGACTCGAAATAGTATTTGTAGTCCGATTGAAACATTTTTTTATCCACTTATTTAGAACATTTCGTAGATTAATTCAAATGAAAATGAAACAAATTGACAAAATTATTTATGTTGCCCCGGATACTGTATCGTTTTTTGGTCTTAGGACCAAAATCAGTATTTTTACTACAGTTGTCATAGTGTTAAATAACATTCCTGAAATAGTGTTCTTTTACTATTAAAGAAGTTGAAACGATAGTGTCATACTGAAGTGGAAGAAAAAAAACTATTTATTGAACTTCATGGTATATTCGCAAAAAAATACAAATACGAGTACATAAATAAAATCATAGTTGTAGCTCCGAATTGCATAAATTAATACAGGATGCCTAGTACCTCCTTAGTTAATTCAAATTCTCTTCTAGAGGCGATATCGTTGATTTTGAGAAGCACTGCTTTAAAGGAATATTTTAATATTATAGTGATTTTTTTCGTGTATCTAAACAAAAAATATGTCTGGAACTAACTTTACTCATGTGACGCGTTATGCGCGTCATGCGGATACTAAACACTCTTATCGTAATGAATTATTATTATATTTACTCATCATATTACCTCAATTTTAACAAACAAGTCTCAAAAATATTCTCAGAAATAAGAATGTCTCTGCTGAATTTTATAAAAATGCCATTAACATACGTACATACGTACATAAAATCACGCTATATAAAATTGGGATAGCACAAACCCTAAAATCATTCATAAAATATTTACTCATCAGATTTATCAAATAATCAGTCCTCATAAAACATTCTCATCCTAACATATCACCCTCGCTTCAACCACATTTGTAGAACCTTCCATATAAGCTCATTTACTCATCACACTCGAAATCATTCATCACATAACAAACCTTCAATCACATCCATACAATTACTCCTTTCTATTCACTTTTCATTTTACTTTCTTCAAAGTACGTTACATATGCGCAAAAGATCTCAAATTTCACACGTTTACTCCTCTGACAATAAATGTAACAACGAATCTACAAAGATTAGAAAAGAAGAGAGTGACAGCCTGAGCTTGTATTTGAAAGAAAATTCCATACAATGCAGTAACTGAAAATGAAACAAACAGATAAGAAAGGAAGAGAGTGTCGCCCTGCGCTTGTTTTAGAAGGTGATTTCAACACAATTGGTAGGCATTAACATTTTGTTTAATTATTTTATTAAATATTTCATCGCTTATCTCCAAGTATATTTTAGTTACAATGTAATAAGTTCGCTGTAAACCGAGTTGTAGCTTTGTTGACATATATTAATTGAAACATGCGATTGATTTGCTGTTTTAATAAAATGTAAATTAATACCTTGATTAGAACAAGTTTTAATTCAGGCGTACTGCACGGAAGTTACAAGACGTTATTTTGTAGATTTGTGAATTATGATAATTTTTCTCTATTTAATTTTTGTTTAACTAAATACAGAAATAGGATTTAATGTTTATTTATTTTTTATAAAATATGAGGTAATGGCTCAGTGGTATTGAGTCGGCCTGTGGATCCTGAGAACCCTGGTTCGATCCCCACAGTCGACAAATATTTTCATCAAATTAAAATTACCCCTGCGGCTCCCCCACGCACTTCACGCGTATAAATATATCACTTACCGAGATCTGCTTTGGCAGAGTGCCACACTTAGTAATGAGTAAAAGGCGTGATGATATATTTACATATTTTAAAATATATAACTTATTTGTATCTAAGTATTTATTCTGTTTTATTCAATTTTATGGGGTGGCTAGCTCAGTGGTATGAAGTCGGCCTGTGGATCCTGAGAACCCTGGTTCGATTCCCACAGGCGACAAACAATTTTCATTATTTCAAAAACTACCCCTGTGGCTCCTCCACCGCTAACATCTTTGGGGGCCGTGATTTGATGACTGGTAACCGCACTTCACGCGCAAAATATATCACTTATCGAGATCTGCTTCGGCAGAGTGCCACATCCAGTAATGGGTATAAGGTGTGATGATATATTTATTTGTTCTTAAATACGAATACTTACTAATGAATATGATTTTTTAAGCAAAAAAATAATTTAGTTAAATATCACTCCACTAAATATTTAATTGGATATTGGATCTTATTTAGATAAAGATTGGAATATAGGTACTTAAAAAAAAATATTTATTGTGTTTAATTGACCAGTGGCGTACCTAGAACTTTTTGCCGCCCAGGGCGGTCTCCAATTTGCCGCCCTTTCTAAGTCAATCAAATGGTGGTTTTTATAAATTAAAAAAATAAATATATCATCACGACTTTTACCCATTACTGAGTGTGGCACTCTGCCGAATCAGATCTCGGTAAGTGATATACGTGAAGTGCGGTTACCAGTCGTCAAATCACGGTCCCCAAAGATGTTAGTGGTGGGGGAGCCACAGGGGTAATTTTAATTTGGTGAAAATTGTTTGTCGGCTGTGGGAATTGAACCGAGGTCCTCAGGATCCACAGGCCAACTCGAAACCACTACCCCATTAAATTAATAAACATAAATAAATAATTGTAATTGAGACAAACTATAGGTGGGGAACTTTTTTACCATTGAATGGCATATTTAAATTAGGCAGTAATAAATGAATTTTTCGAGATAATATTTTCAACCCTACATTGACTTACGGTGAAGAAAAATATTCAAAATCATATAGTAATTCATAATTCGTACAAATCGAATAGTAAACTTATGAAGTGAACAAGTTGTTTTTTATAACTAAAACTAAATATAAAAATGCCGCCCGGTGCGGACTGCACCCACCGCATCTCCTGCCCCCTAGGTACGCCACTGTAATTGACGAAATATTTTCAGACTCTCTGATATAAAATTGTTCCATGCTCTTTGAATAGGCTCATTAATCTTTCCCGCCTTACAGTGGCAATATGTATAAACATGGAAATATTATCGAATATCGCATATTTGTTTTCAAATACTTATTTGTTGTAGTTTTGATTTAGTTTATTAATTTTTCTTATCATTAACGTTTGCGTTATTCTTTACAATTGTAAAACTTATTTTTAGATTTTCTTTATAAAGTTTGAGGATTAACATTATGGAATTAAATTTTACAATCATAATTAATCATTCTCTTATAATAAAACTAAGCGCGTAATTTGTTTAGCTTTTCATATTTCATTATTTTATATTCGTTATTTAGTTAGCTGTTATAAAATGCAATATAACAATAATTACTTCTTGGTCTTTCACTTTGTACAGAGTGAAATAAATGTCTCCCCGCAGTTTGAGTGAATAAGTGGTTCCTGAAAGGAGTAGTGGGGAGGGGGAGGTGACAAACTTAGAGGTGGGTTGATAAATAAGTGTTTGTCTAACTAGAAAATTTTCCACGCGCCGGCCCTGCAGATGTAGGTTGGTGAAATTGAGGGTGAAAAATTGCATGAACGACCTAAGAATAATAAATGAATAAGTTTGATGCGTGTACGAAAGATTTCACGATTGAGGAGTAAATGACTCTACTTGAAAAGAATTATGAATATGAGTGAAGCTAAAATGGTGTGTTAGAATGTTTGGCGAAGATTAATTGCGAGATGAATCTGATGAATAAATGTTCAGTGTATGATTAAATGGTTCCTGCTACCCCAAAGGTTTGATATAGTATTATAGTAAGAAGTTATGTATGAATGTACGGAAATTAAAGACGTGATGATATTTCAATTTTAACATAAAATTTGCACGATCAATAGTCAATACTAAACATAACGGAAGAGGCCACACTATATGATCAGCACACATTCTAGTAAATGATTAAGGGCCGGTTTCTGAAAACAAATTTAACTGGTCAGTTAGTTTAACTCTTCGATAAACTGTCAAATGGGTTTCTGAAACATCATATTGGTATTTAACTGCCCCGTTAAGTTAACGCGGCAAATTGGTCCAGTTAAACTATATGACGCATGCGCAGTTGTTTCATACATTGAGAAAGGCTGACAGTGACAGTGCTCATCTTTCCTAACCTTGTTTTAAAAACCAATTCGTTAAGCCGCTGTGTTAGTTTCGTTTGGCTTTGTTGGTGATTGAAAAAAGGTTTAAATACACAGTTATTACCAAAATCTATTATTTTGAGACCTATAGACTGAAGAATAATGTTAGTTCAGGATAGAACCATGAGTTAGTTATCGAACATATAAATTAACTGACGTTTCTTTTCAGAAACCCGATGTAATTTTAACCTTTCAATAAATTTAAGCGACAGGTAGTTAACATGTCCGTTAAATATTTTTTCAGAAACCGGCCCTTAATAAACTATTATTTTACATAGTGTATAATGTGTGGAAGAATTATTATATTATCGTGTATTATTATTATTATTTTCACATTTTTATAAATACTGTTCCCAAATTGATTAAAAATCTCTAACAAGAATGTTTAAATATTGTAAAAAAAATCTGCAGGCTAAAGGGGCTAAAATTTGATTATTTTGTATATTATAATCTTAATTATGATATGGCTCTGTCCTGATCAAAATTTGCGTATCTATGGCCGTATTTGTTTGGCAACTTTTGGTTCGACCCTAAAATGACCTAGAACAACTCGTGTTACTTCCAAATAAATGATGTAACTCAAGTGTCAGTTGTAAACATTAGCGGTAAATTTAAAATCTGAATGCATGTTCGAAGCGACATCTGCTTAGTTTTGTTTGTGTGTTAAATTGCGCTTTAATTGGATATTTTAAGTCATCTTTATATTTTTTATATGTAGTCAAAAAGCAAATAACGTCAGAGCCTATCCATTTTTTTTTATCATTTTGTCATCAGCAGTATCAAAATAATTTATTTCGGAGTCGCAATTATCTGTCATAATATTATCCTCTGTAACTACTATATTAACAGGCGCGGTGGTCGAGCGTGTTAATGCACATCTCTTAACATGCTGTGACGTCACCCGAACCAATGTTCGTCAGTTCGAATCCGCCTGTCGACAAAGTATGATTTGTCGTTAAAATAAAAAATAAAGTTACTTGTATTAATCACCCTCGGGCGCTATAAGCTAGTTACTTATACATATGCCTTAAAAAGTAAGTAACGTCGACTACGGAAACCGGCAGTACGGCAGCGTAAAAACTGCGGCTCGATATGCCCGGTAGGCCCAGGCCCGATTTGGGCTGTAGTGCCATTGAAGAAGAAGAAGAACTACTATATTGCAAGAAACATATATTGTATATTGCTTTTCCATCAGCTGCATAAATAATAGTTTTGTATATTTTTTCAGAAAATTATTATAAAATTATTTACGTTTTTCATAAAAATAGCTTCTAACCTCTCTATACTATTACAAATCGCGATGCCGCCACGGATAACAAGGAACACAAGTTGATTAGAAAGGGATAGCAAACGGGTTCAACCTGCCAACCCGCTAAAATAGCTGGGACAGTAGAGTCAGTTCAAGATCAGTTCTGGGCTACTTAAAGCGTGCCAATTAAACAAAACTAACCTACCAGGTTACTTTAATACTCCCAAGTAAATACGGTCAATATGTGCCATATGAAGAACAGCCTATTACGTAAGAAACAGTCATTTATATTATTGGCTGGGCTAGTCTCGTTATTTCTCAATAACTTTTTCTTCTTAAGGCCATTTTCTTCAACTTCCATTAAACCAGCGGTAGCGAACAATGAGTTACATTTATTTTATAGATTATATATATGGGGTAAGCTAAAATTACCCCTGTGATTCCTTGTCCACTAACATCTTTGGGGGCCGTGATTTAACGGGTAGTAACCGCACTTCATGCCCATAAATATATCACTTACTGAGATCTGCTACGGCGGAGTGACACACCCAATAATGGGTAAAAGGTGTGATGATATATTTATTTTATTTTGTTTATATTTAGTGTTACAAAAGATAAGAATTCTTGTCTCATTAGGTTATTTCTACTCTTGTCTGTGGAAACAAGACAAGAAATTTAAATAACACATATCTTGCTCCACTCTTGCAAATAAAAAAAAAAGTATTATCACTTTCAATATATACCCCTCAACTATCCCTACAATGCTCCATGCGAATCTCCCATTGTTCAAAACAGTACTGGAAGTCTTCTTCTGTCAGCTCCTTCAGAACGCGTGCCGATTTCTCTTTCAAAGCTCAAATCTTGTTGCTATTAAGGCAAATTTCAGCTGAGGAAACAGATAGAAGTCGCACGGTGCAAGATCTGGCGAATAAGGCGGATGGTCCAACACTAGGATGCTGTACTTGGCTAGAAATCTCTTGACAGACATTGCGGAATGAGCCAGCGCATTGTTTTGATGGAGAAACCATGACTTGTCCTTCCACAATTCGGGTACTTTTGTAATAAATTATAAGTTTCAATAGCAGTTTTGCCAGTTTAATAATAATTGACTACTTTCGAATTTTGTATTATTTACTTCTTTGTTAAATTAATCAAATATAATTTTCAGTAAAACTAGTAAGTCTGACATCCAGTGGTGTACCTAGAACTTTTGCCGCCCAGGGCGATCTCCAATTTGCCGCCCTTTCTAAGTCAATCAAATGGTGATTTTTATAAATTAAAAAAAAATTATATAAAATAAATATATCGTCACGACTTTTACCCATTACTGGGTGTCCGGCCCCCAAAGATGTTAGTGGTGGAGGAGCCACAGGGATAATTTTAATTTGGTGAAAATTATTTGTCGGTTGTGAGAATCGAATCGGGGTCCTCAGGATCCACAGGCCAACTCGAAACCACTGAGCCATTACCCCATTAAATTAATAAACAAATAAATAATTATAATTGAGACAAACTATAGGTGGGGAATATTTTTACCATTGGATGGCATATTTATATTAGGCAGTAATAAAGGAATTTTTCGAGATATCTTCAACCCTACATTGACTTGACGATGAAGAAAAATATTCGAAATCATATAGTAATCCCTCCCTCCCACCCCTAGGTACGCGACTGCTGAGATCGACGTTGCAAGAGTTTCAGATTGCTTTGATATTGTAATAACAGAACATAAAAGGGATAAAATGGAATTTGTAAAGTTGTAATACTAAAAAAAAATATAAAAATTAAGAATAGAAATACTAATGAAGTGAACTGACTACGAAAACAAAGCACAAGAAGCATTAAGGATGTTAAAAAATTAATGTAATGTAAAATCTATCGATAGAAGAAGTCAAACAGAACTCAATCAATATTGTAATATAAATTCATATGTATTAATGGTATTTCAGGAAATTCCTCAGCAACTATTCAAAGATATTTTAGTTCATTTTGTTTATCTTTTAATTTTTTTTTAAGAGGAAGTCGCACTTATTTATTTGGTTTGTAGATTAAAAATATCGTATTGCCAAACAGATATGAATTACGCAATCGCATATTAGAGAAATTTTAAATAAAACATACTAAAATAAAATATTTACTCGCTAACTCAAAAATATCTCTGACCGTCGACAGTTGGATTTCTATTCCAAATATTCCTTTTGAGGTACAACGTGGTATTTTATAGATAGCGAATAGAATATGAAATCAGTTGTATTATATTTCAAATCTATATCCGAAAAAACATAGTTGAAAAGAAATGCCCGATCTATTATATAACGTTCTTAAGTTTTATAACATAGAAAATATAATATAAGGCATTACAATCAACAACGCTTCCTCAAATATCACGGTTTTAGAAAATTTACATACTTTAATTGATCCTGATCTCGAAAATAATAATTAAAAAAACAGTTTGTACGTTTTGGCAATGGTCGCGTAGGTCATGTTTGATTCCAGTCACTTTTTGTGATGACGTAGATTCTGATGGAGACTCTGAAAGAGAAAGTCAATAAGATAAGATATTATAAATATAAGGAAATTAGAACAATTACAAATAAAATTTAATAACTACTGTGAAACTGTAGGTATAACCCATACAAATCTTATTATTGACGCGAAAACGCACTTTTGAGATGCTTAATTGGGCAGTTAAATATGTTCTTTCTTAGTATAATGTGCGATACAAATTGAGGTTTAGCTCAATTGTAAGTAGATGAACAAAATTGGAGTTAATTGAAAGAATAGACAAATACTAAATAGTATATTACATAACAAGCATCAAAAGTGTAAGATAACGTGCGAGTGTACAAATTGAAAAACGAGGCGCGCAGCGCCGAATGATATAAGTACACGAGCACAGTTATCACACTTTCGAGCGAGTTATGTACACTATTTTTCAGACGAGCACAAAATTTTTCTAAAAAAAGTTTACAAGAGCAATGTTGTTACACTTTGACAGCTGATGCGTTTTTGTAGGTAAGCGTTGACGTTTGAGATTGGGTATTGTGATATCACCTGTACTAACCGTAATGTCAAAATATTAAATAATGCTAAAATATTTGTAAATAAGTAATTATTAATTTTAAAAAATAAGATTTATCTGTACAAATATGTTGAAAAATCTAACAAATCTTCGATTCAAATAATAATGCAAATTCCTTTCATTTATTTTATTATTTTCTTTCATCGTAACACTATCTGTTGTCAATCAATAGAACTTCACACATGTGGTTGTTTACTTATCATTTATATATATATATATATAATTTATAATATATCGAGCATTTGCTCGACGATTTACTTTAAAAATTCTTTTTAAACCTCGTAAATCAGCACAGGAAATGGATGAAGAACGGCCATTTTTCAAACTTTCAGATATTCCACCAATTCTTTTTATATAAGTTTAAAATATTTTTTTTATAGATCTCGCAATAGAATGAGAAATAGATGTTTTTCTTGCAGAAATATCATTTTTAAGACAATGATAGTTTTGTATTGATCTTATTGTGTTTTGTTTTCCATTTGTGTTTTGTTTTAACAACTATATAATTTAAAATGCCTTCTAAGACATATATTTTTATGTTAGCCGAACTTTTATGAATCTGTTGCCGTAATACTTATTTGATAATAGTTTTGTAAATGTTTATATTATTTAAAAAATCGTTTCAGTAATAGACAACTAAAGATTCATATAATAACGTAGATATAGTTTTGTTGGAAGAATAAGACATTTTATTGTATATTTTTATATTTTTGTAAAGCATAAAGTTTGAAATTTGTACCGGCCGAACTATTATGGAATTGGGCTCGTATATTGGATGGGGTAGATGGCTCAGTGGTATCGAGTCGGTCTGTGAATTTGAGAGCACGGGTTTGATTTCCACAGCTGACAAATAATTTTCCTCGCAATTTTCACCACATTATAAATACCCTGTGGCCCCACTACTAACATCTTTAGGAGCCGTGATTTTAACGACTGGTAACCGCACTTCACGCGCACAAATATATCACTTACCGAGACCTGCTACGGCAGAGTGCCACATCTAATAATGGGTAAATGACGTGATGATGTATTTACTTTATTTTAAGAGTAAATTGAAACTTGATGCACCAAATATCAATTGAAAAATTTGAGGATATTTATAAAGCCCGTATTAGACGATCACTTTTTTCATCAGTTTTGTTTGTTAAACTTCGAATGATGACGTCATATCAGTGACTTTGAATCATTCTATATAAAGATGCTTTCAGACGATTAGTGTATTCAGTGATGTAAAGTATTACATTACAAACACCTGCTAAAACTGGTACGGTCGGTAAACAGTGTCCTTTTTTCTGGTATTCATTTGTGTTTTGTTCCTGTTCCTTCAGGCGTATTCTTGTAGTGTGTAGACTAGTTTATTTAGATAGGTTTCTTAATTAAAATTTGTTTAAAAATGTGTTGGACAAAGAAATAAATATCTGTCTTATGATGAAAATCTTGTTCCATTTCTAAAGTAAATTAAATTATATACAACCGGTATGTAAAGTTATTTTTATTCTTAACAAAAGCATTACTTACTGGGCATCCTTATGTACCAAGAGAAATAAAAATTGGGAAATAAAATAATTCAAGGTCAGTGCTACCTAAAAAATAATATTTTTTTAGTATTAAATAGACCTTCATTGCTCTTGTGCGCATGTCAGATCTCCGAACTTCATTGTGAAATTATTTACATGATTATTTTTTGACGTTGCTCAAAACCAATGAAATGCTACATTGTATGTCACGTATCTGCGTTTTAACCAATCCTGTCATTATTATACTGAGAATAAAGCTCTTGGGGTTATTCCCGGGAATAATCTCTGTAGGTGCTTTTGTTTGTGACAAATGATAGGTAGTTGTCAAATAATTATTTAAAACTGTCAACGCGTCAAGTAAAATGAGTGAAAAAAATCGATTTAGTTCCATTTCAGATACAAAAATACACCAATAAATTTTGGAAACAATTTCCAAGTATACATTAATAAGTAATCAATCGATATGGACCCAGCTCAGTATTGAGGTCGCGCCGGATATAATTCTATAATAGAATTCAGGCAATAGTTTTCAAATAGTCAAATTGGTATTCCATTCTAAATAATTTTGAAGCAGAAATGTAGTTTTCATCATTTGTGCACTATCTGATCAAAAAGCATCGATTATTTTATGCTATAAGTATTAGGAAAAATTATAATTTTTACTTAACAGATGACAGCGATTCTATTGTTCGAAATATAATTCTATATGGCGCGATCCGGGGGCAGAATCTTTTAAGTTGGATGAATCGACCTTAACAGCTAAGTTAAAAAATAATCTAATTACATATAACGCGAGAGTTGGATAAATTAGAAAATAATTCTGCAGTATCTTTCTCAAACTTGTTGTCATTTGGCAATAGCCACTCAAGCCCTACGGGCTTTCGTGTCTATTGTCTGGCGACATGTTTTCGAAAAATCTGGCAAATTATTTTCAATTTATTCTCACTCTCTTGTTATATTATTACCGAAAATACTTGTAATATTTGTAATTAATATTAAAAAATAAACAGCTTTTTTGTTTATAGGAATATGCTTCATTCTTACTTTTGCATGCAATTATAACAGCTTATTTTATTAAATAACGAAGTTTTACGTGTATATAAATTATTTTATATAACATGTAAGTTAAGTGTCATTATTTGCCTCAAGAGATTGCATCCCTCGGGCTTTGAACTTAGGATTCAATCTTCGCTCTCGACTAATAATGACGAACTTTACTCCCTCGTTATATAAACTACTATTATTTTTTTACATATAGCTTCCTTATACTCTGTTCTGCTCAAATATATAATGTATACTGTCGTTGCCAAAAGAGAATGCCAAAGGGGTAAGGGAGAGTAATTCCCGTAATCGTGGTGTTACACAATAAACCATGGGCGTTGCATCTGTGCAATTTGCTTCTCTCGGTTAAAGTATTTTAATATTTTTCTTGAGTTTTCGCTGATAAATTTAACTTTAGTGCTTTATTTTGTGCTTCATTATCGCACATCTATAAAAAATTAGCAAAAATATCCCCTCGTTCCACTACGAATAGTGTTGCCCTGCGCAGATTTCATTTTGTTACATTTATGTGTTGCGCTTATCGCAGCTTGCAAACGAAGTGGGGATACAGTGGTACAACTGTACTTTTGACAAAGAGTCAGTGTGAAATTGTATTTATTCCACTGGTCTATTACAGTTAGTATTGGTCGGTAGAGCAGTTCATGTATTACGTATAACACTAATAGTAAAATATTTCTAATCGTAGTGCCGCTTTATACGGATCCTGCAATCATTTCACATTTTTGAGCTTGGCATACTGTCGTGGCGATAACTACTTACCAATGTAATCTTTACAATAAATATGTATATATTTTTGACTTCACTAACAAATGTCAAACTATTGCTTTGAAAAAAAAAAGGAATTTCACAAACAGATTTCTAAAAGTCTCTATTTACGAGCCCTGTCTCTCATCAGTTGACCCGAATCTTATTTTCCCGTTAAAAATTTTAATAATACTAAATACGCAGATATCTCACATTTACCAAATTCTATAATTAATTTTCAACATCTTAAACTAAATTTAACATTGAATATTCCTTAGACACAAACTGTATAACAGTATTACTAGCAATTATTTTTTTACAAAAAAACTAATTGAACACACAAATATACTATAATGATTATTATCTTATATGCAGTTTTATGAAATCAAAGTTAATTATTATTTAAAACAAACATTATTATTACGCAGTTTTGGAATAAAACGAAAAAATTTTTAGTTACTACAGAAATGTTTACTTCATCTTTCAATGGATGTCATTCCAAGATGTGTGTATCATTTGACTTCTAATTTTATATATATATATATATATATATATATATATATATATATATATATATATATATATATTAACAATATATTAGTATATGTCTCATTAAAATTTCATTTAATTCTCTTGTATATTACACGAGAAATTAAACTGCAAAATCAAAAATCAAAAGAAAAAATTATATTCGGGTCAACTGATGTCAGACAGGGCTCGTAGATATTTCAGTCAAATTCACTGTTATGAGGTCATCAAATTGAGTTTGACATTCAAAACTCTGATGGTGTGATAGAAAAAGTGACCGTCTGACACGGGCTTAAAAATCACTATTTCGTTCAAAATGAAAATTACGACAAGGATACAAAAGTTTTGACTAATCCAACAGATGACTATGATATTGAATTATGTCAGATATTTCTCCAAAGCATCATGTTCGGGGATGGAATAATGGTACAGTGAATTTAATTAATATTTTTCATCTAAACGAATGAATAAAGATATTGATATTTTATCCTGTGTGTAATCATAGAAACTTCTCAAAGTTATCAAAAATTGTGCGAGATTTCTTCAGAACCTCTGTCACTTCTGTTGGAAAGCAGCATTGGTTATAAGAAAAAAAATTCAATTTCTGTAAGAAGCCTTTTGTCTCAATTCCTGGTTGGAAGCTATCAATGAATATCTTTTACTTTTAATTTTTGCCGAATGAGCTATATTTTATGTTGATTATTAGTTATTTATCGCTCACAATGTAATTTCTTACTATACCGTATGTCCTCGGATTGAGTTTACATGAGGAAAAAAATTCTTATTTTTAATTTTACGTAAATATGCGAAAGAAAGAAATTTTTTGTTTCATTTAAAACGCGTATTTCCGTTATTAAAACTTTTAATTAATGCAAGGATATTTTATTATAATATTTTTTCGTATTTTGTCCTCCTAATAATACAGTTATTATAATGAATGAAACGTTATTTGAATTAGTTATTAAATATTGACAAATAATTAAATGTAAAAAGTAATTCTTATTAACATAAAGTAAGAAGGCATTGTTTGTTAAAGAAATGTTAACGTTAGAACAAAAAAATCTTTTTAATACAATGTTATGTAAAAAGTTAAAGTTAAAATTAATAATCATTTGTTAATATTTCAAAGCAAATTTAAAAAAACTTTGAATCATAATAACTGTATTATTACGAGGATAAAATACGAAAAACATGTTATAGTAAAAGAACCTTGCATTAATTAAATATTTAAAAACAGAAATATACGAGTACGTTTTATTTAAATCAAGCAATTTTTTTCTTTCTTTATCATTTTTTCGTAAAACCATAAATAAGAATTTTTTTCCTCTTGTAAACTCAATCCGGAGAGATACGGTATAATAAAATTTGCGTTGAAAAGTATTACGATTTTTTACCTCTATAAATACTATAATAAAAATATTGATAGATCCGAATTGTAATAAAATACCACTCAAGAATACAAGAAAATGCGTGAAAATCTTTCCAGTCATGCAATTTTCTTGCAATATTGTTCCTTGTTTTGGTTCGATGCATATATGTAATCAACAAGACAAGAACAAGAATAATGCAAGACTATTTTGATACACTAATTATATTAATTAGATCATAATAGATTTACTCATAAATTAACGTTAATCAGGTTGATAAATTGATAAAATTAAATTAATAGTTACCTCGAATATATTGTACAGAATAAAATATTTAACCGTGGTTGGTGAAAACAGCTCTAAGTCTGTTTTGTTACACTATTTTTAAATATTTGCTAGTACATTAATTATAAGTTGTAATAAACAAAGTATTTATCGTAAATAACCCGTTTTAAATAAATACACGTGTTATTTTATTGTGTCTGAAATGCAAAATTACCGCTGGTAACTAAACATAATTTTCTTTATCTGTGATAAACGACAATAATATTTGTACATATATCCATGTGTAAAAAAATATGTTTATAATGAGTAAACAATTTACGCCCACCGAAATAATCTGAAACATATGTTATTTCAATCAAAATTTTACTGCACTGATAACATATGGCATTTGTTTGCGTGAGTGATAATTCAAATAGAGGGATCGATAAAATCAATTTTCGGTGCTTAGTTTATTTAGATGCTAGCCGCATAGGCTGCGTGTTGATTTGTCCGCATTGGTTCGTTCTTTTACAACGCAAATTAGCGTTATTTTCTACCTGTCTTACGGGTTCCGCTGTATACCTGATAAACCCTACTTATCTGACTTACCTGTTTTTTATTATATTATATTTGAAGCAGTAAATTATTATATTTTTTATTCGTACGTTTGAAGAAAAAGTGACATTGGGAGTAAATGTGACTTTCGCAAGGAATTTCCGACTGCCATACGCGGCAAAAAAGTATCGAATCAGACATTCACATCATAAATACACAAATGTCACTAAAAACAACGACTTCATATGTTAAAAAGTTTATTTGTTAATTATTTGTAAACGTCATTTATTCCAAATATTTATTCGCTTTAAAAATGAATCTTTACGAGCTACTAAGTTTACAGGTCACTTGTCAGATTTACAAGTTAGTAACGAAGCGCATGGCCACAGTAATACTTATGATATATCATTTTAAACCATTTTTGACACAACAATTGTAAATGACAGGATTTAATTATAATTCTTAATTTTGTTTACAAATAAATAATAAATAAATTATTTTTCCTACAACTGTGCGATTTCTTTGTTATTACGTAACTATAATTGCCTTGGTTACGTATGGAAAGTAGATGAATGCAGACCAAGTGCGTTTCCGAAAGCAAAGAAACACTAGTGCAGAAAGTGCTTCATTACGTAACTGTCAAAAGAATATTGTTTTGACAGCGATTTAAATTTCGCGCCGAGCGCGGAATTCATATTTTGACCACAGACGCTTATGGAAGAAGAAAATACGGTGAACCAGCGCTAGTAAATATGCAGTTGTATATTTTGACGTTTATAAACGTAACCTTAATTTGCAGTATATCTAATCTGTAGACAATTAATAAAAAGAACCGAACAAAGTAAAATATATCGATAAATGGTTTTATTTAAAGAGTAAGTGAAATACTGCATATTTATTGTTTGTGTATATTATTAATACAGTTGTTACAGTTGCTTATATTGACATAATGTAAAGTGGAAACTTTTGTGTCTAAAGAAACATTGATTTCTTCCGTACCTGTTCATATTATTACCAGTAATATTATTGGTAACAATTTCGGAAGCTTCAGAAGTACCAGCAGCAGGTTGATTGTCATTGTCGAAAATAGATCCAACATAGTATGATCCGGAGCTTCAATTATCTTTGGAGGTGTTAATGATAAAGAAGAATCACTCACTGTACTATTCCAATCAAGATGATTTTGAAAAAATTATTTTGACGTTAGTGAAATATTTTTAAATAACGTAGAACAATGTGCAAGCAATCAACAAACAAACCATAGCAACGCCGTAAAACATCGTTCTCATGTAATACGATATCATTAAAATTTTATAAATTTTATAAATTTTAATAATATTTTAGTGATTTACTAAATCGCACAGTTGTAGGAAAAATGTTGTTTATAACACGTGCCGAAAAAGGTTACATGCTCGTGCAGATTTCTGCACTTGCACGTAACGAGCCTTTTTCGGCACTTGTTATAAAAATAACTATTACACACAATACATGTCAGGTAATTATTTTTACTTCCTCAAGGAGAAGACAGGCTTGTCTAATCGACTAGTTAATTCCTCCTTTCAACAGTAAAAACTATTTTTCTTGAAACCGGCACGAAAGTTCCTACTTCCCTGACCAATATTAGTATGGACAGTCAAGTAAACTACGTTCCAAGGTTACAACAAAAGTAAAGTACAAAACAGCCTGATAAAGACGTTACCTGACTGTTTTGTATTTTATCTGACTTTTTTTTGTTTTTTTTTAATATTGGATACGTAGTTTGCTTTCAATACAATAATATCAAGAAATTTAAATATTTTGAATTATTTGTGATTCATTATTTATTAAATTAAACAGTTTGAGAAAAGAATAGTATACATAATACGTCAGGAAAGTATTTTTACATCACTTTCCTGACTTATTATGTAATATACTATTACCATGCTAGTAATGTAATAAAGAATTACATGACCATTTACAACACGCTGTAAAAAAGGTTAAAATTATTTTTCAAATCATTGCTAATAAATAGAATAAAATATTTCCTCAATAATACTCAGTGGCTAATAAATTATCTACAAGCTCTTTGGTTTGTTGTAATAGAACTTTTGGTATTTTGTCAATGAACAAAAAAATAAAAATGGCAACAATTCCCATTCTCTAACTAAAGAAACTTCTTTAAAATAGCAAAATAAAGAAAGATATATACAACGATAAATGAATAAGAGATAGTCGTAGACATAAAATATTTCCATGGTTCCTAGAGATGCTCTCTAAGATGATTGCTAAATTAAACTCGATAACATTATAGGTTACAAGTATAATGTGAACGTACAATATTCAGTAATATTTACGTTTAGCGCAAAAAATTAAAATAATAATATTTTAACCAAAAATTAATGTAAAATAACATAAAAAACTATATTTCCAAAAATATTTATTTATATTAGTAGTTTCAAATGTATGTTAACAATAAAATACCGTTAAAATAATTAATATTTAAAATATATATACAGGCTGGTCTAGACCACCCGTCCACCCCTTTTAAAAATTCTGTGTTCAACGTTTTGAGAAAACAAGGTCTACGATAATAATAACTTCGATGTGCTCTATCGAATGACACCAAATTTGAAACCCCCCTCCCCCCTGGAAAAAGAGGAGGGGGAGTAACTTCAAAATCTTAAATGGAAACCCCCAATTTTTATTGCAGATTCGGATTCCGCGTAAAAAAAAATGTACGTTTTATTCTAAATTTTTTTTTCTACAGATGGCTATGTAATCGCAAAGAAACAAGTTTTGCTGGATGGTAAACAAGAGCATTTAAAAGTGACAATTTCTTAGAAATTTTAAGTCTAAAAACATTGGCGAAGTAAATAATTTGAATTACAAATGTAGAGTAGATTTTATGTACATTTGTCTAATTTACAGGAAAGTTAGAAAAAAACATGAAAGTTCCACTCATGCACGTGAACTTGTAAAACAATTAAAATATTTTTTCAAATTTTAAAAAATTTGTTGCAAATTCTCCGAACGATTCTTAGAATAGTCCGAAAAGTTTAGTTTGAACATTCTTAAAAAACGCCAAAGAACTTGTTTTTTTGCGATTACAGCGCCATCTGTAGAAAATATAAAAAAATTAGAATAAAACTGACATATTTTTTTAAGCGGAATCCGAATCTGCAATAAAAATAGGGGGTTTCAATTTAAGATTTTGAAGTTACCACCCCTCCCTCCTCTCTTCCAAGAATGAGGAGGGGTTTCAAATTTGGTCTTATTCGATAGAGCACATCGAAGTTAGTATGTATTATCGTAGATCTTTTCTCAAAACGTTGAACACAGAATTTTTAAACGGGTGGACGGGTGGTCTGGATCACCCTATATATATATATATATATATATATATATATATATATATATATATATATATATATATATACACATAAATATAAAATTTTAATATTACTAAAAACACAGGTATCTTACATTTACTAAATTCTACAATTAATTTTCAACATTAACTAAATTTAACATTAAATATATATATATATATATATATATATATATATATATATATATATATATATATATATATATATGTACTTTAGACACAAAATGTGTAATAATATTACTAGCACTTTTTTTCAAAAATAATTCAACACACAAATGAACTATCATAATTATTATCTTGAAAGCAGTTTGACGGATGAAAGTAAAGTTAATTATTATTTAAAACAAACTTTATTATTATACAGTTTTCAAATTAAATGAATAAGTTTTAGTTAATAAAGAAATGTTCATTTCTCTTTCAATACCTGTCATTATACTCGTAAGATGTATGTATCGATTAACTTCAAATTTTAACTATGTATTAACGACGTATTAGTATATGTCCCTTAAAATTTCATTTAATTCTCTTGCACACAACACGAGAAATAAAATTGTAAAATAAAACCTCAAACGAAAAAATAAGATTCTGGCTAATTGATTGTAGTCGTATTTGTAAAAATATTATTTTGGTTTTTATTTTAATGTGTAGCATATACATAATTATTTGTATATTATGCTATGCATTTGAGACATCAGTTTTGTTATGATTTAATTTAATTTTTGTAAATATCTTCGGTTTATATAAGTATTCCTTCTCTGTACCTGTTTGTATTTTGTGAAGTTATAATTTTATTTTAGACAAGATTGATTATTTTTATAATTTTACTAGTTAATTTCATATCATTTTCTTACTATTTGCACCATACGTGTTAAGTTTTGTTTGAATTTTTGTGCTATTATTTTTATTGCATTTGTATGAGGTTTATGTTTTTATACATATTCCATTTTACTTAATTATTTTTCAAGAATACTTTTCGATGTTATTTTTATTATTTGTGATAAATGCGAATGAGATAAGTAAGTGTACGAAACGGATAAGGCACGAAAGAATACGAACTTAGTCGTGGCACGGACGAACGCTGTCAAGTATAAAGCTACTCGTATATACGAACTGGCAATATTTTGTGTTAATGAGCCAACCTGGACGCCCAACACGACGCATAAGATTACATATACGTTTAATTAATTAGTAATAACCCGGACTAACCATCACGACGCATAAGGTTACGTATACGTTTAATTAATTATTAATACATTACCTGTAATTGAAGCTTTGTAAATGTAAATGTTAGCTATAGTAATCGGATAGGCATTGTTCCAAATTTATTATTTTTATAATATTTGTCTATTAAGTGCAAATTATTATTCTGCTTTATTATAGGGCTGACAACTCCTGAATCTTATAAAAAAGGACTCATCTGAATATCAATAAAAATATTTATAAAAAAAAATCTAAACAAATTTCAATAGATTTAATTTATTTACAAGTACCTATTGGTGCACAAAAATATATTAACAAATATTATTTTCATTTCATATTAATAGTTAGGGTCAGGGTTCTTCATATTTTACCCACCCAGAAAAACCCACTTGATTGAATGGTTGAAAATTCAGCCAGGGTGAATTTTAAGATAGAGTCAAATTTCGGAACATAAATATCTTTTATTTATTTCACAATGTAATTGTAAATAATCTCTTTACAAAATATAACGTTTAACTTAAATTATCATTTATTTATTACATTACATCGTAGTATCACATTGCATTACTCTGGCAAATATCAATATCAAACTAGTTTAAGACCAAATATTATTTGTCTTGTATTATATTAGTATTACAAAAACTGATTGATTTCTAATTTTTTTACCGGCAAATTTGAAATATAGTTTTAAATTAAATAATTATGACAATAACATAATAGGGCGTATTATGTTTTTAATTCACAATAAAATAAATATATTTTTGGAATTATTACGTAATAGTACATAAATTTTGTTTTAATGTTTAGTAGTATACAATATACATTTTAAACATTATATACAAAATTAGAATTAAATAACTTGAATTAAAAAGTGTATTTGTCAATATTTCAAAAAACCCAAATAAACCCAATAAAACCTAAAAACACCTAGTGGGTCAGGTTTAAAAAAAAACCGGGTTTTTTCAACCCTGGTTAAGGTGTAAAATGGTGTCTCATTTCTTCCAGAGTAGAAGTGTTTTTTTTTAATATGTTTCGTCATGATAAACACGAATACATGAAATTAAACTCGGGACCGGGTGGCAACTAGCGTTGATATGATTGCGCTGATCGTAAGGGTGGATGTTGTCATATTTTTTGTTTAATTTTCTGTTTAAATTGTAGACTATAGTATACTTAACTGATAAAAATGGTTGGCAGATGCTTTGACCGGTGACACATGAATCATATTCATATTATTTTTGATTTTCTTTCTTCAATTTACTTAAATAAATCAATAATTATTGTATTAAGTTTTTCTGACAGGTGTAGAAAAAATGTTTTTTTGTATTTCAATTCGTGTTTTTTGGCGCGTTCGAATTACTTTTTTGTCTCGATCTAGCGGTCTTGACTATAACGACATTCTTACATTCAAGAGAAAAAAACAACACTCATTTCGTGCACTTAATACAAAATAACTAATTTTGTACATTACCTTAGTACATGGGCGTTAGCGGCTCATTGGTATCGAGTCGGCCTGTGAATCCTTAAAACCATGGTTCGATTCCCAAAGCCGACAAACAATTTTCACTAATTTAAAATTACTCCTGTGACATCTCCATCACTAACATCTTTGGGGGCCGTGATTTGACGTCTTGTAACCACACTTCACGCTCATAAAAATATCACTTACCGAGATCTGCTTCGGCAGAGTGCCACATCCAATAATGGGTAAAAGGCGTGATGATATATTTATTAATTTATATTTATTTATCTTAGTACATGGGGGGTAGTGGCTCAGTGGTATCGAGTCGGCCTATGGATCCTGAGAATCTGGGTTCGATTCCCTCAGCCGACAAACAATTTTCACCAAATTAAAATTACCCCTGTGACTTCCCCACCCTAACATCTTTGGGGGCCGTAATTTGACGTCTGGTAACTACATTTCATGTACATACATATTAGGGTTGTTGATTTTTCGAATGTTCGGATTTATTAAACCTTCGAATTTAGATTCGAACTTTCGATTTTTTTTAATATTCCGAATTTTCACAATTCGAATTATTCGAATTATGAATCTGGATCCTAACGTGAACACGGAATGTTGATATGAATTATTTTCAGAATAAATTCATTTGCAGAGTTTTGTATTAATTCATAAGTAATTATTATTAATTATTATTATTTGCCAAATTAATTCAATTTAGACTTAAAATTTCGCTATTCTGTCAAAAACGTTTTAATTAAGACGTTTTTGTATCATTTTTACTCTCATTTTAAAACGTTTTACTAAAAGTCCATAGCATTTAGATGGGCGGTAAGAGAATAGATGTCTTAATTAAGACGCATAAACTTGCAGAGTTTTTGCAGGATATTTCGCCGAGTTTATTATTTAATTCGTGGCCGACTTTTCGCGAATTATGCGTGAGCATGTTTGGAGATGACATGGCGTTAATTCTGAGACAAAAATTCGAGAACTCGAAGCTTTGAAAAATTCGAAAATTCGTAAATTCGTAAATTCGAAGCTTCAAAAAATTCGAAAATTCGAAGCTTCCAAGTTTTTCTGACGAAGTTCAAAATATTCGAATGTTCGAACGTTCAGAAATTCGAACTTCGGTGGAAATCAACGACCCTCATACATATATAACTTACCGCAATCTGCTCCGGCGGAGAACCACACTCAGTATTGGGTAACAGGCGTTATGATATATATATATATATATATATATATATATATATATATATATATATATATATATATATATATATATATATATATATTTTAACTTAGTACATAATTACTTACTTTTCGTACGATCGCAGAAAAACTAATATAAAAGCATCTCAGTTTTTTTTACATTCCTATATTTATACATTTGTAAAACCAAAATTTGGAAAACTCTGAGGGCTTACTTAAATTTTGTAAGTAAAAACTTGACATTAATTTTCCTATATACTATTTTGCAGAACAGGTAACCACTACAAAATTATTTAGAATATAATTATCTTTATGTTCATACTTTTAGATAGTATATTTTTTTATTACTCCGGAAGGACACATCATTTAATTATTATCTACTTCTACTTTAAAAGCTTATGATAATTTTGAAACATCTGTATGGAGTTTTCGTTTTTGTATTCTATTATGACTGGTAAAAAACAATAAGTGAATATTACAATTATGTCCTATGTTATCTAAATTTATTAGTTTCAATAATGTGTTTAAATTTTTTTGCATAGTTGAAATGATAAGACTATATTTGAAGTATTTTTTTCTACAACCGTATATACTCGTAAAGTACCTATACCTATTTTGCATATTTTTCACAGTTCGTTAAGGATACATTTTCATAAAATCGTTCATAAAAAATACTTTACAATAATGATACTATAATTTATATCAGATTTATCAATACATATGTTAATGGGGTCTTCCACTAATTTAATTAATTTTTTTCTGGAAGATACACGTTTATGAAATTTCTTAAAATTAAATTATTTTTTTATTATAATATTTATTTTTTTTATTTTTCTCAAATTTACGTGCGATGTCACTACAGTAGATTCAATGGCTGCCAATTCTATTGAGTAAAATGTGCACTATGCAGCTGTCAATCTGATATTCGATCTTGGTGAACGTGAGATATTATAAATATATTTTCATTTGCAAATGACATATTTATGCAAGAACAAACTTACTATTTGTCAGAGTCATGCTGAATAACAACAAAACAAACGTTTAGGTTATGTTATGAATTTTAGCAATTACCTGAAAGGACCCCCCCCCTACATGCAAAGTAATAAATAAATAAAAATATCTTCAGATTCGTTTATTTGGGACTATACATTTTTTTCCAGTTGTGACTTCATACTGAATACCGCGAATTGTTTTAATTTTATATTTTTAGAATTTGTTTGTTCCAAACAGTTTAAAAATTATTTTTTAAAAAACTGAATTTTTTTTAAGAACTTCATTTTATCGTGGAATCTATGATAAAAAGAAGTTTTCGCTGCAATAGTATTGTGACTCTTAAACTAGGGAGAAAAATGAAATTTGAACGAGTGAGGAAAAACGCTTTCCTCCTTTCCTTTTTCACGACATGCTTAAAAAAAAATTTATCCGAACTTTAAATACACTCTAGTAGGTACAATAAAAGTAATCATTTATGTTTTTGAATCAAAAGTGTACAATAATTAAAAAATTTAAGATACATTACTATTAAATTAGAATTTTTAATAAAATAATGAATTTTTTATTTTATTTTATTGGGGTAGATGGCTCACTGGTATGAAGTCGGCCTGTTCGATTACCACTGCCGACAAACAATTTTTACCACATTAAAATTACCCCCCACTTATATTTTTGGGGGTCGCGATATGACGGCTGGTAACCACACTTTACGCGCATAACTATATCACTTACCGAGAATGCGTTGTAACTCCACTCATTCGGGTATATAATGAATGGGGTGTCTCAATTTTGGCGCAATATTGAAATATAAAATCTCTATGAAAACACTTAGCCTCCGCATCATGTACGATATGCGCATTTATGTAAAATTATGAATAATATATTTATTTATTAATAATCCATCATAATTGTTATTCTTTTGACATTGCTATTTTTATGAATATTAAGAATTACATGCCGCCGTATTATTTCTCAGGATAGTAAATTAGTTTGTCCAACTCTATCATAAAATCATGGTGTCTACCGACGTGGAATTGCTAAAAAACATGGAAAAAGCCTGGAAAAAGGCCGGACTTTAAAAACATACCTTGAAATCCTTAAATATCCTTGAATTTTTATAAAATACCTGGAAAAAAAATTATTTGCCGTCAAACAATATTTTAAATTAGTTTTCTTATATTTTGAAATAAAATTGATGATTGAAAGTTCGCAGTTTTTTTTTTTTGGTACATGTACATCATCGAGAGGGTTCTACTGACTGAAGCTCGTGTTTATGTTTGCATTTTGAATGAGTCATAGCTTTTTTGTTACTGTACAAGAACTTTACAGCTTGTTTACTGTTTGATATTTTTTTATTTTGATAAATATATTTCTACACATTTTGTTAGTTCTTCTTCTTCAATGGCGCTACAGTCCAAATCGGGCCAGGGCCTACCGGGCACACCGAGCCGCAGTTTTTACGCTGCCGTACTGCCGGTTTCCGTAGTCGATGTTACTTTTTTAAGGCATGTGTATAAGTGACTAGCTTATAGCGCCCGAGTATGATTAATACAAGTAACTGTATTTTTTATATTTAACGACAAATCATACTTTGTCGACAGGCGGATTCGAACTGACGAACCTTGGTTCGGATGACGTCACAGTATGTTAAGAGATGTGCCTTAACACGCTCGGCCATCGCGCCTTTGTTTTTGTTAGTTATTTTATTAAATTATTTAGATTTTTTTTGTAATATGTATCTTGAAATTCTTGAATCTGCTGCAATTTTATAATTTGAAATTGGTAGACACCATTTCTCGATCGAATCCAAATTGGTCAGGAAAACTCGCAGTATACATTTATGTTTAGTGCGTTTACGTATCCAAAGCATTTAGTCCGTATGCCTTCGTAAAAGTTGATGGATTCTGAGATAGTTTATATTGTATTTCTATCATTTCAGTAGTGTTAAATTTTAATTCTAAACTTTTAAGTGCGATAACATATATATCCATACAAATGTAATAAAATATTTGCTAATGAAACAAACTTTACTAAGTCATCTACAAAATAAATGTTTTTAAGTTTTGAAATGGAAAATTAGTTAAAACTCGATCGTAGACAAAATAGTGTATATAATTCGTGTTAAAACTGTCTTTATTACCCTTGCCAGTTTGCAGCACGAGTCGTAGGCTTTCCACTCGTACAATAAAATCACACTATTTTGTTTTTCTAAATAATTTTTAAAAAAAATTTTTTGTCAGATGGTCGAAAAAATATATTATATGTTTGGTGTGCTATAGAATTTTAGTAATTAGAAGGGTTCATGGATCATATCATATGTGGATATATAAGGAAAATAATATCGGAAATAGGAAAAATATAATCAAAACTTCATGATTAACCGAAACGTTAATTATATATCATAAGTTTTTGATTATTTTTATCCGATTTTCTACAATCTTTTCCTTATTTAGTAATTAGTTTATGTGTATCGTCTGACCAAAGTGGTTGAAAAATTCAGCTCTCTCTTTCATAGTCACCATAGCGTTACACAGCAGAGTGAATAAATTATAATGTGGATTTACACAAGTACAGTAGTATTACAGAAGGTAACATTTATTTATATTTTTTTGTTTTGTCAGTTCACTGGCAGTCAATGCATCGTTTCCATGGTTTTACTCAATTTTGGATTATGATGATATTTTGAAGAGTTTTAAAATTTCTTTTTTCGCTTTGTAAATCGATCTACTATAAATTTATGGTGAGACAGATTATAGCTGTATTCTATTTGCCACTTGGTTCATTTAAATGAGTTCAGATAAATTAGACAACATGACTAAATGAAATGAACTAAACAAACTGATGATAGGCGTATTCCATTTGCCATTTGGATCAGATCTAACTTACATTTACTGAATCAGATCACTTATTTATTTCGCTGGAATACTTCGCTGACATTATTTCTAATACTAGAATTATTACTGATTCTAATTTACTTTGAAGTAATTCATCCCAATAAATGCATCAATTTACTTAATTCAGTTCATTTTGTCATGCTGTCTAATTTATCTGAACTGATTTAAGTGAATTAAGTGGCAAATGGAATACAGCTTATATTAGGATGAATTACTTTGAGCTAAATTCGAATAAATAAATCTAGTATTGCGAATAAAGTGAGCAAAATAATCTGGTTCAGTAAGTATAAGTGAGATCTGATCCAAATGGTAAATGGAATACTCTTTTTAGTATATTTTTATTTGACATTTCATTATTTATTACAAATGTTATCATGACAACAAATTAATTATATACATATGTCGCACGATTTGATATGTAATTTATTTTTATTGTACGTATTACATATGTAAAATGTCTTTTTGATATAAGTAGAATTTATCTAGTACGAGCCGCAGACGAGGGTTGAAATATTTTACATACTTATCACTATTTTATACGATTGTTCACAAAGTACATACTTTATATACTCTTTACAGTTCATAAAGAGTCACTTTTAAAAAATAGTTATTTGTACCACTAGGGCAGAAACTGTACTTTTGCGAGTGCGAGCACATTTTAACAGACCGATATTAACGCGAGATTTGCAAATTGTGAGTACACGTAAGACAGTTTCTGGACGTATGATACACAAGATTTTTCCCGACGATTTAAATAAAATTATTGATTTTTAATTGCTAAAAATTTCAACCTCCAAGCATGAAATTGAGTCAGTCTCATAACATCGTAACATCCCTACTTTTACAAGTTGGACTCGCCCACTGAATTTTGATGTCTACGGCGTGTTACACTAAAAATATTATTTATTAAAGATAATTCAATTACCTGTATACATATTTTTTATTGGTTGTTATAATATAATTATTACAGAGTTTACAATGCATAAATTAGCTTTAAAATTGGTAAATTGGTATTCTAACCTCCAAGCACTCACTGACACTAACATCCAGTGATGCCAATGCTAACATTACCAAAGTCCCTAGTTTTTACCGGACAGTGTTCGGTAAACACAGTTTCCGAACGATTTTGAGATATGTAACACTAGGTGCGTTCAAACCAAATAACATTTCAAAAGCTTCTAGCGCTATATTATTGCAAAACGCTCGAACGTTCTGAACGATTAAATTTTAGAAGCGCTTGATGAAGTATCAAACCAATACATTTGGATTTGGGTTACAGTAATAGATTTAAAGACAAAAATATTAATAAGCGAATTCTCTGAACAGAATATTGGAATAACAACGGTTGCATCATTACAAAGAAACGAAATTGCTTCTAATATAAGATAATTTACCTATACCTAATATAATCACAGCCTTCGAAATTTTATATTCTCTTATATTGAATGTATTTTGTTCCTCATTAATCTTTTCATTCAATGCAGCTAAATAATTCTCCAGCTAAAAAAAACACGATTTATACAATAAGGTTATGTAATTTATTGAATGCATAAAGTATCAAATCATAATTGGCATTCCATTTTCATTCAAACTTAAAGTACCATCAACATTTCTCAAATAAATAAAAATTTTAAGTTGCATCATGTCTGCTGTCAACTACGAATTTATAAACTCCCGCGTTTTTCAATCTAGCGGAAATACTTAGCGCCGATTTCATATGCTCGATATTTTCGCTAACTGCTCGAGCAAAACTGTACTTAGCGCACAGTTCAGAACAACAAATTCGCTAGTGCTAGCTAGCGCTAGGCCAATGGGGACTTACAATTTTGACGTCACATGCAGCAGACCCCCCTCCACACAATTTTGTGTGAAACAACAAATTTGTAGAAAGAGCGAGGTGACACCTTCTCCTTTCAGCACTACTCCCCGCATATAACCATATTTGTTTGACGTTTCACGTTTGGATCACGTGATAAACGTCAAACTGTAAAACTACCATGTTCGCTACATAACAAAGCATTAAATTCTGTTTTACTCACTAGATGGCAACCGAAAAATTTGAATTGTATAAGTCCCCATTGAACGTAACCAACGTTAATGTCGGACGGAGGCGCGAAAAGTAACTTTTACGCATTAGCGCATGAAACAACAGTTTTAAGCGAAAGCCAAACTAATTAAAATGTCAAAAAATATTATTAAATTTTAAGAGATTTTTATTTATCCTATATTGTACGTAGCACGCATTAAGTGTCACTTTATAAATTTGTTACGTAAAATTAAAAAAAAAAAGTACTTTTAAAACTTATTAATGTCCGTTCCGCCTATGGTCGACGATTGGTGTAATTGTTATTTGAAATGTTTGAAATATTAAGATTAATAGTTATTACCAATGAACACTAATTATTTCAAATAATAACACATTTTACCGAATAACAATAGCAAATTTCTCAAGTTATTTGCATAATATTACATCATCGTTCAGTGCGCACTTGAATCCATTGCAACAACTTTAATTTTTGGTCTCCAATCTCGTCAATTGTTTATAATTAAACTGTTTATTTAAAAATTACACATACCGATAGTTTTTCAAATATGAATTTCTTACATTTTTTGTGAGTAGATAAACACAACACTTGATTCGTGTTTCACTAGTGTTTATGTTTTTAATGAATATAATCAACTGAGTAATATTGTAGGGGCGTGCGGGGATAAACCTCCGCTATTTGCATCTTTAACTCTGTGTACATTTCAGGAGTGCAGACTGTGCGGCCGCGTGCACCGGCGTGCCATTGCATGTGTGCAGCTAAGAACAATGAGTTGGTGTATGCCGGGCGCAGGCCTCCTCTCCAAAGTGCTGTGCAGCCTTCTTCTGGGCCTCATTGTCTTGCAGTACATGTTCGGCTCCATGGGAAACCTCAATCGCCGATTGGACACTCTGTTCTACACCACTGTTAACACTACAAGGTTCGATATTTTCTATTATTGCTCATTATAAATAATATGTATTTTCAGTGTTTAGTAATCAAAATTATTTATGTTCTTTTTTATTAAATATTTAAATAATAAGAATGAAGTTTGTTCACTTGCAATTAAACTAAAGAATTTATGCGTAATTTTGATTGAAATTCGTGAATTACTGAACACTTATTAATACTCGTAATATGGAATATTTATTATTATTTATAATGAACATATATGAAAAATTCTGAAAAAATAATTTAATCTAAGTATTTTAATCTCACTTTCCATGATAATAATTGTAGTTAAAAGATTTATTTGACTTTAAGAGAAATTTAAAAAAAATTAGACTTTTTAAAACTGTACATTTTTATCAATTTAGATGAAGTTTCATAATTTAATAAAAAAGTAGTGGAGGATCAAATATTTGAACCGAATTATTGAAAAAATAAACATTATTTTTATATTTAACTCTTTACTTAATCTATAGTAGCAAAGTAAAAAAATAATAATTGTATAATTGGACTATTAAATATAATTTATTTAAAATTAGTGCGAAATTTGCTAGTGGATTGTAATCTCACGCATGCAGCAGTCATTTCCTTTTCGAGTCAATTTCTTTCTGACAATTTTATATAATTCATAGAAAATAGTTGATCTCAGTATTATATCAATCAGAATATTTTTTATATGGAAAGCGCTAAATTTATCATGCAAATAAATGCGTTCGGTAAAGAACTCTACTCTTGTAGTACATTTTCTACTTTTTTCTTCGCTGGTTTATCAAAACTTACTTGGCAAGACTTGCTTATAATTTTGTTATTCTTTAAATATTAGACTCCATAAAATGCTATTTCGCAATTCTACTAATTATGTTTCTAATTTATCAATATGTACGAGTACAAGAAACTTGACTCCAAATTTTTAAATTAAATTTTATTGAGAGATACAATAAATTGTAAACTGATTTCCAAGAAATTGATATTGTAATATTTTAAAAATAGCAACATTTTAGTACTTAATGCAGTAGAAAATTTAAAGATTTTTTTTGTGTTTTACAAACATTGTAATATATTTTTTTTATAATTTACAAAATTTAGTTAGACTCTCCGAATTTTCACGCGGGTAGCATAAAAGTGTTGGCCATCACTGGTCACAAGCTATCACTTATCACTTTCATTTGAGATTATTTCTTCGTAAATATTGGAATTGTTTACATTGTAAATAATTTGTAAATTTCTTTCAAGTTTTATAATAGTTATTTACGATACTTGTACATAAAGCTTTTAAGTCTTTTAAGAATGGATTGCTTGAAAGCGAGTCAACTTCTAATCCAGGAATACAATCTGTAACCAGAGTTACATACGGTAACCAAGGTTACCGATTTGTTTGACTGCCAACCTTGGGTCAGAAGATATATCCGCGGGTGAACTGTTGGGTTACGTGCACATGACTACCAGCTGTCATATTAAGCATCATATTTATAATAAGAAAATGCATTTTTTAACTTTAACTGAGGGTTAACGAAACACGATAGTTTACCCGCATTCATGCATTCCAATTTCGTAAGATCCTCGAGTAATTAAGGTGAAGCATTCCGCCTGAAGTTCGTTAACCAACAATTTGTTATCGTGTATGTAGGGTCTCTTGTGGTCCTGACAAAAATGTATATCTGTATAGAATAGCGCAAAAGTTATTGGCGCGCGTTTAAAAACTATGTAAACGTGAAGATTTTCAAGAAAATTATTTTAAATCACAGGAAATATTTCTATTTGATGTCAACACAATAAAAACTAAAATTTAATCAAATATATTTTATTTGATATAATATAAAAATAACATTTTACTTACATTTTTATTTCAGTTATACATAATCATATATAATAGTATATTATTTTATAAGGAGCTGAAGTGATACTTTTTGTGCACTCCTCCATTAATTACAGATGAAGCACAAAACGTCACTTTCACTGCACATAAAATATGCCATTTTTTCTTCAAACGCCGGAATATTTACCCATTATGTCATATAATTTCTCTGACTCACGTGAGCGGCAAAAAATGTCTTTCTGCTAAAGAAATTCTTTGATTCTAACGAGCGTCAGAAAAAGTATTTGATAGAAAAATCAAACTGTAACTGTTTCTATGGTTTCTGTGGCATATTCCTGATCGACATACTGCTTTCTTATCTTGAATCAACTATTTCTGGAACAAGTTCTTTTACATAAAATGTCTTTAATATTGGAAGCATCCATTTAACAAACTCTACTTCTATACCCTGAGGTGTCCAAATAATAAAATCACATTTCTTTCGTCCTGTTATGAACAACTGGCCTTGTATTTGATAATAATAATTGTGATTCGTCTTTAATTTTAACTTATTACCATCTAAAACGGAACAGAAGGTTTTTTATTTTAACAGCAGCTTCTTTTGGTGACAAATGTCGAGCTGTACATGGACATTTCACTTCAATTATCTTATTTTGATCAACTAAACCATCTGGCGAAGCAGCTAAATATCCTGCATTACGTTCTAAATTTACAAATAAACCACATGGTATTACTGTAACTCCAGATACCTGCTCATAAACTTGTATTGCCACAGATTCTCTAGTTTTACCCCAATCAGTTGCTACAGTTGTAATATTTCGAAGGTAAAGCATTCTTTCCACAAGTGGTCCCGCTGGAAGAAGTTTAAAATTTTGAACCGAATTTGGAATCTTCTGATTTAGTTATTAAACTATTATTTCCGTTTAAGTACCATAATCTGATTTATAATAAAATTAGGTACAAAATACTTGCAATATAAAAATATAAATAAAGCGAAAGTAGACTTCATTTATGGAATGTATAGTTTATTCCTGGGCAACATTTCGATAGTTCTGATGTATTTACTTTGTCAGCCTAATCTTATTAAGGCAGTGTCCACTTCAAAACTGTTAAATAAAAACTTTAATATTAATAAATAAACACTTATAAATACAAACCTACTTACCTTACAGACATTTGACGTTTGAGGTTAAAACCATATCCAAAAATTGTATTATTACTTTATTATTTTGTAAATAACATATAATATATATATTCATTATTGTTATCATTATTAGTCAATCATTTTTACATATCTGTCAGCCAAATTTAATTTTGAATAAAACTGCGATACTTGAGTGTACATCATACGTCATCAAAAATCTGAATCACACAACGAAAACTCATGATTCAAGAGCACCAACAATAAATCTATGCAAATTTGAATTTCAACAATTAATTTCTCACAAATGTCATTATATAGATAAATATAAAGCAGTGTATTACTTTCTTATAACATTGTAGTTCATGAATAAATACTATTCAAGAGCAAATAAATCATGAAAATATATGAAAAAAATTATATAAATGAAGCAGCCAAATTCACAATTTTGAGTAAAATTTTCTCAAAATTGGGCCCTACGTTTTTAATAAAAAAAATATGTATATTTAAAATTAAGATAGTCTATAACACAAAAAAAAATCAGCCAAATTAAACACAACACTTTTGAGAAAAAAAAGAAAAACTCTGTTTTTCATGGTATTTTGGTCTATTTTATTTTTTTGCTAAAAATTGTCGTGTTTAATTTGGCTGAAAATTTCATCAGGCTTAGTCTGTCGTATTTATAATTTACTGTATTTTTTATATTGATATCGTAGGGCCCATTTTTAAATAAATTCAAATTAAATTTGGTGTAATATATAATTTATTTTCTTTTATTATATGAAAGATATTTCAAATTAGTAATATTATTATAAAACTTTAAACCTTTGACTACAAGAATATGTACAATAAATAATATGTTTCATTTATAATAAAAAAGATATTTTATTTCAAATAGATCACGACAGATCGTCGTTTCACCACTGTTCTGTTGTTGTATTCAGGCGGAATGCTTCACCTTAAAGATGCTTTATGCATGTGTATCGTACAATATTTTATTTAAGATCAGAAACATCAGTAAAAATATCCACATTATTGATGAAAATACTGAAAAATTCACTCTTATTTTTTTTTTGAGCTAATCATGGCATTCCTGGTAAATAGTGCGTAATAGTGTATTATTTAATGACCATATCATATCACCATTATAGGCGAGTCAAATACTATACTTCATCTACAACTACAGAGTGATCAAAAGGAATTGTTTCAGTTGATAATACAATTCTGGCAATCTTTTTATTCCACAGTTGGCACAACGCCAGGTAAAGGCGGAAATAATATTTAACATGTCTAATAAATACAAATAGGTTATGTCAGGAGTCTGACAACTTATAGAATTTTGACTTTTTAAGTAATTATAAATGTACTCAAATTTAAATTTAAATTTTCAAATGTCACATGAAATAAATTTATGTATCAGGCTTACCAATTTCAAGTAAGTTTTTTTATTGCCAACTGAAACAATTCCTTATGATCACTCTGTATTTAAATACACGGAACAAAATAGTAAAACATAACCCTACTTATATCTGTCATGAATCAACGAACGATAAACCATGTGCTTAGAACACGAAAAAAATATTTGATTGATCTTGGAAACAGGCCGTAGAATATGAACTAGTGTAATATGAGTAGCTTTATGTACGTATGTTAGATACATAATTAAGGTATTATTTTATAATTAACTGACTTTTAGTTGGCTGTTTTCAGTTCGTAAAATTATTGTTTAATGATAGTTACAGGTTGTCAGCAGCGAGTAGTTACAATTACTATTACGCACTGTTTACCGTGGTTGCCATGATTAGCTCTGTAAAATAAGAAATTTATCAGTATTCAGGGATTACATTTATGTCAATTATTTTGATATTTTAGCTAATGTTTTCATTTTACTCGCGGGTTTTAAATCACTCGCTTCGCTTGCGTTTTAACTCTGACCCGCTGCTCGTAACTAAAGATTAACTTTACGTACTAGGTACTAGTATTGTAAATAACCATTAACCACCACTTTGCTGGGCTAATGAAATCTTACGTATTATTAATGTAATTTTACAAATTGAAAACAGCCATCTAAAAGGCGATTTTAAACACGGTCGTAAATAAAATTATTTTTATTCGTCATCATCGGGATTTATTATAAAAATATTAACTTAACAAAAACGTAATTTATCAATAAAAAATATTTTACCGGTAATAAAAGTCGAATCATAAATTGCGCATCCTCTCGAATTTTATTCTTTATTTGTTGCGCTAAACTAAAATTAATATGAAATTATCTGAATTTAAATAGTTACCTAAATGTCAGTGTAAGAGCTACAAGATGCTACACAAAGATCAGTAACAAAAGAATTTATCAGGCTGAATCCACACTGGCCTCCAATTGATCAGTCAATTATTGAACGAATAATATTAACCTTTTAGAGAACCTGGAAGTATTTTTAAAGAAAGACTGCATTGGAAGACCTATTAAATTCTTCCACAACTGATCTTTATGAATACATTGTATATACAGGAACAGTAACGTAACTCTTTCATCTTTTGATAATTTTTCACTCAAATTATTCCACTCCAATAAATAAATAGTAAAATTTAGTATTGTTCGCAACTTATAATTCATACTGTACAATAATCTATATGATGACTATTTTTCAAATCATTTTCTTTGTAAAGGAAAACTAATCAACATTTTAAATGCAGTTAATGCCATACGGTACACTATATTTAAAATGCATATAAATGTGCAATTTTCTACTTCATATTAATATTTGCGTGCAAGATTTAATCTAAAATGAGGAAAAAGTTTTGAAATATAATATTTTCTTTCTTATGCGTGTAATAAAAAAACTTTTGTGTACTTTTTGTGTTGCATTTGTTATCGGTAAGATTTAATTTTAATATTCAAAACATGCTAACAAATATAATTATTTTATTATTTTACTTATAGTTTTTTTTTTATCATTATTATTTATGTCGTCTTGACTTTAGAATACACTACTTAAATTTTAACAAAAAATTAAATATGATATAGTGTTTCAGAACTACTCAATTATAAATTTAGGAAAAATAAAAAAATTCAATAAAAAATATAGTACATATTTTATTATTGTACTTTCTGTCATTTATCGATGTTTTATCAACATAATTTTTATTATAAATAGCATGATATTTGGTAAGTGATGTATAAAATTAGAATCTTGAGTAAATAAAATAAGGAAAATCGTACCATTCCATTAAAAAATTGATATCACATCTCCGACGTCATCAAAGCAAAAAAAAATCTGTCAAAACATACTGCATAATTTATCACTCAATTTTTGTTTGAACTTTTTTTTATTACAATAATATTTAAAAACTTATTAACATTATTTCATACTTAATATCCATTTTGTATAATTGAATGATAATTAATCATTTATATTGCATTTTTACTGGCCACATTGCTATATTTTTCTTTGATTTTTCTCATACATTCTTCTTCTTTCTTTCTTCGTTCCTTGTTCTTATTCATTCATCTTGGATTTTTTTCTACTCTCTATTTCTATTAATTTAATTTCTACACTGAATCTCGCAATCATTTTATTCTTTTCATTTTAGGGATCTTCTTAAAAATATGCAAATATTACATATGTGGTAGTTTGATAATTTTATTCTATTAGTACGTTTATGCTAACAAAAATAATTATTTAATTATAATTAATAGTAATTGCTGTATATTTACAGAGATCCTGAAATATACAGTGAACATTTGGGAACCAAACATCGTGGTCCATTTTTAGAACTTTTACTAAATTCTAGCAACAGTATTTCAACCTATTATCCAACTATATATTTTGATGGAAATAGCTCTGTACCTTTTACAAATACCACTTCTTCTGAAAATATAACCACTGCTATACCTCTTTGCCCACCAGTACCTCCAAATTTAGGTAAGTTAAATGTTAACTTGTGTAAAACTAAAATAATAATAATATTTTGGTAATAGATGGAAGAGTAGAAGTAAGAAAATCACCAGTACCGTCAGTACAAGAATTAGAAAGAAAATTTAGTTGGCTACAACCCGGTGGACATTTTTCACCAACAAATTGTCAAACTAGAAACCGTGTTGCAATAATAGTTCCGTATCGGGCCCGAGCGGAACATCTTTTATTGTTCTTGCAACACATGCATCCATTTTTAAGAAAGCAACAAATTGATTATACCATATTTATAATTGAACAAAATGGCGATGGACCATTCAATAGAGCCATGCTTATGAACGTAGGATTTAAAGAAGCCTTAAAAATAAGAGACTTTGATTGTTTTATATTTCATGACGTAGATTTATTACCAGAAGACGATAGAAACCTTTACACTTGTCCAGAACAACCGAGACATATGTCAGTAGCTGTTGATATATTTAAATACAAACTACCTTATACTGCTATATTTGGGGGAGTATCAGCACTCACTAAAGATCAGTTTAATACTGTTAATGGATTTTCAAATTCATTTTGGGGTTGGGGAGGTGAAGATGATGATATGTCAAATCGTGTAAAGTATCACAATTTTCATATTTCTCGTTATCCTGTCAACATTGCCAGGTACACGATGCTAACGCACCAGAAAGAAAAAGCGAATCCTAAAAGGTAAGGTTATCAGTTTAATTAAGTTAGTTACATTAACAATCAGATTTATTTTACTGATAATTCTTAAGTACGTCTATAGAAAAAAATAAACAAAACTAGAGGTTACATTTTATAAGCCTAATTCTCAAAAAAAGTATTAGCTAATTTAGAATTCTGGATTAGTTCATCTTAATCTTGTATGCTATTAAAAATTTAATCCAACTCACTTGTCGAAAACCAAATGATAACAAGCTTATATTAGAAATTATATTTTCTTTAGCTTAATTTACTAATCCAAAATTCAGGATTAGCTAAAACTCTTTTGAGAATTGGTTTGTAATATTTTATCCATACCATTATAGAAACTACTGGCAAAATTATTTATCATTTTACTAAATTTTCAATAGCGTAATAGTATTTAGATCTGCTAACTATTAAACTCGGCCCTTTTTACGAGCATCAATTTCTAGAGTAATATTAAAATATTTTACATAATTTTTGTTTGTGCAGGTATGAAAATTTGCAGCAAGGAAAGAAGAAATACAACTCAGACGGACTAGTGAATTTAAAATACGTGATGGTAGAATCTCGAGCCAACCTCTTGTACACATGGTTTTTGGTAAATTTACGTAAGCCCAGTTGATGGCCGTCGTTATTAGTGCTGTGGAAAGAGAACTAAAAGTTATAGATACACGAAGCAGTTCCTTTGTATATAACGCTGTCCAGACTAGTTTTGTAAAGAAATATGCATCGAATGACAATACACGTATACTGGACATTACTCTGAAATGCACAAAACGATTGAAGACAAACTTTTGAAATTTGAATCTCAAGTTGTACTTAAAATGGTTGTTAATGTTGTGCCAATTTAAAATTTAACAAATAGGTTTTAATTACAAATAGTTACTTGTTGCAGAGTATTCTTATATCTTAATTTATAGAAAGATCCAGTGCAGATTACACAGAATTATTTTTATTTGGTTGATAAGAGTTAGATGGAAATTGAGAAATGTTGCAGTAAACAATATTGCACTATGAAATCGATAATAATGAAATTGTATATAAAGATTAGTTAATTTATTTCTTGAAATGTTAACTATGTGAATCTCCCTTTATAATTGTGAATATTTATTTTTTATACCTGATTTCCTAATTGTTTAGTAGATATGTTTTTAAATTCCAGATATTAAATATACGTTTAGCAGAGAAATTACAGATATTTACTGAGAACAACATATTTTCTCAGTTATTTATTACAAATTAAAATTGATATTCTGATATAGGTAGTAGCTAAAATATAAAATAATGCCGCAGTTTGAAATTTGCCGAATAGAAACCTCAAAAGATTTTTAGTTAGATCCTTTATCGTTATTTCCTATTTAATATAAAAAAAAATATCGCATAGGTACTCTTCTAATTTTCATTGTAGTTCTAAAACATTCCATTTTATTTTTACTAGTTTAAGTTTTTGCCATTTAAAGGGTAATTATGCCATAATCTCAGCCATTGTCAAATATTATCACCTCGACTAAAATTAATGGATTAAAATTTTTATATTTCAGGTTAATAATAGTTATAGTAACTTAAACTTACCATAGTTCGTAGTGTAGGAAAATTTTTACAATTTGGCTAGTGAGTGGCTCAAACTTCTTCCATTAGGTTAGTTGAGCAAACAAAGCGGACAACTCTTCATTCAGTACCGCTTAGCTATTATTCAATATCTAGTCAACCAAATCGTGATTTTTCTTTAAGTACTGTTACACAACAGCGCAATTAAAGTAAAATGTTATGAAACAGTCTTAATTTCCTTGAATTCCTTATTTAATGTTAACTAAAAGGCCTACCTATATTAAATTAAAAATAAATATGTTATGTTATCACGAAATTATAAAAAGATTATATTTTTAATTTTATTAGATTATTTATTTATTCCGATGTATAATTTTATAAATCTGTAGATACATTGTTATAGTTGTTGGTTAAATGTAAATTAGTTAATTTTAGTTATGTACTCAAATTCTGTGAATAATGTGATATTACAAAAATTTTCACAGAACACATTTTAATTTATTGAAACACTATAACGATCTTTATAGCATTTACAGATATCAATTTCAGCTTGGATCATTTCTGCGGGCGACAGCGCAACGAATTTCAAATTTTGAAATAGGTAATTCTTAAACACGGTGCTATTTAAAAATTCATGTGAAAAAACACAGTCATATTCTTCATTTCGGCAACTTTCATAAATCATTTCCAAAGTTTCTCTTAAACTATTATCTTGAATACACTGAACTCGATAATGCCAAGGTAACGCTGCAGTAAGAATAACGAGAACAACGTTAAATGGAAGAATATAACAAAGTTCTGGCATATATGGTTGAATATATTCTTCTTCTAGCATATCTTCAAAGATATAAGATCCAATTTCTCCACATATACTTTGTTCACCTACACTTTTTTGTAAGATAGAATTTTCTTTTGTTGGGAAAACAGTTTCAGATCCAGCAGAACTTGGTACTACCGTTTTTATAATATCGCCACAAATATCTTCCGCCGTTTGTAGTGCTTCTAATCTTGCTTGCTCTTTTAAATATTTTTGATATGCTAAAATTTCTATATAATTTCTACCCACTTCTTCATCCCAGCACACTAATTTGCCCATAGAGAGACCGAATCCTTTGGCTACTCCGATAATAGGATCTTTATCCTTGCAAAATGATAACAGTAAAGATGAATAATTAATACGATCATCATTTATTTTAAACATTTTAGCCAATAATTTTTTAATTAAATCTTTTTTTATTGGATTTTGTATTATCTGTTCTTCCTTTTCAAACCAAAATTGAACCAAATTAAATTGTACCTCATTTACAAATTCCAATTTGTCAGGATCCATTTCTCGAAATTCGTGACGAGTGCATAATAATTCAATTTCAGTTGGGAAAGGTATTTCCAAGTTATAAATAATAAAATCTTTCCAACTAACATATTCAACTTTACCAAATATATTCAAAACTAGTTCTCGTACTTTGTCAGGTTGTAATAAATGCCAGTGGTAAGGTAATAAACTATCTTCATTATTTTCAGGAATATGTACAACCATATCTTCCAAAATATAAGTAAAAGCTTTTGTAGGAATGCTATCACGTGGAGCCAAATCGAAAAATATATCTGCTAGTTTGGACAATTGGGCAACAGTAAAATATATATTTGTGATTTCTTCTTGAAATGGTTGAGGAATTTCTAAAGGATCATCGTATAACAGTTCATTTGAGCCGATATAAAATCTTGAACCATCTAAAATAAGTCGTGGTTGAATACTCTCACATGCTTCAACAGCTTTAGTAAAAATCTCACAAACTGTGTTAACACTGTGCAATTCGTCGTGATATCGTTTATCAAGATTAGCATACAAATCATGAAATAAATTTTCTCCGTATAATAATAATTCGAAAATATCGTATTTTGCTTTTGCGTTTAATAAATTTAATCTGTATTTTATTCTGAGATTCTCTCCTTCAATTGCACATTGCCATTCTTCAACCAATGCCTGTACAGCTTTTTCGAGTTCACTCTGCGGAGCCGCGTTATCGGATAATGGTTTTTTCTTTTCTTTTTTTTTTCCTTTTTTGTCCGCTTTACCTCCTCCAGCCGCAGATTGTATCTTCTTACAGTTGGCTAGTGCCAATGAGTACCAAGAATTTGCTGCATTTAAAGCTTCTTGCAATGTAGTATTAAAAAAAGCTACAAATGGATTGTTATCAACATTACTGCTAACATCGGTATAAGCTTTGATTAAAAATTGTGAATCTTGTACAATTATTGGGAAGTTTTTAACAGGAAATTTGATAAATTTATTTTCTATAAGACCTAGTGGTGTCATGGAGTAATAATAATCCTGCAGAAAAAAATATGTATTTGCACAACGATCTAATTCTAATTGAATGGCTGAATTAAATATACTAATAAAAGTTGCTGCATGTTCATAAAACCAACTTTCATTTATAATTCTAATCCTTTCTGCTTCAGAATCTCGCATTCTTGTTACGCAAATATCCCACAGTTTAGATTTAAATTCAGCAATTCTACAATGCATCTCTGCTTTGAATTCATCATCTTCTCGTAAGTCATTTTCTAGTTCATTATATGTTAACTGAAATTTATATAAATATTCTTGTTTTTTGTCTGGTCTTTCTATATAATTTATCATATGCGTAAAGACTTTGTGAACGTATGGTACAATTGCATTTTGGCAAATTCTTTTGAGAAAAAATACTTGTTTAAAATCATTAAGATATATTTCTTCTACATCTTCCCAAAAAGTTGCGAGTATAACTTGAGTTTCTGGAGGTTGCGGTAAATTAGTATAAATCCATTTTGGTTCGCCAGGTTTCGGTGGGGGTTCAATAATTTCTGGTTCAGGTGGAGGTAGAGGTTTGGTTTCAGTTTTTGGTTGTTCTTCTTGATCGGGTTTAGCGTCTCCTTTTTTATCTTTTTTACCTTTTTTGTCACCTTTATCCTTTTTTTCCTTTTTTTCTTTTTTATCTTTCTTGCCTCCCTTATCTTTTTTACCTTTTTTACCTTTACCTGCTGCTTCTAGTTCCTTTCTTTTTCTTTCTGCTTCTTCTTCTCTTTTTCTTTTATTTGCTTCAATAATTTCTACTACAATATTCATAATTTGATCGTACATTTCAGCAGCAAATACGTCATCTTTAGTTATCATTAGTATTATTTCATTAATTGTGTCTTGATCCAACGAAAGATAATTCATAGAATTATTACATCCTAATTGATCATACAATTTTTTCAATGCCATAAAATGTTGTACGTATTCTGCCTGATCTATTTCGGGCTTTGCTGGTTCTGTTTTTTGCATTAAATAAATAAAAGAATTTAAATACGATTTTTGCTTGACATTGTTATCAGGTTTTGGATTCGGAAGAAATTTTGAAAATCTTTTATCTTCATTTTCATCATCTGGTTCTACAAATAATTCATCTCTCAAATAATCCATGAATGTATATTCTTCATCAATACTTTCATTATCCTCATTTTCATAGGAAAGTGGTTGTCCTGTTAATGCGCACTCTAATGTAATAGCAGCAGTTAAATTTTCAGGATAATTCATTAATACCCATCCATTTAGACCTTTTAAAGATTTTAAATATTCTATAAAAATATTTGCTACTAAACGTTCATTTAGTGGAAGACCCAAACTCATAGTTTCCTGAGCAAATTGTCCCAATATTGCTTGAGGAGATAATTGGTATTCCTCGCCAGGAAATACATTTGGAGTTTGTGTTTCTTTCATTTGCGGTTCTTTAGAAGGACTAGCCTCACCTTTACTTTTTTTAGAACCTTTAGACTTTTCACCTTTTTTGTCTTTCTTTTCTTTTTTATCCTTCTTTCCTTTCTTTCCACCTTTTTCTTTTTTTTCTTCTTCCGGTTTAACTTCCGGTTCTTTTGGGTTTTCTTTTAAAAATGCATTAAGACAATAATTAATAGCGGACTGTATGTTGATAACTAGAATATTTTTTTTTTTTAGGATTGTTTCTAAAACACCAACAAGATTTTCATCTGTACTTCCAACTACACTAGCAGCGGTTGAGACTTTTGGTAAAACAGGCGTGTAAGGTGGCGGTGGCAAAGGATATTTTGCTTTAAGAAGCCTGTGAACAATAAAACCTAGTACATTTTCTCCTAATTTAATGAAACTGTAGCTGTTAGTATATAAGTCTACCATTTCTTCTAAATTCCAAGGCCACTCTGAACAAATATAATCAGACATATCTTTTTCGTCTAATTTATTTTGCTTGTATATTTCAGTTGTAAACATGTCTTCATTTTCATTCTCTTCATCCAGGATATCTTCGATATTTTCTATAGGATCATTTAGATCTTGCTCTGCACAAAATAAAGCGATCCAATTTTTCCAAAGGCTGGGAGGTACATCAACATTATAATCAGCTTTATAATCTATAGTTTTTACTACTAAAGTAAACAAATCGTTTACGATGCCAGTACTCATACTCCAATGCTTTTTAAATTTACGTTCACATTTTTCTTGATATAGTTTTTTGTGTAATTCTAAAATACGTTTTCGTTCGTTATCATTACGCATATTTGCTAAACTTACATTATGTCTTTGTTGATATAATTTAGCAACAAATTTTTCATCTTTTTTCTTCATTAAGAATTCGTTTTCCAAAATTCTATTTTGAATTATATTGTCTTTTTGTCTTCTAACTTCCAAAAGTTTTGTTTCCATTTGTTTTTCATAGTAAGATTGTTTAAGTAATTTTTTAGATATAGCATTATTAAATTCAACTCTTTGATTTTCTAATAAAGTTTCTATCAAATTATTCATAAACAATTTATGCATAAATGTTTGTAATTTTTTGTCTTCAATAAATTTTCGGGTCTTTTTCTTTAAACTTGATACAAATTCTTTTGCTTGAGACATGTTAATATCACATTTAACTTCGGGAATAGAAAATTTTTTAATTTGATTTTGGAAAGTAATGTTTAAGTCGGAATCAGAATCATAAATTGCGGCCACTTCTGTTTCCAATTCTTTTTCGGATTCTTTACTTTCAGTAATACTAACATGTCTATTTTTTATATTACTTTCAAACTCTTTTAAGTATTTTTCTCTAATTTCTTTACATTTAAAAAATTGTTCTAAATAATTATTTTTATGCCATTTATATACAGCTGCTGATGAATCAAGATCGGGTTGCGAAATAATTTTAGATTTTTCAGTATTAACAGTTTCTGATTCAATTATATCGGATTTGATTTTAGTTTCACTTTTCTTTTTTGAAGTTTGATTTGTAATAAAATATAATTTATTTTTGTTGTTTAATAGTAAATACAGCTGATAAAATAGTCGTAAGGCCATCATACCATCCCCATGAGCAATTATTTCTAATTTCTTTCGTGCATAATCGATTCCTAATGTTTTAAGAAAATTATTTAAAAATAATAAATTGTATAGGGCATAATCAAAATTATCTGTTTTGGGAACTCTATTTAAATCATCATCATTTAAGATTCCATAATTGTAAAGTAATTGAGCAATAAGACAACCATCCTTCGCAATGTCTCCAAATGACAGTAAATTTAAATCCAGTATAACACCAAGTCTGGTACTTAACCATTTTTGAATGATTTCGCTCATTTTTAGAGTTCAAAGGAGCTAATACCTCCGAAGCTTTAAACAGGTTAGGCTAAATGTTTACTTCTCTCAAGACATATCACTTGTTATTTGACATGTCAAAATAGAAAGTTGTCAAAAACTAGAAAACTAAATAATGTGGATTGATCAAATATGTAGATTATGTGCACAAGGTAGTGAAGTATTATTTCCAATATTTGAAAAAGAAGGCGAACGTCCACGATTAGATATAAAAATCAAGAAATGTTTATCTTTAACGGTGAGTGTAACCTATAAAATTGAAACATGAAATATTAAACTATGTGTCATTTTTTAGGTGAACGAAGAAGATTGTAAACCAAAACATATTTGTTACAATTGTACTACTAAATTACAAGAATATTATGAGTTTCTAGAAGTTTGTCAGACTTCAGATTACAAGTTTGAATCTTTTTTATTCACTGCTTCAGCAGAATCAAGAGTCAAGTGGGACATGGAGAAAATGAATACTCTGACAGACTCATTATCTACACATGATCAAACGATATCAGAATCACACGACGGAGTTATAGTTGTTGGAAAAATGGATGAGGCACAAAATATAAATCGTGAATGTCAGGACATTTTGTTGATGGTAGAATTAAAATACAAAGACGTGGAACTGGATTCACAATCAGGGGAATTATTGAAACAGAATAGTAAAGTTATTTATCATCCGAACGATATGTTACACGACAAACAGTTAACAGTTTTTCCACAAGGAGTTTTAAGACATTCAGACGATTTTCGAAAAGTTCCAATGAAACCAAGTAATCCAATAGTTGAAGAAGTAAGTTTAGATCAACTTCCATATTCTATCCCTCAATATACTGAACAACCAATAGAATTAATTAAACCAAGTTCGTATAATTGTTTACAACAACCAAATAAAATAATAAAACCATCTGTAAAACCAAAACCATTTCCATGTTCTCTGTGTAATAAATCATTTATGCGGCGATCAAACTTAAACGCTCATATGTCGATTCATACGCATGTTCGTCCGTATCACTGCGAACAGTGTGATAGATCTTTTGCTCTGCGCTGGAATTTAACAGTACATCAACGACTTCATTCTGGAATGTATTCTTGTGAATTTTGTGGAAAAGCCTTTCCAGTTAAAGGAAAATTAGAACGACACCGTCGAACACATACAGGAGAAAAACCTTTTACCTGTAATTTACCAAATTGTGATAAAGCTTTTGCTGATAAACGAAATTTAGAAGCTCACATAAGAACTCATTCGGAGGATCGACCATACATTTGCAGTATTTGCAATCGTGGTTTTAGGTCCAGGTCACATTTAAGTGATCATAGAAGAGTTCACAGTGCTGAAACTCCGTTTACTTGTGAATCTTGTGGGAAAAGCTTTAAATGGAAAACGAACTTAACAATACACATGAAAAGTCATACAGGGGAGAAGTGTGTTTGTTCTGATTGTGGAAAACAGTTTGCCCGAATGACACAGCTCGCGAAACATAAGAAAACACATCATGCGAATTCTAGTCACTCTGTTAGTAGTAATAAAAAAATTAATTCATAGATTTTATATAAAAATATGTTATATTTTATTAATTGTTATTAATATTTGTATGAGAGTAGATTGATTGTGAATATAAATACTAATATAAGTATCTAATATTTTTTGTAAACTAAATGTACTCGTGTGTATACATTTTTAAATTTGTCTCTGTATTGGAAGGTAATTTATACATATTTTGTTTTAAGTTAATATTGGTTAAATATATAAAAGAGGGTTAATAAAGTAATACAGTTTTTATCGTACAATATAATTATATGTAAAATATTTGAATATTTTGAACATTTATGTATTAATAATTTATTTTCAAATTTGTTTGTCACGTCTTTGAAATTAATGTTCACTTTTAAATGTAAATTTTTATGGAAATTTAGCTTAGTTTTTGTTAAGTTCACAAAGCTTTTTTTTCATATTTTATAAGTAAATTGCATTTAAACTTATGTTGTCTTCAGGTTAAATATTATTGATTTTACAATGGTCAAAACGTCGTCTTTTCATTTAATAAAATTCAAAGTAATAGGTATTCATTTCTGCCTATTCTTAACATATTTTTCGGTTTATCAATAAAATATTAATTTACACTTTTTGAACAGAACGCTTAATCTCCTGGATTTAATAACAATATTTATTTAATACTTTTCAGACTTAAGAAATCTCTAGTTCTGGCGATAAAGAATAATAATAAATATTTTCTGCAATCCTAATGGTGTGAGATATGAGGTCTGCGTTGGAAGGTGTTTATTATTACAGTTGAAGGGCTTGTCCACAAAATGAAATAATTCTTTCCCGAAAACTCTTATTAGGTTTTCTTATTTTTCAATGTTTGGACTTGTTTTGTTACATAATGCTGAATTTGTTACTGTTTGCACAAAAAGTAAGTATGTATTAATTTTTTTTTCAAATTCATGTATTTGTTACCAAATATATAATCTTTTAATTATCTTCAATGCAAATGACATGGTTCTTCTGTTTCATCGTCAATTACAGAATTTAATACTGAATAACAAGTTTCAACATATGGTTGTTTTTATTTTTTTAGAATCTATCTGTGGATAAAAATTCATACTAATATTTTGAAATAGTGAGTTTTGTAAAAATTATAAAAACTAACAGCCAAATTCTCAAAAGAGTTTTAGCTAATCCTGAATTTTGGATTAATCACATTAAGTGAACTATATTCTCAAAAAAGTTGGTTTTCGGCAAGTAATTAGGATTAACTTTGTATAAGATTAGCTAAAACTTTTTTGAGAACCTGGTGATTTACTGAAAATAGATAACACATATTTTAATTCGGTAGTTTTTTTGTTTTAATTTTTATTAAAAATATTTTTCAACTATTAATGAAATATAAAAATTATAAACTAGAACATATAAAATCTACAAGAACTATAAATAAAATATAAAAACTTAAAAGTCCTATAAAGTAAATGAATTAAACTATAAAAGTGTACAAAAAAATCAAATAAAGTCATAAACAATAATTTTTCATAAATCAGTGAAGATAGCCAGTGGCGTAATTATGTTCGATCAGGCCCTGGACACAATCTTTTTTGGGGCTCCATTTCAAAGTAAATTTTAAATCTGAGATTTTGCTCACACAGTCACAGCTCACAGTTATTGAGTCAGCCCTTATTCCTTGTACTAATTCTGAGAAATGTAATTAATGTATACAATGTAGCAATACTAACGTCACCCAAGGAACGCATTATTATTTGCTACAATGTTATACATTTGATATGATTAAAAAAAATTATAATAAATTTTATCTTTATAAAATAATAATATATATTTTTAGGTTGTTACACCGAAGATAGCGAACTAGACAGCATCACAATGAATTTGGTTTTCACAGTCTGACTGCTGAAAACAGCAGTGTTTCTATTTTCGAATAAAAAGTATTCACAGTTTAAACTATATATGCGTCACAGACACTATGATTTTTGAATCTACTTTAGCTTATTCATAGGTGTGATGGTAAAATCTGAAAAATCATTCAAGAATGTCAACGTACATAATTAATCTTTGTAATTGGTCCAGTATTATTACACTTCAGTTCTGTGAAGTACTGGTATTGGATTTCTTCAGTTTTATCACATTGTTTTTAAATGACAGTCATTTCAAAAAGCCAATGCATTTGATCATTTTTGTCACAAAAATTAAAATTCAGTAAAGTTTTACTAGTTAACTTATTATATTTTGCTATAGTTTCTGTAGGATTTGTTGCATTTTAGAAAAAGAAAATAGAAATTTAAGAAAGAGTTTTTCTTTTTCAAACATAGACTTGTGTACAAAAACAACTTTTAGTTTTATAGTTCCTCGTAAACTAATGATTATTTAAAATGAAATATATTCGAAAATCCATCTTTAGGATATTTCTGAAGAACAAGAACTTAATTCTAATTACAGTACAGAGAACCTACAGCTTATACTGGAAACCGAACCACTCAGATACAATCGTAATCGTAGAAGTCAGTAAGATTTGAACCAGAGCCAGTTTAAGTGGATGTGCAGTAGGTACTAGAGGTTGGGATAAATCATCGATATCCGAATACGATCCGATCCGAAGACGGATTTCGGATCAAATCGCATCAGAACTCTCACAGATCGGATCTGATCCAAATATCGGATAAAATATTCTTTTTGAAAATCAGATAAAATAGTGGATCCGAAAGTCGAATAAAACATTCGACTCGAAAGTCAGTTAAAACAACCGATCTGAAACTCGGATAAAACATTCAATTTGAAATTTACATTCACAACTTAGGTATCCACTCTGAGTAAAAAACACATAAATTCCAATTCCACTCTAAAGAAATGATAACGCTACGTAAAATTAATAAGAACTTATGTACTATGATACAAAATGATTAAATAATGTTAACAATAAAATATATCTCTTTAGTTTTTCAAAATAAAATTATGAATATGTAGAAAGGAAAATATTCTGGGTAAGTTTTTTCTTTTTACATATTCTTAAAATGTTTCAACGAGAACCGACAGCAAAATCTACAGAATTTATAAAATCATTCATTAAGTTTCATCTATAACGGTTACTTTTCTTTCGAATATACAATATTACAATTGATTAAATATATGTAGGAAAAACTATATGAATTACGGACCGACCGGATGTCGGTTCAAATTTTGAATCGGATCGGATCTCGGATTGTATTTCGGATCGAATCTCAGATCGGTTGGCTGATCGGATCAGATTTCGGATTGGATCGGATCGGATAGGATCTCGGATTGAGTTGGATTGGATCAGATCTTGAATCGAGTCGGATCGGATCGGAACGGATATAAGAATTTTTAAAAATGCCGATCTATAGTAGATACAGTCGTACTGAACTCCGCAGCTTAATATCTTGAAATAGTGTCAATTAGAAAATCCCATGGATCAGTCATTCTTAAAGTGAGCGATGACGCCCCCTTGTGGGCGCTGGAGGCTTTCAGGGGACGTTAAGGGGGGCAAGGACAGATTAAAAAATGCCGATAAATTATGTTTCCCTAATACGTATTTCGGTAGAAACCACAGATTTTCCATGGTGCCGCGATTTGACGACGAATTTTTCTCGTCGAGATAAGATTAAGAATAAAATTTTTCGATAATTATTTCGTCTTCATTATTAATTTTCGTCTTATCTCGACGAGTTCTATAAGAATCAGTCGTCAAATTGTGACGCCACGGAAACCGTTGAATTCTCCGTATTTCAAACTAGAATTAAATACCTACTGTAACTACATCATTAATTTCGTGATAGAGTTTCTGGAAAACAAAGACACAGAATTGCGCGACAACCTCATCACATCAAAGAATGATACACATGACAGACCTGTATAAATTGTTTAATGATGTGAATCTCCAGCTTCAAGGAGACGACTTAAACTTGGTTAAAACAAAAAATGTCGTTGCCGCTTTCGTAGCGAAACTACTATTCTACAAGAAAAATATCGGTAGATGTGAATTTAATAACTTCCCTAATTTATCAGCAGTATCCTTCAATAACGACGACTCGCTTATTTACTGTCAACACTTAGAGAACCTCCACGGTGATTTCAAGGATCGATTCCAAGTGTTGGATCCTTTTTCAAATGTCAACACAGCAGGATCATACCAGTTAGAAGAACAACTTATAAAACTGACAACAAACAAGGAATTTAAAATTAAAATTAAATTCCCGCAACCATACTCTGGATTATGGTCGATTTGTTCAACGATTTCTGATTGTCGTATTTGTCTGAACGTGGATTTAGTGCTGTAGCAACGTTGCTAACTAAAAGATGAAATCGGCTGCATGTTACTGAAAGTGGAGACTTAAAGTTGTTTTTAAGTAAATTCGAGCCAGATATTAACAAACTCGTTAAAGTGCATCAAAAAATTTTACAAGTAAGTTTATTTTAAACGATACTTATAATTAATAATAATAATAAATAACTACTTTTTCCTCTTAGTATAGCCTCCCACCCTCCTTATCTCTTTCAAAGTAGCATACCGGTAAGAAAATAAATTTACTTTCACCCCTAATCAGATTCATCCTTCACATTAGATAAGTTTTAAATTTGAAGCTTTCTTGTAATTATTATTAATAAAAATACTTCTACGAGTAAATATGATTAAGTATGCGTTTTAATTATATCCTATCTATCCTATCCGTATCATATGACACGTTTAAAAATAATATTTGCAATAACTGTTTTTCAGATGAGCTACAGATGGTAAGTTAAAAAATTTTGGGGGGCTCTAGAAAAATTTGTATTGGGCGGTGAGCGAAATAAGTTTGAGAACCTGTGTCATGGATTAAATAAAGATATTTTTTTCAGATACACAGTAATGGAATTATACACTTTGTAAGTTGATTTGCAATATAACATTATATTTTGTTAGGAAACTACTACTTTAAATTGAATTAAAATTTGTACACATTTATTTCTTTTCTGCTAAATCTTGGACACATTTGTCTTCACTGCAATAAAATCTATCATTTTTTGGTAAGATTAGTGTAATGCAGATAATAACGTAAGCAAAAATATTGTTTTAAATAACAATAGGTTTGTTCCAGCCACCAGTTTGAACCGCTCTAGAACTGTATTAGAATCGATTCAGCGTTCCAGTGTGACAATTCCGAACTAGTAGTTCCATATTTTGTGTGCCAGCTCTAAAAATTATGGTTATATTACTGGTTTAGAACCGTTCAAATGGTCCTTGCTTCTAAGCAAGAACTAGTAGTTCTAGATGCGAATTTTGTTCAAGTTTAACAACTGAATTTTGAAATGACAGCCTGGATTTGTAATTAAACTAAAACGTTATTTTTCTACATAGTAGTGATAGTAAGAGAAGTGACAGTGATGATGACGAATATTTTGATTTAATGAATATGACTTTTTTAAAAACGGGAAATCCAAAAAATGAGAATTACGCGAAGGAGTGTGCATTTTTATAGTGACAGACAATTTAAACATTTCAGATTAAGCAGAGATGTTCTAAATACCATTACTGAAAAATTTGCACTTATGACTTTTATAATAGAATTTCTGGAGGACTATTTAAAAATTACAGCAAAAGAAATTAATATTTTGCTGGTTTGCTAGTCATAAGACCGCCAGTTTTCAGGATGTTACTGTTGTTCGTATCTCTGAAGTTAGAGATTGTAGAAAAAAAAGCTGTAGATAATGAAATAATAAATAACTTTTGTGCAACAAAATATCAACATTATTTTTTTTATAAAAACTATTATTTGCAAAAATCATTATACTTTGTTTTTGATTATAAATATTGTTTGTAATTTTAACGATCTTGTTGTACATTTATTTTATCAATTTTTGATATATTTTATTATGGAATAAGACACGTATAAAAAGGAATATCTTTCGGTTTAAACCTTCTACTATTAAAACACCCTGTTACTGGACACGACGTTTTTGCAACGAACAGAATAAAGTTTACAGTACCTAATGTTTCTCGAGATATTCACTTTTGGCATAACAACCTTAAAAATGGCCGAACCCATAGCGCTCTTTGAAAATTGAATGCGCACTCGTCCAAGAGTCTTCTTCCACTACTCTATTTCTCTGGCTGGAACAAACCTAATATAAAAACAAAAGTGCAGTATCACTTACCAATTTAAAAAAATGTAATTTTAGGTTGGTAAAATTACTAAATAAACCAGTGCTTCGAAACTGTTATTTGAAAAATATTTTCTATCTTTAATAGGATAATGGCACAGTGGTAGCAAGTCGGCCTGTGGATCCAAAGAACCCTGGTTCGATCCCCACAACCGACAAAACATTTTCACCAATTTAAACCCCTGTGCCCCCCATTATTAAAATTTTTGGGGGCCGTGATTTGACGGCTGGTAACCGCACTTCACGCGCATAGATATATCACTTACCGAGATCTGCTTCGGCAGAGTGCCACACCCAGTAATGGGTAAAAGGCGTGATGATATATTTATTTATTTTATATTTGAAACCAAACCAAACCTAATCTTAATCTTTGCTATTTTGATACATTTATAACATTTATACTCCTTTGCGATGAGCTTCAAATCTCTGAAAAAGTTTCAGGTTCTCTAATAAATAAAAGTCAATATAGTGGTGGGAGAAATTTTAAAAATTGATCAGCGATACTACACTTTAGCCAATATAAAAAATCAATATTATAAAAGTAAGTGTAAATATATATGATTTTTTTTGTATATTTTTGATATAATAAAAGGGGCCTTACTTTCGCACCGGGCTCTGCATTTGTTATTTAAAAATCTGCCTCGACATATGTGTAGGGAATGTAATTACCTTTAATTAGAAAAAAAATTATCCAGATCCGATGGATATTAAGGTCTCCACCGATTTTTGAACAGTAAAATCCCGATTTGACCCACTGTGCGACGGACGACCTCCTGCTTGTTCATTAGTAAATAAAAACTTTACCTAGATTTTATCCACTGGGCTACGATTGCTTGTTTGATAAACGAAGCTGCAAAAGACAATCATCAGAATATACAACAAAAGCTGTTACTAAAAATAATGAAGAAAATCTGAAAGAGTAAAAATAATAATAAATCTTTAGTGTATTTACATATGAAAATTTCAATAATATTCCAAATAATAACAAAAAAAATCACTTGACGTGGATATTTTACCAGATTGATATAGGTCTCTAGATTTAGATACATTAACTGAAAAAGAAAATATACGAGTTACTAAAACAAAAACATCTTAGTAAATAATAGCTTATTCAAGTCTTGTATATTGTAATAGTATATTACATAATAAGTCAAGAAAGTGACGTTTTACTTGACGAAGTAGTTGTTTGAAATACGAGGCCGCAGGCCGAGTATTTTAATTCGCTGAGTCAAGTAAAAATACTTTCCTGACATATTATGTATACTATTTTTTTTTTAAACCGTTTAATTTTAATCAATAATTAATCATAAATAATTCAAAATGTTTATTTTTTTATTTGAATATCCAAGGGTACAACAAAAAAAAACAGTCAGGTAAAATCTTTACCAGACTGTTTTGTACTTTTCCAGACTGTTATTTTTGTTGTAGCCTAGGATACGTACATTACTTGACTGTTTTGGTAAAAATCTACTTTCCATACTAAAATTGGCCAGGAAAGTAGGCACTTTCTTGCCGGTTTCAGAAAAATAAATTTTTATGAAATTCTACAATAATGAGTTTCGCAAAATCGTAGGTGCCGGTTCACCGTTCGCTGATTTTCCCGAATATCAGACACGTTTGACAAGTGTAACCAACCTAGGTAATACTAAGCTAAATATTATGTATTATAAATTTAATATAACTCTGCGATTTCATAAGAAATATAATATATACTTCAGCTATAAAGATATTTTTATTATGTACTCACGTGGTTATTTTCCTTGGCTAACTATTTCTAGACTATGTTATCAAAATAATATACTTTTATTAATTTCTTGTTTAGAATTGAAGTCTTTCAATACATCAAGCGCCTGATGTCATTAATAACCGTTTTAAAACAAGGAAACTCAAACTTACTATCTGTTCAAGAATCTTAATAAAAGATGTCATTAATATATTGAAAAAGGTGCAAGAAATACTTAAATTTCGTTTTGATGTATCTAATATACAGTATTAATATTTTTTATTTTATTTTTTTGTTTATTTTTTCGTGAAATAAATTTTTAGGCGTCCATTGAATCATTGTGTTAAAAAGACTGTAGTTACAAATTCCAAGTCTGAATATTTATAACATTAATATAGTATTTGTTGAAATTGAAATATAAATAATGATTTTTAAATTATATTTTTTCTTTTCGAGTAACATTTGATTGCGCGCCATTTTATATTGATTTTGTGTGCATCCTAATGCTGACGAGAAATATGAAAAGGAGTACTATTATATGTTATTATAGATTTTGTCCCCGTACGACAGATGGACGTTATTAGGTATCTTCTGATATTTCTGTGTTTAAATCATTTAGATATTTTTCATAATGATGTGTCTAAAAATCTGTATAAAACATTTACGTGATTAAAGGAATAATATAATTTATTAAATTTGCAGAAATATCTTGCAATCGAAAATAAAATGTTTATTTGAAGAACTTTCATCAAATACATTTTATCATTGAATGTATTTATTATGTGATTTTTTTTTGCTTATTACTTATTTTTACTTATAAATTGGCCGGTTTTAAAATTATATCATTTGAACTGAAATAAATAAATTAATGCCCTATAGTTATCATGTTTTATACAAGCCGATTACAGTTTTTAGTCATTTAACTAATAATTTAAGTTATTTATGATATAAGTGTTAAAACTGGTATTTTATGAATGGGGAGTTTGGAGATCTAAGCGAAGCCGAGTTAAGCAATCCAACGAATATTTTTTTTACAAACATCGTTGCACATTTTAATTTAACAAATTTAATTTAATTATTTTTGACAAATTAGTAACATAAGATAATTTATAGTAATGTAACACAAAATAAAATAAATAAATAGGTATATCATCAAGCTAAGCAACCGTTAAAAGCCTAATTATAATAGTGTTTGTTGAAAAGTCATTTTTATATGAGAAATTAAGGCCAATCTCATGACAAATAGCTTTCAATCAATTGATAAATATCTAAATTGTGCTATTTTTTAATGCTATTTTTAATTGTTTGTTAAATTGCTTTGTAACTGTATCATGATCTTTTAATCAATTATGTATTTTTTGATATACTATTAGTATATGTGTACTTCATTTGGTCAATAAATTATTATTATTATATGTGATTGTTTCAGGTAAAAATGAAAGACCGCATGATTCATCGTATTACATCAAAATGTAATTTATTTTGTCTGAATTAATGTAACAAAAGCATTTACTAACTAACCCAATTAGAATTTGACATAATTTCACATAAATGTTCCCCGACAAATAGAAGTTCATTCGTTCTTCACCATAACACAAATACAGTACAAAGGAGAAAATAAACGTCAAAGCGTACAGCCCGATAAATTTGCAGCTCTTAAGCAACGCTCAATTAAGTTTATCTGAGAGCGTGCACAACGTTTTCACTTACAATTACAATGACGCTTTTGCGAGGAAAACGCAAGAGCACGATGTTGATATTCAAATGCCTTGCCGCCGAAATAATGATTTGCGGCTAGACTTGAAATTCTTTGATTAGTGAATGAATGCAGTGCCTTTTTGTGGACGCTTAATTGGCTTTCATATGAGGAAAGAGCTTTCAAAGGGAAAGGAAAACTTGAAACGAATTTTTCAGGATAAAAAAAAAACAAAAACTAACTGGTCCAAAATACTGAAATAAAACAAAAATAAATGTATCATCGCGTCTATTATCCAGAAATGGGCAAAAAATATATCATCATCCTTTTTATCCATACTGCCTGTGGCATTCTGGCGTAGTAAATCTCGGTAACTGATTTTTATTTTTACACGTTCCCCAAAGATGTTAGTGGAAAGAGACCCACAGGGGGCAATTTTAATATGGAGTAAAGTTTATCGGCTGCTTCTTCAACTATTTTACTTTTATATATTTTTTTTTTATAAAATCGCATAATAAAACATCTGTCACTGAAAGTCCGAATTTAAAATTGTTAATATTAAGAACATGAATGATAAGTGAATAGGAATGATGTGATTGAAGGTTTGTTGTGTGATAATGATTTCGAGTGTAATAAATGAATGAGTTTATATGGAGTGATCTATGAATGTGGTTGAAATAAGGGTGTTTTTTTTTTTGGATGAAAATATTTGACGAGGACTGATTGTTTGATGAGCGTGATGAGTGAATGTTTTATGAGTGATTTTAGTGTTCGTGCTACCCTATTTGTTGGGATATAGCGTGAAGATATGCATGTATGTATGTAATATTAAGGTAGATATTATTTTTAAAATTTAAATTTGATTTATACTAGTCAGTGACTGTCAAATAATTAATTTTGACGACCCTTCATTTAATTCTTTTTTATTTGTTAGAAATTTAAGAAGATATTACTCTCTAAAGTTGTTTAATATTTTGAATAAAGAAAAAATAAATTTGTTCATTTATAAACATTTTGTGAGTGGTCGAAGGCTAAAAGTCTTTTGAGAATTGAGCTGTAAAAGTTTTGGTACCACTTGAGACGACATGAAAACGTTCAACCAATGAGAAAAAATAATATATAACATACGTGTGGCAACGGCTATTGCAGTACTTGTTTTACAATATACTATTATTCGACTGTGTCAAAAAGTGACGGTCCTTACAGTCGAATAAAAAATAGTGTACGATATGTGAACGAAAAACTTTTTGTACTCATATGGTTATCAAGATCGACGTCGTCACGTGCGGTAATTCCTTTCAGTCGTACGAAAACTGCATTTTTCGTCCTTGTATCATAAATAACAATTTTCTTTAAACATAGTAAAAATGAAACTTTAAGACATATAAATTCCATTTTAGTCTATAGAAATAATAACGCTACGTAAAATTAAAAGCAGGTGGCTCCGTAGTATCGATTCGGACTGGGTATTTGAGAACCCGGGTTCGATTCCGACAGCCGACAAATAATTTAATTCATACTACATTAAAATTATTCCTGTGGCTCCTCCTACCACTGATTTGACAGCTGATAACCGCACTTCACGTACCGAGATCTGCTACGACAGAGTGTCACGCCCATTAATGGGTAAAAGGTGTGGTGATATATTTGTATTTATATATTTATTTATCATGGTACAAAATGATTAAATAACGTCACAACAAAATATGTCTCTTTAGTTTTTCACAACAAAATTATTAATTTAGTTTCATCTATAAAGGTTATTTTCTTTCAAATGACAATATTACAATCGATTAAATATAAATATGAAAAACTATATGTATCTAATGAGATGCTGGTCGGATATCAGACCGAATCACGGACCGATCGGATGTGGAATAAAATCTTGAATCGGATCGGATCTCGGATTGGATTTCGGATCGGATCTCCGATAGGATGTCGGATCGGTGCTCGGATCGAATTTCGGATTGAATCGGATCTCGATCAGTCGGGTCGGATTGAATCGGATCAGAACTTGAATAATGTCGGATCGGATGGGATATCAAAATTTATGAAAATGCCGATCTTTAGATTCTTAGCAACTACATAGAATCAGCGATTATATGATTCCTTCATAAATTGACAGACTTGACTTCAACTGTAGCAATACTCAATTCGAATATCATTCAAGCTAAAAATATATGAACGGCAACACTGCGTCCTAATGACTTCCGGAACCTGAACTGTATTTGGGATTAAGTTCCTGTTGTACAGAGTAGTATAATAAAATACTAACAAATTTAGATTTTTTAATATATTTTTCTACAAGAAATTTAAATACCTGTTTAATGTATATCGATAAAGAATTTATAGTTTACGAGAAAAAAAAATTAATTAGTAGAAGAGTTATGTGACATCACTGTGATATATTAGTGCAGTGTTTCCCAAACTTTCGACATATGTGTACCCCTTCTATAATGTTCGTAACACTGTGTACCCCGGTAAAAAAAAAATGCATATACTTTAATAACAATCAAAATATATTTATTTTTCTCATTTTTTGTACATAAACGAAATAATAATAAACAAAAAATAAAATTAATTCATAATAGAATATAAATAAAATATATATAATAAATAACATTCATTATAATCAGTGGCGCCAGAAACGGGAGGCGACGCCTTGACTACGCATGCATACAAAACCACACATACACAATACTAACAATTACCGAAGTTTTATTATTTTTTTATGTTTGTAATCGAAAAAATAATAATAATAATAAGTTGCTTGTTGCACCAGGCGCAGCAAAAGTCCGGAGCCACATGTACCCCTTCAAACTCTTCGCGTACCCCAGGGGGTACCACACTTTGGGAAACACTGTATTAGTGGAAAATTGCTAGAGAAGGTTGGACATACGGGGAGAGAAAGATACTCGTACAATGTTTTTTATAACTAACCTTAAATTAAACCATGCGATATCTGGTACCCGTCAGTTTCAATACTAGTGAGAGAAACACAGATTATAAATATAAAAGTGGAACAAGGAAAAAAGTTTTATACTGCTACTTGATCTACCTGAACCATTTTTTATCACGACACGTAAAATACATAACTGAATTTCATATTCAAAATTTAATACAATATAATTGTAATATTATACGTATTTTTTAGTATTATGAGAAAGGATAATGTTTAATTTGATATTAATTAATATTTTTTAAGCAATTACAAAGAAAAAAATAGGATACCACTAGGATTAAATTGGTACCTTAGCTCAGTTGGTTAAAGGTATTTGATCAGGCTCAATGCAAATTAAACTTCCTCAATTGTTAAGTATATACTTAAAATATACTAATTAAGCTAATTCAAGGTTATTATAACAATGTAAAGCGGCAATTTTAATAGTTTATCATTGCCTTCAATGCTCAGTTCTGCTCTCTAAATAAATACAGGCACAAAAGAGGCTTTCCTTAGTATTTTACAGTTCCATGAATGCTGTGAGGGCTCGTAATCACATTTAAAAAATAAATGTCATTTACCTAGATCTTGAGTTACAGAGAAGTTGCTGTTATATTTAGAATTGGTTACAGCGTAAAGTAGGTATTTTGATATAAATTCTTTAAAATGTCAAAATGAAATTGAATGTTTTTATGTTTACAATTGCAAATGAAAATATCATTTTGTCATTTTTTTAGTATTCATTTCAAGTTTCTTGAGTTGTGTTTAATATTCGTGAATATTTCTCGCTTATTATTTTTTAATGTCTTTTTCGTTTGCATCTTTTATAAAACGTAGAAATGTTACGACGCGCCTTCCTTTACATATAAATTATAAGTTATGTAATATTTATCTTTTATCTTCGCATCGTTAAGAAAAATTTCGTGAGATGAAATGACGCTGAAACTAAATTCTCATATCCTTCGTCATAAAAAATGTATTTCCTGCTCTGCCATACGTACCTTCAGTGACGTACAAGAGATTATTTTTTACTTTTTTAACTGAACATCAGGAAAAATTATTACGGGTACTATTTACTAATTAAATTTTAAAGGCAAAGTTACTGTATTATATTTATATTTGTATATAAATGTATTGAAAGAGATAAAATTATTAATTCTGTTGTAGTTGTTTATCGAGAAAAAGTTTTTTTTTTTTAACAGTTTTAAGATTAAACTGAAAACTGATTTATACTCCATATTATAGTATCTTCGTTTGTTGTGCAAAGTTATTTAAATTAAATTATTCATTTTAAATGATGATTAATTGAAAGATTAATAGAGGATTACCTATCTGGGTATTATGTATTCCGGGACACTTTGCTCGAATTAATGAATTCAGAGATGTTCGATTATTATTATTATTGTTGTTTATTTATTTGCACCCACATAATACAAAGTAAAAAAAAAAAGTACTGCGGTCATATGAGTTAAGGTAGTACTAGTGTGATGGTGGCGCCATCGGTTGTCGAGTGGCGAAACTGACGCTCAAAAAAATATAAAAATTGAATAAAATTAACAAGTTCTTGGTCTAGTGAATTTTCAAATACCATACCACCGTGTGGTGTTGCCATTATAAATTGGGATTCTTAATTTTTCGTTAAAAATAAGATTTTGCACGGCTATATATCAATTACATGGGATGGCTAGTACAGTGGTATGAAGTCGGCCTGTGGATCCTGAGGTCCCTGGTTCGATTCCCACAGGCGACAAATTTTCATAATTTGAAAAAGCTATCCCTGTGGCTCCTCCACCACTAACATGTTTGGGGGCCGTGATTTGACGACTGGTAACCGCACTTCACGCGCAAAATATATCACTTACCGAGATCTGCTTTAGCAGAGTGCCACACCCAGTAATGGGTAGAAGGCGTGATGATATATTTATTTATTTATTTATATATCAATTACTAAACGATAAAAAACTTTCTCCTTCTGATACAATATACATGGATAGTTCTAGAACATCATACTAGTTTTTCAAATGAAACTGCAAAATTTTAGAGGTACACAAACCAAATATGTGCGATTCTGAGTGATGTTCGCCATAAGCCCCGTGTATAAGAACTCAACTTTACAAGCGAATATGTTTGTTCACAGACGATTAATGTGTTTCATATTTTAACAGGATGCGTATGACTATCCAATGTTTACGTGCGCCAAATTTCATTCAGATCTGCAAAAAAAAATTCATGCTAGTACTACCTTAATCATCTATGTCATGGTCGCTCGGGATTCATTCTGCTTGTATTGCAATTTTTCTCTATTTTTGTTATGTGTAATAGGCAGCCTCGATGACATGATTCTTTCATATACTGATAGACTTGACACGAAAGTCGTCTACACTGACACTGTTATTTAAGAAGAATATGACCGGAGTTCATAAGATCCCAGGTTCAAATGCTGTAGGTATCCCAATTTTTTTGTTTATAATTTAATTTATATAAAGATATTACAGTATATACAGTCATACATTATAATAATAGAACTAAGGGTAAGTAATTACACTTTGACTAATAGCCTCTTTATTCTGGCAAATTTTTTATATATTATGCAAGAAAAAAATCACCGCTGTCTTAATTTAGAAACCTTTCTGAAGACATTGATATATCATTAAAGTGGTTTTGATAAAAAAAAATAGGTATCAAAAGTAAAAATTAACAGAGAAAGTCACATATACATGTTTCGTCATCCTAATCCAACATTCATTATCATACATCAAAATAGGTAATTATTATCTGTGAAAATGAGGTATTTGCGGAATGTTTGTATATAAGACAATTGAGATGGTTTGAGCGTGAGGAATGTATGTTGAATGAAAGATTGGGGAAATAGATGTATATTGATGAAATTTAGTGTGACAGATTACGTAGACGACGAATACAAGTATGCAGATTAAACGAACTTGTATGAGAGGAATTGTGAATTTGAGTAAAGCTAAAGTGGTGTGGTAGGAGATGAATGTTTGGCGAAATGTTTCATAGGTTTGCCCTACTCCATCTGATGGGATATAACGTGATAAGTTATGTATGTCTGTATGTAAGTATTTTAAATTATTTTTTTAGTACATATTTGAACTGGAAATGTATAAAAGCTTTATTCTTTTTTGAAATCTAAAATTGTAAAAAAAAAACACAAAAAAATCGTACATTTAATTCCGTAACAGAATTTTGTTCATATAGAGAAACAATAAACAAGTATTCAATTAATTCTTTAACAACAAACTTTTGCTGTTTGTTTATTGGCGATCTCGTAATCTTTTTTTCTTCGGCGTATACGTAAGGGATCCTTTCAATCTCACTGTCACAGTAAACACTCAATCTTCTTCGCTCAAAAATTTCAAGCACCACAGGCCCGATCAAATACAAACACAAACTCTTTGCAATTCGTGCAAAATACTTTCGCATTGTACACACTAATTTCAAACCAATTTCGACGCTTGAATCAACAGTGGAAAACACTTTACCCCCGGGTGTAACAAAATATAAAAAAAAATTAATCGAAATTTTGAATACAACAACGCAGTGCTAATAGAACTTGTGCGTATACATGATATTTTTTTTTGTTTTATATATGTGGTATGAGCAAATGTAGTAAATTTAATTTACGAATTGCGAATTATGAGATGAACTTTGAATTTGTGGCTTGCCTGAGAGTACTGTATTTTTTTTGTAACAATATTCAAATAAATAGAACTGCCATAATTATTGCCTAAATTAATATAATAAATATATTTTCCTGCAACTGTGCGATTTTTTTGTTATTACGTAACTATTATTGCCCTGGTTACGGGTGGAAAGGAGACAAATGCAAACCAAATGCGTTTTTGTAAGCAAAGAAACACTAGTGCGGAAAGTAATTTGTGTTTTACGCAACTGGAAAAAGAAAGTTTAATTGAGAGCGATTTGAATTTCGCGCCGAGAGCGGAATTTTAGCCACAAGCTCGTATGGAAGAAGAAGATGCGGTGAGCCAGCGCAGTAGTATATTTTGACGTTTATAAACATAACATTAAATTGCAGTATATCTAATCTGTACACAATTAATAAGAAGACCAGAACAAAGTAAAATATATCAATAAATGGTTTCATTTAAAGAGTTAGGGCCAGTTTTTTAATCACCGATTAATGTTAATCATGATTAAATAATAATGGTAACTATGGTTTCCATTATTATTTAATCATGATTAACACTAATCGAGAGTAAACCGGCGATTTAAAAACTGGCCCTAAGTGAAATACATAATATTTATTGTTTGTGTATATTAATAACACAGTTGTTACAGTTGCTTATATTGACATAATGTGAAGTGGAAACTTACTGTCTAAAGAAACATTGATTTCTTCCGTACCTTTTTATATTATTAACAGTAATATTATTGACAACAATTTCGGAGGATTTAGAAGTACCAGCAGCAGGTTGATTGTCATTGTTGAAAATAGCTCCAACATAGCTTGATCTGGGGTATCAATTATCTTTGGAGGTGTTTATGATAAAGAAGAATCACTCAGTATAGTATTCCAATCTAGACGATTTTGAAGAAATTATCTTGAAATTAGTGATATATTTTTAAATAATATAGAACAATGTGCAAGAAATCAACAAACAAACCATAGCAACGCCGTAAAACATCGTTCTCGTGTAATATCATTAAAATTGTAAAAATGTTGATAATATTTTAGTGATTTTCTAAATCGCACAGTTGTAGGAAAAATGTTGTTTATAACACCTGCCGAAAAAGGTTACGTGCCCGTGCAGATTTCCGTACTCGGCAAACCTCGTGCGTTAAATTCTGCACTTGCACGTAACAAGTCTTTTTCGGCACTTGTTATAAAAATAACTATTGTCAATTTAAAAGTTCTTATTGCCCTGAGAAATACCGAAAATGTAAACATAAACAGAAAAAAAAAGATCAACGTACGTTTTGTATTCTTACTATAAACAAATTTAAAATAAAAATATCGCCTCATATCCCTTAATGAGTGCGGTACGCAACTGTAGCAGTTTCCGGTAGGTTACATATTTTGCGCGTGAAGTGCGGTTACCAGTCGTTAAGTCATGGCTCCAAAGATATTGGTGGAGGGGAAGTAACACAGGTAATTTTAATGTGAAATAAAGTTTATCGGTTATGGGAATCGAAGTCGGGTTCTTAAATGCACAGGCTAACATGATACCACTAAGCTACCCCATACAAATTTATAATAAATATAAAAAATATAAATATATCATCATGCCTTTTACACATTGCTGAGTTGCAGTAGATCTCGGTAGGTGATATATTTTACGAGCAAAATATGGTTATTAGCCGTCAAATCACGACCCGTACAATGTTCGTGCAGGGAGCCACAGAGGTAATTTGAATGTGGAGTAAAGTTTATCGGCTGTGCGAATCGAACATGGTTCTCAAATCTACAAGCATACATTGCATCACTGACCTATCTATTAAAAAAAAAATTAAAATAAAAGTTAAAAATATAAATATGTTATAACTTCTTTTACCAAATACTAAGTGTGGAACTCTGCCGTGTCAGATCTCGGTGGTTGATATATTTTGGGCGTAAAATGTAGTTACCAGCCGTCAAAACACAACCACTAAAGATGTTATCGGAGCAGAAGCCGCAAAATTATGGTGAAAATTATTTTTCAGCTGTGGGAATCAAACCCGGTTTCTCAAATCAATATTTCGACTCAATACCACTGAGCCACCTACCCCATACCGAACAAATTTAATTTTGATCTGGTTATTAAATAAAAATTGTTTGAATTATATATTTATTTTAATTACGACGTTTCGGCGCCTGTTTAGAGCCATTTTTATGTTTATAAATTATACATAAAACATTTTAGTTAATTAGTATAAAAATTAAGTGACTGGGAAAATGTGATGTATTTTCAATTACGCAGGACTTCATCCAATAACTTATCTTTAATTATATTTTTTAAACACAATGTTGATTCTAATTTTTAAAATTACTGACTGTAAGTTATTGTTATTTCTTACTTATTATGTAGTATTGTATTTACTTACTTTAAATGTTTTGGACTGCAGATTCCTGAAGAAGTTGCAGTGGGCAACGAAACATCGGTGTTGTCGGTTATATAAATAAAGATAAGTTATTGACTGAAGTCCTGCGTAATTGAAAATAAATTTTAGTTAATTTTGTAATAAAAATAAGTATACGAAATATATACATACCTAAATTTGATATTAAATTTAATTTTAATGTTACATAGTAAAATTTGTAAAAAGTTAAAGTAGAATTACAAAAAAAAGAAAAAAAACATTTAAATCGTTTGAGAGTGAATATTCATCATCAAGAGTCTAATTGTGACTAAGATATTTTTAGTTAACCATTGTAGAAGGTATTTTAGTTATGTTAGAAAATAAATTGCATTACTTGTAACGTTTTTACATTGAATTTTAAAAATTGATTCAAACATGCACAAATTACAATATTTAAAAGTAGATAAATTTATATTGAAAATGTGTGAAATTAAATACTACAAATTTTGCAACAATCGAGTATAACGATTTGCAGGCGTAAAATGTGTAATCTACGGACTTTACTCAACGTGAGCACAGGAAAGCTTGCCATTTCATCAGTTTTCAGTGACAAAAATTATTGTGTTTTTTTTTGCGTTCTGCAAATTTGTATATTTATTGAATATTGAATAATAATACATTTGTAGACTACCTAAGTAATGGCATATGCATCTAAGTGTCAACGCACCGAACTGTAAAAATGGCGAGATGAGAAATATTTATTTTATGTATAATAGATAAAATTTTCCACTTTAACAAAAAAAATAATGCACGGCACTGGTGCTAGGTAGGGGTCGCGTGAAAGGAGCAGTGAGCAGACATGAAGTTGTCACGTAATAAATGTCTTTTTTAATATCAGGCCGTGGTGACGGAACGGAACAGAGTTGCTCGTAATTCTATCATGTTTCACATTTGAAGCACGCGTAAACTTTGCGCGTTCGCATGCTAAATAATTGCTTTGTTGTTTGGTACGTGACATCGACGATGACGTCGTGCCTTGTTAGTTGTCTGGGCGTCGAGAAGCTCTTCCCTTTCCCCTCATTGTAGCATCAGCGTCTACAACTTTAGGCTACTGTTTACGAGTAGAAGTGCTAAATTGTATGTAATAGATTTGCCCTTATATCCGTTAGAAAGAAAAATGGTAAATATGTTACTTTCGTTAACTTTTTCATATTATGTATATACATTTTTAAATAAGTTTGCACTCATTGTGGCGAAAATTATAACTACGACAAAGGTACAGTTAGCTACTAACCTAATAACTAAACAGTGACGGCGCTACCAGTTCTGCTACCCCCCTGCAAATTTCAAATATGACCTGCCGCTTTTCAAAACCTATAAGTTATTGAAATTTCTAATAATTTTTAATTTATTGCTGTCTAACGAAATAACTAAACAATGAATCTAAAATAAATAATCCAGTGCTTATCTTAATTCATCAGATTCATCCCGCAATAAATCATCCCCTAATGTTGCTATCCTGACATACACCTTTCGCTTCAACCAAATTCACAGTGCTTGTCAAGCAAACTTGTTAATTCCTCTCACTCGGAATCTTTCATTCAAGCAACAATCCTTGAATCATATATATATATATATATATATATATATATATATATATATATATATATATATATATATATATATATAGATATATATATTATATATATATATATATATATATATATATATATATATATATATATATATATATATATATATATATATATATATATATATATATATATATATATGTATATATATATATGTGTATATATATATATATATATATATATATATATATATATATATATATATATATATATATATATATAAATATATATATATATATATATATATATATATATATATATATATATATATATATATATATATCTCTTATATATAAAAGAAAGTCGGGTTAGTTACACCATTTATAACTCAAGAACGGCTGGACCCATTTTGTTGGATTCGTCTTCGCCCCGAATAGCAGAATAACTATTAAAATATCGATTTACGTAAAAAAACAAAAAAAATATTACAGGGGTTAGAACACATTGTACTTTTACTTTTCCACTATGTGGATAGATGCCGCTAAATTGGCTGCGTTTTACTTTTCCACTATGTGAATAGATGTCACTAAATTGGCTGCGTTACAGTATAATTATAAAGAGCATAGAATTCTTAAAAGTAGTGTACTAAATTGGCTGCGTTACAGTATAATTAGAAACAGCATAGAATTCTTAAAAGTAGTATACTAATTTCACACAGAATATATGAGAAATAGACTATATTACTATCTCAATACGCATGCTCATAATGCACCAATCATATGCTAGGAAGTACAGCTAAAATCAAACCAATGTATTTTAAAGTAAAATATCATTTTATCTAAACGTAAATGAATGATAATTTTTGTATACAAGTTATATTTAATTTATTACTATCGAATTTTGCCCTTATAATATATAAATAATCAATACAGTAATATAAAAATAAATATTAAAATTTGAAAATTATAAGCGCCAATTTGCTCTTCTGTCATCTGTCACTGGCCGATAACCTCAAACTTACGTTTTGTTGTGATTGTTTTGTGAAGTGTGAATTTTGTTTGAAAAATTCCTGGGTACAATTGTTCCGTCCCGGATTGTAATTTGAATTAATTAATTAATAAGGCAATATCTTTTCATTTCTTTCCCAAGATTAGTAAACAGACCAAAATTTCAAATTAAAGATTTATGTCAACTTCAAACTGGCGGCAATAAAACTGTCACAATTTATGCGCACATGCGCATATGCATCACCGTTCGAGTCTCATGGCGTGACAAACATTAGTATTGCCAACATAATTAGAAAAAAAATAGAAAAAAAGTTTGTCACCCTGGCACGCTTTTTTCATTTCATAAATTTGCCGGCAGAGGCGCTATAGAAAATAATATGGTCTATTCTCGGAACATTCCATTGCCGCTGTCTGTCAGTATATAACCAATAAAGTTACCTGTAGATTTATTAGTTTTTTGCGAGTGTTTAAATAATAAATCTTATTTGTTTTCTTATAATTTGTGCGAGAATTATTATTAAAAATGCCGCGACCCAGAAGATCTAATCTTTCCCAACAAAGCCGTAATGCAATTCGGCTTCGTAACACTGCGAATCAATCCACGGAAGAAGAACGGGAAATCGCACGAGAAGAGCGCCGCGATAGTATGGCCCGACTTCGTGCATCTCAAACACAAGAGCAAATAGAGGCAGCCCGTGAAACAGCTCGGTTGGCAATGAGAAATCGTCGAGCTTATCGCACAGATCAACAAAAGTCGCCTGTTCCCGTGTCGGACAACCATCAACATTATTTATTTACGCGCCAGAAAACAAAACTAAAAATGTTGTGTATCAAAAATCATTACAATAAACACTATGTTTTCGAAATAATTATTAATTTAAAATTAATTCCACTTCAAATTGAATATTCATAGTTAAGACAGGACAACGTCTGTCGGGTCAGCTAGTTATATATATATATATATATATATATATATATATATATATATATATATATATATATATAAATATATTTATATATATATATATATATATAAATATATTTATATATATATATATATATATATAAATATATATATATATATATATATATATATATATATATATATATACATATATATATATATATATATATATATATATATATATGTATATATATATATACATATATATATATATATATATATATATATATACATATATATATATATATATATATATATATATATATATATATATATATATATATATATATATATATATGTATATATATATATATATATATATATATATATATATATTTATATATATATATATATATATATAAATATATTTATATATATATATATATATATAAATATATTTATATATATATATATATATATATATATATATATATATATATATATATATATATATATATATGTTTTAGTGAAATGACGAAAATGAAATTTCTAAAATATCAAAAGCATTTATTTAGAAAAACAAACATTATTAGATGTAGAATAATACCACAAATGTCATGTAAAACGTAACTTGAATTAATTAACAATGAAACTTTAACTTTAGATAGCCTACCAGCAGATGAATTTATTAACAACAACGCTTCAACTTCTAAACTACTTGCAAATGAAAGCAAAGAAAAAGCATATTGTGTTGTTTGTGGAATGGAATTTACAGGAGCCCATTCTTGCGATATTTGTAAAAATCCAGTGCACGAAATTTGTGGAAATACGATAGGAGAAGAAGGATATGGATCGAAAATTCTATGGTATTTATGTTAAAAAGTAGGAAACATTAAAGATCAAAGATGAAAGATACTTCTTTGAAGAAATTTAAAGACGTTTTAGTAGATTCCACCGTATTGGTTGATGTACCTAAGTCCACTGGATGGAAATAACGTTACGGGAGTCGTATTAAATATAAAACATAATTTATACCAAATTGGAACTTCAGCTGGCATTATAAAAGATTGGCTTTCTAGAAACGTTTTTAAAATATCTACAATCACATTTAGCTGAACAGTCCCAACGATTGAACTTAGTTTGCGTGAAATTGCAGGAAAATTAACTTTATTCGGAGGTCAAGGGTTCAAGAAATGTTTCTGTGAAAATTCAAAGTACAATGCAAAACAAAAAGATGTACCTGTTTAAAAAGTGACGTCTTTTGTAATCCAAGATGCCACAAATCTTCAACGTGTTTCAACAAAAATAAATAATTACATTTAATATTATATTCCATTAAAAATATACTCTTTGGTAACTCTTCATATAAGTACTTACTACGAGTACTTTGTTTGATTTGTTTGAAATAAATAATTCAAGTTACATTTTACATAACATTTGTTGTAGTACTCTACATCTAATAATGTTTGTTTTTCTAAATAAATGTTTTTGATATTTTAGAAATTTCATTTTCGTCATTTCACTAAAACAACCCAGGGATTTGACCATATCACTTTATATTTCTAGGTAAATGACCCTATAGAGTTGTCATTTTAACATCTCCCGTGATATGATCAACTCTCTTAGGGATTTGACCAAATCCCCGTTTTTATCATATCCCTGCGACATATGTCTATATATATAACCATGTTTTGTAAAAAATCCAAATTAATAATGAATAAACAAAATATAGAAAGAAAAACGATTTGCTCCACAATTAAGGTCCATTGCCAAGGCAGCTATTAATTTTTAGATTATGTTTAATTCGAAAATTATAAATAAATAAATATAAATGTATCATCACGCCTTTCACCCATTACTGGGTGTGGCACACTGCCGAAGCAGATCTCGGTAAGTGATATATTTATGCGCGTGAAGTGCGGTTTCCAGCCTTCAAATCACGGCCACCAAAGATGTTAGTGGTGGGAGAGCCACAGGGGTAATTTTAAATTGGTGAAAATGTTTTGTCGGCTGTGGGAATCCCAACAAGGGTTTTTAGGATCCACAGGCCGACTAGGATACCTCTGAGCCATTATCCCATTTATTTGTTAATTATTTTATTTTCAGAATGCATTTTATGTTTTCATGTTTTCTTTTGCTGCATAAATAATTGCAATAACTGCATTTGATGCTTTTGGAGTTTTTATTTTAATTTCCACTTTTTCTCGCGCTCCCTCTCCCTTAGGTATTTCGCTGTCCCACAGGGAGGCGTGCACAACAAGTGCTTAATTAGAAAATAACATATCACATATTCAAGCTTTGAATAAATTTTGATATGTTTTAAAAATTATTTTTAAATTTTAAGTCTCTTAATTTTGCCTGGAGCTAAGTTAATTAACGAAAATTTGAACCTGTGTAAACATAATCACTCACAATGTACGAGTAATTCCAGATGTTTTTCGGTTCAAGGAGAGAAGTATTACAAAGGGATGTAAAAAGGTTATGTTGAACGGTTTCCGTGTGTTTTCAGGGTTTACAAGTAAAATTGGTATTCAACACGTGCCTACACCTCCGAGTTATTTTGAAATTAAATCTAGGGATATTTTTACGTGTTTTGCTTCTTAATTACAGCAAAAAGTACTGTCTACACTAAAAAATCATTGAAAGTTTTTATTTAAGTACTTATATACTTTTAACTTTTCTTTTCTTTTTTTTATGGGATGGCTAGCACAGTGGTATGAAGTCGGCCTGTGGATCCTGAGGTCCCTGGTTCGATTCCCACAGGCGACAAATTTTCATAATTTGAAAAAGCTATCCCCCACCACTAACATGTTTGGGGGCCGTGATTTGACGACTGGTAACCGCACTTCACGCGCAAAAATATATCACTTACCGAGATCTGCTTTAGCAGAGTGCCACACCCAGCATTGGGTAGAAGGCGTGATGATATATTTATATTTATTTATTTAACTTTTCTTTTAATGTTATTAAATTCGAAATTATATATCCGCAGAAAAATGTTGGAATAAATTAATAATATAATAAAATATATCTAGCTGAGATCTGATCCCAGTTTCCGACTAAACTACGTAAACATTCATAAAAAATTGATAACAGTTATTAGTTGATACGTGTTTTATATCTAGTTGAAAAGACTAATAAAATGTAATAACACTAATAATGTTTAGGGGCTATTATTTTGTGCAGTTCTAACTTTATTTTAGTTCTACGTTAAAAATTCCAATATTACATACGAGGATAAGGTGAAAAGTTCTCGGCCTCACACAGAGATGGCATTCCAATCAGCAAAAATTTGTGTTTCCTGCCTGGGTGCACGTGTCATTAGTTCGTATGACAAGTGTCAACTTGTTCTCTCAAGTAGTTTGTTTATACGCATTTTTTAAGTAGACGTCTTGCGTGTTTTTCTTTAAATGGATAAACTTGAATATTGTACGGTCATAAAATTCTTCGTTTTGGATGGATTAACCCCTAAGGAAATTCATCCTAAGTTGACAAAAGTTTAAGGGGACTCTGCTCCTTCCAAGTCAGCCGTTAAAAAGTGGGCAGCTGAATTTAAATATGGTCGCACGTCCCTCGAAGATGACCCACATGAAGGACGGCCAAAAACCGCCACCACACTGGAAATCACCGAAAAAGTGCATGATATCGTGTTGGACGATAAGCGAGTGAAGGTGAGTGAGATAGCTAAGGCTGTGGGGATATCGGAAGAAAGGGTGCGCAACATCTTGCACAAAGAATTAGAGATGCGAAAGCTCTGCGCAAGATGGGTGCCGCATTTGCTGAATGCCGATCAAAAGCAAATGCGCAAACGATCTTCGCACCAGTGTTTGGAGCGATTCAATAGGGATCTGACCGATTTTGTGCGGCGATTTGTCACCATGGATGAGACATGGGTTCACCACTACACGTCATTCATAACGATATTCACATTTGAAAATATCTATATATCGATAATATAAATAATATTGGTGATATCGATAATATCGATAATATCGATAATAAAGATATTTCGATAATAACGATATTAAAATAATATTGGTATTCGATATTAAATATTCAACATCGCCCAGCCCTCTAGAGATACATGACGTAATTTTAAAATAAGAAAATATTATTATAAATATATAAATATTTATATATTCCGGCAACTAGTGTTCCTTCAGAACGAGTGTAAAGTCGTAACTGATACGAGATGTTTCTTGATGGGTGAACATGTTGAACAACTAATCTTTTTAGCGCAAAATATTCAACATGTTCCAATTTCAACATCATTTTAATAGTTTGTTTTGTAGAACACAATTTTAAATTATATTTATGTATTTCGTTTTCATCTTTTTTGATTATAATATTATTTTTTCATATGCGATAAATGATTTATTATTTGACGCTCTATTGTTTTGTAATAAAAATATAATATCCTAGTACTTTTTGTATCTTCGAATAAAAAAATAAAATACTGAATATTACATTACATCCAGTATAATTTTAAATATATGATCTATGATTTAGAATGATGCTATATTTTTTACTTATCTATGTCAGATTATTCTCCCCTTGTCAAAATTTTTATTTGTAAATGGAAAGACCGTTATTTTCCGCTCTATTTTATTTTTTTAACTCAACGTTTTACTATTATTTTCGGTGTAATAATGATATTCACTTGCGAAGATATCAATATATCAATAATGTCGATAATATTGATAGTATCAATAATATCGATTATATCGATAGTATCAATAATATCGATTATATCGATATTATCGGTAGTATCGATAATATAGATAATATCGATAATATCGATAATATCGATAATGTCGATAATATTGATAAAATCGAATATATCGATAATATTGAATAAATAAATATAAATATATCATCACGCCTTCTACCCATTACTGGGTGTGGCACTCTGCTGAAGCAGATCTCGGTAAGTGATATATTTTGCGCGTGAAGTGCGGTTACCAGTCGTCAAATCACGGCCCCCAAACATGTTAGTGGTGGAGGAGCCACAAGGATAGCTTTTTCAAATTATGAAAATTTGTCGCCTGTGGGAATCGAACCAGGGACCTCAGGATCCACAGGCCGACTTCATACCACTGAGCTAGCCATCCCATATAATATTGAATATATCGATAATATCGAATATATCAATGATATCGATAATATTGATAATTCGATAATGTCGATATTTCGATAATATCGATATTTCGATAATATCAATATTTAAATAATACCGTTATTCGATATTTAATATTCAATATCGCCCAGCCCTAGTTGAGAGGGCCGTAGATGAATATTTTCACAAGGAAGAGTATGTTGAAAAATAAAATAATTTTTTAACTGAAAATCGCAGTCTTTCATTGTCAGGCCGAGAACTTTTCACCTTACCCTCGTAGAAGCTAACTGATGCAGAGATTATTTAAATTATATTTCTTTCATTTTTTATAAAATAAAAAAAAATACATCATCACGCATTTTACCCATTATTGCCGTAGTAGATCTCTGTAACTGATATATGTATGCACGTGAAGTGTAGTTACCAGTCGTTAAATCTCGACTTCCAAAGATTGCTAGTGGTGAGAGTGAGCTACAGGGGTAATTTAAATTGGGTGAAAATTGTTTGTAGGCTGTGGAAATGGAACCGAGGTTCACAAATCCACAGTCTGACTCAATACCACTGAGCCACTTACCCCATTTAAATGGTGTTAAATTTTTATTCTGTACTTTTAACAAGTGTGGTGACAAATTAGTAACATCCTATAAACATAATAAAAAAAGTTCTTACGAAAACTTAAACACAAAATATGTTAGTCTCTGTATTCTCCTCCAACGTTGGTCTGGTAAGCCGAAATCGATCAAAAGTATTTTAAATAAATAATTTGTGAAACTTACACCATGCACCTACAGCTGAATTGAACAATTTTAGAAAATATTTTTTTTTACGTTTGATATGCAATTGGAATATATCAATAAGAATTCGAATCTAGTGGCATAATTTGAAATTAAGAAAAACATAACACTTTCATGAGATTTGTATGCTGTTACATAGGACACTACTATTTCAATTTGTTTATATGTTTATTTTAAATATTATCGATGGGGTATTAATTCGTCCTGTTGTTCGATCCCTACAGCCGACAAAAACATTTTCACCAATTTAAAATTACTCCTGTGGCTCCCCCACCACTAGCATCTTTGGGAGGCCGTCATTGGACGTCCGGTAACCGCACTTCACGCGCATAAATATATCACTTACCGAGATCTGCTTCGGCAGAGTGCCACACCTAGTAATGGGTAGAAAGCGTTATGATATATATATATATATATATATATATATATATATATATATATATTAGGGTGGTCCTTATTTTTCTTTTCTTTTTTTTTCTTCGCTCCAGGTGGATAAAACGAAAGGTTATAATAAAAAAAAAATTCTGTCAAGTCTCGTTGGAAAATTTTAACATTAACCCGTGCCCCAAGACGGTTGAAGTTTAAATGGGAATTAACATGGGATTTACATACTTGCGGGTATTACAAGGTATAACTCGATTAGTTCTCAATATTTTGGCCCCAACTCGACTTATATAAGGTATTTGACATCGCTGAATCCGAATATGATAGCGAAAACATGATTAGGATACTTGACAACTGTCAAAATGGCTGTCATTGTCGAAAAAACCCTATTTTTGCCGGTTTTTAGGTTTTTTAACTTTTTAGGTTTTTTAAGTTTCTGTATACGAATATGGCGTTCAAAAACAATGATAGTTTAAACAATTAATTTAATCAAACAAACAAACGGATAATTTTTGTATGCTATGATCTGCGTTGTAAGTTTTATTTTTCCGCACTTTTCTGAGCAGGAACCGAACCGACGTTTTGGCAACCGAATTGTTTATTAATCTTTTAACAATAAACAATAGTTAAGAATCCGATCAAAAGTACGTAGATCATAGTAATTTTGTTCGCTGAGTCGAATGGTAGCCGCGAATCGACAAATTCCCGATGATTTTTAACAATTGTTTAAACAATTTTTGTTTGAACAATTATTTCGACCAACCAAAAAAACACGGGTTTTTCTCACCTATGCTATGAACTGTGCAGTTAGTTTGGCTGTAATAAGGCTTAGTTTTGCTTTGGCCTTAATGGGTTAAAACTCGACAATATGATAAAAATAGGGTAAAAAATTGTCAAAAACACGAATTTACATTGAAATTGCTTCTTGGCACAATATTTGGACAATTTTTCTTTATTCTAATTGTGTTTGAACGCCATATTCGTATACAGAAACTTAAAAAACCTAAAAAGTAGAAAAAACCTAAAAAACGGCAAAAATAGGGTTTTTTCCACAATAACAGCCATTTTGACAGTTGTCAAGTATCCTAATCATGTTTTCGCTATCATATTCGGATTCAGCGATGTCAAATACCTTATATAAGTCGAGTTGGGGTCAAAATATTGAGAACTAATCGAGTTATACCTTGTAATACCCGCAAGTATGTAAATCCCATGTTAATTCCCATTTAAACTTCAACCGTCTTGGGGCACGGGTTAATGTTAATATTTTCCAACGAGACTTGACAGAAATTTTTTTTTTATTATAACCTTTCGTTTTATTCACCTGGAGCGAAGAAAAAAAATAAAAAAAAAATAAGGACCACCCTAATATATATATATATTTATTTACTTATATTTTTAAATATTATCGAAGAAAATTGAACCTACTTATATATATATATATACTGAAAATATAAGAATAAAATATAAAAATACGCTACAATGCTACTTACGGAAGTCATACAAAAGTGCTCCTTTGTTCAACTTTTGAGAAATTGATTTTAGCGTCATCTCTTATTAATGACATATCCCAATAAGAAAAATTAGTATAATTAGTTAAAATTGTCACTCACGTGCTGCAAGTTTCCTACTTAGATAAAAAAAAGTTGAAAAACTTTGCATTAAGCTATTTAAAGAGTTTTATTATTTACTTTTTGTAATGAAGGAAAAATTCGTATTAAATTTATAAACAAAATCTTTCCTTTTATCTTCATGTTAATAATACAACAATACAAATTTGAAAATACTGATTAATACTTTGATTAACGCAAGTACGAACCAATGCTAAAAACGAAGCACGAAGCTATGTAAAACACAATGCGCTAGACTATATTATCAAGCCGTACTTCGATCTCGATTTCAGGAGTGTAGGAACCGCTTTATGAATGATACAGGGCCCCCAAACGAATCGACTCGACAAGCCAATCGGAATAAAAAAATATGTGTATATTTATTATTGTTTTCTTCTCCCTCATCTAATTTTTATTTAAATCTAAATGAATAATTCAAAAATAAATTAAGGTTAAATTGGACTACATAAATTCATAACTCTCTTACTCTAATTATTTTTTTTTAGGAGCGAGTCTCTTTGGAAAAGTTGTATACAGAGCCCCACCAGGCTACGCCACTGATCAGGTGGCTGATGAGAACTCTGAGAAGGGTTAATGCTGGCGGCAGGTGGTAGTGATGTGCATTGTGTCTTACACAGTGTCGTGTTTTGTTTTTAACATTGGTTCGTACTTTGCGTTAAAGATACTGTTTACCTATGTTTTAAATATTCTATCAGGTACATGTGTCACTTGGCGATTTAATAAATAGAACTTTTTTTTTCATAATATTTACAAAATACAAAATAAAATCACTTGGTTGTTTCAAAGAAAATATTTATTTTTACACTTAATACGTATTTCGGCTTTTACACCATCAGAAGTAAAAGCCAAAATACGTATTAAATGTAAAAATAAATATGTTCATTGAAACAACCAAGTGTTTTTATTTTGTATTTTTTAAATATTATCAAACATGTTTCAACAAGTGTCAACAGCTTACGCAATTAATTATATATTTTTTCAAATATTTAACTGTGACGATAAATTTTGGTAATAATTTAAATACATGTAATGATAATCTCGCATACCTTCTTTCTTTTATTAAGTATTTATATCAATATAACTGTAACAACTAGTTATACTAATACCAAACAATAAAGACTACAACTTTTTATTTTAAATATTTATATATTCTACGGTTTTGTATCAAAAGACTTGAATATATTTGACATGATTGTAATGCTCCAATGCTCCTCAACCTATGGGTCGCATTACAATTTCTTATTTTATATTTTTTTGTACGGAAAAAATTAATAATTTTTACTAGAACGTTAGATGGAAGGGTTTTTATTAGGAAAATTATAGAATTTTTCAGTGTAGGTTTCATGTTCAAATGAAGAAAATTCTACTAATTTAAGTAGTGTCAATTTAGAAACTATTAATATTTAAGAAAATAAAAAGACAAGATGCAGTAGAAAATTAAGTTGAGACTATTATACCTATCAATATACAGTACTGAAGAATTTAAATCGCATTTAAGAATAACACGGACATAAAGGTAATCCGATTATATTAAGAGTTAATAGTGTTTGTAAATTTTTATTGATATGATATCTTTTCAATAGCATTCGTATTTACTCGATTCCTTATATCTTTGCGTCCACTATTATACACCATTCTATTAATTTCTGCCACTATCGGCTAAAACACATGTGAATTCAAAATTACTTCCGCTATTGATTTTGAAACTTGACGGATCCGATGAATTTGTGTTTCATTAAGTGGTAAAATAGAAACGCTGTATTAGAATTCATTGTTTTTTTAAGCGCTAAATAAAAAGATGCATTGATGAATTTCTGCTTCATACGCATGATCGATTAGTGAATAAAAGAAATTACTTATCTTTCACAGTTTTAACATATTCCTGATTAGCATGTTCGATCTAAACGAAACCTTGATGTTCTTTTTAGTAAGAATTCTTCAAATTTTATTCGTTACTTGTTCAACAAGAGAACAAGGGTTTGTAAGTTAGTGCGACTTTCCTTAATATTTCTTATTTTTTTGGACTTCAAGGCATTCTTGATCTTATATTTTTCATATGATTTAATTTAAAAAAAATCTTGAATATGCAAATCATAAATATGTTGAAGATAATGGGGGTTATATTTGTCATCAGTCTTCAAGAATTTATAAGATACCATGTAAAGTTTATATTGGACAAACAGATAGAACTAGAATATTTTTTTTGTCATGTATTCATCGTGAACAAGTAGTAAAACCAATTTCAGCATGTAAAAAATATGTCACACGACATCATAAAAATTGCCCTTTGACCGGTTCTGCCGCAAATGCATCACCGGTCAAAACTTCTGTCTACCATTTTTATTACTTACTTATACCAAAGTCTATAATTTAAACTGAAAATTAGCCTGTAAAAATATGTCAACAACCACCCTTAAAATCGGCGCATTCACATCGGCGACATCTATAGTTGTCACCTGGTCCCAAATCTAATTTATTTTTTTTCATGTTTATCATAATCTATTTAAAAAAACATTTCTGTTACTGGAAAAAATGAGACACCATTTTGCATCCTAGCTCTCTAATTATATGATTTGTTGTACCGCCGTTCCGTAAATATAAAATATCAAAATTAATTTTTCGATTCGATATTATTTCACTTAAATTAGAATTCACATTTGAGGAACAGCGGTGTACCATTAGTTAGGTACTTGTTTATTTATGTAGTAATCCTGACGAAGATTTACGATTAGAAACCCGAAACGTCGATTTCTATTTAGAACAGAACTTAAACTAAAAGTTTATTTTATTTTATACTAAGAGTTCTGAAAGATTTTTCCCTATGTTGTGTTCTTTTCCTGTTATTCACGTCAAGTGTGGTCATTATTTGGACAATGTAAATATGAATTAAATGTTGTATTTAAAAAATGTTTTTGTTATATTTCAAACAATAAAAATATAAAATAAATAAATATAAATATATCATCACGCCTTCTACCCATTACTGGGTGTGGCACTCTACTAAAGCAGATCTCGGTAAGTGATATATTTTGCGCGTGAAGTGCGGTTAACAGTCGTCAAATCACGGCCCCCAAAGATGTTAGTGGTGGAGGAGCCACAGGGATAGCTTTTTCAAATTGTGAAAATTTGTCGCCTGTGGGAATCGAACCAGGGACCTCAGGATCCACAGGCCGACTTCATACCACTGTGCTAGCCATCCCATAAACAATAAAAATAATTGTTTATTATATTCGTTGGACGTTTCGAATGATAAAACGTTAGATTTTTTTTTTGGTAAATGTTATTGTAATATTTTACTTACATTGTATATTTTTTATATTGTATTCGCTGAAGATAAATGCGTTTTACCATTTAAAACGTCCAACATACATAATAAACAATTATTTAAAGAATGTTTTTGTAATAATTACATAAAGCTGCACGTTTTCTTTTTTTTTCTCTTGTAAATGAGCATTTCTTTTTGTCTGACATTTTATTAGTCTATTTTAAATTGTGTTGAATAAATTATCATATACTTTACGTTGATTGTTATGCATGAAGAGACTTAATCTCAATCAGCTTCGGTTCCTGGACAAATTGGACGTCTGAAAATTGCTAATAAACGTGACTCGAATCCTGAATCGTACCGACTTTTATGCAAAAATTAAAGACAATCATTTTTCAGTGAGGTATTTAGCAGTTAATGAAGTTGAATCTCACTTGAAACGCTACAAATATAGATGTCAGCACGTTCTGTTCGACTTAATCACCGTGATCTAGACAAAGCCTTTTTCTTTTTTTATTACTTTCCCTTACCACCCTTATAACTACTATTTTACTCCTGTTTATTTTACATTAAATGCTTTTTGTTTCTTTTTATATTTACTTCTGCCTTTTTGGAAAAATATTTTTGGTTTTTAAATGTATTGCTTTATTGAATATTAATTAGTGAAAAGAACACGAATAGACTTCTTACTAAAAAATTTGAATAGAAATTGAACTTGAGAAATTTTTTTTATTTAATTCTTTATAATTAAACGAGATATCGCCATAGCATACTATGGTTTTAGATTATCTATAAATATTCTATAATAATTAACATTTTGTAAAATATAGATAACCTACAGCTAAAAGCTTTCGTTAAAATAGCTGTTAAATTTTAAAGCTACTTTTATCAATTATTGTAAATTAATTAAATTTGCCATTGTCATATGATCAGTTGATCAGTGTTTTGTTATAATGACTGTTAATTTACTATTATGTATATAAATATAAAAAATCGCAAATGGACAAATGTTCTGTTAATTTTTGATGCTATAATTTTTATTTATTTCGGAATAAATTAACAGTCACATTAACAGAAGACTCCTAAACAGTCAATGTTTAGTTCATCTAATATTTAATACAAAAGTAGGATAGGTTAAGAACAAATGAAAAATTAAATATGGTAATAATAGATTTTAAACTGCATAATAACTAGTTATCCTACAGTTATAGAAAACAATAAAGAAGCTACGATTTAAATACAAAACAAAAATTAATAGGTTTCTTAATGAACACAGGTAGTTTTAAGCTATAAAAAGTAGCTTAAGCTACAAAAAGTAGCTTGAAAAGTAGCTTCAGTTGTTATAACAATATTTGTAAGCTAATAGAAAAAAAACATAGTTCGCTACAAGCTACAGTTATATTTTTCACATTTAGCTACAGCTACAGCTAAGGTAAACGTAGCTAAGCTAGTAGCTAAGCTAGTAGCTAAGCTACAAAAGTAGCTAGCTACTGCCCAGCTTTGACACGAAGCATAACATTTTGCATGGATAATCTACACTAATATAAGAACATGTTTGAAAGTAGTGCCCAAGAATAATGAGTTATAAATAATGTGCCATGTAAGTTATCAGAAAAGCATGAGAACAATGTTATAGAAAATTTTGTGACATTTAATTTCTGTTAAGTTTTTTTTTAATAAATAAAAATATCATAACGCCTTTTATTCATTACCGGGTGTAGAACTCTCCCTTAGTAGATCTTGATAAGTAAAATTTGTGCGTTTATCAGCCGTCAAATCACGGCCCTAATGATTTTAGTGGAGGAAGATCCACAAGTGTAATTTTAATGTGGTGAACATTATTTGTCGGCTGTAGAAATTGAACTCGAATTCTCAAACTCAGACTATGGGGCGTTGTCATTTATATTTTAACAGTTGCTGCTATTTTGAAAAAAATATTTATAATTTTTTTTACCATATTCAAACGGTAATATAAACTTGCACTGCACATATGTCATGTTGGTAGCTTTTTTATTTGACCATGTTTTATAAATTCGTAAGGTCTAATACAAGAAAAAAAAATCGAGATCGATAAGAACATCATCACAATATTTTCTCTATTATAGAGACGAAAAAGTAAAAAATCAATAGTAAATATGTCATATAATGAAAATATATTGCATCTCAGTTTCAATTTCTTCCGGAATCGAATCGGGCCATCTGAATTATGGGCCCTTAGTCATTAGTTTTTTTCTCTATTAGTTAATGCGTCCCTGATTCCAATGGTGAGCTAGCTTCTAAATCTGAATATAGTAGCAACTGATGAATATAGGAATAGTATAAAATAAATAAATAAATTCGTAACAGATTTTGGTATGTGAAATGCGCTTACCAGCTAAAGAAATTTTAATATGGAGTAAAGTTTGTTTCGCTGCGGGATTCGAACTCGGGTTCTCAAATCAACAACAGAACTATCTATACAGGTTATTCCTGAATTAAACTTTAAGAGTAGATATTGTATGATATACTGATCAAGAAACAAACATAATTGTTCTTAAATTTGCAAAATTTAGTGCGGTTTATCTTTAGTAAACATTGTTAGTACCACTGGTTTGGTAGTTATTTCTAATATATTAATAAGTATATTATTATTATAATCACTACAATAGTTATTTTATTTATAATATGTCATCAGTTAAATGATTGATTACTTGCACGTTCAGCAATCCAGTTGCACATATAATGTTCTCCTAAGAGAACCCTGGTTCGATTCCCACAGGCGACAAACAATTTTCATAATTTCAAAAGCTACCCCTGTGGTTCCTCCACCACTAACATCTTTGGGGGCCGGGATTTAACGACTAGTAATTGCACTTCACGCGCAAAATATATCACTTACCGAGATCTGCTTCGGCAGAGTGCCACACCCAGTAATGGTAATATATTTATTTATTCATTTTTATTAACAGAGGTTAAAATTTATTTTGCAAAGTTTTGAAAAATTATTTTTTCCGGGTTCAGTATATCATGAGCCTTTAAAGTTTGACACCGAAGTATAGAAACAGCCTGTATATTTAACAAAAGCCATTTTATTAACGTGAGAAATTTAAATCAGTAAATATACTTTCAGCTGATTAGAATTTATCATGACGTAAAATATTTCTTCAGAATCAGTAATGAAAATCTTTTCTTATAGAGTATTAAAAGTCGTTAGTGCGACTGTATAAAAAAGAATTAATATTCACGAAAAAATAAACATGAATGTTCTCTCAAGTCATAATTTTGTTGTCACTGATTTAATCTATAATATCAGATTTAAATTTGCATTTCATTTGGAAAAAAGTTGGATATTCCTTTCTATAACATCATGTCGATGTTTACGCTTAATTTATTATCAAAACTGAATATCCCAGCTACATTATTCAGAAACACCATTATCATCCAGGGAGGCTGGAACGCAGCGAGATAATGGTTAACATGGGTTTTTATCTGAGCACTTAGTGGCTCCATGCGTTGCTTAGTAACTCACCCTTGCTTCTCACACCCCCGCCCCTAACGCTAAGTCGGGATAAGCGGATTAACAGGTACTGCGATTTAAATATTATAAAGTTAAGTGTCAAATGTGTTGGCACTCTCAACACGATACGGACCTGGAATTTATTACAAGAGTTTGGGAGTTAATATTTTTGGAATATTCACGAGGGCGATGAAAGTTTATTATCTGAAATAATAAATTTTGATGTTTTGTGCGTTCAGAAAATGGTACCTGTAACATGCGACAACATCTCTTTTTGTCTCATTTTACTTCGCGATCTGAATACATTAAATTAAAACAATTATAATGCTGGGTTTATAATGAAGTAAGAGGTAACGCGAATGGTATCGATAACGTAAAAAGTTGAGCGTTTGCTAGATCTAGTCATGATTTATAATAATAAAGTGAAGTTAGCAACAAGAAATTCTATCATATCATCCGATTGGTTGATAATAATAACTTGTGCGTTTAATATAAATCACCAAATTCGCTTGCATTACTTCTTACGTTATTTCATTATAAATCCAGCTTTAGGGCTTAGTTTTAAATTTGTAATTGAAGTCTAGATTTGAAAACTATTTTATTTACTTTCTCAATCTTTAATAAATTTTTGATATTATTTCTAGTAAACTGGTTTGAATCAAAATTGTACCTGAATAAAATTTTTCTTGTCGGTCTGTTATTCTGCGGTTACATCTTTAAAACGTTTCATGTTTATTGTCAACTTAATTCTTCGATGGTTGACATGCAATTTAAGTTTTATTTTTTTGGCTTTTCAGATCCAAATTTTTAAACATGTGTACCACGAATAATTTTCGTATTCAACATTTATATTGCTGTTGTTATTCTCAACTTTGCACGTTTTGACCGTATATTAAAGAAAATTAAATAAATATTATTTCATATAAAAATAATGTGATAAAAAAGTTACTAATTTACGATTTTACTTAAAAGGTAACAAGAACAAGTACGAAAAATGGGAGAATCTCGTACCGCACTGAGTAAGCAAGTTTAAAATGATATAAACGTCAATGAGGTGACAGTCACGTATCTGGATAACTTAGTCAAAAAATAAAAATTAATATAATAATGGTTAAAACTATTTAAATTACTATTTATTCCGTTTTCATGGGGAAGCTAGCTCAGTGGTATCAAGTCGGCCTGTGGATCCTGAGAACCTTGGTTCGATTCCCACAGGTGACAAACAAATTTCACCATTTAAAAAAAAATTACCCCTGTGGCTCGCCCACCACTAATATCTATGGGGACCGTGATTTGACGGCTGGTAACTGCACTTCACGCGCAAAATCTATCACTTACCGAGATCTGCTTCGGCAGAGTGCCACACAGTAATGGGTAGAAGGCGTGATGATATGTTTATTTTATTTATTTATTTATTCCGTTTTAAATCTTGAATAAAAATATATCGTTTTCGTTTCTATTTTTATTCTTACATAAATTACGGTTCATTTCGTTTTCGATTCGTTTTTCTGTTTGATTTTTAAAATAAATTGCAGTATTAAAATATAATTTTAATGAATCTAAATGTGGTTGTAAAGTTTGTTAAATCTGCTATATTTGGGAACGTCCAAAGTGGGGGAAAACCGGCCCCGTGCCTTCTCCTGTTCATTACTATTGTGAACAGCGAATAATTCGTTTGTCCCATATTACTTATACGTGCGAGTACTTTCAAAAACTTCTATCATACGTAGTTTGAACAAAAATATAATTATTGATATATTTATTTGTCTTCAAGATTTGCTACTTCCATCTGTAAAATTGTATGTGGTTGTCACTGACTATAGTTATCATTACATAAACAAATATGTTTAATATTATAGCAGAAATAAATACAGAGTTTTCATTTTAGCTGTGGCTTCATTTAAATTTAATAAATGCAAACATAAAATGTTTTGCAGTACTGTATTTCATTAGAAAGACAAAATTAAATAAATAAATTTAATGGTGTAAATTATATAAAAACTATCAAAGATTAATATAAAAGTTTGTTATTACCAAGCCAAATTAAAACTAATAATAAATTATTTATATAATTTTAAAGTTTATATTTTACAATTTTCTGCATTTACGATTTCTTTTATTGCAAAGTGGGGCACAGATAGGTACAGAAACTTGTATTTTTACTTTCTTATACGTAGTATAAGGAAGTATTGGAATCGTGAAAAAAATCGTTGACGAGATTTTCGCGGAAATACATGTTTTGAGGTCCACTGAATCCATTTTGATCATTTTCTCAATGATGTCTGTGTGTGTGGATGGATGGATGGATGGATGTGTGTCCGGTCGTGCAATATCTCATGAACGAGATAAGATTTGTTAACGAAACTTGGTAATTATAAGTTTCATGAAAATACGAAGAGCTGAGTTGATTTTGAATGAAATTGAAAAACCGGAAGAGGAAGTTTACTGGACACACAAAACAATAAATTCCATTTATTTCAAAAATGGAATCAGTTACGAAAAAAAGTTTCAAATAAAAGATGTTGGCAAAAATATTTGGAACATAAAATGTTATTTGCAATTTTCCTGTATATGCGTCTAATTTTGAGAAAAACAAGTTTATATATTTAATAATATATTTCAATAATCATAGTAGCAATAGAAACAAAAAACAAAAACATGTTTAACATTTATATGTCAAATAATAATTGTCAAACGCAAGGAGCAAGTCATAAGTGTTCAATTCAGCGTTTTTAATATGAAATATGCTGTGTATAAGAAAGTCGTGTGGTGACCACACCAGACTTTTTCTTGTTTTTTTAAAACAAATTATTTAAAAATTCAGAAACTTGTATTTTCTGTCGGTACTTGAGCATTCGTGCACGCACATTGATCTTACTCTACGCCCCTGTGACATAACGAAAAAAAAAAAAAATTATAAATCCTTTAGAAATGTTGCCACAGCAGATTTGTTTTTCACAAAATATATTTAATCTCTTTGGACCATGTGTAGATCTGGTTTGCTTCATTTTGAGAAAAATTATAATTAAAATTAAAAGGAAACGAATGATTGAGTTTTGACTTCTGAATATCTTAACGATATTAAAATAATTATCTTCTTCTCTATGTGAGTACTGAGTACGAGTGGTGCGTAGAGTGTTCCTCAACTTGAGAGTCCTTGGCTGTTGGGCCATTTAGATGATTGAAAATTCGCATCAGGGCGGAAGAGACCGAACAATCCGATGATAAAAATTCGCATTTTAATGAAGGCCATTATTCTGTGTGAGCAATCAGCCGACAGGGGCGCCTTTTCTCGTTATTGGCCAATCAGAGCGCGATGTTGCCATGGTAATGCAGACGCCGACACGCCGCGCTTTCGTCACCGAGAGGTCATGTTTAACCAGAATTAAAAAGGAACGTAATGAATTCGTGCTCTCTTTCTATCTCGAGAACGGCTACTATGACGTTTATCCTGGATGCATAAATAGAAATGATACTTCAGTGAAGAGATGCACCTGAAAATATTTTATGAAAAATAAATATCTAATTGAATTGATCAGTAAAATATTACATATGACTAGTAGGACAGGGCAACATTTCTTTCCTTTCTTTTTGTTTTATTTTCAGTTACTGCATTGTGTGGAATTTTCTTTCATCTTTTCTAATCTTTGAGATATTTTGCACGTATGTTATGTACGTCGAAGAAAGATGAATGAAAAGTGAATAGCAGTAATTGGATAGATGTGATTGAAGGTTTGTTGTGAGACGAATTATTTTGAGTGTGATAAGTAAATGAGATTATATGGTGGGATCCATGAATGTGATTGTGTTAGGATAATTTTTGACGAGGACTGATTATTTGATTAATTTAATGAGTAAATGTTTTGTGAATGATTTTAAGGTTTGTGCTGTCCCATTTGATGGTGATGTATGTATGTGTGTATGTACAGAGCTGGGCAAGCTACTTAAAAAAACTAGCTAAGCTACAGCTACAGCTATTCTTTAAAAAAGTAGCTGAGCTACAGCTATAAGCTACATTTTGTAAAATATAGCTAAGCTATAGCTAAAAGCTTTCGTTAAAGTAGCTGTTAAATTTTAAAGCTACTTTTTTTCAATTATTGTGAATTAATTAAATTTGCCATTGTCATATGATCAGTTGATCAGTCTTTTGTTATAATGACTGTTAATTTACTATTATATACATAAATATAAAAAATCGCAAATGGACAAATGTACTGTTAATTTTTAATGCTATAATTTTTATTTATTTAATTTATTTAAATTAACAGTCACATTAACAGAAGACTCCTAAACAGTGACTGTTTAGTTCATCTAATATTTAATACAAAAGTAGGATAGGTTAAGAACAAGTGAAAAATTAAATATGGTAATAGATTTTAAACTATATAACAACTGGATATCCTATAGTTATAGAAAACTATAAAGACGGTACAATTCAAATACAAAACAAACAAAAAATAGATATTTCTTAATGAACAGTGGTAGCTTTAAGCTACAAAAAGTAGCTTTAAAAATAGCTTCACTTGTAGTAACAATATTTTTAAGCTAATAGAAAAAAAAATAGTTCGCTACAAGCTACAGCTATATTTTTTCACATTTAGCTAAGCTACAGCTAAGGTAAACGTAGCTAAGCTACAAAAGTAGCTAGCTATTGCCCAGCTCTGTATATGTATGACTAGGAGAAAAGCAATTATTCATCTACCTTTAAAAAATTAATGTAGATGTAGATGTAAGTGAAAAATATATAATGCCTGATTTATCAATCGATTATTAAGTAAATGTTAACTAACAGCAATATAAATTTTATATATTTTCCTATACTTAACAGGCAGATAATTATAACAGAAACATAACAGTTGAATGAAAATTTGAGCATAAGAAATAAACAAGAACGGATTGAAACGTTCGCGTTTTAATATAGAGAGGGCAACATTAGACTCACTATTATTTTTGTCTTCTTGATTTTTTCTTTCTATTTTAAGCATTTTTATACAGGTAATTGATCACAATATGATTTTTGATATTACCCAAAAAATAAAAAATCAAATAGATGCACACTCTACTTAAAAAATTCATTAATGTAAAACTTTACAGAGACTCTAATGACTGTGTACCTAATTTCACAAAAACTAATTATGACTCTAATGCTGCCCTCTTTATGTTAGGCCGCGAACTTTTTAATATACTCGTATATTTATATTATCGTAATATGCAATCGCATTTAAAGAAATATGTTGTTGTAATTTGTCCTTAAATTTCTTTTCCACGCCAAATTAAAACTAATACTGAATTGTTTAATTATTCTTAAAGTTTACATTTTATTGTCTTGTAAATCTACGATTTTATTTTAAAATATTTAAATAATTTTTTATCTAATTTACTACGAGTGAAATCGTAAATTTAAGATTAATTAAATAATTTATTATTCTCAATTTATCTTACTAATGCAAAAATTATTAAAGCTTTTTTTTAACTGTTATTTTTTATTGTAGTGTTCACAATTTAATTTAGTTAATAGTTAAAACCGAACTTTGTTAAAATTTTTAGTATGTTACCAAACTAGATGTGCTGATAGAGTCCTTCTGAAAATTCGCCTCCAGTTTTCATCTCTCCCCAGCTTGCACCCCTTGTTGATGCACTCGACGCCGCCTACCTCCACGGATTACACGGAATAATTGCTTTCGTTTTATTCTTTGATTTGTTTCTAAGATTTATTGACTCTTATTGTGCTACAGTGGCTTTGCGCAGATTCGCTTACCGGGATTTTAATAGTGATGTACTGAAAGACCGGATTACGTATATTTTATGGATTGATTTTGATATTGCCAATGGCGCTCGGAACATTTTTTACTTTATTTTCTGTAGAATTTAAATAAAACGAATTAGTTATCTAAGAAATCAATACCTTTATTCTACATTTTTAAAATTGAGGCTTCTAATAAGTTGAATAGATCAAATACAGAATGATCAAATGTAAGTGTTACAGTTGGCAATAAAAAAAATACTTGAAATTGGTAAGACTGATAAATAAATTTATTTCCTGTTGTTGAAAGTGACATTTGAATTAATAATAATTCGTTGTTTCCCTTATCTACATTCTTTTATTTCCCAACATTACTCACAAAACAATCATCTAAATTATTTCTATCACTCAACCTGTTTATATTTATTATAAAAGTGACATGTCAAATAGTATTTCTGCCTTTACCTGGCGCTGTGCCAACTGTGGAATAAAAAGAGCCCCAGAATTGTATTGCTAACTCTGTAGAATAGATGCATTATATTGCCGCCCTGGTGCAAAATTTGTATATATGACACCCTTAACCTGTAAATTCGGAAGATGAAATATAATTAAATAATTTCTTGAAAGTTTGTTGTTTCTTGAAACACACAAACGTTGAGAAGGAGTTACCAATTTTAAACACATATATAATCAAATCGGCATGTTACCTTCAGCAACAGATATGGTGCCATCAGGCGCTTCTTTCATGAATGTTTATTTCATCCTTTTTCAAGCATTTAGATTTTTTAGGACGAGAGCACATATTTTTTCTTTTCAAAAAAGATATTTTAGATATATCTATTCCCAGGTTTAAATTATTGCGAAGAACAAAATAGGTCAATACAGTTTTCTCACAAATTTTAATGGCAGTTTTGTTACGCGTTTTTGATTTAGTTGAAATTAATGTTAGCATCCAACATTAAACGCTTCTTCAATTTTCCAATTGTTCTCGCTCTCTTCAGTTTCGTAATTATTCTCGTTAAAATTAACGCACTCTTATCAATTTTGCCAATTTTCACAACACTAATATTTGAAGGATTTATTTCTGTATACCTACTTACTTTTATTTTTGTTAATGGGGCAATGCAAATTCTACAAAGATTTAGATATTTTGAATAAATTTAGAAATAACTATGCTTTTCTTATTTCTTATGAAAAGAATTTTGCAAAAAATAGTATACAATTTTTAGTTGGTAAATCCTACCCAAATCTCGGCAAGAGAAAAAACTAGATTTATTCTCGCTTTTTCAAACCTTTTATCAATTCTGTTATTACTTATGTTACCAACCTTATATTGTAATTGACTATTATTTTAAACAAATAAAAAATGAAGCACTACACCAGGTTTATGAATTTATTTTCATATGCAACAGCTAGCTGCGCTTCTACCTATAATTTCTATTTGGCAAAGTATGATACTTCTAGATGTATTTTTCTATGAAATATATAATATCTAAGAACCATTTGAGCTTTTAAATATAACATCTTTGGAGGCCGGCTGATAACCGCACTTCCGGCGCATAAATATATCACTTATCGAGATCTGCTACGGTAGAGTGCCACACCCAGTAATGGGTAAAAGGCGTGATGATATATTTATTTTTTTATATTCTGCAATATTAAAAAAATATACATACATATACTTTTTAAATTTTTATCTGTGCTATACAGCGTGTCTACGGTATTATTACTGTTTTTACTGAGTTGAAAAGTTTTATAATAAAAGAGTATTTTTATTTTAGTTTTTAATTATATAATGTCGAACATATATATATATATATATATATATATATATATATATATATATATATATATACATCTAGCAGACATTGAAGCGTCCGTCAATTGGTCTTTTACCATCATTGAAGCGTCCACCTTCAATAAAGCGTCCGTATACGGACGCTCTAATTTATCTTTACTAAAATGGTAATTTTTTAACTTCTAGCGTCATCTCTTGTTGTTCGCTAAAAATTGTCCTGGACGCTTTATTGTGCTATCCATCACTAATTTAAATTATGCTCCGTATACTTAGTTCATCTGTTTGTCACTGGTGCCGCTAGTGTTGAATGGCGTATATCTAAGATAATATATAATTTATACAATATTTCGATTAACGAGCGTCCGTACATTTGGCAACATATTTTAAGTATTGTGAAAGTGAATGTTAGGTTACAACGCAAATATTTAGTTTTTCGTCATGTACTCAAACGGACGCTACTTCCCACCGGAATATGTAAGTTGTTTCCGAATATTCTTAAGTGTATTATTCCATGATACTCCTCTATTCTTAGTATAAATGTGTTACCAATACTGAGCGAAAAGATAAAATTTGGTTCTGCAATAAACCACCATCTCCAGATAAAATTATGTTCTGCAATAAACTATCATCAACTGAAATTGAAAATAAAGTTTCTCCGAAGCAGGTATTTAAAAGCTACATAAATTGTTTTTTTTTTCAACTATAAAAGTCCCTTCAAATAAAAGTCTGCTTTATTGGGTAAATGTCTATAACAAACATTTTCCACATCGGTATATTAATATTATTATTAATATTAATTATTTTTTTGTTCTCCTAAAAACGACAAAACACCGGTTTTGAGACGTTGATATAAATATTATAAAACAATACACAATAAAAACTATGTAAAAAATTTAAATGTTTATTTTAGGACGTTGACTATATAATGGATAACCAAGATGATTCCTTGAAAGATCCCGACTATGAACCAAGTCTTTCTGATGTTAGTATTCAACTTACTATATTAACAAATTAATTTAATAAATATATATTCGTATTTACCTTATCTTTTATTTATTAAATATATATTCGTCTTTACCTTTTTACTCTCTTATACACAGTATAAGGAAGTATTGGAAAATTTGCTGACAAGATTTTCGCGGAAATACATGTTTTGAAATGTTGATTTAATAAATATTATAGAACAATACCCAATAAAAACAATGTAAAAAATTTAAATGTTTATTTTAGGACGGTGATTTTATACAGGATGAGCATTATGATTTCTTGAAAGATCTCGATTATGAACCAAATCTTTCTGATGTTAGTATTCAACTTATTAACAAATTAATTTAATAAGTATATATTCGTCTTATCCTTTTTACTTTGTTATGCACAGTATAAGGAAATATTGGAATCATGAAAAAAAAACCTAACGAGATTTTCGCAGAAATACTTGTTTTTAGGTCCCCTGAATTCGTTTTGACCATTAACTAAATGTTGTCAATGTGTGTGTGTGTATGTATGTGTGTGTAAGGATAGATATTCGTGTGCACAATAACTCATGAGAAAAATAAGACATGGTAATGAGACTTAGTAAATATGTATAAGTTTCATGAAAATATAAAAAAAAATATAAAAATATTAAGAGTTGATTTCGAATGAAATTGAAAAACCGAATGAGGAGACTAAATAAATTCCATTTAAAAAGAAAATGGAATCAGCTGCGAAAAATAGTTTGAAATAAAAGAAGTTCACAAGAAAATTTGAAATATAAAATGTTATTTGCAATTTTTTTGTATATGATTCTTATTTTGATAAAAAATAAATTTTATATTTAATAACATATTCTAAAAATGTACAAAATCCAACTATTTGCTCGCAGTATCTCAAAGCAGACGATGCAATTGTTGTCGAGGAAAAATCAGATAACGAAAAATTGAAGATCAAGAAGACATGGGTATTAGTACCATGGACAACAGAACAGAAAAAAGTTATGAATAAATTTTGTGCCGAACATATAAAGAAAAATAAACCACCGAAAAAACTAGAATGTATGGAAGTGAAAGAACAATTTGAGGGAAATTTTACAGAATAAAGATTGGCTAAAGATAAAAGTTTATATCCAAAACGAGTATACCAAGAAAACAAGAAAATAATCATATAGTACTATTAAATAATATGTTTGTTGTTGTCCGTTTATATTTTAATGTTTTGTTGCCGTGTAACTGGTTTTAGAATAAACATTATTTTGAAGATGTTGCTCGATTTATCCTTCCAAACCTTTTCATACAACTATATCCCAATAAACTAATGGTGAAAGGGTAGTTAAAATACAGGGTGTTTCCTGCTCCATTGGGATCTCGGGAACTATAAGAGATACGACTTCAGTTAAATCATACAAAAGTTGCCAAACTAGTAGACCAATGTAACGATGTTTTAATTCTACCAAAAAAATGCGCAGTTCGCTGGATATGAGTAAGAATATGAAAACGGCGATATTATTTAATAATTTTAATTCCAATATTACGATACGTAGAGCAAAAAGTTTCAAATAAAATTTTGAGTTAATAAAAACTTCTTTACTCTGAGGTAAAATAAAAATTTTTCTGCTGCCTAATTTTGAAGTTATGACACAACTGAATATTTTTTAAATGATACCAATAGTTGAAAATAAGGTCAATTAATAGCATTTTTATTCTGATTTCAACCATGTATTATATCCTAATTAGATAAAAACCAAATAGGTATGTTTTTAATAAAATCATGTATTATTTACCATTTATATCAACAATATCCAAGATAGCTCTGAAACAGTTAATAATATTTACTGTCCATAAGGATTGTATTTCCAATTGTTTCAGGCTACCTTGAATATTATTGATGTAAATGGTAAATATAACATTAAAGGTATTTTAATTTAAAATACTTATTAATAAAGAAAACAAATTGGAAAGTAATACATCGTTAAAATCAGAAAAAATGCTATTCAGTGACATTTTTTTAAAATATTGAACTATCGGTTCGGATTTAGTACTGGCCGGGTTAAGAACGAGTTGGGTTCGGGTCGGATCGGGTTAATAATTTTGGTAAAATATGTATCTGTCTGATGACCGTACCAGATTTTTTGTTAATAACTTACATGATTTTAAAATAATTGCGAAGTTAATCTAAGATGATTGAATTTTTTCTCACAACACTATCGATCATTTATTGTAGACATTGCTCCCGGGCTTAACACTCAAACTGAAAATAAGAATTTATTACCTTTACACAAAAATATTTTCCTTCGGAGATTATAAATATTCACCGAAGTATTCATAAATAATAATATGAAACCAGATTTCATAATTTTTTACAAATAATAATAAAAATTTCAAAATTAATATTTTAAATTAGGCTACTAAACTCAAGAGCATCATGTAGGCTAATTTAATGTTAATTTTAATAATTGGTATAGGTTGAATTTAATCACAAAACACTTAGCAGTACGAATAAATTAGGAATTCATTGATATTCGAGAAAAAATAATGAAGTGATATCATAAAATACATTAAATAACTATGGCAACATTGCTGGACGCTTAAATATCTATCAATTACATTGAGATGTATATAGCGGACTCCGTATAATCGAAAAAGTGAAATGTATGTGCATATTTTGGACGCTTAAATGTTACATATATAGAAGGACGCTTCAAAGATGCTAAAATTGAAATTAATTTGATGAAAAGCGATTACTAATAAAATTCTTAATTATTTTAAGTTAATTCTGGAGTATAGTTGTATAAATATCAATAAAAATTATTAATACAACAATTTAGAATACCCGGACGCCCGATAATCGGTTTTCGGAAAGACGCTCGAAGGATAGTAGGATACAAATATATATATATATATATATATATATATATATATATATATATGGGCGATTTTCTCTGAAATTATCAAATCAATTAATGCTACGTGATACTAGACTACGTTATAAGAGCATATGACGCATAACGAACCTAAAAATATGAAGTTATTGCAGTTAAAAGTTGAAATTACAGTTTTTAGGCCTTAAAAAAATGGTTGTTTTCGCCAACATATCTGTCCGAAAGTGGATTTGGCGACTGAAATGCATTAAATACTTTGTGTTTGAATGTAATAATGTCTCCCAAGCGTCAAACATCCCGTTATTGTAGAACAGTGCTATGAAACCTCACAAAAATTGAGAAAAAACTTCAAAATACACGTTTGGGCTTGATGCACCTCTAAATGTTAACCGAATTGTTTAAAATTTTGGAAATCTGAATTAATTTGAACGGGAAATGATATACTCGAAGAACAGCGAAATAAAAAAATATCGATTTTTTTTGGCACAGTCTAATGTTTACATATTTTTCTGTTGGTACAACTTTATAAATAATTATATATATATATATATATATATATATATATATATATATATATATATATATAATATAGTACAGGCATTGCCGCCTATATGTAGAGGCCTGGAACAGCGTTTCTGTGACGTTACTGCGTGAGGCCGACAAACGCGTCTGTCTGACATTAGCTCTCGTGTTAAAATACTGTTCGTAATATATAAACTAGCTTCTATCTCGTTAACTATCAAAGATATTGAAATTATGTACATGACATAAAATGCGCTTCTTGTAAAGACGAATCAAATGGCTATTTTAATTTTCAAAATCTAGTCTGGCTTGCGGAGAAACATTACTGTTTCCTCTTTTGTACTTTGTAATATACATTTTTAAAAGTATATAACTCGTACTAGAAAATTTTCACCAATCATATATATAGTATCCATAAATTAGTACATTAGGGAGTTGGTACGAATGCCATTAGAAAAATAGTCAAAACTTTAGATCGCTCTCAAAAAACTTAAATTAAATCCTTATAATAGTGTAAAATAAATTACAAAAAATAGTGTCTTTGAAAAGAGTGCAGTTCTTATACTAATCATCTTAGATCCAAGCTGAGAAGCAAAGATATAACAGAAAAAACATCATTCAAAAGTCAATTACTCAGGTAAGCAATTTGTTTATGCTTAACCTTGATTAATTAACTCTTTAGGCGCGCGCCTGCTTGACTCAGCGTAAACAAAAAAATAAAAAATCAGTGTTGCAAACCATAGTAAAACCAAAAACAATGGCCAGCATCGAAGAAATACAAAAACTATTTGAAAAATATTCTGAAAACACAAACGAAAAATTTGCATCGCTACAAAAGTCCATAGATAACTTTAATAAAACCACTAATGAAAATAAAGCTAAATGCGAACTATTAGAAGAAAAACTGTTAATTAAAGAAAATCAGATTGAAAATCTAGAACGAAAAATCCGTGAAAAAAATATTATTATATATGGAATAAAAGAAAACAGAGAAAACCTCGAAGATACATTTCTCAAACTTGCTACCGAGACATTAAAACTAGATGGCATAAATATAAATAACATTGAAGGAATAAAGCGACTAGGCAAATACTCGTCAAGAAATGAAAATAAACCAAGACCAATAATAGTATAGATATATTCAAACATATCAAACTCCTCAAAAAAATAAAAAATTCGTATTGAAGAAGACTACACAAAAAAAATATTAGAAAAACGAAAAGCCCTAAAATCTGACTTGTTCAGGGCAAAAAGTGAGGGCCATAGTGTCCAATTAAAATACGACAAATTAATTATTAATAACAATGCTTTCTCCCTACAAGATCTGGAGTCGAACAATTACGAATCTGATGCGCCTCAGGAGCCAACTATTGGAAGAAGAAAATCAATTTCACTGCAATATCTACCTGATATTGAATATACACTTGAGAACCCGTATAACGAAACAATTAATGAACCAATTAAAAACAATGAGCACGAACAAAATAAAATGAAAATAGTTGAAAATCAGAAAAACAACACTCAGACTGAAGAAAATAGAACAAACTCTCCGATTTTAGGACTGATTACCCCAACAAATGGAAAAGGTACTATAACAGAACAAAGAAACATAAAAGGACCACTTGATAAACATATCTATACTCGCACACGATCTCAATCACAGACCAAAGATTCAAAAAACTCAGGGGAAAGAACAAAACCGTACCGCAAATAACAGTCAATAAAATAACGTTCTGAAATATGCAAGGATTCAAGAACATATATAACCTAAACAGACTTGAAGAACTAACAGTAACGTATCACGATATAATATGTCTCACTGTAACTTGGACTAACTACGAACCCTTACTTTCGAGAAAACTACAACAAGTATCAACCAAAGGCAGTTAAAAAACTACCTCACCCTAAAAATCCCTCTCAAACTCCTCAGACTATTAATCCAACTCCGATCTATTTCCACAAGATACCCAAAAATATATCTTGACAACTTTTGTCACAAGTTTCAGGCAAACGAACTTTGCACGCTCTGTAATCTGTATGAAGATGACGATATAGAACATTTCATATTTCGCTGCCCGCTATTCCTAACTCTCCGCCAACAACATGTATCAAAACATATCAAGAGCAGGTGCCCCGAAATGTATTATTCAACTTTATTGTCAAATATCACTGTAGAAAAGGCCTATGACATATAATTTTGTACATGTATCATTCAAAATTCGAAATTTTATTTTCAATGTGTAAATTCCTATATAACTTTTTGTACCAACTTCTTTTGTATAAGCTTAGCTTGACTGCAAATAAACTGTATTATTATTATTATTATTATTAAATTAGTACATAATAATGAAATAAAAACAAGCAGTATTCTATAATTAAATATTTGATATATTTATTTTACACAGCACACAATCAGGTACAAAATAAAAAGTCACTCTTAAAATAAGAAAAAAGAAAAAATATAAACTTTTTAATTATTAATAATTATGTATATTTTAAAAAATTAACACAATCGCTTATTTTGACTGAGACATTCTAACTTACGGTTTCTTTTGGTAATATTTTCCATATTATTATTTTTTATTTTTGTATAATTATTTAGTAAAATATTGCACATATTGCTTCATTACTGAAGTTATCATTACTTTTACCACATTTGCAAATAAAAATTTCTATTGAAGTATACTTTCTTAATTTTTCTATACATATTTCTTTCAAAAATTGCCTCTGATTTTTAACTGGTAACAACATTTTTTTATAATCGCTATTGCTAATTATTATTTGAAATATTTAATATATTAACTAGAAAATCTTTAGGCCATTTAAGTTCACCTCTATCAATTATTTTTAGGTACTCATTTGTGGAGCTGCCACATTCTGTTATCATTTCACGATGGTGTACAAGAAACTTCTGACAGTCCGTACATTTTGGAAATGAAGTGAACCGTCAAGGTAAAGCCTTATATAGTTTTTAAAATACATGTTAGAAATACAAAAGAAGAAACAAGTCATGTTTCCCCGTGAGCCAAACTAGATTTTGAAAATAAAAAATATCCAATTGATTCGTCTTTATGAGGAGCACATTTTATGTTATGTACTTAATTTCAATATCATTGATATTTAACGAGATAGAAGCTAGTTTATACGTTAGGAACAGAATTTTAACATGGTAGTTCGTGGTAGAGATGCGCATTTTCTGTAAAAATGAAACCCGGCCCGAACGGTAACCATCAATGAACCAACCCAACCCGACCCGACCCGACCGGTATCTGTTCCGAACCGACCCGAACCCGACCCGACCCGACCGATATATGTTCCGAACCGACCCGAACCCGACCCGACATGAAATGAACAAGTCTGACCCGAACGGTACCTGGCCCGAACTGAACCAGCCCGAACTGAACCAACCCGACTTGAACGGTACCGACCCGAAATGAACCAACCCGATCTGAACGGTTCCAACCCGACCTGAACGGTACCGACCCGAAATGAACTGTCTCGACCCGAACCCGACCCGAAGTGAAAAAATCTTTGTTTACCTAAACAAAAACTAATATCTATTTTAAATGGCACGAGAAATACACCTATGGCTATAGTCTCACCACGCCAGAAATGATTACTTACGTGTTGACGTCTGGTAAACACCCGCACGGTAACATATCATTAGTTTTTAAATTATAACTACGTATTGTAATGAACCTGTTTCAGTAAATATTATAATACAATAACTGTTTTTGAAACTAAAATTTTGCCTTCTATCAGTAAAAATGAGTTTAAAGGGTAAATGTACGGTCAACCTCGCAAGAAATTAAAGCAGGGACGTATTTCAAGTATAGCAATTAAGCTTGAAGCCAAATCAGCATTACCATTTAAAATTTTATTTATTTGTATAATTCTTTTTAAATCCAGCGTTATTTTTATTTCTCTATTACATGCTTTCTTATCTGTTTTTCACACAAACGAACTATACTTCGCTCCAAAATGGGCTGGAATTATAAATCAGTCCGTCAAACATAGTATTCCAGTGGCGCGTCAATAAATTGTTGTTTGTTGATGATTCTCAAAAGAACTGAATTCGATAGAGATCGACCGTTTCAGCTCCCAATTATTTTTTAGAGATCAGCTAAACTCACTTTATATTAAAATAAATATAAATTTTGCAAATTTGCAAATAATGTAAATACATAAACAAATCTCCATGAAAACTTCTCTCTACGGCTATGCAAGTCTTCAAAAGGGATTATTGAAAGTTTTAGTGAGGTCTTTCTATTGTTAGATATAGCTAGAGAAGTAAATGTTCAGATACAAAGTGGGTGGTGCCCTAGTAAAGTTATATCTAATATTTTTAGTGAGTTTACTTGCCGCATCCCTGACAAAAATCCAATAAAATTATTACAAATTTTGATATATTATACAAGCTCATTTCGAAACGAAGTACAATGAGAAATTATACAAAATTCAAATCAAAGAGAGATATAAAAATTACCTGGGATTAGGTAAATTATATAATAAAACTGGAATATATAGAGTAAAGTAAACATGTAGGTCTGAATTTCAAACTCAACCGACTATAATTATTTCTTCGATAGCCAATGAAATATTTTGAACAAACATTCAATAAATATATATTCTTTATAATTTTAAATCGATATTCTTTTTCAAAGAACTCTTGATTTTACTTTTTCATTTTAGAGAGGTTTGAAATTTGAATGAACATCTGGTTGTCGTTTATTATCCCGTTATAGCCATTGTTATTATTTCAAGTATAATTAGCAATTCCGGCAATATACCTGGGAATGGGAAAATTCTCTGATAGAACATAGAAGGATATCTGGTACCAAAATTAGAAATTACACTTCCACCGTATTTGGTCATCTGGATGACATAAAATTTTGTAATAATCTCTGCTTGCATGAATTGTGTCATATGAACTGCCGTCCTCACGATTATAGAAATGAACAGAGATGAACCAACCCGACCAGACACGAACCCGATCCGAACCCGAGCCGAACCCGGAGCTGAGAGAACTCGTACTGAACCAACCTGACGTGAACGGTACCTGACCCGAACCCGACCCGACCCGAATTTGAACCAACCCGACGTGAACGGTACCTGACCCGAACTGAACCAACCCGGCTCGAAATGAACCAACCCGAGCTGAACGGTACCTGAACTGTACCGACCCGAACCCGACCCGACCCGAACTTATCCAGCCCGACCCGAACTGAACCAACCCGACGTGAACGGTACCTGACCCGAACCCGACCCGAACTTTATATTTGGATATAAAATCGACCCGAAACCCGACGGTGGTTCGGGTCGGGTCGGGTCGGGTTTCGGGTTCGGGTTGAAATGCGCATCTCTAGTTCGTGGGCCACACGCTGTGACGTCACAGCCGCTTGCGCTCCGTTGTTCCAGGCCTCTACATATAGACGGCAATGGTACAGGACATATTTTTTCAATAAGTAACCTCCAACTACTGAAATATTGTAAATAATAAGCAAAATTTAAATATGTTGGAATACATTTCCATAAAAAACAACAAATATAAATTATTAAATTTTGACATGCCATCTTTAGATAATACGTTACTAAAATTTATTAAATAAAGACGTACACATAATTAAGTTTAATCCGCTGCACCTGTACTGTTACTGTAAAATTTCCCCTTGTACGAGGACAGGGTGAAAAGTCCCTGAAAAATAAAACAAATGGCGCTACAATCGCAAATCTCATGTGAATTTATGATGTACCATCTTTAACTAGAACGCTTTAAAATTTTCACACCCATCGAAAGCAAGTAACCTTGAAGATTTTTTATTAAACATTATTTCTTGCGTGGAAAAAACATTACGCAAACCAAAGCATCGCTTGTTAAACATTATGGGGACTCCTCACCATCGTTTGGAACGATTCACAAGTGGTTTACTGATTTCCGTTGTGGTAGTATGACCACAAAGGACGCTGAACGTTCTGGTCGTCCAATTGAAATTACAACGCCAGAAATCGTCGATAAAATCCATGGTATGATATTGGACGATCGGCGAGTTAAAATGCACGAGGTGGCTGAGGCTATGAGCATCTCAACCGAACGGATACGGAACATTTTGCATAAATTTTTGGATATGAGAAAGCTATCTGGCAGATGGGTGCCTCATTTGCTCTCTGTTGACAACAAGCACGACCGTGTGACAAATTCAAAGGAGTGTTTGGCGATGTTCAAGCGCAATAAGAAGAACCATATTCTCCAGATTTGGCCCCTTGCGATTTTTATCTATTTCCAAACTTGAAGAAATGGCTCGACGGAAAGAGATTTGGCTCCAACGATGAGGTCATCGCTGAGACAAACGCCTATTTTGAAGGATTGCCAAAATCGTATTATTTGGAAGGGATCGAAAAATTAGAAAAACGTTGGACGAAGTGTATCGAGCTACAAGGATATTATGTTGAGAAATAAAACATGTTTTGACCAAATAAATCATTTCTTGTATAATTTTTCGGGGTCTTTTCACCCTGCCCTCTTATTGTTACTAAATTTTGGTTACCTGATTCCAAGAATTATTACCTGCAATAGTATAAATACTTGTATCTGTTTTTAATTTGTTAGTGTACTACAGACGATGTCTGCATGTCAGTCAAAATGTACATTTAGTATAATAAAACTTCCCTCGTGAAGAAAAGGATATTGTGTTCTTTATAAACATTTACCTTCACACAACTCTAAACTATATATTAATAAAACAATAATATACCGTATACTATATTCCTAAAGCATGTTGTAGCTTGTAAATCAACGAAAAGTTGTACTATGCTAGGTTGAACTGTTAAAACTAGCAAATTTAACGTAATCTAACATGAATTGTATGACGTCTGACAACTATATGCCTTCATACATGAAATTGAGTTGACAATTCGGATGCTATGCAACTCTTGCTTCCTCGGGTTGAAATATCATTATATAAAGTTGAACCAACAGAAAAATATGTAAACATTAGACTGTGCCAAAAAAAAAATCGATATTTTTTTATTTCGTTCTTCTTCGAGTATATCATTTACCGTTCAAATTCATTCAGATTTCCAAAATTTTAAACAATTCGGTTAACATTTAGAGGTGCATCAAGCCCAAAACGTGTAGTTTGAAGTTTTTTCTCAATTTTTGTGAGGTTTCATAGCACTGTTCTACAATAACGGGATGTTTGACGCTTGGGAGACATTATTACATTCAAACACAAAGTATTTAAGGTGAAGCATTAGATCTGAAGTTCGTTAACCAACAATTTGTTATCGCGTAAGTAGGGTTTCTTGTGGTTCTAACAAAAATGTTGATCTGACCTATCACAGATAATCAGGAATATTCTTTATAGAATAGTGGAAGGGGTATTGGCGCGCGTTTAAAAGCTAAACAAACTTGAAGATCTTCAAGAAAATGATTTTAAACCACATGTCAACACAATAAGATTAAAATTTAATAAAATATAGTATTTTATTTGATATAATATAAAAATAAAAAATTTTACTTACAATTTTATTTCAGTTATACATAATCATATAATAATAATAATAATAATAATAAAAATAATAAATTTATTTCCATCGATCATATACAATGATATAGGATGTCAGACAAAAAAAAAACATTATTCTATGGATACCTAAACAGTAAAAACAAAATTATAATTATAAGCTAAATAACATTTATACACAAGACATATATTCATTAACAGAATAAAAACAATATAATTGTATATTATTTTATAAGGAGCTAAAGTGATACTTTTTTGTGCTCGTCCGTCAAATACAGATGAGGCACAAAATGTCACTTTTATTCCACATAAAATATGCTATTTTTTCTTCAAACGCTGGAATATTTACTTATGTCATAATTTCGCTGAAACTCGTGAGTGGCAGAAAGACATTTTCTGCCGCAAGTAAACTAATGAAATTCCTTGATTTGAACGAGCGTCAGAAAAAGTATTTGACAGAAAAATCAAACTTTAACTGTATCTATAGATTCTGATATGTCGTAATTTTTTAACGTTTGAAGAAAAACTATTTTATGTATCAAGGGTGAAAACAGATATTTTCGACCCGTGGCATTATTAGCACCCGGCATTTTGCGCCTCGTGCTAATAACATGCTCAAAATAAAAAAATCATAATTTCACCCGTTGTACACAGTATATTATGCATATCAAAAGAACATTTAATTTTTATATTTAAAAGATTGAAACAGGTATATTTATATGTGAAAATGACATTTTGCAAAATCAAGTATTTACAATAAACAAAATTTGCTACTTTATTTATGCATCCGTCGGAAATTATTTTATTATGGCTTTAGGGCCAAAAACAAGTGTTTACGCCCGATTTTCATGACTAAAACACATTAATTTTGGCCTCGTACAATTTTATCAAAAAAGTTAATTAGGAAGTGTTAACATTTATTGGTAGGTAATATTATTTTATCATCTGTAATAGTTATTTATTACAAAACTGAATGTGATATTTTACTGGGCGAGAGCAAGCATATTCCAGCGTGAACTGTAGGCGAGCTTTGTAAGCTTGAAAGCCCAGTAAAGACACTTTCAGGATGTGTTACGTACATACTCATACGGTTGCCGAACTAGACTTCGTCTCGTCCGGAAATTTCCTGCATTCGTTCGAAAAACTGCATTTTTCGTCCTTGTGTAACAATTATTTTCATCTTGGTACACAAATAGTTATTTTTTGTATGTAACTTCTTGGCGAACCAACAACTCAGGTCATATGCCGCCATTACGCCTTCATCCGCTTTAAGGTGTTGACAATAGTTATTAAATAGATCGTTTATGTAATCATAAACAGATCGTACATCTTAGTTAAAGCTGTCGGTAGTAACGCAGAATACATTTGATATAACGGCACTGTGACATATTCTGCCCAATACAGAACACGTATGTCAGGTCTACACTAACTCAAATTGAAAGAAATCTACATGATACTAGTCGCCGAAGTTGACATCTACTTGCTTTGGTAATTAGACACCGTAAAATGTTACTTTTACTTAATTTTTAAAAGTCTTATTTTATTCACTGCGTTCCATGTTAATCGCATCATAAATGAAACATTACCATTCAGACAGTCTGGTACTATGTGACATTTTAAGATCATATCTAGGTATATAATATAAGAAACGTATGACTCGTGTGTCGCTTAAGCATCGGTTTTCAAATATCGACGCTATACATGATGTACAATAATATTAGAAGGATGGCATTTTGATAAACTTCTCGCTGGGTAAAGATTTGCCTGGCTGCTTAATCAGTTCAATTGGTTGGCATCAGTACACCGCAGAGCTTGAGCTTATGCCACTATTGAAAGTGACTTATGTTCAAGAATACGGCGACTTCAAACTCATCGTGTTGACAACGCACTTGGTGAATACAACTTCTGCTGCAAATAGTCATACATCTTGCAATCCGAAAACAATGTTGCGGGTAAATGTTATGTAGCCACTAAATACGACATAAAATGGGATATGTTTAAATGAACAGGGACATCAAATATACCTTTTCAATGAATTCCTCCAATGTATTGTTCTTTAAAATAATTGTTTGAAGACCAACCAGGTAGTTTCTTGTACATGTAGTTTTTTTCATTTTTTTAAATCATCTGAAATGTGTAGATATTAGTAAGAAAATAAATGAAGACTTTCGATTTATATCAACTTACCGAAAATGTTTTTTTTTATTACTATTTATGTATTTTGCATTTTATTTTGATGGAATGTTTGAGGTTATAAATGAAATACTTTTTATAACCGTACAATTAAAAACTTTTATGTTGAAAATATCGTTTATGGAAAGATAAATAATACATTTAAATATTACACATAATCCTGTTCCACTAGTATGCTCTCCTAAAATTGATAAAATATCTTATTATAAAAAAGTACCCATGACTTGAAATATTATAATATAATATTACACGAAAAACAAAAGTAGACATATTTCAAACCACAAATTATGAAATGCTTATATATTTTCATGTATATCTCTATGTAGCACATCTTGACACACATGATTATGACAGCTGTCATACATCCAGATCATTTTAACGCTGAGTGTATGTAAAAGCCCGTACCACTTGTGGAAAATGAGAATTTCGCAAAGTAGCAATAACAAATTCAAATTTCAAAAAAATATTTCATATATTTAATCTTATCCAAAATAAGAAACAAGTAGTACTACATAATCTTTGAACATTCAGCTTTTTGATAAAGGTATTGAAAAGAATGTTTAATCTTTGTAATATAAATAAATTGGAATTGAAGTGTAAAAGATCATGATATCAAAATTTTAAGTCTGATTTTGTCAAAAATGTGTCGTTCAATTTGAATTTAAAAATTCTCTATATTTAAAACTCAGGCCTTCTATAATACAAATTTTTTTTATTCAATTTGATCGTTGGACTTTTGAGAAAAAACTAAAAATACACGAAAAAGTCCTGTTTTGAGCGTTTTTTCGCATATTTTATTTTTTTTTTCCAAAGTTGCACGATCAAATTGGATAAAAATTTACTATATTGTAGAAGATCAGATACTTAAGCATAGATAATTTTTTAATTAAAATTGTTCGTCACATTTTTGAGAAATAAATTCAAATTTTGAGTGTAATTTCTTTCAATATTTGTACATAACATTAATGGTATCTAGTTTATTACCATACTTTGAAGTTTTGGCTTCAAAATTATATACAATACTTAATAAGTTTCATTTATAATAAGAATAATATTTCGCTTCAAAGAGATCAAGGCAAATCATCGTTCTGATACTAGTTTCAGATCTGATGCTTCACCTTAATGCATTTCAGTCGCCAAATCCACTTTCGGACAGATATGTTGGCGAAAACAACTATTTTTTAAGGCCTAAAAACTGTAATTTCAACTTTCAACTCCAATAACTTCATATTTTTAGGTTCGTTATGCGTCATATGCTCTTTTAACGTAGTCTAGTATCACGTAGCATTAATTGATTTGATAATTTCAGAAAAAATCGCCCATCAGTTATAATAATCTACACTCGAGTGAAAAAAACGCACTACTTGAAAATGCAACAAAAATGGCAAAAATTCCGAGTGCCATAACTCGGTTGCATTCAGTCGAAAGTGGATGAATCTTTGATTTCTGAAAAGATTAGAATTTGTCCTTTAATGTTGTGCTAGTTAATGTGATACCAAATCCATTCCACCCTCTCCCACACCGCTAAGAATAATATGGTCCTGATGTCAAAAAATGTCCCACTTTGTCAACTCGTTGGCCAAACCGAAGAAATCGTGGATTCAATCAGACAAGGCGATTAATTTCAATAATTTTTCTTTAAGTTCCCTAAAAATTCAAGTTTCTACGATGAAAAGTTATGAATATAAAAAAAATAAATTATTTTGCGCTTTTTTGGTCACTCGAGTGTAGATTATCATAACTGGAGGGCGATTTTTTCTGAAATATTCAAATCAATTAATACTACGTGATACTAGACTACGTTAAAAGAGCATATGACGCATAACGAACCTAAAAATATGAAGTTATTGGAGTTGAAAGTTGGAATTACAGTTTTTAGGCCTTAAAAAAATGGTTGTTTTCGCCAACATATCTGTCCGAAAGTGGATTTAGCGACTGAAATGCATTAAATACTTTGTGTTTGAATGTAATAATGTCTCCCAAGCGTCAAACATCCCGTTATTGTAGAACAATGTTATGAAACCTCACAAAAATTGAGAAAAAACTTCAAAAAACACGTTTTGGGCTTGATGCACATGTAAATGTTAACCGAATTGTTGAAAATATTGGGAATCCGAATGAATTTGAACGGGGAATTATATACTCGAAGAAGAGCGAAATAAAAAAATATCGATTTTTTTTTGGCACAGTCTAGTAAACATATTGAATAACGACTACATAGAGAGAAAATATTTAAGTATTGGATTGTTACAAATATAAGGGTGAACGAAATAAATCCTACTATATGTGTATGACTTTATTATTATTTCTTATTGTCCTATTTGTCCTGAATGACAATTAAATTATTATTGTTGTACGAATTAAATCGTACATAATTTAATAGCATATGAATTAAGGTAGTAATAATACATGTCATCAATTCCAAAAATCTTTTTATTACTTTTGGTTCAATATGGTTTGTATCAAATAAATGTATTGTGAAACTACACATGAGAACAGAAGCAAATGAAATTATTTATTAATTTCAGAAACTTAATTCATTAGTAACAACAATTAAAATACATTATACAAAGTTTATCCTTGTTGAAAGACGAGCAAGTTTGAGTCATTCCCTGAAGTCTGATTCAAGCTAACAAAGTCAGTGCCGCCTGTCGTTAGTTCGCACTCGGTGAACCGGGTAAGCGTTGTATCGCCATTGTTCTCGGTAGCTAATGAGCTTACAAGCACTCGCGAGTCGCGGGTAACAGCAACGCGATGAGATCGAAATGCAAGATGCAAGATGAAACTTTGATATTAGATGATGTTCCATCCGGCCAATCGATACACAAACCACGAATATGAATAATTAATTAATTGATATATAGTCTCCAACCTAAGTAGATTGCAGATACCTGCTATCAGCAACAGTGAGTTTACTCTGTGCACCTCAAACTATTTTAACCATCATTATAATTCCAATATTATGATTTTAGTGCTGAGATATTCATTAACTTTTTGCCACTAATTGAGGAATACTGGATTTCAAATTCAATACACGATGTTGGATGTTTAGTTTTGGTCTGTTATTGAAGTTTCCATGTTAGTTAATTGTCTGTTTAGTGATTTGAACCATGTATCAATTGAATATATTCCATTCGTCGGTACACCTTCATTTACTGACGTATAAAGAAAGTTTGATTAACTTCCCTTTGTGTTCACATTTTAGGATTTGTTTCTCTATACAGCAGAGACTTAATGCCGGTATAGGGGAATCGTAACCTCTCAGATACAATCTCAATTTTTGGATATTATTTGCAGATGCGTGGTTTATCTCGATCTTATTTACTAAGCTACGATTGCGTATTATTATTAATTTGTTACTGACTTTTTAATATTTTGAACAAATATGATTTTTTAGTGAAAGCAATGACGGTTCGATGCCTTTAAAAGATCTGGGGCCCAGAAGCGGATTTAAAATATTTCGGGCCCTAGGCAAAATATTTATTTCGGGCCCTTAAAATATATATATATATATATATATATATATATACAGGGTGGTGACCGCGACTCTAGAACATAGGGATTTAACATGTAAAATCATAATTTTGTAATTTCCTGCTTCCCTAATTATTTTAAGCAAGAAAGCTTCAAATAAATTTGTTAGGACATAAAATTCTGCATCTAATCCATTACACAAAATTAATTTTGCATGCTTCGTGACAACACAAATTAGATCTGAAAATAACGAAATTATCGATAGCCATGAAATTGAAACAAAATTAACAAATGTTTCTTGTTTTATGTGTCAAAATAAATGATATAATAAATAAAGAAATTATTTTGACAGATTAAACGTCAAACATTTGTTTAATTTTGTTTCAATGGAGACTTATACAATTCAAATTATTCGGTTGCCATCTAGTGAGTAAAACAGAATTTAATAATTTGTTATGTAGCGAACATGGTATAGCTTTACAGTTTGAAGTTTATCACGTGACCCAAACGTTAAACGTCAAACAAATTTGGGGATCTAAGAGCAGAAGTGCTGAAAGGAGAACGCAGTTGTACGACTCGGCATGGTGTCACCTCGCTCTTTCTACAAATTTGTGTGGAGAGGGATCTGCTTCGGGTCTGTTGTATGTGACGTCAAAATTGTAAGTCCCTATTCCATGGCTATCGATAGTTTTGAGGCTATTTTCATTATTTTCAGATCTAATTTGTGCAGTTAAGAAGCATTTTTGTTTATTGGATTGGATGCAGAATTTTATGTCCTAAAACTTTTATTTGAAGCTGTGTTGCTTAAAATAATTAGGGAAGCAGGAAATTATAAAATTTTGATTTTACATGTTTTATGGGGTGGCTAGCTCAGTGGTATGAAGTCGGCCTGTGGATCCTGAGAACCCTGGTTCGATTCCCACAGGCGACAAACAATTTTCATAATTTCAAAAACTACCCCTGTGGCTCCTCCACCACTAACATCTTTGGGGGCCGTGATTTGACGACTAGTAACCGCACTTCACGCGCAAAATATATCACTTACCGAGATCTGCTTCGGCAGAGTGCCACACCCAGTAATGGGTAGAAGGCGTGATGATATATTTATTTATTTTTTATTTTTAAATACCCACGTTCGAGAGTCGCGGTCACCAACCTGTATATATATTTCTATTATTAAACTAAAGGTTTGAATCCGGGCGCTAAAATTTTTGGGCCCTAGGCTATTGCCTCTTTAGTCTAGGCCAAAGTCCGCCTGTGCTGGGGCCAGAATAAAAGATATACTGGGTGTCTACTTCACCTATATAAGAAATGTAATGACATTTTCATTTCATATTAGTTAATTCTCTATTATTTTACGAAGTATAAATACAAAAAGAAAAAGTCGTTTGTTATTTTATTCATATTTAAACAAATATGGCAACAGGCAAATTATTATGAGACGTTAATATAACCGAACTAATATTTTTGTATACTGCTGCTAATGTAACGAATCGTGGTCGCTTGCGAATGAATGAAAAATAATGAAAATTGCGGATAGAAAAATATTATTGTAAATCGTTAAAAAAATAAATGGTAAAAATTACAAATATATTTACAAATGAAGATTTTATATAAAATTATTGAATAATTAGGGAGCTAGGGTGCAAAAGGGTGTATCGTTTTTCCAGTGACAGAAGTCTTTTTTAGATTATGTCACCGTCCAAAGATTCTGTCAATAATTTTTGTCACTTAATAATAAAATTAACCTGTAAAAACATGTCAACAACCAGTCTTAAAATCTGCGCACTCTCACCTGCGCCATCTATAGTTGCCACCCGGTCTCGAATCTAATTTTCACATTTTCGTGTTTATCATGAGATAATCTATTAAAAAAACACTTCTGTCACTGGAAAAAATTAGACACCATTTTGCACCGTAGCTCTCTAATTAGAACGGCGAAAGCCAAATATTACAAAGTTACTGATTACAAAATGATTCATGGCAAGACGTAACTTATGCGTTAAAGAGGCGACTTGTCTCGAAAAAAACCACCACTGTCAAGTCAATTTTTATTTATTTATTTATGCTATTCTGTACATCAAGAACTTTATATCAATTACAGTAGAGGGCCGAACTCACCGAGTGTAATAGTTCATATATTTTTAGCTAGAGTAGAATTTTAACTCGGGATCTTTCGATTCGAATGCCGTAAAGTAAACCACTCCACTGTACCATATAATTAATTTAATTAACTTATAGAAAATGTTTATTTAATAATTTAAAAGAAATATGGTTTAAGGGCTGTAAATTAAATGTTTTCTTGTTGATATCTACTTTGATTTTTTTTCTCATAAATAAGTTAAAAATAGAATATTATCACATGACCTCCTGCTTTTATCGATATGAGAACAAACTGCATTGTAAGTCCTGAGTGCGTAAGACGAGAAATTTTACCTAATGTCAGTTTGCTCGAGTGATTTTGCTACAAGCAAATCAATTAAGTGCTTGAAAAAAAGTCATTTATCTACAAGAAATCTAAAGGGTTGCAGCATTTGGTAAGATAATTCTCCGAGACAAGTAAAATAAAATAGTATTGTGTCAAATTGACAACACAAATAAAAATGAAAATAATTTTGTGTTAAATTGGTACAATGTAAACACATTTACATATAACTCGTTAATAATGTTAACTTTATTCTTATCAAAATTATTACAAAGTGTACATCATTATTTACTAATAATAATAATAATTTATTTGCTAGACTGATAATATACTGATATATCAAATACGTCAAATACATACAATAATTTAATTATAAATCATCATTAAAATATTCATTTACACTGTAATATGTTTCGTCTATCAAAAATGTTTTCAGCTTTACTTTAAATTGTCTGTTTGTCTGTGCATTTTTGATAGACTTCGGTAGCTTATTTAGCAACCTTATACCCAATGGAATTGGATTGTTGGCGGCAAATTTTAATTTATGTTTAGTTGTAATAAAATTGGATTTGTTTCTAATGTTGTAATTGTGCACATTTTCGTGAGTTTTAATATTACTACAATATTGCTACAATTACTTATAAAAGGCATAGTTAATATTTTTTCATTTTTCATTTTTACCGAGAGAAATAAAAATGACATGTACTCCCTACGAAAATAAAGTGATCCTAGACAGGCAGTGTAACAAGTCAAAGTCAGCACATTCTTAGTGAATACAATTAAGTAAAGTAGAGCATGATGTAATGAGGTCAAGTATTCTAAATAGTATTGTTTGACGTAAGTAGCTAACTATTTGCTGACTTAGTACTTTTGTAATTAGATATATAGTAGCGTTAGGTCAGTTATAGTGACAGTAGTCAAATAGACTCAGTATAGTCGATAGTCAGATAGTCAATACGAGAGTTCAGTAGCAACTCGACAACTCCAACCATGTAGTAAGTGTGAATAAACCTTTGTTATTTGTTGAACCAAATTGTAAGTACAAACTTATTTACAACAACCCTAGTACTTGTCCTTTCTCCGGTCTGACAAGAACCCATATAAATTATTTGTTAATTCTCCTTTAAATAAGGGAGGCTTACAAATTGCCACCTAGAAAAAAAAATATGTTCTTAGTATTTAGTAGTCCTTCTTCATAATTCTTGTGCGCATGTCAGAGAGACATCTCCGAATTTCTCTGTGAAATATTTATATGATTATATTTCCACGTTTCTCAAAACTAATAATGGTATATTACATAATAAGTCAGATAAGTGATATTTTACTTGACGAAGCGGTTGTTTGAAATACAAGGCCGCTGAGTCAAGTAAAAACACTTTCCAGACGTATTATATATACTATTTATTCTGAAACCGTTTAATTTAATCAATAAATAATCATAAATAATACAGAATGTGTAAATTTTTTGATATGAATTGTATTGGCAGTAGACTACGTATCCAAGGTTACAACAACAACAAAAAAATAGTCAGGTCAAATCTTTACCAGACTGTTTTGTACTTTACCAGACTGTTTTTTTGTTGTTGTAGTCTTGGATACGTAGTTTACTTGACTGTTTCGGTAAAAATCTACTTTTCATACTAAAATTGGTCAGAAAAGTAGGAACTTTCTTGCCGGTTTCAGAAAAAAATATTTTATTTATGGTCACGTGTATACGTTTTAACCAATCCTGTCATTCTATAGATGTTTTTTTGTTTGTGATAAATGATTAGTAGTTTTCAAATAATTATTTAAAACTGTCAACGCATCAAGTAAAAAGTATTAAACAATTGATTTAGTTCCGTTGCAGATACAGAAATAAACTTTCAAGAATATATTAATAAGTAATCAATCGATGTGGATCTAGATAAAAATCTTTTACATTAGATGAATCGGCCTCAACAACTAATTAAAAAAATCATCTAATGAAATATAATTCGAAAGTTCGAAAAACTAGAAAGCAACAACAGTTTTCCCAAATGTGTCAAGTTATTTTTAATTTATTCTCATCCTTTTATACATTAATACTTTAAATATTTGTAATATTTGTTAATAACATTAAAAAATAAATTGTTTTTCGTTTATAGGAATGTGCTTCGTTCTTACTAGTTTTACTCGTGCATGTTGTTAACAGTTCTCTTGTTAAATAACGAATTTTTCCGTTTGTATATGAAATATCGTATATAACAGAGGTAGCCAACTTAATTTGGTATGCGATCGTTTTTTGTTCTTGAAAATATACCACGATCTACTATTTCCTAAATTAATTGCATATGGTTAAAAAAGTGAAGCAACGTATAATGATAAATATTGTTTATTAATTTTGAAATTAAATACTAGTAAAAGTTTTTTTTTTGACATTTATATGAAATGCAAATTTGAAACAATATGAAGTTTGTGCCTTCATGGCATCTACCAAACTTTTAAAATTAGGAACAGACTGTGTTAAAGCCAAGCGTACAGAATCTTCTATATGCAAGCCAGTAAGAGTAAATGATGTTTTGTTTTTGTTTGTTTTAAGTACGAAAAGGCCGATTCAAACAGATATGTGGAGCTGAATCAAGAAATTAAAAGTTCGTTATTTTTTTTTGCATTTGTATACTTTTCTGGGCAAACATTTTCCAAAAGTCTGTTTCTGGTAATCTGGCATTTAGAAAGATATTATTTTGGAATGTAATTATTTTATTGTCAAGGAATATATTTTCCATGTGAAGCATTTCAGCGATTTTACTTGCGATTTGCTTCGAATCTAAGTTGGATAAGAAATATGTTGAAAAATATCTTAAATTTTTTTAAAACACTATCTAGTTTCGAAACAATCCACAACATTCGCGCTATCAAATACAAAAACAGGATATTTTTGCAAATGGTCTTGCAAATTTACAAGATGATCTAATTTTTTTTTCTTTCAGATCCTTAACCATTGTTAAAGCTTGATATTTTTATGCGTAAATACTACTAATCATGTCACCAACATTTTTATTTTTTCCTTATAATTACAATTCAAGAAATAAGTTTTTGCGGTAATAATAAAAATATATATATATATTTTGATTAATTTAATTTCATATTTAAATGTCGTCGCGACCAATGAAATCATAGCCGCGATCGACCGGTCGATCGCGATCGACTTGTTGGCCAACACTGGTATTTAATACGTGAGTAAAGTGTTTTTATTTGCCTCAAGCAACTGCATTTTCGCTCTCGACAAATAATGACGAACTTTACTCTCTTGATATATAAACTACTAGTATTTGGGTAACGGAATTTTATTCTAGTAACGGGATATTATCAGTATAAAACTGTGTTTATTGATTGAATTTTCAAATATTCTGTATAATGATTGGTTGAAAACATCTCAAAAGAAAGTATTCCACTAAATCATTCTTATCTACATGATCACATGTTAATATCTTTTAAACGTGCAAGAATACTAAACAAACTCAATTTTTTTTTTACGGTTCAAAATATTTTAAGTTCAACTATTTAAGCAGGGAACTTGTATATAGGACTTACAATTTCTATTTTGTGTGATAACAAATTTTTTTACTACCTACTATAATTCTTCTTGAAGTTAAAAATTCTGTATGTCCCACAGTGTTCGCAACTCACAAGTCTTTGGAGATCAACATTACAGTTCTCTTCGGAAAAAAACTGAGAAAAATTACTAGCCCCAAGATAGAATCAGAGATGACCGAGCATATGTCAGAGTCCAGGACCATATAATATCTCACGGTTGGTATCTCATTCGCCCTAGGGTTGGGGGATATCCCCAACTGCCCTTGTACACCTTATGAGTTATGACAGTAAGATATGTAATAATTTCAACGATTCAAATATTAACGACATTGCTATCGAGCTGGTCATGGAAACATGATGTATCGTTGTTTCAATTCTCGGATGTTTTGTTTTGTTTCCATCTCAGAATTTACTAGAGGTTAATAATTTTGGCGAGGTTTTTGTAATTGAAATCATTTTATATTCTGTATCGTTTTTATATTGTTTATTTATAAGAACAATTTTTCTCTTTCAGATACTTAAACAAATATCATACTCGTATCAAAGTCATGGTACAAATTTCAAAAGTTTTTCACATTCATGCAATTTTTTAATTAATTTCATTATTTCAATTATTCATCACTATAATCCTGTGCCAGATTTATATTTTATGTGGTTTAGGCTAAAATGAAGTATGATATCCATCTTTTAAAATGAATTTTTTAAAAAATAAATATAAATAAATATATCATCACGCCTACTACCCATTACTGGGTGTGGCACTCTGCCGAAGCAGATCTCGGTAAGTGATATATTTTTGTGCGTGAAGTGCGTATCAGCCGTCAAATCACGGCCCCCAAAGATGTTAGTGGAGCGGGAGCCACAGGAGGAGTATTAATTTGATGAAAATATTTGTCGTGGGAATCGAACCAGGGTTCTCAGGATCCACAGGCCGACGCGATAACCACTGTGCCACCTACTTATATAGCAGTATCATACCATTAAAAGTAATTTCATCAAAACAATCTGTCAATATAAGGCAGTTGGTACTATCGAACTAAATACTGAATTAAAATAAATTATTGTAAATATTATGTTTTTTATTTTATATATGTGCAGAAATTGACTCTCCTATAATATTTTAGTGCAAAAGTACAGAACAAATAAATATTTATGATAGTAGTAAGTACACCTACACAGACATACATACATATATAATATACTCATATGTGTATCATACAATATTTTATCTACAATCGAAAACATCAGTAAAAATATTCAAAAAACTGACAAACGTTTCTTTTTTCAATACTGAAAAATCTATTCTTATTTTATTGAGCTAAACCATGACAACTATGGTAAACAGTGCATAATAGCTATTTACATAACAGCATTAACTTTGCACATGAGCGCATTCTTAAGGCACGGGCAAAGCGAATGCTTTAATTTGCGCGAATATGATACAAATGACGTCTTCGTGCACGAGTTTTGTACAATACTTTTTGTAACGATCAAAAGTTATTAAATGTGAAGAGTGAATTTATATTTATAGTTTAGTATGCTATGAATTGACATTTGTAGTTTGAAAACAATATGTTTATTTTTCTCGTAAAGCTTGTTAAAATATATCTGATTGGTGGCGTTATGTCTCTACTTCTTTTCGTTAAAATATGTGTATATAAGAACAATTAGCGTTTTAATAGTTAAAATTTAGAACCATAAAAATGGGTGTTTTCAATTATTTTGAAGCACTAGTGCGCAAAATCAAACTTTACTTCAGTTTTCAGGATAATGTAAACCTTATTTTAAAATTATGCGAGTACAAAAAGTAATCTTAACCACTCGTTGTTGGCTAATGAAATCTTGTTATTGTATAAATTATAATAGCCAACTAAAAGTGATAAAACCAGTTTAAAATAATATTTTACTTATAAAAAGTTTAATTTTAACGTAATAGCAATTCTGCAGTAGGTATCATGGGGATAAAACTAATTTGTTTTTAGTTTATTAGCATCAACGCCACCATAACTTCTTCGAGAACTAAAACTATGTTTTTTTTTAATAATGTAATATTTATATCTAGAAACCGAAACGCATTTCCTTTACGTTTTCAAACTAAAACGTCAAACATTCAGATATTATGAATTTTGTTCATAATGACAATATGCCAAATATGAAGAAAAAATTACAGTTATTTTAACAAAACACAAATCAAAATTAGAAGGTCAAACGTAGAATAACTATGGAATATGTATTATATAGTTGTTTAAGATATTATGTGGAACAATGAAAATTGAAAATAACAGAAAGCAGGCTGCTTGATGGAATCCTAAAATTAAAACATTAATAAAAACTAAAAAGAAAAATGGTTAGAATACCTAAACAATAAAAATAACATATGCAATGAGTATAAGGCAGAGATACACAAAACGCAGCAAATAGAGAGCAAGGGAAAAGAAAATCGCACGAAAATTTGTAGAAAAGATTGAAGAAAACAGTAAAAGCAATCCAAAACTCTTTTACAGAACACTAAAAGTGATGAGAAATGGAAAAATTTATATCAACAGCTCAATCAAAGGTAAAGACAGAAAAATGATAACCAATGAAGAACAAATAATGGAAAGGTGAAAGCAATATTTCCAAGAACTACTACAAAAACGAAAGCAAGTGTAACAAGGACATATTATTAATGGGAACCGGACCAGAAGATGTAACTGATTATATAATATACGAGGAATTGGAGGAAGTAATACGAAATATCAAATGTATTTTTGTTTGTAAAATATTTGTTAAATATAATATACCATATATTTTAAACTTTCGTTTTAATTACGAATATTTTAATTTTAAATACCCATGAAATACGCTATCTCTCATTATAGTTCATCCAGGTAGTCGTGATGCGTTACTGTCTGACAGTTCACTTACTAATACATCGAGTTTTGTTTCTTTTTATGTTTACTAGATATTTATAACATTGTTAAAATTCTGAACATTTTAAATATTTATAAAAGTCAATAAAAATATGAATAAATTAGGTTTTAAAATTACTTTTTTCGTTTTTAATCTTATTTGGGTCGTAAAAAATAGTATGTGTACACCTTAGGAAAGTATACTATGTTTTCCTCGGTGCTTTGTAACCATGCGGTTTCGTCCTTTGGCTTCAAATTACACCACATAAAAAATCGTGCATTTATCTTCCTGGATATTTAATATACTGTTTTTTGCCGACGTGCATCAAACTTTAAATTTGTATAAAAAAAATATTGTTTTTGTTTCTAGTTATACAAATAATAATTATTTGAATACTTTACTCGTATTTAAATAAATATATCATCACGCCTTCTACCCATTATTGGATGTGGCACTCTGCCGAAGCAGATCTCGGTAAGTGATATATTTTGCACGTGAAGTGCGGTTACCAGCCGTCAAATCACGACCCCCATAGATATTAGTGGTGGAGGAGCCACAGGGGTAGTTTTAAAATGGTGAAAATTGTTTGTCGCCTGTGGGAATCGAACCAGTTTTCTCAGGATCCACAGGCCGCTTGATACCACTGAGCTAGCTATCCTATTTGACTCGTATTTATTAACATAATATCGTTAATTATTTGTTAATATGTTTACAACAAATCATGATATAATATTCACATGTAAGATCGACCCCATTATTCAAATTTGTATAGTTCACCACTATCTATAATGTAAATCCGGATCCAATTTCATCAGGAGACGAAAAAATAAATAAAAGTTTATATATTTTTAGTATGACTTTTTCTTATTTATAGTATGTTGTAAAAATGTTCTCAAATAAAGTTAATTTTAAGTAATTTTTAATAAAATAAAGCTATAAAAGTATCCGTCTCTGGTAAACTCCGCAAACAGCAAATCGTTCCCATGTCGCATATAACTACTGAACTTGAAGAACACGGAAACGTGTTTTCATCTAATTTATTTCAGCAACCAACTATTTGTATAAATAATTCACTAAAAAAAGCGAAATGTAATATAATTTTGTACGCACTTCACCAAACAAAACCCTTGGGAGTTGGTTGATTCGTAGATGTTTGTGGTCCTTCGTGCGTTTATTTGACTCGTGAAAGGATAATTTGACCATTCTACCCGGATACATAATAGCTGATCACTGGACCATCTATACAGATCACGCAATGATATTTAGTGCGTCATTCAAAATGAAATAGGTTCGTAGGGAACTACAAGGAATATCTCTTTGTTGATAAATTTCACATGAGATCTAATTCTCGGACGTATAACTATGTTATTTGTGTGGAAGTTAACTATAGAAAAATTCCCTGCATTTATCTTGAACCTTATTTGAATTTCGCTTATAATGTATATATTGAATTTTTTTTTTTCATAATTTGAAAAAGCTATCCCTGGTTCGATCCCCACGGCCGACAAAACATTTTCACCAATTTAAAATTACCCCTGTGGCTCCCTCACCACTAACATGTTTGGGGGCCGTGATTTGACGACTGGTAACCGCACTTCACGCGCAAAATATACCACTTACCGAGATCTGCTTCAGCAGAGTGCCACACCCAGTAATGGGTAGAAGGCGTGATGATATATTTATTTATTTTATTTGAATTTTTAAGCGATTTCTTTATGTGCGAACATTTTAGAACACTCCTTTACATAAATTAGGGTCTTACTCATAAATAAATATTAGATAGGGTTTATTTTTTCTTATTTCTAATAAGCAAATAAAATGAGAGAGAAGATTATTACTAAATGTAGATTGCCTACATATTTTGCAGGAAAAAGTTTCAAATAAGGAAAATTCAATTCAAAATCAATGATATAAGTAAAATGATACTATAATACCTAATATTGTACGCAATGCTTCATCTATTGAAAACTGGTTGTCTATGCTCAACGAGAGTGTATTTTAGATGCTTCCTTATCGCAAAGAAGATTGAATGCGAAGGATGACATAAGTGTGGCTTTAACATTTATCCACAAAGCTAGTTGCCCAAATGCAACGACAGCTATTACATTGTAATTTCATTTATTTATTAAATATCAGATAAGAAATAAATTTAAAAAAAAATGTATCCTGCGCATTTTTATGTGAATGTGACTTGGGACCGAAAGCTATTATAAAAGGGCATCACAATTCAAAAAGGTGGCTCACTGGTATAGAGTCGGATTGCGAATTTGAGAATCTTGCTTCTATTCCCACAGTCGATAAACAATTTTATTCACATTTAAATTACCCCTGTGCTCCCTCACTAATAACATTTTTGACGACTGGTAACCGCACTTCACGCGCATAAATATAACCTATTTGTATTTGCTTATTCGATTCAGTATTTTTTTTTAATTTAACGACTATAAAGTTCAGCTCCATTACATTACAAAATTTTTGCAAACTAAATTGACATTAATGTAATTCAAATCGCATATGAATCAGCGTGCTATGAAAGAAACAAATGATTTATAATAGTTATTTATTATACAAGTGTTTTATTATGTATATAAAACACGCAAGAAAAGTTTAAACACTTAATCTTCGGTCTCGTGTTTAATATTCTTAAGTGTTTTATATACATAAGTGTAATACAAAATTTTATCCACAACTCATAATTATAGGTATCGAAGAAGACTGGTCGTAACGTTTAACGTTGATTCAGTTATATATAGTTTCTTAAAAAACGGTAGATTATGAAGTGGTTGTTAAGCAACAAGCTGTTTTCAGTGTTTCATGAAATATAAAACACTAGTGTTTTATGAGCCATATAATTCAACTGAAATCAGTGTAATTATGTCTTTATTACTCGTATTTATGAGTTGTAGATAAAATTTATTTATTTGTATTTGCACAAAATAGTCATATTAACATTTAATAATGAACCAAATAAACAAAAATATTATAATTTGTTCATTTGTTTCTTTTATAGCTATGCGATTTGAATTAAATTTAAAAAATAAATTAAATATAAATATAAATTCGAGATAATTAATAATTTGTGAAAATTAAAAAAAAATATATATATATTTTGCCTTATCAAGTTACTTGTTATAATTAATATCAAATTAAATAACCTTGATTAAATTGAACTGAAAACCAGTCTGTTGCAGTGTGTAATAGTCAATTTGAGACTAAATTATAAAATTATTGTCAAATTAAAACAAAGTTAAACATTTACTTGAAAATGGCTTAAATTCGAGGCCGGAACTTCTCTAAATTTCAATTATAAAATATTGAGTTTCAATATCCATTTCATAGAAAAGGTTTACAACTTCGAAATCAATATCTTTGTTCAATTAAACTTTCTGCCACTTATCAAACCCGAAAGGATAAAACCAAAAACGAAAAAGAGTAGAGTAAAAAACTGCGGTGAAGCATACAGCGGACAAGTTTTGATCCCGGTAAGTTACGGCCCTAGAAAATGACTGGTAGCCTCCGACAGACACATGACATGGCACTTCTCTTTTCCTTTGCGAGGAGAGCCAGATAACGAGCGGACAGTGTCGAACAATTTCGGCCCATGTTGCTTCATTCCAAATAGAATATCATGTAAATTAGTTCTCAGCCTTTTATATTGTTAGGCAAAAATTTGGTTTCATTCGTGAATTTGAAGAAGCTTAATGCTCACACAAGATTCTGAAACCGACTGAAGTATCTAGGACAAAGTAAAACTGATTTGTTTTTAGGTTATGCCAGCACTGGTCGAAAGATATTTGGAGCGGACAGAGGCGAAGAGAATGATAACCACCACCGCAGCCGCAGATAGAAACGTGAAAAGTCAAGGAATGTACGTGGGAAATATATCATGGAAACTCCACGCTGCTGCGCTGTTCGTTTTCAAGGCTCTTGTTTTCGTTTTTCCCCATTTAAAATAATAAACAGTGATATATGTGACAGGATGCTTGCGGAAATTAATGGCTGAAGAAATGAATTTGTTACGAATGTGTGTTATTAAAAATTTAATCTTTATTTTCCCCAGATGAAGGATGGCTTGTGGTGTGCATTTTTTGCAGTACTACTCTGAAACTTTTACCTACTTTTACTTTGATAATGATGGATATGTCGGATGATCTAAAAAGAGTATGTCGTTCCAAGATGTAAATATTGCGTGACTTTAAATTTGAATTGTGTACTGAACAAACAACAATATATTAAAATTAATCTCATTAAAACTTTATTCAATTTCCGACATGCCTTCAAAACAAGAAGCGAAACTCCAAAATTAATAAATAAGTTTCCATTAAAATTCTTGACAAATAATTGTCTGTATTTAATTGAACTATCTATCATAGTCTTCCAAGAAAGTAGTACACTCGAAATATATATTTTTTTAAATTAAACAATCACTATTAAATTTTATATTAGTAAACTAACCGGAAAGGAACGTACAATGTGTATTAATTAAGAAAATATCATTTTCGGTTAAACCAGAAATGGTTTCAACTTCCTAATTTCAAATAGAACATTTAATATATTTTTAAATATTGAAATTTCCCATATAATTATGATTCCAAGTTTAATTTTGATATGGAATAGTCTTATAAAAAAATCTAGAAAAAAATCAAGACAGCGTATGTGATTTACACAATTGAAAAAATAATTGACGCAGTAACAACTATCAATAATAATAATATTATCCTCCTTGTTAAATTAACTTAAATTTTTCTACCTAAGTTTTTCTTTTTGCCATTATACACATTTTATTTTAGATAAGAAGAATTTAACTGAATTCATAGGCAATAGTACTTTTTGGTCCTCTCTCTCTCACTTTGTAGATACTTATTATAAATTATAATAAACAAACTACAATCTACTATGCAGATATTCGGAACTGCAAATATGTTATAAATGATAAAGCTCAATAATCTTTTTTGAAATACATAATTATGTAAATTATGAGCAGATCTCGGTAAGTGATATATTTATGTGTGTGAAGTGTAGTTATCAGTCGTCAAATCACAGCCGCCAAATATGTTAGTAGAGGGGGAGCTTCTGAGGTAATTTTAATGTGGTGAAAATTGTTTGTCGGTTGTGGGAATCAAACCCGGGTTAATAATGTACTCCTCCTCAGTCAAACTGAAGCAGCAGTAATAGGAATATTAAATGATTATTATAAAAAATTAAAGATAAAAAAATATTATTCCGGTAGAAAATAGTAAATTTTGTACTTTTTTTATTAATAGAAAAGAAGGATCTAATTCATTAAAATACATGAGTTAATTCGAAAAAAACTATAATCTATATTCAATGAAAAACGTTTAACAAAGACCTTTTTCTTTGGGATACAGATTCTTCCAAGCAAAATAAACATACGATAAGATGTTAATTAAATTAAATAAAAGTTACTGCATTTGAAGGCCTCTTTAACCAAAATTTATTTCTCTGAAAAAAATGCTTGACCAGAAATACTCGTATATATAAATAATTTCAGTTTTTGGTAGTAACTTTTTCGGGCAGGAATAAATGATTTTGCTTTATTGCTTTATTAAGATATTTTTATATGGAGTACTTAAAAAGGTTCCATCTCGTATCAAGTAGCTAGTCTGATTTTTTTTTATAGGGGACCAATACTTCTGAATACTATTAATTTTGACATGGTTTTTAAGAAAGTTATTTTAAACTATTCATTTATGTTATTTTATCAGATTATTGATAAAAATATATATTTACTTTTCTAGTGTAATGGGGGTTTTGATATCTGTAATTTTTGTTTGAAACTTTTTTTATCTACCTGTATATAAGAAATAAAATAAGTAAAAATATTTTTTTTCATACAGAGTGATTTTTGTTGGAAAATGAAAACATCGTTTAGTAACCTACTGTGTGACAATATTTGTTTAATGTAATCGAAGTCACTCTTATGGAAGAGTTGCAATGTTAAGTTTCAGAGTGCACAATTTCAACATTTATAAGAATCGTATAATCTTTATCTTCCAGTAACTATCAACTTGTACAATCTCCATACCACCAATAAAAACAAAAAATGTAATCTTATGATAAATATCACTGTGATGTATGTTCTCCGTTTACTGATGGTTAAATAAAAGTTTTATTGAATTTATTTCAGTAATAATTGATTAAAATTTAAATTTTGTAAGCATAATATTATTTTCAAAACTTACAATGTCCATTTAGATACTTTCAAAATGTACAATATCCAATTTGTTATTTTGAAGATGTACAATCTCCAAATTAAATTCAGTTGTATTTAACAAACAAGGTCAAATTCTTGACTATGGTTCTACAAAATTATTTATAGTACTTTGTTACGATAGGTGATTACAAGCGAAAGAAAAGTAGCGGCGATATTCATACTTAATCTATATAACCGTACTTACATAAAATGCAGCCCAATATACTGAGAGAATACCTGTCCTAAGAAAGCCCTAAGATATCTATTCACGGTTTAGCATCTGGAAAGAATATACTAATTAAGCATTAAAGCTCAGTGAGAACACACCTCCAATCATTCACATCAAACACTCCATATCAAGTACTTCACTTGCGCTAACTCAACAATACCATCAACCAACTCAACTCACATACGCAAGGAGGACTCACCTCTAAACCTGTCCTGAATATTCCTTGAAACTGTATCAAGCATTAACACAATATCGAACTACCTCATTACTACTTTACTGTAACTAACGTAAGAAATCCAACGACTCGGTAAATAAATATTCAATCAAACATTACGTAAATAACTAGTTGTGTTAATAAAAGAAGATGACATAAGCAAAGACGGACTAACTAATAAAATTAATGAGATGAAATAAATATGACTCTAACATTTTCGTTTTTAATTAACAACAATAAAGACAAAAATACAATCTAGTATGACATGTTAGTGCGGTGGTCTCGAATTCGGGTCTGCCAGCCAGCAAGTGTACATGGCGTTAAAATGTCGCAGTATCTGGCATTTAATCACACTCTGTACTGTAATTGGGATAAAATTCCTGTTGTACAGAGTAATAATAATAATAATAATAATATATCATCACGCCTTTTCCATTACTGGGTGTGGTACTCTGCCGAAGCAGATCTCGGTAAGTGATATATTTATGCGTGTAAAGTGCGTTTATCAACCGTCAAATCACGGCCCCCAAAGATTTTAGTGGTGGGGGAGCCACAGGGTAATTTTAAATTGATGAAAATGTTTTGTCGGCTGTGGGGATCGAACCAGGGTTCTTTGGATCCACAGGCTTGATATCACTGGCCATTACTCCATTACAAAGTAATAAATAAAAATAAAAATGAAGCACTAATTACAACTGAAAATTTAATGCTTTTTACGAATCTACCATATAATGATTGATAACTCAAAAATAATGAAATTTTTTAAATTTAATTTATTTTTGATTGAGATAGTAAGAGTCAATCGCTCTCTGACTCTGGTGAAGTTACAAGTTACCATTATTGTTTTTAACATGTCATTAATTGTTTAATTAACTCAATTTAAAAAATGAAGTTGTATTTAAAATTTGAATTTTGAAAATTCTGTAACATAAAATGCTATACTCTGTTCACTGAAATTTTGCAGCAATAACCAAGATAGGGAATAAAATGCTTGCTGGTGATTCATGCAAAAGGCAGGCTGGTGCAAAGTTTTCTTTAAAACAATAATATTTAATCAAGATGAACTGCCAAATAAGTAATGAGGTATTTCTATCAAAAGTATCATTTAACGTTTTTAATTTATGTGATTAATGTGAAATCAGTGCAAGTGGCCATTAATGAACTATTGTTTAATTATTTGTGAATTATCGACCACTAATTTTAATATAAAAATTATATCTGATGATTAATATTTACTGCACTTGATAATAAGGAACTCATAATTCACTCGCTATGATGGTCACTGTAAATCGAATTTGCTGTCACTGCAAAGTTTCAATAAACAGAGAGAAGGTATAGCAATTGCTAACATGATATTTTAATAGTAACCTTCCTAGCAACCATTATTGATTGGGGTCCAAGCAGTTGCTATACTTAGCAATTTGTGATACAGAATAGGTCTCATTATGTAATTTACTTATATTAACTGACTTGATAATAGAACCATACCAAAGTTCCGGAACGTCCAACGTCGTCATTTATGTATTGACTCAATAAAATAATTATATTATAACAAGCCAAGATACCGAAGCAACTGCTTATATTTTTTCTGAAACCGGCAAGACAGTTCCAACTTTTCTGACCAATTTTAGTATGGAAAGTAGATTTTTACTAAAACAGTCTAATAAAGTACGTATCCAAGGCTACAATAAAAATAACAGTCTGGTGAAGTACAAAACAGTGTGGTAAAGATTTTACCTGACTATTTTGTACTTAACCTGCGTGTTACGTAGTCTGCTGTCAATACATGCGTTGCATTGCAACTCAAAGAAAGAAAGTGTTTGTGTTTAATTCTGTTTATTGAAGTGCTTTTGGATATACAATATTTTTTGTTTTTCTCTTTGAGACGTACACGAATAAATCAGAAGGTTTTCCGACGCGTGAGCATGCCACATACAACTGTCCATGTGAGATGCATGGACTTGCCAAATTGAGACCATACACTTGTAGCGATTGTCCCTGTGCTTTGTTGATGGTCATTGCAAATGCGAGTCGTACCGGAAACTGCAAACGTCTGAATTCTAATGGCATAGGACTGAAGCTTTATTATATCTATATGTTAAGATTGGTTCTCGTCTATACCTACACCAAATTTGAATCGAATCAGTGCAGTACTTTTCAGGATAGCTAGCGGCCATTTTGTTTCAAGGTGGGGGACTGAAGTTTTATTATACCTATATGTTAAGATTGGTTCTCGTCTATACCTGTACTAAATTTGAATCGAATCAGTGCAGTAATTTTCAGGATAGCTAGCGGCCATTGACTACACCAAATTTGAATCGAATCAGTGCAGTACTTTTCAAGATAGCTAGCGGCCATTTTGTTTCAAGATGGCGGATTGGATTTGTGCTATGTCAGAAACCTTCGTGGCCGTGCGCATACAAACTTTGCAAAGTTTCATCGCAATCGGATGAATGATATAGGAACGCACACGGGACAAACAAACAAACAAACAAACAAACATTCAGTTTTATATATACCTATATATATATATATATATATATATATATATATATATATATATATATATATATATATATATATATATATATATATATATATATTATTGATTTAGATAAACGGTTTGAGAAAAAATAGTTTACGGCCTCTATTTCAAACAACCGCTTCCTCTAGTAAAATATAATTTTCCTGACTTATTATGTAATGTACTATTTCGTACTTTTTCTACTTCAATCAATAATTCTTACAGCTTAATACAAATATAAAATCTTCTGATTTTTTCTACAATAATCTAATTTTATTAAGTTGTTAGCTTTCATATATTTTTTCTTGAAGCATCGCGGGCTGTAAAAACTTGTTTTGAGAGCTGCCTGTTTGATATTTTTTGTTTAAAGGCTGTAATAAAATGGATAAATAACTTCAAACTTCAAGGTAATGTATATACAAACTAAGTCCAAAAAACCAGCAACACGGATTATAGTTTATTAGCAAAGATCTTAATCCTGTTGCATTGCTGTACCATACCAACAATTAATCCTCTAACTGGTCGCCAGTATTATTACTGCAGCCTCTTGTCACTCACGTTTCCTCTCTTAACTCTCCTGCTCTGTTTATCCTCTCCTGCTCCTGCACTCGAGTTACTTATCTGCAGGTCCGCGGCCCGCCAAACGATATGCAAATACGTACAGTTACATTAAAGCTCCTAGCTCGTTGTTAGGCGTTATCACAATACAATCTTCCGCTCGCATTGTAGGCCGAGGGATAGAATTTGGTAGTGAAGGGGAGGGATGAAGTCTTGAGTCCCTCTTGAGGGAAGTTGAGCGTAATTATCACGTCAACTGGACGACTGTGTTGAAATGCTTTACATAACGCCGTATTCTCGAAACAAAATTTGTGAGTTGGGTAGGTTTAATGATTATGAAGGATAAGATGTATTTTTTTTATAAGAGCATGAAAAATAATTAAATGTTTGTACAGGATGTCTCTAAACTTGATGATAAAACTTTAAAAGTATATACGAGCTATGTCTCATAAAAGATCACACATCCAATTAAATTATGTTAATCAGCAAAATTAGCTGTGTAAAAGAACTTGAATTTTTGCTTTTATTTAATTAAATTAACACTAATATTATTTTATTTACTTAAAATATATAAAAATTAATTGATTTACGGGAACGAAGATGAATTGTACTAATTACATACATAACATTATAATTACTATTCTGTAACATCGCCCTTTCTTTTTATAACGGTTTTTATCGGAATTTTAAAATAAGAATGCGCTTATAGTGGCAAAAATGAGAACTACAACAAAGATACAGTTTGCTACTAACGTAATAATTAAGTACTTGAAAAATAAATAAAAAAGAATTCATATTTACAATAAAGAATGTAATAAATCTAAAATTAACTGATATTATATTAAAAGAACTAATTTCTACTAAGAAAAACTTACATTATTAAAAGAACCTATGAACCTTCCTGACACTTTTGAACAATTAAATAACAAAAATTATAAATTAAAATTAAAGACTTTCTTCTGGAACATTGTAGAACTATAAAGTCGGATTCAGAGTTCACGTAACGTAACTTAACTTACCTGTAACTTAATTAAACAAAAAATTGACATTTCACAGTTGTCGAAACTTCAAATGTAATATACGTTTATTTTGACATTTGCAGTTAATTTTATTTTAAAATGTTGAAAGAAGTAGAAGTTATTGCTTGTCACCACTGTTTGCTGTGTCATGATAGCTTCAAATATGAGAAAAATGCAAAAGAAACTTTAATATTAAGTTCATCCAATAAATAGAGATATGCGTAAAAATTTATTTTATAATAATTTAATTAATTAATTAATTTTTATGGGATGGCTAGCTCAGTGGTATGAAGTCGGCCTGTGGATCCTGAGGTCCCTGGGTCGATTCCCACAGGCGAAAAATTTTCATAATTTGAAAAAGCTATCCCTGTGGCTCCTCCACCACTAACATGTTTGGGGGCCGTGATTTGACGACTGCGCAAAATATATCACTTACCGAGATCTGCTTTAGTAGAGTGCCACACCCAGTAATGGGTAGAAGGCGTGATGATATATCTATTTTATTTATTTATATAATTAAATTCTAAAAATGAAAAATGAACATAATTTTTTTTTTTTAAATACAAGCGGATTAATAATAATAATAATACATTAATTTTACAATTGACAGATAGCTCGGATCAGTTCCGATACCAACCGAAGTATTTGAATTACGCAGAAACTACGTAATTTTACTTACGATATAAAATTTAGTTATATCAAAAATTACTTTACGGTCCTTAAGTTATAATAACTATGAAATACTATATGGCATTTCATATATTGAATAATTTCTTAAGTTACGTTATCTGAACTCTGAATCCGGCTTAAGAATTGTAAGTTTAATATACAAATGTACTTAATTTTTAACTTGACTTGTTACAAACATTTTCAATGTAATGTATTTATAAAATAAAATATAAAAAAAAGATATGGATTATATACCTAAATATCTACCTAATAACTAATACTAATATTACAACTAACGACATCGCAGATCTACATTCTATGTAAAATTATAAAATATAACTATTAACACAAAATAAAAGAAAAAAAACAAAGAAATATAAGTGACATCAACAGTAAGCTTGTGAAGATCAACTGAACGTGTACTTTGTCTCAAGTGCATATCGTGATTAACGGAATTTCGTAGTAGGGGAATATACCAAAAGGTACGTCTTCAATTATTTCAAAACAGAAGTGAGTCTTATGGTAATGCGATTGTCTGAATTTGTTAAAATTTGTTGAACAACGAATCAGTTATACTTTTGCATTTACATTGATAGAAACATTTTCATTTATAAAAAGGAATGAAAAAATAAATAAACCAGTAAAGAATAGTAATAATATTGCTGCTGCATCGTAAACACTGTTGAAGTTTAAAAATTTGAAGTAAAATAATAATAAAAAAACTGCTGCTGTGTTTACGATGCAGCAGCAAAATTATTATTATTCTTTACTGGTTTATTTATTTTTCATTCCATTTTATAAATAAAAAGGTTACTATCAATAGATCCTCATCCTATAGGGCGAGGCTCCATTACATCATACTGATACAGAACAAAAAGTTTTGTTTTAAATTCGTAAAATTATATCTGATTTACTTAAAGTATAACTTTTAGTCACACTGATTTGATGGTTATTACATATATATTAATAATTAAATTATAATTTTGTATACTATAATAATCAATTTATTCATTACACATGTCAGATAAATAACTATTTGTAGTATTTATAATTATTATTTATTTATTAATATATTAGAAATCAAACCAGTGGTACTAAAAATATTTATTTCAGATGAACTGCACTTAATTTTATTAATTAAAAAAGATTTTTGTTTCGTTATCAATACATCATGAAAATATTCTTAAAGTTTGATTATAAGTTTAGGAACAGTTTATAGATATGATATTTTTGTTGAAAATTTGTATTCAAGAATATTTGTGTAAAATGAAACATATTGTAAATTACATATTAGCGCATCCACCATTTTTCGGGTTACTGTCAGTCCTAAATTCAAAATTTATATTTGTGAATTATCGTTACTTCTAATGTACGCTATAATATATCGGTTTTAAATTTAAATGGATTTAAAGGTTTAAATATTCTCTTTCTTTTCTTAACTTAAACTCTGTTAAATATGAAATAAAAATAGTAAGTTCCTTTGTAACGCTGCTCGTTAGATGTTCAGAGTACCTATGTAAATATATTTTTATCCTCGGTCGGTGAATCCGAGTCCTGTAATTGGGATTAAGTTCCTGTTTACAGAATAGCATAAATGACAACTAAAAAATACATTTAAAGATAAGATTTTTTTTAAACAATTATATCTCTCTTCTTTTCTCAGTTAGATAAAAAGAAATCAAAGTGGTCCAATCAAGATGACTTCGTTAACAAACTTTTTTGTGATATTTTTCTTCATAAAGTTTTTGTTTTATAAAACATAAATTTGTTTGTTTTCTAAGATTTTTGATTTACTCGTTAATTTCAAGAACATTATTCTTGAATTGGATAACAGACTGTAATGTTTATTTTTCGATAAATTAAAAAAATAAATATATCATCACGCCTTTTACCTATTATTAGATGTAGGACTTTGCCGACGCAGATCTCGGTAAGTGATATATTTATGCGCCTGAAGTGTGGTTACCAGCCGTCAAATCACACTCCCCAAAGATGTTAGTGGAGGATAATTTTAATGTGGATTCTCAGATTCACAGACCGACTAGATACCATTGAGCCACCTACCCCTTTAAAAAAATAGGTAAAATTATCCTGTTAAATTAAATGACGTATGCGCAGTTGTTTAATAAATTGAAAATGACGGGTGACAGTGACAGTGCGCATCTTTCTAAATTTTGTTTTAAAATCTAATCCGTTAAACCGTTGTGACCTTTTGTATTAGCTTCTTTTGGGTTTGTTGGTGATTAGAAAAAGGTTTAAAAACACACTTATTAACAAAATCAATTCGTTTGAGAACTTTAAAAAAATGCCATATTTGCTGCTAATGATTTTCTTCAATAATTTTAGCACAAACCATACAGAGTATAATTTTGAAGTTTAAAATAGACGTGAAAAATTATCGACATTTACTGACGATAGTGGTGCCTTCTAATACGTGTTAAATCACGATAGAACCATGACTTAGTTATCGGACATATAAATTAACTGAAGCTTGTATTCGCAAACCCGATACAATTTTAACCGATAAGTTTAAGCGGCAGTTAATTGTATTTTTCTTATTATCACGCTATGATGATATTGTGAACAAATAATTGATTAGTCCTTCTACTCGTATATGTAAAGCTATTATATATTTTTATTACTGTATAAAGCTATAAAATAGAATGTCGTGAAAAATGAGGAATGATTTCTCACATTCATGGTATCAATTCTTCCCCAATTCTTGTTTCACGCACCGTGCAGCATCCAACCCTAGCGCATTGCTATACACACACCCCTATCTGTGTAGGCGTCTGTGTGAGTGCGACGTGGGGCGACGCAGGAAGGGTTCGCCACCGTTCCGGTTGCCAGGGGCGACGCGCGTGCGCCCGGAAAGACGCGCGATTACTCCGACGCCGGACGCCGGCAAGATGCTCAAGTTCAGTGCCTCTAGCGGCCGCCGTGCGTACTACCCGTCTCGCCGCCTATATTAGTGTAGTTCGCCGCGATGTGCCCACCAGAACTGCGAATATTGCGACACGAGTTGCTTGTGCTCCCCGGGAAACAGTCCTTTATCGGCGATCGCACACGTCAACAAATGCAGCTCACATAAATAAATAGTCTTCGGTGTACGTTCTACAAAAACAAAGAACAATTTGTTCATTTTTTCTTAATTTTGTATTTTCTGTAAATAGTAGCTACAGGTGATTCATCTTTCTCTAGCGTTGTACATAGCAATATTTTGTAAATTTAAGACTTTTATTGAAATTTGGTGGCGTGAATTCAACAAAGACTCTTTTGAATTCTCTTCTCTGTGTTTTGTGTCGATGTTGTGAAAATGTGAATTATCTTGACTTGAAAGCGTGGTTCTTGTGCCGTTTAGATAAGAAACGTTTAAATTAAGGTAAGATGACATCTCTGCAAAGCTGGATGATTAATTATTTAACTGTACTAAGAAGGTCCTGAATTAGTTAACCTATATTTGGGACCATTATTTGTACGACTGTTTTGTTATGCTCAGCTCTTCATTTGTTTTTATTTATTTATGAAACCATAGATTCTGTTTTGTTTTTGTAAACATTTTATATATGCATTATGTTTGTTGCTATTGCTGTTGTTGTTGTTGTTTTGTTGCTGAGGTATAATGGATATAAAATAAATATTATGTAAATGTACGCTCACAATTTTGACATGATATTTATACGGAGATTTAGATATTAATATCTCGATTGTTTATTTAAATTAATCAAAAATGTTGGTACCTATAGTTTTATCCGCGTTATTTATTTCTACTATAATTGTTTTGTTGATGCTGTAAAAACAATGATTGTCAGTATCAAATACAAAATCTACCTTCAGGCTTTTTTTGTGAATTAAGGGAATAACAAAATTTGATAAAACGACAGTTTGACACATTGTACGTAGTTATCAGTCAATTCATCACTTCACTGGAAATTGATATTGAAGGGTTGAATAACAGATCTGCCGATATAAAGTGCGTTTAAATGTTATTAGATTTAACTTTTTAATGAAAAAATTAAACAGCAGACAATGGTAGTTAATTTTTTTTTCAATTCTGCCGTCAGTTAAAAAATTTAAATAAGAGATTTTTTCTTATTTCCTCATGTTTTAAATTCCTTTTAAATCAACCAAGCAAGTCATGACCAGGAAACCAGAAAAGACAAAATAATAAATACACAAAATGAAACTAGTTAATTATGTAGGTCAAGTACCTTCTTAGTCCTTAGTCTTAAAAACATACAGCGTCAAGAACAGGAAACGAAAGAACTCTCAACTGTTTCCACAATATGCATCCTCTGATCCTCTTCTCTCATCTGAGAAGCGTCTTAGACCACGTGGATAATAGAATATTTGCCATGGAAGTGGTGAGTTCCACTGGTGGCAGGTATATCACCACCCACGTAGACTATTTACGAAACAATGGCACCTTTGTTCGCCGACAATGCCAACAATATGCCTCGGTGCTCTGTGTGTCGTTGGACGCCTGGTCGGTTCATAAATTATTTGTGAACGCGTAGCGTTGCTTTCCACCCTTTTTAAACCGTTATTTATTGATTAAACGCTCTGAAATACTCAATTAATTTTTTATAAAACTCTGATGGTAGTTGTTGCGTTGAACTAGCGTTATAAACGATGTGGCTCGGTGTTTATCTAGCCGGATATTGTTAGGCGTGTTAGTGATTTTGGAAATTTGTTGAGCATGGTCATGGTTGGTTCATTTTGCAATATATTCGCTATCTGTTTTTGTACATTCAGTATATTTATATTAAGCAATGACTATTTTATACGATAATTATCAAAATAGTACTATGAATCGGAATTAAAATTACAGATAACTTTGTACACATTTGTTTGTTGATTAAAATGAATAATATCTTTATAAGTTACATGCGTCATATAATCAAGTAATAGTCATACTAAAATTTATATGTACAACATATATTTTCATTAAACTTTTGATTAAATATTGTCAATTTATCAGTGCAACTTAGCAGAACAGAAATGTAAGCTGAACCGTATCGTGAAACCTGAATGTATTAAAATATATTTCAGTATTTTTTTCTAGTTTAAAATTTCCGTTTTTGAAGTAAATATAAAAATTTGCTTCAATAAGAAATGTCAGAAAGTACATACTCTTAAGTTATAAATTAGATGATGATGTTTAAATTAAAAAATGATAATAGAAACAAGTTTTGGAAGATAATTGCAACGAACACTAGTACCCGATTTTTAGTAATTAGTAAATTATATAGAGATATTTAAATTAAGTTAAGTTTAAGATTGTTTCTAGCTTCACAGTGTTTTCACCATTTATACATAATTTTTTAAACAAAAATATGCAAGAATAACAATTATATTACAGAAAAGTAAACTCAATTAGATTTTCTGATTGTAATATTGTACTTCACTATCAATTGCCTTTATAATTTTTGTATGAAGTTTTGCCTTTTAAATATATCATCACGCCTTTTACCTATTATTAAATGTGGTACTCTGCCCAAGCAGATCTCGGTAAGTGATATATTTACTCGCGTGAAGTGCGGTTACCAGCCGTCAAATCACGGCCCCCAAAGATGTTAGTGGTGGAGGAGCCACTGGGGTAATTTTAAATTGGTGAAAATGTGTATACATATATATTGTAAATATAAAAATTAAACAAATAAATATATCACCTTTTACACATTGGTAGATGTGGCATTCTGCCGCGGGAAGTGCGGTTATGAGACGTCAATTCACAGCTCCCAAAGATGTTAGTAAAGCCACAGGGATAACTTTTAAAATTTAGTTTGTCACCTTTAGAAATCGAACTCTGTTTCACAAATCTTCAGTGCGACGCGTTACCACTGAGAAATGCTCGTATACTCCTAGTATACATATATTATTATTATTATAATACTCGTATTTAAAATAAATAAATAAATAAAATAAATAGTTGTAAATTTTCATAATTTTACTAATCACTAGCAGATTAATATATTAATCACGGATTTCTAATTCAACAAAGTGAATAGGTTACACACAAAATATATACGGACGTCTAACTAAATGTATTCAATTAGCAACGCTTTTTATGAATGGAATTTTTAGCTCTGGACGAGTCTGTATTGCAGCGCTAATTAATATCTGTTACTAGTTCATGAACGATATATTTCGACATATGAATTTACAATTTATTTTAAATTATGAATTAATTCCTTTTAAAATTAATTAAAATTATAATTCCTCAACTATTAGTATCCTAATTCAATGTCCATGAACTAAATCGATATTAGCGCTTCAAAACAGACTCATCCATAACTACAAATTTAGTGGATAAAAACGATGTCATTTGAATACAATAAAAGTCTGTATATATATATTGTCTATGGAAAGACTCAATGACAATCTTCCAAGTTTTGTGATGCAAACTAATGGAACTGTTTTAAAATAAGATAATGCATGGCCATTTTGTTTCAAGACAGTAGACTAAGTTATAGAACCCATAATTTAACTTAAATAAAGATAGAGCAAACCCCAAAATATTATGGAATAAAAAATTGTCGCTCTTTTGTTTGAAGATGACGTTCTGGATTTATAGCCCATATTTTAAGTTAAGCTCTCCAAATTTCACAAAAAACTGTCGAACCGGTTTTGCATATTGTGATAATAAACAAATAAAAAGAAATTTAAATTTAGTTCACGAATCGATATCTTAAAATAAAATAAATAAATATATCATCGCGCTTTTATCCATTACTGGGTGTGGCACTCTGACGCTGCAGATCTCGATAAGTGATGTATTATTGCGCGTGTATTCAACCCCTATCCGTCCGGTTCCTAAATATGGTAATGAAGGGAAAGCAACAAAATTAATTTTAATGTAGTGAAAATCAGTTCACTCGATATCTTTATTCGTAGTTATTTGTAATAAGTTGCAAAGATGCAATTATCTAGAAAATTCAGTTTTGATTTTATACTTGTTCAAAGCTTCTTTTATTCATCGATTTTACGGTTGAAGTTTGGAATTTATTTTGAGTGTTTGAAAGTTACAAAGTCAGTTTAGAAAGCGTTTGAATGGAGTCAAGAATGTCTGAAATACGATTGCAAATTGAGGATTGAAAATACGTCGTTTGAAAGTGTAAAAGAAAAATGTCGCCAATATTTAATAAAAAGTCAGTAACAGAAATATATTTCAATGAGGTGAATCACTGTAAGAATTAAATTTGTTATGTATATATAAATTTCAAGAGATGAGAAACGACTTTATAAGAAATTCTGTTTAAAAGAATACCTGCACTGAAGTGATTCTCATGTTATTAATGTTTGTTCAGGCATATTTTTCTTGCTTCAAGATTTATTTCTTCGTTTACTTGATGTACTCGTATACTCGTATACATTGCTGTAATTTTCTGTTACTTATTCCAGAAATTGAATTCAATATACTGTCTCGATTTTATTCATAATTACAGTGGTAAAACGTCAGATCGTTGATCCGGAAACTCGAGTTCTATTTCCACTGTTGACAAACTTATTATCACTATTACTCAGGTACATTATTTTGGAAATACAAGTACATCGGTAGTTTGATAATTTAACAAACTTCGTTTGTCTTACAAGATCTTTGCCTACAAGATCTTAATATTGTTAAAAAAAATCAGTATATAAATAAATATATAAATATATCATCACGCCTTCTACCCATTACTGGGTGTGGCACTCTGCCGAAGTAGATCTCGATAAGTGATATATTTTGCGCGTGAAGTGCGGTTACCAGTCGTCCAATCACGGCCTCCAAAGCAGTGCCGGTTTTACAAATTTGGAGGCCTAAGGCGGAAGGAAATTAAAGGCCAGTGGTGGTGAGGGGGGCGGTATTATATGCCATATAAAGGTATCTAGAAGAAAAAAATTTGTACATAAATGTAAAGATAATGTATATTTATATTTTAAAAATCATAAAATACAAATAGTCACGTAACAAAAAATTACAAAAATTGCACCTACACAGGATTAAAAAAATTATTATTATTCAGTCAGTACCTACATGAAGCTAAAATAACAGTCTCATACTGTAATAACATAAAATTAAAAATTAATTATAAAATGCGAAATATACATTAATGCAATTTCTGTTTTCTTGATTTTTCTTTGAAATGACATTACAACCAATGGATTTCAAAATCTCTGCCTCTATATTTAATATGGCTAGTGATTGCAATCGCTCTTGGGACATGGTCGGGCGTAGTTAATTTTTTACTCTTTTTAAGCATGAAAATGATCGTTCAGCGGATGCATTTGATAAAGGATGCATTAAATATATTTGTAGGAGAGTCATTATATTTGGAAATGTTGCTTGTAATAATCTAATAATAATATATATTTTTCTTGAACTGAGGGATTGTGGAGTAGCATATGCACTTTGTGCTATGAGACGATGCTACTGTAACAAGGTGGTTTTTGAGTTGACTGCAGATATTCTGTTAGTTTGCTTCTCTGTTTTGCGCGATAAGATTCTGAGAAAAATCTTATCATGGCAACGAATGTGTGTGGTCATCTGCAGTATTCGGCCATGTGTTGCATCCCCAAAATACCACTCTTCACCCCCGCTTAAGAACTTAGCGTCTGGTTTTAAGTTTTAGCATCAGTGAAGCCAGGTTTGTTCCGTCGGCCGGTCAAGATGTGACCGACGTCGAATCCGTTTTCGCGCTTCGCGCGCGTTTTATTATCATTTAGTTAACTATAAATGTTTCTAGTTTTATTTTATTATAATTTTATTCGTAATATAGCTCATTAGTTAAATAAAGCATGAAAAAGATCGTTCAGCGGATGCATTTGATAAAGGATGCATTAAATATATTTGTAGGAGAGTCATTATATTTGGAAATGTTGCTTGTAATAATCTAATAATAATATATATTTTTCTTGAACTGAGGGATTGTGTGGAGTAGCCTATGCACTTTGTGCTATGAGACGATGCTACGTACTATTGTTACTGCCACAACTCGACTACACAATGCTGCCACATGTACTTAGGTATAATATATACCTAAAATACAAAACAATTAGTTGCGGAAAATAGTATTTATAAAATTAAATTTTTATTTTGCCTAGTATATAAATTTTTTTATATATAAAAATTCTAATTTTTATGAGGTCGAATTTTTATAGGCTGGTAAAAATCGGAGGCCTGAGGCGGTCGCCTCACCCGCCTTATGCAAAACCGGCCCTGCTCCAAAGATGTTAGTGGTGGAGTATATATATATATATATATGGACCGTTTATTTTGAAAGTGGTGTAAGTCCATGTTTTGAAAAAAATGATATATCACGTAATTCATGCTTAATTTTGTATAAACTTTTTATTTATAACTAGTCCAATTTTCATAGACATGTAGCAGAGTCAGAAGTCTGCTATTTTACATTTGTTTTATTTCACGTGTTACTATTATAGGTTACTTATTTTATTTTCCTCCTAAAATGGATAATTTCATATTAACATCAGATAGTGATATAGGTATGAAGAAATGGTATATCAATATTATTTTATTTTGTGAATTTTAATGTATATAAAGTGTAAGACGGGAAAAAAACGGATTAAATCGTTGTTGAGTTTTAAGTTTGGTTTATATTTCGGTTTCGATATACTTAATAATAATAAACACGAATAGTAAAAAGTTGCGCACAAAAGTAAAATAATAAATAATACGTTAACCTTACATGTAAGTAGGCGAATGATCGTGAAATGAGAGTAAAATTTTAAAAAAAAATTAAATTTGAACAATTTTCACAATTGACTAATTTTGAAAGTGGTGTAAGTCCATTTGCATATTTGTAGTCCTTAAGTTTAGTTAAATTCGCCTGTAACAAATTTATATAATTAAATTACATATTGATAAATCAGTGGAAAGATTGTCAGACTTGATATAATTAACCTATATTTTTTTATTGATTTACATATATGGTAACCTTTAATTTTCTCGAAACAAAAGAAAATGGACTTACACCACTTTCAAAATAAACGGTCCATATATAAGATAATGCAGGGCCATTTTGTATTTCTATATATATATATATATATAAATTATTTACACTAGACTCAAAAACTAGATGTTACAGACGATCAAAGTTTCAAAAATACTGTTAACTTTTATTTTAAGATATTTGAGTTTTTAATGCGATTAAGTCTAACATCAGAGCATTGCAATCTTTTTTATCTTTCTCTCTTGAACATCTAGTTTGTTTAGAATCCTATCACCTATTCATGTGTTCTGTTTTTGGCTAAGTGACAGCTACTTTTGAGGTTATTGTTATACGACGAATATAATAATGAATTAGTTAAATTGTTTTTCCTACATTTTTTTATCTACATGCAGATATCTGACAAAATTGTATGAGTATTAATCAGCTATGGCGTTGCCTGAAAGGAGCGGGAATTATGAGCGGGCGTTATGAACTAAACGAGTGTTATTTATATACTGCGTAGCATATCAATTGACAACAAATAATGTTCAAGAAAAAATAAATTATATTTTGTTCTCTTAGATTTTATTAAATTCCAATAGACAAATATAGGATGGCTAGCTCAGTGGTATGAAGTCGGCCTGTGGATCCTGAGGTCCCTGGTTCGATTCCCACAGGCGACAAATTTTCATAATTTGAAAAAGCTATCCCTGTGGCTCCTCCACCACTAACATGTTTGGGGGCCGTGATTTGACGACTGGTAACCGCACTTCACGCGCAAAATATATCACTTACCGAGATCTGCTTCAGCAGAGTGCCACACCCAGTAATGGGTAGAAGACGTGATGATATATTTTTTTTTTTTATTTAAATATATATCTTGTATTAATTATTACTATTTTTGATACAAAATTCATGGTAAAATATTGAAAATAAAATAAAATCAATAATTTTCTATCTTTAACGTACTCGTATCCTCGTCCGATTTATCGTAATATTTTACACACGAGCAAACTTTCTGATCATAATTTCACTAGTCGGCCGCACTGTTCATAACTCAAACTTCTCTAAAGCTCTTGACAGTTCTAAGAAAATTGAGATTCGGGATTGTGGGATCGCGGCGGCCCGCTTCTGTCACGATATCGGCCAGGCACGGGTTCAGGGGGAAATGTAATTTGTTTTAAACTCTGTTCTGTGACACCAACTTTTTATCTTGGATTTCCTTCCTGCTTTGTGCGTTCGCGACTGTGATGTAGCTGTTATGTAACTCTACTGTGACTGTATTGTCGTGCATCAAGTTTTAGTTGAATTTTTTCCTGACGTGTTTGTAGAACGTTCAAGTAAAAGTGATGGATTGCTTTACTTAATATATGCAAATAGTTTTTTAATAGCTACCTGTGGTTTTTTTCTTTGTTTGTCATTCTTGTGTGCATTTTATAAAAATTCTGTTACAAAAACTTCTATCGACTAAGACTCGCAGTTCACATTTATTATTTAAATGTCTTACCATTCTAGAGATTGGTGTATAAAATTACACACTCGATCTCATTTTATTATCATCCCTAAAATTTATGTAGTATAGCTTTATGCATGACTACCTTTTATAGAGGTCTACGGTCCACCTATTAAAATTACTACATACATTTTGGTCCTTTCATATTAATTTAGATAGAAGATTGAACAGAATAGACAACTTTAAATAGATTACATAACTGGTACTTGGTATTCTAATAAATTTTTCTTTAAATACATTTCCATAGTATTGTTTTAACAAATCACGCTCACTGTGGTAGTGAAGTCCAGGTATTTTGCTAATTGTGTATATTGTGCTAGCTCAGTGGTATGAAGTCGGCCTATGGATCCTAAGAACCTTGGTTCAATTCCCACAGACGACAAACAATTTTCATAATTTAAAAAAAAAACTACCCCTATGGCTCCACGACTAACATCTTTGGGGGCCGTAATTTAACGACTGGTAACCGCACTTCACGCGAAAAATATATCACTTACCGAGATCTGCTTCGGCAGAGTGCCACACCCAGTAATGGGTAGAAGGCCTGATGATATATTTATTTATTTATTTTTTTCATAATACTTGAACACACCTTTTGATAATCATATCATTTTACTAACCTTTTTCTTCTATCGCCATCTTGTCTAATATTGCCAATTATGGCCGTATTTATTTGGCATTTTAAAAGTAACCCGGTAGGTTACTTTTGTTCAAATGGCACGTTTTAAGTAACGCAGAACAGTTCTTAAACTGATCCTAATGACCCAGCTATTTTGGTGGATTGGCAGGTTGAACTTGTTTTCTATCTCTTTCTAATCAACTTGTGTTCTCCTTGTTATCTATTTTGAATTGGTGGAATAGAAGTTTGTATTTAAACATATGTTACTTAGAACGTGCATTCAGATTTTAAATTTATCGCTAATTTTTACAACGGACTCTAGATGCATCATTTTTTTGGAAGTAGCACGAGTTAGTTCTAGATCAGTTCAGGGTTGAACCCAAAGTTTCCAAACTAATACGACCAATATTTCAATATATTAATGATAGTTAACTGCAATGAAACGACAGCTTATGATTTTATTTACTAAATGATCGCTACTATACTTATATGGAATAATAATTCATTAGTTTAGTGCTTATCATAATTGTTAAAAATACGTTTAGCTACTTTCTATTAAGACTTTTTATTACAGAACTATCATTGTGGAGAACTAGAGTTGTACTCGTATAAAAGAACCAGATACAATGTTAACTGTTACGAGTATACGTACAGTGACAGATTAATGCTCAGGCGATGGATGCCCCCAAATTCTCAATGGCGTCAACAGGACAAATTAAAATCCAATCCAAGAAGAGATTAATCTTTCTCTGTTTTTAAACGCATTAAAAAATATTTTAAAAGACCACTAAATCAGAATCTTTAAAAAAATTGATTAACAATGTTCATAAAAAATTTAATTACAGAGAAGTTAGACCAGTACTTCTCGAAATGGGCCATATCGGCTCCTGGATAGTGTTTGAATTATTCAAGGAAGCGTTAGGTATGATGGGTGGCGCTAGACATAATTAGACGACAAATAGGCGTAGAACTAAATGTTAAAATATTAAATACTTTAATTAATATCATGATATAATAATAATAATAATAATAATAATAGTAATTTTATTTTTTTTGCCGGTTGATTAGGTTTCGATTAATAATTGAAAAGTCGTAAAAGTGTTGCTATGGGAAAAAACAAATTTGACATTTTAATTTAATAACTATAATTCCAACCGCATATCGTTTCTTTAATTTCGGTTGGGGTTAATATACCTGTGTCACTTTCCGTTATAAATTATATATATATATATATATATATGTTAATTAAATTTACTATATATATATATATGTTAATTAAATTTACTATATATATATATATATATATATATATATATATAGTAAATTTCATTAACATATAGTGATAGACAACATTCACAAAATGTAGTATAACATTTATGAAATTATAAACGTCAAATATTTTATTACATAGCCACCACAAATGCAATAGCATGGCTACGATGCCGACAACATTAAAAATATTAAAAATAATTTCAAACAATCGGTAAAAACATTATGTTCAATACGGCAAAAAAGTAGATATAATAAAAAGTAATTAATAACTATAATTAGGGATGTGTGATACTAAAAAAGTATCGATACTTGCATAGGGAAAATATCGAATAAAATGTATCGATAATGATATAGTATTGAAAGAAAAATATTGATATCTTCAAATATGGAAAGAAATATATACAGGAAGAAATAAGAAATATAATGGCCACTGCGCATGTGCTGTGAATTTAAATTTATACTTTCAAAAGAAGCTTCAATTTAAACTATATTTTTTCGTTTACTGTTATTTTGAAATAATAATAAGTTACATTATTATTTTTAGCGGATATTTTTAAAATTTCCGATACTGAGTATATCATCCTGATACTAGTAGCGTATCGAAAGGTTGGTATCGATACCAAAATGTTGGTATCGAAACGAAAGTATCGATACTAATATCATATCAGTAGTATTGGAACATCCCTAACTATAATATAGTAACTAACTTAATACAATTAGTAGCTTTAACTATGACTTCTTTTTGCAATTTTATTTTTTGCGAAGAGTTAATAAAGTTTTGGGGGTAAATATTTATTTCTGTTATTGGCTTCACTTTATATTGGTGGCAGGGCTTGAAATAAACTGGAGCAAACCGGAATGGTGTTCCGTTTCGTGAAATTGTGGTAAATATTGTTTCGGTTTGTAAAATGATGGTAAATGTTGTTTTAGTTCGTGAAATGAATAATATTATTATTCGAGTTCCTGAAAAACATTAAAATTTCTCCGTCTCTGTTCATTCAAAAACAAAGTACAGTATTTTGAAGAAAATACTATTTTTATTTGAAAAGAGGTCGACAAAAACCAACTATTTAAAAAATTGGTTGAAATTTGCATCGAAAATGATCTGTAAACTGAAACGCATTTTCTTAGTCATGTTGATTTTTCAAATTTTTTATTACTCTACAATTTTGACTTGGCGAATTTCAAGCTCTGATTGGTGAGCTATAAAAGTATTTAATTTTTCTGGAGAGACTCCTATATATACGGAACACGGAGCATTACTACTAAGAACTACAACCAGTGAAGGGGAAGAGAGATCCAAAAAAGTTTGGGAAGCACTAGATTAAGACATACTTATAGACAAATTGGCCGCTTAAAAAATCTGGAAAGTAAGCAGTATGAAATTAATATTATTTTTCAATTTATTAGTCACATTTCTAAACTTTAAATTGTACTTTTATTAATTAAAGGCGGGCAGCTCTCAGTATTTTTTATTTAATCATAATTTTTTTTCTTAAAATGTCTGTCAATAAAAGTAAAAACAATATGATGATTTTATCGACCTACTTCCGTTGTCAATTTAAAAAATTTAAAATTGTGGGTAGTGGAGGCGGGAACAAATTTTGTTTTGCCTCGAACCTCTCAAATGCATAATCTACTACTACATATGCAGGATCGGGCAACAGATCAGATGGTTTTTCGATCACTGTAGCTCTTATTCTGCATACATGCGTACACATGCAATTTTCATTAGTGAATTATAAGAAATAATTGGAGACAATATAATAATAACACTCTTGAAAATATTAGAGACATATGACGAAATACGTAAATTGTTTATAATATGTCAGATTAGCAAATTTAGATCCGTAGGCAAAGTTCTTAATTTGGGTCATGTTAAACATAAAACTTTTGCACGTTGGGAAAAGTGTTCAAAAATATTAAATCACTAATGCTCAGTTTATTAATTACCGATTTATTCTTGATTAATGTTAATCCTGATTAAATAATCAGATCTATCTGTCTAGCATACAGTCCTAGCTGATTGTTGTATGAAAAAAAGTGTTGTACTATTCGTTGCGTATATTCAACGTAGTATGTCTTAGATCTATGTAAACGGCAACTAGTATTACATATTGGACATGGTGGTAGCTTAAATGTTGCTTTTGTATTATAAATGAATCAAACCCAAAATATATTTAGGTTTACAACTATAATAAAAATTATAAATTGATATAATTAAGAAAAAGAATATATTTCTAAAACTAATATTTGTTTTGAATTTGTTGGTTTGGTACTGCCTCCTCTAACAAGCTACCACTGCCCATTTAGTACTCTAAGTAATATACTATGATTTTAAAGAATATACGTCACATTAATTTTTATATAATAACATATTATTGCTGGGTTGCATGAAAGATTTATCAGTGTATTAGCAACTAACGGTTCAATAAGTTTCAGAAAATCACTATTGATATTGTTGCTAGATAAACAATTCTTTAACTAAAGAAAGTTATCAGGGTCTTTATGACAGCACATACTTTCGAGTCCAAAATTTAAAATTACGCCACTGCTAGGACTATAACAATACCATCCAATTTAGAATGTTTCTTTTTGACCGACAGTTCGTCGTATACGCAGGTTTACTACTCAACTATTGTGATAGTGCAACAAAAGCCTAAGCTAATCAACAAAACGCATTATAACTGAAATTGTTTCGTTATTTTTTCACAATAAAGGTTCATTTACAAATCAAAATCAGTGTTAGTTATACAAGTATGTTCTCCGTTTTCGTTTTAACAACCTTGTGCACATGTTATTTTGCGCAGCTATTCATAAATCAGTATTTAGTTTTTTGGAGTAATGGTTCAGTGGTATCGACTCGGCCTATGGAACCTAAGAACCCTGCTTCGATCCCCATAGTCGACAAACATTTTCATCAAATTAAAATTACCCATGTGGCTCCCCCACCACTAACATCTTTGGGAGCCGTGATTTGACGGCAGATAATCGCACTTCACGCGCATAAATATATCACTTACCGAGATCTGCTTCGGCAGAGTGCTACACCCAGTAATGGGTAAGAGACGTGATGATATATTTATATTTAATTTTATTTACAATTTTGATTTTAACACACAAATTTGTAAACTGTAAACTTATGTTTTAATTTAGAAATCGACCAATACGAATGACGCTTCGAATGATGTAGTAATTTATAGTTATCCTTGTTTAGTATTGTCAAATATCTTTTTGTTTGGGATAGTTTGTATAGTTATAAATAAGAAGAAATTATTAACTGCAGTGATATTAATAAAATTATCCAATGACAAAAAAAATAAAAATAGAGGGAGATGGGTACGCCCAATAAATAAAATATGAGAACAACAAGGAGACTAGAAAATTTTACTACAAGAAGTGAGATTAAATAACGCACAGACGTTTTTTAATATATTTGATTGAATATAGAACTATTTGACAAATTACTATCAATGATTGAACCGCTAATAAAAAGAATGTGATACTGATCTCTTTACATTTGTCAATAGGTATCTAAACATGATTTGTAAATGCTACTCAAAAATAGTATAAAATGTAAAACATATAACTAACACTCATTTTTATTTGCGAATAAACCTTAACAGGCAGATTCATAAAGTGGATTAGCGCTAACACCATTTTTTATTTCGTTTTTAATTCTCTTTTCAATATATGAAACAAGTTTATTTTAACTTGAGTTAAAAAGAATATTAATTAGCATCATATTTAATTCATTTCTTGAATCTGTTTTAATTTGAAACAGAGTTATACATAATATTAAAAACGGTGTTAGCGCTAATCCGTTTTACGAATTTGCCTATAAAAGAATAAACTCATATCGATCAAATATAATTAAGCTAGAAATATACACCTTAGCGAAAATTTGTAAAAATTAACATTGCAGATCAATAGTCTCATCCCTTTTTTTTCAAACGAGTAGATATTTATATTTAGCAAATTCACAATGATTAACAATGTACCGTTTGTGACTTTTGGATCCGTTTGTTCCAGTACCCTAGTGCAATGATTGAAGCGCTGGAGGCGGGAGAACAGCAGGTGAGCGGCAGCGGAACGCGGAGCTGCTGCTGCTTGTGTCTACCGCTGCGGCGGCGCCGCCCCTCACCCTCGAGCACTGCTGCGCCGCCTCCGCCCGCGCCTCTCGCCACCGTCAGCGGCAACACACCGCCGCCGCCCATGGTGCAGATGTTCTACTATGAGAACCGTGGCAAGTGCTGCAAGAAGCTGCTTAGGCATAATGGATATCCCAGCAAGGTAAGCATGAATTTCAAGTTCCTTTATAATGCGAAATGTGTGATGTAAACATCTAGGGATAATCATAATCACAAACAAAAAATACATAAAGAATACTGAAAAAAAAACAGTTATTTAAGACATGAGGACGAAAAACGTATTCGTCTGTGTATTATACAATTATTTTTATTCGCTAGAATAATTATCAATCTAATGCAAAAATAAAAATCTAAGGCTAAGAAATTTTTAATATTAGCACACTAAGTTCAACTAAAAGTAATCAACTTAAATTCATTTCCTTACCATACGATTTAGCATCTCGAGGTTTAAACAAAATTTTTAATCATTTCGATATAAAAATAACATACAAATCCAGTAATACCCTTGAAACTCTATTAGATAATCCGATAGATAAACTCGAACCTCTTCTTAAATCGGGAATTTACCTAATTTCATGTAACGATTGCAATAAAGTTTACATCGGGCAAACTAAAAGACAAGTAACAACTAGATTTAAAGAGCATTTTAAACTACGTTAAATATAGTAATCCTGGAAAATCGAGTGTTTTGGAACACATTTTTCATAATAATCCCAACATCAACTCAGATAATTTAAAATTACTAAAATCAGTTAATAATATTAGACAATAAGACGCGTATGACAGTATGAACATATTTAAAAATAAACACCGCTTGATTTGGATTTAGATTTTGATTTGAGTGAACTAGTTCATTCGTTCTCGTTCACCAAAAAGATTAGTTCACTAAACTAGTTCATTAGTTCACTTTCGATCACGAAATTTTTAAGACTGATGAACGGAAATCGTATTTTATTGTGATGAACAAGTGAACTTTTAGGATCTGGTTCTAGTATAATTTGACAGTAGACAGCAGAAGCAGAGTGGTGATCATAGCAACGACCACGAACGAATGAAGTATGAGTCTCGTTCACTCGTTCACTTGTTCTCCGTTCTCCGCTCTCCGCTTTCGATTCGACGTCATCGGCCGTGCCGCCGTGGTGGTGAATCATATCCGAATAGTTCGCAGTGAACTAGTAGTCTCGTTCACTCGTTCACTTGTTCTCCGTTCTCCGCTTTCGTTCGACCTCATCGGTCGTGCTGCCTTGGTGGTGAATCATATCCGAATAGTCTTTAATAAACTCACGAACTAGTTTGTGTCGTTCATTATAAGGAATAGTTCATATGAACTAGTTCGTTCACGAACTACACACCTCTATAATGTATATCTTTGAAATTATAGTTAGAGAGCTAGCGTGCAAAATGATGTCTCATTTATTCCAGTGACAGAAATAGATTTTTTAATAGAAAAATTAGATTTGGGAACGGGTGGAAACTATAGATGGCGCCGATGTGAATGCGGCGATTTTAAGGGTAGTTGTTGACATATTTTTTACAGGCTAATTTTCATTTTAAATTATAGACTTTGGTATAATTAAGTAATAAAAATGATAGACAGAAGTTTTGGCCGGTGACAAATGCGCGACAAAACCGGTCAATGTAGCAATCTTTATGGTGTCGTGTGGCATATTACTACTTGTAACTTTGACCTGGGTCCCATTTCTAACAGTAAATTGTTTGCCATCTTAAGTAATTAGTTTTGTAAGTTGACTGAAGCTTCATGCTTATTGGTTATTAAACACGGCTTATTGCTTCGTTTTAGTATAAATAGGTATGTACCTTTTCGGTAAGGTGGATTCAATCTTGACCACTAGCTTGGTTCACAAGTCGTGTAATCTTGGTTTTTCTCCTTGCTTCGTCTACTGATGATGAGAACTGAGTTCTCGAAATACGTACTTAGATTTATCTTTATATTGATTAAGGCTTAGGGATTAAATTTATTTTTAGTTATCAATCTATTCTCAGCATATTCAAGAAATGCCTTCTTAACCAAATAAAAATATTTATATTTCATTGTATTCATGATGATAGTACTAAAAAGTGATGTTAAATTTCCTTCTCTCAAATGAGAAGAAAATGTTCGTTTGGTGTCAAGTACAGTTCTCTTTTGACAAGTAGAAAATTGACAAATATAAAATTAAAGAATTTAGAATTAAATTATTTACAATTTAAATATAATAACCACATATTTCGGTCTGTCAAATATTTCTCCAGAAATAACATTGAATCAAAATACGCCCACTTCTTTGTCTTTTTAGCGGCAGAACCAGATGCTGCATAATTTTCTTGCCTCTTTGTTCTGTAAGTGCCCACTTAGCACTTGTCATTTACTTTTACATAATTTGGCTAAAATCAATTACAGTTTTAATACAATTTCGTTAAATACAATAATTGTAATCCTAAAATACAAATTTAACTTACCATCCTTTTTTTGAAAGCGTTTTGAAATGTGTCGGCAACATTTGTCAATAATATTTAAATTTGAATTCCCTGGCTTAGATTTATCAATTAATTAATACATCAATTTCGCTTGAGGTCCACTATTTATCATTTAATTTGGTTGATTCCATTTTTGAACTGTCATCAGATGACATAAATAATAATAAACATATGCACATAACCTGTCATAAACTGACATCGAGCAGCATCGAGCGTCGAGTAAAATTCAAACCAACTTGAAAATCAAACAACTCGACAGCACTCGACGCAAAACGATCGTTCAGTGTGACATCCGCCATTACAATACACGTGTTTGAAATTTGCTCGATAGCACACGTGTATTGTAATGGCGGATGTCTCACTGATCGATCGTTTTGCGTCGAGTGCTGGCGAGTTGTTTGAATTCATACATACATATATATCTTCACGCTATATCCCAACAAATGGAGTAGCACGAACCCTAAAATCACTCATAAAACATTCACTCATCACACTCATCAAACAATCAGCCCTCGTCAAACATTTTCATCCAAACAAACCACCCTCACTTCAACCACATTCATAGATCACTCCACATAAACTCATTCATTTATTACACCCGAAATCATTATCACACAACAAACCTTCAATCACATCATTCCTATTCACTTATCATGCATCTTCTTTCTTCAACGTATATAACATTTGCATAAAACATCTCAAATTACTCACGTTTACTCCTAACAATGAATCTAATAACGAAACTAACAACAAATCTACAAGATTAGAAAAGATGAAAGCGATAGTCTGCACTTGTATATAAAAGAAAAGTCCACACAATGCAGTAACTGAAACTGAAAGAAAAAGATAAGAAAAAATAATTATATTATCTAAAAAGTTATTCGGGCTATGACGAAAAGTATAATCTAGCAAGCACAACAAACATTGGTACTGTAACACGATGGGGTCTGTACATCGCGAGCGCGTAATTGATTCTAGATGGTGGAAAGGTAATAATGGACAAACCTTTCCATATTACTTTCGGCTTACTAAAATACTCTACTAGATTCTATATGGTGATTAAAACGATTGATTATTAATAATACGCACAATAAAACACATAACTTTATTAACAGACATAATAGAATAATAAGTAATAAAACAAAATATAAGCTGAAGTTAAACTAAGATAAAATACTAAATCCGCGCGAAAAGCGGGAACGGATGCGTTTTTGGTCACATCTTGACCAGCCGAGGACGCAAGCGTGACCACTGAGGCTACCGCTCAAAAACAGACGCTATGTTTCTGAGCGGGGTGAAGATATTATATGGAAAATAGACCTACAGGAACTACGGACTCTTTTAGAAGAATGCGCGGCATGATCGTGAACAAATCAAAAATTTTATATTTGTGAGCATGAGTGAGAGTTAGTATTTTAATGTCATTAGTAAGATAAATAAATAAATAAATATATCATCACGCCTTTTACCCATTACTGGGTGTGGCACTTTTCCGTAGCAGATATCGGTAAGTGATATATTTTGCGCTTGGAGTGCTGTTACCAGTCGTCTACTTACAGCCCCTACGGATGGGTGGTAGTTTTAACCGGGTTCTCTAATTCCATATGCCGACTCGGTAGCGCCTCTTACCCCATTAGTAAACCTATTATTTTGTCGTGACTGAAAGAAAATATGAAATATATACTCTCAATTACATAAAATAATTTTAATTATATTCTTATAATTTAAAAAGGATACCAATTTAATTACAGGATTATTTTCACTTTAGGTAAGTGGAACAAATTTAAAAATCTTTTTTTACAATAAAATTCCTTATTCAATTGTGAAAATACCCTGTATATGAATAATATTGTGCAGTACTGCCAGATTAAAAATAACTGATTATCAACACTTTAAGAAAATTATCGAATTTGGAGAAAAATTATTGTGTATTTTTGAGTATTTTTTTGTTTTAGTTTGAATAAAATTATCCAGTATTAGGAATTTTTCTGTTCATAGTATAATACGAGGGCAGGGTGAAAAATCCCTGAAAAATAAAACAGATGGCGCCACAATCGCAAATCTCATGTGACATTTGTGATGTACCAACTTTAACTAGAACGCATTAAAATTTTCAGGCTGATATGTCATTCAGTTCTGTTTTGACACTCATCGAAAGCAAGCAACCTTAAGGATTTTTGAAAACATGGAAAAAAAGTGAATTTCGCGTCTTGATTAAACATTATTTCTTGCGTGGAAAAAACATTACGCAAACCAAAGCATCGCTTGTGACTCCTCACCATCGATTGGAACGATTCACAAGTGTACTGATTTTAGTTGTGGTAGTATGACCACAAAGGACGCCGAACGTTTTGATCGTCCAATTGAGGTTATAGCGCCAGAAATCGTCGATAAAATCCATGGTATGATATTGGACGATCGGCGAGTTAAAGTGCACGAGCTGGCTGAAGCTATGAGCATCTCAACCGAACGGGTACGGAACATTTTTCATACATTTTTGGATATGAGAAAGCTATCTGCCAGATGGGTGCCGCATTGTGGACAACGCACCGGCGCACAGCTCCGCAGTCGCAATGGCAAAATTGCATGAATTGCGCTACGAATTGGTTTGTCATCCACCACATTCACCAGATTTGGCCCCCTGCGATTTTTATCTATTTCCAAACTTAAAGAAATGGCTCGGCGGAAAGAGATTTGACTCCAACGATGAGGTCATCGCTGAGACAAACGCCTATTTTGAAGGATTGCCAAAATCGTATTATTTGGAAGGGATCGAAAAATTTGAAAAACGTTGGACGAAGTGTATCGAGCTACAAGGAGATTATGTTGAGAAATAAAAAATGTTTTGATCAAATAAATCATTTCTTGTTTCATTTTTCAGGGACTTTTCACTCTGCCCTCGTATGAAAATAAAATAAATATTTATTAAAAAAATATAACGAGTACATATTTGTAAAATAATTAAAATTATGCTATAATTTCTAAAATTATGGTGTAATTATCGATTATGCTGTCCTATTTTTTATGGTAGAAACTTGAAACATATGTTGCCATTTCGATAATTTTGTCGCATCTGGCAACGCTGAGACCGAGTAACTATAATTGATTGACAAAAATATTTGAGCTGGCTTTTTTAGTAGGCAAGACTCATTACTGTCAACATCCATCTCTTGATTCATTTTTTAGGTTAAAGTTTTCCCAATTTGGTATTATTTTAAATAACCATTTTTATAAATAAAAGTGTAATAACATTTGACAATGACAATGGAAAACAACCATTACCTTGGTTATAAATCTATATAAGCTGTATTCCATTTGTCACTTCGTTCACTAAATCAGTTCAGATAAATTCGACAACTTGACTAAATGAACTGAATGAAGCAAACTGATGCACTTATTGGAGTGAGTTACTTCAAAGTAAATTAGAATCTGTAATTCTAGTACAGGAAATAAAGTCAGCGAAGTAATCCAGCGAAATAAATAAGTGATCTGGTTCAGTAAATGTAAGTTAGATCTGATTCAAATGGCAAACGCCTATAGTAATATGCGATTTTACTCGTTAGCATCAATTTACTCATTAGTAACCAACAGTTAACTCCTTTTACTCAATTATTTTGTTTGTTGATGTTTCTATGTTTTTACGCAGAGACGACTTTGGTGAATAAAAAAAAAATTGTATTTGGCAATTTTCAATTTCTTTAATTTCAAATATATCATTACTTACAAAAAGAAAACAAGTTTAATGTGTAGGAAAAGTGGGTTTTCAAGCTCGTGTAAAATTAATGCACTTGCTACGCTCGTTCATTTAACTTTTACACTCGCTAGAAAACTAGCACTTTCTTTTACTTATTAAACAATTTACTATTTTTGGCGTAATCATGACTGACTTTTAATCACGCGTCCAGCTCTAGACCTTTTAATCGATTCCTGAGGCTTTTTTGTTCGTACATTTTTTTATTTAACAGAAATAAACATCAACAATTATAAGAAAACTTTTAAAATACATATTTGAAACTTGCCTTCCTAAAAGAATTAGTTGTTAACTTTAATTAGTATTTACTTTCCCTGGAAGCCTATTCCAAGCTTGCGTTCCTGCTTTCAACGCTCTTCGCCTGCATCGGTGGCCGTTCGTCCGGTCTTTGGCGGTCATGCGAGCATGCCGCCGCCGCACGCCACACGCCACACGCACTCGAAGCAACCACTCGTCAAGTTTTTGGCGGCAGCTAAGCGCTGGAACTCTGTAATTAGCTGAACTTGTACGTGCTAATGTAGGTACAGCAATTATATCTGATGATTTAAATTGGCGTTTTGATGTGGTTAATTTCCCGCATGCGGTGCGCCCGATGCCTGATGGAATTTTTGTAACTGAATTTGCTGATTTTAATTGGTGGAAATTGACACAAAGCTTCCAGAGACTTTATATAATTTTCCGACCGCCATCAAGGCTGAAATGAAATGTTGGAATTTTAATATATTTTACATTAACCTACTTTTTAATTGTTTTTTTTTTGTCAGTAAAAATTCAATTATTTCATTTGTATGTAACATAATTAAAAGTATAAATTTATTTTTAACATAAAAAGTGTCTGTAGATACATTTTTTTCATGCTCCTAATTAAACTAGCTTTGCTTACTAACTAATGATAATTACCAAGTGGGATAGCCAAGGGGTATGTTTAGCTGTTTAAACATTCCCCTTTAGCTTAATAATTGATTTTTTTTATTATTATTTGTCAATCAAAAATAGAAGTTAAGGTAAATTGAAAGTTAAGAATTTTTTTTTTTTCATCAACTATTTTTTCAACTGTTTCAATAGTAAAAGAACGCTATTTCAGGATTTTTTCTGTTACCATGGATACATCATTGTTTTTTTGGTAAAAAAATAGCATTTTTACTACAGTTGTCATGTTAACGTAAATAATTTTGGAAATTTATTTCATTTTAATTCGAATAAATCTACGAAATTTTCTATATAAGTTGGTAAAAAAAATATGTTTCAATCGGTCTAAAAATACTATTTCGAGTCTCGCATTATTGTCAGACTCCGACATACGTGCGTCGTTCGGTAACATTTATTACTCGACCCGAAAACTTGTATTTTTAGTCCTAATGAAACAAATAGTATATTAAAGAACAAGTTTCATAAGTCAATCTGTTAACGCACGAGTCCATGTTTAGAAAACGAGCCGCTCTGCGGCGAATTTTTACAAAGGACGAGTGCGATAATATGCCTTATGAATCGTGATCTTTAGACTATTTTTTCAATTGAGGTCAATTTATAATTCTGTTAATATAAGTTGGTGTTTTTTTATCATTTGTGTTGGTAGCGCTTTTCATAATAAAAATAATTTTTTTAAATAATATTTTTGACAATTAATCAATGTTTTTTTCTGTATTGTGCATGTTGTGATTTTTGTATTATTATATCATATTGTTTTACTAATATTTCGACACTGACATTTTACAATTTTAAGATTATGTGACACTCATCTGTCAGAATCATACCAATTCCTACAAAATAAAAAGCGCCAAAAACAGCGCGCATATAGATCTCCATGATGACGTGTTTACAGTGCGTTTATAGAGCTATAAGAACAACGAAATAGAAAATAACTATTTTGTTTAGTTTTTCTTTAAATTATTGTAACTAGGTACTCAAGTATTATACTTAAATGTGACAGTTTATTTAATCTACTGCTTAAAACGATATTTTCGTTTACGGGTTAAATACCGAATAACTTATGATAGACAACTCAGTGGAAGCGTGTCGGCCTGTGGAATTGAGAATCCGAGATCAATCCCCGCAGTCGACAAACTTTACTCCACATTCAAATTACCCCTGCATTATCATCGTCAGAGATTATGATTTGACGCTTGCATTTCACGCGTAAAATATATCACTGTAATCAGGGCCGGTTTTGCCATAAGGCGGGTGAGGCGACCGCCTCAGGCCTCCGATTTTTACCGGCCTGATAAAAATGAGAATTTTTATATATAAAAAAATTCATATACAATTACTAGGCAAAATAAAAATTTAATTTTATAAATACTAATTTCCGCAACTAATTGTTTTGTATTTTAGGTATATATTATACCTAAGTACATGTGGCAGCATTGTGTAGTCGCGTTGTGGCAGTAACAGTAGTACGTAGTGTAACAAAGCGGATACTGAGCGTCGCGAACGCGAATTATTAGATGTGAGTGAAACGTTTCGCGGTTACTATTAATTAACTGAATAAAAACGCCCCATAAAAACACAGATAACTTTATTTAACTAATGAGCTATATTACGAATAAAATTATAATAAAATAAAACTAGAAACATTTATAGTTAACTAAATGATAATAAAACGCACGCGAAGCGCGAAAACGGATTCGACGTCGGTCACATCTTGACCGGCCGACGGAACAAACCTGGCTTCACTGATGCTAAAACTTAAAACCAGACGCTAAGTTCTTAAGCGGGGGTGAAGAGTGGTATTTTGGGGATGCAACACATGGCCGAATACTGCAGATGACCACACACATTCGTTGCCACGATAAGATTTTTCTCAGAATCTTATCGCGCAAAACAGAGAAGCAAACTAACAGAATATCTGCAGTCAACTCAAAAACCACCTTGTTAGCATCGTCACATAGCACAAAGTGTATAGGCTACTCCACACAATCCCTCAGTTCAAGAAAAATATATATTGATTATTAAAAATAGATTACAAGCAACATTTCCAAATATAATGAGTCTCCTACAAATATATTTAATGCATCCTTTATCAAATGCATCCGCTGAACGATCTTTTTCATGCTCAAAAAGAGTAAAAAATTAACTACGCCCGACCATGTCCCAAGAGCGATTGCAATCACTAGCCATATTAAATATAGAGGCAGAGATTTTGAAATCCATTGGTTGTAATGTCATTTCAAAGAAAAATCAAGAAAACAGAAATTGTATTAATGTATATTTCGCATTTTATAATTAATTTTTAATTTTATGTTATTACAGTATGAGACTGTGATTTTAGCTTCATGTAGGTACTGACTGAATAATAATAATTTTTTAATCCTGTGTAGGTGCAATTTTTGTAATTTTTTGTTACGTGACTATTTGTATTTTATGATTTTTTAAATATAAATATACATTATCGTTACATTTATGTACTATTTTTTTTTCTTCTGGATACCTTTATATGGCATATAATACCTCCCCCCTCACCGCCACTGGCCTCTAATTTCCTTCCGCCTTAGGTCTCCAAATTTGTAAAACCGGCACTGACTGTAATGACAGTGTGACACACCAGTGATGTGTGATAGATGTAAAGATAGTCAATATAACAACTAAATTAATTAAACATATTTATAAGATGCACGAAATCAGTTAACAAGAAGTAATGATATTTGTTAGAAGTTAGACAAAAGTTATTAGTTTACTTTAGTAAGCCATTTTAGAAATGGTATAAATATCTTTTGTTTTTCACATAATGTTTGGTAAAAATTATAGCGTCATTTTATAATTTACATGTCTTCTTTTAGAAAATCCTGGCTGCAGTACTGTACTGCCCAATGTTTTAAAATTATTTTGAAGAAAAATATGTGAAATACAATTTAATTTGCTGCTACTTTTATTTTGAGATATTTTTTCTAACATAATTTGAAATTTATGGGAGGTGAAATTGTTCTCCAACTATTCATTATCGGTCTGATTCTGAGAAAAGTTTTAACTAATCCTGAATTTTGGATTAGTCAAATTAAAGTAAACTATATTCACAAAAATGTTTAAATTAATCCTAATATAAACCAATTTGTTTTCATAATGTGTTTTAGATTAACTGTTTAATATCAAGGGTAGAATAAAGTTAGCTAATCCAAAATGCAGGATTAGTTAAATCGGCTGTAGGAGTTTAAAATACCTTCCATTATTAGAAGTTTTCTAAGTACTTTTTTCCATAAAACTAAAACAGTTGTAATGTTTTTACTTTGTAAATGTCCATCATGTGAGTTTAAAAGTACTGCTGTTTTAAAACAAAGAAATAAAACCCATTATTTATTTACTTTAAAATTACACAAGTAGTTTATTTATCTTTTAGTGTTCTCCATTACTTCATTTTTAGTTGGATGCAGCTCTTCCATTTCCTCTTTAATTTCATTTATTTGTCAGTGTTATCCGTCAGCAATATTTCTCTAAATATAGTAGTAATAGGTTCGACCTTTCACGGAATCTATTTCCGTATCCAATTTTTCTTCGCAACAAATGATCTTAATTGCAAATGCCACGACCAAATTACTTACCATCCACTACATTCGTCATTCTGTCAAACCTCATCAATCAGAGAGCTTTTACCTTCTTAATGTAAAGGTAATCAACGCGATGAACTACCAGCTTTGATGATGAAGTCACTTGTATTATAAAAGTTAAACTAATTAAAATATTATACCATAGTTAACATAATCATATCCCGACAACTTAATATTACTATATAAAAAGCATCATTGTGGCACGTGGTTTACCTGTTACTTATAAATATATCTTAACGATTTAAAAAAAAGAGGGTATGTACATTTTGTCGAGAAAAAGAACGATTATCTATTTTGTTATTATTAATATTTAAAATGAAAATATAAATAATAAAATATTCTGAATAACTACAAGCTATAAACATTAAAAAAAAATAAAATTTATTATAAAAATAAGTCATAATTTTAAGCAAAATGTTGCATCTTCTTAAAGAAAAAATACAGAGATGCAGCTTCTTTTATGAAAAAGGTAAAAGCGGAACGATCAAATACAACACATTTATCAAGAACATAATGATATTTATATTTTAAATTGATTATTTATTAGTGTTCAGAGGTCAGATAATAACATTTTCAGAAAATTCGTGTTCAACTCGAAAACCGTAGCCCGAAGATTTGTACTAAAATCCGGACTCTCCGGGCTGAAACTAAGAGGTGGAAACTGCCTTCGCATTCCTACTCGTAGTGTAGGATAGAGGTCGGCAAAAATATCCGATATCCGAATCCGATCCGATCCGATCCGAAGTCGGATTCGGATCGGATCGGATCAAAACTCTTTCGGATCGGATTCGGATCGGATCCGATCCAAACTTCGGATAAAATATCCGATCCGAGAGTCGGATAAAAGATCCGATCCGAAAGTCGGATAAAAGATCCGATTCGAAAGTCGGATAAAAGATCCGATCCGAAATTTACATACATAACATTTAGGTATACACTCTTAGTAAAAACATAAATTCCAATTCGTCTCTAAAGAAATATAACGCTACGTTATATTTATAAGCATTTATGTTCTGTGATAAAAATGACAAAATAACGTTACAACAAAATATGTCTCTTTAGTTTTTTATAACAAAATTATTTATTAAATTACATCTATAACTGTTATTTTTCTTTCGAGTATGCAACGTTAAAATTGGTTTAGTATAATAAGGAAAAACTGTACTGATCTAATGACACGTCTGGTCGGATCGGATCTCGGATCGGATTTCTGATCGGATTTCTGATCGGATTTCGGATCGGATTTCGGATCGGATTTCGGATCGGATTTTGGATCGGATTTCGGATCGGATCGGATCAGATACCAAAATTTTCAAATATGCCGACCTTTAGTGTAGGACTACCATAACTCAAAATAAATAGCCTTATTTTTATTTTTTTTGTTGAGTACTCTCTTTTCAGTTATTATATTAAAATTGGACACTAGTATTGTAAAATACACTATTAATTTTTATAAAATTAGTAAATAAAATAATTCGCGCCTTTTACCTATTACTGTGTGTGGAATTATGCCGTACCAGAGCTCGGTAATTGAAATATTTTGTGCATAAAGGGCGGATTTCTGCCGTCAAATCATGGCCCCCAAAGATAATAGTGAGAGGGGGAGCCATAAGGACAAATTTAATGTGCAAGGTATATTATGTAATATTTTAATTCATTTAGCGAGAATTAAACATATATAGAGATAAGTTGGTATTACTATATGAAATGTAGTGATATTAAACTGCATTCATAATTACTAATGTCAAATAATGCTTGCATTGACATCGATAAAATCGAAATTAATTATAAATACTAAGTGAAATGTTTGCAAATTCCAGATTTTTAAATTATAATAAATGCGATATATTTATTTATTCTATGCTGTACAACAGGAACTACAGTACAGGATTCGGACTCACCGAACTGCAGTGTGGTATTTAATATATTTTTTAGTTTAAGTAAGATTCGGACACGGCCGTATCACTGCTCACACCACCGAAATACCGGTTAGTTAGCTAGAATTATAATTTTTTATAAATAAATATATAAAATATAAACATATCATCACACATTTTACCCATTCCTGGGTGTGACGCTCTGCCGAAGCAGATCTCGGTAAGTGATATATTATGTGCGTGAATTGCGGTTACCAGTCGACGAATCACGGCCCCAAAAGATATTAGTGGTGGGAGAGCCACATGGGTAATTTTTAAATTGGTGAAAATGTTTGTCAGCTGTGAGGATCGAACCAGGGTTCTCAGGATCCACAGACCGACTCGATACCATTGATCCATATCCCATTTATTATATTTTTTTGACAATGCTAATTTTAATATAAACCAGAATTTAATAAATTAATAACATTTTTATTTTATAGAAAATAAACAGGTGAAAATTGATATATTTTATGTAGGTACTAGTACTTCGTTCGCGTGGGCTACAATTTAATGCGAGTACCCGACATGCGATGCATTGCACCTCAAAGAAAATGTTTGTGTACAGTTGTCCCTGTGAAAAGCATGGATTTTCTAAATTTAGTCCATACACTTGTAGCGATTGTCCCTGTGCTTTGTTGATGGTCATTGCAAATGCGAGTCGTACTGCAAACGTCTGAATTCGAATGGCATAGGACTGAAGCTTTATTATACTTATATGTTAAGATTGGTTCTCGTCTATGCCTATACCAAATTTGAATCGAATCAGTGCAGTACTTTTCAGCCTAGCTAGCGGCCATTTTGTTTCAAGATGGCGGACTGAAGCTTTATTATACCTATATGTTAAGATTGGTTCTCGTCTATGGCTATACCAAATTTTAATAGAATCAGTGCAGTACTTTTCAAGACAACTTAGCAAAGTTTCATCGCAATCGGATGAATGATATAGGAACGCATACGGAACAAACAAACAAAGAAACAAACAAACAAAGAAACAAACAAACATTAATTTATATATATATATATATATATATATATATATATATATATATATATATATATATATATATATATATATATATATATATATATATATAGATTTATTTTTCTTTATTGACCATTTAGGGTCAAAAGCGAGGTTCTGCTGAGGGCTGTTCTTCTTCCTAACCCCCATGAATACGTCACAAACATATCCTGGCCGGGATTCGAACCTGCAATGCCAAGGAAGTGCGACGCTAGTCGCTCAACTACAAAAAATAAAATATCGTAAAACAACTAACATAGGTCAAAAATCAAGACGTAGACCTTTATTATGCTAGGTTACCTGTTTTCTTTTTTATTTATGTTCCATTTCAAAGTTCTCTACAAATGTAAGTTCTCACTAATTATTCACTTATGGTGCTATTAATTATAATTTGTATGTTGTATCACAAGTTTTTACAAAAACTCCACTAATTGATCATTGAAATTGTTAATTGTGATTGCTAATTGAATACTGTGATCGAAGTTTTACTAATTTTTTATTATAATTAACTCAAAATGACCATTATTTCATTAAGAGTTAATATAAAAATACGTTATCTATCGGTAACTGCAATTACAAATTTTTCTTATTCTTTTTAAAAAAATTATTAATTACTAAAACTTGCATAAAAATGAAAAATTGTTATTTTTTAGGAATGAAGGAAATCCTGAAAGGCAATTCATTCTTGTGAAGGACAATTTTTAATCGAGTATAATAAACTGTCTTATCTCTCTCTCTGACCGTAGCCCGAAAAATGCGATCGGAATAAAAGATTTTTCAAGCCATTTTCCATTCAGTTCTTGGCAATTTCCTTTGGCGCGGCAAAAAACGCTCAGCGAGATAATCGATAAAAGTATTGTAAATGAAAACGGTACCTTCTCTTGAATATTTCATGGTAATGTTGTGACTTTTTGGGAACTTTACGTATTTTGATATCACGAAAATCGCGGCGAACAAATTTCAAACAAAACCCATTAGTTATATTTACGGTGTAAAGAGAACCGGAAGAGGTGATGGACTTGGGAAAGGGGATTCCAGTGGCGTAGAGCGGAGAAGAAATTGCGGGTTATTTGCATTTTGTAATTAGGCCAGTGGTGAGTTTAAGTTATGACTTTAAGGGTGCAGGGAAATAATGTTGCGAAGGGTTGGTTAATTAGCTTTGAGGAATGGAGCAACGGATCCTGATGAAACAAGATGTGCATGAAATGAGGACTTATTTCAATGTAAATTCACCGTATTTAGATATTACCTACCTAGTAATCATTCTTGATTATTGAAAATAGGCAGAATACAAATTGTATCATATTACTTTGCATACAAATAAATATAGATAATGAAGTATTTCATAACCAAGATATTTTATTTGTATTTTGTCATTTCATTATGAAAGGAAAAAGAAAAGTTACTACTTTTGTTAAAATATCTATAAATAAAAATAAAAATTATATGTCAACGTTATCTGATACTATTTACATGAATACAACTTTTTTTAATAAGAAAACTAGAAAAAATACATTTTAAACTCCTTTTTAATGGAAATTAATAAATTTCAGTGAGAGTTAAGCTATATTCACAAATCGAAATTAGTTTTTGTTTTATGTTTTCCATTTTTGTTTTAATAACCTTGTGGACATGTCATCTTATGCAGCCATTCACAAATCAGTATTTAGTTTTAATTTTAACACAAAAGTTTGCAAACTCCAAACTTATGTTTTAGTTTTACGTTTTATACTTAGGAATAGACCAATAGGACGAAGCGTAGAATGATGTAGTAATATATACTTGTCTCTTTCTATCATCCTTCGCATTGACGATAACCTAAGTTTATTTTTATTCGCGTGTCAAAATGAATGAAAATAAAAACTTTCTTATTATGATAATATTATCTTGCTCTTCCAAAAAATACGAAAGTAAACAAACAACATATGACAGCACGTATAACTTCTGACACATCTGACAGTTACATTTACTGTATTACTGATCTGAGTATAGCCGATATTCTAAAGTTTATGATAGATGTCACTACAAACTAAAATCGACAAAAGCAAAACTATTTGTGAATGGCACCTAAAAACACATTAAAACATAAAGCATAAAACAAAAACTAATTTCGATTTGTGAATGTAGCTTAATATGTGTAAAATCATGCAAACTTTGTGCCCAATTTAACAATAAATGAATTAAAAATTTAAAAATCTGTTCTACCCAAACCATTCTTTTATCTCTTTGCTATCGAAAGTACTGTTGGATGAAATATAATCATTTGTTATACAAAAGATATTTCAACACTAGTGATCCATGTTTTCACTTAATTAGGTAAATGACATTCTTAAGTTATAATTTCTATAAATTTTTGTAAATATGTATTGTAATTGCTAGCTGCAGATAATAAGTATACAATTACAGAAGACAGTGTTTGACGAATAATGTAAATCTAATCTCAGTTTTGACTTGGTTATTATAAACTCAATAACGTAATAATCCAAAATAATATATGAAATAATTTTAAAATAGGTACATGTTTTTGAAGTATATTGGTTATTTGTATCTTTGGAATCAAAATGTTTTTCTTCCGGTAAGCATTGAATGTAGCTCAACTATATTTTACTAAACCCGTTTTTAAATATATCATTTTTTCAGTTTTAAAGTTTGTTTGATTTGTTTAATTTTCACATGGATCATTAAATCTGATGTAGCATACATAAATATTCAAATACACCATTATCATCGAAGCGTAACTTAAAAGGCAATTTTAATGATATTTGGATCGGTTGAAATTTATTTGCCGAAACATAAGTTGATATAAAAAAAAAATAGATTGCTATTTTCTAATAACTTTGGATAAACAAGACATTTTATTATTTTATTACAAATTTTCAGTGTTTAGTTTACGTATTGTAATATGTAGATATTTTTCTATTCCTGCTCTGAAATGCTTTTTTTGTTAGTTTTTAATGCTGAAATCGACTGTTTGTTGCATTTCTGTATTGTATTTTAAGTCATTTAGTCAATTTTTCAAGTTATTAAACGATTCCACAGAAATGCTTTATATCATTTAAAACAATTTTTGACACAGCAGTTATAACACAGGAATTAATTATAATTTTTAATATTGTTCATAGATAAGTAACAAATAAAATATTGTACGGCACACGTAAGTTAATTGTTTTTTCAGACGACCACTTATGAAAGTAACCATAAGAAGATCATAAGCTACTACGGAAAGTAGAAAATAACATACACTGATATGTTAGCATAACACACATTTCTAACATCTCAGGTGAAGTTCCGCTGATTAACAACAGATGGCGTTACGATGAAAAAAATAATAAAATAAATGAAAAGAATGTGTATTATTATTTAAATCGAAGTTTTGGCAGATTTTTCAATACGCACAGATAAATCTTATTTTTTTAAATTAGTAATTACTTATTTACTAATATTTTTGCATTATTCAATATTTTGACATTACGGTTAGTACAGTTGGTACCTAATCTCAAACGTCAAACGTCAACGCTTACCGACAAAAACGCATCAGCTGTCAAAGTGTAACAACATTGCTCTTGTAAACTTTTTTTAGAAATATTTTGTCGTCGTCTGAAAAATAGTGTACATACTCGTAACTAGCTTGAAAGTGTGATAACTGTGCTCGTGTACTAAAATCACTCGGCGCTGCGCACCTTGTTTTTAAATTTGTACACTCGCACGTTATCTTACACTTTCGATGCTTGTTATGTAATATATTATTACTGCCTCAAGGAGCTGATAGGCTCGTCTAATCAGCTTGCCAGTAAATTTATCCTTTCAGCAGTAAAAACTGTTTTACTATGCTAGTAACGTAAAATACTATTGCAGAATACTTAGGTAACATAGCAATGAATTTTACTATTGAATGTTTATTGTTGCCATAGGAATGCAGTAGAATAATAGTATGTATAACACATATCGAAAGTTCTTTGTTCGCGTTCGTTTTCGTTCAACAAAGAAACATTTTCAACGTTTGTTACACAAGAAACTATTTTATACGACTATAAATGAAAGTATGCTATTTCAGCAGTCATTTGACAATGAAAAATTGTTGCAACAAGAATTTATTTTACTTTCCCAAATATTGCCAATAGCAACAAGAGAGAAAATAACATTCTCGCTTATCCCCAATAACAACAAAGAGAAAAGTAACATGTGCGCTTCTTAAAAAATGATTTAAAATTTTTTTCAAGTTATTTTTTTAAATGGTCGTATGAAAATATTGTGTGCAATTCGAGCAGAAAGTGTTCTTGCCGCCTCGATCATCAATTTCCTTGCGCGATTGAAAATGGACTACTTTTTCCTCTAAGTACACAAATTAGTTACTGCCGCTAGCATATGGATATTGTTTATTGAAACAAAACCGAGAGTAACAACAATTCAAGAGCGGCAAAGACACTTGCTGTTCGTGGTACACATATTGTTTTTGTACAACTGTTTATAGACGTTCGAAAAATAATTTTAGAATATTTTTGACAGTATTTCTATTTTATATTCATGTGCCTTGGCATCAATCAACATTCAACAATCTCCATGTGCCAGCAGTAATAGACTTCTTTCTGGTCTCACAAAGAACTAAATCCTTCTGTATTCTTAAGTTAAACCATTATAATAATGCTCTTTTTAAATCTAAATTTCTAAATGACTATTCAGTAATTGTGCTATTGTGTTTTTATGGATCATCAACTTTATTATGTGGTCTAAGTCATTATATCTATTTTTATGAGTACGTTTCTGACAACGGCTTCACTCTGTCTTTCGATTTTGGATGGAATAGCATAAAAAATTATCTTTCTAGATCTAGGTTTTTAGCTCAATGATTCTCAAATTAAAAAAATAATAATAAATATATAAAAATCCAGGACAGACCCTTACTTTGGTATATGCGAATGTATGTAAATCGTTCACTCGGTCGCCTGTCGATCACTTTATTTTTGTCCTTACATACATCTCCTGTATTTTTTTAGTTCGACCTCCAGATGACCTAGATATTTCAATATTTAAAAAAATTGCCAAATTTTTGCCGGAAAAATGTATTTTAGTAATTTTTAGATTTTTCAACGATTAAGATTTTTATGCGATAGGTGTTTCAAATTTGTATACATAATAAAGTTCTTTTTTGTTTTTGGAGTATGTGGCTCAGTGGTATCGAGTCAGCCTGTAGATTTGAGAACTTTGGTTTGATTCCCACAACCGATAAACAATTGTTACCACATTAAAATTACCCTCGTGGCTTGCCCTTCACTAACATCTTTGGGGGCCGTGATTCGATGGCGGGTAACCTCACTTCACATGCATAAATATATCACTTACCGAGATCCGCTACGGCAGAGTGCAAAACTGCTACTGAAACTTATAATTAATTGAAAAAAGTACCCGTATTGTGGAAGGACAAGTCATGGTTTCTCCATCAAAACAATGCGCTGGCTCATTCCGCAATGTCTGTCTCGTCATTTGCTTAGACACTGCTTTACAACACTGATACTTTAATAAAGAAATTAAGCAATATAAATTAATCGAACTTAGAATCCGCAACTTAACTCGTATTACTCTACAATTAAAATAAAGACTCAGTTTAGACTTCAACTCAAATAAACTCGATATTTCAACTTCTTAACTCAACTCAACTTACTAATCTCAAATAACTCAACTCAAAATATCTTACTAGATCTGACTAACAATAAAGTCTTAGTACAAATTTACAACTCACAGCTTTAAAGACTGCTGAAGACGAACTCAAACTTAGCAAAACTGTTTTGATCAATGTCTGTAACTAGACTGTCGAACTGAATTCACACATCAGCCCTCGATGGGTGAATTCACACCCACTAGCCCCCATTTGAGCATCTTAACACTAACTTTACATTGGTTGATATTCGAATTTCACACTATTATTGGTCAAGCGATTGCTAGATTACTTCGGGAGTTGAAGAGTGCGGAAATTGCGTAAGGCATCTTCAACGGATTTTTAGTTCTTGGAAAAGGCACACCCTTGTAATCTAACGAACACTGACCTCGCCCGAAATCGCCTTCGCTTCTTAACAAACAACCATAAATAAGTCACTCTTTACTTTTCAAATCCAAACTGCAGAAAAACGTCACATAACTCTAAAAGACAATTAACCAAAAATACTTCTAAACTTTTAACACAATACGAAAGCGATTCTGAAAGCGTAACAAAAATGTCTAAGATCTTGCTGGATACCGCACAGCATGTAATCTAATATTCTTCCGCGAAACTATACTTGGTGGAACACACACCATGTGTGTTACACTACTCGTACATTGTCATAGAAACATTTTCAAAAAGAATAAAAAATCTTTAAATTAAATATTACGTACTCTATTAATCGATGAGCTTAAGATATGGATACTTCTATTGCGGTTCATATTACAATTTAGAAAATATGACATTTTTTCGTTAAATTTAGAAATGTTGTCTAGGTCATTATGGCATTATCCCTGCAGTACGCCACTGTTCACAGTGTTTAAAGCGCACAAGCACGTCCGCGAACAGTGAGCAAGGTACCGCTGAGCGTCCACCGCCTTTGTTCCAGAACTGTCGTCGTTTGTCACTGCAACCATTTATCAGCCACCAGAGATAATTAATGAATTATTACTCTGTTAATGCCTCTGATACTGTACCGACACTGTTGGAGTCATACATCCATTATACGATTTTTAACAGTGCGGATCTGCGTGTGACGGCGATGGTGGAGTTATGCTGAGCCAGAGGAATGAAACGATGTGGGAAGGGAACTCATGAGAACGTGTGCTGGTATGAAACGTTTGATTGCGATGTGTTTGAGCGGCCGTGATGGTTATATGTGTGCGTGGATTAGGAACAGGTGTCTGTGACAGGACCAGTTCAAGGAAATTTCGAAGGGTATTGTTTGTAGAACCTGGAAATTGATGATTGGGATGTGTAAGACTAATCTAGGTTATATTAACATCCCTTCAACATTATGTCACGCTCTTATTACTGTATCGGGTTGTTTGGTATCACCTTTTATGTTTTATTTCATTGTTTCGTTATTAGGTACCAGGAATTTAATTTATAGATTAAATATTTGCAAAATAAATTGCCATAGTACCCTTAGCTTTTCAATCACATTCTCTTTTTATTGCTTGTAACTTTTATAATTTCACTTGAATCCATTTTCTTTGTGTTCTATTTTAACTTTAGGTTAAGCACATTGATTTGGTTGTCAATTAATTAGCAATAGTGCGCCGTGAAGTTGATTGTATTACAGTAAATAAAATATCCTTATTCTAAACTCATTTCCCTTTCTTATATTTATTTTTCATAAGATTAAAATCATTATTTATGTTACACCAAATCTATCCAAGTGACATTCACCATCAAACGAGCAACATGCCCTGAAGTATCAATAAACAATCAAACCTTGCCCGTAAAAACAGACGTAAAATATCTAGGCATGCATCTAGACAGGCGTTTAACCTGGAAAAATCATTTATCATCAACAAGAAAGCAACTAGATATAGAAATAAAACAAATGTACTGGTTAATAGGACGCAAATCAAAATTATCATTACAAAGCAAAATATTACTACATAAAATTATAATAGTACCTATATGGACCTACGGCATACAGCTCTGGGGCTATGCAAAGCAATCCAACATCAATCTGATACAACACCTCCAAAATAAAACATTACGTATCATTGCAAATGCACCATGGTTTGTAAATAATGAAACATTGCACACAGATCTACGAATAAAATACGTAAAGGAACAAATAAAAACTTTCGCCACTAAGACTAAATTACCATCCTAACGAGATAGCAATAAACCTCCTGAACAACGAGAACGAAGTCAGAAGACTAAATAGAAGAAAACCACTAGACTAAAGTTTTATTTAAATATAATGTAATTATAATATGACAAATGTTATGTTAAGAAGGTACACCGATGGGTGATTCCTTCACGCATGCTATCTAAATATATCAAATTTGCAGGTCGGCCTAAATTCAGGCTAGTTGTGAATAAATTTAAATAATAAAAAAAAAATTATTCATGTTATAAATGAATTTAGTCATATTTATTGTTATTTATGTGGTGGCTAGCTCAGTGATATAAAGTCGGCCTGTGGATCCTGAGAACCCTGGTTCGATTCCCACAGGCGACAAACAATTTTCACCTTTAAAAAAATACTACCCCTGTGGCTCCCTCACCACTAACATCTTTGGAGGGCGTGATTTGAAAACTGGTAACCGCACTTCATGCGCTAAATATATCACTTACTGAGATCTGCTTCGGCAGAGTGCCACACCCAGTAATGGGTAGAAGGCGTGATGATGTATTTATATTTATTTATTTATTTATTTATTTATTCTTCTTTATTTCGAGTTTGTAAATATGTTAATCGTAAATTATTTGCATTCTTTTCTAGACTTTCCTTATTTTTGGCGATCATTTATTATGTACTTTATATTTTCTCCGTCATCTCCTTTGAGTTTAGTCGAGGTTCAACCAGTGATATCGGAGTTCGTTCATAGCAACGTAAGAGTTTTATAATACTCGTAAATGAATTTGTATTTATGAAATATTTATAATGGTTATTATTGATTTAATTTAAATTTATACAATGCCTTCCTTAAATTTAAATTCTTTTACGTTAAAATTGAAGGATTTACTAGTTAATTATTATTTTAAGTAAGTACTTAACAATTAAGAAAAGAGTTATGATACCACCAGGATTTGAACCTGGAATCTATGAACTTCTGTCATATGCTTTAAAAGAAGATCCCGAGTTTGAATCCCACTCAAGCCAAAAAAAAAAAATGAACCACCATGCCTCGAATCGGTGAATCTGGACCCTGTACCAGCGCTGGGCAAGCTACTTAAAAAAAGTAGCTAAGCTACAGCTACAGCTATTCTTTAAAAAAGTAGCTAAGCTACAGCTATAAGCTATATTTTGTAAAATATAGCTAAGCTACAGCTAAAAGCTTTCGTTAAAGTAGCTGTTAAATTTTAAAGCTACTTTTTTAAATTATTGTGAAATAATTAAATTTGCCATTGTCATATGATCAGTCTTTTGTTATAATGACTTTAATCTACTATTATATACATAAATATCAAAAATAGCAAATACCAACTGGCATCTACTGTGTATTTTTGCGTATTAGAGCCAGTTAGAACAGGCAACAAATAATTATTTTGTGTGAGTTTAGCTTGTACGCATGCGTACTTTGTTGACCTTCTACTTAAAAAGTAGCTTTAGCTACAAAAAGTAGCTTTAAAAGTAGATTCAGTTGTTATTTTTAAGCTAACAGAAAAAAAGTAGCTAGCTACAAGCTACAGCTATATTTTTTCACAGTTAGCTAAGCTACAGCTACAGCTAAGGTAAATGTAGCTAAGCTAGTAGCTCAGCTACAAAAGTAGCTAGCTACTGTCCAGCTCTGCCCTGTACTATGTCGAGATTAAGTTCCTGTTAAACACAGTAGCATAAATAAATAAATAAATAAACCAATAAACCAAGCTACGGTCGCCATGTGATTCAAATCCGATTTTGTACTAATTTTTCTCTCTATTTTGTTATGTATTATACGCTTAGTTAATTTAAAGCATATGATCGGAGTTCATAGGTCCCAAATTCACGTGAAATAAAATAGGTACTACGAAACAAACTTAAATACGTTACATAAATAACTATTTTTAAATGGAACCTGATTATATTAACTACATATTTAACAATAACAAATAAATGCTTAATTTTTTTAGATTAAATAAGCACACCATGGCAATATTTATCAAAAATACTTGCAATTGAAGTTATTGTTAAGTTTATTATAACTTTTTATTAAAAATATTTGTAATTTATTGAATATTATGAATGAATGAATTGAAAGCTGTTATTGTCAATTTTGGAACAAGTGCTCATTATAATATTATTTTTACTTGTTATGCAAAATGTTAACACCCAACAAATGTTGTTTGCTATTGGTATAAATTTAGATTTACAAATACATGTACATGTGTGCGTATTCTGGGATAAAATCATTAACTCACCAAGGTAAAACTAAACAATAAAGTCTGATTTCATCTGTGGTTTGTATTACATCGTATTTCTGTTGATGTGTGTATAGTATGCACACTGTTACCATGGTTACGGCATAAATATAGATCCTCAGCCGCCAGTGAGCCGTAACCCGCCAAACTCGCGTGCACGTCAGGCTACATACCTCCGACCCCTCTAGTAGTTTTCAATGATGCCGTGAAGTCACGTAGCAACCAAATAGAATTTTTTTAAGTACCCATAAGAATCATGGTTACTAGTAACCGTAATCAAAATCGTGTCAGATGAATCAATAATAAAATAATTTTAAACAGTCTTCAAAGCATTATAATAAGAATTGTGAAGTAATTTGGTAGTTGCAACACTAAAAATTCCATTATGTTTAATTGGTTCTAAGACTAATATATAAAGTGTTAAAAAAGGGTCTAAAATTTTGATGATTGTAGAAATAAAAGTGCATGTGGTAAATGTGCAGGGGAACATAAGTTTAATCAATGTCAATCTAGGGAAATTAAATGTATAAATTGTCTCACTGCCAACGAGAAATTAAAATTAACATTAGATACGGCTCATTTTGCTCTTGACAAAAAATGTCCTGTGTTACTAAAGAAAATGGAATTTAAAAAAAATCAAATAAGATACACATAGCAATTACAGAATAAAAACGATACACCATTTATAATTTATATGAATAGTCAAAGTTATCTTGCACATAAAGATATAGAGTTATTAATTACTAAAGAGAATCCTATTGGAGTATGTCTATCTGAAACAAGGATTACTGAGGACATCGAAAACAACGAAATTTCAATTGAAAACTACAATACAATACGTTGCAATTCTATTAATAGGCACACAGGTGGTGTACTAATATTTTTGAGGAAAGATATATCATATCATAATATCAACAACATAAGTAAACAAAATTTATACTGGTTATTAACAATAAAAATTAAGTATAATAAAATAAACTATTTAATAACAGTGCTTTACCGTTCACCCAGTAGCAGTTCTGCAGATTTCTTAACAGATTTCAATGACTTTTTAGATTCCTATTGTGACAATTCGGAGACTCAAATAATTTTAGGCGATTTCAACTTTAACTGGGCCGACGATAATTATTATACAAATAAGTTAAAAGATATTGTGCAACTTTTTGGGTACAAACAATTAATACAAGACTATACGAGAGAAACATTAAACAGTAAAACAATAATTGATTTGATTATTTCTAATGACTTTAGTTTAATAAATAAAGTATCAGTAATGTCAGTGCCCAAAATTACAGATCACAATATTATTTATGTTCAGAATACGAATCATCTTACATTATCGAAACATAAATTAAAAGTATTTAAAAAATTCAATATAGACATGTGTGAATCTGAATTAATTAAATGTGACTGGAAATATGATTGTACCAACGTAAATAATTTATATGATAACTTTGAAAAGAATATTTTAGCGCGTATAAACAAATGTGTAACCGTTAAAAGAGATTAAAAATTATAACAACAAACCATGGTTTGATAATAACGTGAGGAAGGTAATAACTGAAAGAAATTATGCGTATTCCAAGTTTCGTATTACGAGTAATGAAAATGACTGGGAAATTTATAAAAAAAAACGGAATAAAGTAACAGAAATCATTAATATTAAAAAAGAACAGTATTATAATAATAAAATAGACAATTGCAAACAAAATTCTCCATTAATGTGGAAAACGTTAAAGAATATTATAAACACTACAAATAATGAAGAAGTTGTTGAACTAATAATTAATAATACAATGTATAATGATCCTGAAGTTATTGCTAATACTTTTAATAATTTTTTTGTTCAAAGTATTGTTGATGTAAGTAACTCTATAACTTGTACTACTAATCAGTCGAATGTTTTAAGGACGATTCCATCGTTTAATTATTGTAGTCTATCATTATTCAAATCTGTGTCTCTAATTGATCTTAAAAATATTATTTTTAATCAAAATAGTAAATCATTTTATGTAGAGATTAATATGAAATTTTTAAAAGATTTTTTTCATATTGTTGGTCATCCAATGCTCAATATTATTAATAGTTCTCTGCAATCGGGTGTGTTTCCCGATAAATTAAAGTTAGCGACAATTAGACCTATACCAAAAATAAATAATACTAAGAAAATCAATGAGTTTAGACCAATAAATATGTTACCAGCCTGAGAGAAAATTTTGGAAATTATTGTACGACAACAAATATTATCCTACTTTAATAACAATAATTTATTTTGTAAGGAGCAGTCTGGTTTCAGGAATTATCACTCATGTGAGACAGCGATAAATTATGTTATTAATATTTGGAAATGTGCACTAGATAAGAATAAAACTGTATGTGCTGTTTTTCTGGATCTCAAAAGAACCTTCGAAACTATTGATAGAGGTATATTAATACAAAAATTAAGTACATATGGTCTGACTGGTGTTGTATTAAGATGGTTTGAAAGTTATTTATGTAATAGGTGTCAAAGGGTTAAGATTGATAAAAATACTTCAACTATGTTAGCAAACGATATTGGTGTGCCACAAGGAAGTGTTCTTGGCCCACTATTATTCATAATCTACATGAATGATATAATTAATGTAGTTGAATTCTGTGAAATACATCTTTTTGCGGACGATACATTAATTTTCTACAGTGGAGATGATCATACGGATATCATACAAAAAGTAAACAATGACCTTCATAGTGTTGAGCAGTGGATGAACAATAATAAATTAAAACTAAATTGTGATAAATGTAAATGCATGTTTATGGCAACAGAAAATGCACTCATTAGAATATATAATAATGATAAGAAAGTTCAGATAAGTAATGTCCAGTTAGATACTGTACATAGCATAAAATATTTAGGTGTTCTTATTGATAATAAATTTAAGTTTGATGTACATGTACAATACATATGTAAAAAGGTTGCGAAAAAACTCAATTTCATGTCACGTTTAAGTAAGAACTTATCTATTTGGACATTACATTTGATTTATAATTCAATTATTTTACCACATTTCACTTATTGTAATACCATTCTATATCTATGTAACCAAAAAGATATCAATAAGCTCCAAGTATTACAGAACAGAGCTATGAGAATGATTTTAAAATGTTCTAAATACAGTAGAGTAAGTGATATGATGAATGTGTTAGGATGGTTGAGTATAAATCAACTGTGTGAGTACTATGCTATGATATTCATATTTAAAATTGTTAATGGGCAGTTACCAGATTACCTTAAAAGTAACTTAAAATATCACAAGGATATGCATATGTACAATACAAGAAATGGTGAATGTTTTTATATAGATCAGAAAAGTAAAAAAAAAGACTTTTAACATGATATTTCATAAAGGTTTACAGTGTTACAATGGATTGCCTGTTGATATTAAAACATCCCAAACTCTAAAACTTTTAAAAAATCGATTAAAATGTTATTATTTAAACAAATAGATTAAGTAATAATACGAGTATATAATTATGTTTTTTTCTTTTGTATATTTTATAAGACTTTTTGTTATATATTTGAGTTTAAATTTTGTTCAATGTTATGTATTAGCCAAGCTATTAAATAAATACATTATTATTATTATACAAAGACTCTCAATCAAACAGATTTATTTTTCAAAATTTGTAAAATTAAGGACAGGGGGCTTGAAGGCAACATTTTTAATTCCACTGGTCGACAAAAAATCTTTAATAAAAATTATAATTAATTAAGTAATCTTGTGTTTAATAACAAATCATTTAATTAAAATCTGATGATTTGTAGTAATATAATTGAGCAGTTTAACACAAGATTGTAGTTTATAAATTTAATAAAAAGGCCAGTTTTATTAATTTTATAAACTACAACACTGTATTAAGCTGTTCCATTATATCACCAATGATAGTATGTATACACTACAAAGATTTAAATTAGGTAAATTATTTATTTACTAACAATTTTTCGTCGACATTGAGATTGCAAATCAGGAGAATGAAATATATATATATACATTCAAAGTTTTACATTCATTTTTTAAATATTCTGTATATCAATGCTAGGATAAAGTTACAGATATATCAAAAAAGAATGTATTACTTTTAACTCATTTCTACATATACTAAAAATCTTGACATAGGATATGTATATATTTCCTTGCAGCGACATTTTTATCTAAAAAAAAATATTACGAATTGGAATTTAATAAAATTTTATATTTATAAAGTATAACTTGATTTTTATAGTCATAAAATCGAAACTGTCTTTAACAAATAACAAAAATATAGGTTCTGATTTCTATAATAAAATTATATTGCATCAAATGTTCATTATTTACTTTAAAATTATGTTAAGTCTCTTAGTAAATGAAGGAGTTATTGAATCGAATGGGTATTTGACACATAAAAAACATAGAGAGAAAAATTACAATAACATGAGATTTGAATCACATAAATGCTGTAAGTTGGTGAAAGGAGCTGACTGGATTTGAAAGGTTCTAGGCACAGGTGGACTTTGGCCTAGGCTAAAGAGGCAATAGCCTAGGGCCCAAAAATTTTAGGGCCCGGATTCAAACTTTTAGTTTATGCTTGTTTTGACTATTTATTTTTTTCATTTTATGTTATATTTTATATTAGTTGTAGTGAATTTTATTTCATTTATATTGGCAGCCCAGCAATCTGTCATTTCTTTTAGCGAGCGTCTTTCAAGTAATTATATTACATATACGAGGTGTGGCTATTAAATAACGAGACTGATGCTGTTTTAACATTTTATTTTTATTCCACATCTATTTACTTATTATTAATTTCAATATCTTCCATTGTTCGAAACAGTGCTGGAAGTCTTCTTCTGTTAGCTCTTTCAGAACGCGTGCCGCTTTCTCTTTCAAAGCTCAAATCTTGTTGCTATTAAGGTAAATTTCACCTTAGGAAACAGATAGAAGTCGCACGGTGCAAGATCTGGCGAATAAGACGGATGGTCCAGCACTGGGATGCTGTACTTGGCTAGAAATTTCTTGACAGACATTGCGGAATGAGTCAGCGCATTGTTTTGATGGAGAAACCATGATTTGTCCTTCCACAATTCGGGTACTTTTTTAATAAATTATAAGTTTCAGTAGCAGTTTTGCCAAGTTTCATGTGAAATATCACGACAATTCGTTGCTCTAATGTTGCACTTAACATTTTTTCGGCGAAACAAAAAAAAACAACTCTAATTAGAACGAATGCTACGGCTTTGTTTACAGAAGCGAGAGATACTGCATTCGAAAGAGAAAGCTTCACGCTAAAAATCTGACGGTTGCTAGTGTTTGGCGCATGCGTACTTCGTCTGTAGCAGCGTCAGTCTCGTTATTTAATAGCCACATCTAGAAAATAATAGAAATGTATAATTTTATTCCCGAAATAAATATTTTGCCCAGGGCCCGAAATATTTTAAATCTACTTCTGGTTCCAGGTTCAAATTCTGGTATCCCAATTTTTCTCTCTAAAATAAAATTATGGATATGTAATTTTCTTGTGAAATATTGAATATGAAATAATAGCAACAATACCTATATAATTATCAAGACATTTACGTGTTAATCTTTCAAAACTGAAACAATTAGTAAAAAAAAATAATAGTTTAGTTTATTTTATTTATTTAAGTTTAAGTACTTATTAATTAGTAAATTATCTCTGTGAAATGGAACAGTGGTCTTCAGTAATGAATTTGGTTAGTACGAATACAAACATACACACCATGTATGCAAATATAGATGTATTTGTGTATGTGACTGTACGTTGTGTTGTTGCTGGACCAGTCGACCACCAATTATCGGTGACCTGGCTGACCCGCTTGCTTTGATGGAATAAAAGCTGCTGAAATCGATTGTCATTCGGTGATTACTTTATGTGGGGTTGAGCGTTTAGCTCGGACGGTGGACGTGATTCAACTGTTTTGTGGTTACGACAGGTTAAGAGATTGCGGTCGAATCCTGTCATATTACGTTTCACCTTTACTCTGATTTTATCCATTTCAATCTCCTCTTGAATTAAACACGACAAATTCCAGAGTGACAATTTTATTCGTTTTTCTCGAGATGCGTGATTTTGTAATTTACATTCGAATGTACGAATGAAAAGAACGGATGTGAAAAAAAACCTGTAATTAAAATTGCAAATAGTTTTGAGCTTTTTTGTGCTTCCATTTATAGTCGTGTTCATGTATGTTTAATCAAGTTGGCTTAGTTTTTAATCCGATTTCTGGAATTATATTACAGAAATGAATTTCTAAAAATGCAGTCAACGAGAATATAATTAATTACAAATGAAAAAAGAATGTTTTACGCTACCAGAAAAATTCTTGTTATTTTTATATTATAGTTTGTTAACCACAAAATTAAATAATTTATGCTCTCTCATAATGAAGGAGAACAATGAAATAATAATTGAATTAACATCGCCTTATGAACAAATAAACATTCAATGGGTTAAAACAACATACAACGAAAAATTAATTAATTCCTTGTTTCTTTGACGTGAAGTTTATACATTTATATTTACTTTAGTTACACAAACATTTTGCTCTCACAGTACAACTGGTCTTATTAAAATATTTGCATTGGAACATTCTCATAGCAAAGCAAACATTAATATGCAATGCTCGTATACTACATGCTGCCGGGCACAACTCTACAAGACTGGCAGTATTGCAGCCGTGCTGGTAGTTTCATACTGCCGGATATATACTTGCCACATACTAGCACAGTGTGCAAGCTCTGCGAAATATCAATAATAAACTTTATATATGTGGAAATTTCAGCATAAGATTCATTTAAATTTATGTTATGTGAACATTCCTTCTACTTTGTACTGCTTTTAACGGACTTGACTCTCTACTATTCCTCAGAAGCTCTTTTCACTTCATAGTTAAATTCTCAAAAGAGTTTTAACTAATCCTGAATTTTAGATTCAAATCAGGCTAAACTATTTTCTCAAAAATGGTCAAATAAACTCGAATATATACATCACAACGCCCTTTACCCATTTCTGGTTGAGGTATTTTGCCGAAGCAAATTTCGGTAAGTAATATATTTATGCGCATGAAATGCGGTTACCAGCTGTCAAATTACGGCTCCCAAATATGTTAGTGGAAAGAGAGCCACAGAGATAATTTTTAATGTGGTGAAAATGTTTGTCGACTGTGGGAATCGAATATATTTTGTTAGCATTTAATTTTCGGAAAGTGATTTGAATCAACTAGAATAAGATTAACTAATTCAGGATTAGCTACAACTTTTTTGGGAATCGGGCTATTAATGATTATGTTATCTATACAGGCTATTCAATTTATGTGTACCACCATTGCTATCTCGAGAACTATAAGAGATACAAGGTTGGTTCAATTAGCAAAGAAATAACATTTTGTAAGTCTATTACAAAACTATTAACACAATATTTATTTTTTCAGTGATACTCAAAATACGGTGTGCATCTTTTATATTTTAAATGTGAACATATATGTTTTATTTTTATGTACAGAAGGGAATTTTATTTTGAATTCAAAGAATATAAAGTTCAGTAACCTCACACTTAAATTTTTTTTAGAAAAAGCATATTAAATTGACATTAATTTAATGCAAATCGCATAGAAATCAGCGTGTTATGAAAATAACAAATGATTTATTTATTTATTCATAATATAGTTGTATTGACATTTAGTAATGAATAAAACATACAAAAAATATTATAATTTATTCATTTGTTTCTTTCATAGCATGCTGATTTCTATTAAATTATGTCAATTTAAAAAAAAATAAATATATCATTGTGCCTTTTTACCCATTACTATGTGTGGTACTCTGCCGAAGCAGATCTCGGTAAGTGATATATTTATGCGCGTGGAGTGCGATTACCAGCCGCCAAATCACGCCCCCCAAAGATGTTAGTGGTGGAGGAGCTACAGGGATAATTTTAAATTGGTGAAACTGTTTTGTCAGCTGTGGGGATAGAACCAGGGATCTTAGGATCCACAGGCCGGCTTGATACCACTGAGCCATTACCCCATATAAATGTAAATTTATTATGCATTATTCTCAAAAAAAGTATAGTGTGAGGATGCAGAAATTTATATTAGTTGAATTCAGAATAAAATTCCATTCTGAATAAACATATTTAAAAAACATATTCTCATATATAATAAAGTTATGTGCCATATTTGGATAACCACTGGCCGAAGAAAAATTTTGTTAATAATTTTGTAATAGACTTGTAAAATAGTATTTCTTCGTTAATTTAATAAACCTTGTAGCTCTTATAGTTCTCGAGATAGCAATGGTAGCACACTTCAATTGAATAACCTGTATACTAATTTCTAAAAATAAAAAAACAATTAAATATCATCGACATTACAAATTTTATCCACCATTACATTTTACTGATGAATGATGTAATTTTTCGATATGGTCTTCCATATAGTCATAAAATTATAAATTAGTCATTTCTAATAAGACTACATCCAAAAACCTTTATACCAGAAACGATCAAAGTTTCAAAATTGTGATTGGTTTTTAAGAAGTTTATAAAGGCATTAACATTGACCTCCGAGTATTACGATCTTTCTTTAACCCTCTCCCTCTCGCACGTCTAGTAAATTAAGATTTTTATACTTTTCTGTCTCGTTTTTCTTACGTCGTTAGATACACAATTGATAAATATATTTTAAATAGAAATCTAATATATTATTTATACCTTATTGAATATGGTAAAAATGGTTCATAAATACTTGAAAACTATGTTAAGTTGATACAAATCACGGAAAGGGAAGACATGTTGAATGCTTTAGATTATAAAATCGTAACAGTGTCGTCCTCTGTACATTATAATCTACATAACGCCCTTGGCTGGTGCATAAATAAATATTGTAACTGATGAAATAGATCATATATGTGACTACAATTATATGCGAGTCCCACTGTTTGAGATACAAATTTATTATACAGGCTGGTTTGGTTTCCAGTATCCAGGCGATATTTCGTAAACTAATAACGTAAAAGGAAAGTTTTTCAAATAAAACTTACTTAGCATAGAAAATTTGTTTTTTAATAAGGCCTTTACGTTGTACAATTTTTAAAATTATTATTATTTTATTTAATAGTAACCTATAATTATTTTTATTTTTTTAAAAAGGTGATAGTTTTCTGAATTCAACAATTTATAATTTTCATATTTTACAATTTAATTTATCAAAAAGAAAAACTTAATATCACGAAAATATTTAAATAAACTCTATAACGTAGGAGCCTGTGAAAATATTATATTGTTTTTTACAAATTTATTAATATATTGTTTTTCCTACAACTGTGCGATTTCTTTGTTATTAAGTAACTATTATTGCCTTGGTTACGTATGGAAAGTACATAAATACAGACCATGTGCGTTTCTGTAAGCAAAGAAACACTGGTGCGGAAAATAATTCATTACGCAACTGTACAAAAGTTGTTTTGAGAGCGATTTAAATTTCGCGCCAAGTGCGTAATTCATATTTTGGCCACAGACGCTTATGGAAGAAGAAGATGCGGTGAGCCAGCGCTATTAAATATGCAGTAGTATATTTTGACATTTATAAAGATAACCTTAAATTGCAGTATATCTAATCTGTAGACAACTAATAAAAATAACCGAACAAAGTAAAATATATCGATAAATGGTTTTATTTTTGCAGTAAGTGAAATACATCATATTTATTATTTGTGTATATTATTAACACAGTTGTTACAGTTGCTTATATTGACATAATGTGAAGTGGAAACTTTTGTACTGTCTAAAGAAATATTGATTTCTTCCGTACCTATTCGTATTATTAACAGTAATATTATTGGCAACCATTTTGGAGGCTATAGAAGTACCAGCAGGAGGTTGATTGTCATTGTCGAAAATAGATGCAACATAGCATGATCTGGAGCTTTAATTACCTTTGGAAGTGTTTATGATAAAGAAGAATCACTCACTGTACTATTCCAATCTAGACGATTTTGAAGAAATTATCTTGAAGTTAGTGAAATATTTTTAAATAACGTAGAACAATGTGCAAGCAATTAACAAAACAAACCATAGCAACGCCGTAAAACAACGTTCTCGTGTAATATCATTAAAATTTTATAAATTTTGATAATATTTTAGGGATTTACTAAATCGCACAGTTGTAGGAAAAATGTTGTTTATAACACGTGCCGAAAAAGGTTACGTGCTCGTGCAGATTTCTGCACTTGCACGTAACAAGCCTTTTTCGGCACTTGCACGTAACAAGCCTTTTTCGGCCCTTGTTATAAAAATAACTATTATTTATTGTAATACCACAATATCAATTAAATTAATTTCAATATAATATATATAAAAAAATATTTTTATTAAATATACTTTATAGATAATATCCAAATTTAATATTCGTTGTACAACTACAAAATGCAATTTGAATTTCCTTACTCATATGGGGTATACCTCTATGCAACGTCAATTCCCACCATCCTCCTTTCTCCTCGCCCAGAGTTACAGTTTAGACTACCTCCAATATATTCTTTCCTCCATGTGAAGGATATATCGATTTTTCATCGATTTTTTTTAAATAGTAGAATATGGTTCATATTGAATCATAAACTAATTAGAGTCTTAAGCTGCCGTTAATGCGGTCGGCTATCCATTCCACAATTATTTATTTTTTGGGAATATTTTATCCATTTCGTTAATGTTAAGTTATGATATTATTTAATTAGGCGTAAAATTGCCCAATTAATTTCATAAAGAAAGCGAGGAATTTCGAAACACAAGTTCGGACATTATGAAGAAAATTAATTTAACCTCGAGCTCATTTCAAAGGTGTTGGATTTCTCATCACGTGATTGGCTTAAAAAGTCCGAAGGAATTTAATTTACGTGTGATGCGTCCTGAAGTTCCAAGTCGGTAAAACAGATCGCAGAGCACGAGCGCAAACTTGCAAACCTTAACGCGGACTCAAACCGTAGCTAGGCTGTGCCATTACTTCGGCCACAAAGAGTCTAATAGAATTAGTTCAGTGTTGAACGCGACACTCCATATTTCATTGTCATTGTCAACTGGCATAGTTTTCCAAATAAAAAGCGTTATTCATTTCGTTTCAGTTGCCAAAAGGATTCTGTTTGAAAAGTCTCGGAAGAAAAATATCCCCAAAAGGAAAATGAAGGCGGGCGGATTGCGAAATTAGGGCGATTGCTCGCTTCAACGAATCCCGACAATGCGGATATTTAGAAAATTATTTCTTCGCGAAATTAAACATTCTTTCAATAATTTTTCAATTTGAAATATTATTTTGGTATAAATTCTTTTGAAAATGATTTGATTATTTTCTAAAAATTGCAAGTAACTAGTAAGATATTTATTTTTCTCCAAAATACACAAAAATAATTTATTATTTTTTGTTTGTAATCATCGCTATAATATTGATAAATCGACGATCAGGATATAGAATACACATTTGTGAGACAATAAATTTACAATTTTACAAACAAGGCATTCAAAAAATCGAAATGCTACGAGCGTTAGAAATATGACACTTTTTTTGATTAATTTCAGTTCACGAAGTATATATATCTTTTTATGTTGCCATGACAATCGAGAAAAAAAACGTTTTTTGGAAAAAACACTTTCTCATGGTAATAAATTGAATAAAAATTTCTACCGATTATTATTCAAATATAATCGTCGCCTCGTTAAAAAAGTGACATACACTATAGATACGCGAAGTTGCTTTTTTTTCATTTATAATTCAAAATTAAAATTTCCTTTTTTTATTTATTTATCAAATATTTGGTTACAACACATCAATAGTATCAAATTCGTATTATTTAAATTTTTTCCATCAATTTACTTAAATAAATCAATATTTATTGTATTATTATTTTATGAAAATTGTAGAAAAATGTTGTTTGTATTTCGTTAGTTCGCGCACTTAATACAAAAATAACAATTATATGATACAAAACGCGATGGATTTTAAAATAGTTTTAGCTAAAATAATTAGCTATCAAATGTTTTTAATTTATGTACGGAGTCTTTCAAATTTTATGGAATTATATATATCTTTACTTCGTCGATTAACTAAGTTAATTAACTTAATTCTGAGTATTGTGAAAATGATTTTTTTCAATATTAAAAAAGAATTAAAAGATCTCGCTAATCTATAAGTCGAACTTAACCTGGAAATAAAGGTTAAAATTAGTTAAAAACTGCAAAAAGCATTGGTATTGTGTAAATATATATTTTTAAATTTACAAAAATAAATGTCATTTGCAGGTTGAATTTGAATAGAAATAAAAAATTGCTTCAAATTGGTTGAAAACTGTAGCTGAATTTTGAAAGACAAAAAAATAACAATCTAGTAATTGAGCGAATGATATAAAAGTACATATATCCATCTAAACTAGAGCCTACTTTCAGGATTGCTACACAAAAATATTTAATTATTGTCGAAGATACAGACCCCGAATCAGAGCTGGACAGTAGCTAGCTACTTTTGTAGCTTAGCTACTAGCTTAGCTATGTTTACCTTAGCTGTAGCTGTAGCTTAGCTAAATGTGAAAAATTATAGCTGTAGCTTGTAGCGAATTTTTTTTTCCTATTAGCTTAAAAATATTGTTATAATAACTCAAGCTACTTTTAGAACTACTTTTTGTAGCTTAAAGCTACTTTTTGTAGCTTAAGGCTACTTTTTGTAGCCCAAAGCTACTTTTTGTAGCTTAAAGCTACCACTGTTTATTGAGAAATACCTATTTATTTTTGTTTTTTATTTGAATTGTACCTTCTTTATTGTTTTTTACAACTGTAGGATAACAAGTTATTATATAGTTTAAAATCTATTAACATATTTTATTTTTCACTTGTTCTTAACCTATCCTACTTTTGTATTAAATATTAGATGAACTAAACATTGACTGTTTAGGAATCTTCTGTTAATGTGACTGTTAATTTATTCCGATATAAATAAAAATTATAGCATCAAAAATTAACAGTACATTTGTCCATTTGCGAATTTTGGTTATTTATGTACATAATAGTAAATTAACAGTCGTTATAACAAAAGACTCATCAACTAATCATATGACAATAGCCAATTGAATTAATTCACAATAATTGAAAAAAGTAGCTTTAAAATTTAACAGCTACTTTAACGAAAGCTTTTAGCTGTAGCTTAGCTATATTTTACAAAATGTAGCTTATAGCTATTGTAATCAGAGTGAACTCTGTACAATGTATATTAATTTAACGTGCAACTAATAAATAATTACGCGGGTAGCGGGCCACCAAGAAGTATTTAGACTCGAATTGCTACGAGTATGAATTGAATTGGAACTGAATATTATTTAAACAATTGAATAATAACGCAACTACAACCGACGGGAACTTACTGCGTGGTCTATAATAAAACAACAACACGAATTCCACTATAACAAAATTATATAAACTTTAATAAAATAACAACACAAAGAATTGTTATATAATATAAAATAATATAAAATAATCTACTTTTAATTCTGTGACTATATACTCAAAAGACGCTAAAACTAATTTACAAACAACTCAATTTCGATTCTTTACAACGCAATCAATATTTACTTCACAATCGCTCAATTTAACAACAAACAAGAATCAACTTATATGTGCTTACAACAACAGTTTGCAATTCGAGAACCTTCTTAGTACCAACCAGATACTTCAACATTTGACGAGAGAGTGAGGGCGAGACTTTTAAATTTCCGTTTTTTATAGCCTTAAGGGCTGGACACTACTAACAGAAGTTCTCAAAATTGCTTGCTGGGGCTATTTTCATCATAAGGAAATGCTTGGATTTTAAAACTATCATGTTTACGGTAACTGATTTCACGCCAAAACCAACGGACAAATACTTCCAAGAATTGCATACAGAACAAAGATTGACCAAACAGTTCTCTTATACAGAAAATACTCAAATTAACCAAATAGTAACAAACTTTTTTAAAGAATATTTGTAGCTGTAGCTTAGCTACTTTTCCAAGTAGCTTTCCCAGCTCTGTCCCGAATAGATTCGTTAGCTAGTCTCATTGAGAATGAAAACTAGTTGAAATATAAAATAATATAACATTGTGTGAATTAATAATTCTTTTATACAGTGATACCGGGGAGGTGGCTCAATGGTATCGAGTCGGACTTTGGATTAGACAAACAATTTTCACCATATTAAAATTATCTCTGTGAGTTCTCTCTCCACTAAGATATTTGGGACCGTAATTTGACGATTGGTAACCGCACTTCACGCGCATAACTATATCACATACCGGGATTTGCTGTGACAGAGTTCTGGACCCAGTCATGGGTAAAAGGTGTGATGATATATTTATTTTATTTATTTAATACAGTGACTTTTTTCAAAGTATTTATATTCTTCAAATAATAATTATACTAGTAGCGGCCCATGCTCTCAAACACTGGTGTTTCATAGAAAAATTGAGTTTTAATTATTTTGTTTAATTAGCCATTATATTATAAGGACGTAAAATATATTATTATACTCTTTAAAATACAATTAAAACAGATCTGAAATATATTTACATCTAACATAACAATATATGAGAAAAGCCGGAATGTGCATTTTTTAGACGCATCTTTTTATTTTTCTCGCACTCGCACATTCAGAGGCTGAGGCTGGCCTCCGAGTTCTTCTTATCTAGCAAGCAGTCCCAGCCAAATGCTGTACCGAATTTATTTTTAAATAAAAAATATGGTTTTATACTACTCGTTGCGAATATTTACCGAGACGTACCTAAGCTCTCTAGATCTATGTAGACAGCAATTGGCCCTCCATAATGGGTATGGTTGTGGCTTAAATGTGGCTTTTTCTATTATGAATTAATAAAGCTCAAAATATATTAACATTTACAACTATTTCAGCGCTTGATAAATATTCTAAATTAATTTAAAAAATTTAAAACTGATATTTGTTATGAATTTCATGGTGTGACACTACATCATCTGCTCCCCTTCACGAATCGTCATAAGTTTATACTGGTGTTTATGATTCTTGAGCTTCGCTTTGAGGATCCGGGTTTGATTCCAACCCGTTGTCATTATTGTATATTAAGACAATTCTTTTTGCAAAAACTTACCACAGCGTTCTTATCCTTTGCTAATATTTTGATTGTCCGTATTATGACAAGGCGTATGATAATATACAACAGTGTTTTAGTTTATAAATTTGTAATTATATATTTACATAGGCTGGAGGATATATTATGTTTTACTAAACTTTAAGTTACTTGTTTTTCATGTTCAACATCATCACGCTAGTTTTCGTAGCGCAAAAAATCTTGAGTGCACAACACGATCTGTTAATCCCTACTATATTCATGCTGTATTATGTAATTAATGTTAACATATTCACAACAATGGCCTGAAGTTGGCAGGAATCCAAATATCAACACAACTTCACATAGGATTTATGAGCGTGGATTAGATTATTTCAACGAGCTTGACAAGTGCGTTAAAACGAACTAAATACTGTGCTTCGCCTTTAAATCCCGGCCACGATAGACTTGTTCAAGTTGCTCAGTGTTTATCGATAAATAAAGTTTGAGATTTATGCCGGTATAAGCGGATACCTGCATGAAACTTTCATGGAACTTTAAAATTTATAACCTGAAATTCGATAGAGGAGAATGTGCAAAGGTTGCACGGGTAATGGTCGCTTGAAACTTTGTAACCCGATGAAATGGGTTGGTTAATTTAAGCAATTTGCATGATTCGATAGTAGTATTACTTTTTTTTAATTGGTTTCATACATAGAATTAAAGTATTTTAGTGTTTTTGTAATTAGCGAGATGAAACAAAAACTACCTACTTGTTTATTTATTTTCGTCGAAAAGCAGAAAAACATTGTATAATATTGCGGAGGTCCGCAAGAAATAAATTTTTGCAAACAAATATTTGACATTATGAACAATCTTTACGCATAGCATAAGGTGTACCATACACAGTATGTCCCAAAAATAACGAAACTCTTTAGATATAGAATAAAACATGCATTGTATTATGTTTGAAACTTAATATTTATTCAAAATAGGTTCCATTTGAATTAATACACTTTTTAGAACGATCAACTAGAGCATGCATAGATTTTTTATGCCATCTAAAGGAACGTTCTTTAACACCTGTGTCACGGCTACTAGAATGGCTGGAATATCATCATAAAACGCTCCTTTTATGGCAATTTTCAGTTTTGGGAAAAGATAATAGTCACATGGTGATAGTTCAGGCGAATACGGAGGGTGGTCGATGACACAAATTTGTTTTTTCATCAAAAATTCGTTGACTTACACGAGCGACTTTTTGGTCTTCATTTAATTCATGTGGAATAAAACGTGAACAAACCTTTCTTTTACCCAAATCTTCAGTTGGAATTCTCCAAATAGTATTTTTACTCGTATTTAATTCTTTACTCAACATTCTAACAGTAAAATTCGCATCGACAGCAATGATTTCACGCACTTTTTTGACTAATTCAGCACGACTTCCGTCTTTTGGACGTCCAGACCTTTCATCATCATTTAAATCTTCACGACCATTTTTAAATTTTGCAAACCACTTATAAACTTGTGAATGAGATAAACAATCATCACCATAAACTTTTTTCATTAAATTGTATGTCTCAGCAAATTTTTTTCCAAGTTTAACACAAAATTTAATATTTGCTCTTTGTTCCATTGTATTTTTTCAACATAAACACAAAAACTACTATCATTAAAATGCGCGTAAATTTTTAAACTGTCACCTGATTGCATGAAGTTGTGTGCGTTCGAAAGAGGGAAGATGTATCTTTCTAACAATGTGTATGTTCAATAGATTGCGCCACGTGTTCTATGATTTAAATTAAAAGTTTCGTTATTTTTGGGACATACTGTGTATGTTCATTGTGTACGTCATATATCAGCGTAATTTGTTTTACAGCTCAAATGCATTTTCTTTTTTTACATATTACCGTTCCGAAATGAGAAAACGTCTCCCTATGTCACGATGCCTTATTCGATCAGCATACGCATAAGTGCGCGATTCTCTTGATAACTTCTGTCTCATGTTCGCAAATCACTGATATTGACAGAAATTTTATCAAATATTTTAGAGGAGTTTAAATATCTATTACTTTATTCAAAATTATAATGGAATAATAGTTATTTGTTTCATTAGGACTAAAAATATAAGTTTTCCGGTCGAGTAATAAAGGTTACCAGATGACCCATAGTGGTGCCTAACTATATTACCAACTCGAAATATATTTTTTAGCCCGATTGAAACATTAATTTTATTTACTTTCTTATTTAGAAAATTTCGCAGATTTATTCTAATTAAAATTAAACAAATTGGCAAAATTATTTTATCACCACGATCACTGTGATAAAAATGCTATTTTTGATCCTAGGACCAAGAAAACGATGACGTATCCATGGTATTGTAAACATTCCTGAAATAACGTTCTTTTATTGTTGAAAAAGTTGAAATAATAGTGTCATATTTATGAGTGAAAGAAATAAAGTATTTAATAGTTACAATTGTTATTAATTTATTCGTACATACGAGTATTATATCCTCTTCTATGGCTAGCTACTTAAAAATATAGCTATTTCTGGAATTTTTAATATTATTTTTATAATAGTTAAAATAAAATAAATAAATAAGTATATCATCACGTCTTTTTGTGTGGCACTTTGCCGACGCAGATCTCGGTAAGTGATATATTTATGCGCGTAAACTAAGTAAAATAAGAAATGTCAACTGATTTTCTTGCCTAATTAAAATATTAAAACCTTTTTATTTAGTAATTTTCCGTTATAACAGATTTTTTATGTTTGATGTCTTTGATCAGCTTTTCGTGTAATACTCAGAATATTTATTTTGTTTTTATGTTACTATTTCTGTTCATTGGTGCTAAATGTGTTCTGATTTTATTTATCTTTTTTTGAAATTAGGGGAATATTTTGTTGAATCAAGTTATTTGTTTTAATGATTAAAACTTACGCCCCGTATACACGATTAAAGTTTTGTAAGAAACTTTTTAGAACGAAGAATAAGTCAAGAAAGTTTCTTGAAAATTATAGCAGCTTCTCTATTGCGAAAAAGACTTTGCGGAAAGTAATTCATGCTTATGGCACAGTAGTTTACTTATTTCATATCACAGTATTTTACAAATTTTCAAGGAACTTTTTTTGACTTCTTCTTTCTAAAAGGTTTCGCGGCAAAATTTCCCCGAGTGCGCGGGGCATGAGAGAAATATAAAAATGTCGAGTTAGCATTTAATTAACGACATTTTAGTTACAATTTTTGTACGTTAGAGCAGAATGAATTACTTGTTTAAATTTTTTAATTTGATCATGGTACACTCGTATCTCCAACATTCAAGAAATATATATATATATATATATAATTTTGAGAATATTTCAATAGTATTACTAAAAGTTTTAAAACTAACGAAATAGTACCGAAATAGGGACAAAAAGGTTGACATATGAAAACAGCATTCTGAAATATACAATGTATTTAAAATATAATGATTTACACGTTATTGCTGATATTCGTACGGTTTATTTACTTTACATTAATAGTAGCTCAACTTTCCACATTTCTGCTAGTATGATGGATTAAAAAGAAATAATACTTTTAAAGCTATACACAAGATAAATACTACAAATTTAATGTTAACGACATTTTGTATGTCTTTTATTTTTGATTTATTGGTTATGTTTAACGATTACAGCCTTTATTTATTCTTTCTGTTTGGTTTCAACATTTTTCTAGTATGTGATCTTGTGTCCCAATGTAAGTTTGAAGACAACTTTAAGAGGTCATGAATGAAACAATTCTGTTGGAGTTGTAGGCACTATCAAGAACTCTATTAATCGTATCTTAGTGAATCCGTTCTAGGGCGATGGGAGTTGGTCTTATCTATTCAGCGAGAAAGATGGGGTCATTACGTGCGTTACATGCAATAAGTACGGAAACGATTCTCTTTTTTCCATGTATCCGCAGACGTCATTTCCCGTCTCGACGCAAAGCTCGAGAAAAATTGAAACCATTTCACCAGTCATCATTTTCCTCTTGCTCGTATTCATCATAAGCGGCGTTTCAAAGCCTCCTTGATATGATCAATCTATGCGATGATATTGTTGTCGAATGCTAAACAAATCTATGCTGCTGTCCTTCTCTGACTCTTTCTGTCGTTTTTCGTTTTGTGCGAAATTTTGCTGAGTCGATGCATTACTTAATGCGTTCTGCGGTGCTTTTTACGGTTGTTGCTTTTTCATAAATTTAAATCCGCGATTCAATCCGATCTGGATATCGATGATATATTTTTGTTGTTAAATGAATTAATTTTTTGTTCTAGTTGAATTCCTTGATTGGATTATGTTTTTTGATATTGTTTCGGGATTTAGTTACGTTTTTTGTTGATGTAGCATAATTCAGCTGGAAATGCACAGATTATATTTTTACCCAAGGTTAGATTATTTCATTGTTATTTATTTATTTATACTACTCTGTACAATAGGAACATCCCAATTCCAATCCCAATTATAGTACAGGATCTGGACGTACTGAACTGTAGTATGATAGTCCATATATTTTTTGTTCGAGTGGGAATCGAACTCGGAATCTCTGGAATGCCGTTACGCTAAACACACTACCGTGTATGCTTCAATAATAAAATAATATAATTAACAGCCAGATTATCAAAAAAGTTTTAGTTTATCCTGAATTTTGGAATAGCTAATCTTTTGCTAGTCCGATATAAAAAAGTTAATTCAATTCACTTTCCAAAAATTAATGGTAAGAAGATTATCACATACAAGTTTATTTAAACTTTTTTCGGAATATGGTTTAGTTTATATTGACAAATCCAAAATTTAGGATTAGCTAAATTCTAGCTAAAACTCTTTTGAGAATTGAGCTGTAAGTGTTTTATCGCCTATCAACAAAAAAAATGTAATTCGATTCAGAACAAAATATGCGTACATCCAACAAATATAAATTTAGGTAAAATTTGTAACAGTGGAACTGAAATGGCGAACAGATGTTCAATAACTGTGTTAATTTTAAATCTGGTGTTTTAATTTGGAGCCAAAATGGTAGAAACTTGCGGTACTTTAGTAATATAGGGAGTATATGTAGTACGATATTGAACTATTGTTTATTGGTACATAATAAGATAACTACATTATCAAACTGAATTATAAAGAAAAGAGTTGAGATACCGCTTGAATCTGGGATTTAACTGAGCTACGGTTGCCATGTAATTCAAATTTGATTTTATTCCAATTTATCTCTCTGTTTAATTATGTACCATAGGCAGCTTTGGTGCAGGGATGAGCATTTACGTGTAAAACGTGTTTTTTTTTACGTTCACGTGAAATAAAAGCATAAAAAATGTAAATTATGTGAAAAAAGTAATAAAGGTAAAATTTTAGATCTTTATTAAGCCACTAGGTACCTTTTTTGTTTTTAGCTGTCAAACTTGTGACAAGTGAAATGTATAGGTAACATCCTATTTTACGTTTATAAGAATGACGAAATGAGAATGATCAAGAAAATTAAAAAATGTAGAGTATAGTTTTACAGTAAATGTTATTAATATAGGTACTTTGCTAAAATAAAATAAGTTATCATTCCTCATTTCTAATAATTATAATAATAACGAGAATTACTGTTACATAGCCCATATACTCACTTCATTAGTGGGATCGCACCGTATAGAATTATATAATAAAGTTCAGGCGATAATTTTCAAATTGTTAAATTATGTAGTATGTCATTCTAAATAATTTTCACCTGACAGATGAAAGCGATTCTGATGTTTGAAATAGTTCTATATAGCGCGATCCGGGGGTATGCTTGCTAAGTCCGAACTGTCACTTTGATATTACATTGTTTGTATTTTGCTTGCAGATTCGCACGTAGTTTTTATCTTAGTTAAAGTAAAAATTTAAAGATGGCGCGCAAAAAATGTGCCTGTGTATAACCACATGATTTTCCTACATATTATACATTATTTACATAAAAATTCGTAAATTTGGTCAATGGATAAAATAGTTTTTTTCTACAACTGCGCGATTTCTTCGTTATTACGTAATTATTATTGCCTTGGTTACGTATGGAAAGTAGACAAATGCAGACCAAGTGCGTTTCTGTAACTAAAGAAACACTAGAGCCGAAAGTAATTTGTATTTTACGCAATTGTCAAAAGAAAATATAAGTGAGAGCGATTTAAATTTCGCGCCAAGCACGGAATTTAATATTTTAGGCACATACGCTTATGGAAGAAGAAGAAATACGCAGTGATATATTTTGACGTTTATAAACATAACTTTAAATTGCAGTATATCTAATCTGTACACTTCACATTGGGCAGACAAAAACTCAAGTATATCATTATTAAATACAATAATAATTAATCAAAATAACCGAACAAAGTAAAATATATCGATAATTGGTTTTGTTTGTTAAAGTTGCTTATATTGACATAATTTGAAGTGGAAACTGTTATACTATCTAAAGAAATATTGATTTCTGCCGTACCTGTTCATATTTTTGACAGTAATATTATTGACTACAATTTCCGAGATTTTAGAAGTACCAGCAGCAGGTTGATTGTCATTGCCAAGAATAGATCCAACAATTACATTTGGACGTGTATATGATAAAGAAGAATAACTCAGTGTAGTACTCCATTCTTTACGATTTTGAAGAAATTATCTCGAAATTAGTGAAATATTTTTAAATAACGTAGAACAATGTGCAAGCAATCAACAAACAAACCATAGCAACGCCGTAAAACATCGTTCTCATGTAATATCATTAATAGTTATTTTTATAACAAGTGCCGAAAAAGGCTCGTTACGTGCAAGTCTGTGGCCAAAATATGAATTACGCGCTTGGCGCGAAATTTAAATCGCTCTCAAAAAAACTTTTTTTCAGCGCTAGTATTTCTTTGCTTTCAGAAACGCACTTGGTCTGCATTCATCTACTTTCCATACGTAATCAAGGCAATTATAGTTACGTAATAACAAAGAAATCGCACAGTTGTAGGAAAAATTTTATAAATTCTGATAATATTTTAGTGATTTTCTAAATCGCACAGTTGTAGGAAAAATGTTGTTTATAACACGTGCCAAAAAAGGTTAAGTGCTCGTGCAGATTCTGCACTTGCACGTAACAAGCCTTTTTCGGCACTTATTATAAAAATAACTATTACGCGTAATAAAAAACGTATAATACGTAGCGTATTATACGCGCCCATCCCTGCCTAGATGCCATAACTCTTTCACATACTGATACTGAAAGTCTTGACACGAGAGTCATCTGCAGTGATATTGTTATATAAGGAGAATTGAAATTTAATTAGTCTCTATTTTGTTATATATAGGTAACTTCAACACCATGATTAATTTCATCAATAGTTAAGTGTGTACTTAAAATACTAATTAAATAAGTAAATTACTTAAATTCTACGTTGATATGAAAGAGTATAGAATGTTTACAAATAAACTGTTGTTTCCAAGTTTGAAAATATAGGTTAACTACTCGTTAGAGTGTAAAAAATTGTGACATTCCAAACTTTTTGTTCGCACTTTGCAGACTATAATTTTGAAAGAAGCGTTGGAAGCAAAGTAATATTTCTTTACATGCTGAAAGAAAACAGATCATCGATCATCAATCATTTTAAATTGATACAAGTTTTATACCTTACATGAAAATATGGAAACCCAAGTTTTTAATCACTGAACTAACAAAACCGTGTTCTACACATCCATCATTGGATACCGAGGAAAATATTTCATGATTTATTATCTCATAAACGTGTCTCGTAAATTTAAGTTTGATTGATTCATAGCAACTCTGGACTTTTTTAATGGTGTCACATTATTTATACTCTTCATATTATTTCGTAAATTGTTGCTTTAACAAAGGCATCGCTCTGGTTCTAGTCATTGCCAGCTTAAATCAATAGAGAAATAATTGTAAAATCAAATAAAAAATAATAATAATAAAAAAAGACATACATTTTTAATATGAATTTTGATTACTGATTTAAGAATGGATATGAAAACATGAGCTCCGTTAGAATTACTAGGTGTAATTGTAAATGAAGTAAAATTTTGGAGGACTTTTTAAATACTTTTTCTAAAAAAGACGATATTATGTTTTTTATTGACTAGTCGTTGGTGTAGTTGTAATTAAAAAGTCATATATTAAGAATGAATACAAAATTTTATGAAGATTTAAGATTACATTGAAAACATCAAATGTAAGCAGCAAAATTTGTTAATGCTTAGTATTTGTGAATTTCTAGTCTTTGTGGATCATCAGTTCTGAACTCTTTTTAGTCAACGTAACCCTTGGTTTTACTGCGAAGAGTCATGAACGCCTTGTCAATTGGTAATGTATTTTTTATTTCTTGAAAAATTAAACAAGATTAATTTCAAACGAGCTTTAATTATGTATACTAGTAATATAGATTATTATGGATTACTGATTTTAAAAGCTGGAATATTATGAAATAGTTATTTCTTACGAGGGTAAGCTGAAAAGTTCTCAGCCTAACAATGAAAGACTGCGATTTTCAGTTAAAACATGATTTTGATTTTCTACATACTCTCCCTTGACTTCAACACACTTGGTCCAGCGTTTCTCTAACATCAATATTCCTTCCCGGAAGTGAGAGTCTGGAAGGCTGTGAAAATATTCAACTACGGCCCTCTCAACTTCTTCATTGGATGCGAAGCGCTTCCCAGAAACAAATTTCTTCAATTTTTGGAACAGATAGAAGTTTGAGGGTGCCAAATCAGGATAATATGAGAGATGGCCGAGCAAATCGTACCCTAAATCCCGCAGTTTTTCTATCGCCAACACACCCTTGTGTGCAGGTGCGTTGTCCTGGTGAAACATGATTTTTTTTCTTCTGCAAGCCAGGCCTCTTCTCGCGAATTTTGGCATCCAGCTTCCCAAAACACGCTGGCCTTGTCCTTTCCGGCACATGCGATCGACTTCGCTTTCTTTGGCGCTGAACCACCGGCTTCCACCCACTGCTTGGACTGCTGTTTCGTTTCTGGCGTGTACTGGTGGAGCCATGTCTCATCCATGGTGACAAATCGCCGCACAAAATCGGTCGGATCCCTACTGAATCCGTCCAAACATTGCTACGCATTTGCTTTTGATCGGCATTCAGCAAATGCGGCACCCATCTTGCGCAGAGCTTTCGCATCTCTAATTCTTTGTGCAAGATGTTTCACACCCTTTCTTCCTGTTGAGATTATTGACTTTGAAAAGATCCGTTTCCGGTTATACTGTACTGTAATGCCATCTATACTGTCAATAGTTTAGTTGTTCTATTATTGTTGCTATAGTTATTGCTGTTATTGTTGTTCGTTCAGATAAGTGTATTTTTCCATGTTTTGATTAAATCTAAAATTATTCATCATAATCCTGTGTGAGAACCGATTCATTTCCATTTACTTTAATAGGTTATGGGCCCAGTAGTATCGGGTGGTGAATATTTTTGAGATTCGGGGCTAATTGATATAACGATTTGAACAAACGTAGATACGTCTCTACATAACCTCCCGCCTTGTGCAAAAGTGAGGAATCAGAGACAGAGATAATGGAGTTTGAAAACGTTAAAATTGCACATTTGAAAGGTGCAGACAATTGGGCCTCGTGGAAATTTCAGATTCGCGTCACATTGAACGCCAGCGGTGCATGGAAAGTAGTGAACGGCGATGAAGCTAAGCCCGAGGTAGCGGCTGGTGCGGGCAACGCGGCATGCAAGATTCATAAAGAAAAACTTGAAAAGTGGGAAAAAGCCGATCGCATTGGTCAAAAAGTCATCGGCACAACGGTTGGACCACAAGCACTTATGCACATCATAAATTGTGAAAATGCGGTCGATATGTGGAACAAGCTAAAATCTGTGTATGAACAGAAATCGGAAGCGAGCATACACATGTTACAGCAGCAGTGGTATAGTGCAACAATGGATCCCAAGGACAGTATCTCGGCACATATAGCGAAACTTGAAGATATCGCATATAAGCTCGAAGTTATGGGCGAAAAGGTTTCTGACAATATGATAATGACTAAGATTCTCATGACTTTGCCGAGCAGCTACGCACATTTCGTGAGTGCATGGGAGTCAGCGGCGATAGCTGACAGGACGCTCGTAAACCTGACGTGCCGACTGACCGTCGAGGAGATGCGTCACAGCGCCGGAGAAAATTCAGAAAACAGTGATCTCACGGCAAATCGTTCACACAAGCCTGGCAGAGGGAAGAGTTGTGGAAGAGACACTCGAAGGCCGGGTAAATGCTACACGTGCGAGAAGCCTGGACATTGGGCTCGAGAATGTCCTGAGAAGAAGAAGGGCACAAGCAAAGAGCCGAGTAACAAGCCAAAAGGTGACGCGCTTGTCATCAAGACTCTTACATCCACGACAGATCAGTACGAGTATGAGAAGATCTGGTGCCTCGACTCGGGAGCGAGCGAGCATATGTCGATGCAGCGAAAGTGGTTTATCAACTTCAAGAATCTCGACAGCAAAATACCAGTGCGCATTGGAGATGGAAAGTTTATCTCGGCAACTGGAAGAGGCGACATCAATGTTCTTGCATTCGACGGTCGCATTTGGAACGAGAAACACTTATCCAACGTGCTTTTTGTGCCAGAATTGAAATACAATTTATTTTCAGTGGGAGCAGCGTTGGATAAAGGTCTGAAGCTGAAATCGGACAACACGACATGCGAACTTCAGAAGAACGGAAAAACTGTTCTAACGGGAAAACGGCGAGGGAATCTTTTCCACATGGAATTGAGAATCATTGCCGAAGAGAATAACGTCGCAGCGGTCTGCACGTTCCACGATTGGCACGAGCGCATGGTACACCAAAACGCAAGATACATGAAGAGTTTTCTGAGGCATACAGATAACGAATACACTTTTCTCAAAATACCGAGTGAAGAAGATGTACCGAGAGATGCAGAGAATCGAATCGATGCGGAAGATTCAGTCAACGCTGAAGAACCAATCGACGTGGAAGAACCAATCGACGTGGAAAAACCAATCGACGCAGAAGATTCAGTCAACGCTGAAGAACCAATCGACGTTGAAGAATCAATTGACACGGAAGATGCAATCAACGCTGAAGAACCAATAGATGAGGAAGATGAGATCGACGAGGTTGAGGAAGCTTGCGACGATCGAAATCTCGAAGAAATGGCAGCAAAGCAGCGCGGAAGGTATGAACTACGTAATCTAAACGAGCTCGTAAGACCCGCGAGATACGTGAACGCACAAGTAAACGTGAGCTTCGCGATTAGTAACGAAGAACCACGTACATTCGAGGAAGCTGTAAGTTGCAGCGACGCAACGCTATGGATGCGAGCAATGGATGAGGAGATGAAGTCTCTGGAACAAAATGGAACGTGGATTCTTGCCGATCATCCGAAACATCAAAAAGTCATCGACGATCGATGGATTTTCAAATTGAAGAAAAACGCCGACGGAAGTAATCGGCGTTATAAAGCAAGATCGGTGGCGAGAGGTTTCAATCAACAGTACGGCATCGATTACGAGGAAACTTTCAGCCCGGTGGTAAGATTCGACTTGATCAGAAGCATACTCGCTGTTGCAGTATGCTGGAAGATGAAACTGCAACAGTTTAATACCAAGACTGCGTTCTTGTACGGCGACCTTGAGGAAACAATCTTCATGCCAACGGGCTACGACGACGGAACGAAACGCGTCTGCATGCTGAAGCGCAGTCTGTATGGCCTGAAACAGGCCTCACGCTGCTGGAATAAAAGATTAATCGATTCGTTGAATAAATTCAAGCTACAGGCAATCGGCAGTCTTATGTATTTGTCTGTAGCTACGAGGTCAGACATTACCTACGCAGTAAACAAGGCAAGTCAACATCTCGAGACGACGTCGAAGGCAAACTGGAGCAGTGTCAAACGGATTTTGAAGTACCTTAAGGGAACGACACGTCATGAGCTGTACTTCAACAGTGGGAGTGACGGATAAGGAGACCAGGAGATCCACCACAGATCGGACATGGCATGATGACGAAGCCAAAGTTACAAGCAAGTAATAGAGACTGTAAAGTGCAAGTGATAGAGACTGTAAAGTACAATGGACTTTTCACGACGTCAAAGTGGGAGTGTTGAGATTATTGACTTTGAAAAGATCCGTTTCCGGTTATACTGTACTGTAATGTCATCTATACTGTCAATAGTTTAGTTGTTCTATTATTGTTGCTATAGTTATTGCTGTTATTGTTGTTCTTTCAGATAAGTGTATTTTTCCATGTTTTGATTAAATCTAAAATTATTCATCATAATCCTGTGTGAGAACCGATTCATTTCCATTTACTTTAATACTTCCGATATCCCCACAGCCTCAGCTATCTCTCTCATCTTCACTCGCCTATCGTCCAACACGATATCATGCACTTTTTCGATGATTTCCGGTGTGGTAGCGGTTTTTGGCCGTCCTTCACGTGGGCTATATTCGAAGGACGTGCAATCACGTTTAAATTCAGCTGCCCACTTTTTAACGGTTGACATGGAAAGAGTAGAGTCCCCGTAAACTTTTGTCCACTTCGGATGAATTTCCTTAGGGGTTAATCCATCCAAAACGAAGAATTTTATGACTGCACGATATTCGAGTTTATCCATTTTAATTAAAAACACACAAGACGTCTATTTTATGGGATGGCTAGCACAGTGGTATGAAGTCGGCCTGTGGATCTTGAGGTCCCTGGTTCGATTCCCACACGCGACAAATTTTCATAATTTGAAAAAGCTATCCCTGTGGCTCCTCCACCACTAACATGTTTGGGGGCCGTGATTTGACGACTGGTAACCGCACTTCACGCGCAAAATATATCACTTACCGAGATCTGCTGTAGCAGAGTGCCACACCCAGTAATGGGTAGAAGGCGTGATGATATATTTATTTATATTTATATTTAAGACGTCTATTTAAAAAATTCGTGTAAACAAACTACTTGAGAGAACAAGTTGAAACTTTTCATACGAACTAATGACACGTGCACCCAGGCAGTAAACATAAATTTTTGCTGATTGGAACGCCATCTCTGTGTGAGACCGAGAACTTTTCGCTTTACCGTCGTATATCAACGAAAGAAAGTGAGACATTTCTATTGAAGGTACCATTTAATTTCCCGAAATAAAGGTGAGGTATATAAAGCACCTGAGTAAAGAATTGTACTTTCTTTCGCAAGGTAAACATTTTTTTTTCACTACCCTTTCGGCAAGTAAGTTTTTTAAACAAATATTTAAAAATTTAGATTAGATTTATTATACTCTTGAAAGATGTCAACTGAATGCCATTTATTTCTGCCAGGATCGTGATAAAAAATTGACGAAGCTTCTGTGGCAGCTTCACGTACCCCCTATAGAAGCTTCACGTACCCCATGGACCCTTTATTCAGAATCGCTGGTCTAGATAATAAATATTGTACATACTGTAGAAGTAGTTTTTAGATAAAAGTTCAATTACATGTTTTTTTTTAAAAAAAAGCTTAGCTGATAGATCCTTATAACCATCTACTTGGTGATTAGAAAGGTTTAACTGCAACGATTTTTTTTAGATATTGCTAGCTTAAATCTATTAGTTCTTAAGAAGCTAGTAGTCCGAGTGTTCGAAGCAAAGTGTGGTAAATGAAAACATAAGGTAGTGGCATTAAATGTTCAAAATCTCATATTTAAAAATGCTACACCTTCTTTTAAACATGCGATATATTCGAAACAAATTCGTGTCATTTGACATAGCGTATAATTTTTAAATTATGTTAATATTATCACCAATTTAAAATTATCCCTTGTTGCTCCTCCACTACTAACATCTTTGGAAGCCGTGAGTTGACGGTTGGTGACCGCACTTCACGCGCATAAATATTTCACTTACCGAGATCTGCTTCGGCAGAGTGCCACACTCAGTAATGCGTAAAAGGCGTGATGATATATTTATATTTATTTAATATCGATTTTAGATTAATGTAGTGCATATGCCATCGTATTTTTACTTTACTGCCAGCGTCCATGATTATTCGTAATGTACCTACAACCTTATTTACAAAATTTTAAAGTTAAATAGGGTCGGTTTGTTCATCACCAAATAAGGTTTCCAATAACTACCAGCAGGATAATTAAAAAAAATCGCATCGATATCATTGCATAAAAGGTAATAATTATAGTGAATGCCACTTTCTGATGCAATATTTTGTTAGTAATTCTGCCGATAGTTATCAGAAACTTTATTCAGAGATACAAAAACCGGTCTAAAGTGAAATAAACATAAGAAACAATTCATTATTGCAAAATTTCAAGATTTTAGGTTGTCTATTTTATTTCGCAAATATTTATATTTATAATTAAAACTTCTCTTTTGAGATGATTTTTAGTTCAAGGTTTGCGATCTTATTATGTAACGACAAGTATTTTGTATCTACATGAAAATAAAATGTAATACGTAATTCAGTTAGCACACAATTCTTGATCACCATAACTTTGTAAAGAGATAGGTACAAAGTAAATAAAATACAAGTAACATCAAGCAGAATAACAAGTGCTGCAAAAGGAAATGAAAACTCTGTGAAGGTATAAAGGCAACGTAAAGCAAACACAATTAACTTTTAAATGTTAGAGTGAGGGTACACGTTGCGAGCACGTCATCAAAAGACGTCGTAGGTACAAACATCATATTACAACCTTACACAAAGGTAAAGTGTATTTTGATACAAACTGAAATATTCGCTTTTAAAGTAGAGCAACATTACACCTAGTGACGAAATTATAAACTAACCTATGGAAGTTACTGTTAGTTGGCTGTTGTTTCTTTCAAACAAACAAATTACTTTTTAATAAGTTTCTTAAGATATGGTCGATATATAATTTGAGGCATACAAATTTAATTTCTCTTATATGGTTAATTATTTATCGTTCACAGTGTACGCAGAAGTTTAGAAATTTAGTTTACACCGATTTCTAGAGACATTAATTTCATCAAAAAAATAATTTGGGGTAAATTAACGGTCGTGAAGTGAACACGTGAATATTGAAGATGAGAGAAATGTTGGTATGTTGAATTTATAGATATACTGGCAGCTGACACAAAGAAGACCCTTAAAAATAATGAGTAGTGGATAAAATAAAAGTTCTGGTATTCTCTCAATTGATAAAAATTATTTTATTCTTTTTCAACCGGTTTCTTGGTTTATTATCAGAATAAGCAAAAATTTAAAATATAGTTTTATAAATTTACGTGAACAGTCGTAAATAAAGACACAAAATGTAAACAAAATAATGAACATTGCAGTTAATAATTAAAAACAGTGACACTTACAGATGATAATGGTTAATTGAAATTAAACAGACATATTAATCAAGATCGGGCATATCGTCGACAATTTTAATCAAATTATTTAAAGTAATTTATAAGGACATGTGAATAGAAATGTTAAATATAACAACAGAAAAATTAAATCAAAAGTATTATAAATATGTGAATAACATATATTATTTTCCCTACATCATTAACTATTTATTTTACTGACAAGTTCATCTAGATATACGATTATTTTGTGTATATATGGTCGAATTTTGTTTTTTTTTGTAAATTCACAGAGTACTTTATACCATAAATTTTATTAATATTCTTGAGTCAAATTATAAATTGTATTATACCGAATTTTAATACCTACTTTACAAAAATGTCATTGAATTAGAAACATTTATACAGTACTCAAGTTACATAATGGGCCTTTCAAGACTTTTTTGAATTTTTTATATATTAATCTACGTAATAAAATTATTATACCCAAATTTTTTTTTAAACTTGTATTAAGCATGATAACAATATTTAGACTTTCGAAACAAAGGAATATGACGAAGTTGCATCTTAGATTAAAGAGAGATAGATAAGACAGAGATAAATAACATGTTTGTCAACGGCCATGGCTGCGCTCGTTGGTACTGATCTAAGCGATAACACGAGTTAAGCAACGTTGCGCGCGGGTAGTATTTGGATGGGTGACCGTCCAGAGAAAACTCGCGTTGCTGTTGACAATAACATCTAAAACGCAGATCAGGGCGTAATGGCGGCATATGACCTGAGAAGTTGGTCCGCCAAAGAAGCCAGAAAAAAAAAAAAATAACATGTAATTTCACGTAACGTGTGTCGTTGTCAGTAGAATCCTCAGACAAAACATAACTAGAAGGATAACAACGGCGTTTGTTGTGAAGCAAAAAGGGATAGAATAACTGGTTGGTGAAGAGGGTGCGCGGCAAGGAGCAACTTGCATAACATCAAAGTGTACTCGCTCCTTGCCGCGCACCCGGCGGACCCAAAAGTTATTCCATGCCTTTCTGCTTCACAACACAGCATTGACTTGAATACGACATAATTCGTCTAGTATTATACGTCATTAGTAGAATCGTAGAATGCTGAATGCTTATTTCTTCTTCGTCTTCCTCTCGGTAAAATTGAGCACCGACAAACGTTTCAGGCAAAGCTCTGTGATTGGCTTAATGCAACTACGTAATTGCAATATGGCAGTGAGAAATTTAAATGAGCGTTTCGAATTATTCAACTTTCATATTTCAGCAATAAAGATATCATTTATGGTATGATTTTATATTGTATTAAATATGATGTACGGTCAAGAATTTATTTTAATAAATATATATTAAAAATCTCTACTACTACTATAGTAGCGTTCGATTGGCACCAAATCTCAGTTAATCTCACCTCACCTCAGTTTGACAGCTTTTTTGTGCTGTTCTATTTGCACTGACATAAGTGAGACACTCACCTCCCCCCTTACCGATGCTGCACTACCTATTTCACTGGTGCGTACTGAGATTTTCTACTCAGTTAAGAGTGGGGTAGAATTCGTTATGTTTTGTTTGTAATTTGAATATTTGGAAGTTATTTAATAATTTTTTAAAATTGTAAATGTTATTATAAATCATGTCTCACAGCTCACTTCCAACAAAAACATCAAGCAAATCATGTGTTGTCCGCGAAATGATACTACAACGTTCATCATGTAACCGACTCAGTTCAGACCTGTCAAAACTCGTTCGATTTGTGATAGAAAAAATATCATCTCATTTCAGAGAATCTCATCTGAGTTGAAATGAACTGAGGTGAGATTGTTTGCAAATCGAACGCTACTACTCGAAGTAAAAGTACCGATGGCGGCGCTGCGAGCAGTTCATGTTTGAAGGCGTGTAGCTGACAGAAACCATACAATTGCAATTAAGGTTACGTTAAATTTTTAAATTTTAACAGTTACACGCAGCATGGTATAATTTTTTTAGTATTTACAAGGTACACCACACTTCAGAAATGTAGTAGAATATATATTATTGTATTTTGGCGACTGTATTTAATATATATCTTCAAAATTATGTTTATAATATTTACAATTACGCTGTATAGTTTCTATCCGCGAAATTACCTGAGCATACTCTCATAATACTTGGAATTATTATTTTCCTGATCGAATAACAAATACGTATGTTTTGTAACGCTCAAATATAAGTTTGACACCGGCATGAACTGCTTTTTTTCACAATATTTTCAGCTTTCTTGGAGACAACATGAAAACTTTAACTTCTTTCGCGTCTCGTATTTGAATGGCATTCGTAAATACAACAGGTTATGATATTTCTTCCTTTTTTAAAAAATTTCATTACTTAAAACTGTGTGAAGCCCATACAACCGCCACTGTAGATGCCTTCATACAGTAGTTCAAATTTCTGTCAGCAGATGTCATATCACACCTCTAGGACCATCAATAGTGGATTTATATAAAATAATTTTGCACTGTTGATTTGAATTTCTATATTTAGATTCCTATTTACCATCCATGTTATTATCAAGTACAGATGAATTTATCGAACTGGCATTAGTTGTTAGGCATAGCAACAATGCAAAATAAGCCCGCTATGTTGTTATTGTCATGAAAACAATGCTAAACCAGCCCGTTTTTATACATAACGGTACTCATTTGACCGTCATTTTGACGTTTCGTTGCCATATTTTTCAATAAAGTCGATAGCGCAAAAAAATTATACAACATTAGTTCGTTCAGTGCAAGACAAAAAGACGAAATGATTTAAAAAATCCATCCCTGCGGTTCTCCTTTCTCTATTATTTTCTCGTCTTGTTATGTGGCACTCACCAGTTGCCAATCTTCTATTATAATAGACGTTCCATGTGCTAGGCTCCTCTGTGTAATAGAGATTTGGATGTGCTTATAATAATAAAATGTAGTTTTTATTTGGTATCTTATAATAATAATAATAATCATTTTATAGGAAGTGTGGCCAATATCATCTCAAGTAGTTAAATTTTAAGTTGCGTTTAAATAAACGAAAACGAAATTATATCTCGTTAGTTATATGCCAAAGAACGAATGTGTATTTTATTAGTTTTGAGATAAATGTGTTTTAATATTCAAATGATTGTAATAAATCTTTTTATGTACTGATATGTATAGACAGAGTGATCAAAAGGAATTGTTTCAGTTGGCAATAAAAAAAACTACTTGAAATTGGTATGCCTGATACATAAATTCATTTCCTGTTGTTGACAGTGACATTTGAAAATTTAAATTTAAATTTGAGTACATTTATTATTACATTTATTTCTTAAGTATTTCTATTACTCAAAAAGTTAAAATCCTATTAGCTGTCTGACTCCTAACATAACCTATTAGTATTTATAAGAAATGTCAAAAAGCATTTCCGCCTTTACCTAGAGTTGTGCCAACTGTGGAATAAAAAGATCCCCGGAATTGTATTGCCAACTGTAACAATTCATTTTGATCACTCTGTAGTAATATAAAATAAATTTGTTAAATCAGTAAGTTTTAATAAAAAATTAATGAAATAAAAAATGTTTTTTTTTAATTTTTCATAAAATTTTACACATTCATAATTTTGGCATATTTTTTCAAAATTTGCTGATTCGGTATATTTTTAAATTGAAATAAATAATAGAATTACTGAAAAAAAATTATTTATTTTTTATTTATTTAAAAAAATTAACATGTGGTTATCACAAGATGTAAAAAAGTATTTTACCTAAAATTATATTAATTAAATACATAAAAAAAATATTTGCTCTCAGACTCATCTTCTGGTAACCTATCACGAATATTTGCAAAATATTTAAATTGTTTTTAGTATTTGCGGTCTTCTCTAGAAATCTAAAATCGTGGCATATTTTTTTAAGATCTAAGTATTTTGTTTTCGTAATAGGTAATTCAGAATCATACGCTTTTTCTGCATTAGTCTAGTATTTTCGTCCTCTTTTAGATTTTAAACTGCATTTAATAAAAGAACTGTTAAAGTTACTTTTATAACATGTATTCAACGTTGTGATGAAAAATACTTACCTTAGTTTATTATACACATTTGAATAATGCGTTTAAACATTGTTGAAGTAATTCAATTTTTAATTGACAGTTCAAGAAAAAGCAAAGTTTGGCAAAAACATTCATCTTAAAATGTGATGCTCCGTGCACTCGAAGAAAATTTTCTGATAAACTATTTAAAAGAAGAAGTTTCTCAAAAATTATAGTGGCGCCTCTATCGCGAGAAAGATTTTGTGGAAAGTAACTAAGTTTATGCTTATGGCACAGTAATTTACTCATTTCATATCAAAGAGTAATTGACAAATTTTCAAGAAACATTTTTGACTTCTTTATCTTTCTAAAAATTTTCTCAGAAATCTTACTCCGTGTGCACGGGGCATGAGGTTATATTTTAAAACGAAAGTATTAACGGTGAAAATAAGAATATTTCAAAGGCGCGAATCTGCCACATTCGTGTATAACAGTGAATGTGGTACATTCGTCTTTTTGGTATAATGACATTTTTAAACTTTATACATTCGTGATTTATGTTTTATAAATTTCAAGGTTCAACTTCTTTGTAGCACATTCGTGCTTTTAGCAGATAAAAATATACTATTCAAGATACGCATTCGTGTATTAACCTTAAAATGACTAAATTGGCACATTCATCCGTTTGGCATATACCGATGTCATATGGAATAATTGACATTGCTATCAAATATTAGATTTGGTTTTATTTATTCAAACCAAGTTTAATTTTAGCGATGCAACTAGCCACTGAAATAATCAAATACTTCATCTGAAAAGAAAAATGTATACATTGTTGACGTAGGTACACTGAAATCCCATACATTTGTACATACAAAACAGTTGTTTAATATTTGCAAAGAGAGGAAATTCAACACAAAATATGAAAAAAATTGATCGCCTCGAGCAATAAAAAGTTGAAACGAGACGCGAATAATAGACGTTTTTCATCTAGTCTAGACAGGCTGGCAAATGCAGAAAATACATAATCCCCGCTCGCAGACAGACAAGTTTTCCGCTCTCCCCCTTTATTACTGGCACTCGATTATAACCGGGAATAAGGAACCGGGAAATTGTGCCCGATGTTCGTATTATATCGGCTGGCATTTGTTTTCCCTCTTTTATATCTTTTTTGTTTTCGACTTCGTATGAGATTGAAGAAGTAGTGCTGATTGAAAGTTGAGGAATTAATTTAGATTTACTGCAGATTTTAATTGAGTTCTAGTTTGTATAGCTTTTAATTTACTTCCGTAAATTGGAATTTGTTTTTACAACTAATTCTAATCATGTACATGCCCAGGAGGCCAGAAGTCCAACTTTAAAATAAATAAACTCAACTTAACTTTTTAATTCAAATATATTTATGTACGAATAATACCTAACGTCAATTATGAAACTTTTTGAATTATTGACCAGTCAAAATATATTTTTCCTACAACTTTGCGATTTCTTTGTTATTACTTGGGTACGTATGGAAAGTAGATAAATGCAGACCAAGTGCGTTTCTGTAAGCAAAAAAACACTAGTGCGGAAAGTAATTCATTACGCAACTGTAAAAAAGTTGTATTGAGAGCGATTTAAATTTCGCGCCGAGCGCGTATTTCATATTTTGGCCACAAACGCTTATGGAAGAAAAAGATGTATTGAGCCAGCACTAGTAGTATATTTTGACGTTTATAAACATAACCTTAAATTGCAGTATATCTAATTTATACACAATTAATAAAAAGAATCGAACAAAGTAACATATATCGATAAATGCTATTATTTTAAGAGTAAGTGAAAATACATAATATTTATTGTTTGTGTATATTATTAACACAGTTGGAACAGTTGCTTATATTGACATAATGTAAAGTGGAAACTTTTGTACTATCTAGAGAAACATTGACTGCTTCCGTACCTGTTCATATTATTAACAGTAATATTATTGACAACAATTTCGGAGGCTTTAGAAGTACCAGCAGCAGGTTGATTGTCATTGTCGCAAATAGATGCAACATAGCTTGATCTGGGGCTTCAATTATTCTTTAGAGGTGTTTATGATAAAGAAGAATCACTCACTATAGTATTCCAATCTGGACGATTTTGAAGAAATTGTCTTGAAATTAGTGACATATTTTTAAATAACGTAAAACAATGTGCAAGCAATCATCAAATAAACCATAGCAACGCCGTAAAACATCGTTCTCGTGAATATCATTAAGATTTTATAAATTTTGACAATATTTTAGTGATTTTTTAAATCGCACAGTTGTAGGAAAAATGTTGTTTATAAATATTAATTTTCTCTGTGAGTACTTGTAGAATTAGGGTAATTTTCGTGTTAGTATCATTGAAATTTGATAGAATCATCTTATTTTTTAGCTGCTTTATCCAAACTATAAAACCAGCTATGAGGGTATTTTACGACAACATATTTTTGTATCGAAGCTCAACCGGTGACGTGGTAATAAAAAGATCTTTTTTTAGAAAGCCTGTACTGCCTGAGAGAAACAGGTAAAAATCGAGCTATCGGTTTTTGTTACAGCACTAGTTCCTGTCATGGCCAACTAATAACTAACTGGAATGTTCCCAGCGAATAAACTTTGCTACACTGTGTAAACGTTAAGCTATGAGTGCTTTCCGGTATCCGGTAAAATTTTCACTGGGATATAATGTTTGCATTAAATTAAAATATCGGTAAATTGAGAGATGTTTCAGTAATAATTGTATGTTTGAAGTTTTGCTAATAAAACCAATTAATATTCTATGTTTGTTTATGAATATTTATGAACATGGCAAATTACATTTTTACTCAATTACCACTGCGAGTGAAAAATAAATAATATACTCGTATATCGTGAGATAATATTTCTTTCTGTATTTTTTGCAATTGATTGAAATATAATTATATAAAATGTGGGTGGAAATCATTTTGAAAATATAATTACGTAAAATAAAGTATAATTTTATTCAGCAATCGAATTTGACGTGTGAAAAAGTGTATGTCAATATTTCATCAACAAACTTAGCATAACCAAGTTTTCCGAAACGGTCGAAACGGGTATCGTTTTCACGCGGACATAAATCAAACCAGGCAATCGGAAACGGAAGAAACTAACAGAATTTATAACACAAACTTTTATAAAACTCGTTCTCCGTTTCCGTTGTTTGCCAATTGCACGTCTGTCCGCAGCGTGTATGACAAACAGGGCCACGTCGCTGCAAAATGGCCGATGATTTTTTACACCCGATTCTGATTTGATGTCTCCTGTTTTGTGTTTCGGGCGATGACGCGCGCGCCTGTTGTGATGTAGAACTGGCGATAACACAAATTCAAAATACGTTTTGTTTCTGTGTCTACTAGGGTAATTAGATCAAATAAATGTTGTTATGTATTAATAGTGTTCGGAAGGTACAAGGCGATCTTTGAAAGTTCGGCACCAAGAATATTACTTTTATTTTTGAGATAAATATGATAATAAACAAAATTAAACTAGGCAAAGGAGCTCATAAAATGACAGTAAGAATTTTGTATGCTACTGTAGCGGGAGTCACAGGGGTATTTTAAATATGGTAAAAATTGTTTGTTGGCTGTGAGAATCGAACCGGGGTTACCAAATCTACAGGCTGACTAGATACCACTGAGCCAAATACCACATATTTTCAAAATATGTATTAATAAAAATACAATAAAATAAAACATAGATGTCACATCTAGGAATAAATTTTGTTTAATGATCGATAAAAATATGCCATGTCATACAGATAAATAAAATAAATAGATATATCATCACGCCTTCTACCCATTACTGGGTGTGTGATATATTTTGAGTGTGAAGTACGGTTACCAGCCGTCAAATCACGAGCCCCAAGGATGTTAGAGGATGGGGACCTACAGGGATAGTTCTAATGTGGTGAAAATTGTTTGTCGGCTATGGGAATCGAATACGGGTTCTTAAATCCATCCATAGGCCGAAAAAGTAGGCAAATACTATTACAACATTCACAATTTTGATTGAGTGAAATCAATTGCATTATAGTAAATATTTTTATATATTTTGTTCGATGGAAGTGACGGTAGTTTCTTTGTTTTATCGCATATGACATGTTACAATATACTATTTTCGGACGAGAAATACCGACAATATAACGTGTTTCAAAATAGCTATTTTTGTCCGAATTTAACATGTATTTTTTTATTCACTTATCTATCAAATTCCGCTGATTTATTTAAATTAAAAAGGAACAAATTGACATGATATTGATATATATCACCATAAGTACGTTATTTACTTTTTGAACGTAGACCTTTTTAGTAGAGGTCGGTAAAAATATTCGATATCCGAAACCGATCCGATCCGATCCAAAGTCGGATTTCGGATCGGATTGGATCAAAACTCTCACGGATCGGATTCGACTCGGATCCAATCCAAACTTCGGATAAAATATCCGATCTGAAAGTCTAAGATCTTTTGATACGCCTTGTCAGATTTCGGATCGGATCTCGAATCGGAATTCGGATCGGATGTCGAATCGGATCTCGGATCGGATTTCGGATCGGAATTTGGATCGTATCTTGTATCGGATTTCGGATCGGATTTAGAATCGGATTTGGGATCGAATTTCAGATCGGATCTCGGATCGGATTCGGATTTCGGTTCGGATCTTGAATCTCAAATCGGATTTAGGATCGGATCGGATCTCGTACAGAGTCGGATCGGATCTTAAATTAAGTCGGATTGGATCGGATATAAAAATTTTCAGAAATTCCGATCTCTATTTTTTAGTACAGTGACCATGGTGATACATGGCTATCCCGTAATTGCGTAATTTCTGAACAGAAACTAACAAAATAATTATTCGGGTGCAAATAAAATAAAACAATGTTAGGAAAACAGTTTTTCCGTACACATTGTTACCCAAATTATTTTAGACAGAAATGCTTCAAATAATTACCTGTAGTGCTTAAAAATCTACATCGATAAACTAAATTCATTTTCTGTGTTTTGAATTGAAGAAATTAAATATAAAAACTACAACTTCATTAATGTTAACCACGAAATTAAAACAAAATAACAAACAAATGCATTAAGTTTTTCTGTCAAATGTTCCCATTAATAATGCCATTTAATTATTTGTAATTAACATATATATTAATATACATATTGTATAATAATTCTAGAATATAAATTAGCTACATTCTTTTTTATCAGTGTGTATGAGTGCTCCGACATATTTACAACAAAACATGTTTTCAACATCTAGCATCTTGTAGTCCTTCAACTTTGTTGCTAAACTTCATTATGAAAGCGCTCTTACTTTTGTAAACAGTACCGTGGAAAACTGTCAAGGAATACAAGCTTGTGTTGAAAACAGGAGGTCTCACTACATAGATTTCCAGTTCCAGTTAGGGCACAGCAGCATTTGGTCCATGATTGACACTTCTCCGTCATGATAAGATTTAATCAAATTATTGACGAGCGTTTAATGACACTTCCACGCCGGGTCATTTAACAAAGGCGACATCGCGACACGCGACACGCACATCGCGTTAAACGAACAATAGATTTACGATATTAGCGGAAATATCGCGAGTGATCTAGCCGACGTTGACGGTCACGTGACCAGCCGTTCGCCTACGCTCGATGCTCAATTGTTTTCGTTGAGCGCTGAGCAGAAGCGCTGAGCGGCGCCCAACGTACGCTTTTCACAGATAAAAGTCTTTTAACGGCGCGAAAACGAGACACGACACACTTTGATAGCTCCCTCTCTTTCCTTATTGCTCCTTCGTCGTCGTCTTCTTGTCTCTGTGACACAAGATACGCTTGTAATTTGTTTTATGACGTCACTGTGTCGCCTACATGAGAGGTTTTATGATTTTGATTATGATTAATGAGGTTATGTTTAAAATTTTATGATTTTGTATGCTAATGATCATGTTTTTATTTTTTGAAAACGCCTGCTTATAATTAGATTTAATTTCCATTTGTTATGATGGTGCTTTGTACTTTTTTGTTGAATAATAATAAATGTTTTCAATTTTTATTTTATGCTTAACGCGTTAAATATTAATTATCTTTGAAAGATGAGTCCATAAAATTTACGATGTAATCAAGAGAAGATGCAAGGATACGTATGCTACTTGATATTTTCATAGCAATGATCCTATAAAATCTCAGGTATAAAATTAAACCTGATTCAAGTATCAAATTTAACCTGACTTAAGTATCAACATTGTAAACATACCAATTTTCTTTTAATGGGAAATCGAGTTACGTCTCAGTTCTAGTCGATAGATTAATGTAAACAAGTTGAAAAGTCGTGACTGGTGTCAAATTAAACTTAAAACAGTTTTTACAGAAACCGTCGGTTTGAATTCTGGGTCACAATTGTCAAAGGATTCAGAAGCGGCGGTAAAAAATGAGCGTGTTGTTATTCAAAACAGAGTATGCATATTCATACTTTGTGAAGGGAATTTAAAAACTTTTCAACCCTGAAAAGCGATGTCAGCGAAAAATGACACATGCTGTTGAAGCAGCATATTTTAAAATCTGGAATTTAAAGAATGTTTTCAGCTACAAAAATGTGATATACTAGTAGTGGTTCTTCTGCTCGGCGAATAAAAATCCGCTATTAAAATTTCATAAAACCCAATTTCTTTACAGGTTTATATATATATATATATATATATATATATATATATATATATATATATATATATATATATATATATATATATATATATATATATATATATATATATTGTTTTATAAAAACCTACAATTTTGAACTTAAAATTAATAGTATATATTTTAATGACAATTGGTATACAATTGTTAAAAAATTCAATTGTTGCGTTATAACAGCAGCATTATTTAAATTTGACCTATGACAAGTAGTTCATATTTAAATAAATAAATAAACATATCGTCACGCCTTCTACCCATTACTGGGTGTGGCACTCTGCTGAAGCAGATCTCGGTAAGTGATATATTTTGCGCGTGAAGTGCGGTTACCAGTCGTCAAATCACGGTCCCCAAACATGTTAGTGGTGGAGGAGCCACAGGGATAGCTTTTTCAAATTATGAAAATTTGTCGCCTGTGGGAAACGAACCAGGGACCTCAGGATCCACAGGCCGACTTCATATCACTGAGCTAGCCATCCCATATTCATATTTAAATAAAATAAATATATCATCACGCCTTTTAGCCATTACTGGGTGTGGCATTCTGCCGAAGCAGATCTCGGTAAGTGATATATTTATGCGCGTGAAGTGCGGTTACCAGCCGTCAAATCACGGCCTCCAAAGATGTTAGTGTTAAGGGAACCACAGGGGTAATTTTTTTAATTGGTGAAATTGTTTGTCGCCTGTAGGGATCGAACCAGGATTCTTAGGATCCACAGGCTGACTTGATACCACTGAGCCACTGCCCCATATAAATATTAAAGTTTAATATTTAAATTTAAATGGAGTGTAATTTATATTTTTATTTTTTTTTAATATAAGAATAATTCTAGGCTATTTAAAATAATGATAAAGAAGTATAACGAAAACGCATAAATAATAATAAATTTAAAAAATAGTATATAAAACTGAAGAAGTTTTATTTGAAAAACTTACTTTATTAGTTTAGAAAATATCGTCTGGACACTGGAAACCAAACCAGTGGTATCGAGTCGGGTTGTGGATTAGCGAATCCGAGTTCGATTCCCAAAGCCAACACAATTTTCACCACAGTAAAATTATCCCTGTGGCTCTTCCATCACTAACACCTTAGAGCCCCGTGATTTGACGGCTAGTAACCACACTTCACGCGTATAAGTATATTATTGCCCATAATACCCTCGTAAGACTCGAAATATGCTCATCACTTGTTATATTACCTTAAATATTGCACCATGACTTTAAAAAAATCAATAGCTTTTTCATTTCTTGACTACGTTGTCATGGAAATGAGTGAAGTCACAAGTGATAATTTGCACTAGTGCAATTATCGCGAATATTATCCAACTACTTTAAACAACTAATAGCGTTTCATTATTTGACCACGTTGCCATGGAAATGAACAACTAAATTGTCTGACATAATGAACAAATGAATATGGTATTATTATAAGCATATCAAAATATTATTTTTGGAAAAAAATTCGATTGTTTTTATGGGGCAATATTCTTATTTAATATAACACGTGCATTGAATATGTCCAGAAATTTTTTTTCTCGATGTTTACTCGGATTTATTTTGCTCTTAGGAAAATATTTCCATGGAAACAACAGCTCTCGTGATATATATATATATATATATATATATATATATATATATATATATATATATATATATATATATATATATATATATATATATATATATATATATTAGACTGCCCAGGATTAAACCGAAGTATTGAAATGTGATGGTGCTCTTCGCTATATATATATATATATATATATAAAACACAGTTTTATAATGTTTCTCAAAACTAATATTATATTTTATTTATTATCAAGTGTGTGCGTTTTAACCAATCCTGTCATTCTTATAGTGAGAATAAATTTATGTCATATGACATGTTTTCCGTAATATACAATGAAAATCTTCCTTAGTTACATGTCTATCACAGCGATGATACAAATAAAATTATCATCTTGTTTTGGTCTGTTGTTATTGATAATTTGTCTAAGGTGATAGCTAATTTTGTAATTTAAAGTATGAAGTTAACTACCAATAAATTCAAACTCAGATTTATGAAATAAAATTGTTCTTCAAATTGTGTGTGTAGTTACAAATGTCCATTTTAATAGCTGTAGCTGTAGCTTAGCTACTTTTTTTAAGTAGCTTTCCCAGCTCTGTTTAGCAGCACATTTCACTAGTCGGTCGAACTACCAGAATGTTAATTTTTTTGTAATTATTTTGTAACTTCCACATACCGGTTAGTGTTAAAGGAATTAAACTTAATATTATTATTATAATAAAACTTGTCGCATATCCGCACTGTTATAGGCAGGCAGGAAAACACCCGAAATAATATAGTTTTTAAGTATAATAACTAGATTTCAGGCTATAAGGAATAATTTGTTGAAGTTGAAAAACCCATTTTACAGTTTATTTTGCCATGTTTCTGGCCATTATCATGCAATAATGAAATACAAAATATTAATATGTTGGCTAAAAATTAAATTTTTAGAGTTAACAATTATATAAAAATTACATTTTTGACATACATTATAAATATTTTGTATTTATTTATTGCTTGATAATGGCCACAATCTTGGCCGAAACGTCACTAAATGAACATAAATTGTGTTATAAATTTTTCCAACTTATTCCTTAAAGTTTGAAACCCAATCATAATACTTAAAAACTGTATCATTCGGCTTTTTACAAAAAAAATCTCCTAAAAATAATATAATTCAACTGAATTTGAAAATAAATGTTATCATCCACAACTCTTAACAACTAGTGTCGAATTCGAGGTTGCACGGCACATTTGGAAGATACTTAACGTGACACTTGAAGTACGCATGTGCACGTTTGTCTCAGTTTACCGAGCCTTGTTATAATAGTTCGAATGGCTGGCATCGCAGCTCCGGTTTGAGTGCTCTTCACTTTCCGCGCTTACCGCTCCTGGAGTCGCAAAGTTCCTGCGGTACGAGCGATTCTGCGGTGTCACAGGACTCTTTGATCGTCACGTCAAATGCTCGCAAGGAATGTTCGGTAGATGACTGAAGTTTCACTGCTAAATTAGTGAGAAATGACGCACGTTTCTGCGAAAGTGAACGCCTTGCGAAATTATTAATTAACATAATTTATTTGTTGACACAACTCGCAAACTTGCAACTAAAAATAAATTTATAATGAAACAACACAAAACTGAAGTAAGATAAAGTTTATAAGTGAGTTAATTTGTGCGTGTAGGTCAAAAGAAAAAATAAAAACAATAATACAAAATGTTTATTTTGGTCAGACGTTTCGGCCAACAAACACCGGCCTCCATTAGTAACATAAGCATGATAAGTTAATAACATAATAACAATATAAATAAATACAGCTATAATAATAGCTAGAGTAAAAAATATAAAACTGGACAGTTTGACAGTTTTTGTTTCATGCGCCTTTGAGATTTCTCAGTATATATTTATGTAAATATATATTATTTTCTGTAACAATAATTTACCGATTATTTTGTATACTAAAACTACGATTTTGTTGACAATATGTAAATATACAATATAACTTTCTATCCGTAACAATTTACCCCACTGTTGTAACAACAAATCCGTGAGGGCGTTAGTTGTTACAACGTGCAGGCTCAATAAAAAATATATATTACACATCTGTGGTTCATTATTTTGTACAAATTTAATTTATATGATGTAGAAGAATGTTCAATGCATATTTGCACTTGAAAATAGTTTTCTTATCACGTCACAATATTTAAAAAAATTATCGAAACTGAAAATCATAACATCCAATTCCGGTCTCCCCTACCCTTAATATTTTACAAAAGATTGTAGATTTTGATTTCACATCTTATTTCTCAAATTTTGCCCTGTGAATTTTTTTAACACTGCCAATTTCCGTTCCGTTTGGCGAGAGAACTCAAAATAATTACAAATTTGTTTGAAACTATAGTGTTGCTGAAAAGACTAAAGAATCATGCCCTTATTTGTAACAAAATATAAAATATCACAAAATGTAGCCTTGTCAAAGTTATAAACGAATTTACGCCTGTGTGAAAGCCAGATGAATTTTAGACCATTTACAGCCTGATTCCCAAAAAAGTTTGAGCTGATCCAGAATTTTGGATTAGCTAATCTTATTCTAGTCCGATTAAAAAAAAAAGAAAATAAAAATCCAAATAACTTTTCGAAAATAAAATGGTAACAAGATTATATTAGAGTATTGAATTTTTTTTGAGAATATGGTTTAACTTAATTTTTCCAATAGAAAATTCAGGATTACCAAAAACTCTTTCAAGAATTGGGCTATTAAAGATTACCTATTTTGTTTTTGTTAATTTTTAGATATGGGTATTTTCCAAAATTTGTTTTTAAGGAATTAACGGATCGGCGAAAATAAAGTTTTTACACAGGCTGCCGAATCCAAGACCAGCATTGACAGCTATTTGAAATATCACTAAAATAGAATATAAGTAAATAAAATATTAAAAATAACTGTTTAAAAATAATGATGAGATATAGTGAGTATAAGTATTTAACCTAAAAACAAATTCGCCCTGAAAGTAATCTACAAAAGAGACCTCTTTCTCTTACACTCTCGCTGTACTAAGTCACCTCGACGTTAATAAGATTTCTTGGAACACTTAGCATGATCGTGTATCCTTAACAACGCAGATATTGCGTCCTACGTGACGTATCTGCGCCGCTTGGTGAATCCCGCTCATTCGTCTCATCTGATAGCGCGGGACAGACGCGTAACAAGAAACATTGTAATGCTCGGTTCAAGTGTGTCTAATGGAATTTACATGGGATTAAATCTAATGGCATCGTTGAAAACTAGGTTAACTGTTGCCGCTGTGTTTGCCGCGTGTGTGCACGCTTTCGTTTCAATTTTGTTATAATCCTTGTGAAATATGGTGTGCAGTTTAATTATAAAATTTATGGTACCGTACCGCTGGAAATTCTTCCGTACCTCGCATTGTTTAAGTTTTATTACCGGGATTTTTAAGCAGAATTTTATACCTCAAAACATTTAATGAAACAGTTAATTTGAACAATCGTGTATAAATTATTAACGAGCACAAAATGGATATTGACATAGATTAAAGTTTATTACGAGATATACACGAAGTGCGTACATTGCAGGGAGTTTTTGTACTTCAAGAAAGTAATGTAACGGTATTATATCACATACTGATCATAGAACAAAAATAATTTGTTCAAAATTCGCAAAATTAAGGTTGGTTTATCTTAAGTAAACACTTTTATTGCCTCTGATTTTGATAGTTATTTATGTTATTATTAATTAAATTATAATTATAAAGAGTACAATAATAAATTTATTTATTATACAACATTAGATAAATGATTGTTTGTAGTGTTGGCCAGTGTCACTCAAAATGTACACTTCAAGAACCATATTCTTAACCCTCAAGTACTATCGTGTTTTCAAATTACAATTATACTATGGTGGGGTGTTTGACACCCCGCAATTAGATTTTACTTTTTTTTACTATTATATATATTTTTTTTTTAATTTTAGTTATTGTAGGATTTAAAGCAATTATTTGTCGTAAACCTTGATTGATTAAATGTTGAACTTTATTAAAAGTTAAATAAAAATAATAAGTTTTACATAAAAGTGTACAAAAAGTGCACATAAACAGAAAAAAAAAATCCAAAAATATTAAAATCATGTTTTTTCAAAGTTTGTCATCTGTTTCCAAGTTTCCAAAACACTGTTCTTAAGACATGTAAAAGATAATTTGAGTTAGCATTACGCATAAAAATTCTGACAGGCATGTTTTCTCATCATATTTTAAAAATGCTAGTTTCAAATTAAATATTTTAGACTCTACAAACTATACTTTACCTTTCTAAATGACTGAGCAAAACCTAGTAATTACTTTATATATAGTACAAAAGTTAGGGGAAGCACATAATTATGAATTCCCTTTCCAAAAATACGACCGAAATGCAGTGTACATGAGTAAATTCCCGACGAATAACACTGAAATACTTTCACATATAAGACTCTGTGATTCACTCAAGTAAGTAAAATACATAAAAGCAGCATAAAGTGGTGAATCATCGAGTAAGTAATGTTACGTCCTTTTTAAAAAACCCCTACGCAACTACTATCGTGGGGTACTGAGGCATCCCACTGGTAATTTTTTTCGAAAACGGTTAAAAATAAATAATATCGAATTATGCCATATTGAACAAATATATCTTGTAGGAGAATAGCAAGAACCAATAAATTGTAAAAAAATTAGTTTAAAAGATACAAAGCAAAAATTGGTGTCTGGGGTTCAAAATACCCCACGATAGTACTTGAGGGTTAAATTTGCAAATTTTGAAAAATTATCTTATACCGTCAAATTCTCAAAAAAGTTGTAGCTAATCTTGAATTTAGTATTAGTTAATCTTATTCTAGTCTGATTGTAAAAAGTGAATCCAAATCACATTCCGAAAATCAACTGATACCAAAATTATATTCGAGTTTGTTTAAACTTTTTTGACAATACGGTTTAGATTAATATTACAAATACAAATTACACGATTAGCTAAAACTCTTTTGAGAATTAGCCTGTTTGTTCTATGATCATTATGTCATATAATGTATGCCCTTAATTTTTTTTAATTATAAAAACATCCTGTGTATTTGCTATGACCGAAAATATCCGCTTAAAACCTGTTTTATACACGATCGTATAAATAGTTATTTATATGTTCAGGCTATAAAGAAGGATTTTTTATTACGAATGTGGAGTATATAAAATTAGCACGTAAGTAATAAACAAATTCTTTATAGCCCAGGTATATATATATATATATATTTTTAATGAAATTGTAGAATTAAATTGAATTTAATACATAATACTTAGGTTAGCTATAATTATCAAACTTGTCTGATGTTCGTGTTTATTCTGTAATACTCGCTAGTGATCGGTGGACAGGCAGCGCTTTGATTGGTTGAAAAAAATCAAAGCTAAAGTAGTACTTTTTACTACATTTTTACGGAGCTAACATAGATTATTATTGTACGATCTCATAAAAAATATATTAGTGAATTCTTCTAATAATCATTGAAAGTTAGAAAACTTTTTAATTTGAGCCTTTTATCACTGGTATATTTTTCCTGAATTCCTAAGTTTTAATTGAGACATGAATCATAGGGTGAAATAATGTACAACGATATTTAAAATGTATGTACAAAAACTAATAATTTTTTAAGATTTCTCGTATATATTTCCAGAAGTTACACAAATATACGCGGTACTACCATAATTATTTTGCCAAATTTCATGATTTATATTCATAAAATATGTTAACCCAAGGGCATTTTTTGTGAAATATTTGGATAAAAATAAATTAATACGGTTACAAAAAAAATATATAAATTATCTGTATTATTTTTATAATTTTATACATATCCAATTTTGGAGTAGGGGCCGACCTATAAGTTGGACACTGGGCACAAATAATAACAATATTTTTTCTTCATATTTTATTTCATGGAAATTAAATAATTAAATTTATAAATTTAACGGATATACAACGGAAAAAGTATATGTAAATAAAGAAATAATACAAACTGTAAGTGTAATACTTCTTAAATTTATTGTGTATGATAAGGAATGAAACATTTTATACACAAAGTAGCGTCGCATTTTTGACAAAATGTGAGGGGCTTGCTGTTACAGTCTTTCATTATTTGACATCTTCTTTGCTTCGTTCTCTTCTCTAACGCATGATCTTTTCCGTTGTAGCGAATATCGGATATTGTAACGACTGAAAAACTCGTTCGAATAGCTTTCCCTATAATTAAATACGCCACCGCCGAATTCCTTCTTAATTCCAGGAGACTGAGAGCAGTTTTTCCATTAATTTGTAGGTTTAATATCCAACTGTTAACAATTGACATGTCCAAAATTCTAGTAAAAAGACACCAGTACCATTTTTTATCCCTTATGTTAGTAGCGTACTTTTCTGCAAACCAGTCGGTGATCTACGCCGCCCATAAACAAATTGTATTTTTTTATTATATTCAATTGCGGAATTTTATTTTTTAAATTTTTGGCACTACTGTAGCGAGATGTCTCAAAAATCGGTTCAATCGTGTTATAATTTTTCGCAAGAGTGACGCACTGATTGTCATTCCACCTAACAATGAGCACTTCTCCATTGCGGTCGAAATAGTAATCAAATGATCCACGATCTTCTTTATTTAGTGACTTACTATCCTTCAAGGAACATCCACTCACTATATTTTCTAGTACTGTTCCAGTGGCTCGAAATCCTTTTTTCCTGCAGGCATAAGAGTAATTCGCGGTTTGTGGTTGCTTGGACTGTCAATGATACTTGTCATGTTCAAAACTACTTTGATGCCTAAAGACATTGACTTAGTTACTTTTAATTCCGCTCTACAGTACAAATCAAAATTATAACAGTATTCTGAGGTACCACGGAGTACCCAGCATTTATATCCAAACCTGATAGGTTTACTCCGAATAAATTCTTTTAAACTATGTCTGCTATAATATTTTATGATCATTTCATCTATTGAAAGCGATTCTTCAAATATACCAAATACAAACACAATATGTAGCATGTAGCAGCAGTAACAGGTATGAACAGGCAGAAATGAATCACGGATATAATGTTATCACGTCCGCCCAATGTCATATTTATAGTATACCAAAAAATGAATTATAGTAACTTAATGTTCTTTTCAAATTACTAATAAGCGGTAGTATCAATCGATACTATAATGTGTATTGATATAACTAATTTTTTTTCAGTGAGCACAAGTTGGTTCTTATTTGTTAAAAAATATATGAAAGGATCACAAACACACAATTCTAAATACATGAAATGAAAAAATTTCTCAAATCTGGCTATTTATCAAAAATTATAATAATTTTAGAATATAAAGTTCATTTATACTCGTAGTCTACATTAGTAATTCACTGCAAAAGATAACTTTTGTTAGTTACAAAATTTTAAAAAAACTTTAAATTAATGTACTATAAATAGGACATTGGGCGTTAATGGGTTTTAATGTAAAAAACTTAGTTGTGTCTCAAAGTATACATTGTTCTTGCTGTTGTTTATAAAAGTTGTTTTATACTCATTAAACTATCAAAAATAGTGGAAAAATATATTTGTAATGTCTCAAGTTTTAGAATAATACCAAAAGATGAAAAAGAAATTGTATTAATAAATGCAACGGAATTAATAAAATAATGAAATATAATAATTAGTTTGACTTTTATTTTTGGACAATGACAGGACATCAATTTTACTATTTTATCATACTAGTCCAATAAAGTGTTAGCAGTCATGGAATATATAGACATGATATATTTATTTTATCTTTTAATTTTTGACACTTTTGCTCTTGAAGAAGTTCACGCAATATTAATGATTTTCTTTCAGTTTCAGCAGTACTTTGTATCTTTAAATCTCTAGATATTAAACTTCCAAAGTGTTAAGTGAAGAAGAAAAGATAAACATGAAATTTTTATATCATAATCCTTAAAAATTGGTGTAAACTTGTCTTCATAAAACACGTTTATAATAAAATTTGCTTTCCTTATTTTATTTTTGATGTTACTTTATTCCTTTTCATCTACTTGGCATTAAACACGTGTATTCATACTGTCCTTAATATTAAGATTCGATTTAGAAAAACAGCCTCATTAAATATTCATTTGGTTATACACATATTTTTTTAAATTTTAATGCATAGCAAAGCACTTATGTGGAGTAATAAAGCTCCTTGAGCAAATAGACAAAGTGCTTGGTTGCAAGAAAGCTTTGGATAGAATACAAAGCCCTTTGGTGGTTTCATGTATAAAATAAACTCCTTAATTACTGTCAGGCTTCACGGCAAACTGCGGAAGGCGAGCGATGCTTTACATATTTTAAATCTTCGATACGTAAATAATCTTAAGAACTTGTTAACAAACTTCATTAAAATTTATATCTTTTTGTATGTGCATACTTCTAAACATGGACGAAGACGCCTTGCAGTATTTCACACATAATTAGTTCTTGATTTTTTTTAAAGTTAGTTTTCAAATTTCCTTAGTTTTCTTCTGATGACACTTTAATTATAATTTTATGATGTATTAGAACGTCTGTTGTAGAGTTGAACATTATATACGCAAATAAGTACCTATGAAATGCTATTCAGCACGAATTATTTATATCTCTAGAAAAATACGTTCATTAAATTATACAAAATGTCCCAGAGCACCCGTCCACCCCTTTTAAAATTCCGCTGATGAATATTTTTCAAAAATCCTATACGGGATCTTACTAATGTTAATGTGCTCTATCTAATGACGTATCAATCGAACCCCCCTGTCCCCCTTATAGGAGGAGGGGCAACTTTAATTTTTCAAATGGAAACCCCTATTTTTGATTGTAGATTTGAATTGTCAATTTAAAAATATGAACAATTTATTCGAAACATTTTTTGTACGAGCAACAGGTGGCGCTACAATCGCAAAAACCAATGACATTTGTATCCCCCAACTAGAAACATTTTTTTGGCTACATAACATAAAAGCCTTGATTTTCTCCCCTCCAGAAGATAAGAAAAGGAAAAATAAAATGTTAATTTTCTTAATCTTCTGGAGTGGGGAATATCAAGGTTTTTATGTATGTGGCCAAAAAAATGTTTCCAGTTGGGGGATACACATGTCATTGTTTTTTGCGATTGTAGCGCCACCTGGTGCTCGTACAAAAAATGTTTCGAATAAATTTTTCATATTTTTAAATTGACAAATCTACAATAAAAAATACTGTTTGCCATTTGAAAATTTAAAGATTCCCCCTGCCCCCCTTGAAGGGGTTCGATTGATACGTCATTAGATAGAGCACATTAACATTAGTAAGATCCTGTATAGTATTTTTGAAAAATATTAATCAGCGGAATTTTAAAAGGGGTGGACGGGTGCTCTGGGACATAAAAAATACTAAAAATTTGATTTTATATCAACTGAACCACGATAATTAATGTTTTAAATTTTGAGATATTTTTCCTTCAAATCTAATAAATTAATAAACCTATCTAAATCATCGAAGATTAATTGCGGGATGAATCTGATGATTTAAGAAGAGTGCAGGATTTTAGATTTTAGTTTTGTTGTTTACTAATTTCATTAGAGTGTTTACCTGCAATTGTGTGAAATTCACTTTCAAAAACAATCGCAGGAACGACACTCCCTTCGTTTCTTATCTTTTTTATTCGTTTTCTGATCTTACATTGAGTGTTTAACTGCAATTGTGTGGAATTCACTTTCAAAAACAAGCGCAGGGCGACTCTCCCTTCCTTTCTTATTTTTTTGTTTCTTTTTCAGTTACCTACAGTATTGTGTGGATTTTTCTTTCATATACAAGTGCAGGCTATTGCTTTCATCTTTTCTAATCATTGTAGATTCATTGTTAGATTCGTTAGATTTGTTATTAGATTCGTTGTTAGGAGTAAGCGTGAATAATTTGAGACGTTTTACGCATATGTTATGTATGTCGAAGAAAGAAGATGAATGATCAGAGGATAAGAGTGATTGGATAGATGTGATTGAAGGTTTGTTGTGTGATAAATGATTTCGAGTGTAATAAAAAAATGAGTTTATATGGAGTGATCTATGATTGTGGTTGAAGTGAGAGTGGTATGTTTGGATGAGAATGTTTGACGAGGACTGATTATTTGATAAATGTAATGAGTGAATATTTTATGAATGATTTTAGGGTTCGTGCTACCCCATTTGATGGGATATAGCGTGATGATATGTATGTATGTAAATCATCGATTATCGATAATGTATATTTCTATATGAACAAATTTGCAAAATGTTAAGATTTATTTGATTCTTCGACTATAGAGTTTCAGAACATACATTTACAAACAAAACATTTTGAAGTTAATTTCGAAAATGTATTAAATATAAGTGTGAATATGAGTATAGTGGAATCAGTGTTAATTTAGAGAAATGATTTTTTTACAATAGTATTGATAAGTATTTGGGGATGATATTATACATATATTACATCTAGTCACAAAAAGAGTTATATTTACTTGTTATTTCTTGATTGAGATGGTAATGACGAGAATATCACCTTATTAAAAATAAGCTGCAGTTTTAAATTTTCAGGCTTTCAAATAGTTTTCATCATATTTTTATTTTTATATTTAAGTAATGAACCGACAAAGTTACAGAAAAACTCAAAATGATATTGAATTTTTCGTACTATGACTAACAAATTTGAAATAAATGTTCATTCATAATAATGATATAGCAAAACGAACAATTCAGAATTTGGTTTTGTTTATAAATTATGATATTTCACTATCAACTCAGCTTCGAGAGATACAGACTAATTAAGTGTTATCTTAAGTATCTTTCTAAAGTTGACTTGACAGAGTTTACTTTGTTTGTCAAATTTATTAGTGCATATGTTATAATAACTTCAGTATTCCGTAGATCATTATTTATCATGTTTACAGCTGAATTGTCGCGTCTGGTTATAAGGGATGTGATGACATATCTGTGTAAATTGATAGCTAAGCATCTGGTCGGATAGAGTTAACCTTTGTAACTCACCCCGTATAGGTTTTTTATGTAAACATATATGTGGGAACAGCTATCTCGACCAACGCGACGATACCACCCCCTTACCCTTTGCCAGAACATCCCATGGAATACAACAACAATTAGTTAGTGGTAGATTAGCTTTCGTCGAGACAAGTGGTCTCTCGTCTTGATGTGCTAGATGTAGGTCTTGCCATGCAATTTTGTAACTTAGTAACATTAACAATAGTTTATTCATACGCTGTTGTTGTTTCTATTGTTGGTAAATTTGTTTAATTTCAATATTATTTATAACTTCTGTAAATATTGCTATTTCATTTTATGTTTTAAATATATATTTTTACAAGAAGTTAGCATCTATTTCGTTTTATTTAATCTTGTATTAAATCGCGGAATATTCAAGTATTTTATCGTTTGATTTTAATTTAGTTGTAATTACAACGTCTCATTGTAAATTGTCTTATACGCGTCATCTTGGCTTTTTCTTGCCCGATACAATGACATATTGCTTTTGTTGAAACCATTAATTCCTATCAATAATTTTGGAAATGGTTCTCTTATAAGATTATAATGTACTATTTACGATGTGGATGTTCAGTAATGGCAGTGACATTAATATTGGTGAGAAATCAAGAAGTTTGGCAGTGTCGGTAAAAAAACATTCGACTGCAATTTCGACTCCTATAAAATTCAATAATAAGACAATTTTTCTATAATGTGTGTAATAATAAAGAGAAAAAAATATATAACGAAATGATTCGAAATTTGAGTAAAATTTTTAATTCAAATGAATCCAATTTGAACTCTACTAAAAACAGAAACGGACTACCTCTCAGTTTTTTTATTTGTATAAAATATAAACATGGAGTTTAATTCGGAGTCTTTACCTTTTTTTCATCTCCGGCCTCAACTCCACTGACCAGAAATTCCTCTTGTAGTTTGACTCTGATTCCACAGCCTTGCTTTGGACTACCTTATTCGATCTTTCTCCGCAGTGAAAGTCAGTGAAATTATAAGTTAGATTACATTTTAAAAATAATGAGGTAGCTAGCTCAGTTGTATCAAGTCGGCCTGTGTATCCTGAGAACCCTGGTTTGATTCTCACAGGCGACAAACAATTTTCACAATTTTTAAACTACCCCTGTGGCTCCCTCACCACTAACATCTTTGGAGGCCGTGATTTGACGGCTGGTAACCGCACTTCACGCGCAAAATATATCACTGAATATATCGTTGAGATTTGAACGCACGACCTCTTACTTGTTAATTAGGAAACGCAAAATTTACTTCGCTTTTATCCACTTTATTATGAATGTTAGTAATTAGTGGGTGTAAAAATTAGTGGCACTAGTAGTATACTCTATTCCCTGTATGAAAACGATTACGTCACATTCGGTATCCATGTGATTCAAGATTTTGTGCTTAAAACGTTTACATTGGTATTGGATTGACATTTTTAAAACAACCTAAAAATTAAATGTCAGATTAAAATATTTATTACTTTATAAAATTTAATTAGTTTATAAAAGAAACCAAATAAAATTTATCTTAACTCACGAATAATATTACCTACCTTATTGAAATATGTAATTTTGTAAAATAAAACTCAAAAGAATATACATTTTTATATGCATTATTATTATATATAAATAAATAATATATGAAAATACAAAATACAATGCACATTACCTCTTGTACTACAGTTAAATTAATTAAAGATGTTCGATTCTCTCTAACTCCAGCGCAAAATAATCATGAAGATGACAAACGCATTTCTGCATTTGATTACCCAAAATTTTTCAAGCCATTTCTTATTTCTCAGTCTGTATTTATGTATCAAAAATGTCACAAACTTAGAAATGACAGGCGAGAAAATAACAAAATCATGGCCATAGGTCTCTATTTTTATTTTATAAACAAATGTGAACAAAGTAAATATAAATTTTCGTATATGGTAATGGCAGCAGTAGTATGACGATTATGAATTAACCTTAACTTTAATATTTTAACCCTTTGATTTTTGATCAAGTTTTATTGTATTTCTAGAAAACTGCTTATTAGTTTTGTTCCAACTATATCACAAAATAAAAAGAGTTTTAAAAATTTATGAATATCAGTTTCCCATCCAAAAAAAAACGAAATACCAATACATTTAAAAGTATCTACAGAAAAAACCTTGCTGCGTGTTTCACTCGAAGGTGTCACAAAAATCGATCGCGAGAAGACAAAAAACAAAGGAAATTGAGAGCAATGACGCGTCGTAGGAAATAATCCCGCGTGAATGGTGGCTCAGGGCAGCTTAGTGTTCTCTTCCACTCCCAACACCCCCAACGATTCGACTCCACTAGAGGAGCGTCTGTAGCGTCTGTAGCGTCGTATCCCACCGGTAAATTGCGCGGCCGCAACAAACAGCATCAGCAGCTCACGTGGTTCGCGTCCGTGCTAATAGGACATCGCTGCCGCACAGCTAGGACACTGTAATGCCGACCTGGCATATAAATTTTCGTGAGAATTACCGTCCGACCAACCGAGAGATTTATATGTAATGTATAAGATTTATTGTTCACACACTTATGTTTAAGCCTATTTATTGCAATGCATTTCTCAATAGTTAGTGATTTAAGAGGATTCAAACCACAGTATTATGTAACCGCAACGATAACTCATCTAGAGCGCAAAGTCCAAGAAGAATATTTTCGCTAATTTTAATGTGTGAAGTTAAATTTTAGTGCTTCTGAAATATCATACTAATAATTGAATACTCCTGTTGTAGGTTTGAATAGAAAATACAATTTTTGTTCATATGTATGAAAGAAAGGTGGAGTGCAATATATCGCATGATTGTTCCATCATAAGAAATCAAAATTAAGTATTAAATTTTTGTTGATGAGTAAGGGTCAGTTTTTCAATCACTGATTAATATTAATCATGATTAATATTAATCTAGAATAAACCGATGATTAAAAACCTGGCCATAAGTTTCACAGTTTTTAGTAGTGTTTTAGGATGTATTTCGGGATTTGAACCTATATGGTTATCTTATCTTTTACTTTACTAGAATGTGTGTTGCCGGCCAACCCGCACAAGCCCTTGTTACATCCCCTAGCCGGTGCCCGATAGCTTGGGGGATGCCAAGTTAATATGTCCCAACTTGGAATGGATACGGGAGTGGATACCGATCAAGAGCAGACGAGCAAAATCCCTACCTGACCCGAATTCAAACCCACGACCTCTGTTTCCAGAGGCTAGCATTCTATCACTGCGCTATCCCGGTCTCAAGTTTCACAGTTATTAAATCAGTTATGAAATTAAATGTATATTGTAGGAAATGGTTTTGTAATGGCTCTTTCCCACGAGAAATACATAGTGGGTACTTTTTTTTGCAATATAAAATGTGAAAAATTACATTTTTACGTTTACGTTAAAATATATCAGAAATTTTATAATTATTTTATATAAATCAAAGGATTTGTATTTGAAATTCACGTCACGTTTCCTTGATCACCACAAACAAAAATAATAAGATGCGTGTCAATTTTTTTCTCCCTCACACATTTTAGTTCTGATAGTAACCATTTCCCTCACTAGCGATGAAAGTAAATTACTTTCTTCACTAGTGAAGGAAATGCTTATTGTTATAACTAAATTGAGTGAGAGAAATGTAATTTCCACAAATAATATTGAAAAAAATATATATTCTACATATCTGTGTACTTGCGTAATGATCTATTTGTTTAGAAGATTGTTTACAAAAGAAAATTCGTTGAAACCATTTTAGAGAAAATTTATCTAATAAGAGATATTTTCTATTGCGTCTATAATAAAACTATTACAGCATTCGTTAATAGATCATTCGAATGTTGTAATAACGCAGTATTATTTTAAATTTTTATTCTTCTGCTGAAATATCATAATGTCCAAAAAGATGGAACTTTCTAGAAAGTAAACTCCTAATGGTATTTTAAACAATTTCACGTATTTCAAGTGTGGTGAATTTTTAAACGTCATATCAGTATCACTAATTAAAACAAATTTCCTAAATTTTGAAACTACAATTTTTTATTTGAAAAGGAAAAAGGAAAAATGAGTGAAAATATTTTAATTTTGCCTTTTTATGCGCGCTATAAAATATTTAAACCGCGTTGCCCTGGGAGATGCGCTATAAAATGTTTATTTCCTTATTTCTTAGTAACCATCAACTTTACCTGACAACTGAAAGCGTAAATGTAAACTTTTCGTAGTAGTCGTAGGAGAACTTATTTACGTCATATGTTGATCATTAAAAACAAAATTAGATTTCTTTCAGTTTTTAATTTTGGCCATTGGATAATAAAATAAACAACATATTTAGGTAACAATTTTCTGAGCGCGTATTTTATGTAGAAATTCATCCCACTTCAGTCTCTGCACTGTTTACTCTACTTCGAAAGTCAGTGCAGTTAAAGGCGTTTCAGTTCTGAAATGTTTGTCAACGAACACTTTACTCAAAATGACCCATTTGTCATAAAACAGATTATGGTTATAAAGTTAGCACTGGAACATACTAGTTCATGTCAACGAACAGAACTAATGTCCGAATCGTGCCGAATTCCACCGAAAGACATCAGATGCAAATATTCAATTAACCTTCAATTTTGGAATACATATGCCGGTTTCAGGTAGTATACATTTTAGTGGTAAGGAATCACTTATCATTTTCTTGGAAAATCTCTTTTGTAAAAATATAAAAAAATAAATATAAATATATCATTACGCCTTTTACCCATTACTGAGTGTTGCACTCTGCCGAAGCAGATCTCGGTAAGTGATATATTTATGCGCGTGAAGTGCGGTTACCAGCCGTCAAATCACGGCCCCCAAAGATGTTAGTGAAGGGGGAGCCGCAGGGGTAATTTTAATTTGGTGAAAATGTTTGTCGGCTGTGGGGATCGAACCAGGGTTCTTTAGATCCACAGACCGACTTGATACCACTGAGCCATTACCACATACAATAATAATAATAATAAATTAAATACATTTTATTTTATGGTCATTATTTTGTAACAATGAGCAATTTAGCAAAGAAAATTTACTTACAGTTTAAAATTTGCATGTCGTTTTTTAAGTAGGTACCTATTCATTTATTTTATATTTCTAACTTTTTTAGTTTCTTAGTTAAAAGTTACAGCGAATGAAGACGAAAGAAGTGAATATATCTTTTAGAAAATTACGTTATTAGAAGGTAAAATTAAATGCACTTAAAATAATTTTGGCAGCATTGATTTAGATAATCGAGAAATTTACGATTATCAGCTTTTGATGTAAAACTATCAGAGAAATAGAGTAGTAGTGGAAGACGCTGGACGCTGCGCGAACCTTATGAAATTGAAGACTGCCATTTTTAAGGTTGGTTGATGCGGTTAATTTAAAAATTCAACGCGGTTAAGCTTAATGAGCCGCGAAACATATTCTAACTAAATAACAAATAACTTTTCTAAACTTATTGCATAATATATTATTAATAAATACATAAAATGGCAAATTTTGCTTAATATAACCATGCCATGTTGGAAAATATTTCACTTTAAAGGTGGTTGTTCGTATCTCTGAAGTTAGAGGTTGGAGAAAAAATATCTGTAGATAAATAAATAACTTTTATACAACAAAATATCAACATTATTTTATTTATAAAAACTATTATTTGCAAAAATAATTATACTTTGTTTTTGATTATAAATATTGTTTGTAATTTTAACGATCTTGTTGTACATTTATTTTATTAATTTTTGATAGCGCTTAAAGCACTGGTCGGCAGTTTGAAATTACTCGGTTCTATTAGTTTGAAAAGTAATGTTGTTATGAAATAAATGTGTCAAACAAAAATAGCATATTATTTTAATATATTTTATAAAATAAAACACCTAAAATTATAAATGATTTTAATTAATAATAGATATATTTTATTATGGAATAAGACACGTATAAAAAGGAATATATTTCGGTTTAAACCTTCTACTATTAAAACATCTTGTCACTGAACACGACATTTTGCAACGAACACATTAATGTTTCTTGAGATGTTAACTTTTGGCATGACAACCTTAAAAATAGCCGAACCCATAGCGTTCCTTGAAAATTGGATGCGCACTCGTCCAAGAGTATTCGCCCAATAGTCTATTTCTTTCTAGCTTTCTAGTCAAATGCGATATTCTTGTTGTTTTTGTTTTTTGTTTTTTGTTTTGTTTTCTGGTTGATGTTTCTAGAAATTGCTCAAATGTGAATTTGTTTAAGTTAAAGCCCCAAGTAAAAAGTCTAGTTAATCTCTGGCAAAATTTTATAAATATAATATAAAGACTACTGAAAATATTTGAAAGAAATTAATTTTACTTTATGCATTTTTCAATTAACTAGTAAAATTTGTTTTTCTCTATGCATGTAATTTAATTTCAAACCAATTGATCGCAGAAATAAGATAGAAAGAAATTATCTTTAAGTTGAGTACTGAAAATTACTGAAACATAACATGCACAAATTTGCCTATATGGCAGCTTGGCAACGTCGCATCGAAGCGTGAAAGATTAGGAGAATTCGACGCCCTGACCCGTGAGCGCGGCGACCCAGAAGAACCGAGGGAAAGACGTGCTATTGACTTTTTAAACTTAATGTTCGGGGAATTCGTAAATATCCGTCGCTTTTATTGCTCTCATATCGCGGTGCCGCCACCGCAGAATTCGTGTGACGTGTTTTATGCTTCGTTTTAATGTAGACACGGAGTTCGTTATTCTCGTGAGAATTCGGTTCATGGACTTAGAGGAGTATATATTCTGTTTGGAACGAATTTTACGATTTTACAATTTTGTTTTAACGAGCTTTGCTTCACGTTTGATGGTTATTGAATATTGTTTAGGTAATTTTCCCGTGTTAAATTAGAATACAATATGGTAGAATATATATGCCTGTTTGCTTCATTCCGACAGACGTTTGATCTTTTAAATATAGAATTTTATATTTTGTTCATGAAGATTTATGTGATGTTAAGAGTAGATGAAAATAAATATACGTTATGATGTCAAAAAACTATTACTGATGATTTGATAAAAACCAAGAAAGTAATATTTATGAATTTCCGTTATTGGTCAGGCGATACAACATAAATCGAAATATTTATCAAATAGAATTATGGGATGGCTAGCTCAGTGGTATGAAGTCGGCCTGTGGATCCTGAGAACCCTGGTTCGATTCCCACAGGCGACAAACAATTTTCATAATTTCAAAAACTACCCCTGTGGCTCTTCCACCACTTTCGGGGCCGTGATTTGACGACTAGTAACCGCACTTCACGCGCAAAATATATCACTTACCGAGATCTGCTTCGGCAGAGTGCTACACCCAGTAATGTGTAGAAGGCGTGATGATATATACATATACATATATATATATATATATATATATATATATATATATATATATATATATATATATATATATATATATATATAAATATATATATATATATATATATATATATATATATATGTATATATATATATATATATATATATATATATATATATATATATATATATATATATATTGTATAGAATTGTTGTAAATTAGTGTAATTTAATTAAATAAAAAATAAATAAATATATCATCACGCCTTGTGATATATTTATGCGCGTGAAGTACGGTTACCAGTCGTCAAATCACGGCCCCCAAAGATGTTAGTGGTGAGGAGCCACAGGGGAATTTTAAATTGGTGAAAATGTTTTGCCGGCTGTGGGGATCGAACCAGGGTTCTTTGGATATATTCTCTATAATTTTTTTAAAGAATTCTGATTGTCCATTTAGTTACACAGTTTGATAGCTTTCATTATTTTGGCAAAACAAGATATCCGTAATTTGTTTATACTAGTGACATATCCATATATGGAGTAGTCGATTCAGTGGTGTCGAAGTCGGCCTGTAGATTTGAGAACCTGAATTCGATTCCCACAGCCAATAAACAATTTTCACTACATTAAAATTATCCCTGTGACTCTCTCACTACTAATATCTTTTGGGGTCTTGATTCGACTGCTGGTAATCGCACTTTACGCGCAAAAATATGCTCTGCTATGGCAGAGTGCCACACCCAGTAATGGATAGAAGGCGTGGTGATATATTTATTTTTCTGTTTGTGCCAATTTCGTCGTATTGTCAATCAATGCATCGTTTCTATGGTTTTACTCAATTTTATGATTGTGTTGATTGTTTAAAGATTTTTAAACTTCTTTATAATAATTTTTTACTGTATAAATCTATTATGCCTTAGTGCAAAAGAAAAATGGCCGCCCTCTGATTATAATATAAAATAATTATAATAATATTAGGCAGATACCTAATGTTAATGTTTAATTGCAAGGATTATTAAATCTAAATTAAAATTTAGATATATTATTTATATTAATAAAGTACAACAAATTTAAATTGTCACTACATAAAATGTATTTTATAATTATTATGTTAAACGTAAATAAAATCTGAATAAAATAAATATAATTATTTTTTATATATACCTACAACAAACTATCATTAGATAGTCGTTTAATTTTTCTTTCGCATGTGGTAATGTTTAAATAATATTTTTAATAATACTTAAATATCACAAGAATAAAAAGAATATAATTTAATAAAAATAAATTAGTTACATTATCTAAGAAGTGATAATATTTATAAAATTATATATACTAACCTTTTTATATTTCATAAAGTAGGTTGTAATATTAGTATGAATATAAAATTGTCTATTAACTTCTATATGATATCAAAATGAGCTAGAGAAATGTCATCTTAATTTAATTTACACATGAGGTTGGAATTTGCTTGTCACAGTAGTGTACCTAGTATATAACCGTAGAGCTAAGAAACAAAATCTAAGGAGGGCGCCACTTGTATATGAACCTATGGCTTTAAATTTTAATTTCATTTCATGACCTTGAAATTAATCTTTAAAAAGTGTTCAAATTTAGGGCGTTCTTTTTATTATAACTTATTTATTAATAACGATTGCCTTTTAGTGTTGGTCGCCTTTTAATTTTGGCCGCCTTTGTTCGGGGCACAACTCGCACACCTAGTCAGGGCGTATCTGGCAAGACAGAGTACAATCGTTGTACCTCAGAACCACTAAGTTTTAGAGAAGGAAATTAAAATTTGGCCTGAGACTAACTAATCCTTGGATTGTACTCGTATTTATAAAGATAATTTACCGAATAGAGTATTTTATTAAAATTATGACATTTGTATTCACCATTTCTAAAACAATGAAGGTAAACTAGTATATTAAAAAACTAGTTTCATAAGGCAATTTGTTAATGCACGAGTCCAAATTTGGAAAACGAGCTGCTCCTCTGCGAGTTTTACAAAGAACGAGTGCGATAACAGGCCTTATGACACGTAAAACAAAAGACAAAATGTCTATTGCGAAGTGGAATTGAGTCTTAATAAATAAGAAAAATAGGAAAAAATTTTCCATCACTTGTCTCATAATTCCACAGAGGTTTTACAGCACGTTTGCATCAACTTCTCAGGTCATCAACAAACGGCTGGTCAGTTCAGCTTTAACCATAGACGCGTTTCGTCCTTCCGGACTCATCAGTATGGTGCGATCATTTATCCAACTAGATCAACTAGGAAATAGTGGATTGTGATACCGACTTATTTTCTTATTTATTAAGACTCAATTCCACTTCGCAATAGACATTTTGTCTTTTGTTTTATTTCAATAGCTGTCAAGCAGTTTGCGATTTTGTCGGTAGATGGCACCACGAGTGGCTTCATAGCTCTCATGTCATGTTACCGTTGTAGATAGGTTAACATCAGTCAGTTCAGCTATGTCGGTATCATAATCCACTATTTCCTAGTTGATCTAGTTGGATAAATGATCGCACCATACTGATGAGTCTGGAAGGACGAAACGCGTCTATGGTTAAAGCTGAACTTACCAGCCGTTTGTTGATGACCTGAGAAGTTGATGCAAACGTGCTGTAAAACCTCTGTGGAATTATGAGACAAGTGATGGAAAATTTTTTCCTATTTTTCTTATTTATTATGACACGTGTTCTTTATACATTTTTTTCTATTGAAGTAATTTTATATTTCTGATAGATACTAAAAAAATATGACTTGTCAAGAATATAACTTAGTGTTTTTTATCAGTTGTGTCGGTAGCGCTTCTCATAACACAAACTATTGAAATTTCCATAATTTTGGGAAATTATTAGAGTGCCATGAGAAATAAAACAAAAAATATTTGTTTGTTATCTCTGACAAATTTGACATTTTACTAAAAAAATATGCTACAATAATAAAAAATTCACAACATTTAATTTTTTTTATTGTTTTTGTTATGAGAAGCGTTATTAACACAACTGATAAAAAGCACCAACTTATTTGTTTTTTAAATCTAACAGAATTATAAACTTACCTCAATAGAAAAAATTGTATAAAGAAAAAGTTTCATAAGGCCCGTTATCGCACTCGTCCTTTGTAAAACTTGGACTCGTGCTTTAACAGGCCTTATGAAACGTGTTCTTTATACTATTTTTTCTATTGAGGTAATTTTATAATTTTATTAGTTTTTTAAAAACTGTGACTTGTCAAAAATTTAAGTTGGTGTTTTATATCATTCGTATTGGTAGCGTTACTTTTAACACAGACAATTGAAATATCATACTTTTTGACAATTAATCAATATTTATTTCTGTATTGTGAATGTTTATTCTGTGAGTAATATTTCAACATCGAAAGTTTACAATTTTGAGGTTATGTGACATTCATCTGTCAGATTTAAGAGCATTCATACCACTCCGACAAAATAAATAGCGCCAAAAACAGTGCGCTTATAGATCACCTTAGCAACGAGTTTACGCAATGTATAGAGCTATAAGAACACCGTTTATAGCTCTATAAACGCACTGTAAACGCGTCGTCAAGGAAATCTATAAGTGCACTGTTTTTGGCGCTTTTCATTTTGTAGGAGTGGTATGAATGCTTTTAAATCTGACAGATGAATAACATATAACCTCAAAATTGTAAAATTTCGGAGTCGAAATATTACTAAAAGAATATGTTATAATCATACAAAATTCACAACATTCACAATACAGAAAAAAACATTGATTAATTGTCAAAAATTTAATTTTTTAATTGTTTTTCCTACAACTGTGCGATTTCTTTGATATTACGTAACTATAATTGCCTTGGTTACGTATGGAAAGTAGATGAATGCAGACCAAGTGCGTTTCCGAAAGCAAAGAAACACTAGTGCGGAAAGTGCTTCATTACGTAACTGTCAAAAGAAAATTGTTTTGACAGCGATTTAAATTTCGCGCCGAGCGCGGAGTTCATATTTTGGCCACAGACGCTTATGGAAGTAGAAGATACGGTGAACCAGCGCTAGTAAATATGCAGTAGTATATTTTAACGTTTATAAACGTAACCTTAATTTGCAGTATATCTAATCTGTAGACAACTAATAAAAAGAACCGAACAAAGTAAAATATATTGATAAATGGTTTTATTTAAAGAGTAAGTGAAATACATCATATTTATTGTTTGTGTATATTATTAACACAGTTGTTACAGTTGCTTATATTGACATAATATAAAATGAAAACTTTTGTGTCTAAAGAAACATTGATTTCCGTACCAGTTCATATTATTAACAGTAATATTATTGACAACAATTTCGGAAGCTTCAGAAGTACCAGCAGCAGGTTGATTGTCATTGTCGACAATAGATCCAACATAGTATGATCCGGAGCATCAATTATCTTTGGAGGTGTTAATGATAAAGAAGAATCACTCACTGTACTATTCCAATCAAGATGATTTTGAAGAAATTATCTTGACATTAGTGAAATATTTTTAAATAACGTAGAACAATGTGCAAGCAATCAACAAACAAACCATAGCAACGCCGTAAAACATCGTTCTCATATAATATCATTAAAATTTTATAAATTTTAATAATATTTTAGTGATTTACTAAATCGCACAGTTGTAGGAAAAATGTTGTTTATAACACGTGCCGAAAAAGGTTACATGCTCGTGCACGTAACAAGCTTTTTTCGGCACTTGTTATAAAAATAACTATTTGTTATGAGAAGCGCTACCAACACAATTCATAAAAAACACCAACTTATATACTTGACAGGCCGCAGTTTTTTTTTTAATTCTAACAGAATTATAAATTTACCTCAATAGAAAAAATTGTATAAAGAACACGTTTCATAAGGCCTCTTATCACACTCGTCCTTTGTAAAACTTGGACTCGTATGTTAACAGATTACCTTATGAAACTATAGAGTGATCAAAAGGAATTGTTACAGTTGGCAATAAAAAAATCTACTTGAAATTGGTGCGCCTGATACATAAATTCATTTCTTGTTGCCGACAGTGACATTTGAAAATTTAAAATTAAATTTGAGTACATTTAGTTCTTATTTGTTTTTAGTTATATTTTTCTTAAATATCCATAAATAAAATTGTTGTTTCCTTTACACTTCCTTTTACTATTTCTATTTCTCAAAACGTCAAAATCCTATTAGCTGTCAGACTCCGGACATAATCATTTGTATTTATTAGATCTGTCCAATAGTATTTCCACCTTTACCTGACGTTGTGCCAACTGTGGAATAAAAAGATCTCTGGAATTGTATTGCCAACTGTAACAATTCCTTTTGATTACTCGGTAGTTCTTTAATATACTAATTATATACGGAGTTTATATATATGAGGTGAATTATTGTCGTTATAAAATTACAGATAAATTTAAAATCTTTGATACGGGTATTATGGGATTTATATGTTGAGTAAATTGCACAAAACCCTTGTCTTTAACAAACAAATCTCACCATGGTGAAGGATTACAATCCAAGGAGTCAATCTCTTCAAACAGCAGAACGCAATTATCCGGACCCGCTTCGGTTCCGGTGGCGTTCCGGTGTTCGAAGTGTAATTTACTAAAACAACTAATTAGTCCAGTGTAATTTGTTTATTTGATTTCGCGAGCCCGCAGGATTTGCGTAACGCTCGTAATCAAAGTGGATTACGGCTGCGGTTTTCTTCTTTTTCGAGTTCGAGTGGACGAAACTCAAATGGCGTGCGCGGGAATTCTGGGACGTGGCTGCGTAACCGATGAGCCCGCAGGGCATTTCCATAGCCCTGGAATCTTTATCATGAGCAAACGCAGAATAAAAGAGTATGTGGGTAGGAGATATATGTATGTCTAGTTCAAAGATAATATTGACCTAAGGAAATCAGGTATTCGTTGACTCTTCAAATTCAACACGAAATGCATTGAATATAAATGTAGTTTTAATCTATATTCCGACAATTTACGTGATTTATTTATTTATTAAGTGCCTCACTAAATCTATAGAGTTGCGTCATCTCACACGTTTTAAATTTTTATAACATTTTATCTACAATGTTTATAATTAATATCAAAAATACAAAGATGAAGCAAATTAGTATCACCGATAGTGCGCTGTACACAAAATAAAAAACATTGCTGTCACACGAGTCAAATTAATAGTTAATTATGACAATTTTCTGTTAAAATTCTGTACAAATTTATTAAATATGACGTTTTGGTACACTAAACCTGTACCTTGATCTGAAAATAGTATATTGTAACACAAGTTTTGCAATGGTCGTTGCCACATATATGTTATATACTATTTTTTTCTACGATCGTGAACTGTTTCTTAAAATCGATATTTAACATCTGTAATTTACTGTCATATGTCACATTAACTCAACTAAAAAATTGTTTTTCTACGGCGGTGTTGAAAAGTCAACATATCAACATTCAATATGAGTGTGAAAGGAATTTTTAGCAACACTCAGTGCCATTGTTGAACTTTTTTTTTAATTAATGAGAAATATAACAATTTATGACAGATGTGAAATATCGATTCAAATATCGATTTTAAGAAATAAAAGTTTACGATCATAGAAAAAATAATATGTAACATATGTGTGCTAACGGTCATTGCCACACTTGTGTTACAATCAAGGACGTTGAAAGGGGGGGATATGGCATTCAAGTCAAAACTGTGAGGCTCGGCAGATTGACAGAGACAGAAGTATTATTTTCTGTACCGTGCTTAGCCTGCTATTGATTGACATGTGTCATAAACAGATTTGAAATTTAAATAGACAGAACAGAATCATTCTCTCTAAAAGATTATAAATTTTTACAAGGAAACTGAAATTATAAACACTTTTTTACCATTTTATCCACAAAAATTATGTCCAATTCCATACAACACAAAAATTGAAACACAAATGACACTTCGTGGTTATGTTTACATAAAACAACGCTCCCTGACAACGTCTAAACGTCACTTTTCTTACATAAAAATTCAAAATATTTGAAAGAAGAAGAGATTTGGCTAAGCACGGTGCAGAAAAACTATTGTTGTCTCTTTCCCTTGCCCAAGCCTCACTTCAAACAATGCTACAGTATCGTCATGACATATCCTCTCCTTTCAACGTCCTTGGTTACAATATACTATTTAACAATGGTTGTCTTGGAAATGACATCATACATGATTTAATAGCTGTATTCCATTTGCCACTTGGTTCACTGAAATCTGTTCAGATAAATTCGACACATGACTAAATGAACTGAATTAAGCAAACTGATGCACTTATTGAGGTGAATTACTTCAAACTAAATTAGAATCTGTAATTCTAGTACTAGAAATAAAGTCAGTGAAGTAATCCAGCGAAATAAATAAGTGATCTGGTTCAGTAAATGTAAGTTAGATCTGATCCAAATGGCAAATGGAATACGCCTCTTGTTGCATTGATGCTCGGTTTCAACAACAAAAGTTAAATTTTAATCATTGTTTAAATAAATAAAAGTAAATCGAATATATGACAGCAATGTCAATTATTCCATTTAACATGTAATTTTGATTTGCTTTTATTTATTTAAACGATGATTAAAATCTAACTTTTGTTGGTGAAACCGGGCATCAGTGTTGCGAAAAGATACTTCCCACACACATTTTGAATGTTGATACGGTGACTTTTCAATACGACCGTAAAAACATATTAAATCAACAAAATGTAACTATAAATAATGAACTAAGTAACAAGAAGTAAACAGTAACTAAGTAACAAAGAATGGAGTAAACAAGCAAATATACGGCTGTATCATGTAACATATCTTTAATAATAAGCGACGTCGATAAATTTTACAAGCTTTGGCATCACCGGTTTTGTCTTGACATTTGTCAAATTTGTATTTATATGAATAAAAATTTGACAAACGTCAAAACGAAACCGATGTTGCCAAAGCTAAAAAAAGTTATCGATGTCGCTTATTATTAACGATGTGTTACATGATACAGTCGATAATTTCTTAATCAACAGTAGCCAAATTTCATTCAAACCGCAGCCTTAACAGTTATTCATGTTGTTCATATTTTTGTAAATTTTTATAGCTTCACTAGACAACAATTTTTCTATCTTTTAATTTAATCTTGTGTAGAAATTGTGTTGCATGCTGAGCAATCGAAGATTTATCTGGGTAATTCAATCGAATTGTTCAATTATGCTCGCTTATGTTCGCTAAGTCTTGTTGCAATAGTACATGTTTAGTGTACCGAACCGATAAATGTTAATCATGATTAAATAATAATGGTAACAATGGTTTCTATTATTATTTAATCTTGAATAACATAATCGAGAGTAAAACGGTGATTGAAAAACTGGCCCTTAATGATTTAAATGTGAGTTCTAATTTTTTTTATATGTTAAATTAATAGTTATTTTAATATAGTTTAATTGTTAGCGGTTGTTGTAGCTTTTTCTCTTCTGATGGTGAAATATTGATAAACACTACACTCAGATTTAACAACGTTTATTTACACCAAATTTATTTACAACAAGGTTACAAAATGCATGTAGCAGCAACTAACTGAACTTAACGTAAAAGCGTACAAATGAGTTGAATGTTCAAGCATAACTGATTGTTGATCTCAAGATCAGCAGAAAAGCAAGTTCGTGGACCACCCCCAGGCGGGTGGTGGCTACTCGTATGAAACCATCCCCAAGCGATGGGGCACCACTCAAGAAGCGGCTTTCCTGACTAAATTGCTCAGGAGGGAAACAAGCACATCTGGAATCCAGAAGGCCAGAGTTTGGAAAACCAAGTAATAAAATATTTGAGAAAGGTACCAAGATTAGTAGAATGCCGAAATAACCTAATGAGATGTACAGTTAGGTTGGCAGACAATAAACCGACAGCTTTTATAGTTAGGGCTGCAGAAAATAAAGTAATGGCTTGTACCGTTAGGCAAATACAATAAACTAATAACTCGCACAGTTTAGTTTTGAAACTTAGAAATATATCTTATGTTAAATCTAAAGAACTAATATTAAATGAGTCTTTACATTAATTTTAGATCATTTTTAACATATCCATGTAAAGAAGGGTTGTCATTAATTTATCGATTGGTAATAGATAATGATCGAATTAGAACATAGGTGTATATCTTTATTTATAACTCTATTTAGTTGGGACATATGGTATATATAGGATTATAAGCGGTGAATTTAGCTGCGTCAAATTAAGTAAAATAATTAAAGAAACAGATGTAATTTTGTTCTACTTGAATGATATTATATAATTAAATATTTAATTGAGACATATATGTGCAAGGAAATAAATTTAAGTTTCAATTATTTTATGGTGATAGTATAAAATTATCAAATTTTAGTATCTACGCGTTCTTACAACTTGAACTTGTTGGCAAAGTTCAGACGCATCTTAATTTTACAGCTTAATAAAATTATAACTGTCCTTTACAATTTGCATACGATAAAGTGTCTATAAAGTAGACTTGTGTAGTATCGTTCTATTTTAATATTAAATGTATTCGGAATTTCTGAAAATTTTGAGATGTATCATTTAAAAATCGAATCTAGGATTAAATCCATAAATCGGTCGAACGCGAGTTCAGTAGGGTATAGGGGATTCTAACCACTGAATTATGGGGTTCGTAGTAGTTACTTATTTAGAATCATTTATTGTGCGTTGAAATAGATATGTCCAAGTTTTGGAAATATCACAAACTTTTTTATCTTTGCAACAAAATAGTTATGAGTTTAACTAGAACACAACGTGATTGTTTATGCATGTGATACAGTGGCAGAGCCGGAAATTTCAAAATGAGGAAGAGGGGATTTAGAACATTGAAATAAAAATCGCTCAATTTCTTGTACAGAGTGTCTACCGTAAGATTCACTATCCTCCCGTTCTTGCTAACTTTTTTGATTAAAGAGATAGAGAAAGTAGTCAAAGTAGGCACTACTTCGACAAAAATGGTTTAAAATTGAATATATATATATATATATATATATATACTCGTATATATGTGTATTTAGGGAATATATAAAAAATTGTACTATTTTTTTATTTGCTAAATTAAAATTGCCATTTTTTCCTATGTAAATTTTAGCTTTAAATATCTCGGTTAACATTAACTTTAATAACATGGTGATACTGGACTTTTATGTTAAGCATAGAAAAGCTATGGGATGGTATTATTTTCAATATGACGTTCTATTAAAAGCTGCTTTTTTGTTATAACCTGCATGTTTGATTTTCATTTGTCTGCCGTCCCTCTATGTCTTCAACTAAAATAGTAATGGTGGGCTGCGAACTTCGTTCATTTAGGTGTAGCGTGCATATAAATGGTAGATACACTCGAAAAGAAAAGTATTATAAATGATAATGTCATTTGATTAATTTTTCTTTTATTATTTGGAGATGAAGCTATATTGTTTATTCTCACTACTTACGGATTGAACCCCACATTTCTTCTTATATATGCGCCATACGTGATATACACAATTTATCTGCTATAACTGTAAAAAAATTATCGAGTTTTATAATATATTAATAAAAATTACAGTATGCGTAAAACTTAAATGGAAAATCACCCAAATACTTAACTGAAAATCTACATTATGTTAATAATATTTATGATTATTTATAGTACAAGGTAAAATTAGTATTTTTATATTTACAAAAAGAATAAAAAATGTACATCAGAATCAATTTATGGTCATGGTCTAGATCTGCACAATAAATTATCTTTGGAAATGAAATGATCACGAATTTTATCTATATCTTTAAACACAATCTTAAAATGTATGTAGGAAGATAATTTTCATTTCTTGTTTGTTTTGTTCGTGCTTGCAAATATGTAAATTTTATATATATATATATATATATATATACCATTATATGCATTTATTTGCAAATAACTTCAAGCTACTAAAAAAATAAATAATTATTATTATTAATATACGCGCACGCTACTATAACAACATAGATGATAATTTTTGATATCGATGAAAAAGCTGCTTCTCATGTGATATTTGTAAAAATATGTCAATATATTTTTTAAAGCTGAATAGGTAACAATACATTTAACACCATAAATAAACAAATAGATAAGTACGAGTATAATTTAAAAATATTAAAGTTTTTCATTTATTTTTCGCTGTCGGTAGAAACAAATTTATATGTATCACGAGATTTAATTTAATTTCAACCTTAAAATATTATTTACCCCTCTTGGTACAGAAATAAATAGGTTTTTCTCAAAAACTGGACTTTCGCGAGTACTCGCAAAATAGTTTCTGGAGTACTCGCAAAATAGTTTCTGGACTAATGATACACAAAGTTTATCGCGCCGATTTAAATGAAATTATTGATTTAAAATTGGTAAAAATCTCTAACCTCCAAACACGAAATTACCAGTCTGTTTCATAACATTGTAACATCCCTACTTTCACATGTTGGACTCGCCCAGCTGAATTTTCTCTACGGCGTATTACACTATAAATATTATGTATTAAAAAATTTACCTGTATACACATTTGTTATTGGTTGTACACAGCAACTGCAAATTGAATTATAATTACTTACATTTAAGTTTACAACGCACAAATTACTCGTAGCTTTAGGATTGGTAAAAATTTCTAACCTCTAAATAATCACTGAAACTGACAGCCAGTGATGCCAATACTAACATTACAAAAGTCCCTAGTTTTTACCGAACGGTGTGCGGTAAACATATGGTAGTCGATATGTCAAACTCCGACGGAGCCGCGAAAAAAATATTTACTTCTCAATCGAAGTATTCTAGAAAAATTAAAATTTAATCTAAATAAAACAATAATAAATTTTCATTAATTTTATTGAAAATAATTTGCGTTTACGTTAAATACAATATATGATTAATTTTTAATAGTATATCCGTGTAAAATAAACAAATATGTATTAAATAATTTAGCAAAACTAATAAAACATTATATTTATAAATTAATTTTATCAACACTGAATTTTGATGGTATATGTACATACCTACTACAATAATAAATCTCGTTGTTGACAGTATTGAATAAAATGAAAATTATCCGATTTATTTACAATAAAAAAACAAGTGAACCGAAAGCATTATTTACGCATTAGTTATATTTGAAATTTCGCACGCTAGAAACACATTGTGACGTCATGTCCGGACACTGAAATGATGTCTGTATTTAATCCTTCATGTAATAAATCTTCCATGAAACCGTTTGCTTTGTCTAGAAGGCCGTGGAATTAATTCACGGCGCTCTATGATACTACAGTAAATTCTGAATTGGCTTTTTCTTGACGACGGTCTGCGGCGTAGATGAGGGTTGTTAATTAAATGACACATTATTTTTTTTTTGTTACATTTGTGATGACAAATATATCCGACATCCTTGTTTCATTTTATTGTTTTTATTTTTTGGAAATTTAGTTTTTGTATGAATTTGCGGCAGATAATATTTACATTATATTTTTTGCTCATGTTTTGAAACATATCTGCGGATGTAATTACGTTTTTTGTTATTGCTGATGAGCATTTGTTTTTATTAAATTTCATAAATGATACGCTTGACATGTAGATTAGTTATATAATAAAATTTAATTGAACAAAAAATATGATTACCTTACATAATTTTATAATTATTTAAAAGTAAAATAATTGTAGAAATTGTATAAGCAATATTTTTAGTATTATTTTCTTCATTGACGTACCAGAAACATATTTATATTGTCTCTAAAATGGTTTATAATATTCTTTTTCTACGATCAATCCAAAAATAGGTTTGTCGAGCGTCATTTGGTGACAGAAAGTGCACCTAGGCTCTTTTTAGACTATTGTTATTAATAATAGGGCTCTTTATAGACTGTTGCTATAGACTTACACTGGTATGCATAGTCGTTCGCCCAGCGACGCGCTGAGGAAGCGCTCATAAGGGATACACTTGGCGAAACGCTGGCGAACGACTATGAATACTAGTGTAAGAGCAGTCTGCAAAATATTTTTTCTACGACCTTAACCGAAAGTAGCCTTTTCTTGCATCAAAGTAACTTTTACGGGGAATTTTAAAATTTTCATTAGGCGATATCTCTTTACCTATTGATCTTAGAGCAGAAATGTCGTAAAGAAAAAAGTTGAGAATAAAAAACTGAATTGAAAGACTACAAAGTTAGTTGTTCTATTGTTTCTTATGTACGAGATAAAAGCAAAAGAAAATACACGATTTAAGATAATTATTAGAGTGCCATAAGAAATAAAACAATAATTAATTGTTTGTTATTTTTGACATATGATAGATTTGATATTTCTTTTCATTTTTACTTTCTTATTCGCAGTATAAGGAAGTATTGTAATCGTAAAAAAAATCGTTGACGAGATTTTCGCGGAAATACGTGTTTTGAGGTCCACTGAATCCGTTTTCATCATTTTCTCAATGATGTCTGTGTGTGTGTGTGTATATGGATGGATGGATGGATGTGTGTCCGAGTGTGCAATATCTCATGACCGAGATAAGATTTGTTAACGAAACTTGGTAATTATAAGTTTCATGAAAATACGAAGAGCTGAGTTGATTTTGAATGAAATTGAAAAACCGGAAGAGGAAGTTTACTCGACACACAAAACAATAAATTCCATTTATTTAAAAAATGGTATCAATTATGAAAAAAAGTTTCAAATAAAAGATGTTAGCAAAAATATTTGGAACATAAAATGTTATTTGCAATTTTCCTGTATATGCGTCTAATTTTGAGAAAAACTAATTTTTATGTTTAATAATATAGTTCAATAATCATAGTAGCAATAGAAACAAAAAACATAAATTTTAATTTTCGCTTTATCTAGTTATCTATGTCTTTTTTTGGAAAAACAAATACATTATTAAAATGGTCAACTAATTTGGCAACTTTTATGAAAATTAAAAAGAAATCAGTAAAATCGCATTATTTTAATAAATTCAGATAAATGCTGAATTACTGAAAAAGTAAATTACAAGTTAATTAATATAATATAACATTCATATACTCTAAATATTAAATATGCTGTGTATAAGAAAGTCGTGTGGTGCCCACACCAGATTTTTTATTATTAGAACTGTGATTAGAAATAGGGAAACACTTAATCTTGAAAAAAAATCAGGTTTTGATAAATAAATTACTAGTTGTGACACTCTACCGTAGCAGATCTCGGTGATTGTTTTTTTTGCACGTAAAGTGCGACTACCAACCGTCAAACCCAAGGACGTTGAAAGGAGGGGATTCGGCATTAAGTCAAGACTGTGAGGCTCGGCAGATTGACAGAGACAGAAGTATTATTTTCTGTACCGTGCTTAGCCTGCTATTACGCATGTGTCATAAAGAGATTTGAAATTTAAATAGGACAGAATAGAATCATTCTCCCTAAAAGATTATACATTTTTACAAGGAAATTTAAATTATCAACGTTTATTATTAGTGTGATCTATCGATTAAAATAAATAATTGTAATTGTTGAACAATATTTCCTATTAATAATAAATATAAAACCTGCTAATATGAAGAGGAAGTTTGAGAATAAATATCAAATTTATGTTTTTAAACAAATCAAAATTACAATTACTTCAACAAACATAAGTGAAAAGGTGATAAATATGTCCAATTCCACACAGCACAAAGATTGAAACACAAATGAACACCTCGTGGTTATGCTCACATACAACAACGCCCCCTGGCAATACCTAAACGCCACTTTTCTTACACAAAAATTCAAAATATTTGGAAGAAGAAGAGATTTGGCAAAGCACGGTGCAGAAAAACTATTATTGCCCAAGCCTCACTTCAAGCAATGCTACAGTATCGTAAAGGCATATCCCCTCTTTTCGACGTCCTTTGGTCAAACCACGATCCTCAAAGATGCTAGTGGAGTGGGAGTCACAAGGGTAGTTTTAATGTGGTGAAAATTGTTTCTCGTCTATGGGCATCAAAGCCGGGTTCGCAAATCTACGGGCCTACTCGATACCAGTGAGGCACCTACCCCATCATTTTTTGAAATGGTAAATAAAAAAATGTCAAATCTGTGAGAGATAACAAACAAATATTTATTGTTTTATTTCTCATGGCACTATCACAATTGCCCTAAATTCGTGTATTTTCTTTTGCTGCAATTTTTTTTATTTATCTCAAAAATGTAATTAAATAAATAATCCGTTACTTTATCCCGAGATGAACATCTCATCATAAGTAATCTCAGTTAAACAAATTAGACTTGGGTATTTACGCAAACAATAATTTACTGAAAAACGAGACAAAAATGTACTGTTTTATTTTTTGTTTACAGTTAATTTCAATCTTTCTTCAAATAACAAATAATAATACAGTATCTGAATTTGCTTATATTATTTTATTTTATTTTATGTGGGGTAATGGCACAAAATCTGCCTGTGGATCCAAAGAACCTTGGTTCGATCCCCACAGCCGACAAAACTTTTTCACCAATTTAAAATTACCCCTGTGGGTTCCCCACCTTTAAAATCCTTGGGACCCTGATTTGACGGCTAGTAATCGCACTTCACGCGTATATCACTTACCGAGATCTGCTTCGGCTGAGTGCCACACCCAGGAATGGGTAAAAGGCGTGATGAAGATGATATTTTATATTTTTATGGAATAGATGGCACAGTGGTGTCGTGTTGTCCTGTGGATCCTGAGAACCCTGGTTCCATTCCCACTGCTGGAAAACTTTTTTACCATATTAATACTACTCCTATGGTTCTCCTCTCCACTAACATCTTTGGGGACCGTGATTTGACGGCTGCTAACCGCACTTCACGCGCAAGAATATATCACTTACCGAGATCTGCTTCGGCAGAGTGCCACACCCAGTAATGGGTAAAAGACGTGATGATGATGATATTTTATATTTTTATGGAGTAGATGGCATAGTTGTGTCGTGTTGGCCTGTGGATCCTGAGAACCCTGGTTCCATTCCCACTGCTGGAAAACTTTTTTACCATATTAATACTACTCCTATGGTTCTCCTCTCCACTAACATCTTTGGGGGCCGTGATTTGACGGCTGCTAACCGCACTTCACGCGCAAGAATATATCACTTACCGAGATCTGCTTCGGCAGAGTGCCACACCCAGTAATGGGTAAAAGACGAGATGATGATATTTTATATTTTTATGGAGTAGATGGCATAGTTGTATCGTGTTGGCCTGTGGATCCTGATAACCCTGGTTCGAGTCCCACTGCCTGAAAACTTTTTTACCATATTAATACTACTCCTATGGTTCTTCTCTCCACTAACATCTTTGGGGACTGTGATTTGACGGCTGCTAACCGCACTTCACGCGTAAGAATATATCACTTACCGAGATCTGCTTCGGCAGAGTGCCACACCCAGTATTGGGTAAAAGACGTGATGATGATGATATTTTATATTTTTATGAAGTAGATGGCACAGTGGTGTCGTGTTGGCCTGTGGATCCTGAGAACCCTGGTTCGAGTCCCACTGCCTGAAAACTTTTTTACCATATTAATACTACTCCTATGGTTCTCCTCTCCACTAACATCTTTGGGGGCCGTGATTTGACGGCTGCTAACCGCACTTCACGCGTAAGAATATATCACTTACCGAGATCTGCTTCGGCAGAGTGCCACACTTATTTTCATATTTTATAATATTAAAACATAATTATTTGATGCTCTCGAAGCTTCCAATTTCTGTTAATAAAATAAAGAAATTATAACGAGTATCATATTTTTTGTTAATAACATAATAAAAAATACGGAAGGAGCGAGATCTATATTTCAATTTCTCGTGAACATAAATTTTATTTTTTCAATCGAATTTTATTGCCAATAAAATACTTCTACTTCCATTCACCTTGCTAATTAAATCAAATAGCAATAAAATTCGGTCACCAAACTTTTCTCTACTAATAAAAAAACCCTCTTTTTATTACACCACTACAAATCGCTTTGCAGATAAAATTGAATGAACGTCAACATGCTACCGGTACAGACATCCCTGCGTGACTGAGTATAGAAATACGGGGTTCAACTCCCTTAGGCTGAGTGTAATACCTATGTCACTGAGCGGTCGCTCTGTCAGTGCCTGATCCGAATAAAATACTGTATGGGAATTTTGATGAGCTGCGTGTTGGTAGCTGTCAACATGACGGCACGCGCTTCGATGAAGCTGACCGAAGATTATTTCTTCGTTGAGAACTGATACAATAGGTTGATGTCAGTCCTTGTGAGTGAGGAACAGATATTTGTGGTAAATATCCCAATGGCAATGTATCAGTCTGTGAAATTGAGAACCTGAATTCGCGTCCCATAGCAGACAACTGATTTACATCACATTCAAATTACTGTGTGGTTCTCCTTTCATTATCTTTGGAATCTGCTATTTGATGACTGATAACAGCATTTCAGGCTTCACACGCAATAAATTTTCTTTCCTGAATTGAGAGAAAGTAAAGGCAAGAATAGTAATTTATTGTACTAGTGTCGAATGTGATAAATTAGTCACGAAATAAAAAGTTTTTGCTACGATACTTGCAAGGCGATAACTAATTTTCTTGAATACTAGTATGCATTCCAATACAATGTTTTCTCCAACACTACTCTTCAAACGTCTTAAGGGATTAGTACTACCTATTAGAATTTTTAAAAAATCGATTTTTTCTTTTTTACCTTTTTCAACTCTTTATACTAGAGGTCGGCAAAAATATCCGAAATCCGATCCGATCCGAATCCGACTTCGGATCGGATTCGGATCGGATCCGATCCGAAAGTCGGATAAAAGATCCGATCCGAAAGTCGGATAAAAGATCCGATCCGAAAGTCGGATAAAAGATCCGATTCGAAAGTCGGATAAAAGATCCGATCCGAAAGTCGGATAAAAGATCCGATTCGAAAGTCGGATAAAATATCCAATCCGAAATTAGGATAAAACATCCGATCCGAAATTTACATACATAACATTTAGGTATCCACTCTTAGTAAATAATTCCAATTCCTCTCTAAAGAAATATAACGCTACGTTATATTTATAAGCATTTATGTTCTGTGATAAAAATAATTAAATAACTTTACAACAAAATACGTCTCTTTAGTTTTTTATAACAAAATTATTTATTAAATTTCATCTATAACGGATTTCGGATCGGATCTCGGATCGGATCTTCGGATCGGATTTCGGATCGGATTTCGGATCGGATCTCGGATCGGATTTCGGATAGGATCTCGGATCGGATTTCGGATCGGATGTCGGATCGGATCTCGGATCGGATCTCGGATCGGATCTCGGATCGGATCTCGGATCGGATCTCGGATCGGATCTTGGATCGGATCTCGGATCGGATCTCGGATCGGATCTCGGATCGGATCTCGGATCGGATCTCGGATCGGATCTCGGATCGGATCTCGGATCGGATCTCGGATCGGATCTCGGATCGGATCTCGGATCGGATCTCGGATCGGATCTCGGATCGGATCTCGGATCGGATCTCGGATCGGATCTCGGATCGGATCTCGGATCGGATCTCGGATCGGATCTCGGATCGGATCTCGGATCGGATCTCGGATCGTATCTCGGATCGGATCTCGGATCGTATCTCGGATCGGATCTCGGATCGGATCTCGGATCGGATCTCGGATCGGATCTCGGATCGGATCTCGGATCGGATCTCGGATCGGATCTCGGATCGGATCTCGGATCGGATCTCGGATCGGATCTCGGATCGGATCTCGGATCGGATCTCGGATCGGATCTCGGATCGGATCTCGGATCGGATCTCGGATCGGATCTCGGATCGGATCTCGGATCGGATCTCGGATCGGATCTCGGATCGGATCTCGGATCGGATCTCGGATCGGATTTAGGTTCTCGGATCGGATTTCGGATCGGATCTCGGATCGGATTTCGGATCGCATCTCGGATCGGATTTCGGATCGGATCGGATCGGATCTCGGATAGAGTCGGATCGGATCGGGTCAGATCTTGAATCAAGTCGGATCGGATCGGATCGGATATAAAAATTTTCAAATATGCCGACCTCTACTTCGTACCTTCTAAGTCAGCTCCTAAAATATTTTTGAGAAATTCGAAAGTTAATAATTCGAAAAAAACTTTAAACGCGATTTTCTCGAAATGACATTTTTTCAAACGACGGACAGTTAATCTCCGGATCTATTGAACTGATTTTAATAAATTTGGGCGCGTTTTGTTTATTAAACTATTCTACATAATAATTCGCCACAATTTGGCCAAAAAATAAAAAATCAAAATATGGCGTAAGGAAAAAGGATGAAAAAAGAGTAGATTTTTCACACTTTGTTTTAAAAGCCTGCCATTTTTTTTGTTTTCACCAATTTTTCTGTAACGGTGGTGAATTATTGTGTGAGACACCTTCCTCTTTAAAATGCTTTTTGAATATTTTGTTTCTGACTTGCCAATCCTGAGATTAACTGTCCGCTATGGGACAAGGATTTTTAAAGGACTCAACTTTGGCGCCATCTATGAATTGGATAAAAAGTAAAAAAAAATAAAAAATAAAAAAAAAATTCTGTACTCTCGAAGGATTCACTTACATTATAAAAAAAGTTGTGTGGTCATATCAAATAAAGAAGCTGCAAAAAAAAAAAATTCTTGAAAATTTGCTTTTCTTAGCCTTCCAATACGTACTAGTAGTAGTCCCTTATCATTTTAATATATTTGTTTATTATTGACATTGACAAAATATTTCATATGATATAATTGAAATTACAGAGTAGTTATGGACTTCACTATTATTCTTTCACTGGGTGACTAATGATGGACATTATTTATTTCAAATAACTATAATAACAGGTTTATTATGAGTCAATTTGGATAAAGTATTTTTTTTCCCTAGGGAAGGAAAATGAAGTCATATCCATGACTACTGAAAAACGACGGTTTAATTTGATATTAATGACAGTCAGATGACATGTGCCAAATCTGAATTTCTAATTTATATCTGAAATTTTTACTTTCTGGTAGGATAGTGGAAAAAATTATACCAGATGTTTCTATACCTATGCACGAAATTTTAATGGATTACATAATTTGATATACTATGACACTTTTGTACATTATATGTAACATAGTTAATAAAATATAAAAATATGCTGAATATAAAACAATAATTATATACATATTTTTTTTAATTCGCAAAAACAAGTATATTTTTAGTACCATTGATTTGTTAGTTATTCCTAATATTTTAATAAGTAAATTATAATTCTAAACACTACAATAGCTAATTTTTTCATTATATAATATCAGATAAATGACTGTTTGTAGTTTCGGCCAGTGATGATTTTTTTATGTTACCGTTAATGTACGATTGCCTTATATAATAACTTGAAATTTTTCAATATTATACGAATTCACTAAGGATCCTAATTATTATACATAATTACTAGATAGCGGAGCGATTTAAATTTCCCGAGTACTATAATCTTGATTACGCCCGCGATACATACAACGTTTTATTTTATTTTGGTCCTCGAAATTAAAGAATTCAGTCAGTAGGTATTCGTTATCGTTTTATTGGTTAATTTTATGTATGCTGTGGTTCCTATGCATGTACCTAGATTGTTCGTATTTCTATATTGTTTTCATATGACCAATTTAAAAAAAAAATTATTGTCAAATAAAGATGGAAGATATCAATATCTATTCTAAAGAAATATTGAATGAATTTGAGTCTGAAGAGGAAAAATTAGTGCCATAGAAGTCAAAACAGCTTTACGACAAAAATTACGATTTATTGTGTTTTCTGATATTTTTCCATAAACCACGGCTTTGATTTGTTTGAATAGCTGTTGCTTGGAAACTTTATATAACCGAGAGCTATAATAGCCAAATTACGCCCGCTTTTTAGGGCCAATAAACATGCCAAAATAAAATAAAATAGTTGTTTGATTGATATATTGATAATTGAATTTGATTATAAAATATGTATTGCAAATTTTATACCAAACAAAATTAATCAAACTGCAATGCACTTTTGCACTATTCTGAATATTTAGTATTTAAACAAACTAAACGACAATGTAAATTTAGTCTATTTTGGAAATATTTAACGATTATTATAATAAATAAAAGTTAAGTATAAAATGTTTTTAGTTCACATTAATTTTCTCTCTACCCGAGCCGATTATGGCTCCATTTTTTTGTAATTATCGTTTAAAACCTATGTAATCATAATCCTGGGAAACATATAATTTTTGTAATAAAAATAAGATAATAGGTTCAACACAAGCTCTTAGATTATACCTAAGTATAATTAAATATTTCATTTAGAAGTATGACACAGTGCCATAGTGATGAGTAGTATAATAAAGTATCTGACAGAAGTTTTCTGTTATTTAATGTGAGTATAATATATTATTATTTACGAGTATATGATAAACATTGTAGAACAATAATATACATAATAAGATAAATTTGAATTAATTGTTTCGATTACTTTTTGACGTTTCTCAAAACCAATTAAATGCTCTATTGTATGTCACGCCTCTGCGTTTGAACCAATCCTGTTATTAGTATACTGAGAATAGAGCTCTAGTGATTATTTCCGGAAATAATCACTGTAGATACTTTTTTGTTTGTAACAAATGATAGGTAGTTGTCAAATAATTATTTAAAACTGTCAACACGTCAAGTAAAATGTGTGAAAAAAATCGATTTAATTTCATTGCAGACACTGAAATACACAAACAAATTTGGAAACAACTTTCGAGAATACATTAATAAGTGATCAACCGATATAGACCCAGTTCAAAATACTTTAAGATGGAGAATCGATCTCAACAGCTATGTCAAAAAATAATCTAATTAAATATAATTCGAGAGTTCGATAAATTATAAAATAATTCTCCAGTATCTTTCTCAAACTTGTTGCCATTTTGCCATTTGACAATAGCCACTTAAGCCCTACGGGTTTTCGTGACTATTGCCAGGCAACAAGTTTTCTAAAGATCTGTCAAATTATTTTCAATTTATTATCATACTCTTGTTATATTATTATTGATAATTTCTATTGACTTGTGTACAACCAATCATAGTGCATAATATTCTCGAAAATATTTGAAAATTCTACCAATAAACACAGTTTAATACTGAGAAAATCCCGTTACTAGTATAAAATCCCGCTAAAAGGGTAAAATTCCGTCACAAAGTAAATGTGTATGCTGTCAATTCGACATGAACTCATTTTATTTTTATTTTATGCTGTCAATTTGATACAATATTATTTTATTTTATTTATATTGTGAAATTATCCTATCCAATAGCATGCGATCTTTCAGATTGTCTCTAGATAAATTTTTGTTTTCACGCACTCAATTTTTTACTTGAAGCAAAATCACTCGAGCAAACTGACATTAGGTAAAGTTCCTCATCCTGTGGAATACAGTTAGATCGCGTGCTTGTTGTTAAGCAAAAAAAATCGTTCAAAAGAAAAATTTGTCAATCAAATCTGGAGATCTAGTATTATTACTTGTGATAAAATAAAATGGGATGGCTAGCTCAGTGGTATGAAGTCGGCCTGTGGATCCTAAGGTTCCTGGTTCGATTCCCACAGGCGACAAATTTTCATAATTTGAAGAAGCTATCCCTGTGGCTCCTCCACCACTAACATGTTTGGGGGCCGTGATTTGACGACTGGTAACCGCACTTCACGCGTAAAATATATCACTTACCGAGATCTGCTTCAGCAGAGTGCCACACCCAGTAATGGGTAGAAGGCGTGATGATATATTTTTTTTTATTTTATATAAAATAAAATTTATCCATTAAATAAAATTGTGATATATACCGCGACAATAATAGTAGAAGGCATTGCTAGTTTATCTAAAATTGTTGTTAATATTAGCTTATCTCCGAAAATACAGACGTATTATTAGATGACAAGTTATGCCTCATTTAGTTTGATAAGTATTACTCTGTTCCTAAACTAGTACGACAAATGATGATAATACTAAATTTGTTTGTCATGTTGTAGTTAATCGTAAAATTTAAACAGTTGGCAATAAAACAACTACGGTAATTTACTTTTATGTTCTTCCAGGGTTGAACTCATTATAAAACAAATGTACAACCATAGCTGGAAAATAAACAAATATATTCTGTTTTATACCTTTAGTGACATTCTGATATTAAAATTTTTCAATATACAGTCAAATTCTAGAGACTACCAAAATAAAATGCAAATATCATTACGTCATTTTAACCATTACTGGTCGTAGTAGATCGCTATTTGATAAATTTTTGCTGTCAAATATATTTGTGAAGGGGGCGGTCACAGAACTAATTTTAATGTCATGAATACATTTTATTTTGGGAATTGAACTCGAGTTCTCAAATTATCATAAAACTGTCAAAGTAAACTCAAATTAATTATACGAATCTTTTTACGTTTTTGTTATATATTGATATTTAAAGCTTGGTCTTCTAAGAAATATGGCGTTTCCATTTCCTGCTATTCAATATAATGTAGGTTGTTGGTTGGCTGTCTCTCTTGAATCTCTCGGTGCGCATTATGAGTTGCATGTAAACGTGACTTGTGTATAGTTTTGGGAATTCGCGGCGGACTCTCATCTGCATAAAGATGTTTCACTGGAATTTGTTTTGCTATAAATTTCCTGCAAGCAACAGAAAGCTGAATTTCACACTTGAATTATATTTTCCAGCATATATGAAATAAGAAATGCAGTTTTGTATTGCAGTATACGCGCAAGGACTTTTATTGAGTAAAATGTTGTGGTTTATAGATATTGGATTTTTAGGTTAGAATCGTTATTTTTATACTTCTACGAAGATGCTAATATTAGATATTACTTCGGATATTATAGAAACAAATATTTAAAATTTTATCATGTTATATACATAATATTACGCTATGTTCTATCGAACAGGGTAGCACGAATCCTAGACTCATTAATAAAATATTCACTCATCAGATTAATTAAATAATCAGTTCTCGTCAAATATTCTTTCCTAATTCGCCATCCTCGCTTCAACCACATTTAGAGTTTCCTCTATACAAGTTCATCCAATGATTCCTATAATTAATAATAACAATTTCACATTAATCTTTCTTTCGACGTACTTTTCACATGCTCTAAATATCTCAAATTACTTACCCTCACTTCTGCAACAATGAATCTGCAAATTATAGAAAGGAAGACAGTGACAGTTTGTGTTTGTATTTGAAAGAAAATTTCACACGATTTGAAGTTAGACACTAAAATACTCTATTGTAAGAACTGAAAACGAAACAAAAAGATAAATCAGAAAGTGAGCGTCGTCCTGCGCTTGTTTTTAAAAGTGAATTCCAAATGATTGTAGTTAGACACTTTATTTAAGAATTGAAAATGAATCAAAAAGAAAAGAAAAGAAGGGAAGTATTGATCTGCGATTGTTTTTGAAAGTGAATAAGATTAATGAAACCATGTTTCTAATTTCTCTACAAAAAAATCAAAATAAAATAATTTGATTATTTTTTGACATTTCTCAAAACCAATGAAATACTTCATTGTATGTCACGTGTCTGCGTTTGAACCAATCCTGTCATTATTATACTGAGAATAAAGCTCTTGTGATTATTCCCGGGAATAATCTCTGTACGTGCTTTTTTGTTTGTAATAAATGATAGGTAGTTGTCAAATAATTATGTAAAACTGTCAACGCGTCAAGTAAAATGTGTGAAAAAAATCGATTTAGTTGTATTTCAGATACAGAAATACACCAAAAAATTTTGGAAACAACTTCCAAGAATACATTAATAAGTAATCAATCGAAATGAACCCAGTTCAAAATCTTTTAAATTGGATGAACTCGAGAGTTGGATAAATTAGAAAATAATTCTCCAGTATCTTTCGCCAACTTGTTGCCATTTGGCAATAACCACTCAAGCCCAACGGGCTTTCGCGATTATTGCCTGGCAACAAGTTTTCGAAAGATCTGTCGAATTATTTTCAGTTCATTCTCACTCTCTTATTATATTATTACTGATAATTTTAAAATGAGAAATAAATACATACATAAATATCTCACTATATCCCTTGAAATATATTCATCAAGCAATCAATTTTCGCCAAACATTCCTCGTCCGATACACTACTTTCGTTTTATTCCATTTATAATTTATTTAATACAAGCTTGTTTATTCTTCAATTGCGGAATCTTTGGTTCAGGTAACAAATCTTCAATCAAAGGCTCTAGCCGGATAAGGGGGTTTTCCGGGCCCCGACTCCGATTCGCCTGAGATTTTGTCCACGTATTCGTATTGGAAAAAGAAAAATTTCCACCAAATATGAGCTCGAAATACCAACCTCACAAATAGTTATTGCGAAAACCCCGTTTTTTTCATGTTTAAATTCAAAATTCTCATAAAATAATTGTTTTCCGGAATTCACCGAGTCTGGTATGAAGTAACTTATGATGAATGCATTAAATACATTCAAAATTTTATTTCTATGTGGTTTTCGGTGTATAAGTGGAACACTAACTTGAGTAAAATCGATATTTTGTTTAAAAAGTGGGTACGAAATATGTGTTTTTTCTTCAATAATCACCTAATTTTTAGACTTCTAGACGGAATAACAAAAAGGGTGGAGAATTTCATAAGCTTTCGAATTCTGGTGACCGCAACCTTTTATGACTTGATTTACGACCTGGCGAGCCTATTATGTAATCTTACTTTTTTATCACATTTTTCTTATTTTCCGTATTATAAATGCTATTTAAATGTATTTTCAATACAAAAATCTAAAAGGCGTTATTAATTACAATAATAAATATTCTTCTAATTATACAATAACATATTTAAAATATTTCGGGCCCTAGGCAAAATATTTATTTCGGGCCCTTTAAATATATATATTGAGGATGGTGACCGCGACTCTCGAACATAGGGATTTAACATGTAAAATCATAATTTACAAATTTCCTGCTTCCCTTATTATTTTAAACAAGAGAGCTTCAAATAAAAGTTTTAGGACATAAAATTCTACATCTAATCCAATAAAAGAAAATAATTTTACATGCTTCGTAACGGCACAAATTAGATCTGAAAATAACGAAATTATCGATAGCCATGAAATTGAAACAAAATTAACAAATGTTTGACGTTTTATGTGTCAAAATAAATGACATAATAAATAAAGAAATTATTTTGACAGATTAAACGTCACATATTTGTTTAATTTTGTTTCAATCTTATTTGTGCCGTTATGAAGCATGCAAAATTAATTTTGTTTATTGGATTAGATGCAGAATTTTATATCCCAAAACTTTTATTTGAAGCTGTCTTACTTAAAATAATTAGGGAAGCTGGAAATTATAAAATTATGATTTTACATGTTAAATACCCATCTTCGAGAGTCGCGGTCACCATCCTGATTATTATTTAAATTAAAAGTTCGAATCCGGGCCCTAAAATTTTGGGGCCCTAGGCTATTGCCGCTTTAACCTATGCCAAAGTCCGCCTGTGATCACTGTAGCATAATTCAAACATTATTCTATCGATTTACATTAATTTTGGCAATATGAAAATGCTAGGAATAAACTGAAGTAAAATAGCATTTAAAATACGGACAATAGGAAAAATGAGATAAAAAGTAAGATTACATAATAGACTCGCCAGGTCGTAAATCAAGTCATAGAAGGTTGCGGTTACCAGGACTCGAAAGCTTATGAAATTCTTCACATTTAGTGAATAACCCTTTTTGATATTCCGTCTAGAAGTCAGAAAATTAGATGATTATTGAAGAAAAAACACATATTTCGTACCCATTTTTTAAACAAAATATCGATTTTACTCAAGTCAGTGCTCCACTTATACACCGAAAACCACATAGAAATAAAATTTTGAATGTATTTAATGCATTGATCATAAGTAAGTTTATACCAGACACGGTGAATTCCGGAAAACAATAATTTTATGAGAATTTTGAATTTAAACATGAAAAAAAACGGTTTTTTCGCAATAACTATTTGTGAGGTTGGTATTTCGAGCTCATATTTGGTGAAAATTTGTCTTTTTTCCATACGAATACGTGGACAAAATCTCAGGCGAGTCGGAGTCGGGATCCGACTAGAACCTTTATTTATGTATTCTTAGGATGTTCACGCAATTTCTCATCCTCAATTTCACCAACAAAATTGCAATAATTTATATTTTTTAAATAAATGATTTAAGTAATATAGATCCTATCTATATAATAAGAATGTAAAAAGTACGTCTTAGGATCAATAAATGCCAAAAAACAAATCTAGCAAATATATTTATTAGGACGTTTCGTCCAGCGAACTGGACATCATCAGCTAGAAAAGTGTAAAAACACATATAATTACAAAAACATGTTGAACCAAATGAAATAACGACATAACCTTACCTAATAACAAGTAATAATGTAACAAATAAATAGTTAAATAAATGTAAAATACTTTTACAAAAATCATAACAATAAAAATATATAAAATCGCAGAAGTAAGAAATTTAGCATGTCAAAGACAATAGTCAAACAATCTGGTATGGGCACCACACGACTTTCTTATACACAGCATATATAATATTTAGAATATATGTTATTAAACATGTAATTTAGTTTGTTTCCGTAAGAAGATATAGATAACTAGATAAAACAAAAATTAAAATTTATGTATTTTGTTTCTAATGCTACTATGATTATTGAAATATATTATTAAATATAAAAATTAGTTTTTCTCAAAATTAGACGCATATACAGGAAAATTGCAAATAACATTTTATGTTCCAAATATTTTTGCTAACATCTTTTATTTGAAACATTTTGTCGTAACTGATTCCATTTTTGAAATAAATGGCTATTCAATTTCATTCAAAATCAACTCAGCTCTTCGTATTTTCATTAAACTTATAATTACCAAGTTTCGTTAACAAATCTTATCTCTTTCATGAGATATTGCACATACGGACACACATCCATCCATCCATGCATCCATCCATCCATCCATCCATCCACACACACATACAGACATCATTGAGTAAATGATCAAAACGGATTCAGTGGACCTCAAAACACGTATTTCCGCGAAAATCTCGTCAACGATTTTTTTCCCGATTCCCAGACTTCCTTATACTGCGTATAAGAAAGTAAAAATGGCACCTAATAAATATATTTGCTAGATTTGTTTCTTGGCATTTATTGGTCCTAAGATCTAATTTTTACATTCTTATTTTTTAAATAAGTAATTTTAATTATCATATTACATTTCTAATTTGTTTAGTACATAAAGCGTAACTATTTTTTTAAGCTGGAGAAAAAAAATGTAGTTTTATGTGGAAATTTTTACGCGACAGTTGATATGTCAAAAAGTACCACTGTGAATAGATTATAGTGGAAGTGTTGTGACAAGAACAATACAGTTTTGTTTTATTTGACATAAAATCTGATCAAGCATTATGTTGGAAACTACAAAACGTTTATGAATAGGTTAACCTACATTCGGCGTGTTTGCCTCTCGCGCGCCAACAGTTGAGACAACTAATTAAAATCGCGTTTGTGTCTCATAAATGTGATACCACGAATAACATTGTTATGACAACAGTTTGAACAAAAGCATCGCAAATATTAATAATATTAATTATAAACTAAGTGACGCAATGATTTTGTTACTACCGTCACTTCACATCACTATTTGCCAACTTCAATCTGCTTGAAACCATTGCATTTATATCCTTCATAATATTACTAACTGGTATTCACTTTATGAAGAATTTAACTAACTATATAACTATAACTAATGTTATATTAATGTTAGAAAAATTATGATGACTGGATATTTGCCTTTAATAGAAAAACAAATTTTAATTGAATATATAAGTTTTATTTTTACTAAAATATAATTTTTTACACGTTACTGATCTCTTGTTCTATTTTTGTAATTTAACGTCACTTAATTTGATTTAAAAATGATCCCAACGAGAGAATCAAAATGTCTTCAATAATTATATAAATTTGGTCAAGTATCTATTCATCAATGGGATGGCTAGCTCAGTGGTATCAAGTCGGCCTGTGGATCCTGAGAACCCTGGTTTGATTCCCACAGGCGACAAACAATTTTCATCATTTTAAAACTACCCCTGTGGCTTTCCCACCACTAACATCTTTGGGGGCCGTGACTTGACGTCTAGTAACCGCACTTCACGCGCAAAATATATCACTTACCGAGATCTGCTTCGACAGAGTACCACACCCAGTAATGGGTAGAAGGCGTGAAGATATATATATTTATTTATCTATTCATCAATCTTTTAATTTCAATTTTCTTAAATTAATTGACTTTGAAATATTTGACCTGACTTAACACTCTGTCATCTAGTTGAACCCGCACTACAATAGTTGACTTCTGGGTTTTTTATACTTACCCATCCAGAGAGATATCAAAAAAGCAAATAATAATAAGATACAAACAAATAATTCAGTCAGATTTCCGTAAGAAAAAGATTGCATTACATTACATGAATGAAGTGAAGATAGTCCAAATGAAGAAATAACATACGTACACAGATAAATGTGCAATACTATGCAAATTATAAAAGATGTCTACATTATGGAACTAATTAGGGAATTCGAATCCGGTGCTGCTGAGTTTGAATTCCAATCAAGCAAAAATATAAAAACCACCACATTGCGGTTCGGAGATTCCGGACTCCGTACTATAATTGGGATTAAGTTCCTGTTGTACGAAATAGCATAAATAAATAAATAAATATTAGTTTATGCAATTTTCTGATCTACTATTTTATTTACAGCAAAATCTGTAGAATTGGGTAGGTGACTCAGTAGTATCAAGTCGGCCTGTGCATTTGAGAACCCGGGTTCGATTCACACAGCCGAAAAACAGTTTTCACCACATTAAAACTACCTCTGTGGCTCCCCTTCCACTAACATACTTGGGGGATGTGATTTGACGGCTGGTAACCGAACTTCACGGGCAAAAATGTATCACTTATCGAGATCTGCTATGGCAGAGTGCCACACCTATTGATGAGTAGAAGGCGTGATATATATTTTATTTTTAAAACCGTAGAATGAAAAGTTACATACAAAACTATGTTTATATTTTATTTATTAAGATTTTGGTTCGCCCAGAATTTTGAAAATATTTCAAAAAATAGTAACAATACTTGTGATTTTTGCTTTTTATTACAAAGACATGTTCCTCATTCAAATAAACATTCATTATTTTGTTTAATTTATCAAAAATTTCTTGAATTTTAGATAAGCCAATCTTTTTCTAGTCCGATTTAAAAACATTAATACAAATCATTTTCCGAAAACCAAATACATACATACATACATACATACATAACTTCACGCCATATCCCAACAAATGGGGTAGCACGAACCCTAAAATCACTCATAAAACATTCACTCAACACACCCATCAAACAACCAATCATCGTCAAACACTCTCATCCAAACACACCACCCTCACTTCAACCACCCTCAAAGATCACTCCATATAAACTCATTCATTTATACACTCGAAACTACTATCACACAACAAACCTTCAATCACATCACTCCCCCTCACCTACCACTCACTTTCCTTCTTCAACGCACACAACGCATGCATAAAAAATCTCAAATTACTCACGTTCACTCCCAACAACGAAAAAATAACGAAACTAACAACGAATCTACAAGATTAGAAAAGATGAAAGCGATAGTCTGCACTTATATATGAAAGAAAAGACCACACAATGCAGTAAGTGAAAATGAAACAAAAAAAATAAGAAAGAAAGGGAGTGTCGCTCTACGCTTGTTTTTGGAAGTGAATTCCACACAATTGCAGTTAAACACTCAATGTAAGATCAGAAAAGAATAAAAAAAGATAAGAAACGAAGGGAGTGTCGTCCCTGCGCTTGTTTTTGAAAGTGAATTTCACACAATTACAGGTAAACACTCTAATGAAATTACTAAACAACGAAACTAAAATTTAAAACCCTGCGCATTTCTGAAATCATCAGATTCATTCCGCAATTAATCTTCGCCAAACGTTCCTATCCTGACACACCACTTTTGCTTCATCCACATTCATAATTCCTTTCATACATGCACGTTTGTTCCTCGTACTCGGAAACTTTCGTTCACGCAACAATCCTTCTATCATATTCATCCATTTATTCATAGGTCGCCCACGCAATCTTTCACCCTCAATTTCACCAACATATACCTGTTTCACTAATCTCTCATTCGACATACGTTCAACATGCCCAAACCATCTCAACTGACTTATACCTACTTTTCTAACTACATTCTTCTCAATTTCACACTCATCATACACCAATGTATTCCGGACACGATCTCTTCTAGTATAACCACACACACCCCGCAAAACCAAATACATACATACATAAATACATATATTCACGCTATATCCCATCAAATTGGGTAGCACTAACCTTAAAATCTTTCATAAAATATTCACTCATTATATTCATCAAATAATCAACCCTCGTCAAATATTATCAACCAAACACACCACCCTCACTTTAACCACATTCATAGATCACTCCATATAAACTCATTTATTTATTACACTCAAATCATTTATCACACAACAAACCTTCAAGCACATCTATCCAATCATTACTATTCACTTATCATTCATCTTCTTTCTTCGACGTACATAACATAAAACATCTCAAATTACTCACGCTTACTCCTAACAACAAATCTACAAAAATTAGAAAAGATGAAAACGATAGCCTGCACTTGTATATGGAAGAAAAGTCCACACAATGCAGAGTAACTGAAAATGAAACAAAAAGATAAGAAAGGAAGAGAGTGTCACCCTGCGCTTGTTTTTGAAAGTGAATTCAACACAATGAATGAATGGGGTGGCTAGCTCAGTGGTTTCAAGTCGGCCTGTGGATCCTGGGTACCCTGGTTCGATTCCCACAGGCGACAAACAATTTTCATAATTTCGAAAGCTACCTCTGTGACTCCTCCACCACTAACATCTTTGGGAGCCGTGATTTGACGACTGGTAACCGCACATCACGCGCAAAAATTTATCACTTACCGAGATCTGCTTCGGCAGAGTGCCACACCCAGTAATGGGTAGAAGGCGTGATGATATATTTATTTTATTTATTTTATTTATTCCACACAATTGCAGTTAAACACTTAATGTAAGATCAGAAAACGAATAAAAAAAACAAGAAATGAAGGGAGTGTCGACCCTGCGCAAAAATTCAAGATTTGATAAAACTCTTTTGAGATTTGGGCTGTTAATGCAATTGTCATAAAAAAAACTAGTAATGGCTATTATTATTTAACATGATATTTTAAAATTGTGAAAAACCATAAGCTTAAATATGTTTTTGTCGTAAAAAGAACAGGAGAACAGGAAATTGTATATAACTTATAACACATATGAAATCTCTTTCTTCCCCTCTTATCTCTACCATCCGGTATAACACATGTCATAATTATTTGAAATTTAGCGGTGTTCTTAATTTATTTACAAATTAATGTTGCATTCTATCGTATTTACTAAAAATATAAATTTGTATTATATGACGGTATGATGTGCTATATATATATTTATATTATTTATTTGTTATACTGTACAACAGGAACTTAATCCCAATACAGTACAGAGGGCCTACAGCTTTTAGTGGAATCCGAACCACTCAGACACAATCGTATTTTTTTTTTTATACAAGTAGCAATCAGTGAGATTTAAACGCACGACCTCTTGCTTGCTAATTAAGAAACGCAAGTTTTTTCTCACTCTTAACCACTGGGCTACGATTGCCTATATTGTTGATCATATGTACCATTTATGATTTTATAAAGTTGTAGTCAGCAACTACTTTCCAATTTCACATTGCTGAAACTGCAATGAAGTCTGCTTCTGTTTGAACAAGTTGAAGAATAAAAACAAAAACAAAAATGCTTTTGGTTTATTTATAAAGCTAAAGCTTCGTTCCCAGGGGTCACGAGAACAAACAAACGCACCAATGAGCAACCGCAGCACGTGACAGGAAATAGACCGTGAAGCCGATACCGTCGGTAAAGCAGGAATGAGCAGGAACGGGAACTATCTGCTCTGCACAGTACACGTCGAGTTCAACCCCTCGTGGAATATTTTCCTCTATATGCACACTGACGCCGGCCACAGGGACACAACGCTCAAATCTCATGGTGCGGTTATTTCTCAAATAATATTCTATATTATTATGCGAGATACTTGTTACGAAGTCTGTGGCTAATTCATATATGTTTTATATTTTCATTTCTGTTGGCAGATATGTTTATTAATATTTTGTTTTCTTTTTGTTTCAGGTGAGACTCTTTACACTATATGGTTTCAGTAGAAAAGAAATTCAGTTGCAAAATGTGAGTAATTTTAATTTATTCAATATGTTGTTTAAGTCAAATAATATACATTATATATAGTTATAGTATAATAAAAAAAATCAATCACAGCATTTTTTAATAATTAAAGCTAATTATTGATTCAGTGTAACCTTTTTTATTATTATTAAGTAGTTGTTAACAATTTTATTCAGTTCTCAATGATATGGTAACACATTTAGATATTCTATTTGAAAGGTAATTTTGATACTTGTGCTTAAAAAGTTCCTAAATTAGTAAGATTATTTAGTTTACCGTTCAATTCCAAGAATATATAGTGGTGGGTTTAAATTTTAAGCATAACTTTGCATAATACAACTACAAATTAAAATTATATTAATAATATAAATCAATGAAATTCAAATTGGATTCCTCATGCCTCGAGGCCCGTGAAATATTTTCAGTGGTTCTGTAACATTTTTAAAAAAATATTTGTTTTTTTTTATATTTCACTGATTCATATTAATATCATCAAGCTTATTCATAAATACAGTAGAACTATCGGCAAAATCAAGTTTATCGCAAATAGTGTTAAATACCCGACACATTGAATTTATAGGCGAATTGTAGTGAAAATTTGTTCGTGAAAAGTTACACTGAAATGCAGTTGTATTTCGTGTATTACAAGATCTGACATAGAAGTTTAAACATTGTACAAGAGATATATCATCAATCAAATTATTTACAATCTTATATAATAAAATAACTTGTTGCCTTATGCGACGTGTTTGTAATGAGACAAGTTGAAATTGAAGTAACAGATCTTTATATTCAATGTTACTAGGCCATTGGTGATTTATTCTAAAGTGACACACTTTACAGATTTTTTTTTGTACACTCTCAATTAAATTTATTTGATACAAATAGTAGGGATTCCAAATAATGCAACCATACTCAAGTTTACTTCGTACAAACGATATGAATAAAGACTGCAAACTACTTACGTTACGGAAGTTATGAGTTATGCGAAATATGAATCCCATGGTTTTACATGCATCAGCTAATATTCGCTCAATATGATAATTAAATAAAAAATTAATTTCAAAATATATTCCTAGGTCTTTAATAGAAGTGACTCGATCCAGAGAGATATTGTTCATAGTGTAGCTACAACTTAACACTTCCCTTTTTTTTGAAAAACTCATTACATGGCATTTATTAACAGTTTATTAGCAAGGGACCATAGGTATATAGCATCAATATCAGATTGTATTTGCAAGCAGTCATCTATAGATGAAATACAGTGAAATAGTTTGAAGTCATCAGCAAATAACAAACACTTGGAATATTTGACAGTTGAGACAATATCATTAACAAACAACAAAAATAACATAGGACCTAGGACACTACCTTGTGGCACACCTGACTCGGCCAAAAAGACACTAGAGTGAAATCCGTTTATTTTAACGAACTGAATCTATTATGTAAGTAAGATGTGATAAGAATTACCAGTTCAGTAGCAAAACCAATTAGTTGCAATTTTTGAATTAATAAAGCGTGCGAGACAGTATCGAATGCCTTCGAAAAATCAGTGTAGATTAGAGGTGTGTAGTTCGTGAACGAACTAGTTCATATGAACTATTCCTTATAGTGAACGACACGAACTAGTTCGTGAGTTTATTAAAGACTAGTTCACTGCGAACTATTCGGATATGATTACCACCACGGCGCGGCGGCACGGCCGATGAGGTCGAACGAAAGCGGAGAGCGGCGAACGAGTGAACGAGACTACTAGTTCATTGCGAACTATTGGAATATGATTCACCAGCACGGCGGCACGGAAGCGGAGAACGGAGAACAAGTGAACGAGTGAACGAGACTCATCATACTTCATTCGTTCGTGGTCGTTGCTATGATCACCGCTCTGCTTCTGCTGTAAGCTGTCAAATTATACTAGAACCAGATCCTAAAAGTTCACTTGTTCTCGCTCGTGAATCACAATACAATACGATTTCCGTTCATCATAGTCTTAAAAATTTCATGAACGAAAGTGAACTAATGAACTAGTTCAATGAACTAATCTTTTTGGTGAACGAGAACGAATGAACTAGTTCACTCAAATGAACTAGAATTCCCATCTCTAGTGTAGATTATATCGACTTACATTTTATGTTCGAGGGCATTGCTAGTGAACTCACAGAAATTCAGTAAATTAGTAGATGTTGATCGATTGCGAATAAATCCATGTTGTAATGGGCTAATATAATTTTGCGTTTGATTTTGAATATTGCGAAACAAGATACTTTCAAATATTTTTGCAAACAATTCAAGCACGAAATTGGTCTATAATTGCGCAATTCATTCCTTTTTCCTGATTTAAAAATAGGACAGATTTTCGCTACTTTCCATAAGTCGGGGAACGACAGACTTAAGACAAAAATTGAACAAATATAGAAGTGGTTGAACAAATGCCTCAGAACAACCCTTGATTATATATATTGGAATGTTATCTGGGCCAGTGGACTTACTGTTTTTTTGATTATTAATTGCTACCAATATTTCTTCAGGTGTTATAGAGCAAATCTGAACTATATTATTTACATTTAGAGGAGCATCAGTAGTTGGAATATTGTTTGAATAATCATTTGTATCGTATACACTTTTCAAAAGATTAGCAATGGCCTCAGCAATGTTTTCATCGCCAGTGTAAGATATATCATTGTCAGTTAAAGTTGACGGGATACCATTATTATTTCTTTTGTTATTTACATACGACCAGAAATGTTTAGGATTGGCTGACAAATCATTTTCAATATTCGCAACGTAATTGTCATGCAATGTTTTGGTAAGTTTTTTAACTTTCGCCCTTAATTCTTTAAATTATTATAATAGCATGAAAGTTTACGTTTTTTATATAAATTGTGATAATTATTTTTTGTTTTAATAAGGCTAATTAATTCAGCATTAAACCATACTGGATATTTACCAATTTTACGCCGTTTCAATACTATAGGTATGCATTTATCAAGAATATCAAATAATAGTAGATACAAATTATCGACAGCAATGTTAACAAAATAAATAAATATGATAAACTGCCGAAGCAGTTCTCGGTAAGTGATATATTTATTCGCGTGAAGTGCGATTACCAGGCGTCCAATCACGGCCCCCAAAGATGTTAGTGGAGGGGGAAACACAGGGGTAATTTTAAATTAGTGAAAATGTTTTGTCGACTGTGGGAATCGAACCAGGGTTCTTTGGATCCACAGGCCGACTTGATACCACATAGATTGCTGAATTGTAAATATGAAAAATAATTTTTGAAAAAGTTATGAGCGTTCGCCAGGATTTCAACCCAGAACTATTCACACGCTAGGTGACTGCTCTAACGAATTGAGCTGCAAGCACTCAGCGAAGTATGTACAGCTCAAGTGGTTAGAACAGTCACCTAGCGAGTGAAAGGTTCTAGGTTCGAATCCCGGTAAAAATGATTGCTAGTATTCACGTAACATTAAACAACATTTTATCTTTACATAAAAATAATATTAGACTTGATAATCGCCACAAACCACGACCGAAACGTCGTCAACCATGTTTTAATTAAATAAAACTTTTCTACAACTTCAACCCAGAATTCCATGATTTATCCTACAGAAGGTACATTATACAAAAGATTTAATCATTATAACCAGAAAGTTCGAGAGACAGTGCTTTCCATTAAGTGTATTGTATCTCACAAAGTATCTAATCAAAATCCATCAACAAAAAAATAAATCACAACCCTTTAGTGGAAAAACAATTAGAATCGCAACGTTCTGATGAACATCCATCCACCCCGGATCATATCAAATCGGTCCCAAGGCGTCGTGGTAACCCATCCTCTCAATCCGCAAACATCAACACGTCCCGGGTACGTACAAACAAACACACGTACACAACACGACACCCAAATCGAATGGAAATCGTCGGTAACAGCCGCAATTACCTGCCGCTGCCGCCGCCGCCGCCACGTAACGTTAACGTGTTTCGCGAATTACCTCCCACGCCCGTTAAATTAAATTACAATTCTAAACTTCGGCGCCGGGATTTGCGTAATGCGCAGATAAATTTCCAGTGCGAGATAAATTCATAAATCCACGTCGCGATGCCACCGTGAACGCTCTATTGGATCGCAGCACTGCAACCGGTGCATTGCGGAACTACAGCGATAAGTGGAATACTGTTACTTTTATCAGAATTCACATTAGTGCTTGGGTTTATTCTGTTTATGTTTGTGATATAAAAACTGAATGACCGAGAACAATTGCTAGAAAATTAAGTTGAATTATATCACCTATAAAATAATTTACTTTTTATCAATGTCATTTGTTTTTTATTGAATAAAATCCAAATTAATAGTTTAATTAAATTCTCAAAGTACATTACAAAAATTGTGTAATTGATAATTTTATTAAAATTAAGTATAATGAGTTATAGACTTACCAGTAGCTACACTTTGGTTTAAATTAATTAATAAAACGGGATTCTAAAGTATAAATACATACTAAAGTTTACATTTCAAGAGTCTTTAGTGCACTAGATAAATTAGTTAAAAAGTTAAACAAGTGAATAACTAACATCCTGTTTTGTAAATTACGTAATAGAATATTTTTTTTAACTTGATAATGACTGAATATAAAGGTCAAAATGTTGCTTATTTTCTCATAATCAAAAGTCTGAATTAAACCATTGATTTGAATTTTACTAAATTCTCACAAATATAGATTTTTTGGCGTGTAGCTTAAAAAAATTTTGAATTTATGAAGTACGAGGTTTGGATTTGAGAACCCGGTTTCGATTCTTATAGTCGATAAGCAATTGTCATCATATTAAAATTACTCCTATAGCCACTCCTCTACTATCATCTGCGGAGGCCGTGATTTGACGGCTGGTAATCGCATTCCATTCGCATAAATATATCAGTTATCTAGATTTGCTACGGCAGAGTACCACGCCCAGTAATAGATAAAAGGGCGTGAAAACATATTTATTTATTTTTTCATTCCAGTTTTTTTTTTCAAGTCTAAAGATATAAAAACGAATGTTTGTTTGTTCGTTTGTCCCGTATGCGTTCCTATACCATTCATCCGATTACGATGCAACTTTGGTAAGTTGTGCGCACGTCCACGAAGGTTTCTAACTTAGCACAAGTCCAGTCCGCCATCTTGAAACAAAATGGCCGCTAGCTATCCTGAAAAGTACTGCACTGATTCGATCCAAATTTGGTATAGGCATAGACGAGAACCAATCTTAACATAGGTATAATAAAGCTTCAGTCCTATGCCATTCGAATTCAAATGTTTGCAGTTTCCGGTATGAATCGCATTTGCAATGACCATCAACAAAGCACAGGGACAATCGCTACAAGTGTGTGGACTAAATTCGAAAAATCCAAGATTCTCACATGGACCGTTGTATGTGGCATGCTCACGCGTCGGAAAACCTTTTGATTTATTCGTGTACGTCCCAAAAAGAAAACAAATAGATATTGTGTATCCAAAAGCACTTCAATAAACATAATTAAACTCAAACACTTTCTTTCTTTGAGTTGCAATGCAACGCATGCCAGGTACTCGTATTAAATTGTAGACCACGCGAACGAAGTCGCGGATAATAGCTAGTATGTTATAAAATAAGAGGACAAAAAAGTGGCTCAATACTGATATAAATAAATATGAGTTGATTAGCTTCATATTTAGGTAAATTTATAAGTTGATTTAAAAGTAAACCAAAATTCGTTCTCGTGCTTCTGATATAAATTTTTTCATGGAACCGTTATTTGAAAGTAACATTAGTTAAAGGTTAAATCAATTTTTATTCCAGTTTTAATGATGCTAATTTTATTATGTTAAAATTAATACATATTTTATAATAAAAGTAATTTTAATGTTGTTAGACATGTAAATTAAAAATGATGTTAATATTTGTTTACTGCTTATATTAAGAAAAAAGATAGAAAATTATTTCAAACTAGCACTATTAAAAAGAAAATTAAAATAACTAATGCTATTTTCAAATATTACCCCATATAAAAAATATAAATTCGAATCAGTAAGTTGAAAACGATACAAGATTGAAAATTTTGAGTACGCTTGGATATTTTGTGTTAAAATGCGCATTAATAAAATTATATCTAGTGATCTATGCGTTCTTTTAAAAAAAAAGAAACATAACTATGATGAAATTGACCTATGAATTGAATCGAAGTTGTACTCATAGCTCATAATTCCCCGGATCGTAGCTCTTAAACCCTTACAATTCTTGAACTGAAATTTTAATGATGAGAACTGAACAGAAAATAGGCCATTGCAAATTTTGCTATTGTTCTCTGCCGAATTTATCAATATTTATATTTTTTAATACAATAAATATAGTTTTTTGTTTATTAATTTTATACTGCTTTATATTTCTATTATAAGTAAAAGCTATTCACGATCCTCGAGATGCGATATGACATCTGGTGACAGAAATTTGAACTACTGTATGAAGGCACGTAAAGTGACTGTCCATGTGCTTCATGCAGTTTTAAGTAAAGAAAGTAGTAAAAAGTGGGAGAAGTAACATAAAGTATTATATTATCGGATGTCATTCAAGGAAAGTTTAAGTTTTCACATTTTCTCCAAGAAAGATTAAAATACGAGGAGTGGTTATTAAATAACGAGACTGACGCTGCTACAGACGAAGTACGCATGCGCCAAACACCAGCGACCGTCAGTTTTTTAGCGTGAAGCTTTCTCTTTCGAATGCAATACCTCTCGCTCTTGTAAACAAATCCGTATAGCCGTAGCATTCGTTCTAATTAGAGTTGTTTTTTTGTTTCGCCGAAAAAATGTTAAATGCAACATTAGAGCAACGAATTGTTATGAAATTTCACATGAAACTTGGCAAAACTGCTATTGAAACTTATAATTTATTGAAAAAAGTACCCGAATTGTGGAGAAACAAGTCATGGTTTCTCCATCAAAACAATGCGCTGGCTCATTCCGCAATGTCTGTCAGGAGATTTTTACCCAAGTACAGCATCCCAGTGTTGGACCTTCTGCCTTATTCGCCAGATCTTGCACCGTGCAACTTCTATCTGTTTCCTAAGGAGAAATTTGCCTTAATACCAACAAGATTTGAGCTTTGAAAGAGAAATCGGCACGCGTTCTGAAGTAGCTGACAGAAGAAGACTTCAGCACTGTTTCGAATAATGGATGTTTCGCATGGAGCATTTTAGGAATAGAGGAGGGGTGTATATTGAAAGTGATAATAAGTAAATAGATATGGAATCAAAATAAAATGTTAAAACAGCATCAGTCTCGTTATTTAATAGCCACACCTCGTACTGTAAAAGTAGCATCACATGCCGGTGTCACACTTACATTTGAACGTGTCAAAGCATGAGAATTTGTTATTTGATCACGGCAAAATACTTCCAAGTATTATGAGAATATACTAAGGTCATTTCGCGGATTGGAACTATATATTACGGGATAATTTTATATATATATCGGCAAGATCGGCTAGATGGAAAGACGAAGTACTAAATGACATCAGGAAGGTTAAAATTAAAAATTGGAAAGAGAAAACGAAAAACAGAGAAGAATGGAGGAAGATTTATTCCAGTCATGTGAAACATGAAAAAAAGAAAATTAGATTTGGGAACGGGTGGCAACTATAGATGGCGTTGATGTGAATGCGCAGATTTTAAGGGTGGTCGTTGATTCTTCCACCAGTCCACTTTCAGAGCTTCTGTCACCAATGAACAACTGTCAATAATTTTTTTGTCATGTATTCATCGTGAACACGTAGTAATATGCCACACGACACCATAAACATTGACCGGTTTTGTCGCGCATTTGTCACCGGCCAAAACTTCTGTCTATCATTTTTATTACTTAATTATACCAAAGTCTATAATTTAAAATGAAAATTAGCCTGTAAAAAATATGTCAACAACTACCCTTAAAATCGCCGCATTCACATCGGCGCCATCTGTAGTTGCCACCCGTTCCCAAATCTAATTTTTCTATTAAAAATCAATTTCTGTCACTGGAATAAATGAGACATCATTTTGCACCCTAGCTCTCTAACTATAATTTCAAAGATATACATTATGAGAAATACAGTCGTCAATATGCAATACTCGTAATATACCTACCTTTCTACTAAAATACTGAAAATTTGTACTATGCTAAGTTGAACTATTAAAACTAGCAAATTTAATGTAGTCTTACGGCAATTGTATGGTGTCTGATAACTACATACATGATACTGCTCGTAGCGCCGCCATCGGTACTTTGCGTTAATTTGTGTTCATTTTTATATCTTTAAGTAGATAAATATAAAATTTAAAAAAAAGGGAAGAATGATTGTCAAACAACTATATTTTAAAATTTTGTTAAATAAAATTGCGGTCGGCTGTCTCTTTTCCCATTTATAAATTGAATCTGTCTATTACTTCAGTTCTTTTCAACGGTGACAGGCGAGAGACAGAGTAACGAATCCTGACACAATAGTGTCGATGGCGTGTGTATGTTCGCACCCGCAGCGCCACACATCACGAGATAAAATCGCGAATCGCGATATCGTGAGCCATTTGTTTCAAACGCACGCTTCTCCCATCTCTTGCGGTGATGTGGCGAGTAAAAACAGAACTACCCGCAAAAACTGCGCAAGTCCGAGATTGGAGGCGGCGGTGGCTGCGAACAGGCAATTTCATTACGATTAATGTAGTAGGCTCTGGTTTCTACGATTGTGATATGGAATTAATTATGTGCAGTTGAAATTAAATTCCTGTTGAGGATTATTTTTTTTGCGTTTAATGTTTTGTAATTAAAATTTTTACAGAATGTGAGATATATATTAAATTTCTGTGCTTATACTTGTATATGTGTTTATTTTATTAATATACTCGTAGAAAACGAGAAAGCTTGTTTCATATTAAATATATATATACATATATATATATATATATATATATATATATATATATATATATATATATATATATATATATATATATATATATATATATATATATATATATATATATATATATATATATATATATATATATATATATATATATATATATATAACTTCTACACTCTATATTTTCGTAACTCCACTTTTGGGGGAAATTTTGGTGACATCTGACGAGTTTTTAAGACACTCAACAGTTCTGAAACATATAATAACGCTGACGGTATCTAATTATAATTATTATTAGTTAGAATTATTGACAACGAAATACTTGTAACTTGCAACTCCATGCTGTTGTGTTGGCTACCCTTCACGAGCTGCAAACCACCTATCTCTATTCCACCCTTTTGAGCCAAATATATTAGCTGTGTTACGCTTATCAATAATAATCAATACAGTCTTCTTTTGCTTTTCTGATTATCTCAATACCATGTCAAATAAAATTACGGGGTATTCTGATTAAGCCGACGACATTCTTTAAGTGATGAATAAAGTATAATTTGTTAATCTGGTAGTATGTAAAAATTATGTTTTTACTAATTAAATAAGAATGATATATATGAGCTTCCGCAGGGGGGAACCAATAGGTTGATGGACCCTCCTTTGATACCTGGTGTAATTTTTAATGAAATGAAAATTTCGTTATTTTGATTGTTTGTTTGACTGACAATTTATTATTTATGATATTTTAAAATATTTAAAAAATATATTTCAGAATACTAAAACTATTTTCTATATATTCTCTAACTTCTATAATTCAAATTACTCTCCAAATCTAATTTTAATCATGATTACTAATATTCTGTTCTTTTTAGTGCATTTTTATTTCCTTAAATCAAATTTTAGTTTTTCTATAACTTGAATATTTCTGTAACTCGTATTGATATTTTACTTGTAATTCGAATATTTAGGGCAGTTCCTATTAACACCTAGCACCGACATATTCATGTGAGCGATGCAGAGCTTTTAATTATATTTAAAGTAAAATTTAAATTATTGATCATTGTTTTTATAAAGGAACAGAAAACTTTTATCAATTCCTAAGAACCCTGGGTCGATCCCCACAGGTGACAAAACATTTTCACCAATTTAAAATTATTCCTGTGGCTCCCCCACCACTCACATCTTTGGGGGTCGTGATTTGACGGCTGGTAATCACACTTCACGCGCATAAATATATCACTTACCGACATCTGCTTCGACAGAGAGCCACATTCAGTAATGGGTAAAAGGAGTGATGATATATTTATTTATTTATATAATTCCTTCAATATAGTGGTAAATTTCATACAGACAGAGAAGAGGTCTTATAACAAGAAAAATTATTAAGTACTTGAAATAAATATATAATTCATTTTTCACATGTTTATTGGAGTATTTTCTATAATTCGAAGTGAAAAGTTCCGAAATTCCTATCTCTAAGTTATAGTGCTGCTATATTAGGAGATGGTTTTTATGATGTATTTGTTTTCTATCGATTTTTGCTTTTGCAAATTATTCTCAAACAGTTGCAAATCGGGAAAAAGTTTTACATAAGAAAGATAGATTCGATACTATTCACTTTTAATCGTCTTCTCCATGGCGTGCTACCCGGTTGCAATTTTATTTTTCAGCTATTAATTTCGTACGTTCCTGTTAAGATATTTGTCTTAAGCAAATATGAGGCTTATGTAAAAAGAAAATTTAGTAGCAATAGCAACATTTGAAAGTTATTGATGTTTGATGTATTTTCAACTTCTTCTTTAGGTATACAAGTACTTTTACTTCTAAATAACTTCAGCATAATAAAAAAATGTTTAACGAAGAAATAAATAAACTTTAGGACCATGAAAAATGTTAAATAAAGGAAATAAATCTTACCGAGTAATTTCAGCATTTAAATGCTCGCGCAGTTTGTCCCTCATCATGACAAATATTCTCACAATAGAAAAAAATCAACCATACTGTATAGAACATTTGACATAAATGACTGCTAAAGGCTAATATGAATACAAAATGTAAAAATGCATCACTGGACAGAACTATATTTGCGCTACAACACTTCGATTATCCGGGTACCTCTCTGTAGGGTAACGTATAATTTTTTGTTCATGGGGAAGAAGGTTAAAAAATCATATGTTTATACCTCAGCTACTGGATACGCTTTGCATATTATGTTACATATTAGGGTTGTTGATTGTACGAATATTCTAGACTTCGATTGTTCGGATTTATTCACTCTTCGAATTTAGATTCGAAATTTCTAATTTTGGAATATTTCTAATTTTAGAATTATTCAAATATTAGAATTTTCTAATTTTTCGAATATTCGAATTTTCAAATTATTCTAAATGTTTTAACAACTCGAGGACAAGTTAGTCAGACTGGAAACTGAGCATCGAGGGTTCAATTCTCGTCTTAGTCATTCTATTGCCAGATTTTAGCCTCATCACAATTTTTACTAGGGACGTGTTAGGTATTCTTTTTGAGGGAGTTCAATTCACTAACCATATTATGGGATAAAAAAGGCATGGCACATTAGTAAAACAACTTCAATGCGTTTGTTGTACATACATTTATGTATTATTATTTATTTATAAATAATATAAATTATAATTAAGAGAGTACGGGAGATGTCTTAATTCAGATGTCTAATCTTATAGTTTTTGCAAGATACTTCACCGAGTTTGTTATTTAATTCGTGGCCGGTTTTTCGCGAATTATGCGTGAACGTGTTTGGAGATGATAGTTGGCGTTAATTTAGTGGAAAAAATTAGAAAATTCGAAATGTTCAAAAAATTCGAAAATTCGAATCATCGAAGTTTTTCTGACGAAGTTCAAAACATTCGAATGTTCGAACGTTCAGAAATTTAAACTTAGGTGGAAATCAACAACCCTATTACATATTATCTGACTATATCTGCCTTTTATGTATTATCTATTTGCGAAAAATAAAAATTACTACAATAAATTTTTCTAGTGCACTGTATATTTTTCTTCACACAGGAACCCTCACATTTTCTTCTAATATAGCACTAATTTGGTAATTAAACTCACTCTTTAGTGGAATACATTCTGTATAAATTTTATGATAATAATAACATGATATTTCGTTAAAATTCCACAATACCTGGCATTTAATCACGCTCTGCATTGTAATTTGGATGAAATTCCTGTTGTAACTTTTCAACGGAAAAGTTTCAATGAAAGTTTATTTTTGTTATAGTTACTTATAAAGGTAAACGTAGTCATAATGAAGCAATTTCGTAGCGAATCAAATTTAAATTCCATAACAAGAAAATAATAATTACCACATCAAATTATCTTATTCTTTCTCCTCACTATATTCCATTGCCGCCATGGGCGCTGGAAGCGAAGTACCCTGTATAATCTAATTGCTTATATTATAAGCTCGCGCTCTGATTCGAGAATGGCGTTATTGTTGTCGCATGTAAATTGCCACTGAAATTAGTACCAGTCTCAATTATTACTGTTTCTTGTTGATGCGTATACGAGTAGAGGCAACGTGCAGGGAATTCTAATTCCACTCGTATTGGGTTCCAATTTGACAGGAAAACAGATCTTCTGTCGGGGAATCTGGGAATAAAATTGTTTTGGGTTGCGCACTGGGATATATTTGTTTGTAATTAGGTTACGTGTGTGGTTGTCGCATGATTATTAGACGGGAATTAATTCTTATAAAGCTTGATACATCCAGAAATAATTAATTTATTTGCATGAATTTTGTGGCAGAAATGTAATTTCGTTTGTTCAAGTTTCAACTTTTAATTGAAATGACGTTCATGATTTCTCCTTTCTCGCAGAATTAATATATAAATTGTAATTCAACAGGAAAATTTTAATTAAAGAATTTGCATAATATATGTTCTGTTGCATCAACAAGACTTTAAATAAATAAAAGTTAATCTAAAATATATTTCATATGGAATAGTATACATTGTTATTAAAAATTCGAGGTGTGGTTCATTTAAAGAATATTTCAAATTCAAATTTTCTTGGTAAAGTGAGTATTATTAGAGTCATTAGCGTCGATATTTTTTTGTGGGATGCACACTCATTCAAGCATCCCATAAAAAAATTGTAGAGTGCCATCGTTTATAATTGGACCCAACAACTTTTTTTTTTAATTATAAATTTTAATCTTATTCGGAATAATTATAATAATAAATTAGTAAATAGGTATTTCAAATAAAAATTTGTATTTGAATTTTTTTTTCGCTGTAGATGATAGTTAAAGGGATTGAGTTCGCATAACAATAAAAATTCACTTATTAAAATTATTGGTAATCTTATTGTTGAAATTATTTTTTTTTGTTCTTATCATTCATTATCATTTTCCGTATAACTGTACCGGTTGCCAAAAATTTTAAAGTTTTCCTTTACTGGTATTATTTAATTTTATCAAATTTCGCTAAGAAATAAATAAATTTGAAAAAATATGCTAGAAACTTACTTCAGATCGCGTGTTGTTGACAAAAGTACATGTTTGATACAAATCCTCTTGTTCAAATTATATCTTGTCAACACTAAGGGTAAATTTTTAATTATTTAGGTACATTACATGTAAATAAAAAAATCAAATAAATATATGTCTACAACAATTTTTATTTTTTATGCACAGGGCATTCTTGAACTCATGCGAATAATTTCGCAAGCGAATTATGATTGAAACCATAGCAATTATATTAAATTTTGACATAAATGCAAAGATTTTAACATCGATGCTATAGTTTCAGTCATAATTCGTATACGAATTTGTTCGCATCAGTTCAAGAATAGGGCTCCAGGTTGTTAAATCATTCTAATATCACGGTATTGTCAGTATTCAGTGTGTTTAGCCATGTTTCAATTTGTTTTAATGTAACTATATTAGTTTTTTCATCTTCAATATATGAAATTTCAGAAAGAAACTGCACCCCGGAAAATTTTGTAAAGTTGTCTCTGATTAGAGTATTTGTTGTTTGTTGATGACAATAACTAATTAACATAAGCAGTATTATCAATTTAAACGACCGAACTTAAGGTGTAATATCTATTTTGTGGGTCTGATCTTCTTGAAATAAGAATTAAAAAATTTATGTTATTATAAATGAAATATTATTATGTATTATACATATTTTTACAAGTATACTAGTGGCGGAAATTAAAATCGAATTATATGGTATGAAAAGAAGCAAACAAAAACAAATTAAAATTACTACCTAGTCATCAAAATTATCGTAAACCAGTGGTATCAAATATTTCTCATGTCACATAATTAAATTTGAATAACAACAAATCAATATTTGAATCTAAACAATTAAAATAGAATTAGGTACCATACAAATAATGCTACAAAAAATATCATTTTTGGGAAATTTTTTTTTGGTAAATATTATATAATTCTCATATTTTGGAATGTCTCAAATACAAAATGCAGTCATCTTCAGCAAAGCAGTAATTAAAAAAAATGAATCAATATCTCGTCAAGAGCGCCTATCATCTCTTAATGGAAAAAAGTTAAAAATGTGATTGTGCCAAAGAACTCCTTTTGTAATTCTAAATATAAACTACATTTAGTATACCTGATTGTCTAATTCAAATATGTCAAATAAAATAATAATGTAATTTGATTACCTACCATTTTCAAACTTATTTCACCTTTATTTATGCCAAATTCAAATATGTCAAATAAAATATAATTGTAGTTTGATTACTTGTCATTGTCAAATTTTATTTTACTTATATTTATCAAAAATAGTTATTCACAATAACACCAAAATGGAAAAACTTTAACCTAAAAAAATAATCTAGAAATGTCATGCTGACAGTGAAGAAAGAGTCTTGCGAACTAAACAAGATAGCCAATTCAAAATGTTTTATCAATCAATTATAATCAGCCGGTGTAACATCTTTTAGAAATATCACGTATAATATAGTTGATGTTATTTACTTATTTTATATGGGATGGCTAGCTCAGTGGTATTAAGTCGGCCTGTGGATCCTGAGGTCCCTGGTTCGATTCCCACATGCGACAAATTTTCATAATTTGAAAAAAGCTATCCCTGTGGCTCCTCCACCACTAACATGTTTGGAGGCCGTGATTTGACGACTGGTAACCGCACTTCACACGCAAAATATATCACTTACCGAGATCTGCTTTAGCAGAGTGCCACACCCAGCAATGGGTAGAAGGCGTGATGATATATTTATTTTATTTTATTTATTTATTTAAAAGTTTATAACCTTTTAATATTTCGTGAATTAAGAGAATAAGATGAGAATTTCGTAGAATTCGTAAAGAATGTCTTGAATTGCCTGTAATCAGTCCAAGTCGCAGACGCACAAATTTCAGTCTGTCTAATAAATTAAGCACTAAACCCTAAGATATATACCACACTCACAAACACAGAAACCCTTCCAGGGTGTTCCAGTCTCCAGATTCGTGGGCTGCAGGTTTCCAGACCTTAGCCATAAGCTACCATTAATATCGATTACAATAAGCTGCAAATGGACGCAAGAAATTGACAAACGTTTAATTTATTCTTCGTTATATATCTAGATTAATTCCCAATAACTCAGTCATAGGAATATCCCCAATTGAAAAAAAGTAGATTGCCATATTTGTTATACATGCTGTTGTGTCATTTAGTTCCCTGTAAATGTCCCTGTTTATTGATGCTTGAAATTGGTGCCACACGTACGTGGTAGATATATGTACAACAAGAAACAGCAATAACTGAAATACGTACTAATTTGCTGAACCATTAAAATGCCGCGCAGGTATATTGCTTTGTTAATCAATAAATACGACTTGGCGTGAAGGTACCTGGCTATTAAGATATTGTAATATAGTGTAGGTTTAGGGAGTTACTGAATTATTAATAGTAGGGTCTGTTCTGAATTTAAATGAGATGCAGCCTATTAATTTCTAATCACTAGTCCCAAATTAAATTTACCATGCATTTGTAATTATTTGTGCAACTAGTTATGAAAACAATATTTACTTATTTGATTGATACATTCTGGTTTCGCATTCGTCTTCAAATTCATGAAAAATTATTATCTTTTACATATAGATATTATATTAATTTTACAGGGATAATAATTAAAAATTATATTTATAGACATCAAAATTTCGATACCATCTTTAATGAGGTAAATAATAAAAATAGTGAAAAAGTAAAATTAAAACAAGTAGTATTTGTTTTTTTTTTCACTATTTCTATTTTTTTCATGATTTTTACTTTCTTCTACTTATATTATAAGGAAGTATTGGAATCGTGAATAAAATCGTTGACGAGATTTTCGCGGAAATACGTGTTTTGAGTAGGGTCGTTGATTTCCACCGAAGTTTGAATTTCTGAACGTTCGAACATTCGAATGTTTTGAACTTCGTCAAAAAAACTTCGAAGCTTCGAATTTTCGAATTTTTTTAAGCTTCGAATTTACGAATTTTCGAATATTCGATTTTTTTGAAGATTCGAATTTACGAATTTACGAATTTTCGAATTTTTCAATTAACGCCATCTGTCATCTCCAAACATGCTTCGCGAAAAGTCGGCCACGAATTAAATAATAAACTCGGCAAAGTATCCTGCAAAAACTCTGCATGTTTAGGCATCTTAATTAAGACATCTATTCTCTTACCGCCCATCTAAATGCTACGAACTTTTAGTAAAACGTTTTAAAATGACAATAAAAAGGATACAAAAACGTCTTAATTAAAACGTTTTGGACAGTGTAGCGAAATTATAAGTCCAAATTGAATTAATTTGGCAAATAATAATAATTAATAATAATTACTTATGAATTAATACAAAACTCTGCAAATGAGTTTATTCTGAAAATAATTCATATCAACATGCCGTGTTCACGTTAGGATCCAGATTCACAATGGGCCTTTCAAGACTTTTTTGAATTTTTTATATATTAATCTACGTAATAAAATAATTATACCCAAATTTTTTATATTTTAAAAAAACTTGTATTAAGCATGATAAAAATATTTAAACTTTCGAAACAAATGAATATGACGTAGTTGCATCTTAGCTTAAAGAGAGACAGATAAGACAGAGATAAATAACACGTAACTTGTCGTTGTCAGTAGAATCCTCAGACAAAACATAACTAGACGGATAACATCGGCGTTTGTTGTGAGTCAGAAAGGGATAGAATAACTGGTTGGTGAGGCGGGTGCGCGGCAAGGAGCAACATTAAAGTGTACTCGCTCCTTGCCGCGCATCCGGCGGACCATTAAGTTATTCCATTCCTCTCTGCTTCACAACACTGCATTGACTTGAATACGGCATAATTCGTCTAGTATTATACGTCATTGGTAGAATCGTAGAATGCTGAATGCTTATTTCTTCTTCGTCTTCTTGAGCACCGATAAACGTTTCAGACAAAGCTCTGTGATTGGCTTAATGCAACTACGTCATTGCAATATGGCAGTGCGAACGTTTTAAATTATTCAACTTTAACTTTCATATTTCAGCAATAAAGATCTAATTTATGGTATGATTTTATATTGTATTAAATATGATGTACGGTCAAGAATTTATTTTAATAAATATATATTAAAAAGCTCTACCACTTGAATAATTCGAAAATTCGGAATATTCAAAAATTCGAAAATTCGAAAATTCGGAATATTCAAAAATTCGGAAGTTCGAATCTAAATTCGAAGGTTCAATAAATCCGAACATTCGAAGTCTCGAATATTCGAAAAATCAACAACCATAGTTTTGAGGTCCACTGAATCTGTTTTGATCATTTTCTTTGTGTGTGTGTGTGTGTGTGTGTGTGTGTGTGTGTGTGTGGATGGATGGATGGATGAATGTGTGTCCGAGTGTTCGAGTGTGCAATATCTCATGAATGAGATAAGATTTGTTAACGAAACTTGGTAATTATAAGTTTCATGAAAATACGAAGAGCTGAGTTGATTTTGAATGAAATTGAAAAACCAGAAGAGGTAGTTTACTGGACACAAAACAATAAATTCAATTTATTTCCGAAATGGAATCAGTTACGAAAAAAGTTTCAAATAAAAAATGTTAGCAAAAATATTTGGAACATAAAATGTTATTTGCAATTTTCCTGTATATGCGTATAATTTTGAGAAAAACTAATTTATATATTTAATAATATATTCCAATAATCATAATAGCAATAGGAACGAAAAACATAAACATGTTTAACATTTATATGTCAAATAATAATTGTCAAACGCAAGTCATAAATGTTCAATTCAGCATTTTTGATGCTATATCAATTTCATTGATATAATAGTAAGTAATTTTATATTTCTATTACTATTAATATAAGTTTATTTATATAAAATTTTGTTAGGAAGTTGATTATCTGTAATGAAAATTAAAAAGAAATCAGTAAAATCCCAAAATTTATTTAAAAAACGATACAATCACACCCTAAGGATGCAAAATGAATATATATATATATATATATATATATATATATATATATATATATATATATATATATATATATTCTAAATATTAAATATGCTGTCTATAAGAAAGTCGTGTGGTGGCCACACCAGATATTATAAATAGTTTTTTCGTGAAAATGCATGACTATTTCATTTTAAATATGAATAATTTATTTACCTAGTCTTTTCATGACGAATATGGAGATTGTTTGCCGAGGCAAATAACCATAATGAGGAATGAAAAGGAACATCAATGCTGAGATAAGTACTAATTTTTTTTCTGGAAAAATATTACATCAGTCATTAAATCACAACCCTCAAAGAGTTTAGTGGGGACAGAAACACGGGTAATTTTAATGTGAAAAAAAGTTTGTCGGCTGCGGAAATCTCGAATTCTGGTTGTAAAATCCACAGGCAGACCCGATTCCACTAAACTATCCACCCCATAATTTATTTATTTGATTCCGTTCTATATATTTTTTTAATCTACAGATTACTAGTAATTTTTATTTTTGTATTGTTCATTTACGTATTCTGATATTATGTTTCAAGTTTCGTTTTACAATATTCAGAGAGTTGTATTCGGTATAATATGAATTTTGCTCTATAATATCGCCTGGAAGTATATCTTCCAAAAAATTATCACTGTGGATTAAAATTTATCGGCTATGGGAATCGAACTGGGGTACTTAAATTCACAGGCCGGTGCAATTATACTGAGCTATCTAGATGCATCATATTTCTTCCTGATTCGCAGTATAATTTAATTTGACTTAAATAATCAATTCAATATTTTGATATTAGTTTTTATGGATACTGGGATATACTGTTGCCGCGAGACTTGAGACCAGTCTTGCTCTCATCTCGTCTCATCTCGAAAAATAGAAACGTGTTCATAGTCTCGAGATTAAATTCGAGATCGAGACGAAACCAGTAACGAGTTTCGCCGAGACTGTCGCGAGTCTCGATTATTTTAATGAACTATTAACCATTTTAGTTTTATTTGAATATAACTAATTATAAATTATCACTTTTAAAACTAGTGCAATCACCGATTATTTTTTTGAGCTCACGAGTGCTTTTGTTGCTGGATTTCCTAAGAGAAACAAAAACCCGAGTGAACAGCGAGAAAAAAAACTCTGTGAATATTCAATGCACGTGTTATATTCGGTGAGAATATTGCCCCACGAAAACAATAAAAAAAAAATACAAAATTATTATTTTGACATGCTGATGCTGGGTTGCATGAAAGTTTTATCGGTTCATTAGCAACTAACGGTTCAATAAGTTTCAGAAAAACGCTATTGATACTGTTGCTAGATAAAAAGTTCTTTAACTAAAGAGCTCTTTATTTTTTTCTTGCAACCCAGCATTAGAATAATATATGCATTTGATCATTATACCTAGATACTAGATAACTAAAAATATTTGATTAAAACTGTTAATTCTTAATAACGAAATTAGCACTTATTAATTTACTTATTTCCATGACAACATGATCAAATAATGGAATGCTATTGGTTGTTTAAAGACGTGGGGCGATAATCATTTTAATTCTGGTATAAGAATTTGGGAAAATACGCGAGATAGGTATGATTTTCTTTAAATGCTAATTTTAACATATGACAGATAGTTATATAGATCGAAATATGTTCAATATTTATGGATAAACCGGGTAAGCTACCTTAACTACTACTCTATTACTGAGAGAACCCTATTTCTACTATATATTTTTTCAAATGAGGTATAAATGGGAGAAATTTGATGAATGTAAGTTTGGAACGTGGAATGCTAGGGGTATAAATGGTAAAGTAAATGAATGAATTAATGTAATGCGTATGTATAATATAGATGTTTTGTGTGTGAGACAAAGAAGAACGGCTGTTGTGAGGAAGAGGTGGATGGAATGTTTTGCTTGTGGTCGAGTGTTGCTGAGAATGAACAAGCGAAGAATAGTGTGGGTGTGCCTGTTTGTGAAAGAATGGAATCGTTTGTGTGGGATTATGGTTTCATCGAGAATTCTTTGGCTGAGATTAAAGGTAGGTTTTCATAGAATCTTCGTTGTCAGTATATGTTCTAATTGAATTCGAAAGTGATTTTAAGAAAGATATACTTTGGAATGATTTGTGTGATACAGGTGAAAAAACTATCGTATTATCAAAGAGAAGCATGTCTGGGAATAAATTGGGTAAATGGTAGAAAGATGGTATCTTTCTGCTTGGTGCATGATCTCTTCATTTCCAACCGTTTTTAAACATACATTACCTGATTTGTATACATGGAAGAATATGCGCGAATGAGTGAGAATAAATGGAATGTGATTGATTTTATTTTGTATGGTCAACGGTTGAGAACTTTAGTTGTAGATACGCGTATGAAGCGTGGTGCTGAATTGGGAACGAATGATCATTATTTGGTGGTATCGCGTATGTCTGCATAAATGTTAGCAAGTGAGGGTGAAAGGTACCGAGAAAATGGTTCATGTGAAATCCAGTGTATTGTAGATGAAGATAATAGATATATGTTTGCTGAGAAAATAATTGAATCTTTGCCTGTATGTGAGCCTAATGAATACAGCATAAATGATGTTTGGTTGAAATTTAAGGATACAATTCTTAAATGTGCAAACGAAGTTTGTTGTGAATATAATCAGGTTCTTGTCTAAAGAATGCATGGTGGAATGATGAAGTGAAAGAAGCAATTGAAGAGAAAAAGTGAGCGTATTTGCGATTTCTAAATGTGAAAGATGTGCCGGGAAATTTACGTGATGAATGTTTGCTGGAACATAAGAGGTTAAATAAATGTGTTAACAGAGTTGTAAGAGAAAGTAAGGTTTTGTTGATTTGATTATTAACAAATTGACAAATGATTTTAGTATGAGTAAATGAATATTTTGGATGAGTGTGACGAGAGTGTTGATAGGGAGTTATTGTGGAATGAATCAGATGTCACGAATAGATGGTGTGAGTTTATATGGAAGCATACATGGACTAAATAGTTGTAGTGAAAATGCAAGAGAAAATATTATAGGTGATGAATGGGATATAGATGAGAGTGATGTTAGTTTTACATTGATGCGTCTGAAGAATGGCAAGACATCCAGTTTGGATGATATATTGAATAAGATGTTGAAGTACTGAGGCGAGAAATTATTTGACTGATTAGTATATTTGTTTAGATTTTGTTTAAATCGATGTGTGGCTCCTGATTATTGGCGAAGGCAATGACAAAGGTAATTCGAATGTGTACTAATTTCCGTGCAGTAAGTTAATTGAGTGTGGTAGGGAAGTTATTTGAAAAGATCCTTATTCATAAGGTAAGAACTTAAACAATCTTCGAGTTAAGTGATATGGTTTTTTTGCCTGGGAGAGAGTGCGTCGATCAATTTTTTTCTCTTCATATGATTTTCAAGAAGTCACTTGCTAAGAACAAGAAGATGTTCTGTGGCTTTCTCGATCTTAAAGAAATATATGATAGTGCTCATCGAAAGACTTTGTGGGATGTACTTCTAGAGTACGGTATAAATGGTAAATTGTTAGGAGCGATTCGGGCGCTGTAAGAAGGAAGCAAGGCTGTGGTGAGAGTAGATAGTAAATTGAGTAGTGTATAGCTTATGCTTATGTGGATGATGTTATTATGGGTGAATTTGAATAGTAATTGAGAAGAATTATTCTAAGTATAAATGAATGAAGTATGAAAAAGATTTAAATCTTTTATCAAATGTTGATAAATGTAAAATGTTAGTGTTTAGGTGAATGCTATGAGAGAAGTCAAGTGAATGAGTTTGTATACTTGGGTAGTATGTTGTCGAGGGATGGACGTATTGATTGAGAGATTGAAAGAAAAGTATCTGCGAGATGCAAGATATTGGGTGCTCTGGAAACCTTTGCTTCTAAATGTGATTATTTTAGAGATGTGTAGATATGTAGAGTATGTATTTCCACATTGATATATGGTAGTGAATGTAGGATGTGGAGGAGGAAATATGAACGGTGTATAACTGCTGGTATTTGTGGTATATGTGGATATACTAAAATAGATCGTGTTCAGAATTTTTTTTACAAAGATTGACAAAAATGTTGTTGAAAAAGTGGGTTGAGATTGTATGAAACGTATGTCGAATGAAAAATTAGTGAAAAAGATGTATGTTGGTGAAATTGAGGATAAAAGATTGCGTAGACGACCTATGAATAAATGGATAAATATGATTGAAGGATTGTTGTGTGATGAATGAATCCGAATGTAATGAGCAAATGAGCTTATATGGAGGGAACCATGAATATTTGACTGATTATTCGATGAATGTGATGAGTGAATGTTTTAAGAATGATTCTATGGTTCGTGTTACCCCGTTTAATAGGAAAGAGCGTGCTATTATATATGTATGAATTTAATTTTATAACTTAAAAAAACCTATAGATAATAAAATACTGATCAGATGATATAAAACATAATTTTTCATTTGAAAATTAATACCATAAATGATGGTACCTACATCACTTAAAATAGTTTTTAGCAATACTGTAATTAATTTAAATGACTAGTCACAGCAAAAATAAAAAAATACAAATATATCATCACGCCTTTTACCCATTACTGAGTGTGACACACTGTTGTAATAGATCTTGATAGATGATATATTTTGCGCTTGAAGTATGATTACCAACCGTCAGATCACGGTCCCCAAAAATGTTAGAGGTGGGAAAGCCATAAGAGTAATTTTAATGTGAAATAAAGTTTGTTGACTGTGGGAATCCAATTTGGACTCTCAAATTCACAAGTCGACACGGTATTGCTGAGCTATGTACCCTATAAATCGGATAGATTAATAATTAATAAGTACAGAAAAACCAACTTCCTGCCCTGGGTATAATTTTATATTTTAAGCATCTTTAATCTTTTTATTAACTAGTAAATTAAATACAAAGTCTGATAAAACATATAATTGTTGTATTGTGTATGTATTTGGGAAGGTAGACTCGGGTTAATCTTACAGAATTAATTGAACTTTACCCATAAAATCTAAAATATCTATTCCGCACACATCATTCCTGCTCTGTGATCTGTTTACCTAATCCTCTTTGTTTAATCTCTCAATTAACCAGTACACTCGCGTAGAGTTCTGCAAGATTACGTGCCTTTGCGTTGTAAATAACTTCCTTAAGACATAACATTAAAGTCTCGTAACAATTTAACACTCTTAACTAACGTTAGAAACAATACAATACCACATAATCGTAGGCGGCGATGCATATACAAGGTAGGCAGAAGGATCAGGCCCGTACTAGCGCAAGGATAATTTACTGTACGTACAGATATTAAATCTTGTTGTTAATTTTATGTAATTCACAACAGTTTCTTGTTGATGTTGGTAGTATAAAGGGAAGTAGTTCAAATTGTAACCCTGACGAATTCAAGTTCGGCACTGTGGCAAGTGGCAACACTGGAACGTGCGATGAATGCCGAACGAGAGATTGCAGTGTTATCTAGCGGCAACTTTGTACATGAGATGAGTGCAAACGTCGTCCTTAAGAACTTTTGAAATTTTGTCGTGCATCGGTCCAACTCGATAATGGGATTTGATGTTTTATGCGGAAATATAAAACGAGCATTCAAATTAGAATCCGATTAAAGGGTTAAGTTCAGAGTTTAGAGTACGTCGTTACTAAGCAGATGCTTCGTTCTATAGCTGTAAAGCTGAGGCGCGGAAAGAATTTTAACGAAATGCAATTAAGCAAATGACATTTTTCTGCTTTGTACAGTACCTGCGTTTTTATGCCTTTTTTACATTTCCTTTACCTGGAGTAGAAAAAGAAAGATTCATTGCAGTCATTGAATATAAAATCCTTTTAATTAAATGCGAAACATAGTACAATTTTATTTTTTCTTATACGTAGAAATCATAAAATGGTTGACATTTTTTTAGCGGAATTTGATTGCACAACGTAACAATGTCAAAAATTTAATTTATGACTGCTGGTTCTGATAATTAACAACTGAACCAACTATTTTAGGGTAAAAAAAAGGTTGTTTACCCAGCATTTTTCAATACTGTTACATAATAGCAGGAAATTAAAATAAGATTGAAGTTTTGTATTCATAAAACTATTTTACGAATCGTTTAGGTTTTAGGGAATGATTAATTAAATTTTGATAGTTTCCTATGTAATCGTATAAATCGATGTATAATTGTTTCGGTAACGAAGCATTAACGTGTAATTATGAATACGGACATAGACACTACAAACTTGTCTAAATCTAAATATCGTATAAGTGTTATTTATATTTTTTTCTGAAAACAGACTGAAGTAATTATAAATAAAATAAATATGTCATTATTCCTTTTACCCATTACTGGGTGTGGCATTCTGCCACATCGCGGTAAGTGATATATTTTTGCGCATGAAGTGCAGTTACCAGCCGTAAAATTATGGCTCCCAAAGATGTTATTAGAGGGGGAGCCATAGGGATAATTTTAATGTGATGAAAATTGTTTGTCGGCTGTGGGAATCGAAGCGAGGTTCTCAAATCCACAGGCTGACCCGATACTACTGAGCCACCTACACCATTATTATTATCTTTAACGAAGTCCACTTGAATTTTTTAGAAAAAATGTTGATCATAATGAACTTTGTAATTTTTTTATTTGCTTCTTTGCAAAATACAGAGAGCCTACAACTTAAATGGAATCCAAACCACTCAGACATAATAGTATTATTTACAGGGGTGTGGAGTAGAGGTGTGTAGTTCGTGATCGAACTAGTTCATATGAACTATTCTTTATAGTGAACGACGTGAGTTTATTAAAGACTAGTTCACTGCGAACTATTCGGATATGATTCACCACCACGGTTGCTCGGCCGATGAGGTCGAATCGAAAGCGGAGAACGGAGAACAAGTGAACGAGTGAACGAGACTCATCATACTTCATTCATTCGTGGTCGTTGCTATGATCACCGCTCTGCTTCTGCTGTAAGCTGTCAAATTATACTAGAACCAGATCCTAAAAGTTCACTTGTTCTCGCTCGTGAATCACAATACAATACGATTTCCATTCATCATAGTCTTAAAAATTTCGTGAACGTAAGTGAACTAATGAACTAATTCAGTGAACTAATCTTTTTGGTGAACGAGAACGAATGAAGTAGTTGACTCAAATGAACTAGAATTCCCGTCTCTTGGTCGTAGTCGGAGTCGGGAGTCGGAATCGTGGAGTCGGAATCGTGGAGTCAGTTATTTTTAGTGGACTCGGAGTCGGAGTTGAAGTTGAGAAATTTGACCGTAGTTCTAATTTGACATGCACGAATAGGTAATAAATCATACTTATTAATTGAAGTCGGAGTTGGAGTCGGAGTCGGAGTCGAAATCGGAGTCGGAGTCGGAGTCGGAGTCGAACATTTAAAATTTTTTGGAGTCGGAGTTGTTTCTTTTTTTTCCGACTCAGTAACCCTGATTATTTAGATAAAAGTTGAAATGAGCGAGATTTGGGAGCAAAAAATTTTGTTTGGGACGCAAGTTTGATTTCGTTTCTAGCCACTAGGCTATGATATGCAATGTTTGTATTAATATCTGTCGAACAAGAACTAAGAATACAAAATAAATTTGAAGTAAATACTGCTAGACTGAACTTAACTACAATCTCCAATATAAATCCTCAGTGCTTTAGAAACTCAAACTATAACTTTCAGAGTTAATAAAACTACGTGGTATTAATTCCCTTTAGAAAACTGCAAGTTTCCGATGAAATCACCACGGAGCGCGAAAAGAGTTCTTTTATCGAACCACAACTAGTTGAAAACTATGCGCTATCACCTCTAGAGGCGACTGAAGCTTTGACGTGACGGAGAATTTAGTCGGCCGGCGCTACCGCCGCCGCGAGAACTGCGAAGGGATCATTAGCTACTTAACCACTCAGCAAGCAGTTAGCGTCTCTCGAGGTGGCGCAGCCGGATAAACTTCCTGTTTTCTTCCGTGTGCTGACGCACAGAATTTATGCGCTAACTTCGGGACTGCACTCGCGAAGAAGGCCTCTAAGTGAATAACAGAGTTATTGATAACATTCATTTGGTTCTATGAAAACCTTTAGAGGTTTATCAAACTGAGTACTTTTTACCTCCCGCTGAAGTTTACAATGTATATGCACCGAACTAGATAATGATCTATGTTTTTGCACGATTTTACTCACTTTTCAATGAAACTGTTTCTTTTTTGACGGTTATGAAATATATTTTTAAAATATGTGTAGGTATACTTCATAAAAAGTATGTGAAATGATTTCTTATGCACTAATTTGAGGAATTTAAAAAGTATGCTATTTCAGCTGTCAATTAACAATTGAAAACTAACATTTCCCGAGCAACAAGTTTATATTACTTTTATGCAAATTAATCTTGAAAGTTGCTTTTTTTAGCGAAAAATCGTATTCAGAAAATTCATAATAAATAGATGGCAGCACCATCAACATCGAATTAGGGAAAACATTGCTTAGAACTTATGTATTTATATGGAAAGTGTGTAATATAAAACTAGAATTTATTAGTAACATTTAATTCCTCTGCAGCTTGGTTTACACAAATGTCCAAAGCGTTGAAAATTTTACTTGAAATGCCGGTAAAGGCAGGAAATAGTTAGGCGTCTATACTCGTACTTATTTTAATCTCAGTGTGTTTTAAAATTTTTATTGCATTCATCATTTTCTTCAATTTCGTTTTCTTTAATTTTATTTTCATCAATATTTTCATCTTTCGGTATTTTTTTTTTTTTTAATTAAGTTGTTCTTTAGTCTCAGATTTGTTGGAAATAGTGAAATAGAAATAAATATGAAAGGTAAATTTTTCAGTATCATTTGTTCTTGTTGAACTAGTTAGGAGCAGAAGGGTTGAAAAACTTAAACTCCACAAAGTTTTGATTACTTGGCTTTTTTTCAATGAATTATTACAAAATAATAACAACAGTCGACGGCGTTTCGGGACTATGTGTTGGTCCCATTATCAAGTCAACAACTTCTGCTCCTAACTAGTTCATGAAAATTAAACGTCTTAATAAAACGGATCTCCATTTTGGTATTCCACAATTTATTTATTCTTGTTAATTTTTTTCTTGTACATCTTTAATTTATTGTTGAACTTGAATTCTCATTTACATTAAAGGTTGTTAGAGAAAAATTTTGGATAAGTATAACAACAGTTTTTTATATTCTTGTCTTCGATTTCGGTGTAGCTATATAAAATTAACATTCTAAATTTTATTATACAATATTAAACAAATAAACCTCACCCAGTTTGAAATAATTTGGTAAAAAATAAATAGAATTACCATTCATAAATAGTTAAATACCTTTACCAATTTTCAATGCTACAGCCCATTCTTTTCGAATAATTTTATTCTTCTGAAATTAATATAGTGATATTCTACTACCAACATAATTTTCTACCGTGATATTAAGCAATATCGCGAAAAATAAAATTTTACAGCCCAAATCTCAAAATAGTTTTAGTTAGAATCTAGCTAATCCTGAATTTTAGATTTATCAAATTCAGCTAAACCATAAGTTTTCGGAAACTGAATTGAAATAACTTTTAAACATCGAACTAGCATAAGATTAGCTAATCCAAAATTTAAGATTGGCTAAAAGTTTTTTTGAGAATCTGGCTTTAAAAGTATGCACCAGTAAATACGATGTAGAATGTCGTTCCTATTTGGAAATTTTCAAATAAAACCGCTAGGCCTCAGCTATGTTACATCGTTGAATGTTCCGAATAAGCTGTTTTGAAAACCGTGAAAACAGTAAAAATAAATGCAGAAAAGCCTACTTTCTATCTTCATTGTTTAAAAACAACGTTCCGCTATCTCCAATAGCAATATGCGAGAACATTTCCGCTCATTTTATTCGTCATTATTCAGATACAAAATATTTTGTGAAAAGAATTATATTTTTATCAGATATTATATTAAATTTTTGTTCATTATAAAGCAGTGTACTTCGAACTAAATCTACCATTCCTGTTCTTGCCCAGAAGTAGACTTCGGTTAGCCTGGGTCAACAATTTCTATGCTTGAGCTGAAATATGTTATTTGCCACTCTAGCTACACAACTAACTAAATCAAGTGCAAAAAATGTTGTAGGTCGAGTCAAAAGCATTTGCGTGCACATAAGATTTATCTGCAATAATTTTGTTATAAATGACTTTAATATTAAAATTAATTTATATGTATAGTACGTGTGAGATAACAACTAACATGATTTTATTGATTATAGTTTTCTATACATTCTGTTCGTATCCAAGCAAATTACAGAAGGTAGTTTTTTTATGATTGTGTTGAAAAGTCGAAAATTTAAACGAATGTAGTAACACTCAGTGCGACATAAAATCATTACTTACTTTTCTTATAGGCTGTGGAAAATAGTATATTATTCAGCAAGCTTGTAATAATAGCTAATACTTTTGAGGATGACATAAGACGTGGTCGATATAGCTATTTATTTGAATTAATAATAATCATTATACGCAAGTGAAATATTATACTTTTTTACGATTTTTCCACAAGAAGATGCACTTGTAGGTCTAGATATGTGTGACTAAAATAATAATTATTAGAAGTTATATGAGATGAATTGTTAACTTTAGTAGTTACTTTCACTCTTAGTAGATCGCAATATATTTTTTAAAATTATTTAACGTCTCATTGGAGCAACCCTCTTTGTCGTAGCAATCTCAATGTGATTGACCACAACGCATACGTAATAAATTATTACCCCAGGCCGTGAGTAATAAACTGCACTTTGTATTAAAAACCGTATATATAATTAATTAATTACTTAATAAGCGTAGAAATAGTAGATTGTTTAAGAAGTAAAAAAGTGGTAGTTTTCTATCGAGTGTAAAAGAATGAGCGTAGCGAGTGTACTAATTTTACACGAGCTTGAAAATCCACTTTGCTTACATGTTGAACATACTATTTTTTATATAAGTAATGGAAAAGTTAAAATTAAAGTAATTTCAGATAAGTTTCTAAACACACTTTTTCAATTAATTAAAGTTGCCACTTTGTGGAAACATAGAAACATCACAGACATGGTAACAAGTAAACAAACAAAATAATTGACCAAAATGAGTAAACCGTTGTTTGCTAATAAGTAAAGTGTTGGTAGATAATGAATAATGTAAAAAAAATAAAATGTTTCTATGATGATTTATAACTAAAAAATTGCTGTTTTCCATCAAGTACACAAAAAACAAACAAAATAATTCTCTAAAATGTGTAAGATGTTGGTTGCTATTGAGTAAAGTGTTGTTAACGAGTAAAATCGCATGTTACTATGTTTATTCGAAATTTTAAAAAATTGTTGTTTTGTACATAAAAAATAATTGTGCTGATGTCACAATGCCTATCTTTTTAACATAAACTGATTTGTCCGCGTAATATCCTACTTTTAATACGGTCCTATAAGACATAATATAGAACAAAATTTTACAATTTAAAAAACTCGTGATGTATAGAAAGTAGATCGGAATATTAAACTACACAAATAAATACAATAAAATATCATTTTGCCTTTTACCCATTACTGCATGTCCACTCTACTGTAGTAGATATCGGTAAGTGAAATATTTTGATAATATTTGAAAAAATTATTTATTTTTAAAATAAAAATTAAGCTTTTATATTTAAAATAAAAAGTTAAAGGAGAAATATTAATATCAAGAATGTGGTTATTTGAAAGAAATAATAGTTTTTAATTAAAATAAATGAAAGCTATATAGGAAGAGAAACTAGAGAATTCCATTTATTAATTTAATAAAGGAAAAACGATTTCATTTCCGGAGTAGATAATTTGGCATTGCGAAACAACTGTAACGAAAGATAAAAGACATTAAGAAAGTGGAAATTAAGTTTCTGGTTGTCATAATTAAACAATGTTTATGTGTGTTTATGGGGCGATATGCAGCAATCTTGTTCATTCCACGACGGAAATATGATATGAAATTGTTACCTTTCTACGGATCTTTGCTCAATAATTTCCTGCAGATTTCTTTGCTCAGATTAAATTGCTTTTTAACAATAAAATATTATGTAATATTAAGTTTGTACACCGTTTTCATGATAATAATCAATTTTGTAAAGTACTCATATCATATGGTTATGATTATTTAAATACAAGTTGTCAAATTGTGCTTCATAAACAGGATTTAATTATTATTAATATGAATGATCTATGGTACTTGGTGCAATATATGTATATTTCGTTAGATAATTTACTGAAATGTCAGAAGTTTTGTTCAATAATACTATATTTAATTAATTATACTTCATTTTAATAGACATATTCGCTTTATAAATTTTAAAATCAATAGTACCAATTTGAATAGCAATATCAATTTAAATGTCGATCAAAATAATACTGTGGAAGCAATAATTATATATTAAATGTAAGTGATATTACAAATTTAAATTATTTTAAAGTACTAAATTCTGGTCGGACTTTTATACTTTTACAGCAGTGCACTCGACCGATATAAAGATACGTTACATGTAATAATATAATATATTTTATTTATGGCAACAAGTATCTAATTATTATTTATAGGAATATGAAACTTCATTTAAATTGAATACAATGTACAAATGTAAATGGAATTTATATAACTTTAGTGGCAAATAACTAAAAATGTGCATTTATATCAGTTAATAAATAAATTTAAAGGTAGAAATGAAAAAGAAAAAAAATACAATTCCTGTTGTTTGGATAAGTTGGCATTAAACAATTAAATTTATTTTCGAAACTAATGGTTGGTTCCATTTATCAAGTCAATAAAAAAATTATATAAAACAAAAATTTTGAACTACATGTTTAAAAGTACAAAGTTAAATATACATTATAAATTTTGATACATTAAAAAATAAATTTTAAGAATAAATAAAAAGCTATGGTAGCTACGACACCAGATTGAAGTCTAAATGTCTCATTACCATAACCTTATATATTTTTTTTAAATAATTAAAAAAATTACCAAATTTATAATGTGTTTCTTTGTTTTATATAAAAATTAATGTTTTAATGTTAATGCAAGCAATCATTAGACCCAAAACGTCGTATATATTTCGAAAATAAATTTAATTGATTAGGTAAATCAAGTTATTAAAATCTTGCAGAGGTTCGTGTTACCCTGATTGATGAGATATAGAGTGATGTTATGTATGCATGTATGTATTTTTAGGTAAGTAATATGCTCATTAGTTAAGAACTGGTAGTCGAGCGGTAGCAGTTGTTTGACATTGTACGCTATAGTTCGCAGGTTCGAATCTCACCCAGGCTATGGAAGTTTCTATTGAATTTGTAAGGGTTAGGTGGAAGAACAATCTTCGTTGCCCTGAACTAAGTGGTCGATAAAGCAAAATAAAGAAAATAAAAATTAAAAAAGAAATATATGTGCATTTAAAATATACTTACCTATTCTGTATCTGACGATATAAACAAAACAATAACCTAAAAATTAGTTATCAATTAGACGAAGAGAGAAGACATGAAAAGTAGGAAGAATTCTGAATTGACTAGATGTCTGAGAGAAAGGGTTACAGAAAGATCACAATTGTCTAACGTCAATGTTAATGGCATAATAAACTAAAATATCTTAAAAATTAATAATCTTATTGAAATGTGGATTGCCTTCGGTACGAAGTTTAGCTTTAATATAAATTAGTAATTTACCATTTTGTAACTATATGGCTCCATTGTGCACATACTGCAGAAAATATTTAATACCGGTAGCACGATGGTGGGACCCGTCTACTTAAGTAAAATAACTAATTTGTACTTTCCTCATAATTCTTTGTGGAATCAATATAAAAGAAAAACATTACATACGAGCCCGTTCCCACTTCAGTTGGCCCGAATCAAATTTTTTCGTGAAAAATTTAAATAATACTAAAAACAAAGATATTTTACATTTACTAAATTCTACAATTAATTTTCAACATTTTTAACTAAATTTAACATAATATATACCGTAAACACAAAATTTGTAACAGTATAACTCTAATTTTTTTTTCTTCACATAAACTAAATCAATACACAAATGAACTATCATGATTATTATCTTGTGGGCAGTTTGGCGGATGAAATTGAAGTTAATTATTATTTAAAACAAACTTTATTATTATACAGTTTTTTTAATAAAACTATTTTTTTTTTTACTTAGAACAGAAATGTTTACTTCCTCTTTCAATGGCTGTCATTTCTAGATGTATGTATCGATTGACTTAAAATTTTATCTGTGTATTAACAACATACTAGTATATGTCTTATTAAAATTTCATTTCATTTTCTTGTATACTACACGAGACATAAAACTGTAAAAAATAACATCAAACGAAAAAATAAAATTGGGCCAATTGAAGTGGGACCGGGCTCGTATATGACTATTAATTTTGGACCGGTCTTAAAATTAAGTTTTGTTTAAAAATAAATTGCAATTTTTTAAATATTTTTTGAAATTCTGAACTGAAAGATTATATCGAAAAGATGACACCGATGCGATGTAATTCTAGTATTGTTTCTTTTATAGTATTTAAAAAAAATTTTAAATAGTATCGAAGTTACTCGAAAAGTACCAAAATTCGTATAAAAATGTACCGGCCCTAGTACCGGTAAGAACGAAGAGAAGAGAGTACGAAAATGGCGATACAGTAGCAGTACACCGTTATTGAAAATAGCTGAATATCTTTTTACTTGCTAGTTTCAACCAATTTATTATTTTGTAGATTATTACTTGCAAACATTTCTTTTACGTTAGTTATGTTTTAATGCAGGCAATTCGCTATTCTAATTTTTGTTAAATCATATTAAATATTTCATTTTCATTGAAACATTTAACAGTGTATTATTTTCCTAATTATTCAGAGCATTTATCTCTGTTGGTACGTATATTGAATCGCATGTAGTGCTACGCTGGTTCACTATACGAAAGGACAGATACGATCATACTCGTATATCTATATACTGCTGATACTCGTATTTTACAATTGAAAGTAGCATCCGCTGTGAAGGGAGATAGATGTATACATGCATCTCTCTAATATAATTTCGCCCTCGTAATGCGCAGACGTGTTTCTATGAGTGTTTTAAAGAAATATATCGAAAGGGGCATAAAATAATTAAATACAAGTGCGTTCTCAAATATTGTTTCCAACTATTATTACTCGCAACGAGGTACAGCAACAGCATGACAAAGAGATAACATTGTCGGCATAACTACCAACCACGTGACGAATAAAAAACCGCTCGTTTTTGAAAAAGGAACATCGCCACAGTCATGGACACTCAAGTATGCCACGCTGTGAAATGCTTGCAGGATCTGTATAAAGCGGCACTGCGATTAGAAATATTTTACTATTAGTGTTATACGTCATACATGAACCGCTCTGCCAACCAATACTAACTGCAATAGACCAGTGGAATAAATATAATTTCACTCCTCTGGCATTCTTTCTTGCCAACGACTGTAGTTAATCTTGTTGCAGCAATTTGAACATGCGCATTTACTACGCCCATATCTATTAGTGAGATAGAAATATATATCTGTCTCCTTTCATAGCGGACGTGGAAAATACAGAATCAGCAGTATACAGATAGTAAGTATATGGATACGATTGACGTACGTTAGACGAAAACACCTTCTAAATATGTTCCTCTTGCTTCATCCACACTTTAGCTAGAGCAGTTTCCAATAAGAAATTTACGCGCCAGTAGACGAGCCCCTTAAAGTATTCGAATCCGAAGATCTAGAATTAAAATTCTACCCAATATATGAACTAGCAAACTGTGGTTCGGTGTGTTCGGAAGTTGTAAAGAGTGGTATAAACAAGTAACTAAAAATCTAAATAAATAATTAAACATTGCATGGTTAATTTATTGATATATAAAACAATTATATTGTTCTCCTGCGTAGCTAATATTGCAAATTAATATTTGTATGCAGTAGCATGCAGCCATTTAAAAACACATTTACAGAATATTGACTTCTGATTAACCTTCCGTTTGGTAAATTCTTTATCGTCTGCGAAAGAAGGATCACTTTAAGCACGCAACGCTCTCTAGCTTTGAGCGAATGATTGAGTGCATTGTTCCCGTGTCCGAATGGTGGCCGCCGAATAATCGGAAAGCTTTCAAAACACTTCAGCCGTCAGCGTCTCCGTTCGAGTTTCTTTCAATCGTCGACGCCGAAGCCGAATGACTTTTTGTGTCGTGTTGCGAGTGTCTGCGTGCGTGTGACTTGGTTCTGCAACTGACAGCCCGAGAAAGACACACACACTTTTTTTCCGCTAATGTTCTGGTTTTATTGTCAGATGGTAAAAAGTTAGGTGATGGTGACCTACATTTTATTTTGCATGCGGAATTTTCACAGATTATATTTCAGTTTAGGAGCAATTTATACTAAAATTTTATTAATTTAGTTTAGTTTTAACCAATAGCAGTGTAAGATTTTATATAGCAGAAGCTATCGCAACATTGCGAGAACTACGAACAGCATGATATTCCCAGTCGGTACACAACCTAACTGTATTATCGATACATTCTGTTGACAGTTAAATAAATAAAAATGACAAAAATGCACCAAAGTAATTATTATCAACTGTAACAACAAATAAAAATGTATAAAATGCTGTAATTTTTTTGCAATAAATAAAATAATGTAAATAAATATAATATTTAAATTATTTGTAGAATTTATTTTGTGCCTTTCTTTCTGTTGGTACAATAATTTAAAATTAATTCACTAAATATTAATTGTTTTATCAGTATTAAAATTAATATTTTTTACTGATCGAAATAATAACTTTCATAGTTCTTGCTTTGTCATTCGTGCGACCATCTCTGTCTATGCGTGCGACGATCTCTGTCTACGCGTGCAACCATCTCTGTCTACCCGTGCAACGTTGCCAAGCATTTCTGACGGTTCCATTAAAAATCATAGAATATCCAACTTTCAACGCCAGTTTCTTTCTAACTAACCTGCTAAGGCATGGATTTTTAATTCTCATAACTTCGCCTTTACATGATGTGCTGCGTGTTAGTCTTTTGTTAAAATCTGACGTCAATATATGAATTTATTCTGCAGTAAGCTGCCTCGCGAGAGACCGTTCCTATAACGCTAATGTATTTTTGATCGAATTTAACTTTACATTAATCAGCTCAACAACGGTATACTTTTAAAAAAAAATAATACTAGTGTAGAAAGAGATGCAAAATAACATATTTACATTTAATAAAATCTGACATAAATGCTTCCATGATAGTACCAACTTAAGAGGACAAAAGTGTTTACCAGATTAAAAAGAAATATTTTAAATAAAATGTAACATGAAAATGAAATATACATTTACATAAAATATTATAAAATTAATAACAAAACAAAAAAATATATCATTTATATTTTTTTTGGAAAACGGACGATCTTTTTGCATTCACATTGAACGTCTATAATAATTTAATTAAATTTTAATCACACTACACATGATTTTGGTATTAACTTACCTTCAATTAATTAAAATTTACAAAATCTAATACTGATGAGATGAGAATGTGAACTTGAGAGTTATGAAAAATAATTAATAAAATATAATTACCTGAAATTATTAACGAAGGTTTCATTTGTTTTTACCATATATCATATAATTCTAAGAAATTTATGGACCCATTATTCGTTAGGACAAATCAGGTATTGTACAGAGAACATGTTCCTACTCTTAATAGAAAGGTTATAATATACAAAAACCTTTCTTGGGATAAAACCTATTATACACAACACAAAGCGAAAATACTATACAAATAAAACAGATGTTCGCTTATGTTAATGTTTTCGAACAGTTTAAATTTCATGTAAAAAATATCCAGTTACAGAATAGTAAACATTTTTAAAGAAATTTAAAGAAACTTGTGGTATGATTTCCTTAAAAAATCAGATTGTGTCGCTACAGACGAAACCCGTTGTCAATTCCTGTGAGACATAGGAGTCTTGGGATCGATGCTGTGTTAGACACTATGACAGATAAATTCGGTTGACGCCTATTCGTTCAGGGGAGCCGTGGCTTAGTGGTTAAAGCATCAGCCCGGCAAGCTGAAGGTCCTCGGTTCGAGTCCGGGCGTCTCCCGAATTTTTCTGACATAAACTTTAAATTTAGTAAACATTTTCTTTCAATACCCGGATAACCGCTTCCGATATGAATTGGGTTGAGGGCTTTAGCGCGCTTGACCTCTGCACCGACAATTATTTAATATATGTGGATTTAAGTTTTATTACCAAATCGTGGCAACTTTTATTTGTCAATTATTCTAAAAATATAAAATGTTGGAGACAATATACTTTTGATTGTTTAAACGTTTGTACTTCTCAAAAGAGATTAAAAACTTTTTTGTAAAGATTAAGATACCTACTTGTAAAGTCTTAATTATGATGTAAAATATTGAACAAATCTTTAATCTGTAGCAATGAGGAAATTTTAATTAAAAGAGATTTAATTAGGTACGAAAGTCTAATAATTTCGCTACATCAAATAATTTGTATTTAATCTCATCTTTTCGAAAAGAAATTTAAAAATTATTACGTACAAGTCAAATATCTTGAGATCACAATATAACTCCCTAAAAATAAATACTTTTTGAAGTAGGTATGGAACGAGGAATCAGAAACGAAGGGAACAAAAGGGTAGGCTAATTATTCTTTCCGGGCATGCACAGAAATCTCCAAATCGTATTCTGTTCGCATTTGAAATGCTTCTAGATACCATGTGGTGACCTGGAGTAATTTAATGCAAAGGGCCTACACGGGGTTACCCTGAGTTACCCTGGCGTAACCACGCGTGAACCTCGTAATTAAATTACCTTTGTAGTCCGTAATGAGGTAACCCCGGCCAACGCACCACGACGGACAGTCAACGAATTTTATGTAAATTGCTCAATTTAATATATTTTTAGTCTAATATAACGAGTCTTTGTATTATTAATATAACGAGATATATTTTTGGTTCTTTCCTTGAATCAAATAAAAATAACAAAGAGAAATCATTAATAATCATTGTTAAAGAAATAAATATAAATGGTTTGTTTTTAGAAATTCCGAAACTTGGGTTGAAATTTATTTATTTTATATTATTATAATTCTAAAATTTATGAGGTAGGTGGCTCAGTGGCATAGAGTCGGCCTGTGGATTCTAAGAACCTGGTTTTGATTCACACAACCGACAAAATATTTTCACCATCTTAAAACTACCCCTGTGGCTCTCCCACATTTGGAGACCGTGATTTAACTGCTGGTAACGGGACTTCATGCGCAATATATATCACTTAGCGAGATTTCCTACGGCAGAGTGCAACACCCAGTAATGGATACAAGGCGTGATGATATATTTATTTTATTTTTTATATTATAATTCTACTACTATTCGAATTCTCTGGATTAGATTTTATGTAACGTGTAATTTAAATGTACAGTTGTTTTGGATTTAATCGACACCTACGTTATTAATATTATACAATGCCTTGAATATCACAAAAAAAACAAAAAGAAAACAGAGGAACACAGAGTGATAAACTTGACCGCAAGAGGCGCCTTTTCCGAAAATAATTTAAGCAGTATACAGGTGTTTGTTATAAGACTGCCACCACGAATATTTCGTTTATTTTGAGAGGCATATATAAATTTTATATTTTATTTTATTAATAATAACCCATTAATTATATCACATAGCAAGCAATGAAATATTTTAGTTACAAAACAAGAAATATCACGAAGTATTTGTTATTGTTACAATCAATTATTTATCAATATAATTATGACTCAACTCCTATACACAAATGATGAAATGACTGATATAGTTTTAATATTTGCAACATATAATGCAAGAGATTATATTGCTTAAGAGAAAATGTAGTGTTGTCATATTTTTTCTTGTTTCGTTTTATTATGTAAATATTTTAAATATTCCTTAGTTACATGTTTTCATAGTTAATAATATTTTAAAAATAAATGGTCGCCATTTTGACATGTCTGAAGTAAACCTATAATATTTTGGTATCGTTGTGAAACTAATATATTCCGCAAAAAGAATTAAATACCGATTCTCTATGCTCCATATAACCCTATTTCCGCTAAAACTGGAAGTAACAGAAAATTCTTATTACTATCATCTTATGTATCCCTTTGTCTTGTTTTACATTGCTTAATAATATTTTTTTGTACCTGTCAAAATAAATAAAAAATTCGTTGTCATTCTTACGACAAACACACTGTACTCGTATATTTTGTTGGAATGGCATAGATTCATTTTTACATAAAAACATACACTATTCACATAAATATTGAACGTAAAATTAGAATTAGGAAAATTAGGTAAAGTACTTATTTTCTTTTACAATCACTGTCAAAAAAAAAATAATAATAACTGGAACAACTGACTTTTTATATGAAAACACATGTTCACTGTCGATCGATTATAAAAATTGTCAGAAAAAGCGGTACATTTGTTTTTATATTTTTACTTGGAAACCAATACGATATTTTGGACCTTGTTCAATAACGTGGGCGACAATTTAATTTAATTTTTCTACAATTACTAAGATACCTGTTCATGTATGCGTATTTTTAAAACAATTGCACTCAAGCTTCAGGTAAACTTTAAACTAAATATTAACAATACAAATTATACAAATTGATAATATGTATGTCAATAGGAACCGCTCGCAATCAGGGTTAGAGTTGAAATAAATGAAATCAAGTAAAAGACCGTTGTCTACGGACAATTCAGACTTGTTCAGTCTTGTGTCGCGTCGCGACGCGACACAATACGCGATAGTCGCTTATTGTATAGTTAAGCCAACATTCAAAGTGTCTATTGCATTTCGTTTCTTACATAAAGAAAAGAATGAATATAGTGAACAATTTGCGACCTCCTATTTCTAAATCTAGGGCAAAGTCAATTAGATCATGGAACACAGAAATTATAATTATTAGGGACATACATATATATTTCCTGGAAAGTTGTTTCTTTAGGCATTTCACTTTAATTTATTAATTTTGAAAATACAGATTGCATTTTATAATCTTTTTAATTAATTTTGATTATCATAAAAATAAAACAACTTTTATTTGAATTATTTTTTCAAATAAGGCACGAACAGACATAAATTAAAAAAAATTAAATGACATTTAGAACTTAAAATGAGGCAAAAGAACATTAAAATTTTAAATAATACAAGGAGTAAGGAGGCGCCCCTTCATCCCAGTGGCACACCGACCCACAAAGCTCTTGCTACGCCATTGAATGGGACAACAATCTTATAGTCGTATAAAAAGCATGAAATGTCCATACTGCACTCGAATGAACTTTTAGACTCTTACAAATCGTAATCCGGCAGTACGGTGGGGTGGGTAGCGTTATGGAATTCGAATCCGGAGATCCCGAGTTCGATTCCCACTCAAGCTAGAAATTATAATTACAACCACTCTGCGGCTCAGTGAGTCCGGACCCTGTACTGTAATTGGGATTAAATTCCTGTTGTACAGAGTAACATAAATAATAATAAAATAAGTACTATGGGATAGGTGGTTCAGTGGTATCGATTTGGCCTGTATATTTGGGAACCCAGGTTCGATTTTTACAGCCGACAAACAATTTTAACCACTTTAAAACTACTCCTATAACTCCCTCTCTACTAATATATTTATGGGGCATGATTTGGCGACTAGTAAGAGCACTTCACGCGCAAAATATATTATTAACGGAGATCTGCACTTATTTCGGAATTACCAAAAACCAATAATCTAAATTGGATTTGAGTTTAAATTAAAAGTACTTTCATTCCTACCCTGTTCGTTACTTCTCGTTCCTCGTCCAACGTATACTCAATGAGGTACGAGTATCCAAGTTGCAATTGCGCATTCATCGCTGTTGAGTCGAACGGAATTCCATCGGTGCAATCGCTGATTCAGCGTTAATTCGCATTCTTCGTATCGCCGACGGGCGACGGTCATTTGAGTTATTACAGGAAATTTGCCTCACAAAGGCCGGTTCGGTTAGCCCCGTACTTCGGTAATTGTCCGCGCTGCGCTGCAAGCGCACGGTTAATATACATCCGCGGTCGTGGTCGCTTGGTCGACGATATCGAATTTTGAACGGCATTAATAATCATGATTCTGTTCGTAACTAACCCAAGGCACAAATCGATGGAAATGAAATGTGCTATTGTTTCCTGTGATGTTTGAATTGCGGAAAAAGGCCTCTTTGTTTTATGCCATAAAATGATATTGTAAAAAAAAGTAGGCCAGCTCTGTTTACATTTTTTTTCTGATTCTTGGCAGTATTTCCATATTACAAAGAAATACGATATTTAATCCTGTTTACAAATTATTTAGAATACGTCAGTGTTCTAAATACTGAGAAGAAAGCAACAAAATTAATTTGATTCTGTAATTGTGCTGTAAGCAATACAAAACTTGTGAGTATAAAAAGTTGTGTAACTTCATTCTCTCAGTTATACAGTTGCCATTGGGTCCATAATATAGCTGGTAGATAGATATACACAAATATGATAAACAAGACGTGATCTTTAAAATTACATTAATAGAAATTGAGGCTATCGGAAATTCGTTCTGATTATAGTATATTAAAGAACTAGTTTCATAAGACAATCTCGTCCTTTGTAAAACTCGCCGCAGAGCGGCTCGTTTTCCAAATTTGGACTCGTGCGTTAACAGGCCTTATAAAACGTGTTCTTTATACTATTTATTGAGGGAATTTTATAATTCTGTTAGATTTTTAAAAACTGCGACTTGCCAAAATATAAGTAGATGTTTTTTATCATTCGTGTTGATAGCGCTTCTCATAACACAGTCAATTGAAATATAATATTTTTTGACAATTTAACAATATTTTTTTCTGTATTGTGAATGTTTTGAATTTTGTCTGATTCTAGCATATTCTGTTAGTAATATTTCAACACCGACAATTTACAATTTTGAGCTTATATGTCATTTATCAGTCAGATTTAAGAGCTTTTATACCACTCCTACAAAATAAAAAGCGCTAAAAACAGTGCGCTTATAGATCTCCCTAGCAACGTATTTATAGTGCGTTTATAGAGCTATGAGAACACCGAAATAGAAAAATGTATTTACATTATTTTCTATTTTTTAAAACGAATTTATATATTTAAAATCGATTCATTAAATTCGAATTAATTAATTTTAATAACTAAGTAAACTAAAAATTATAATGAATAGTTTCTTATATCTTCCATTTTTATTTGACAATAAATTATTAATTTTTTGTTTGTAAACATAGAAACATAGAAACCACAACATACCTAAAATTAACAACGCCAGCAAAATAATAACAAATACCTACAAACTAAAACCTTTGATTTTGAGGCCCAAAATAAAATGTACCACGGGCATAATCAAGGATATAGCACTCGGAAAATTTAAAGTTTTTCGCTATGCGACGAGCTTTAAACATTCCAGCAATGCTATTATCTTTTGATTATGGCCTTAATACATGAATAACTATTATTACTTACAATTAAAAATCCATTATTCACAATTTTCGATCATAGAAAAAATGTTGTGTACATTTCTGGTTGAAAGGATGTTTGTAGACCTCGTCTAGTTGCACCCCTCGTTGCGCTCGTGCTACAATTTATAGATAGCTCTGTATAAACGCGTTGGCCTGTGCATTTGAAATCCAAGATCGATTTCCATAGTGGACAAGAGTACACCTATGGTTACTCTCCACTAATATCTTTTGGGGCCGTAATTTGACAGCTGATAACCGCACCTCATGCGTAAAATATATTACCTACCGAAATCTGCTACAACAGAGTGCCACTCACAATAATGGGTAAAAGACGTGATGATATATTTATTTTTATTTAGAAATGTGTAACTAAAACAAATTACAATTTCTTAATTAAAGATAACCATGTTTTTTTCAGTTCTTGACATTCACATTGATTGAAATTATTAGGTTATTTTTTAATTTTATAAAATAAAACAGAATTACAAATCATATGTGTACTTTTCATGGCGGTTCGTGCTCTAAAACATTGGTGAAAAAAAATTGAGTTTTTAGTACTAGTGTATATTCCAAATATACTCGTAAAAGTAAAATTGTGAACAGAGTTTTATACGGATGATGTGTATCCGATTTCTATGTGGTACGACTTTTAGATATATGAGTAGTTTAATTTCACTAAAAGCATCTAAGCTCTAAGAATAAATATGATCTATCTGCAAAGAGCTTAAAATGATTGTAAAAGTGAGATAGCAATTGTCAGACTCAACGTAATGTGATATCTTTCTCATCACGTATCGCATGTCGACTTCGAGATGAATCAAAGCCAGAACAAAACTACAAAGTCAAAAACACTTCATAAATCAATTTCAAGTGCTAGAAAACGCAAACTTTTCGGGAGAGTACATACAAGTAAAGTGCATTACAGCAAAACTTTCAAACAATTCTTTTTAATCTGTATCTGTCTGTTTACCGATTGTCTCGACGGGACAAAGTTTTTACTAACTGAACTGAGTTATCTTCATCGCCATTTCTTTTCTTTTCTTTCATCTAGTCCAGAAGAAAACTATTTATTTCCATAATAACGTTTCTTTAGGTTCTTTATAAAAATGAAGTGACTGATATTTTACAAACTTACGATTGAAAATGGAAAAATTGAAAATTTGATTTTGTTTTTATCAGTAATCGAAAAAACGATGATGGAAAAATTGTTCAATGGTTTGTAAAAAGATTTATTTGAAAGAAATTCACAGAGTCAAATGAATTGATGTGATTTATAGAAACGTCGTGATTATTTTCACGTTTTCGTCGTCATTCAATATAAAACATATATTGAATTTAAGCAAGAATATAATGTAACAATTTCATAATGATATGAATTCAGTGACCGGTGTAATATGACTAAAATTAGTTGAAGTCAGTCAAACTAATTAAGAATTATATTAGTTTATTTGTATGTTTAACCGGCAGTACGATGGTGTGGGTAGCGTTCCGGAATTCGAATCCGGAGATCCCGAATTCGTATCCCATTCAAACCACAAATATATGAACTACCACACTGCGGCTCGTTGAGTTCGGAGCCTGTACTATAATTAGGATTAACTTCCTGTTATATAGAGTTGCATAAATAAATAAATAAATGCTTAAGGGACAGTTTACCAATCACCTATTCTCAATTAAGATAATCAAAAATGAATAATTGTTATGATGGGTAATTTTCAAGAATGAAACCCAGGAGCGATGTTTATTATTAATCTAATTAATCTTCCTTACATTACACAGAAAAGTTACCTGCCTAAAGAAAGTTTTAAGTTATCTTATCACGGTTTAGCAACTGGATAGAATATACTAATTAAGCACTAAAGCTCAGTGAGACCACACGTCTAATCAATCATCTCAAATACTCCACATGCCAACCAACATTCGATATGCCTTTGTATCTCGTTGGTAACCTGGTCAAGGTTACCACTGAGCTGTTCAATGTTGTTTTTGGCGACCTAACTAGGGTTACTACTGCCCAAAGTTGCTCGCTGCATCATTGGCTGCCAGTCACGGTATCACTACAACACGCTCGGTTGCTCGACGGTGTTGGGAGACAACTACGATCTCCTTACACATGTACCCAGCCACGACCGCATCAAGCGCTCACAACATCTCAACAACAGTATCATATAATACAATATACGTGTGCAAGGAATTCCACAATATCAACATACAACTCAACTCACATATACATGAAGGATCACTTTTAGAACTATCCTGAATATTCCTTGAAACTCTATCAAACATTAACACAATATCTAACTTTCTTACCACTACGTAAGAAATCGCATGACTCGCTAATAATTATCAATCAGTATGTAAATACTCACTTGTGTTATAACAAATGGAGATGACATGACTGGTTAACTAACAAAATTAATGAGATGAAATAAAAATGACTATAATATAACCATAGTTTTCATTATTATTTAATCATGATTAGCATTAACCCTGATTCGGTCCCCACAGCCGACAAAACATTTTTACTAAAATTTAAAATTACCCCTGTGGCTCTCCCACCACTAACATCTTTAGGGGCCGTGATTTGACGGCTGGTAGCCGCACTTCACGCGCATAAATATATCACTTACCGAGATCTGCTTCGGCTGAGTGCCATATCCAGCAGAGCTGGGCAAGCTACTTAAAAACAGTAGCTAAGCTACAGCTACAGCTATTCTTTAAAAAATTAGCTGAGTTACAGCTATAAGCTACATTTTGTAAAATATAGCTAGACTACAGCTAAAAGCTTTCGTTAAGTAGCAGTTAAATTTTAAAGCTACTTTTTTCAATTATTGTCAATGAATTAAATTTGCCATTGTCTTATGATCAGTTGAACAGTCTGTTGTTATAATGACTGTTAATTTACTATTATGCACATATATATATATATATATATATATATATATATATATATATATATATATATATATATATATATATATATATATATATATATAATCATCGCAAATGGACAAATGTACTGTTAATTTTTGATGCTATAATTTTTATTTATATCGGAATAAATTAACAGTCACATTAACAGAAGACCCCTAAACAGTCAATGTTTAGTTCATAAATAAATAAATAAATATATCATCACGCCTTCTACCCATTACTGGGTGTGGCACTCTGCTGAAGCAGATCTCGGTAAGTGATATATTTTGCGCGTGAAGTGCGGTTACCAGTCGTCAAATCACGGCCCCCAAACATGTTAGTGGTGGAGGAGCCACAGGGATAGCTTTTTCAAATTATGAAAATTTGTCGCCTGTGGGAATCGAACCAGGGACCTCAGGATCCACAGGCCGACTTCATACCACTGAGCTAGCCATCCCATAAGTTTAGTTCATCTAATATTTAATACAAAAGTAGGATAGGTTACAAGTGAAAAATAAAATATGTTAATAGATTTTACACTATATAATAACTTGTTATCCTACAGTTATAGAAAACAATAAAGAAGGTACAATTCAAACACAAAACAAAAATTAATAGATATTTCTTAATGAACATTGGTAGCTTTAAGCTACAAAAAGTAGCTTTGGGCTACAGAAAGTAGCTTTAAAAGTAGCTTCATTTGTTATAACATTATTTATAAGCTAATAGAAAAAAAACAGTTCGCTACAAGCTACAGCTATATTTTTTCACAATTAGCTAAACTACAGCTACAGCTAAGATAAACGTAGATAAGCTACAAAAGTAGCTAGCTACTGCCCAGCTCTGATATCCAGTAATGGGTAAAAGGCGTGATGATGTATTTATTTAACATTAATTGAGAGTAAACAGGTGATTGAAAAACTTATGCTGGGTTGCATGAAAGTTTTATCGGTTCATTAGCAACTAACGGTTCAATAAATTTCAGAAAATCGCTATTGATACTGTTGCTAGATAAACAATTCTTTAACTAAAGAGCTCTTTATTTTTTCTTGCAACCCAGCATTAGTCTTATTGTTATCTTTTATATGTTAGCTGTATGTTGTGTTTAATCAACTAATGAAAAGCATAATTTAATTATGGTATAATACATAGTGTTGACACCATTCACACTTCAAAATTGAGTTTTGGTTAACTCAAAACATATATTTAAACATTGCAATGTCCAAACTTTAGTTTAGAATTTAGCGTGACGTCACAAACTTAACGAATGAAAATTATTCTAAAACGATGTAGGAAATATATCCGTCTTTATTCAACATGCATTTGTGGGAAGTTGAAAATGGATCTAAAATAGATAGTACTTACAAGTACGTTATTGTTATAGAATTTGACCGTGGTGTAGGTGCAGGTTATTATAATAATGTAGACCTCGATTTGACATATGCACAATCATTCAAACAATGCATTGCATTTCCATGACCAACATGTACCATATTACTCAAAATTCTCTGAAGATGTCGTAACATATGAAAATAAATAAAAGTTTGATTGGGAATGCCTTCTTAAATTTAAATTTAAATTAAAAAATTAATTTAAACCTCATTTTTATTTGTGAATGTACGTTTAATATTAACGTGATTTTTATGCAGTTATTAGTAACTTCGTTTCAATTTCATAGCTATCACTACAAATAAGTAATATTTGCAAAACTTTAAACTCGATTTTATAGATTAAATAATGTGTAAAGTAAAATCAGATTAGATATAGAATTTAATCTATAACTTTTATTTGAATCATTTTTGTATAAAACAAATTGCGATTTTTTGCAAAAGGAAAAAAAAATTACCCATGTTAAATGACTATGGCCTAATTTTTATTTTACATTTTGTATAATAAATTCTAAAGAAAAACGAAGCTTTTTGATCAAATCTGCTAAAATTTACGCTTCAACAGTTTTTATCATTTGCCATCTTAAAATCACATTTTTTATTTATCTTTATTTTTTATAATAGTGTTATCAACAACCCTACGCTTCAGAATATTTTTTTTGAGTTTTTTTTCCTTCAAATTTTTTATTGTGAACTGTGAATTTAAGATATTTATTATTTTTTAATACTTGATGACGTGACGTAACTGTCAAAAACTGTAAAAACAAAGTATATACAGAATTATAGCAGGTCTTGGTAAATGATGGAGTGGATGTAGAGTAAAGTTTGTCGGCTATGGGAATTCAGCTCGAGTTCTCAAATCTATAGACTGATGTAATTAAAGTGAGCTATCTAGAAAAATCATATTTTTTTCCTTACTAGCGGTATAATTTAATTTGACTTAAATATTCAAGCCTACGGGTTTGTAGTACCGGAAGAAGAATTAAATATCGACATTTTGATATTTGATTTTATTGATGTCGGTATTAATACTGGCCGCAGGGGTATATTTATTGTGGTGAAAATTATTTGTCGGCTGTGGGAATCGAATCCGAGTTTTATATAATTGATATCATTGAGCCACCTAGCCTATAAATAATTGTTGAATTATTTAAAATCAACTACGAGATGTGGCTATTAAATAACGAGACTGACGCTGCTACGGATGAAGTACGCATGCGCCATACACCAGCGACCATCAGCATTTTAGCGTGAAGCTTTCTCTTTCGAATGCAGTACCTCTCACTTCCTAAAACAAATCCGTATAGCCGTAGCATTCTTTCTAATTAGAGTTGTTTTTTTGTTTCGCCGAAAAAATGTTAAGTGCAACATGAAACTTGGCAAAACTGCTACTGAAACTCATAATTCATTGAAAAAAGTACCCGAATTGTGGAAGGACAAGTCATGGTTTCTCCATAAAAACAATGCGCTGGCTCATTCCGCAATATCTGTCAAGAGATTTCTAGCCAAGTACAGCATCCCAGTGTTGGATCATCCGCCTTATTTGCCAGATCTTGCACCGTGCGACTTCTATCTGTTTCCTAAGATGAAATTTGCCTTAATAGTAACAAAATTTGAGCTTTGAAAGAGAAATCGGCACGCGTTCTGAAGGTGCTGACAGAAGAACACTTCCAGCATTGTAGGGATAGTGGAGGGGTGTATATTGAAAGTGATAATAAATAAATAGGTATGGAATCAAAATAAAATGTTAAAACAGCATCAGTCTCGTTATTTAATAGCCACACCTCGTAGAGTAATTCAGTTACATATTTATAAAAATTTAGTTTGATAATAAAATCCGTAGAAAATTAGGCCTGATAAAAATAAGTATGAATAAGCATACAAAATCCTGTTATAAAGAATCTGATTTACCAGAATCCTTGTTTGAATAGCGCTAAGCCTGAGGCAACTTAAATCAGTTAGTTTTCTATAACATCTTGAGATCTGGATTAGCTTTATATCCCAGCTTGCCGTCTTCAAGGTCATCTCGAACCCTCGCGACATAAAGAATTAGTTGCCATGGCTACGTTCGTTCTATTCGACCCAGTTCTGTTCGCCAATTTATTTCCTACGTTGCCTATCTTCGTACAATACCTTGGGACAATTCAACGTGGATCATGCTAGTTGCACAAGTGTGCAGTGAACGTAAAAATATAGTGCACTATTGGGAAATACATCGAAAGGATAGTTGGGCAAATGGAAAGAATTGTGCTTGTGATTGCAGAATCTGTAATGACTGCATTATAATAATAACGCAGTATTTTTGGCTTTAGAAATAAAAGATTTTTTTAATAGAGGTAATTTTCTTTCAATTCTGAAAGTAATGTTCTTTTCAAATTACCGCGAAACGAACTGCAGTTTTAGAATAAATATTGCGCACTGTTTTGAAACTATTCAAAAATTAAAAAATTCGTGTACTGAAAATTTTTCTTGACTGGGATAAAAAATATTGAGAGGAAATAAATAGGTACCACCACGGGTGTCCACAGACATTTTTACCGGTGGAGGGGGGCGGTCGGAAAAACTCTCAGATATACATAAATTTCTAAAATATTTTTGTTTTAGAGCATAAAATACGAAATTAATTTTGCATGCTTTGTAACGCCACAAATTAGATCTCAAAATGACTCAAATTGTCTCAAAACTATCGACAGCTACGAAATTGAAACAAAATTAAACAAATATTTGACGTTCAATCTGTCAAAACTGTGAAAATAAATTCTTTATTTATTGTTTCATTTATTTTGATAGATAAAACGTCAAACATTTGTTTAATTTTATTTCAATTTCATGCATATCGATAGTTTTGAGGCAATTTTCTTCATTTTCAAATCTAATTTGTGTCATTACAAAATATGGAAAATTAATTTTGTTTATTGGTTCAGATGCAGAATTTTATGCCCTAAAACTTTTATTTCAAACTTTTTTGCTTAAAATATTTAGGGAAGCAGGTAACTACAAAATTATAATTTTACATGTTAAAGTCCTATGTTCGAGAGTCGTGGTCACTACCCTAGTTAATAACCAAGAGGGAGGACGAGCGCCCCTACTTGCCCCCCTGCGGACGCCCATGGGTACCACTCAATCTACGGAACACATACATACTAGTTAATGTTAAAGTTGGTGAGACCTATTTTAATATTTAGGGCCGATATTTCACATTTCTAACAAAGAACCTATTGAATCCTTCCGTCTAATAAACAAAAAAAGTAGCATATCAAAAAAATTACACCTAATAGAGGTAACATTCATACTTTGAAGTATGATTTCGATGCGATATTTTTGTTTTTGTTTGACAGATACATTTATTAGAAACTTTGGCAGGAGAATAATAGTCCTTCATAGTGTGTGTTCCGTATATTGGCTGCTATAATATTTATTTCCTTTCAGAACGCATAATTCTATATTCGAATAAACGTAATGAGTATTCTTGTCTGTTTGACTATTTGTCTGTCTATGTGTGTCCTCGATCTCGAAATCAGCTGTAATGATTTTGATGAAACTTGGTATTTGTTTTTTGACCTCCGAAAACGATCTGTTCACTGAAACTTTGCAGCATTAGTCGAGATAAAAAGTAAAATGCTTGCTGATTGGTGCAGATGGCTGGCATATTTACACTAGTGCAAAGTTTTCTTTAAAAGTACAATATCTAAGTAAGATGAACTGTCAAATAAGTAATGAAATATTGCTGTAAAAAGTATCATTTGGCATTTTAAATTTATGTGATTAATGTAAATATAGTGCTCGTGGCCATTAATGCATTAATGAACTATTGTTTATTTATTTGTGTATTATGGATGATTAATTTTAATATAACAATTAAATCTGATGGTTAATAACCAAAATATTCTCTTAGTATTCAAGCACATTAATATTTGTTGAAAATAATATTTGTTGGTTGCAAACGAAGGTTTAAAATGTGGCAGTTTTATTTTTTATCAATTAACGAAAGTCTTGAAATATTTACGACTGGTATTAAGCAACCCATAATGCACTTGATATATTCGCCATTGTAAATCGAACCTGCTGTCACTGCAAAGTTTCATTGAATAGAGTTATAGTTAGATTTTATTCTCCGGATAATTCAATTAGTATGTCAAAAAAATTAGCTCTTCTAAATATAGGCATGCAAGTAATTTGATAAAAAAAATCGATTAAGATCAAAATTAATTTAGTATCACCAAATATTTTCGAGATATGAGCGAAAATTCGTAAAAAATTTGGGAAAAAAGTTGTTTCTTGTTTCTTGTTTTTAATTTTTTTCTCTTCCAGATATTGTTAGTTAATTTTAGAATAATAAATTAGATTTTTTTTAAATTAAAACGACTGTAAAGAACCAAGCAACTGTTGAATTTGCTCTTTGGTATTTGAGGTGTAGATGTGTAAAGTTGTCATGATGGTTCACTGCTAAATATTAACGAATGCTAATTTCCGAATTACGTGTTTCCGAGCAGATTTTTCAGACACACATCACTTCCGGTTGCTTCCATCCCTGGCGCTGAGCCCTGGTGTCCCATATTACTATTCAAGTAAACTCCCGTGTTAATAATTTAGATTCAAATCTCCAACGGGCGCAGTAATCCACTTCCAACGTGATAACACTAAAATCCCTATTTGCTCCGTGCGCCTGCTGAATAACAGATACGCCCTAAACTAAAACGCTGACGGGTAACTTTGCGCGAAAGTTTTACAGCCGCCGAAATCTTGGCCAACTGCGATCCTGGGACGTGACCTCTGGTTCTGTTTTAGTTTAGCGTGGGAATTCGACGATTTTCCGGGAGAGGGGAAAGCGATAGCCTCTCGATAGGTTTACTCTCGATTGCTTTGATGTTGTGTTGTGTTTGTTTGGTTCCTTCAGGGATTTTTGGTTCTTACTTGGATATGAGAAAAAGCTGCCGATTTTGTGAATATTATGGCGACTTTCTTGAAGATCTGAAGAGATCTGGATATCAGGACTGATTGAAACTGAGAGAATTCTCACTTTTTCTTTTTCATGCTGCATAACATTTAGTTGAGAAATGCCGAAAACTTCTACAATTTTCTCAATAATCAGGCAACTCTGAATAATTATAATTTACTTCTTTGGTTCTTTGCATTATTGCATCTGGAAGAGTAGGTATACCAAAAAAAATATCTTTGAGCCTTCTGTCGTGACAATGTTTCACTCTCATATGCATTATTAGGTTTTGCATAAACCTTAATTCTAATACAAAAATTCACAATGGTTTTTACCTGTTGACCCGGATCTAAAAAAAATAAAAATAAACTGGTGAATGTTTCTTTTGTTTGAGCCAGCGTTAGTATCTTTGGAACCATAAAAGATAGAAAGTTGGTTAAGGTTAAGTTATTAATGTAGTGCCATTTTAAGAGATAATTTTAATAATGTGATAAATCAAAACTAATAGGACATTAAACAGTACATACATCTCAAGTATATCCAGTGGCGTACATAAATATTTTTTTCTGTGGTATATTTTTGAAATATTTTTAATAGGAACCGCTTCAAACTAAAAGTCACTAAATCGCATATTTTTCAGATTTCAACGATGCTAAGGTTGTTATGATTTATAAAATTAATATTATTCACAAACGTGCTTGTATGAAAGGAATTATGAATGTGGATGAAGCAAAAGTGGTGTGTCAGGATAGGAACGTTTGGCGAAGATTAATTGCGGAATGAATCTGATGATTTCAGAAAAGCGCAGGGTTTTAGATTTTAGTTTCGTTGTTTAGTAATTTCATTAGAGTGTTTATCTGTAATTGTGTGAAATTCACTTTCAAAAACAAGCGCAGGGACGACACTCCCTTCGTTTCTTACCTTTTTTTATTCTTTTCTGATCTTACATTGAGTGTGCAATTGTGTGGAATTTACTTCCAAAAACAAGCGTAGAGCGACACTCCCTTCCTTTCTTATCGTTTAATTCGTTTTCAGTTATTACGTAGTGTTTAACTGCAATTGTGTGAAATTCACTTTCAAAACAAGCGCAGGGCGACGCTCCCTCCCTTTCTTATATTTTTGTTTCATTTTCAGTTACTGCATTGTGTGGTCTTTTCTTTCATATATAAGTGCAGACTATCGCTTTCATCTTTTCTAATCTTGTAGATTTGTTGTTAGTTTCGTTATTAGATTCGTTGTTAGGAGTAAACGTAAGTAATTTGAGATTTTTTTTTTTTTTTTTATGCATTCGTTATGTACGTTGAAGAAAGAAAATGAATGGTAAGTGAAAAGGAATGATGTGATTGAAGGTTTGTTGTGTGATAATAATTTCGTGTGTAATAAATGAATGAGTTTATATGGAGTGATCTATGAAAGTGGTTGAAGTGAGGGTGGTATGTTTGGATGAAAATGTTTGACGATGACTGGTTGTTTGATGGGTGTGATGAGTGAATGTTTTATGAGTGATTTTAGGGTTCGTGCTACCCCATTTGTTGGGATATAGCGTGAAGATATGTATGTATGTATGTATGTTTAGTGTTACACATAGACCGTATTTATTTGGGATTTTTTAATTAACCCGGTAGGTTACTTTTGTTTAATTGGCACACTTTAAGTAACTCAGAACTGATCTTGAATTGACCCTAATGCCGCAGCTATTTTAGCGGCAGGTTGAATCCGTTTGCTATCCCTTTCTAATCAACTTGTGTTCCTTGTTATCCGTGGCGGCATCGCGATTTGTAATAGTAATTTATAGAGAGGTTAGAAGCTATTTTTCTGAAAAACGTAAGTAATTTTATAATAATTTTCTGAAAAAATATACAAAACTATGCAGCTGATGGAAGAGCAATATGCAATATGTGTTTCTTGCTATATAGTAGTCACAGAGGATAATTTTTTGACAGATAACTGCGACTCCGAAATAAATTATTTTGATACTGCTGATGAGAAAATTATTTAAAAAATGGGCAGAGTCTGACGTTATTTGCTTTTTGACTACATATAAAAAATATAAGGATGACTTAAAACATCCAATTAAAAGCTCAATTTACCACACAAACGAAACTAAGCAGATGTTGCTTCGAAAATGCATCCAGATTTTAAATTTACCGCTAATGTTTACAACTTACACTTGAGATATACAATTTAGTTCTAGATCAGTTTAAGGTTGAACCCAAAGTTCCCAAACAAATACGGCCATTATAATTAATAGACTCAAAATTATTTTTATTTTTTTTATATTTAAAAATTATTTTCATATTGTATAATTAAAATTTGAAAACTTAGTTTACTTGATTCACTATTTTATTTTTATGTTTTTATTACATAATTAATTATAACATAGCAAGGTTAGCATCGTTGATATATAAAAATGCAGTTTAATGATCATATTTCTAATTATTAGTTCCATTAAAAAAGGCATAAGTTTGTGTTATTTCTCAAAAATGTACCGTGAATTTGTATCTTTTTATTTGAAACATTTTCCTTTATTTTTCACAATTTTTAAAATAAAATTACTGGAAGAAAATTGCCGATTTTAGAGTTGTAGTTTTATCTAGTCACCTATGTATTACTTTAGGGAAAGTATATACCACTAAAATAGTTTTTTAAGCCCGTCTGACACGATCAATTTTAATGTCAATTTGTTAGTTCAATTTTAATGTACATTTTCCATGTACATTAAATTGAAGACAAAAATTTCCGTATGCAACGACGTCAATTTTCGGCTAGATGCGCATACGCATTTCGATCCGTTTTGAAAATATGTTGGTATTGAATTAGGGTCTTTGTGTCAGAATCAAAATTATAATTTATATATGGCAGTTGTAGTGGCATACAAGTAAGGCTTATTTTTGTACTGCTCTATTAAAACGGACACCCGTTGCCGAGACTACGATGTTTTGATTAAATAATGATACAAATAGAAAAAATGAGGTTCATGTTTGACGTTTTAACAATACACAATGCCGTGCGCTGCGCGCAGCTTATTTGCGCATTTAATTGACAGAAACATTGAAGAAGATAGGACCGGTTCTATTTTTTCATTGTTATTAAAATTCAAGGAAACATTGAAGTGCGTGCGCATGTATGATACGTTCAATTTTTTACAAAGTAAAAAATTGAAATTAAAATGTACATTAAAATTGATCGTGTCAGACGGGCTTTACTATGACACTATTTTGGTAATTTAATCAACCTTTTATCTTACGAATCTTGAGATCTCAATGCAAGAAAAAAAAACTCATTTTTATTATTGAAAATTTAAAATGTTTCTTAATTCTTTCCTGTAATACTTTCTAATTTATTTGCTACTTAGTATAACATGCATATAGTTATTTTAAGTGTCGAGTAACTTTTATATTTTGATCAAACTTACTAACTATACACTATTTCAGAAACTCTTAAGCTAAGTTTTACGAGTACTTTATAATAGATATAACTCTACTTTATTCGTTCATTATTTTCCTAAATTTTAACTCAGAAATTATCAGGGTTAGGAGCAATGATTTTGACACGTTAATATCCTTCAGACGAATTAAAAATGCTGTACTATGGAAGATTATCTTCACCTGTCATCTTGAATCAAAATGGTTGTTATAAAATATTGTTTTCTAAACTGTTCTCTGGACCGCCTTCTGCAACCGCATCAGTATTCGATGTGTGGTTGTTCCCTGAGGTACTTGTTAAAATTTATTTAACAGTTATATTTTACAACAAGCCTTTATTGATCAATAACTAGAATGATGTTCAACGTCATAACGAAACATTCTCTTCCTCTGTCGGAAGGAAAAAAGATTTGCAACATCATAACTGTCCAATAATTTACTATCCGGCTCTCGCAAATCCCGCGGCTGTGTAGTGGGCGCGTGGCGCGTCGTGTCCCGGTAAAACATCGGGCTGTTGGTCGCGGCCGCTCAAATCAATTATTCATCCTATTCATCAGCGGGCGACCGGCGAGCGAAGTGCAGTGTTTTAGAGTTATTCATTAAATTGGGCTTTGTGCACGTACATGAACGTAATTTCAATACGCTGGACTAGTTACGTTACAGCTTACAGATACCAGATCGGCGAAATAGACGGTTTGTTTAAAATTTCGAACTACGGATTTGAGGATTATAATAGATGAGAAAATCAGTTTCGATATGCGATTGGTGCATGAATTTACTGTATTAAATAGTCATTTCTCATTTTGTCGAAATCTGTTCATTAGATAATAATTACATTGAATGTAATTAATATTCAAACTCAGATTTAATATGAAATGGAGTACTAATTATAATTTTATTTGTTTCTAAGTATCGCAACATATTTTAATTATGGTTCGAATTGCGTTAAAATCTTATAAAATGTTAAAAATGCTTTTTTGTACGTTTTTCGTAATTAATATATTCGCAAATTTTAATGTAAATGCTTTTATTAAAGTATGAATATTTCAGCAGTTATATTTTATAATTATACGCTAGCATAAAACATTTTAAAAATATTAATTAAAATTCAAAATTCTGTTTGAAAATGAAAATATTAATATATTTTTAATTTTAATTTTCATTAGTTTAATACACACAGTATAATTAAAACAAAATTTTAGTTTTGTTTATTAATTACTCGAAACATTACGAACAAATATATTTTGTTGAATGTAATTAATAATTTCGAATAATAAATAATTTTGTTGACGTTGCATCAAATTCATTCATCGTTGTCAACAAATTTATACTAAATGATTCAGTCATACTGGAAAATTTATCGGCCGATATTGAACAAATATTGCATAGTATGGTAATTATTAATAGGTTTTTAATTATTCAACGTGTCTCGTTAATTTATCAAACAAAATATTTAATGAGTAAAAATATAATGGGCCATTTGCAATTTATTTTATAAAGAGGTTTTATTTTTGTGATAAAAATCGCAGCTTTTGAAGCGTATACCAACATAATCGCCATGTGCAAATATGCAAATGCGGACATGAAAAAACTGAAATATTTATGAACTTTATTCTATAAAATTTCACCGATTTTTTTTATAAAGCTCAGTTTAAAGCGCGTCAAGCACCTGTCTGAATTTCATGAATATTTTCTATGCTAAAAAAACAAAAATTAATTAGCAGTCTTTTGATTTTGAATTCCGCGCGCTTGCACGCATTTATTTGTCCATTTTCCACAAACTTCCGGTTGATTAGGCGCGCTTCGATGCGTGAAATGATGCGCGGGTGTGCGGGGTAGGGGCGGGGAAGGAGTTCCGGAAACGGAAACGATATCCCGCCGCTGCCGCCAAATGTGAAGTGAGAACCTGAGTGCAGTAATGTGAGACGTTTTATCTGCTGCGGATTTAAATGGCCCTGAATTGCATTGTCTACAACTAATGTGACACTATTTTAATTATTTTTGTTTGCATACATAAATATTTTTTACTTATTGTAGCTATTTATATTTTCTCACACGACAATAAAATAAGTGGATCCTCAGAACCCTGGTTCGATTCCCACAGGCGACAAACAATTTTCATAATTTCAAAAGCTACCCCTGTGGCTCCTCTACTACTACTACTACTACTGACATCTTTGGAGGCCGTGATTTGACGACTGGTAACCGTACTTCCGCGCAAAATATATCACTTACCGAGATCTGCTTCGGCAGAGTGCCACACCCAATAATGGGTAGAAGGCGTGATGGTATATTTATTTTTTAATTTCCTCAAACTCATAATAAAGACTCACGATTATTAGTCGTATAGATTTAGTATCCTAAAAGGTATCCATCGAATCAAATAATTTACGTCATAGTTTAGAAAAATTTTAATTTATCCATGTACTCGTATTTTTAAATATATTTTTGTTAACAATAGTTCATGTATTTTTTTTTGTTATTAATATCCATTAAATCCATTCATAAGTTAATTAATATTTAGTTTTCCTTCAAAATTCCACATAAAAAATGGTTCTATTCGTTACTTATTACGTGAAAACTGTATATCTTTTTTGCAGTGTTTAACATAGGAATTATTTGTAAACAAGTTATTGAACAAAATGTTTTATATATATATTTTTTCGTCATTATTGACAATGAGATATTATAGTTCTAAAATTTGAATGGTGGCAAACATATTTTTAATTTAATTAAATATATTTTGAGATATGGAAAATTCAATAAACTGATTTTCTTCTGGCTCTTTGTACAACAGAACATGAAAGAAAAAAAGGCGTTCGATTTATGAGTCGACGTCATGTATTTTATATTCTTCAGCGAAAATTTATCTTCGACATCTATTTCTTGACACCCGCGTTTTCCGCCATTAGTATGTAAGGGGAATGAAGCCCGTGTGAGAACCGCCAAATCGACACCGAGTCTCACTCACTCATTCACGTCTTCCATTCATGCTGTCTCCCTTTAGTGGAGAAGTTTCGCCTCTCCCAAATATATCGAAACGGAATTTGAATATCGAACACGCGGTTTGGGCCCGCGAGCTAAAAACACACATGGAATTTTTATTTTATGCAATTTTTCCCTTGAAATTCGATATAGGTAACTGGAACTTGAATTCACGTATGAAATATCAAAGTAAACAAACTGTTTTCATCTCTTTCAAATTGCAGTTTTGTTTACGAATATTTTTATTTTGCTATGGAATAGTAAATAATGCTGATATGGTTTTTACATTGAATATTCATTTGGCCGATAAATTTTCATTTTAAATTGCTGTAAATAATAATATTTAAAGATTTATATATTATTCATTTACGATATGATAAAAAGTGTAATTTTAATTTTATGACCTAATATTTAATACACTATCTATACATTATTAATTAGATAGCTAAATTAGTTTCAAAAACAATAAATTAGATTAATTCTTCCTTATAGAGTTGGACAAAGTAATTTACGACCCTGAGAGGAGAGTATTCGAAGGTATATTCGGATTAACAAAATTACGATTTATTTGAATTTATGAATTAATAAGACAGCGTGTAATTCTTTCCATTTCATTTATAAATCTAGCATGTCAAGAGAACAATAATTATGATAAATTAATAATAAATAAATATATCATTAATCAATTAGTTGAGTTAGAGCGTATTTCAGTCACGGTTTTACTTTGTTTTGTCGAGCTTTATTAGTGGAGTAAGGTTTAAAATATTTGGCAAAAATATTGCTAAATATTTTTTTAATTTTTGAGATGTGTCTGCAATAATTTTGACTTTAGTAGAAATATACCAGGGTTAAGAAATATCGGTACACCATAAAGTGACAATATCTCATTGACGTCAATGCTGGACACCCAACAAAAAAATAACATGAAGGTTTTTATTTTTATAATCTGCTTTATATCATTTATATTTATATTTATAATCATACGGGGATAAGGTGAAAAGTTCTCGACCTGACAATGAAAGACTGCGATTTTCAGTTAAAAAATAATTTTATTTTTCTACATACTTTCCCTTGACTTCAACATACTTAGTCCAGCGTTTCTCCAACATCAATATTCCTTCCCGGAGGTGAGAGTCTGGAAGTCTTCAAGTTTGGAAATAGTTAGAAATCTGAGGAAAATATGGGGGATGGCCGAGTAAATCGTACCCCAAATACCGCAGTTTTCCCATCGCCAACGTACCCTTGTATGCAGGTGCGTTGTCCTGGTGAAAGATGATTTTTTTCTTCTGCAAGCCAGGCTTCTTATCGCGAATTTTGGCACCCAGCTGGTCAAGATGTTTGGAGTAATATTCGCCTGTAATTGTTCTGCCTCTTTCAAGGTAGTCAATTAACAGGATCCCTTTCGCATCCCAAAATACGCTGGCTATGATCTTTCCGGCAGATGCGATCGATTTCGCTTTCTTTGGCGCTGAACCAACGGCTTCCATCCACTGCTTGGACTGCTGTTTCGTTTCTGGCGTGTAGTGGTGGATCCATGGTGACAAATCGCCGCACAAAATCGGTCGGCTCCCTATTGAATCGGTCGAAATATTGCTGCGAAGATCGTTTGCGCATTTGCTTTTGATCGGTATTCAGCAAATGCGGCACCCATCTTGCGCAGAGCTTTCGCATCTCTAATTCTTTGTGCAAGATGTTTCGCACCCTTTCTTCCGATATCCCTACAGCCTCAGCTATCTCATTCACCTTCACTCGCCTATCATCCAACACGATATCATGCACTTTTTTGATATATATATATATATATATATATATATATATATATATATATATATATATATATATATATATATATCGTAAATGATGGCATAGACAATTAATATGGAAAATCAGTTTTTTGTAAATAAAAAGTGTCTGGCAAAAAATTATGGAATCAAATTTTGTATCATAATACTGCCAATGCCCGTACATCCTCTTTAATACAGTGTAATTTAATGATATTAATAAAAAGATATTTGTGTTGCACTGCGACCTCCATAATACATTTTAATAATATTTACGTAGTTCTCAACTTTTAAAATATTCATGACAGTAGCAATAAAAGAGTAGGCGAAAAATATTAGTATTTTTATTAATTTCATTAAATTATGCTATCAAAATGGAATAATCTGTATTAAATAAGATGTAGGAGTATTGCCAGTATTGTGATATAATATTTGGGGCAAGTTTTTTTGCCAGACAGTTTTACAAAAGATTTTATATGTAAACTGCCTATGCCAACATTTACGTGGGACACACGGTATATATATATATATATATATATATATATATATATATATATATATATATATATATATATATATATATATATATAACATATATATGTATTTAAAAAATAGAAATATAGTAGATAACGTGAAACAGTTATATATGTATGTTTTAATTTTTATGGGTCTAGCTGTAGAGGTTATAGAGACATATTGTATTTAAAACGAAAACTAATTACGTTTTATAACTCTTAGAAAAGGTAAATGTGATAAACTTACATTTATTTGTTTGTATAAAGCGAGTATCACACAGAGTCAACTACAACTGGTTTCAGAATAGTTTTGGCAATTGCAATTTTTGAAATAAGATCTTATTATGTGAAGTTGCAATGATTTTAAAATTACTAAATTTAGTATTTTTATGCTGTTTGACTTCACAATCATCAATTTTATCAGTAGTGTTTTGTTTTAAAATATTTAGCTGCTGCATAATATCGCAACTTCTATTTTAAATCTTCAATACAAATTCATTTTCTAATAAAATTATAAAAATATCGCGAAATTTGTTACATTTAACATTGCAACAACAATATTTTAATTAGCAATTGGATAAATTTTTAATCCATTAATAATTATCAATTAAATTGATCCATTGTATTCGATGCACAAAATTGCGACTTGTTATATATCAATGAATAAAAAATAAAATAAATATATCATCATGCTTTCTACCCATCACTGGCAGATCTCGGTAAATTTTATGTTAGTGAAGGGGGAGTTACAGAGGTAGTTTGAATGTGGTGCAAATTGTTTGTCGGCCGATCCGATACCACTGAGCTACCTATCCCATATTTGTAATATCGATGTATACTGCGTTAGAAAATAATCTCCCATATTCTGTAACTGTATCATTATCTGTTAATGATCGATAAGATAATGACAATTTGTTTACTAATATATGTAGCAGTTATTATAAAAACAATATAATAACAGCTCACTGTCAGTTCTAATATTTTTTTATACTGGCAGTTTTGTACGGGAGCGAAATGCATAAAAGTAAAATAGAAGTAACAGAATAAATGATTTTAATCACAAAATGCCGAAATGATAGTAATCCGCAGATTAATCCTTAAAAAATAAGGGTTGTTATGAACTTATCTATCATTAACAAATACTGATTAGGTTATAGAATGGGGGGAAATATTGGCATTGTAATTAGCTTTACAATAGTTGTTCAACAATTCATAAGTTGACAGTTAATACGTTCAATTCTTTTAAAAACAAGTTCATAACCTAGATGATGTTAACCCAAAAAACTATTTAATGGTTGAGTTTGGGATATATTTATATTAACTTTTAAACTCCAAATGAATTATCTAGTTTCTAGTTGATACCTAAAATATTGCTGTTACTTTTTAAGACATACTGTATATTATATAAGGTGACAATGCGTCATACTGTGGATGTTCGAACTCAAGTTCGATTCTCACAACCGACAAAATTACGTCACATTACAAATGATCGCTGTGGGTCCTCCTCCACTATCATTTTTGATTGCCGTGAATTGACGGCAGGTAGCCGCATTTCTTACTATAAATATATTACATATCCAGATTTGCTATGGCGAAGTCCACACTCAGTAATGAGTAAATTGTATTATTATTTTTGTTATCATTATAACACTATATACTTATTTTATTTACTTCCGGATACTATCTTACCAAATAGCAACCCACCTCAAAGATTTCTCTTCATAAACATTTGGTTTTAAGCACTCCTTTTTTTGTTTCTAGAGAACTACAAAATCCTAGTGTTGCCGCGAAACTTAGAGACAATCTCGGTCTCGACATATCTTCAGTATTATGATCTTGTCTCGATCTCGAGTTTTGTAGATCAAATTATTTTAACAATAATAATATAATATTACTATTTAGTAAATTATATAATAAATAAATGATATACGACTAAAATAAATTCAAAATGAACCTATTAGCTTTCGATAAGAAATATTTTAAGTGATGTAGCATCATTTGTATTATTTTTAAACTGAATTTATTATGTGTTTTATTATCTAATCTAGGGGTTTGAAATTGGCAGCCCTCAAAATAATTTCATGCGGCCCGCAACGTTTCGAGAAAATATACAGGAAAGTTAACTACATAACAAAAATAAATTATAATAAAAAAATTGTTATTATTTTTTTGAGCTGTCAATCATTATTAGGCAGAATCATAAAAAGGATGAAAGTTTTAGTTAGTGCTTCATTTGATTGTATTTTTTTACCGTAACGTTTGATGACCTAATTATCAGTTATTTTTGTAAAAACGGAATTTAAATAAGAAATGAAAATGGTTTTAATGGCTAATCTGACTTATAAATCCGCCTATCTAGATCTACTAATAATTTGTTTTGTAATGGCAGAATAAAAGAAAATGTTGTTATTATTTTTCTACTTAAATATATTCATTCCTTCACTTTTCTTCGATTCTACGAGTAATTTGTGCAGTTTTTTTAGTCTAAATAATTTTTAACTACGCAATCTTAGGAAAAATGGCCCTCCGTTCAGTTGAGTTTGACAATCCTGGTCTAATGAATATTTTATTATCTATACTTATTTTTAGTTATAAAATTATTTATTGAATATATTTAAATTGGTATATAAGTGGCACTTTGTTCATAAAGTCAATTGGACATTGATCCACCAAAAATACTGAAAGAGACACATTTTTTTTTAGTAATAATAAATAATAATTTCTTAAATTTTATTTCATTGCACCCTGCGTTTACCAATCACTGAAGTCTAGATATCGAATAATGCCGGGGACATGCACGATAAAATTAATTAATTGATCGCAAATATAGCAAACAATAGCAAATAACGTTAAATAATATAAAATAAAGCAAATAATATCAAATAATAGTAATTAATATTAAATAACAGCAATTAATAACTAATGAGAATATGGTGATGGCAATTTGAATTGAATAGTTTTGTTTAAATAGTTGTTTATACGCAGAATAAGTTTATATGTCTATTTATTTGTTATGTTTGTACAATACGTAATATTAAAAGTGAGTTATTATTTTTAACTTGTATATTTATTAAAATATGTATTGAACCCCCGTAAATTTATCTACGAGCCGTTACTGCTGTATATTTATCTTACTAAAAATGATTAAAATATAGTCTAATTAAAAATATTACTGCTTCTGCAATTTGTATATCTCGCGTAATATACAAAATTTTTGTACCGGAATTTAAATGATGTCTTATAATTAATTAAAAATTTAAACATTTAAATAAAACAAATGTCAATAAAAATATCAAAACTCGTGATTTGATATTGGTTTCGTCTCGGTCTCGAGTTTGATCTCGAGATTCAACTATGGTCCCTTCTCGACTTTTCGAGATGAAACCGAAACTGGTTTGATTCTCACGGCAATACTATAAAATTCGGATTGGAATGAAATTTGAAAGTACAATAAAGCGATGTTTCGGACATGAATGCCGTTTACTTCGTTTAATTACAGTGTAAATTAAAAATTATTTGCAATGAATTTCCAAGTAAATACAATTTGGGGAGTAGTAGAGTATGTTAAACTCATCTTGTTAGACAATGCAAATATCTCGAGTATGTCTTAACAGAATCTAAGTTTATAGCTTCTGAAGTACGGAACATCTTCGACACTGTCAGAAACAGAGTACTGATTAACAACTACCTTGTCTCGATCTGTCCTTCACCCTTCATTCCTTCAGTCTCAGAGTCTGCCTTTCAGCCCTTCAGAACCCTGAAACAACTGAAACCAGCACAAACTCTTCTCCCACTCATTATGTCACGGCTTGTCGGCAACAACGCGTATTATACATTTAATTAATTTTAAAACAATTGAAATTCACAGTCTACGTTTCGCGCTTCATCTGAATTACAAATCCCGATTCATCTGTTTTCCTTGATCTAATTTCTTTAACCTGGAATTGTAAGAAGTTAATTGCTTTCTGCCTTACACCGAGAAAATTAATCATTTAACTAAGAATATATAAAAACTAACAATTTTATTATAACTAAATAAAAGAAATAATAGTAGAGAAATGTCAATAGAAAATAGTATATTACATAATAAAACAGGAAAGTGATATTTTACTTGACGAAGCGGTTGTTTTAAATACGAATCCACAGGCCTCGTATTTTAATCCGCTGAGTCAAGTAACAACAATTTCCTGACGTATTATGTATAGTATTTTTTCTGAAATCGTTAAATTTATTCAACATTTAATCATAACTAATTCAAAATATTTCATTATTTTGATATGAATTGTACTGACAGCAGACTACGTATCCAAGGTTACAACAAAAATAACACTCAGGTAAAATCTTTATCAGACTGTTTTGTACTTTACCAGACTCTTATTTTTGTTGTAGCCTTGGATACGTACTTTACTTGACTGTTTTTGTAAAAATTTACTTTCCATACTAAAATTGGTCAGGACAGTAGGCACTTTTTTGCCGGTTTCAGAAAAATAATATTTTTCTATTATCTCTTAAGCCACTCTGTAAACATCTGAAAGATGACAATTTTTATTTACATCTATCTCGTGACCGAAACATATTTTATAAATAAATTTGTTCTCATTAAATACATTTTTTAAAATTCTTAATATCTTCTTTATTTACACTTTTGTTCTAAAAATAATAGGAAAGCAACTATCATCATAAGATATTTTTTTCATTGTACATGCTTGTAACCGCGACTTTCGATCATAGGACTTCAACACGTAAAATACATAGTACTTTCGTAATATCCTTCTTCTCTATTTTAGGCAAAAAAGCTTCAAGTAAAGTTCTAAGACCATAAAATCTTGCGTCTAAATCAGTAAATAAAATTAATTTTGTATGCTTTATAACGGCAGAAATGAGGTTTGAAAATATCGAAAATTACCTCAAAACGGCGATGGAACTGAAGCAAAAAATTATCTAATGTTTGATGTGTAACACGACGGGAGTCTTTACAGCGCGTATTGATTCTAGATGGCGGTTATTAAAACGTAATTAAAACGGAAGCGCGATTATTAAGACGAATGTTCGATTATTATTAATAATACGCACACAATATCTTTATTAACAAACTTAATAGAATAATAAGTAGTAAGACAAAATATAAGCTAAAGCGTAAACTAAGATAAAATACTAAATATCCGCGCGGAAAGCGGGAACGGATGCGTTTTTGGTCACATCTTGACCAACCGAGGACGCGAACGTGACATCACTGAGGCTACCGCACAAAAACAGACGCTATGTTTTTATTAGGGTGAAGAGTGGTATTTTCGGAGGTGCAACAATGGCTGACAACTGCAGATAACCACACATATTCGTTGTCACGATAAGATTTTTTCTCAGAATCTTATCGCACAAAACAGGGAAGCAAACTAAAAGAACAGTCAACTTAAAACCACTTTGTTACAGATGTTTTGTTTCAAAATTGTTTGAAATTATCAGAATTACTAATTGCGCAATTGTCGATTATTATTTCTTTTAATAAATTTTTTAACTTAATACTGACAATTGATATTACGGATCATTATAAATGATTCTTCTGACAGTTAAAACGTCAAACATTTGTTTATCTTTTTGTTTCAGTTCATGGTAATCTCTATTTTCAAACCTAATTTTCGCCATTATCAAGAATGAAAAATTAGTTTTATTTGTTAATTTAAATGTAGAACTGGATAATATTATTCCTACCTGAAGCTTTTTTGCCTAAAATAATTAGGGAAACAGGAAATTATGAAAATATTAGTTTTTATGTTAAATATTCTATAATCCTGAGTCGTGGTCATCATATGTAACAACAAGAAAAAATATTTGGTAGAAAGTTTCCTGTGCGCGAGCCACAATTGAAATCAATATTTTTTAAATATGTATTTGTCTAGTATACTAGATAAAAAAGAAAATAAATATATTATCATGTCTTCTACCCATTATTGGGTGTAGCACTCAGCCATTGCAGATCTTGGTAAGTGATATATTTTTGCGCATAAAGTGCGCTTACCAGCCGTACGATCACAGCTCCCAAAGATTTTAGTAGAGTGAAGCCACAGGGGTGGTTTTAATGTGATGAAAATTGTTTGTTGGTTGTGGGAATCAAACCCAAGTTCACATAACCACAGGCTGACTCGATACCCCATGAAATATAGCTTTTAGTGAAAATGTGAAATTTACACAAATTTAAAGACTTTGGTTTCTTTTTTTCCAAAAATATACATGGAACACTAAACATGAGCGTAAATGTGATATATATATATATATATATATATATATATATATATATATATATATATATATATATATATATTTCAAATAATGTAAAATTTTACATGATGGCAGACAGAGAGAAAAGTGTCATGAGAATTGTAGATAGTAAAACCCTTTTTAGAGAAGTTATATAATTAATATAATTTTGTTATGCGCTTATTCTTGAAGTATGACGTAATATTAGATCTCTTTTATGTTGAACGAATACGAGTAGTTGAAATAAGCATGCTTTTTCCTATTTGAATTATACTATCCAAGATAAAATAAATAAATAAATATATCATCACGCCTGGGTGTGGCACTCTGCCGAAGCAGATCTCGGTAAGTGATATATTTATGCGAGTGAAGTGCGGTTACCAGCCGTCAAATCACGGCCCCCAAAGATGTTAGTGGTGGGGGAGCCACAGGGGTAATTTTAAATTGGTGAAAATGTTTTGTCGGCTGTGGGGATCAAACCAGGGTTCTTTGGATTCACAGGCCGACTTGCTACCACTGTGCCATTACCCCATAACTAGCCAAGATTAGTTGTTTAAATTAATATTTTCAATAAATATAAATAATTTAATGTTAATCTAATAACTTAGGAATTAGATTATTTTATATATGTATATGTATGTCAAAAAAATTACAATCTTTGAAATGATTTTTGGAATTTGCATTAACAGAAAATTATTTAAAGGATAATGCCAATTGGATTACTTAGTTCAAATTTATTCGACTTTTTGAATATTTTCAAGTCAACAAAATTAAATTTGAGTAAACTTTGAGTTTATATATCATGTAACAAAATATGAAAACAATTGTTGAATTTACTGTAAAAGATTATAATAACACCAATTTTAGCATAATTCTCATAGAACCTGCAAATAAATTATAAATTCCACAAATTTTTAATAGTAATCCCTCATAACAGAATTGATGTCACCACGTTACTATATCACATAGAATTATCGATTCAAGATACTTTCATTTTTTAAATATTTGATGCACAAATGTCAATGCATCGATTATCGACAGACAACAAATAAAAATGTTGTACTGATTGTTCTTTGTTTGATTAAGAGAAACTTTATATTTTATATTCTTATGTAATGTACCGTCATAAAAAGTGGTGGATGTTTGTAACATACATTTTTATAACGAATATTTAACTTTATCATATAAATATCCAGTATTTATTTTTAATAATTCGTTTTCTATGTGCGACTAACATGTGAATGGAACCGCCGTTTTGACAGCAGAATATAACGGAAGATTTAGTTCGAGCTGCTCTAAATTCAGCACCTTTCATTAATGACTAATATTTTTAAAATAAACTTTAATATTAACTAAAAAAATTAGTTAAATACCAAATTTACCTATGTACTAGAAACAAAATAAATTGTTTATATTCAACAGCAGAAAGATACCAATATTTAGTATTAAATTTCATCTCCAGATATATTAAAATGTGTTTAACGCGAGTAAATTCGGCATTCGGGCAGTGGCGGATTTAGGAAATTTTGAGAGGGGGGGCACAAATCTAAATATTAACAAAATCAGAATTAAAAATATAGAGTAATGGTGATTCTAGTGTAACTTGACAAATACAAACAAAATATTAAAGAAAAAGACATTGATTACATACAAGAAAATACATAAAATTAGAAAAAAAATCAATTAAATATAAAGGCAAAAATTCACATGTGTTCAAGTAATAGCATTCGTGAATGTTTTCTTGCAAATAAATCTAAGACTTTTTCAGCCTTTATTTCTTCATTATTTATATGAAGCATCGCTAAACCATTGAGCCTATCTTGGCCCATTGAAGAGCGAAGATATGTTTTTATTCTTTGAAGGGTACTAAATGACCCTTCTGATGTACAAGTTGTGACAGGAATAACACATAGTATTTTCAGCAATCACATAACCGTAGAGAACGTCAATGCGCAAAGCCTATGCGTCGGCGCAAAATACCGACATTTTTAATACAGAAATGCCATCTACTGGCAAAAAATAGAAAGAAATATAATATTATTATATGATTTCATTTAAGTAATGTAATGTAAAATGTTTATTACTGTATTGTTAAAAACTGACAAATCAAGTTCAAATGACAGGGGGGCACGGGCCTGGGTGCCCCTCCCCTAAATCCGCCACTGATCAATAGTACAATGGAATTTCCCTAACTCAAACTTCTATAACTCGAATTATTTTCTATAGCGTTCCGATCCGTTCTTTTTTAGTGAATATTTATATTTCTATAACTCGAATATTTCTGTAACTCATAGTGATATATCACTTATAACTCGAATATTTAGGGAAACTATCTATGAGCCACTAGCACCGACATATTCATGTTAGGAACTGAAAACTTTTATCGATTTCAGAGAAATTAAAAATAATAGCTATAATTCTTTTAATATTTATTTATGTTACTCTGCACAACAAGAACTAAATCCTAATTACAGTACAGGGTCCGGGACTCACCGAGCCGTAGTGTGGCAGTTCATATATTTTTAGTATGAGTGAGATTCGAACTCGGGATCTCCGGATTTGAATGCCAAAACGCTATCCACACCACCGTACTGCCGAACAATATAGTGACATATTTCATAGAAACACAGAAGCGGTGTTGCAAAACATAGAAAAATTATTAAATATTTGAAAGGAATACCTAATTTAGTTTTTACATATTTTTTTGGTGTATTTTGTATAATTCGAAGTTTTCCTAATTCTCTTTAGATTCAAGTTAGAAAAGTTCCATTGTACTTTCGTTCACTACATTTTAATTTTAAAATTAAATAGATCTAAATCTGTACTTTACTAAATTATATTACAGTTGCGACGAAACTGTTCGTCCAATGACCCTTCAACTGGTGTCTTTTATTTTGATTCAAGTAAACTCATGAGTAAAAAAAAACCTGAAGAAGAGCGTAAATTACAATATAAAGCAAAAGAAAAAAGTTCGAGTGAAGCTCACTCATCAAACAAAATGAAGCCAATAACGTAAACGTAAGTCCAAGTTCCATCAGTCAAACAAGGAAACACACGAGTATTACTCCAAATAAACAAAACAAAGTTCATTTCGTGGTTACGAACGTGCACCATATTCCGCAAATATCTCTCTTACTCACGCTAGCACAACCTTCACAATCTCATTAAGAATCTTACGTTAGTGCAGGAAACCTTTGCAAGAATCCAACAGGAATTTTCGCCAAGCGGGCAAATGGGTGCTTTATAGCATGCGGTAAATTTGGCTTGTATGTTTATTGAAGAAAACAATTTTCACTTGGGCATGTATAACTGCTTCAAGCACTTTACAAAATCTGAAAATATACCAGAAGGTGTTGTTTTAAGGAAATAGGAAAACAGAATATTTTTTTGTATCGTTAGGTCAGAAACTGTACTTTTGCGAGTGCGAGCATATTTTCATAGGCCGAGCCGAAGACGAGGATTGCAAATTGTGAGTACTCGTAAAACAGCTTTCGAACATGTGATACACAAGATTTTTCGAGTCTATTTAAATGAAATTATTGATTTAAAATTCGTAAAAATTTCTTACCTCCTAACATCCTTTCTTTCACAAGTTGAACTCGCCCAGCTGATTTTAATTTCTAAAGCATATTATTAATATTATTTATTAAAGATAATGTAATTATCTGTACACATATTTTTTATTGGTTTTATACAGTAAATGCAAATTGGTTAATAATTATTTATATTTGAGTTTACAATGAACAAATAAGCTCTAAAATTGGTTAACTTCGAAGCACTCACTGACACTGACAGTCAGTGATGCCAATGCTAATATTACAAAAATTCCTAGTTTGGTAAGCGCAGTTTCCGAACCATTTTGACATATGCATGTTAATGTTGGACAGAGGCTCGAAAATAGTTATTTATGTAATAAGGGTGAAAACGGGCGTTTCTGGCCCGCGGCATGGTTATTACCACGAAGCGCAAAGCGCCGAGGGCTAATAACATGCTAAGGGTTAGAAACGCTAATTTCACCCGTGGTAAATACAATATTTTATGCACAACAAAAAACATTTAATTTGATATGTCAAAATGACATTTTTCAGAATCAAGGTTTCACAGTAAACAAAAATTGTAATTTTGTTTATGTATCCATAGCAAAAAATTCATATAAGTATATATTTGTTAAAATGACATTTTGAAAAAGAATTTATGGCCCTAGGGCCAAAAAGAGTATTTTATGGCCCCAGGGCCAAAAAGAAGCGTTTAAGCACGCTTTTTAGGGCTGACACACATGCTTTTTGGCCCGGTTGTGCATAAATTAATATATAACAACCATTTTATAATTTTAAAATATTTTTTTGCATTTCACTTAATATAAACTTTCTGGGTTCTGTTATAAAATAATATGAGATAAACTTTTAATGAGGAATTTACGTAAATTCCAGTTTTTAATTAAATTCAGGTCGAGTGTCGCATAGAACATTTGACCGTAAAAGAAGGATTAGCCTGCAAAATTATTGACGAAACCCTTTCTTTATATTAAGCTGAAATGCCAGTAGCCCTTTTAGAGAGGCAAAGAGACTCATAATGCAATAATAATGAACGTCTTAATTAATCTCTCGCTTCCACAAAAAGTTCAAATGATGTGCCTAACGTGAACAAAAAAAAGCCTTTCTTCATTGGAATGCTTAAATTGTGACCCGAGAAGTTGCGCTATTCCCACCACGATAAAAATCATACTGCGCTCCTTATAAATAAAACATTATTTTAATCTTCTTAAAATTCTTGCACAGCCAAGGAGGATTTTAACGCTTTCAATTAAGTATCTATAAGTTCAATTCAATCTTGAAACTTATATTAAAAAGAATTCATTAAAACTAGTCTACAAACAAATATATTACTCAGAAATAGTAATTTCTCATTGAAGTGGCTACACATTAATTTTAGTTTAATTTTTCCATATTTATACTTTTTACGTCTAAATAATTTTAATTAAACCAAAAATCACAAAAACGTTACAATCTATTCAGGGGTATAATTATCGCCATAAGATACCTCCATTCCATTTCAAAATGAAACCAAAACATACGTAAACAAAAGCCAAAAAAGGTTAATTACCCCGGTAATTAATACTAACGAGATGACCCAGTTCGCGTAGCAGGAATAGCAGCAGAAGGAGAGAATGAACAAGGAGATACGGTTACAATAATTGGGATATGCGTCGCAACAATCGCTTCGCGCTCACATAAGGAGAGAGAGGAAGATATCTGACAATGTAGGAGGTAACAAAGATAAATAGAGAGGGAACAAGAGAGGAGAGATCGTGGTCGTGGTCCCTTCGTTAGTTTGTTTACGGCTCAGTTATGGCTTTCTGCAGGAGCCGCGACCATAAATCTTCCGGGCTCGATAAAGCGCGCTGGCGTTGGCACGAATGAGCATCGACTGAACGATCCTTATGCGGGGATAACGCTGCATCGCGCACATACGTACACATCACTGCTGCCGCCGCAAATCTTCGTTTTTCTAAACGCCCTCGCGGTTCATCCCATACTAAAGACATCAAAGATGTTTGAAGACTGCTGTTTGCATAGATCTATCACTGATTATTATTATCAGAATTTCAAAGCTTCTTAAAACCTAACAATTTTCCATCTTTACAGTCATTAGTCATTTGTAATTTTTGAAATATATATACCTATGTTTGAGTATACAATTATTAACCCTTTCAGTATGGAATTGGGACTTAATCGCAATTACAGTACAAAGTGTGATAAATTCGAACCCGGAGGCTGCAGCGGTATTCATTATGACGCGTTCGACCATCGTACTAGCTCAAGTAGTAGGTATGTATAATAGTGCATGCGCGAATACAAAGGGGGTATATGGGGTTTAAACCCATCCCCTCATTAAAAATAAACAATATAGCTTTATCTAAAAATATGAAAGAAAAAATTATTTTTTTTATATGTATATTACGTTACATTTCTAGTGTACCGCTATACTTTGATAAACGAAGTTAGTAGCACCCCATTGCTAACTATTTCGTTTGAAGATAAAGAGAGACGGATAAATGAGCAAAGTAGAGTCCTTATTTCGACAAATTTAACGGTGTAAAATTCCTGACAATTGAAGACCAAGTAAGTAAATTATAATAAAGGTTTCTTTTTTTTATGGAAGGCCATATTGAAAATAATATCATCCGATAGCATTGTGTAAGCTAAACGAAAAAATTAACTATCACCATTTCATCATGTTGCTACAGTTAACGTTAACTGAGATATTTAGTTAATATTTATATACGAATCAATGGTAATATTAATTTAGCAAATAAAAGGATGATATTAATTTCTATATGGCGTTCCATTAAAAAAATGTTATATTGATTATAAATCGCTTATTTGTTCTACACTTGTTAACAATTTTTCACCATTAAATTTTTACAGATAAAATGGTACTATTTTAGGTACATTCTTTTTACTTCTTCGCTCACCTCACTTATAACTGATCTGAGCTGAAATTAGCTGAGCTGAGCTAAGCCGAACTGAGATAAGTGTTTGTTAAATAGAACAGTTGTTTTATTATTTTGCTACAGTTTCATCTGTTTGAACAATATAACCTAAAATTTTACTATGTCTGATTCTGATATAGAAAATATGATAATAGTAAGTATTCGTGTTTAATGTTATTAAATTGTATATACGCTTAAAATAAATATATCAAATTATTTTAGAATGCATTGTTCGAGGCAGGTGATGATAATCAAGATTTGGAAGATCTGTTTTCCAATTATTCACTCATTTTATTAAATTTTGTAATCAAATTACTACAAATAACAAATAAAATTAACTAATGTTTATCGTATCTTAGCTGTCAACATCAACTGAGTGACTCAGTTGGACCTGAGCTTGCTTTTTAGTAAGCTCAGATCGGAAAGAGGGGAGGTATGAATGCTCACTTCAAACTCATATAAGTTAGATAAATAGAACAGCCATATGTTGCTGAGACACTCAGTTGAACTAAAGTGAGCTGAGATTAAGTGAGATTTGATGTAAAAAGAATGTACCTATTATCTATATCAACCTCTCACTATCTCTTTAATAAAAAAAAGTTGCCAGTAGGGGTGTGGGGGCGTCTTATGGTAGACACTCTATACAAGCGTGTATCAGAATCTCTGAGAAGATTAATCGATTATTGTTTCAAAATTCAAAATCTTCCCACCCCATGTCTGGTTACGGCACTATAACAGTGTGACGAATATATCAGTCATCAGTCGGTATTTCTTTTTCGCGTCTCCCGCCGACATTAACAGTCTCAAAATTATTCTGAAATTAGTGTTTACCGAACGCCGTTCGGTAGAAACTAGGGATTTTTGTAATATTAGTATTGGCATCACTGTCTGTCAGTATCAGTTATTGCTTAGAGGTTAGAAATTTTTACTAATTTTAGAGCTAATTTGTTCATTGTAAACTCAAGTAATTATAATTCAATTTACAGTTGATATGTTTGCTGTGTACAACCAATAAAAAATATGTATATACACGTAATTGAACTACCTTTAATAAATAATATTTATAGTGTAATACGTTACGATGTTATGAGACCAACTGTAAATTTCATGCGTTGAGTGCTTGGAAGTTATAGATTTTTACCAATTTTAAATCAATAATTTCATTCCAATCTGCTCAAAAAATTTTGTGTATCACACGCCCAGTAACTTTTTTTCAAGTACTCACAATTTACAAGCCTCGTTTCCGACTCGATCTGTCAAAATATGATTGCACTCTCAAAAGTACAGTTTCTAGCCTAGTAATACAAATAATTATTTTTGGCGTATATGGGCATTATCAGTACTGAAAGTATTAATTTCTTATTATATTGTTATTTTGTTTAAGTAATGGTATATATATACCCCACCTTCTCCAAAATTTGAAGCGTCAAATAAATTCTTGAAGGGCATGAAAAAATAGATACTTTTTTCCGATTTTTTCATGGCCTCCAATAATGTATTTGACGCTTCAAATTTTGGGGAAGGTGGGGTGCCGTTTCCCAGAGAATGGCCCATATATATATATATGTATATATAATTTATTTATTTAAAAATACAGAAGTTTCTATTCTATGTGACATTATTATTTTAATATAGATCAGATAGAAAAATTAGAATGATATATGTAAAAGAACTCACTGAAAGTAGAAGCACGGCTGGAAAAATATAAAAATTTCGGTTTAATTTAATTACTTCTGCTACTCTGTTTACATCCTAGCTTAATATGAATTATAGATTTAATACATTACAACAGAATCTGAAATAAAAAATAAACAATATGCTAAATTCTCATTATGAATAAGTTCTGTAATTTAATTAAAATATAATGTTTTAATAAAATTTCTCCTGCACATAACTTCAATTTATTTTTCATTACACTAACTTAGAAACGTAATTATAAAAATTACGACCAGTCCCGTCCTATTTTATTACAGGCAAAGAGCACCAACCAATTATTTTGAAATCAAGAGTACATCTACTAACAAACGTTCTCTCTATTTTCTTGCTCCACATATACACGTTCACCCTTTTTACACATATTCTTATACATACACATATATACAAAGCCCGCTAACCGCCAACACACAGGCAGCACTAGTATAGAAGCGTGCGTTTGATGGTAACGCGAAAGGTCGCTGGCAATAAATTTCCGTCCGGTTTGGAGTACGAGGAAAACAGATGGAAAAATGCAGATGGAGTGACGTGTTTCCAGATCCAGTTCCAGTTCCGGTGCATTGTGGCTTCCGGTTACTGCGCTAACGGCACTAGTGATGCTCCATGCAAGCGCTGAAATAGAGATTTATTTAATTGAGTACTCATACTCAGGATTCTAGTTTTTTTGGTAGCTGTATGTTGGTTTGCTGACCTAGTTGGAAAAATATTGGGTGTTTTTTCTGTTTATAAAAAGGTGCGTGAAAATATATGCACAGGAAACATATTGTACCTGTTAAAATTGAAAATGATGCATAAATGGATATAAAAGTACTAAATACAAAAATTATGATTGGTTTTGTTAGTTTCAAAAGAGCAGAAACTTGAATTAATTTTAAATCGTTTAGGAATTGTTCAATCAAGTATTACTTACATCCATAGCAACATTAATCGTAATTGACGTAACATTTATTATTTGGTTATCATTATCAACGGAGTATTATAAAAAATAACAGTTCTACTATTAGGGTAATTATAAATTTTTCTTACAATTTGTTTATTTTAATTTTTCTGTCTAGCGACGAGTAAAGTTAACTATAATATGCGACACGGAATGTAAATACTACAACTATTCTCGTACGGTAACATGAGCTTCAGCAGAATTTATTTCGGGCCCTCTAAATATATATATATATATATATATATATATAATTTTGTAATTTCCTGCTTCCCTAATTGTTTTAAGCAAGAAAGCTTTAAATAGAAGTTTTAGGACATAAAATTCTGCATCTAGTCCAATGAACAAAATTAATTTTTCGTGCTACGTAATATCACAAATTAGATCTGAAAATAATGAAATTATCGATAGCCATGGGATTGAAACAAAATTAACAAATGTTTGACGTTTTATATATCAAAATAAATGACATAATAAATAAATAATTTTGACAGCTTAAACGTCAAACATTTGTTTCAATCCCATGGCTATCGATAGTTTTGAGGCTATTTTCGTTATTTTCAGATCTAATTTGTGTCGTTACGAAGCATGCAAAATTAATTATGTTAATTTTGTTTATTAGATTAGATGCAGAATTTTATGTTCTAAAACTTTTATTTGAAGCTGTCTTACTTAAAATAATTAGGGAAGCAGGAAATTATAAATTTATGATTTTACATGTTAAATACCCTTATGCCAGACTCGCGGCCACCACTTGTATATATATATATATATATATTTCTATTATTTAAACTAAAAGTTTGAATCCAGGCCCTACAATTTTTGGGCCCTAGGCTATTGCCTCTTTAGCCTAGGCCAAAGTCCGCCTGTGAACTTCAACTACGCAAGCTCCGCCTCAGCTCATACCTCTTCGAATGTTATAATGTACTTACGAGTACATTCCTTGTAGCTTAAATAACTATTACTAGCAATCAGAAAGAAAAATTATTATTTTTTAAATTATTATTATTATTCTAAAAATTAGTAATGTAGATATAAGCAAAACCGGATTAAGACATTCAAAGGTATTAAGCACAAAACATTAAAGTACCCTAAACCATAGTAGATTTTAAAAATACGAGTAAATGGAATTATTATTTTTTTAAACAAACAAAAATTATGTATGTTATGAGTTAGAAATATTTCTGTTATCGGGTAGATGTGGGACAGGAAGAGAGGTCTAGGAAAACCCCACATGTACCTTTTGCGGGTTGTAGGTGGGAGCGCAACGGGTATTGGTACTTACCCTTGCCGCATCTTTGCGATGTCTTCTTGATTAATTATTGTTATCATGTTGTTCGATTAAAAGTTAAAACTTATACACACATAACCCTCTTTTAAGTAAAAGTAAAACTTTATTATACAAAAAGAATAATAAAATAAATTTAATAATACACTAAATACACCACTATCTACTATTAAAAACAGCTAACGATTAACTTCCGTTAACCATCACGGACAACTATCGACTCTTATATACGTCAACTATCACATCCAACTATCGACTGCTGCACTTTTGCGTTTGGATCGATGATCTCGGCTTATCTCCCCGTGGTGAATCATCTTTACCGAGAATCATCGGTCCACACATCGCACTGTTACGTTTATTTCGTAATTTTACGGTTGCAAGTTATTACATGATGTTAAAACTGATTCGACAACATAAATCAGCTTCAAATTTAGAACTTTTAAAAATAAAAATGTTTGTTATTATTTTTTATAATTTTTATGTGGAAAACCAAACTGGTTCAAAATATTTCGGGGCTCCACGTCGATAGATAGATACATGCGATTTCATTTGAGTTTAAGACGGTCAAATTTAGTTTTATTTTTGATGGGTGCCGCGTAATATTTTAATTTTTCTAAGAAGAATTTTATATCTACATGTTTGAGAAGTAACTATATACAATATATGTATATTAATTTACATTGTATAGTAAATACTGGTACATATGGAACATTATAAAAAAAGATGAATAAAATACAGTTATTTAAGCTACAAGGAATGTAAGTACATTATAACATTCGAGGAGGTATGAACTGAGGCGGAGTTTACGTAGCCGAAGTTCATGTTACAGTATGAGAATAATTCCGAGTCGCTTATTGAATTTTCGCGCCATCGGGGCAGCAATTAACTTCGAATAATGTTAAAATCTTTGTAAAATGTGAGCCACTTGACAGTTCAAATTTATTTTTTTGAAAGTTTTTAATAGTTAATTTTGCTTGTTACTAGACGACTAAATAACTGAAAAGTACATACATACATACATACATATCTTCACACTATATCCCATCAAATGGGGTAGCACGAACCCTGAAATCACTTATAAAACATTCACTCATTACATTCATCAAATAATCAGTCCTCGTCAAATATTATCATCCAAACGCACCACCCTCACTTTAACCACATTCATAGATCACTCCATATAAACTCATTTATTTATTACACTTGAAATAATTTATCACACAACAAACCTTCAATCACATCTATCCAATCATTCCTATTCACTTATCATTCATCTTCTTTCTTCAACGTATAAAACATATGCATAGAACATCACAAATTACTCACGCTTACTCCTAACAACGAATCTAATAACGAAACTAACAATGAATCTACAAAGATTAGAAAGATGAAAGCGATAGTCTGCACTTGTATATGAAAGAAAAGACCACACAGTGCAGTAACTGAAAATGAAACATACAGATAACAAAGGAAGGGAGTGCCGCCCTGCGCTTATTTTGAAAGTAAATTCCACACAATTGCAGTTAAACATTCAATGTAAGATCAGAAAACGAATAAAAAAGATAAGAAGCGAAGGAAGTGTCGTCTCTGAGCTTGTTTTTGAAAGTGAATTTCACAAAATTGCAGGTAAACACTCTAATGAAATTACTAAGCAACAAAACTAAAAACAAAAATCCTGTACTTTTCTGAAATCATTCGATTCATTCCGTAATTAATCTTCGGCAAACGTTCTTATCATGACAAACCATTTCAGTTTCATCTATATTCATAATTCCTTTCATACAAGCACGTTTGTTCCTCATACTCGGAAACTTTCGTTCACGCAACAATCCTTCAATCATATTCATCCACTTATTTATAAGTCGCCCACGCAATCTTTCACCCTCAATTTCACCTGTTTCACCAATCTCTCGTTCCACATACGTTCTACATGCCCAAACCATCTCAACTGACTTGTACCTACTTTTCTAACTATATTTTTCTCAATTTAACACTCATCATACACCCATGTATTCCGGACACTGAAAAGTAAATAAAAATAAATAAGCTGTTAGATAATTTTATAATTACCTTACTAGTAGGACTGTTATTTTTTACAACACTCCGTGGACAATGGTAACGAAATAATAAATCTTATAAGCCATTTACTATGATATGGACTAAGTTAAACTTACGTTACCGGTGGCGCGAAAATAATTTTAATTATCTGTTGGGTAATTCGGTCCTGGATATGAGGTAGAATGATGAAAACATTGTAGTAAAAGATATACGATTTTTTCAATAGATTGTAATACCAGAATAAGGTACAATATTGTTAAAAAGTAGCATTTATGTTGCGTACCTGAACAGGATGACGTAAACATTCTGCCATGTCGCATAAAATGAGCGTAACTTAAACGTAACGTAACAACACTTGTGGCTAGGCTAGTAAGTAGTCGCGCACACTCGAATGCATTGCAATAAAGCAAGTTGTAGTAAAAAATTCACAGACACTTTAAAACGAGTGCTTTCGGTATCCGAATTTATCTTAAAACTTTAGAGCGCTAAATTCATTTCGAAACCATAAATAACTTTAATGTTTAAAAGTTCTAGAGGAGCTCACATAACATTATTCTAGCCAATGCGAGAAACAGAAGAAACCAGAAAAAATGAATAATTCGGCACTCTGCATCCAGGAGTGAAATTTATAGTATTCGGGCGTCCCGGAGAATTACGAAACAAGCCGAAGTAGAAGTAGCCAAGTTCTCGTGAAGGCGAACAATCATAAAGTGAGTCCGTGTTATAGATGGCATTCTTTAGACGGAAATACGTCACGAACCGGTAGTACTTGACGTTAATTGTTATTCTTCAGGGAACACACAAAAGCTCACGAAAGGTATATTAAGTTTACTTTGTTGACGTGATTTCAATCACCGCACACAGAGATGTAATAAAAACTTTTATTTATTAATCATTAGTTTCACATTTTTTGCAGCCAAATTTATTGCTTCTTTCTCTGAGATATTAGCCTATAAATCTTTAATTTTTCGCTGAAATTGAATATCCTGTTTTTAAGGAAACATTTTTGCAAAGCTTCCCTGTTTCATTATTCTTTATGCTTGATATATTCAGACAAATTTAGTTACTACCGATATAATAATTTCTTCTTGGAGCACGTTCTAATTTTATTACTCCGAATTCTTTCATTCCGATTCTAATGTCATCTATTACGTTACCACTACAGCGTTGTAAATCCGACAGAGGATTCCCCTACTAGTTTCTATCTTCCACGCCTCTGCGTCGGCACCTGAAAGGTATAGATAGCCACTATCCGCTAGCTTGACCCGTCGTCTCGGTTTATTGGGAAACTTTGTTACAAACACTAGTCTAAGTCCTTCCTTAACTTTGCTCGAACATCAATAATTAAAGGACTCTTTGCTTGAGTCCTCTTGCTTCTCACAGCACTCCTCTCCTTGCTTGTTCCTTGTGAGGGAGAGGATTTACCGAAGTGCATGAGAACTTAAAACGAGACGCCGTGGGTTTTTTATTCACGGCGAAACTAAGTTTAAAACTTTTCAAGGAAATAGAAACTGGAATTTTAAATAGATATTTGGATTCGATTTATCTTTTTATTGGGAAAGTTACTTTCTTGTCGAACATTATTACAGTCATAAGGAATTTGACAAATTATTGGCTTATTTCATACTACTAAAAATATGTTTTATACTTTTTTCAGCTTCATTCCAATTTCAACTCATTTTTCTAATTTTAGTTAATTTGCAATAGGGTGATTGTAAGAAATTCCTATTTGCAAAGCTATATTAAATATGAATAGTTTTTCTTATATAAAAATTATTTGTGAAAACAGAATCGTGATAATCCCTATAAATAAAGAATCGTAGCCCAGTGGACAAAAACCAAAGTAAAACTTGCGTTTGCTAATTAACAAGCAAAAAGTCGTGTGTTCAAATCTCGCTTATTTCTACTTATATTAAAAATAAAAGATTGTGTCTAAGTTATTCGGATTCCACTATAAGCTGTAGGTTCCCTGTACTGTAATTGGGATTAAGTTCATGTTGTGCAGAGTAACAAATAAATAAATAAATTATAAATTATTTTAAAATGTATAAATTATCAAATAAATCAAGTGACTAAATATGACCCTCTATGTGATAGGTCATGCTGCAGTAGCGCACCAAGTGAGTAAAATTTGTACATACTAGCTTGAATTTTTGAACAAACGTCAAGTAACAGAAAACAGTTTTGATATATTTAGAAGGTAAAAATATAAGAACTACGAGTATGAAGGATTACTCTATAGTGCCTACGTGCAAAAATACTGCGGCCAATAACTCGAGCAAGATATTTATAAAAGTGTCATCAGACCTTATAAAAAAAAATGATTGCAAGCGGTAAAAAGATCTAATTATTCGATTAAATAGTAGAGCTAATGATTTCATTATTTACATTTCTTAATAAATTAAGTTTCAACCCCTTCAATACAAAAATGTTGATGTTTGTAACCATTTTTGTTTATATTCCTGAGCAGCTTCCTACTGATTGCCGTACATGAGCGCCATGACCAATGACGTCATAAAAGTGAGGAATAGTTTTCTGCAAACGATTTTGGCGCTTTTATTTTTAGTATAATATTTTAAAAACTATGAAGTAAAAATATATATATTTTCAATAGTGTTCATAACATGCTATATCCTTTCTATTAAAATGACTTTTTAAAAATGTGCAACTCTCCTATTTAGTTATTTTACAAGCCAAAATATTCTGTTTTGCTTCTCACAAAATTTCGTATCTCTTGTAATGAATTTTTTGAGAGTAAATGCACAAATTGAATGGATTTTTTCAAATATCCAATGAAATGTCAGAAAGCGTTTCGAACATTAAATATTTGACTCTAAATTTCAATTTTAGTGGTAATGAAACACGTACAAACCGCACACTTTACAAACACACACATATATATATACCAATCGAATACGGGTTACAGCGTTCGATAGGATCGGAATTAATGATCGTAATTACAAATGAAATTGTTTTTTAAAGCTCGTATATCAGTGGTGTTGTCGTTTAATCAATATCGCTGCATGTTCTCGTTTGATTTAAGATGATTTATAAATTCAGAGAGCAAATTCCTTACCTGCTCATGTAAAAGAGAAATAATTAGGTTACTACGTTACCAAATTAACTTACAATTTTTTTGATGTTGTTTGTATGTCGCCCTTGGAATGAATGAGTGATATTATAAAAAAATTAATGAAAATTGAAGTCAAGTTTTTAATTTATTTCATATCTCTTCAATAAATCTGTCATGTGGAAAATACACATTTTTTATTTCAAAGAGGAAATTTATTTCGATGTGATACAATTTATATTTTATAACACAATAATTTTTTTTACAGTCGGTATTTTATAATAAAAAAGTACTTTTAGGTTTTACAGTTAATATTCATTCGTAATTAATAATTAAATATTTTAAAAAATATATGAAAGACATAAAGTTATTAACAAATATATAATTTTAATTTATTTGTTACTCTCTATTACAGGAACTTAATCCCATTTACAATACTACTATAGAGGCCTAAGCTTACAGTAGAATCCGAACCATTCGAATACACTTTTTTTTAATGTTGAAATCTGCAGATTTACATAATCATAAAACCTCGATTTAATCGTATCTCTATTTTGTCCATTGAGCTAGAATGTTTCCAAGGTTACTGCTATTAAGAAATGATGTTAATATATATATAGATTAAAATATTAAAAACAAATTAAAACCTCTTGTCTGTAAATAATGATAAATATGTATTTTTTTGTGATAAAAATAAAATTTATATTTACTATAATTAGGCTTGCCACATCTCCAGGTTTCAGTGAGTTATCTCCGGGCTCCGGGTTTAATTATTATTTCTCCGGGTTGTGTAAATTGAATATGTAGTGTTATGTAGTTAGTAGTCCAGGACAAATCTGTCTCACATTCGGAATCTTCTACGCCGCTAAATTATTAAATTTTTTTCTTTGATAATCTTCTACATCTTACTGTTATCTAGTTTAATTTCTGTCACTAAATCTTCCAATTTCTTGATTCTGTCCTCATGATTTTAAGGAAGAATTTATACAATTAATTTCGGTTCTAATAGTTGATATATCATCTTGTATCAGATCAAATTTTTTTTAATTGTATCAAGTTTTCAGATGGCTAGCACAGTGGTATGAAGTCGGCCTGTGGATCCTGAGGTCCCTGGTTCGATTCCCACAGCCGACAAATTTTCATAATTTGAAAAAGCTATCCCTGTGGCTCCTCCACCACTAACATGTTTGGGGGCCGTGATTTGACGACTGGTAACCGCACTTCACGCGCAAAATATATCACTTACCGAGATCTGCTTTAGCAGAGTGCCACACCCAGCAATGGGTAGAAGGCGTGATGATATATATATATATATATAAGTTTTCAGAAATAGAGATAGTTTTAGGTGAGGGGATGCCTTCTGTTGCATGTGATTATCTTCAATTTTGTCAATATTGTTACAGTTTAATCGTATATATGACGTTGAATACACTAATCTTATTGTTACAGTAGATTTATCACTTCCAATCTTGTTTTACTTTATTTAATATGTAATTATTTTACCATGATAACAAGAACACTTGTCTTTAACAAAACAATGTAACCCTTCTTTTATCAAATATGGTAACAATAATAAAATTGCAGGATCTTCTTTAAAAAAATAGTCATCGTCTCCGGGCGAGACTTAGTTCTGAGGTGGTAACCCTAACTATAATGTGTAAAAATATTCTAATTTTATTTATATTATACATGATAGCAAAATTAAGCCCGTGTTGGTATTTATAAAAAAGAGCAATTTTCAGCATAACTAATGAACACAAATAAGTTTTGCATTTAATATGTCATTCTCGAACATCAGTAACTATAATGTCAGTGTCAGTATTACATTATCGTAAACTTCTCAAAATATACCGGGCGTTACAAAACACTGCGCTGTTCAACAGTCGGGCACACAATGGGTGACAAAACCTGCAGCGACGCATAAGAACAACCGAACACCCATTTCTAATTATTTCGCATTACACCGCTCTAAACTTTGGCCATCAAAGTTGGGGGGCTTTTGATAATGGCGCGTGCAACGCCGGTATTTGTCTTTGACATTGAACGTGCGGAATCCACGCTCATTATAGCAGGAATTACGTCACATCACTTCCGCTCGCGCTTCACTCCCTTGATTGAATCCACGAGAACCCTCCGCCCCCCTGGCGCCTCATTTCCTCTTCTTGCCTTTGATTTGGCAAATTGCGCGACTTGTCGAGCCTGGTTAGTCGCGAGAAGTGAAATCGGATTTCTAAAGATTTCGTTTTGAAAATTATTTCCGCTGTGCTTAAATATAATTAGAACAAAATGGATTATGAGTTTAATTGTGGTCCGGATTATAATGCCTTTTAGTTCGGAAACCACTTTGTACCAATTTTTGCTGGAATCACAGGGATTTGGAAACAATTTTGTTAGCGTAATTAAATTGATTCAAGAATTGTTTGTCAAAGTTTAATTGCAAATTTATTTCATTTTCTTTGACCTAAATCATTTACAAAGTAACATTTTAAATTTATAGTCTGTTATAAATATAAATTTCGAATTATCTAATTATTTATTTACTTAATTTTAATCTATTTATTTGTAGATAAAATGTGTTCTCTTGGCTGCAGATAAATTGAACTTTTATCGGAAAATAAAATATATAAATAGAACTCAATACTACTCAAATAAATTTACTGGAAGTGTACCTTAGCGCAAGGGTATATCAATTTAAGGAAGTAAACGTTAATCTAAAATGTCGTCTTTTTCTTTCGGTTGACATTAACTCACTATAAATTTGTTATATATCGAAGTTTGAGACTTTTATCAAGTTAGAGTACTTTTCGTTCATATCCTTCGCGAACATCTATTTACTTTTACTTTATAACTAAATTAAAATCGTTTTAAAACTTTTAAATATCTCCAAAGCAAATTCCAAGATTCATGAGCATGGCGTTAACGTAAAATCTCAAAGTAGGTATATATTAAAAATTTTAAATCAAACGCGACACGTATATATCGCAGATAAACTCGATGTCTCATCATAAAGTCTGCGAGCAAAGTTTAATTAGACCGTACATCACAGGAGCATCCGACAAGGATAGAGCTACATAACTTTATTAAGCAGGAAGTGTGAAAGACAGAGAACGTTAGTTCAGGAGTCTGTCGTAGGTGGCGCGTGAGTCGCCATGTTGTTCTTAATCACTTCCTGCTGTCATTGTTAGCGGTGACAGTAAGTGATATATCAAAGAAGAGACTTTTTGTTGAATTTACGCAAGGGAGAACGATTTTGTTACTTGTGCTTTCGGGATTTTTGACGGCTGTAAGTGGCAAGTTTTTGCACGTGCCAGAGTTTCGAAGAAAATTTTAGGTTAGGATTTATTGAGGCCGGGATAATGTAGTCGTTATCATGAGTGATAAAGTATAGCGTAAGGAGTTCAAATGTTATCTTTTATGTTATGTGCTGTCGAGGAATTGAGCCTGCGTTATATATTGTTGTTTGCTGGATACTTGCCAGAAATAGTAAAGATTTTTCGAAATATGTGCCATTAGGGCAAAAAACACTAATATGTTTGATTGAAGTATCTCACATTACATAATAATATAACAACTAGATAGGCACATAAGTATGTTTCTAGGACACTGTGGTGTTGGACAAATGACATAAAAATAAATTTCTAGCTATCGTAGCTTCTCTAAGTATATTAAAACAGAAAGAATAGAACAGAAATTGTGGATCACGGATGTCCAATTCAAATCGTAATCCTCGACAAATTTTTACTATCGAAACTTTGGCGAACTAAATTGAATTAAATAATTTTATTACTTTGCGTGGTTTTTATTCTTATTTATTTATTTATTATACTCCGTACAACAGGAACTTAATCCCAATTACAGGACAGGGTTCGGCTTCACTGAGCCACTCTGGTAGTTCGTATATTTTTATTTTTATTTGAATTCGGATCTTCGGATTTGGAAACCGTAACGCTAACTACATCACCGACCGTATTGGCGAACAAAGTACCTATATTGCACAATTATTATTATTCAGTCAGTACCTACATGAAGCTAAAATCACAGTCTCATACTGTAATAACATAAAATTAAAAATTAATTATAAAATGCGAAATATACATTAATGCAATTTATGTTTTCTTGATTTTTCTTTGAAATGACATTACAATCAATGGATTTCAAAATCTCTTTCTCTATATTTAATATGGCTAATGATTGCAATCGCTCTTGGGACATGGTCGGGCGTAGTAAATTTTTTACTCTTTTTAAGCATGAAAATGATCGTTCAGCGGATGCATTTGATAAAGGATGCATTAAATATATTTGTAGGAGACTCATTATATTTGGAAATGTTGCTTGTAATCTATTTTTAATAATCAATATATATTTTTCTTGAACTGAGGGATTGTGTGGAGTAGCCTATGCACTTTGCGCTATTGGACGATGCTACGTACTACTGTTACTGCCACAACGCGACTACACAGTGCTGCCACATGTACTTACGTATAATATATACCTAAAATACAAAACAATTAATTGCGGAAAATAGTATTTATAACATTAAATTTTTATTTTGCCAAGTAATTGTATATGAATTTTTTTATATATAAAAATTCTAATTTTTATGAGGTCGAATTTTTATGAGGCCGGTAAAAATCGGAGGCCTGAGGCGGTCGCCTCACCCGCCTTATGGCAAAACCGGCCCTGCATAAAAATTAAATTAAAAGGTACGTACATAAAACTAAAATATAAATAAAAATATGTCAAACTATTTACTGATTGATATTTCTTCCGAAATTTATAATTTTTTTCAGCAATTAATTTATCAATAATATTTTACAGGCAGATTCATAAACCGGATTAGCCATTAACCATTTTTTATTTAATTTTTAACTCTCGTTCCAATGTACGAAATAAGTTTATTTTAACATGAGATAAAAAGAGAGTTAATTAGCATCAAATTTAGTTCATTCCTTCAATCTGTTTTAATTTGAAACAGAGTTATAGATAATATTAAAAACGGTGTTAGCGCTAATCCGTTTTATGAATCTGCCTAAATATTAGAATTTTTTTTATAGTAATACTTATCCCAAAGAATAATTGATTAGTTCTCGGTAAGTGATATATTTATGTGCGTGAAGTGCAGTTACCTGAAGGCTGGTAATAACTGCTCTCAAAGATATTTGTGGAGTCACAGGGGTAATTAAAATGTGGTAAAAATTGTGTGTTTGCTTTAGAAATCGAACCAGGTTCTTACATCCATAGTTCGACTCGATACCACTCAGCCACCTATCCTATACTTATAATAGTTTATTTACGATATTATTAATTTTAATACTGTTTAAGTATATTTAGAATTTTGGGCGTGTATTATGTTGACACCTCAATTGTAGATGATGTGTTAGTACATACATTTAATTTGTCTTATTTAGTTAAGATCAAGTATGAAATAAGTATCTTTAACGATAAACATTTTTTTGCATTATTGTTATTATTATTATTTATTTATCTCTTTTTGTACAACAAAATATACAGGTGAGTTAGAGAAAAAGCAGAAAAAAACACAGTGTTACAATAATTTTAATTGATAACAAAATCTAATTGATAAAATTCAGATATTTTGTACAATGCTAAGTTTAACCATATATTTTTAATATATATTTTAAATTTACACATATTTATTTCAGGTATTTCGTGATGCAGATGATTGTAAAATTTGATACCATTAGTTTCGAAAGATGTTATGTTCTTCTTGATATAAATCAAACAATGTAAAATCTAAAAATATAGAAGTGTCTACTCGTCGAAGACATATTATTAATGCAGTTTCTTGGAGTTCAGATATTCTATTGTTGTCACAGGAATTATTCCAAAGTTTAATACCGTAACTTATTATAAACTGAAAATGAGCGTAATAAACTAATTCAGATACTTCATATGAAATCATAGGAACTAAATGTCTTAACACAAAAATGATTTTGTTTAATGAGTTAACCATTTTATATACATGAATTTTTCAAATGTTACTAGAATTTAAGTAAAATTCTAGATATTTAACAGCACCCTAGTGAATCAGAAATCTATTTGTGGAAAATATCAAATGCTAGTTTTTCTATTGTATTTGTTTTAATCTGTCACTAAGTAAATATACTTTTTACAAATTTTCAATAATATTACAAGAGAAAAGTTGTTGCGAAGCAATAATCATGAGAACACGTAAGACTCGAGTGGCTGTTGCCAAATTGCAAAAAGTTTCAGAAAGAAATTCGAGAATTATTTCTTATTTATAGAACTCTCGAGTAATATTTAATAGAGTATTTTTGTGGTTCACAAATTTAATTCAAACAGAGGACTTTTGTTTTACGCGTTGACAATTTTTAATAATTATTTGACTACCTATCTCAAATATGTTAAATAAACCATAACTACAGTGATTATTCTCGGAAATAATTACGAAAGCTATATATGCACCTCAATGATAGAGTGGTTAAGGCGCACATACATGACAATGAATAAAATATTTTAGTGATTTTTATAAAACCTCAGAAATATGTGAACCTATTTTAATGTATAATTTAATTAGCTTCAATTTTTAAATAAAATTTTGCAAAGTAAAAAGAAATGTAGTAAACAATGGTAGCGAATATTCGGTAGCCATATTCATCGTCTGTAGCACAAGTTTTATGGGATACTTAATACTCGTAGTATGTAACAGATAGGTACTCGTATCTACGTTATGAAGCGTACTACAATGTGTAATAAAAGCTATTATGTATTGAACTATGTACATACAACGTTGTTGTAAATTATTTATTATACTTATATGATAATTGAAATAATATTTTCAATTTATTTTAAGAAGTGGTTACATAATATTTATAAAATGTGTTTCACTCCATTAGTGATATGATTTCTTTCAAAAGAAAATGAACTGAAACTAGTTGTTCATAGAAGTTCCAGTGAAGTTGGCGGGTTTCTTGTAATCAATAGCTCATAATTCCTCACCGCAGGTCACATGCCTGGCATGCCTGTGTGCAAGGACAAGGCGGTTATTAATTTAGTCGTGCGGTTCAGGTGGAGTAACCTCCACCACAAGCCAGCCAGTCGCACCTAACGCTTGTTACCCCGCCAAGACAATAGAATGTCGTATGAAAAATTAACCGCACGCTGACTTCATCCTTTGCTCATATTTATCTTCATTTTACAACATTTAGAATAAATGAAAATCGATTATCTCGCTAGCTCTATTCTGCTTCATTATTATCACGGAAAGTTTATCTACTTTATCAGGAAAATTTCAGTATAATAACCTTATAATTGCTATTAGTATTAGTCACAGGTAATTGTAGCTCAGTGGATAAAAGCGAGGTAAAACTTGCCTTTCTTAATTAGCAAGCAAGAGGTCGTGCGTTCAAACCTCACTGACTTCTACTTATATCAAAAAAATACTATTGTGTCTGAGTGGTTCGGATTCCACTATAAGCTGTAGGCCCCCTGTACTGTAATTGAGATTTACTTCCTGTTGTACAGAGTAATACATAAATAAATAAATAAATTAGTAAAGAAATCATATGTTATGTTATAATATTTAATTGTTAATCGAAATAAACATGATGAGCATCACCTTATACTGGAGTTATGTGGTAAGACTGTGACTATTTCCCTGTCAACAGATACAAGTTAATACCATTCTAACCCTCGGGCGTTAGCCACAAAGCAGTTGGCTTATAATGTGATACAGCCAGTGAATCATGAAGGGGTGTGCGCACAGTCTAACTGCTAGATTGATCGGATTAATCCACGAACAAAGTATTGGGATTGGATTAATATACGTAGCGGCGTAAACGAACTGTACTGTGCTGGAGTAATCGAATTACAGCAGGACAATGAAGAGTTTTTGTGCTGATTAAGGATTTATTTCTAATTATTTCAGAAATTTATTTTTGCTCCATCTTGATTTATTTTATAGCAAATTTGTAAATTAAACTTTGATGATTTAAAATATGTTTTGACAGAAATTCTTAGACAAAATACCAAAATAACTTTTTAACATTAATACAACTTTACTAAATGCTGTAAACATCACAACATATCTATATAAGATTTTGGATTATATCTACTCTTCCCCTCTAATGTCCGTTCGGTAAGAGATTATAGTGTAGTTGTAGAGGAAGTATTTTATTTTGTTTCTGATTGAATGACTAAATCGTCAAAATAAAGACATGTTTACAATTTGTCACAGTGACAGCGTTTTATAATTTTATTATTTCACATTTTTGTAGATGTAGATAGCTAATATTAAAAGTTTTATAAAATTAAATTCGTTTTAATATGAGAAAATGTAATTATTAGCAACACTTTATATATAAATATATATAAACAACACAATATTATTTTCTTCACTAGGAGAGTTTTTTATATAACTAATAGTTAGAGAGCTAGGGTGCAAAATAATGTCTCATTTATTCCAGTGACAGAAATAGATTTTTTAATAGATTATGTCACGATAAACACGAAAAAAAGAAGATTAGATTTGGGAACGTGTGGCAACTATAGATGGTGTCGATGTGAAGGCGCAGATTTTAAGGGTGGTTGTTGATCCCTAAACCAGTCCACTTTCAGAGCTTCTGTCACCAACGAGCAACCAGCAATAATTTCTGTCAATAATTTTTTTGTTATGTAGTAAGTAAGTAAGTAAGTAAGTAAGTAAGTTAAGTAATAATATGTCACATGACACCATAAAAACTGCTTACTTTGACCGGTTTTGTTGTGCATGCGTCACCGACCAAAACTTCTGTCTACCATTTTTATTACTTAATTATACCAAAGTTTATAATTTAAACTGAAAATTAGCCTGTAAAAAATATGTTAACAACTACCCTTAAAATCTGCGCATTAACACCGACGCCGTCTATAGTGACCACCCGTTCCCAAATCGAATTTTATTTTTTTCATGTTTATCATGACATAATCTATTAAAAAATCTATTTCTGTCACTGGAATAAATGAGACATCATTTTGCACCCTACTTCTCTAACTATAAATGTACATCGTCAGTAGTACACTAACAAATTTAAAACTGGCACGAGTATTTATACTATTGCAGGTAATAATTCTTAGAAGCAAGTAACGGGAATGTTTAATAACAATACAAGGATACATTTTACAGTAATCGTCCAAGTGCTGCGGTTTAAACTATATTATTTGTACGTCTTATGTAACAAATTTCAATAACGTATTATCCAAAGGAGACACATCAAAATTTAGCAATTTATGTTTGTTCTTTTTCATGTAAATGGATTCCAACATATTTAAATTTCACTTATCACTACAATATTTCAGTAGTTGGAGGTTACTTATTGAAAAGCTATGTCCTGTATCATGTGTATGAGATGCCAACGCTGATGTAAATATGTTTTTACATCGTACATATGTTCCTTGAATCTTTTGGTAGTGTTTCGTTTTGTTTGACCTACATAAAAATGGAAGCACATAGCTCTAAACTAAATATTGAATATATTTGTCAGAGAGTAACTGTTGTAATAGATAAGAATTTATCTTTACCACTGATTACTGACATGCTGAAGATGGATAATAAATAATGAAAGATACAGTTGGCAGTAATATATATTTTATTAAATCAACATCAACAATATTAATATAAAACATAAGACAACGAACTAAATAAACAACAAAATATAAATGAATAATATCATATTCTAGGGTTAGACTCCGTTTGTTGGTACTCGGTGAAATATGATGAATGAGGAAAAGAAGAAAGTACTTTCACATAATTTAATAGCAAATTCTTTATTGCAATTTTGGCGTTGCTGCCATCATCAGAAGAGTACAAGAATTTCTTCTGGTGATGGCAACAACGCCGAAATTGCAATAAAGAGTTTGTTATTAAGTTATTAAGTTTTGTGAAACATACCGAGCAACTTTTTTCTTTTCCTTACTACCGATTATTTAAAAATTATCTTATATCCTCTAACTACGGCATATACGAGAGTGAAACTCCGATTTGGTTGAGATTCGAGTCTACCGGTCGGTAATTGTGTATGCCGTAAAAAACCACAATACTTGGCGTTTAATCACACTCGGGTGCTTCACGCTTTTACACCTCAAATGTAGTTCTGACTAAATAAGAAACTCTGATATCGCTTTGATAGTAACCTGAGGTCGTCGCACAGATTGAGTTTTGAATCAAAAATGAACTTGTCACATACCCAGCCACTGAGGGGAACAAGCCAGCTTAAAAAGATGCTTGTTTCAAGCTCGGATAAATAAGAAAGGGTTAGCGGACGGAAAATAAATGCCATAATCAAATAAACACCTACCCCATATAAACGTGGGGAAAAGGTGAAGAAGAAGAAGATTAAATGCTAAATCGCAGTAATTTCGCTGTAGTGCATCAAATGCTCTCACCTGATTCAAAATGTTTATAACATGACATGTCTTGAACACGCCATCTAATCAGTAATTCTGCATACGATTGTTTCTAACAAATTCTGTTTGTTACACTGTTGCACTAATTGTAACTGTTCGTCACCATAAAAAATAAATACACGCCTTTGGGAGTCTATAGACCCCCAAATATTCCTAGAAGGAATTTGGCGGATCGGGCGCACCGAGCCGCAGATTTTACTCTGCCGTACTGCCGGATTTCGTAGTCAGTTGTTTTTTTTTTTTTTTAAGGCGAATATGTGACTAGATTAGAGCGCCCGAGTGTGGCAAATACAAGAAGCTGTATTTTTTATTTTAACGACAAGCCACACGTTGTCGGCCGGTGGATTCGAACTGACGAACCTTGGCTCGGGTGACGTCACAGCGTGCTAAGAGATGTAACATTAGCATGCTCGGCCACCACCACCGGCGTTCGTCACCATAGTTGAATAATTTTGTTGATACTTAGTGTATGACTCATTTTTAAATAAATTTCTTCCATTCCACTTCAATATATCTAAAAATAAATAAATAAATATAAATATATCATCATGCCTTTTACCCATAATTGCCGAAGCAGATCTCGGTAAGTGAAATATTTATGAGCGTAAGTGCGGTTACCAGCCTTCAAATCACGGCCCTCAAGGATGTTAATTTTAAATTATTCCTGTGGCTCCGCCCCCTCACTTACATCTTTGAGTGCCGTGATTTGACTGCTGGTAACCGCACTTCACTCGCATAAATGTATCACTTACCGAGATCTGCTTCGGCAGAGTGCTACACCCAGTTATGGGTAAAAAGCGTGATGATATATTTATATTTATTTATTTATTTATTTTTAGATATCTTGAAGTGAATGGAAGAAATTTATTTAAATATATATATATATATATATATATATATATATATATATATATATATATATATATATATATATATATATATATATATATATATATATGACAATACGGTGGAGTGGTTAGTGTTAAAGCATTTACATTCGAAGATCCCGAGTTTCTACTCAAGCTAAAAAATATATGAACTAGGTAACAGATCAAGGTTCGATAAGTCCGATATCTGTAAGGTAATTGAGAATAAGTTCCTGTTGTACAGAGTAGCATAAATAAATGACAGAAATTTTGGAAACTAATGCTATAGTGCCAAATTGCTTTCATTCAAACTGCGTAAACTTGTCCTTGTTGTGATGTTTTGTTAGTCAGTCACAATCAAGAGCAACTACAATGCTGAGTTCTTAAGTGGGACAGAGTATAGCAAGTATTTAGGTTTATTAAAAATACGTCGCCTTTCTGATTCCGTTTACCAATTCTTAGTTTGAGTTGACACCTGGCACCCGAACTATCGATACACAAGATTGATCGAGTAGGCGTTGAAGTCCTCGCGTAATGAAGCAAGAACAGTTGATAAGATCGATCGGTTGTCGGGCGGTCACCAGCACCACGCCGAGCACACACACGCTGCATGCGTTTCCTCGCGACACGACACGACAGCGCGCCTGTGAGCGACAGAGTCAGCGAAGTGTGTAATTCCTGCCAAGGTTCGCCTCATGGAAAAGGCCCCAAGCCCGGAGACTGTTAGCCTAGTCGTAACGCGGATGACAATGTTTAAATGACATTTCTATACTACTATAATAGTAGATGATAGAAAATATTGCGGAAAGAAATTGTTTTAACCAGTGAGATAGAATAGATATATATTGGAATGGCTGTTGCCAGTATGTTTCTATTGGAAATAGGGTTGTTGATTTTTCGAATATTCGAGACTTCGAATGTTCAGATTTATTCAATTTATTGAACCTTCGAATTTGGATTCGAACTTTCCAATTTTTGAATATTCCGAATTTTCGAATTTTTGAATATACCGAATTTTCGAATTATTCGAATTTTGAATCTGGATCCTAACGTGAACACGGCATGTTGATATGAATTATTTTCAGTTATTATTAATTATTATTATTTGCCAAATTAATTCAATTTAGACTTGAAATTTCGCTACACTGTCAAAAACGTTTTAATTAAGACGTTTTTGTATCCTTTTTATTGTCATTTTAAAACGTCCGTAGCATTTAGATGGGTGGTAAGAGAATAGATGTCTTAATTAAGACGCCGAACCTTGCAGAGTTTTTGTACGATACTTCGCCGAGTTTATTATTTAATTTGTGCCCGACTTTTCGAGAATTATGCGGGAGCATGTTTGGAGATGACAGATGGCGTTAATTCAGTTGCAAAAAATTCGAGAATTCGAAGCTTCGAAAAATTCGAAAATTCGTAAATTCGAAGCTTCAGAAAATTCGAAGCTTCGAAGTTTTTTTGACGAAGGTTAAAACATTCGAATGTTCGAACGTTCAGAAATTCAAACTTCGGTGGAAATCAACGACCCTAGTAGGAAAGATTCGTACACGAATTCTCAAACGTCATTATTCGGCGGGATTAGTATTTCACTTTAATTATTGGATCTCTTTTTTATGTAAGTTTGACAGGTAAATAATTTATTTATAAATTTTTCTTTTTTAAAACTTTCACGCGGTGTATAATATGTAGGTTATGAATAATTTTACAAACAACACAAAATATTTTATATATTTTAGCAAGCGTTACCTGTTATACGACAAATATATCTTTCTGGTGATTGCACATTCAGTTCAAAATATATAATACATAAAGAATATATGAAGGGAAATAAATATAAACTATATGATACAACTTACATACATATATTTTTGAATTAATTAGTTTCGAATAAAACAATGTTTTTGCCAGACTTCAATGACAGTTTTTCTGAGCCAAAATATATTAATCTTTAACTGTAACCAAGCGCATATTCCATTTTCCATTTGAATAAGATCAAACTTATACTACACAGATTACTTATTTAGGTCGTGGTCACACTGAACGATAGAGTGCGATCAACTGAGATTGACTAAAAAACAAACATATAATATCTTATGCCTGTGGTCACATTGTGTGCATCGCTGTCGATTATTAGCGATCGCTCGCCATCGTTCAGTTTGATATATCGAATATGTTTAGCAATTTAAATTTTGGTCGACAGCAATTCATAGGGTTACTAGGTTACGATGCAATTTATTTCTCATTTTATCATCTGTCAAGTGTATGCTGGTAACATTTGTTAAAGATTTAATTGAATTTAGCAGAAATCTACTAATTAAATAATTTTGTTCGAAGTCATAAAAAAATCTTCGGCAAAAGTGCAGTATCACTGACCAATTTAAAAAAATGTAATTTTAGGTTGGTAGAATGTTGTGAATTTAAAAACTTCCTAAAAATTACTAAATAAACAAATGCTTCCAAACTGTTATTTGAAAAATATTTTCTAGGTTCAAACCTCAAGCATGATATAACGTACTATTATCAGGAAATAAAAAATAAATCTTTCTAACCTAACCAAACCTTATCTCAGTCTTTGCCATTTTAATACATTTATGACATTTATACTTCTTTGCGACGAGCTTAAAATCTCGGAAAAAGTTTAAGGATCACTGATATGTAAATGTCATTATAGTGGTGGGGGAAAATTTAAAAATTGGTCAGTGATACTGCATTTTAGCCAAATCTTCGATTACTCAAGTCCAGGATATAATAATAAATATGGTACTTTTAAAATTGACAGTTCTGACAACTCGAAACAGTGTGACCACTCATGAAAAAAATTAATCAATCGTAATTGATGCTGGTCAATCGGTCGCTGTTTATTCATACAGTGTGACCATTATCTAGTTTCACTAAATTACTTCGCTCACTTTAATTCCAGTACTAGATTTACTTATTCGGATTTAGCATACCGTAATACATCTCAATAAATGCAGCAGTTTGCTTAATTCAATTAATTTAATTATGTTACCTAATTTATCTGAACTAATTTAAGTGAACCAAGTGGCAAATGAAATATAACTTATTTGGACTAGGGTACTTTATTTCTGCTGGTCAACTTCACATATTTCTAATTGCTTAAATTTGCTTAGTTATAAAATTTAAAATAATGATAAGAAAAGAAAATATATTAGAAAGAGATAGTGATACTGCAAACTTGTAGAATATAGGTTGCGTAATGAAAAGAGATAGGAAAAACAATTAAAAAGAGAAACTGAATCCGCAAATTGAGGGTGACATACATTTGGGCAGATTTCATTTAAATCCACTCCAGTATATATCTTATTCACAAAAAATAAATAAATATGTCATCATGCATTTTACCCATTACTGGTTGTGGCACTCCGCCGTAGCAGATCTCGTTAAATATTTATGCGCGTGAATTGCGGTTACCAGTCGTCAAATCACGACCCTCCAAAGATGTTAGTGGTGAGTGAACCACAGGGGTAATTTAAATTTGGTGAAAATGTTTGTCGGCTTTGGGGATTGAACCAGGGTTCTCAGGATCCACAGACCATTACCCCATATATACATATTAATAATCTCTGGTTTGAAAAAATGTAGAGTAGGCCTGTATACAGGGTGTTTCAGGACTAGTGTAACAAATTTTAATAGCTTATTCCTTAGGTCATTTTGAATAAAAAATGTCATATAAACATAGGTCATATTCCTTTTGGTTTTTGGAGTTTCGCAAGTTATTCCTATTAAAATAAATAGCCGATATATATTTTTTATAAAGCACATTGATTTAATGTAACCTTGTCATGCCTCCTATACTGGTAACTGCATTTTATGTTCAAAAATATATCACTTACCAAAATCTGCTACGGCGGATAGACACACACAACAATAGGTAAAAAAATGGGTTATTAAAATCGATTTTTTGGGAATTCTTCAAAAATTCTTCTAATACCAAACATGACATATTTTGAAGCAGTTTTAGCTAAAACAATTGTCGATCGAAAACTTTCAATTTTGCTTATGAGTCCTTGGAACGAGAAGGAAGCATCAAGTATACATTTAAACTCGTCGGTTGAACTTAACCAGTAAATCTTATTTAACTCTATTGAAAACTACAGGATTGTGGCAATAGTATATTTTTATGTTTAATATTAGCAACATTAAAAAAAAAATTAAATTGAATTCGGCTAGAAAAAAATGGCTGAAATCGGCTGAAAATTGCAGGAGGTCGATAGATAAAAAATTGAGCGACTGATGACCAAATGAACGACATATACTCGTATAAATCCATCTAAACCAAAGTCGCATGCGTTTTCTCTTATTTTCTTTTTCTGGATATGTAGCTATTTTTGAGATAAATTCAGTTCTTGATCTGTAGCATTTTTTATTGGCAGCACATAAGAGTTCCTGTTAATAGGGTTTGCATAGAAATGCAGAACATAGTAGTTTAAACAGAATTTTAAAAATGTGCGGTAATTGGTTCTCTTGTACATTTTAGAACAAAAGTATTGAATTAAATTTTATACTAAATTAAATTTTACGTTTAAAAACTTTAAACTTATTATACTAGCATATATGTAGTACTAGATATTTGAAAAATAAAATGTGACATTTTTGTTAAAAATTAGATAGATGTGAAAATAAAATAAAAATAAACAAATAAAACAAAATCTCATACTGACAGTTCAATTAAACAATTAAGGATTTCTTGACTGAGCTATCAAAAAGAGATTTTGTTTAATTCGTTTTTTTTTATGGCTATCTAAATTTTGAGATTTGGACAAAAATGTAACAATTTATTTTTCAAAAATCTACTACTAACATGTTAGTACAACAAATTTAAACTTTTTACACGTAAAATTTAATTTGAAACAATATTTTTTCCATACATTTTTTCTAAAATGTACAGAAGAGCTAATTTCCGCACATATTGTAAATCCTGTGTTCAACTCCTATGTTCCGCATTTTTGTGTACATTCTGTATAAGTTTAATATAAGAAATTTATTTTTTTTACAAATCAAAACTCTCTGGCAAATAGTTATGGTTGATATCATATTACATACATATGAAAATTTCATACCTCTCCAATCATCTACTACAAATTATATTTTTTAATGCAAAAAAAATAAAGACATTAATGAAAATAGTTCGAAAAATCGCCTACTAACTACAATTTTTTGTAACAATTATTCCATGACAACACTTTGTTATAAAAAATTAAAACTTAGTATGTGTTTTTATTATAAGTAATAGCACCAGATTTTATCAATATTCAGTCGAACCTTATAACTCGAACCTCCACAACTCGAACCTCCACAACTCGAACCTCCACAACTCGAAATTCTCCTTAAGTCGAAGTTGACTGTTGTTCCCTGTACAGTTTATATACGAGTAATTGGCATTTATTTTTATCGCCCTAACTGTAATTTGTGTAACTCGAAAAATCTTTTTAATTCGAAACCATTAACGCGTCCCAGTAGCATAGTTTTCTCCATAAGTCGAATTTTTACGGTAAAAATGAACTCTTTCGGCACAATATTTGCACGTTATTTTCATGTATGGTCGCGAAGATTCATCTAGTTTTGTTTCACAACGCACGACGCATGCAGTCTGCAATCAACGTTATTTTTTAGAGAGTTCCCGACGAGCGACAAGATCTACCTTTGTACTGATTTTTTGTTAGTATAGAGTATATATTTCCTGGTTCAGAGTGTACATTGTTGGTAAAATGTCCCCGCCACATTTTAAAATGTTTAGAATTATGTATTTTTTAATCAATAAAACATCTGTGTAATAGGTATGTTTTTTATCCAACACCGATTCATAATAAGCCTGTTACTATAGTTATTTGAAATAAATAATAGCTGTATTCCATTTGCCACTTGGTTCACTTAAATCAGTTCAGATAAATTTGACAATATGACTAAATGAACTGAATTAAGCAAACTGATACACTTATTGGTGTGAGTTACTTCAAAGTAAATTAGAATTAGTAATTCTAGTATTGGAAATGAATTCTGGGAAGTTATCCAGCGAAATAAATATGTGGTTCAGTAAATGTAAGTTATATCTGATCCAAATGGCAAATGGAATACGCCTAATGTCCATCATTAGTCACTCAGAGAGAACAATAACCATTCCATGGGTACTTTGTAATTTCTGTATTTTATTAATATCATATCAAATGTTTTGTTAGTGTCAAACAATAAACGAACATATAAAAACAATTTAAGACGGTTCAAAAGAGGTATTGGATAAAACGTTGTATTGGATTCGTGTGGAACGCATACTAGTCCTTCAAGAAAAAAAAAATTTTCTTTCGTGACATCGTCACTAATATATTACATTCCACACTAGTCCCTTGATATTCGAGTTATAGAGGTTCGACTGTATTTTTGTTTTCCATGATTTTTTTTTACTTCGCAACAAACACGAATGCAAACGTAGTAAAATCTTAATCCGTAGGACGAGGAATTTTATCTAATGTCAGTTTGCTCGAGTGATTTTATTGCCAGCAAAAAATAGTCCTTGCAAACAAAAATGTATCTAGAAAAAATGTGAGATCTGAGATTTTGTGTCAAGTTGATAGCATGTAAACACAGTTATTTGGTGAGAAATTTTACTTTAGTAGCGGTATTTTATCAAAGAAAATACCATAAAAGCTTTTTATTTTATCGGTTAAACTTTTATTTACAACGAACACTTGATTGCTTGGTAACGGACAAGCGCAGATGATATAAAAATTCACGACATCGAAGGTGGAGCGTTTTTGTTTAATGTCATTTACTCGGATCTACGTTACCTCAAAAGAAACAAATGTGAGTTAAGAAAATCAAAGTTTAACCCGATGAAAACAAAAAGCTCGAATGGTATTTGTTAAAATAATTTCATGAATAGAATAAAATCAGTAATTATTTTAACTTTATTAGAATATATAATATAAACAATTAAATATTTTAAACACTACTTAAATGTACAACTGTTGAAAGCACAATTATTATACAATTTATCATGAATCATTGAATTAATTTGACTATTGAATTCTAATTTTTTTTTCAAAACAAAATACTTAAAATTTTGTCCCAATTGCATGTATTGGTTTTATTGTGTTTCTTGGTGTATTTTTTTTCTTATTCATTAATGCAATGATTTTTTTGACGTTTATATTTATTTTATTGTGAAAAATTTGAAGTTTTTATGAAAATTCGCTTATTTTAAGATTACTGTATACCTGATGAAAGTAAACATAGTTTATCGCTGTAAAACTTTTGCCTTCCTCGTTTTATCGCTGGGAAACTAGCAAACTTGATATCACATGAAATTTTTATACATGAGTTAAAATAATCGTTATAAAACTGTGCTTACTGGTTGAATTTTCAAATGTTTTTGCTTTATGATTAGTTGAAAATAGGCCATCTAAATGTTTTAATTAATGTTTTTGTGGAAGTGAAATGGAGTAATCCGAATTAAATAACATGTATTGATGGATCCATTGAAAATATTTTGATAAATATTACTTTTAATTTCCAATAGTTATTAAAAATCAGACAGTCGTAATGACAGCTGATGTTTCCATTGCATATTACTATTACACCCTTTTCTGTTTGTTGCATTTATTGATCTCTGTATATTTTACTATAGGGTAGATAGCTCAGTGGTATCATGTAGGCATGTGGTTTAGAGAACCTGAGTTCTATTTTCACAGCCAGCAAACTTTGCTTCATAGATTACCTATATGGCTTCTCCACCACCAATAACTTTGGCGGCCACAATTTTACGGCTGGTAACCGCACTTTACTTGTAAAAAAATATATTACCTATCGAGGTCTACTAGGGCAGGGTGCCATGTCCAGCAATGGGTAAAAGGCGTGATAGTATATTTATTTATTTATACAAAGTTTACTATAAATATAGTAAGTAGCCAGGCACATTAGTGTATATTTTTATTCTAATTCTATAATTGATGAAAATTAAACTGCTTGCTGGTCAAATAGAATACGAAATTTTATATTCAATAATAATATAAAATGAAATCCATAAATATGAATTATTGGTATCCGGAAGTTCTGATTCCTAACATAGGAAACTAACAGAGTAAGTGGATGGTGAAACATCACTAAAATATTCTCTGCGTCTTTGCCTTGAGCTTCTTGTAACTAGTTTTAAATTTTAATTTCTTCATTACATACTTGTCATGATTTTCCAAAGTAGATACATTCATTAAAAGATTTCCGGGATTAAAACTTAAGAAGATTTTATCAACTTTGTTCCATTAACATTCTTTTAAAGAAATATGTAATTTTAATTTAAAAACTTCGCAAATCTCACGAAAAACTGAATAACTTTTGTTCGCTTGACAATGTCAGCGATGTTCCTTGTTCGTGTATCCTTCAAAAATAAGAATGTAAAATGAAACCTTTCAGCTGAAAGAAACTTCTTAGATTTCATCCAAAATATATTTACCTACTCATATTATATAGTAAGTAGGTACAGCTGACTTCATGAAATTGAATTTAATTTTCTTTTAAATGAAATCCAAGAGAGAAGGAGACAGATTACTTGCGATGTAATGAATTAATTATTTTAGGTGAAATCATTTATGATAACAACTACACGCATTTACATCCTATGAAATTCCCCTCGTTGTCCCAATTCAGCTGTTTCCTGTTTCCAACGCCAGCTCCCTACATCTGACTCCTGTGAATATATTTTTAATAACGTCAACAGCAGAGCTTCGCGTTCAACAACTCGACGTGTCGGAATGCACATGTCCCCTCGCGAGATCTCAGCACGGTTTCACACCTCGGCAGTCGGTGCTGACATCTATGAACAGAACCGTGAATCGTCACAGTAGATAGCTGTGAGAAAAGCGTGTTTACCGTGCCATTTCACTAACTTTTCACTTTATAGTTTGCGGATCTGTCTGTTCTATTTCAAAGTTGAATAAATGTCGTGTTAGTGGCAAGTTTAACGTTTCTGGAGGTGAAAATAAGGAAACAATGTTATAGAATAAAAATAGGACACGGTAGAATTTAACATTCACTGGAAACAATTCTTTGGTTAGATTATTAAAATTTCAACAACTGTAGCCATAATAGAATATAATATTCTACTTATATTTTATACTCTTATAATTTGCCTGCAGCGACAAATACTGGAAATAGTGACTGCAGCAATTGAACAATTCATATTGAATTTTTAACCGATAATCCATTCAGTATTTGTTTTTTATTTTACTGCTGTTCAAGTTTATTTTTATAATAACGGAACAATGTATATTATACTCGTATACCTATTGCTTATCACACTTCTTAATTTATGTACTGCATAATAAATGTATTGCTTATACAGCCTGGCAAACGCAACATGGATTAAATTTATAATTAAAATATGATTACCTGAATTTGGATTTGCTCAAATAGAATTAAGAATTTTCTATAACTAAAAAGAAAAAAAACTGAAAGCTTAAACAGTAACTGCAATAATAATAAAAATAACAAACAAACTTTACGATATTAATAACGTTTATGTACTTTACATTGATTGTTGACAGCTACTGTGGTTTTCAACTTTTTTTTTTAATAGAGATTTCTACTGTAGGATCAATATTCTCTTGGTAAATTATTTGGTTACGTGTATAGATTACGAGGGTAAGGTGAAAAGTTCTCGGCCTGACAATGAAAGACTGCAATTTTAAGTTAAAAAATGATTTTATTTTTCTATATACTCTCCCTTGACTTCAACACACTTAGTCCAGCGTTTCTCCGACATCAATATTCCTTCCCGGAAGTGAGAGTCTGGAAGACTGTGAAAATATTCATCTACGGCCCTCTCAACTTCTTCATTGGATGCGAAGCGTTTTCCAGAAACAAATTTCTTCAAGTTTGGGAACAGATAGAAGTCTGAGGATGTCAAATCAGGAGAATGTGGGGGTGGTCGAGCAAATCGTACCCCAAATCCTGCAGTTTTCCCATCGCCAACGCACCCTTGTATGCAGGTGCGTTGTCCTGATGAAAGATGATTTTTTTCTTCTGCAAGCCAGGCCTCTTCTTTCGAATTTTGGCATCCAGCTGGTCAAGAATGTTGGAGTAATATTCGTCTGTAATTGTTCTACCTATTTCAAAGTAATCAATTAACAGAATCCCTTTTCCATCCCAAAACAAGCTGGCCATGACTTTTTCGGCAGTTGTGATCGACTTCGTTTTCTTTGGCGCTAAACCATTGGCGTCCACCTACTACTTAGACTGCTGTTTCGTTTCTGACGTGTAGTGGTGGACCCATGTCTCATCTATGGTGACAAATCGCCGCACAAAATCGGTTGGATGCCTATTGAATCGGTCCAAACATTGCTGCGAAGATCGTTTGCGCATTTAATTTTGATCGGCATTCAGCAAATGCGGCACCCATCTTGAGCAGAGCTGTCGCATCTCTAATTCTTTGTGCAAGATGTTTCGCATCCTTTCTTTTGCTCGCATCAAGACAGGCGGTAGTTGTCGACGCCAAGATCAAGCAGCCTACGGCCGGCGACACTGACTGTCTATATTACAGTAACGAAGACTTTGAGCCAATATTCGAAAATTGTAATTCCATTTATCTTTTTATTAGCCGATAAATTAGTCACGTTAAACATATGATAATTTACTACATAACACCCTTGTTTGTATTAGATACAATTTTTGTATTAATTATTACTTTACAAGCTATTATTTCCCTATATAAGATTTTTTTCAATCAATTTTTCGTTCCTCTCGACGCATTTTGTTTGGCTTTTCGCGACTTGTCCGACTAGCGGCAGCACCTTACGCTCAGTTCGACAACTTCGGCTCTCGAGCTCGCTTCGTTGTCGATCGGAAACTGATGCAAAACCAGAAGTACAAAACTAAAATTTATTGACTTTTGACATTGCGAGTTACCAAATTTGTGTAAAATATATGTTTAAAGTTCATATGCAAGTATTTCTGTATTCAAAAATATATAATCAAGACAGGCGTTAGTTGTCGTCGCCAAGATTAAGCAGAAAACGGCGACACTGACTGTCTATATTACAGTAATATAAACTTTGAGCCAATATTCGAAAATTGCAATTCCATTTAATGTTTTATTAGCCGATAATCGTCTTTGGTATCAATTAAAAGGTCTTTTGAAGTGCTCGCGTGCAAAATTTAATACTTTTCGATCGTCAATTGTTATAGTGAAAGTGCTTCAAAACCCATCGTCTTTGGTATCAATCGAAAGGTCTTTTGTAGGGCTTACATGCAAAATTGGAATTTTATCGATTAGCAATTGTTTTAATGAAAGTACTTGGAAACCTATCGTGTTTGGTATCAAATGAAAGGTTTTTTCAAGGGCTTGCATGCAGAATTAGATTTTTTTCGATCAGCAATTGTTTTAGCGAAAGTGTTCCAAAACCTATCGTGTTTGGTATCAAATGAAAGGTCTTTTTAAAGGCTTGCATGCAAAATTGGATTTTTTTTCGATCGGCAATTGTTCTAACGAAAGTATTCCAAAACCTATCGTGTTTGGTATCAAATGAAAGATCTTTTGAAGGGCTCGCGAGCAAAATATAATACTTTTCGATTGTCAATTGTTTTAGTGCAAGTGCTTCAAAACCCATCGTCTTTGGTATCAATCGAAAGGTCTTTTGTAGGGCTTACATGCAAAATTGGAAATTTATCGATTAGCAATTGTTTTAATGAAAGTACTTGGAAACCTATCGTGTTTGGTATCAAATGAAAGGTCTTTTCAAGGGCTTGCATGCAGAATTAGAATTTTTTCGATCAGCAATTGTTTTACCGAAAGTATTCCAAAACCTATCGTGTTTGGTATCAAATGAAAGGTCTTTTTAAGGGCTTGCATGCAGAATTAGAATTTTTTCGTTCGGAAATTGTTTCAGCGAAAGTGTTCCAAAACCTATCGTGTTTGGCATCAAATTAAAGGTCTTTTTGAGGGCTTGCATGCAGAATTTAAATTTTTTCGATCAGCAATTGTTTTAGCGAAAGTGTTCCAAAACCTATCGTGTTTGGTATCAAATGAAAGGTCTTTTTAAAGGCTTGCATGCAAAATTGGATTTTTTTTCGATCGGCAATTGTTCTAACAAAAGTATTCCAAAACCTATCGTGTTTGGTATCAAATGAAAGATCTTTTGATGGGCTCGCGAGCAAAATATAATACTTTTCGATTATCAATTGTTTTAGTGCAAGTGCTTCAAAACCCATCGTCTTTGGTATCAATCGAAAGGTCTTTTGAAGGGCTTACATGCAAAATTGGAATTTTTGCGATCGGCAATTGTTTTAGCGAAAGTATTCCAAAACCTATCGTGTTTGGTATCAAATGAAAGGTCTTTTCAAGGGCTTGCATGCAGAATTACAATTTTTTTCGATCAGCAATTGTTTTACCGAAAGCGTTCCAAAACCTATCGTGTTTGGTATCAAATGAAAGGTCTTTTTGAGGGCTTGCATGCAGAATTTAAATTTTTTCGATTGGCATTTGTTTTAATGAAAGTGCTTCGAAACCTATCGTGTTTGGCATTAAATGAAAGGTCTTTTTAAGGACTTGAATGCAGAATTAGAATTTTTTCGATCGGCAATTGTTTTAGCGAAAGTGTTCCAAAACCTATCGTGTTTGGTATCAAATGAAAGATCTTTTGAAGGGCTCGCGAGCAAAATTTAATATTTTTCGATTGTCAATTGTTTTAGTGAAAGTGCTTCAAAACCCATCGTCTTTGGTATCAATCGAAAGGTCTTTTGAAGGGCTTACATGCAAAATTGGAATTTTTTCGATCGGCAATTGTTTTAGCGAAAGTGTTCCAAAACCTATCTTGTTTGGTATCAAATGAAAGGTCTTTTTAAGGGCTTGCATGCAAAATTGGATTTTTTTCGATCGGCAATTGTTTTAACGAAAGTGTTTCAAAACCTATCGTGTTTGGTATCAAATGAAAGATCTTTTGAAGGGCTCGCGAGCAAAATTTAATACTTTTCGATTGTCAATTGTTTTAATGAAAGTACTTCAAAACCTATCGTGTTTGGCATTAAATGAAAGGTCTTTTTAAGGACTTGTATGCAGAATTAAAATTTTTTCGATCGGCAATTGTTTTAGCCAAAATCTATCGTGTTTGGCATCAAATAAAAGATCTTTTTAAGGACTTGCATGCAGAATTGAAATTTTTTCGATCGGCTATTGTTTTAGCGAAAGTGTTCCAAAACCTATCGTGTTTGGCATCAAATGAAAGGTCTTTTTGAGGGCTTGCATGCAAAATTGGATTTTTTTCGATCGGCAATTGTTTTAACGAAAGTGTTCGAAAACCTATCGTGTTTGGTATCAAATGAAAGATCCTTTGAAGGGCCTGCGAGCAAAATTTAATACTTTTCGATCGTCAATTGTTTTAGTGAAAGTGCTTCAAAATCCATCGTTTTTGGTATCAATTGAAAGGTCTTTTGAAGGGCTAACATGCAAATTGGAATTTTATCGATTGGCTTTTGTTTTAATGAAAGTGCTTCGAAACATATCGTGTTTGGTATCAAATGAAAGATCTTTTGAAGAGCTCGCGTACAAAATTTAATACTTTTCGATTATCAATTGTTTTAGTGAAAGTACTCCAAAACCTATCGTATTTGGTATCAAATAAAAGATCTTTGGAAGGGCTCGCGTATAAAATTCATACTTTTCGATCGTCTATTGTTTTAATGAAAGGACATCAAAATCCATCATTTTTTGTATCAATTGAAAGGTCTTTTGAAGAGCTTTCTTGCAGAATTGGATTTCTATTTATCGGCAATTGTTTTAGTGATAGTGCTTCAAAACCTATCATATTTAGTATATATTAAAAGATTTTTAGATGGACAGCCGTGTAGAATATAAAAGTCTTAGATTCGTAATAATTCAATTTATATTGTGTCTATTGTCTTACTGAAGTTAATTCTATATCAGTGTCCGCGGAGATTAGCGTGAGGCCTGGCAAAGCCAGGCCGACCGCTAGTATTTATTATTATTCCAATACGTGATTGTAGTAATAAGAGCATTACTATACAAGAGCTTATTAATAAACAATTGGTTGTGAAAGAAAATGTAGAAGCTCAATGTTCAGAATGCATGCACTCACATAAATTACATAAAACCGAATTAGTTTCTTTTGGCACAGTATTAATTTTCCAAATTCTGTTATTTGAAAATTAAAATGGATATATTCGGAAACTAACTGATACACGTAATATTTAAAACGTTTCAATGGGAACTTATTTGATTCAAGGATATAAATAAAAAGTGCTATATTTCACCATGGTACTTCAATGGCTGAGGGACACTACACAATATGATTAAAAAAGAAAAATCAAGGATGCTTGCAAATGATTCTCACGTTGGAAAACAAACTTCGCCAAGAAACTCTAAACATGCTTATATATTTATTTTAGAACGAATTTAGATTTTTATAGAAAGATGTAATAACAATATACCAATACCAAATATCATTTATAATATAGGGTCAAACTATTGTATCAAAAAAAAAGTGATATCTTCCAAAAAAACAATTACATTGTTAAAGGTACGCCAAGATTGCGCAGATTCCTTCCCCAAAAATTGTAATATCTATATATTACAGATTTAAAAAAAAGTTATATCTAATTAAGCCAAGAAAAATATTCGAATTTAAAAAACCTTATCGAACAGTTTTAAAAATATCGGGTCAAATAAAAAAAAAATTAATTAAAAAAAACCTTGGCGACCCCAGTGTTTAAAATGTTACCAGTTTAAGTAACATTTTAAACACTGGGGTCGCCAAGGTTTTTTTTAATTAATTTTTTTTTATTTGACCCGATATTTTTAAAACTGTTCGATAAGGTTTTTTAAATTCGAATATTTTTCTTGGCTTAATTAGATATAACTTTTTTTTAAATCTGTAATATATAGATATTACAATTTTTGGGGAAGGAATCTGCGCAATCTTGGCGTACCTTTAACAATGTAATTGTTTTTTTGGAAGATTTATATTATTGTAATGACTTGGCATAAACATTTAAAATGTAAAAATGCTAAATAAAATATTATTATTATTATTATTATTATTCTACCGATATCCCTACAGCCTCAGCTATCTCACTCACCTTCACTCGCCTATCGTCCAACACGATATCATGCACTTTTTCGATGATTTCCGGTGTGGTAGCGGTTTTTGGCCGTCCTTCACGTGGGTCATCTTCGAGGGACGTGCGACCACGTTTAAATTCAGCTGTCCACTTTTTAACGGTTGATATGAAAGGAGCAGAGTCCCCGTAAACTTTTGTCAACTTCGGATGAATTTCCTTAGGGGTTAATCCATCCAAAACGAAGAATTTTATGACCGCACGATATTCAAGTTTATCCATTTTAACGCAAAACACGCAAAAGTCTACTTCAAAAATTCGTGTAAACAAACTACTTGAGACACTTGTACCCAGGCAGGAAACACAAATTTTTGCTAATTGGAACGCCATCTCTGTGTGAGGCCGAGAATTTTTCACCTTACCCTCGTAATAATAATAAATAAAATAAATAAATAAATATATGATCACGCCTTCTACCCATTACTGGGCGTGGCACTCTGCCGAAGCAGATCTCGGTATCTGATATATTTTGCGCGTAATAATAATACATAAAAATAATAATAATAATAATAAAAACAACAAACAAACTTTACGATATTAATAAAATTTATGTACATAATATGTGAGTGTAGTTATATTTCGGTATATTAGTTAATACTTTTGAGATAATTTATTATTTTGTTTGTGTTGATAGGGTAGTCTTTAGGGCCTCTTTTAATTGCCATGGAATCTTGAATTTTTCACTCTGGTTTGTGTACAGCTGGTATTCTGTGATTATGTATTGTACGTCTATCATTTTGTTGTATGTTGTACTCGTACATACGTCTGATTCGGTTTTTTTGAAAATATAGCTGTGAATGAGTCTTATCTTCTTTACCTTTTGAGTAATATTTGTTCTTTTTTGGTTCCATTGTTTATCCATTTGTAGGCGTTATTCTTAATTTGTCTCATTTTGATTGTGCTCTTTCGCCATCCTTCTTCTCTTTTGGTGGTTATTTTACTGGTATTGGTATGTCTAGGTTTGGGGAATTTGCTGTTGATTTGGCTGCTTCATCTACCTCTTCGTTGTCTGCTTTTCCTACATAGCTCGGAACTCAAACGAAAATTATACTTGAGTTATTTGCTTCTTTAATTTTATATATGAGTTTACGAATGTTGTTTGTTATTGAATTGTTTGTGTTTATGTTTCCGTCATGTTTTCTGTTTTCGAGTATTATTTCGAGGTTTTTCTCGATAACGAAAGCTTCTGCGGAGTATATGCTATACAATGTTGGAAGTTTGTACTGATGGATCGATTTTTCGGTTTTTATAGCGACTCCTATGTGGTTTTCTCTCTTGATGGCATCGGTGGATATAAAGTTGTAGCGTTTGTAGTTTTCTTGTATTTGTTTAAATAGACTTCTGTATGTTGCTTGGCTGACGTTTATTTTTTTATATTTATTGATATCTAAGTTTATTGTTGGTTGCTGTACGTATTAGGTAAATATAAGTTTAGTTCAGTTACGGAGTTCTGGGTTTTTGTAAGGATCTGATTATTTTGTTTTAGGTTTTTTGTTTTTTCAGTACCTACTGTTTAAGCATTTAATGTAACATAATTTAAGAGCCCGTCATTTTATTTTTTAATAATGTAATACATGGATTATTTAGCATGAATGTAAATAAAATTTGATGTACTCTTTAAATTTGTAAAAAAATATTTATTTAATTAGAAATTTCAAAGCTAGTATCAATTCCTCGGAAACCGGAAAATACATCACGGTTTAATATCCGCCTTGTCAATAAATCAATAAATAAGACAGATATTTGCTGGTTTAAATAAAATTAGACAACCTCCACTTACCAAGATCCGCCACACCCATTAAGATGACACTTTAGTGAATAAATTGAGGCAGAATATATTGGTTTGCGAATTGACGATTTTTTAATAAATAGTGGCACTTATGACAATTTTAAAATATATATGTGAAAGAAAAATAGATAAACAACGCGATTGTGTCCAAACTAAAAAAAAATTGTATCTATAACACTGAATATTTCGTTTTGTCAGTACAGTTTCCAACTTAAGATAATCTAATGGACATGGCCTCCTAGATATATAAAAATACTAAATATGGGGTAGATGGCTCAGTGGGATCGAGTCATCCTGTGGATTTGAGAAAACGGGTTCGATTCCCACAGCCGACAAGAAATTTTTACCCCATTAAAATTGCTCCTGTGGCTCCCCCTCCATTAATATCTTTGGGGGGCCATGATTTGACGGCTGGTAACCGCATTTCACAAGCAAAATATATCTCTTACCGAGATCTGCTACAGCAGAGTGCCACACCCAGTAATGGGTAAATGGCGTGATGATATATTTATTTATATTCATTTTATTTTTTCTAACGTGAGTAAAAAGCGTGATGCTATATGTATTTTATTTTTTTATTTAAAATTGAAATATATTAAAAATTTATATACAGTTCTTCAAAAATTATTAGTAAATAAGAAATTCTATTCCAACATCTAATAATTGACATACTATAAACGTCTCAACTTTTTTTTAATTTAACCAAAATTATAATTCTCATATTTTTGAGACCTTATTGAGCCTCTAAATCTGAATATTTATTTATACAAATAAGATAAAATAAATTCGTATATGGAAAAAAAGTAGCAAATGAAATTAGTTATATAGAGTTATGTAATATTTGCACCAAAATAAATTAACAGCAATTATCTGAAACACGATAATATGCAGTATTAAATATACTCCAATAACATGTAATCAATACCCGATCATATTTCAGTATTATTTTCACAACTCAGTATCCAATTCAAATAACAGAGATATTAATTAATCACAGATCACACATACCAACCCACCGCACTACCACATTACACATACGCTAGCGTACACAACAATAACGTACCAGTCTCATGTTTATCAATTTATCAATGTTGGATTATTCGCCAGCGGTTACCTGGCAACGGGGTCGCGCCATGAGTGCAACAAAGACACATCGGCTTCATTTATAACGGAATTTAATTACTTGGATCGTCTTGCGCGAGTGTGTCGCTACTGTCGCTGTGTCGTATGTCTTTCACACCAGACAAGATGTTGCCATCATGTTGAAATGCTTTTATGGGATGTGATCGCGGGAAAAGATTGAGATTCACATTCATTTGACTAAGTGGATACGTACTTGGCTTTTATTTACAGTGAAGTTTATTTTGACGAATATGTAACAAGACCTAAATGTTCTTAGCTTCTGTAAACAATTTAAAATAGTGATAAAAACGGAAATTTGCAAGTATTTATTTACTGATTGTGACGGTATTTGTAAGTGCTCATATTTTTCAAATAATTGCATAAAGCTGGATTTATAATGAAGTAACGTAAGACATAAAGTAAAATAAAGCAAAGTAAAAAGTAACGCAAGCAAATTACTAATTTATATTGAGAAGCAGAACTTAATACTGTTAGCCAATCAGAGGTATGTCGCAATTTATTTCCTTTCTAATAATATAACCTCAAAAACTTGCCGTTTATTTTCAGAAGATTTCCTAATTCTCCCTCCAATTGCTGTTTTTTATAAAAAAAATTAAAATCTTTTGATAACTGTCATATAGAATTTTATTGGCCTTTAAAAATTGTATTACTTCTCTGTCAATTTTTGAAAAATTTAGATCATTCAAAATGTTTGACAGTGACAGCTGATATTTCACGGTCGGTAATAGAGATTACAATCGTAGTTTAAAACGCTGACTTCTGATTGTCCAGCGGTACGAAATGTTAGGTAAAGTAACGTAGAAAGATGGAAGTTGACCATCTCTTGCATTACTTATTTTACATTACTGATTGCTTTTCTTCAATGTAAATGGTTCTACTTTAATCACAAGTTTTAACTTGTTGCCTTACCTACTGCTTTTACGTTGCTTCTTGCGTTACTTATTATAAATCCAGCTTAAGTCTCTATTACTTCTTCTTTTCTCTATTGGGACTATTTGGCTTAATCTTTTAACGTGTAAATTAATTTATTTGGACCAATGATTTCTAAGCAATAACATCCAAACAGAGCTCGGCAATAACTAGTTATTTTTTAAGTTTAGCTACAATTACTTTAGTTATAGCTGTAGCTTTGCTAAATGTGAAAAATATATAGCTATAGTTTTTAGGAATAAAATTTTACTTTTTTAAATAAATAAAATATAAATATATCATCACACCTTCTACCCATTACTGGGTGTGGCACTCTGCTGTAGCAAATCTTTTAGTTTCAATATAATGTTAAAACAACTCAAGCTACTTTGTATAGTTTAAGGCTACTTCCTGTAGCGCGAAACTACTAAATATGGGATAGGTGGCTCAATGATATCGAGTCGGACTGTGGATTTGAAAATCCGAGTTTGATTCCCAAAACCGACAAACAATTTTCACCACCCCTGTAGTTCTCCTTCACTAATATCTTTTAAGTCCCTGTTTTGAAGGCTGGTAACAAGACTTTACGCACATAAATACGAGGTCTAGCTATTAAATAACGAGACTGCTAGTGTTTTATTTAAAAAATTATTCTATAATCGAATGCTCCCCTTCAATGTACTCCCCTCCCCTCGCCAGACACCGTCCCATTCGTTTTTTCAATTGGTCAAAACAATGCTGGAAGTCTTCTTTTGTAAGAGCATTTAGGAGCTCCGCCGATTTTCGCTTCACCTCTTCCATCGACTCGAATCGGGTTCCCTTGTAAGGCAGTCTTGATCTTTGGAAACAGAAAAAAGTCACAGCTTGCTAAATCAGGCAAGTACGGCGCGTGTTCGAGCACTAGAGTGCCTCTAGCGGCTAAATACCGCTTCACAGACAGCGTGTTATGGGCAGATGCGTTATCCTGGTGCAAAATCCACGACTTGTTTTCCACAACTCCGACCGTTTCTTACGAACTCGTTCTCGCAGTGTTGCCAAAACCTTCAAATAGTAAGTTTGGTTTACAGTTTGACCCTCTGGATGTTTTCCATCAATTCAGGCTCTTCATCTAACCTCTCAAGAAAATCTGAGCAGATCTGTTGACGGACGAGCTATTGGTCAGTAGTCAATTTTTTTGGGACCAACTTCGCACAGACTTTCTTTATGTTCAATTCGTGATGTAAAATTTTTCTGACAGTTTCTTTATCGGCGTTTACAGTCTCAGCAATCATCCGAATGCTCATACTACGATTTCATTGATTTTGGTCACCGTTTGCGGAATTGAAACAGAGACAGGTCGACCTGGACGTTGGTCATCTTCGGTATTCTCTCGGCGTTCAGAAAACCGTTTATACCATTGGAAAACATGCTCACGAGATACAGAATTCTCACCATAGGCCTCTTTCAACAACTTATAGCACTCAGTTCGAGTTTTTTTGTTAATTTAACGAGAAATTTCATACTGATCCGTTGCTCGTGTTTTTCGTCACACATTGTTATCGGCACGAGAAAAAAACACGTTCGTTTCTAACCTCTATAGAAAAAAATACTACTACAGCGACAAAAACGTGTTTTCGTACCGGAATAGTAGACACTTCCAGCTATCCAACACTGCATTCGTTTCCACCCCTACCACTCTAGGACGCCTTATGCGCGCGCAGTTTCGTTATTTAATAGCCAGACCTCGTATATCACTTACCGAGATCTGCTACGGCAGAGTGTCACATCCAGTAATAGGTAAAAGGCGTGGTGATGTATTTATTTATTTCATTTTTAAAATTATTAATTTTCGTAGCTAAAAACACAGCCAAAATATATCCGTACTAAATGTATTCAAATGGCAACTTTTTTAATAATGAAATTTGTTTTTCTGGACGAATATGTATTGCAGCGCTAGTCGGTTATTAGTTAATTAGAATAATAAATTAGATCTTATTTATAAACGAGTATAATTCAATTTGAAATGAATTGAGTATTGTGAATTGTAATTCCTTTATTTTTCGTGTCCTAATTCATTATCCATGAATAAACCGACAATAGCGCTAAAATACAGACTCATCCACCAATATAAATTTCATTGATAAAAGCACTGAATACATTAATTTAGACGTCTGTATATATATTATATATATATATATATATTATCTGTGCTTAGGATTGCTTAAAAATCTTTTCAATTTAATTACAAAATAAATTTACTTTCATTGTAAAGTATTTAAATTAATAAATTCAATTTTATGGCATTTATAATATTACTCAAAAGTTCGAATGTGATTTGAATGAATATATTTTATTTACTTTGGATGTAAATTAATTTGTCGTTTATAAAATCGGCTATTATTGAAAAAAAAATTGCTTCAGAATCTAACAACTACATCAATATTAACTTTTAGATGAAGCTTCACTATATTTAACCAAATGTAGCTAGTAGTCATTTTCAATTATAAACTGTAGCTATTGCGATTTTTAAATAGGAATGGGTTCATAGTGTCGAAAATTGAAACTACGAACAGAGGTACGGTTTGCTCTTAAACTAATTACTAAGTACTTAAAAAAGAAATTAATAACAATAGAACAGAAATAAGGTAATAAAATTATTATTAGCTAATTTTATACATAAAGAACTAAGAGTAGACCTTGATTGTTCATTGTGTACATAGCTCTTTTTTCGATCTGCAAATATTTCGCAATAATTACTATAATCTATCATTTAAATTTAAAATTCCATATTGAATCGTTTAATAAGTGCTTCAGCTTTGCTTACCAGTGATTAATTTCTTAAAATAAGATAACAATCAGTGTAGTTTTTAACTAGTTTAAAGTGATAAAACACCTGTGAGACATCGCAAACGCCAAAAGTCTTGTGAAGGTCACCAACGTCAACAACTCCGCACAGTGTTACCAACTATAGCAGCAACAAAAACTGTACTCCGCTGATAATGGCCAATATAGATGAAATTGAGAGACTTTTTGATCGGAAACTTGCCCCAATCCAACAGCAAAATAATGACTTATGCTCCAAATTTGATGAATTCAATATTTCCTACAAAAACCTAACGAAAAAAATAAATAACTTGGAAAAAAACCTTGCCGAAAAAAATTCAGCCATAGAAAGACTTGAACAAAAGATTAGAGAAAGGAACCTGATCTTCTTTGGAGTATCGGAAAATCATAACGAAAACACGGAGCAGGAAATCATCAAAACGATTAAAGAAAACTTAAAGATAGATAATGTAACTTCTAACGATCTGGAAGACATCAGAAGAATTGGACATGATAAAGCAAAAATAAGACCGATTCTTGTAGAATTCAGTTAAAAAAAAATTAAAAGAGCAATTCTTTCCAATTTGTTTCACCTGAAAAGATCAAATATTCGTATTGAGCATGATTATACAAAGGAAATTATCAGGGAGAGACAGATACTAAAACCACACCTCAGCAAAGCCAGAAAAGAAGGCAACAAGGCGTTCTTGCGTAGAGATAAGCTTATAATCAATGGTGCAGCTTATTCTTCCTCAGATTTCTCTGATATGCATTACGATAACATTGAAAGCACTGGCAATAGCATCCCTAATAACAGGCTCTCTGTTTCTCTACAAGAAATGAACACAAACAGCTATGATCTCATTATTACGGAAACTGCAAACGAAACAGAAGAAAGGGAAGACACTCAATTAAATACTACAATGTACTCAACTCCTTACAGGCGCGATGGCCGAGCGTGTTAATGCACATCTCTTAACATGCTGTGACGTCATCCGAACCAAGGTTCGTCAGTTCGAATCCGCCTGTCGACTAAGTATGATTTGTCGTTAAAATAAAAAATACAGTTACTTGTATTAATCATACTCGGGCGCTATAAGCTAGTCACTTATACATATGCCTTAAAAGTAAGTAACATCGACTCAGAAAACCGGCAGTACGGCAGCGTAAAAACTGCGGCTCGGTGTGCCCGGTAGGCCCAGGCCCGATTTGGGCTGTAGTGCCATTAAAGAAGAAGAAGATGTACTCAACTCCTACAGAAGCAAAAAAGACCGCAAAGAAGTCCAAAAACAAAGATAAACTACAGCCTTATACTGTGGGCCCACTCGATCTACACTTCGGAACAAAAACAAGATCTCAATCGGTAACTAATCCCACAACAGCAAAAAACTAGAAAACTGTACAGCGGAGAATATTTCTATTATCTTTTGGAACATTCGGGGACTCAATAATTTATATAACCTAAACCAAGAGGAAGAAGCTAAACTACAAAACTATGACATCATCTGCATCTCGGAATCTTGGGCAAACTACGAAGTGATTAATTTTCCTACTTTTCTGAAGGATTATGACAGTATTCAACAAGAAGCAAAAAAAGACTGTAGCACAGGAAGAGATATTGGAGGATTAATAATTCTGCACAAAATAAACTTAATGAACACGAAGATAATAGAGAAGGAGTTGCATTGGATATTTTTAAAAATTACAACTCCCGTTGAAAATATCATTCTAGGCACAGTATATTTTTCCCCTAAATATGATTACCAGGCCGTATTAGAGTTGTTCTCAACAACTTTAGATTGTATAAAAGAAACATTTCCGCAGCATTTTCTTATTATTGGTGGCGACTATAACGCAAGAGTGGGATTATCAAACCAGGGGGACAACTCTTTATTCGCTGACACAATCCTGTCGCCTCAACGCTCAGTGCGTGATCACATGATGAATAAAAAAGGTAAAATGCTACTAGAAACTATGGAAAATTATAACTTATATATGTTAAACGGCAGAACGGCGAACGACACGCCAGCCAACTTCACCTATGCAGGGTCAGGAGGGAAGAGTACGATAGACCTTATATGGGTCAACGTGCATTGTTTCCCGCTTATAAATACCTTCAAAATATGTATGGAAATTACAGTTTCGGATCATTTTATATGTGAACTCACCCTACTGAATATTTTAAAGGCCCCAAAAGCTCAACAAATAATCAAAACTCCGCCAACAAAAAGTACAAAGTTAATATGGGATGTTGATAAAGAGGATGGGTTTAGGACAGAACTCCATTACATGGTACCAAATATCTCTTCTTATAATGCGGAACAGGCTTATGAACAATTGTTGACATCAATAAACACAGTCTCAGAAAAACTAGATATGAAAAAATCTATATCCCATCCGAAAAACATTAGTAAAAATAAACAGTGGTACACAAGCGAATGTAAAAACCTTAAACAGTTAATGAAGAGGGCCCTAAGAGAATGCAGAAAACATAACTTTCAAGAAGAATGCCTCAAAAGATTCATTCAAGCGAAAAAAATATATAAATCCCAAATATACTTAGAGAAGAATAAATATAGAGACCAAATGAAATACAGACTAATAAACACAAAAAATCAAACGGAATTCTGGAAGACAGTTAAAACACTAAGCCCAAGAAAACAGTTAAACTCTGACATAACTATTGAGGAATGGACTACTCACTTCCATGAATGGTTTAATTCACATATATACAACGAAACTAACTACATCGACGCGAGACATCCGTTCTTAGATGGCGAGATAACTACACAGGAACTAAACTACGCAATCAGCAGAAGCAAACCTAACAAAGCTCCGGGCTTAGATAATATTTTGAATGAACACATGCACAATCTTCCATATAACGCTAAGATTTATGTCAAAAACCTTTTCAATACTTTTCTAAACGAAGAACGTATTCCAAAATATCTATCAAAAATCAAACTAACAATGCTGCATAAAAAAGGAGACCGAACTAACCCAAATAACTACCGACCAATTGCCCTTGTCAGCTGTCTTCTAAAAACCTTCACTTTTATCATAAATCGCCGTTTGCAAATATGGACAGAAAGCTACGAGATACTCCCGGAAGCGCAATCAGGGTTTAGGAAAAATAGATCGTGCTTAGACAATCTGTTTGTTTTCAATACCATAATACAATCTCGCTTTCTTACTACTAAAGCTGGGACTTATGCTCTTTTCGTTGATTTTGAAAAGGCTTTTGATTCTGTGCCCCACGAAAAGCTATGGAACAAGATCTTCGCACTAGGTGTTAGAGGACGAATCACACGCCTCCTTAAAAACATATACCACGAAGCCACTATTCAAATATCGTCAAATAACTCCCTATCTGAAGAAATAAATGTAACTAAAGGTGTTCTTCAAGGCGAATCCACTAGCCCGCTATTGTTCGCAATGTTCATTTCTGATTTAGAGCAAAAACTTAAGGAAGCAAAACTTGAAGGCATATTCATCAATCATAAAAAAGATATCCTTTCGCTGCAGTATGCTGATGACTTAGTCATCTTTGCACTATCTCCTCAGGACTTACAAAGGAAACTGAATGTACTTCACGCATACTGCGACAATCTAGATCTCAAAGTAAACGCAAGCAAAACTTCAATTTTGCACTTTCATTTGGGCAGACCAAAAAGAGGCAACAGGAAATATGTATGTGGAAATCAAGAAATAGAGCATACCAAGACATACACATATCTTGGGCTAACCTTCAAAACTACTGGACGTTTCAACGATCACCTTAACAACTCTTTGCAAAAAACAAATAAATTATCTGGAGGTATAAAAAGCACTCTACTTGGGGCAAAAGTTTATAATTGGGAAACTATTAACACACTGTTTGACTCAGTGGTAACACCATCCCTCTTATATGCTGCAGAAATATGGGCTCACAACTACTATGAAGCTGTTGAAAGAGGGCAAGTCAGCTACTTCAAAAATATTCTTGGTTGGCAAAAATCAACTCCAAATTACGTGGTCCGAAGAGAAACCGGTAAAAACAAATTAGAGGTTCAAATTGTCAAACAAGCTTTAAACTGGTGGCTCAAAACTCTATTGCTACCAGAATCGAGGTATGTCAAGATGTGCTACAATAAGTTGCTATACCTCCACAACCAGAGCTCTATATCAGATGACAAGCATCAAAAGTACAACTGGTGTAGCAGTATCAAGACTATATTAGTAAAAGCTAACTTTCTTGAGCTGTGGGAGCAACAAAATTATATAGTTATAAAGCAAGAGCTTCCCAACATTTTACTTTCCTACAACAATATACTCCACAACAATGATACCATGAGAATCTCAAAGTCATCCTACAATCCCTATTTTCAAACATACTTATACAATTCTAATTTTCTAGCTCTAAACTTCCCCTATCAAGTTCTCAGAATAGTTGGCCAATTAAGGACTGCGAACTCAGAAAACTTCACGATCTCCCATAGAGGCTCACTTTACAAACTCGACCAGGACAACCTGTGCACGCTGTGCAATCTTCACGAAAAAGAAAACCTTCAACATTTCCTATTCTTCTGCCCCTTATACGATGCACCGAGACAGCATTTCCTGACGAAATACCTGGACAACGTCCCTCATCAAGAGCTTAACCAAGCCCTCCTCTCAGACATATCAACTGATGTATTATACAATATATATAACTTTATTCTCACTGCACTGAAAATCAGAACCTTTGTATTAAATGAATAAGTCATTGCTTTATACATATTTTTACATTTACATTTAACTGGCATAGCTGCTAAAACAACAATCTGTATATTTTCCAAGTCTGTAATTATTTAACCATTGTGTCTACTCATTTGTATGATTTTTATCGTTAGCAAATATATCATTATTATTATTATTATTACATAAAGAACTAATTTCTACTAAGAAAACCTACAATTTTAAATGAACCTATGACCTATACAGGCTGTTCCATTTAAGTGCGCCACCATTGCTATCTCGAAAACTATGAGAGCTTCAAGGTTAGTTAAATTAGCAAAGAAATGCCGTTTTCTAAGTGTATTGCAAAATTATCAATAATTTTTTTTCGACCAGTGGTTCTCAAAATACGGGCTGCAACTTTCTAATTTTAAATGGGAACCTATATTTTTTATTTGTTTATTCAGTATTTTTTTCTGAATTCAACGACTACAATGTTCAAATCGCATAGAATCAACGTGCTATGACAGAAACAAATGAATAAATCATAACATTTGTGTTTGTTTGATTCATTATTATACATCAATGCAATTATTTTGTAAAAAAATATATAAATAAATTGTATTATTTATTTTCTTCTGCCATAGCACACTGATTCCTGTGCGATTTTAATTAAATTAATGTAAATTTTTGTCAAAAATTAGTCGTTAAATTCAGAAAATATAATGAATCGAGCAAGCAAATAAAAAAATAGATTCCCATTTAAAATAAAAAAGTTGTGTCCCGTATTTTGAGAACAAATTGTCAAAAAAAAAAATTTTACTCATTGTAAAATGGTGGTTCGTTGCTAATTTAACCAATCTCGTAGCTCTTATAGTTCTCGAGATAGCAATGGCGGGACACTTAAATAGAACACCCTGTATACTTAAATTTGTATCGTATAGTACACTAAAATTGCGACTGACTAAATAAATGTACCGTCAACGTTTACATGGTAAATAAAAAGGATTGAAAGAGTATCAAACATTGTTTTTATCTTCCTCCGAGGTTTCATTAACCCGTAATATAGATATAAAATGAACCAATCGCAGCTCATTGTGAAAATTCATTTGAAAGTTTAAATTGTCAATGCCAATTGCGACTTTTCTAAGCAGTAGCATCCAATATAACAGTTAGTCATAATTTTGAAAGAATGGACAATTTTGTTTCAGAGCTACCGAAAATTCAAGTAATCTACGAAACTACCGAATTTTCTACCGAAAATTAGAATTAAAAATAATAAATATAAGCACAATATCTTTAGTTTCTACTGCGCTGTGTACTGATAACAAAAACTAGACATGTTCCCTATCTCAGCAATGTACAACATAAATAGTTTACGACAATACCGACTGGCACTTTTTTTTATCTGGCTCTTGTCAAATGTCAAGCCAAAGCCATCTTAAATGTAACAACAATCAGGAAATCACAAATTATATCATAACCTACAACTAATACAAACGTGTAGTGTTTGTAACAAATTAATAATAACGCAATAGAGAAACCGTTAAAATCAATGGAATTAAAGATTTTGATAGCGACACCAGTGATAGTTCTACCACGATATTGATGATGAAAGAAAAAAAATTAGTGAATTAAGAAAATATTCCTAATATTATAAAAAAAAATGAAAGAGTCGAGCGGAATATGCAAAATAAACCATTAAATCCGTTTATACCTACGTTATTAAAGCAAAATTAATTCTTTTACAATGATGTATCAAGTTACAGCTCTGAAAAAACAAATTCGTCCTTTTTGTAATATAATTAAAATAAGATTTTACCGAAATCTACCGAAAATTCAACTGAACGAATCCTACCGAAATCTACCGAATTTTTCCGATCTAATATACCGAAAATAGCAACTTTTCATCTGGCAACATTGGGACACAGAAAGATTATTAGTGCGTCGTGCGTGATCATGTCTGCATCAAAACAGTGATCGATTTGGATAGCTGTTGTAATTTCGTGTAAATTTTTGTAATAAATGTATTTTTCTTTAACTTGTTTGACAAATTTCTTATGCTACTGATCTAAACTTTAAATTTCGCAAGTAATATAATTGTCAATAAACATGTTACTAGATTCCTGATTTTGTTTTCTTAAATAAAAGTAGTGATTTAATTGGACAAATTTAAAGACCTAATAGTGAATTACTGCTTATTTTGCTCTTCTGACTTAGCAGTTAAGCGTTGGCGGTACACTTACATAACACCCTGTATATAAATGTATAAAATACCACTACTAGCAAACACAAAATAAGGGAAAAAAATAAAGAAATACAAGTAACAGCAATGATAATTATATGGAGAACATCTGAAAGTGTACCTTTTTCTCAAGTTTCACATATCGTGATTAATGCAACATCTTAGTAGTTGAATATCCCATTAGCTCCGCTACATATTTTTAAGTAGCTCGTTGAACTTCTTTTTTTAAATGATATCGCTTCTTACAAATATTTTTGTTCTCATTCAGTGGCAACAGTGGATTTGAGAACCCGAGTTGGATTTTTACAGACAAACTAATTTTCATCACATTAAAATTTCTGCTATGGTTTCCAAAACATTACAATCTTTGAGGTGCGTAATTTGACATCTGGTAACCGCACTTCACACGCGCATAAATAGGTATACTTACCGAAATTTACTGGGGCAGTGCACCATATCCAAAAAAAGATAAAAAGCTTGATAATTAGTTTATTTTATTTTATTAATTTATTAGACTTTTCTTTTGTTTTCTGAGATAAATGCATATTACTTTATATTGAAATAAATAGAATTCACTTTTAGACTAGGTTCTGAATAATACATGTTTTTCTTTCAAAGATAACATAAAAATTAAAAACGCACTTACTATACTAGCCAGCAGCAACCTTTTTTGGCTGCGGGTTAAAAACCACCAAAATGTGACTATTAAAAAGATGTTTTTGGATTAGTGGATGTTTTCATTTTAAAACAGTCTTGTAGTGAATAATAAGATAAATTCGATACATCCGTACTTTTCAGACCACACATCTTGAAATAATCCCCTCTTGTTAGCTTTTTCTTTGTCCATGGTAATGAAAAAACCAAAATGTTAAACTTATTTAATTTTCTGAAAGTGTTTATGTTCATGTTTTATAATTTATTTTCATATATTATATTTTTTTGTAAATGAAAATATATTCAAATGTTACCAAAATTATTGCTAAATGAAGGAAGATTACGGGTGATTTTTTTTTTATATGCGGAACTCAAGTGGGTCACTTGAAATTATAAAATAGGTCACTTAGTGACCCGCGAGTCATAGATTGGCGACGCCTGCACTATAATATTATCACTTATAATAATAAAAACTTTTTTGTTCTCGGATACATAGTGGATTTTGAAATAGTACTGAAGTATGACATTTTTATAACTAGCTAGATTGCTAAATGATTCAACCTGTGATAACCACGTAACCCTGCCGCCTGATTTATTTAATCATTATTACATTCCGTTTGATTTCATCTTTCACCGAGTGAAGTTGATTTATATTTTTGGGTATTATCGCTATAATGAGCAATTGCATTTATAATCTAGTTATTCTTTTATAGAGAGTGTTCCACGTTTAATTATTGATGAATGATGAACTATGGTTAGAGACTGACAGTGTTGAGCTTGGTTGAAACCAATAAGCTGGTATGAACTATTGGTGATCCTCCCTTATTATGACCGCTGTTACTGTAACCCTCTATGGTGGGGAGATCTGCCGAGTTACATTAATCAAAGTACGAGTACAGCTATTGTTATCACGGAAAGAAATGTAGTCGGCTGGATTTAAAGTTGAATATTTAACTCCTTAAAAATAATCGCAAAAATATAAAATGAAGAGATACCAATAATTTCAAATTATTTCATTTCTATTGTATAATATTGAATTTATTTAATTTATTAGTACAAAAATAACAATTTATAATAAAAATTAATCAGTATTTCAGTAGATTTTATAAATAGTTATTTTGAACTACGTATAAAATCAGTGAATGTTATTGTTATTTATTTTTCCACAAAATCAGTAATTGAAGATTATATCAAAGTGTTCCATATTAATGAAACATCGTGTATATACAGACTGTCCCAGATTGAAATGATTTCACTTAAACAAAGGATTAAACACGTGAAAATAAGATAGGTTAATATGAGCAAATATACGTAAGTGATTTATTCCAGATATATTTCTATTTTTCTAATTCACTGATATCTGCGTAAAAATAAAAATATAAATGAATTCCACCAAATGTTTTGTTTAAAATAAAATAATATCAGAATGCTTCATAAAATCTATTTTGTCCAAAATGTTTACATATTCACTATTTATGTATGAACGAGATATTCATTTAAATTGTTACTAAATTTTGTACTGAAATCAGCTAATAACCATTAATTTTTTTATTTAATTTAATTATTATATCACACCTTAATAAGAATATATTTTAAAGTAACGCTGCTCCAGTTAGAAAAGTTTAAATATCTCTATAATAAAGGATTACGGACATTTGTTCAAATGAATTTGTTAACTTATTTTTAGACCGTTTGTATCATGTACACGCTGTATAATATCGTACACATGAAGCAGTTATGTTCAATCTAGATCAGATTTTGCGGATCACCATTTTCGACAGCTAAAATATTTATTTCACTTAAAAAAATTGTTACAGTAGGCCAATTACATTAGATGTGGGAAAGGAAATCTCCTTTATTTTGATAATATTTCACATTTTCCAATAATTTTTAGATATTTAATCTAACCCTTGACAATTGACATAAGAAAAATGTTCACTATATTATAAGATTGTATTTATTTATTTGTATTTATTTATTGTATTTATTTATTTCCTATTGTATTAACGAGATTCCAACAATGAATTTCATCTATATTTATTTTTAATTTTGATTAACTTAGTAAGTTATATATATATATATATATATATATATATATATATATATATATATATATATATATATATATATATATATATGGGGCAATATTTGTCAATCCAGCCACCCCTCGCGTACATTTCAATTTTAGACATAAAAGGGCTCAAAATTTTCCTTGGACTATCAATTTTTTGATGCCGTGTGGTGTTTTTTGAAATTCAAAAATGGCGGCCTAAAAATGGCCCATGTATCAGGAGTATACATGAAAAAATTCACTAATGTCCAAAAAAAAATCGCAAATCAGATGGGTAATTCATTTTAAACTAATTGCTTAAGAATTTTTGAGTCACTAATTACGAATCTGTTATCAAAATTTGAGAATTTCAAAATGGCGGTTATAAAATGGCGACTACAAATATAAAAATACTTGAAAACTACAGAATTTATCTCAAATTTGTTACTCGGGGGTTTTTGGAGTCGCTGATTATGAATATATTATTAACACCACACGACATCAAAAAATAGATAGTCCAAGGAAAATTTTGAGGCCTTTAGAGACCTTTTATGTTTATGGTTTGATAAATATTGCCCCATATATATATATATATATATATATATATATATATATATATATATATATATATATATATATATAAGTTATGTTTCTTGATTTAGAAACGTAAATAAAAATAAATTTTTATTTGTTATCTTGAAGTACAAAGTTTTATTCAGATTTAGATGTGATCAGTACAAGAGACAGTTCTTAACTAACTATGTTCAATGTTAAAGTTTACAAGTTCAGTATTAAGGTAGTTTAATGTTACAATGTGGGAAATGAAATAATATAGCTTAAATAATAATATGATACTGCGGCGTCAGCGTCTGGGTGGAAGCGCGTGGCCTTTTAGTGTATTTGGCAGGAATGGTGGATTCTAACTCCTCCCTCCTTAAATTTGGGCTTCATCGGGTAGTTTCGGGGTGGACTGCTCGACTGAAGACCTTGGTTGTGGGCCTTGGTTGGACTTAGACTTTCGGATCTTTTTCTGCAAATAAACTACGAACAGGCTAATACTAGTAATGATTAGCAAAACATATAAAATAATAATAGGGTAGTTTATGTTGCTGGTAACTTCGTCTTGAGTGATGTCTTCATATTTGTTGATTGGTAGTTTCAATTCTTGGATTGTATTTAAATCGATTGTTATTTTTGGTAAGTGTGACATGTTGAGCTGAATATCATAGATTTCGAGGATGATCGGCTTGCCATAAGTTTCGTTGTTGAATGTTAATTTTTGATTTTGAAATTCTAATTTGCAATCGTCTTCTTGAATGAGGAATATTCCTTGTAAATGTTTAACTTCATCGCCTTGTTTACAATACGCGTTGATGGTTCCGGATGTCGGGAATACGGCTACGAATTGGTTTGCTTCTTCTAAAACTTCAATATGATTTCTTTTTATATTAATTTTAATATATTGACAGTTTTTGTTGTCGTTTTTCAAAATAATGTTTCTTTCGCAAGATTCATCTGGTACTTCATTGATATTATTGGGACACTGATAATTGTTGTTCCTTTTTGTACATAAGTCGTTCAGAGATTTTATATGACCGTTTTCTGATTTTAAGAAATAGTTTTTATTTGGAATTATTGTTACAAATTCAGATTGATATTTTGTGGGGATAGGTAAAATATGAAATAAGTTGAATTCTGTTTCATAATTAATAGGAATTTCGATAAAATAATTGATTTTATCTGATTCGATTTTACAGTTTACGGTTATCATTTTCTCTAATTCGGGCATATTTTTAGGAATTGGTTCAAGGGGTAGTTCATTGTTATAAAATTTATAAATTTTGTTTAACTCTACAAAAAGATCGTGAGTTTTAATTATACTAGGGTGCATAACGTGGAGTTTGCAAAAAGTTAGTGAATTTTCTATATCTTGTAACACATTTAAAGTCATCGTGAATAGCGTGTTGAATTGAGTATAAATATCGTGGATAAATAGTTTATTTTGATTAAGGGCTCCACTGACAACGATATGCAATAGTTGCTCGATTTTTGATTTGAGAATGTTTTCATTTTGTTTAATTGTCTCTAGGGTTTTGTTAAACTGCTCTGTCAACTTTTGATTGACTGAATATTGTTGCTTTAATTGGTTGTTTATTTTTTGTTGATTATTTTGTAAATGATCTAGAATTTTTGAATAACGTTTTTCGTCTTCAGCATCTAAGTTACCGGTTACTGCTTTTATTATAGATCCTAGTCCGTTTACTAAATCTCGTTTGTAGCGTGAGTTTTCGGGGTTAAGAATTAAATGATTGATTTTGTCATCAATTGAATTTTGGATAAATTTTATAATTTTATCGTTGTTTTCGAACTCATTCTTTGTGTCATTTGTGATTGTTTGTTTAAGTTGATTGTACTGTGTATTCAAACTATGGTATTGGTTGAAAAGTATTTTTAAATCATAATAATGAAGGAATGTGTGTTTAGTCTTTTGTAATTTGGCTGGTCCCAAATTGAGTGTCAGTAGTCCAGGGTTGTGTGTAATGTCTTTTATGTTTAGTCCGACGGTGGACGTGACGTAGAAGGACCTGGAAAATTAGGGTCTTTAGTTCTTTTTCTTGGTCTCTTTATATTAGATAAGTGTATTTTGGGTTGCTTTTTGTCTTTGGGATCTGTTACAATATTTGCAGTTTTTAGATCTTTATGAATTTTTTGTTTATTTTCGATATTAGGTACGTCGTTATCAGGCGGTTTATCAGTGAGGTTTGGTGAATTTTGAAAAGAATTTTCAGTGGATGGTGGAATGCGACTTAAGGCATCTGCGTTAGTATTCAGTTTACCTTTTTTATAAACGATCTCGTAATCGTATTCTTCTAATCTCAAGCGCCATCGAATTAATTTTGAATTTGGTTCCTTAAGTGAAAATAACCATTGTAGTGGTTTATGGTCTGTTATAACTTTAAACTTTCTACCAAATAGGTAAGGCCTGAAATATTTAGTTGCCCAAACTATAGCAAGTAATTCCTTTTCGATGGTGGAATAATTTTGTTCTGATTCGTTAAGCGTTCTACTGGCATATGAGATAGGCAAATCTGAGCCGATAGGTCCTTGTGATAACACAGCACCGATGGCATAATTACTAGCATCCGTCGTAAGGTTAAAGAGTTTAGTGAAATCTGGGTATTGGATGATTGGTTCATTAACAAGTAGATTTTTGCAAGTGTTGAAACATGCAACATATTCGGGGTCTTTAATATTTATTTCGGCTCCTTTTTTGAGACATTTAGTGAGGGGTTTAGTGATTTTGGCGAAATTTTGAATAAATTTTCGGTAATAGCCTAACAAACCAAGGAAACCTTTAATTTGTTTTGTAGTTTTGGGTATCGGGTAATTTTTTATTGCCAAAATTTTGTCTGGGTTAGGCTTGACGCCTTCAGGGGTGACTACGTGTCCTAAGTACGCTACTTCCTTGCACAGGAATTCTGACTTGTCAACTTGAATCTTTAAGTTAGCCTTTCTGAGTCTATCAAATACTGCTCGCAAGCTTTCAAGGTGTTCTTGCAGGCTCGTACTAAAGATAATTACGTCGTCGAGATAAACGAGACAGATGTTATTTAATAAATTTCTTAACACGTTATCCATCACACGTTGGAAGGTGGCGGGCGCGTTTTTTAATCCAAACGGCATTCGTAGGTATTCATAATGTCCGTTTTCGGTGGAAAAGGCAGTTTTTTGTACGTCATCGTTATGCATTTCAATCTGGTGGAAACCAGAGGCCAAATCTAAAGTCGTAAAATATTGGCATTTACCGAGTTTGTCTAAAAGTGTAGTTATATTGGGAATAGGGTACTTATCGTCAACGGTTTTTTCGTTGAGCTTGCGATAGTCAATGACCATTCGCCATTTTTTCTTCCCGGACACGTCTAGTTTTTTGGGAACGATCCACACGGGGAGGACCAGGGTGAATGTGAAGGTCTTATAATATTCTGTTTTAACATTTTGTCTATTTGTTCTTTTACCTCTTGTCTGTGTATTTCGGGGTATCTGTATGTTTTAGTATAAATGGGTAGTTCGTCCTTAGTCCGTATGTGGTGTTTAACGTTGTTAGTGAATGATAAAGAATCGTTTTCAGTGTGGAATAAGTCAGCATGTTCTTTTATTAATTTAGTGATGGCAGATTTCTCTTCCGAGTTCATATGTTCTGTTCTGATTAGTGATATGTCAAAAGGAGTTTTTGAATTTTGATAATTAAAATTTAAATTATAAATTTCGAATTGTTCTAATGGTTCGATTAGAATATTATTATCTATAGTATTTATAATTGACTCTGATTCATTCGGATTTATTACTGGGTAATAAAAGGAATTATTAACAATTTTTGCAATACCTTCTGGTATTATAATGTCAGAAATTTGTGATTTTGGAATAAATACTTCTCCATTGTCAATGCAATTAGTGTGAAGCTTTATTATTTTCTCGGATTGCGGTTCTACGCTCACGTAGTGTGGACGCGGCTTTAGCTGATGATAGTGAATTCTTATCTCGCATGCTGGGGTCGTTATCTTATCGTTTACTAGGTCAATGTTTGCTTCTATTGTTTTAAGATTGTCAAGTCCTAATAAAATGTCAAATTGATCATGAAAGTTGAACAGGTGATATTTAAGCATTATATTTTGTTTTTCGAATAATTTTGAACAGGGTAGAATTAAACTAAAATTTTCGGTAGATGTACCATGTGCGGTTAAAAGGATCATTTTTAATTTTGTTCTTAAAGAATTTATATGCGATATTAGGTTTAATAAAAGATCGTGTACTGCCTGTATCAAGCAAAACTTTTAAATTGTATTCAGGGTAAATAATGTACGGTAATTCGCTTAGGTTGTTAGTTAAGTTCATTAGTTCAAATTCATTTCCGGGGCTGGTAATTCTAAAAAATTATTCGAGACCGGTTCTTGTTCAATTTCGTGATTTTCATAATCTAAGTCGGGTTCGTAAATAAAAGGATTATTTTCATCGTCATATGACTCGTTGTATTCTGTAATTTCTGTATTATGCAATTCTTCGTTCGGTCTTGTTTGTGTCTGTTGAAATGGTCGTGTGTATTGTTGTGTTCTAGGTTGATTATTGTAATTTGATTGACTTGGTCTAGGCATGAATGACTGTCTAGTACTAGTGCTCATTGGGGTAGGTTTTGGGAACCGTGCGTGAGGATTTGGTTTAAAGACATTTTGTGTAGGTGTCTGAGTTTGAATAAAAGGTTTATTTATTGGATTGTGAAAATATTGATTAGGTCTACAGGTTGATTGCGGTGTGGGTGTGTATCTGAGTTGTGGTTGTTGGTGTCTGTTTATATGTGGTGGAATGAATTGTTTATGTTTTTGTGGAAAATTTGATTGTTTTTGGTTAATAGTGTCAATCTGGAAGTCATTAGTGAGCATGTTAAGTGCGCTATTTAAATCTAGTGGTTGTTTTGTCCGCATTAAAGTTCCAATTGGTTCTTTTAATCCGCGTAATAAATTTCTGAGAGCTTGATTTTTAAAGAATTGATTTAAAACTATCGCTTCATTTTCGTTATCAGCAGCAGTGTGATTTATTATGTACGATGTTATAAAATTGAGTACGTCCTGTACTCTGTTATAAAAGTCAAAAGCAGATTCGTTCTGACTTTGCTTTAGTTCTGTTAACTCAATGTTTAGGGTATATAAATCCCTTTTGTCTGAATAAGTGTTGAGCAGAGCGACTTTAACGTCTGCCCATGTATTTACTGTGCAACTAGCAATATTAGTTGCTGCTTCGCCTTTAATTTTAGACATTATACTCGACATCAAATATTCGTTTTGAAAATCATTCGTGTCGGTTGTATTGTAGAATTTGGTTACTAACTTTTCACATACTTGCACGAAGCGGGGCAAGAGTTTGTTATCACCATAAAATTCTGGGATCATGTCCAGATATTCACGTTTTAAAACGGGAGTAGTCATTTTAATTAAGTTTAATTGACTGATTTGATTTATAAGAGATAAATCTATAGGATCACTATTTATAGTGTAATTTAATTGTGAGTCAGAGGAACTATCTGAATCTGTATCTGATTCGGTATCTAAATTTATTGAATGATTATCTCTGAATGACATAGGTACTTACAAGAACATGAAGATCAGTTGGTCCATCGGTCGATCTGCGGCGATTCGCTGATGATGGAGTGGACGGCAATTGCAGAGCTCTGTATTCAGCAGGGCCTGGACAATAGAGTACGATGTTCGCTCGGCCTCTAGTTGTCTTCTTACACGTTCACTGGTTGATGATGGAGCACAAATCTTCTATGTTGTTCGTTGTTTAATAAATCGTTAAAACGAACCGAAATTACTAATATTTCGTTTAAACAATCCTACCATTGACTGCGCCAGTTATGTTTCTTGATTTAGAAACGTAAATAAAAATAAATTTTTATTTGTTATCTTGAAGTACAAAGTTTTATTCAGATTTAGATGTGATCAGTACAAGAGACAGTTCTTAACTAACTATGTTCAATGTTAAAGTTTACAAGTTCAGTATTAAGGTAGTTTAATGTTACAATGTGGGAAATGAAATAATATAGCTTAAATAATAATATGATACTGCGGCGTCAGCGTCTGGGTGGAAGCGCGTGGCCTTTTAGTGTATTTGGCAGGAATGGTGGATTCTAACTTATATATATATATATATATATATATATATATATATATATATATATATATATATATATATATATATATATATATATACAATATATATATATATATATATATACAATATATACAATATATATATATATATATATATATATATATATATATATATATATATATATATATATACAATATATATATGTATATATATATATATACATATATATATATATATATATATATATATATATATATATATATATATATATATATATACATATATATATATATATATATATATATATATAAATTTCACTTTTTTAATTTTTTATAATTTTTCTAGTAGTCAAATTTACCAAGAAAACTTAAATCATAGTCTCTATTATTTCAAATCAATTTTCGAATTTAAGATTTGTTGATGCTGCTGATCATGAGTCTTCTTCCAGGGTATCAAATATGTACTTATGCACTCAGTGTGTCACGATATTTTGACTACCATCGGATTCAAAAGTATAGTTAGACGGGTTTAAAAAATCACAATTTTTATAATAAACGCAGTGAATAATTTAACAATGTTTATTTAATAATCAATATATAAAGAACAATAACAAATAGCAGTATTATTTAAAATCGCTTCATAAGGATTGTAAAAACAACACTGAAATATAAATTAATTTAAATTATTTACCTTTATTTTATGTGTTACTAAAGGTGACTGTTTAAAAAATAATTATTATTATTGGTACATTTTTGTAATTAATTGTGTTCTGTACTCGTGATGGTAAGGTTTAATTTGCGCAATAAAACACAAGTACAAACTATATATATATATTTTATTTACGGTGGTTTGTTGTCGTCGAACTTTAGGCTGAATGTTTGGTGGTTGAGACTGCTGGATAGTGAATAGCAAAATAGGCTGTCTTCTTGGTCGGATATGATTTTTATAGGGTTTTTAGTTAGGGACAGGGGAAGAGGGTAATTTACAAAGTTTAAGGGTTGCGAAATTATGACTCATAGGATTGCAATGTTGTTAGATTTAGAAAGCGGATTGGAATTTAGGGGTTTTCTGGTCTTAAGGAATGTTTTATGTCTACAAAGGGTAATTTTCTAATAATATATACAGAACTAGAAGAAATAACATAAGTAGAAGCTTAAAGATAACATAATTAAGATGAATAATATATAACTAAACTTATCCAACATGCATAAAAAATTATAAGAAACAAGAAAATATATATACGAATAATTATAATCATGTGGAATGCGGGAAACACAGCAATTACTGCTATTTTTATGCTAATAAATGTAAATAATTTATATTTAAGAATTAAAAAAAGTTATTGATGTCTGATTATTTTTAAAATTCCAGTTATTTTTTAAGGATTTACCTGACTAACTCATTGTAAATAGTATTAATTAATGGGTAATGTATCATTTATCTAGTCAAATGCAAACTAATATAATAATAATAAAACAGAAATAATAGGTACAGTCCTGGGATCACGCCATATAGAATTCTATTTGCGATAATAGAATCATTTTCATTACAAAAAAAAAATTTGTCAAGTAAAATTTATGATTTTATAATACATCATAAAATAACTTGTGCTTTTTGTATTAGATAATACACAAATAATGTTATCTACAATTCTACTATAAAAAATATTCAGAACGATTTAAATTATCATTTACAATTACTACATAGGTACTCGTACATCATACGCCTTGTTTTATTTGAAAAAGAGTAGGTCAAAATTATGTCATCAAATGTAAATGTTTTTAGAAGAAAACTTAATAATAGCAATGACTCTCAAAAAAACTTTCATTTAAACCATTATTTTTCTTCCATTCACATTTTCGGCAGTTGAAATTCACTCTTTCACTAACCGTGCACTCCCACGTTCACTGCTTCATCAATATGTGCGTCGCAGCGACGCTTACAAGACCCGTAGGGCAAGGGGCAAGGGCAACGGGTCGCGTAGCTTCGTGTGCACCATTATTAGGTTTTCCCTTTACTTAAGTGGTACGTGATGTCCGTGAGTTCTCTTCTTCGTCCGAGCCATGGAAGGTTCCAAGTTGTCGACAGGAGACGGACCAGGACGACCGGAGAAGACTAGTGACCGGCTGGTTAGATGGTTAGAGGATAAAAACCGCAAGAGTGTGGTAGGAGTGGTTCGGTTACAGGTTACTAGATTGAAAGGTTCTGATGAAGCCTACATCTTATAAATGGAGTAAACAGCTTTTGGTTTTGGTATCAACATGAGATCCTTGGAAAAAGTTTAACATTAATATTATATTTTTTGTTTATATCGCAAATAATGCCAAAATGATTGACAATAGTAGAGTTGCCTTCACAAAATTTTAAAATAACCTTGTAACTGATAATTTTTAGTCCTGAATTCTGATTAAAAATTGTCTGCTTATAGTCTTAATATATAACATACAATCGGTTCTGGTTATATATGTGTCCACATGTGTCCACGAAGGTTATTACGTTATACATAGGTATATAACTATAAGTAAGTATGCAGTAACCGTTTTAATAATTACTAAGGTATCTGAAGTAACAAGAAAATGTATTGTCAATAAATAAATATAATAAATATTTAAGCCAATGGAAATTACCTCGCAATTTCATCCCTAATGATTTGAAAGACATTTTTAAAAATTTTACCAAAAACAATTATTCGGAGCTTGCTTTTTGGGAGCATGCGATCTGCGGGCTTAAAGTTTGTTTGTCTACAACGCGAGCGAAGCGAGCTTTTTCAAAATCATGATTAATATTCAAATAATTTGATTGGGAAATGATTGTTTTAGAGATGATTTAAGACATTTTGTTGGAAATTAACTGTCTAGAGATGATAATGAAAATAACCTTCGTCGATATCGACACATACCCTACAAATACCCATACAATCTACAACAATTTAATACAAATAATAGTATATTATAGCTCAGTGGTATGAAGTCGGCCTGTGGATCCTGAGAACCCTGGTTCGATTCCCACAGACGATAAACAATTTTCATAATTTAAAAACTACCCCTGTGGCTCCTCCACCACTAACATCTTTGGGGGCCGTGATTTGACGACTGGTAACCGCACTTCACGTGCAAAATATATCACTTACCGAGTTCTGCTTCGGCAGAGTGCCACACCCAGTAATGGGTAGAAGGCGTGATGATATATTTATTTATTTATTTATATTATAAGTGAGAAACAACGACAAAAAATGTCAATTACGAAATGGAACAAGTCTTTAAATAAGAAAAATAATAGGAATTTTTTATTATCCTAACATTTGTCTAAGTTCTACAATAATACAGCAACTGAGGCAACCTACTAAGTCATCGTCAGTTGCTGGTCAGTTCAACTCTTAACCATGACGCGTTTCGGTCTAGTGGAGCTCATCAGCATGGTGCCACCCACTGTTCACTAGTCCCTAGTTGGTCTAGCTGAATAGTGGGTGGCATCATACTGATGAGCTCCACTAGAGCGAAACGCGTCGATGGTTAAGAGTTGAACTGACCAGCAACTGACGATGATTTAGTAGGTTGACTCAGTTGCTGTATTATTGAGGAACTTAGACAAATGTTAGGATAAATTTTTCCTATTATTTTTCTTATTATAAGTGAGTGAAATAAGTCATTATATGCGAGTGAGATGTGTGACCCTTGACCGGGTAAACGCGAGTGTGATAATTCTCAGGAGTATATAGTGACATTTCACTTACGTGTGATATTCACCGTTATATCTTATACTCGTAGTAGCGGTTTGTCTACAATATTGTCAGAAAAAGGTTCAAACTAAATTGAATGGAGATGCTTTCAAATAAATGAAATATCACTGTTGTCAAGCTGTTGCACTCAAAAAAATTGTTGGTTGTGGCTGTTATGGATTAAACATTTCAATCACCTGCGAATAATTGCTGAATTTAATCACTGAAAACTATTGTATTGTGTACATCAAAAACCGCTACTGCAGTGGTTTGCAGTGCACACTTTAGAAATATTTCAGAAATTACAATTATTAATACTCGTATGACTTCTTTATATTTCATTTATATTTAAATTTTTATATTTATTTAGTGTGATACAAAAAGTATTATAGTTTTCAAACTTTTCGGAGCCATGACTCCCTTGGAGGCAAAAATCACAAATATATTCTTTCGTGACCTTCCTACTTTTTATGTGATCCAAATTGTAGTTTTTAAAACGTTGATTTAATAATGTCCATTACAAACCGAACCACGATTTCTTATTAAGTACTTTGGTATAGTTTCTTAGATACTTTGACACGTTGATATAATAGTTTGAAGAATAAATTGTATTTTACTATAAAGCTTAAAATAAATTCTTCGAGGGCCAGTTGCATCGGCTGTTATTTGAATGTTTATAATAAGTTTTCCTTAAAATGAACAAGATCTTATCGAAATAAACTATCAAATGAGTTATTTAAAATTGCTGTCAAACATTCGATATGATATTTTACATTTAAGTAATTCTTAAAATTTAAGTGAAAGCGTGCAACTGAAAACATATTTTTCACTGTGCGATATTACGTGCGACCGAACCATGGGCATCCACAGACATTTTTCCAGGAGGGGCGGATCGCAAAAAACTTTCAGATAGACATAAATTTCTAAAATATATTTTTTTTACATCATATAAATACAAATCACATAACAAATAGACAAAAAAATATTTAAATTTGTGAAATAAATTACTAGTCTTTGTCGTCTGGGTTTGTATTGAAGAAGAAGGACAATCTTCGAATAACTCTTCCATAAATTGACACCATTTCTTCAATAAATTCCGATTTACAGTTTTTATTTTCTAATATTTTGTGTCCGTGTATACTTAATAAACTTAGATTACTCAATCGTTACGATAGGGAACATGTCACTAGCTGGCCATATGAATACTGCTGGAAAGTTTGAGCTTGAATTTATTATCTTTAAACTTATAATTTAATTTTTATTTAATTTATATATATCGGACATATACAGGATGGTAACCGCGAATCTCGAACATAGGATTTTAACATGTAAAATCATATTGATTTAATTTCCAGCTTCATAATTATTTAAAACCATAAAGCTTCAAATAAAAGTTTTATGGAATAAAATACGAAATTAATTTTGCATGCTTCGTAACGGCACAAATTAGAACTGAAAATGACTAAAATTGTCTCAAAACAATCGATAGCTATGAAATTGAAACAAAATTAAACAAATGTTTGACGTTCAATCTGTCAAAACTGACAAAATAAATTCTTTATTTATTATTTCATTTATTTTGTCAAACATTTGTTTCATTTTGTTTCAATTACATGCCTATCGATAGTTTTGAGGCAATTTTCGTCATTTTCAAATCTAATTTGTGTCGTTACAAAGTATGTGAAATTAATTTTGTTTATTGGTTCAGAATGTTATGCCCTAAAACTTGTATTTTATGCTTTTTTGCTTAAAATATTAAGGGAAAAATTATAATTTTACATGTTAAAGTCCTATGTTTGGGAGTCGTGGTCACCACCCTAGTTAATATCCAGGGGGGCGCGCGCCCCGGCTTGCTCTCCCTACGGACGGCCATGGTCCGAACTAGAATCTTGAAAACTATAAGCGTTCCAAGGTCAAATTACTCTTTCTCAAATAATTCTTAAACAGTTATACATTGAAAAAATAATTTGAGTAGATAGGTATTAGAGATAAAAATAAAAAACTATGGATAGTCTTTTTTAAAGAACTATCAATAGTAGGTACTGTCTGTTTTGGCTATCGAATGTGATTATCAGTTGCGACTATCGGTTGTGACTATGGTTGTGACTATCGAATGTGATTATCGGTTGTGATTATCGATTGTGACTATCGATTATGACTATCGATTGTACTATCGTTAGTAACTACTGATAGTGTACCTAGTATTATTGTGAGTCACTACCTTTAGTGAAAAATACTAGTAATAAAAATAAAAATTAAAAAGTAGTACTAGACAGATTAAACTTAATATTTACAAAAAAGACCGGCTTAAATAATCAATTGGTCAAAATTAAAAAAATATATACTATTTTGAAACTATTACAAATATATAATTACATTTTTTATAAACATATTGAAAATTTAAGTAAAAAAAATCATTCTTTGGCACCTGCCTTCTCGCAAAATTAGATATTGCTGATATGTATATATTACTTATATCTCGATCTTAAATAAAGAATTGCATGGTTTATGATAGGTAAATTGCTTACAGTGTCTGCTCTGAGATACTGGCACCCCGATTCGAAATGTTAAGCCGATATGATTGAATACCTCTTACCTGTTCATTTATAATGTAAACTCGTTGCTTGTATACTTTAATTCGTTGAAAAAGGAATGAAGTTAGTAACAAAATTCTAAAAATAAAGAACATTGGTTGAAACTTGCTCGTAATCTGTAGTTCTATATCTCTAACTTTTTTGGGACTGTATTATTTTTGAGATTTTCATAGACGTTTACTATTTGGATACATGGTTGACATTTGCAGAACAGCATATGAATTATGCTGAATCTCAACACGAAATTTATTTTAATTTGGGTTTTAATCGTAGTATGCATTTGTGTTTAAATCCCTTTAAATTTTATTGTTGAAAAAGTAAAGATATATTTTGTAAGAGGCCTGGATATGTTTTTTTTTAAATTAATTTAAGCTGTAAAAGAGAAATCAATAACAATGTTTGTAAAATATATTTAATTAATTAATTATAGGTAAATCCCTTCGCTTGAATTATGCAAATGATGGTATTTACAATTTATTTTAAATTACGAATTAATTTAAAATAAATAAGAGAATACTACAGTTAAAACTGTCGTTTGTACTATTGTTAGTACTATTTTTAAAACTATCTAGTGGCATACTTACGGGGAGGGGCGGTGGGTACGGTCCGCTCCGGGTGGCACATATTTTGGGGCGGCATTTTAACTTTCTTATACACAGGATAAGGAAGTATTGGAATCGTGAATAAATCGTTGATGAGATTTTCGCGGAAATACGTGGTTTGAGGTCCACTGAATCCGTTTTGATCATTTTCTCAATGATGTCTGTGTGTGTGTGTGTGTGTGGTTGGATGGATGGATGTGTGTCCGAGTGTGCAATATTTCATGAACGAGATATTTAATAACGAAACTTGTTAATTATAAGTTTCATGAAAATACTGAGTTGATTTTGAATGAAATTGAAAAACCGGAAGGGGAAGTTTACTGGACACACAAAACAATAAATTCCATTTATTTCAAAAATGGAATCAGTTACGAAAAAAGGTTGTTTCAAATAAAAGATGTTAGCAAAAATATTTGGAACATAAAAGGTTATTTGCAATTTTTCGCGTCTAATTTTGAGAAAAACTAATTTTTACATTTAATAATATATATCAATAATAATATTAGCAATAGAAATAAAAAACATAAATTTTAATTTTTACTTTATCTAGTTATCTAGATCTTTTTTTTGGAAAGATAAATAAATCATTAAAATGGTCAACTACCAAGGGTTAGGCCCGAAAAGATTAAATTTAGAAATTGCTTACAAATCTTCTTCCAACACTTGTGATTTGTCAACCACGTTGAAATCTAGAACTAATAAAGACAAATTAAGTAATTTAGTCTATAGGGTTCAATGCTTTGATTGTAACCTAAGTTATATAGGTGAAACCAAACAGTATATAAGTAGCAGATTGAAACAGCACCAATATAACCTGAAATCAGGACACATTAATCATAGTGCTATTGTAGAACATGCCTTCTCTAACAATCATAGAATTGATTTTGACAAATTTAAAATTTTACACTCAGAAAGTAATAAATACAAACGGCTTTTTCTTGAGAGTTGTTACATTAATATCGATGATAATTCAGTTAATATTAAATCAGACTATCAAGTTTCTAATCTTCAATATAAATCTATTATCCATCATTTTGAATTATGATTTGACATGTTGTTGTTATTTGACCTTCAATTGATTTTGTATCGGTTTAGTTTATAATTTAGTCGTTAGATGGACATGTGGTACATGTTTGTACTTTTATTTTATTTTGTAACAAAAATTAGTTTTGTTCTCAGGACACTGTCTGACTGTTGAGATGATCATCTCAACTTGAATTGTTTCACCAATTGGTTCTTTGAACCATGTTTTTTAATTTAAATTTTTTTGTTATTCATTAAAATGTAACTTCTTCATTATATTCAGTAATTGGTAAGTTTTTAATTACAAAATTGACTGTTCATAAAATTTACAATTTATGTCTTTGTAGCTTGAAAATGGCCAGAATTTTTAATAAAAGAATGTAACTAAAAATTGTTCAATTTTTGTAAAATTCTTTTCACCTAGTTAAGCCTGTGATCCATTAAATCAATATTAAACTATTCTTTTCGGCTTATTTGAAAAAAATTAAGGATAAATTATCTTCGTTCCACAATGAGTGATTTAAGACTACAAAATCTTGCAATATTGTCCATAGAACAAGAAATTATAAATAATATAAATTTCAAGAGCATTATACACGATTTTTCTTCTATGAAAGTTAGAAGAGTACATATATAAATATGTTTACTTACACTTATGTATACAATTTGTTTGTTTATGCAAATAAAATGAAATTATTTATTTATAAATATAAAATAAAAAATATTTACTGGTAATTTTTTTTGTAAATTAGGTGTACTTTTGTCTTATAGGTGGGGAACCTGCGACCTCCATCTTGTGGCCTTTAAAAAAGTATCTTGTATTTTTATAAAAGTTGCATTTATAGGTATATCAACTTATGCGGCCTCTTTTATTTTTGCCTAATTTGAATATGGTATCCAATGGTAAAAAAGTTTCCCACCTATAGTTTGTCTCAATTACAATTATTTATTTATGTTTATTAATTTATAAAAACCACCATTTCATTGACTTAGAAAGAGCGGAAAAGTAGAGATCGCCCTTGGCGGCAAAAGTTCTAGGTACGGCACTGAAACTGTCAGTAGTATACTAATAATTGCAACTATTGATACATTTATAATTTACTGACGGTACTAATGAATAATTGACGGTTACAATAACCGATAGTTATTATAATCCAAGTGGGCTAGATACATTTTTTCTGTGACATATATACGTGGCACATACCTTAATTACATCAGTATTCTTACTTACATCCCTCAGGGTAAGCTCACTGTACTGAAATATCTTTGGGTCTGGGATAAACCTATTATATAATTTATAAATACTTATTGTAAAAACTCACCGCACATAAGATAGTAGCCAACCTTGTCTACAGTTACACCAAAATACCACCCTTGACAATAATCCAACCTCAACCACAACCACAACAAATAAAACTACCCTAAACATCTTCCGAAAACAAACAGCAACATAACCCTGTCTTATAACCCTACGTGCCGCTAATTGCGCTCCGGTGTGTGCGGTTCCAGGTGCTGCTGTTCCCGGAGGAGGGCTGGGCCCGGAGCGCCTCGTCATCCTACTGGACCCTCACGCCGTTCTGGTGGAGCCGCAGCAGGTGCAAAGTTGTCGAGGTCGCCGGCACAAGAAGGTACAATACAAGGATTTCAAAGAATGGATGTGTATGTGTGTGTAGAAAAGAAAGGAAGTGGGAAGAAAGGGTAAATAAAACAGAGAAGTTTCAAGGGGAGTTTATAGTATTAGCGTTGAACTCGAGAAATAGATAAAACTTATTCGTTTAAATAGCCCGTATCGTATGTGTATTTCACTCAAACATAATTATTTATTTATTATTACGTACAAAAGAAAGTAATATATGAGGAGTGTTCTTTCAAAAAGGAACATGTCCACCAAAACTATTTTTTTAATAATCGCGATAAACTGATACTTAATGCAAATCCCCTGGGAGCTAAATTATTATTATTATTAATGGTCTGATTAGTTTGATTATTTAACTGGAGCAGTCTGTGTAATAGCAAATAAACTTTTGAATATGTATGATTTTGTATCAACATTTAAAAATGTTTGGTTTTGTTGGCACATACTCGTATGCTGAATATACCTACATTTATTTGTAAATATTCATAAGTATAGAAGAGTAGATCATTCAAATATCTTTTTCAACTAAAGTATATCTTTGGAATGGAAAAAGAAATGAAAAAGAAAGAAGAAATAGATACAAAAAATGTCTAATAAAAATATAAAAGCATAGTTATTTTCTAAGAAATCACAGAATATTTCTTCTCCATCATCTCCTATTTTGTCTATTTATCTTCACCTTTTCCATTAAAAAAGTTTGAGTTGGCTACCCTGTTTAGTTGAAAAGTCTCGTCACTGCCAACATGATATCTATTAATTATCAATTTCGGGTTATTGTAATTAACCATTTTTATAAATAAAGGTGAAAAAAAAAGTTTGACAATGCCTGATAAAATCAAATTATAATTATATTTTGTCTGACATATTAGAATTTCACATAAAGGTGAAACAAAATTGACGATGACAGGTAATTAAATTACAATTATATTTTATTTGAAATATTTGAATTTGACTAGTTCTGAGGTTACGAAACGGTGTAAACCAACAATATGATACCGAATCAATGTGCAATTCATATTGCTAGAAAAATGGATATGGCCTGTTTTGAACGAACACTCCTCATATAATAGATAAATATCTTCTCTATCAATGAACCATTTAAAATTTGGTATATTAAAAATAAATAAATTAAAAATAATTTTAGTATCTTGCAAATATTTTTTTTTTCCCATTTGGTGATAGAAAATGAACAATTGCAGGTCAAGGCTTTTTGAAATCCGTTGCTGGCAACGAAACACTTTGCAGAGTATTTTTTCTACAATCTTAATTGAAAATAGATTTTTTTTTTCATAACATGAAACTATATTTGTACAAACAATCATATCTATAACATTGGAGTAAAGTGTCATTTCCTCCCTTGTATGATTAAACATCATCCGCGAGAAGAAATAATACAATTTCCACTCATGTTAAGTACTAAAAAGTAAATAAATAGGTGTCAACATAATGTATATAAGTTCCTAGTTATAAATTCATTTGCAACCTTATTGACGACAAGTATATTTTATTGGCGGAAACTTACATAAGTAATTGGAATGACATAATTTTTAAAAATCTAGCAATTATCTTTTTATTTTATTGAATTGACTTTCTGATGCAACTTCAAAAGTTTCATTGAAAGTACTTCCAGATCTCGTTACGTTGACTTTTTAATATAAAACTATTAAATTTCTTTTGCATTGGTGCAATTTGCAATGTACTCGTTTAATCGGCTTATATGGGTGCATTGGCTGCGCTGCTCCCTATAAGTTTCGTATTGTATACGATATCTCGACTTCTTGATATCCGAAGTCATCCTTAATTAGTAGGAAGCACTTATTACACTTAATACTTAAAGAAAAAATTATTCAATTATAAATAAATAAATAAATATATCATCACGCCTTCTACCCATTACTGGGTGTGGCACTCTGCCGAAGCAGATCTCGGTAAGTGATATATTTTGCGCGTGAAGTGCGGTTATCACTCGTCAAATCACGGCCCCCAAAGATGTTAGTGGTGGAGGAGTCACAGGGGTAGCTTTTGAAATGATGAAAATTCTTTGTCGCCTGTGGGAATCGACCCAGGGTTCTCAGGATTCACAGGCCGACTTCATACCACTGAGCTAGCCACCCCATTATTTAATTACTGTGATGAAATATCATTTGCATCCTGATTTTAATTATTTTGTTATTTGCTAAAAATATTTAGTTTTAGGGGAAAAATAATGATAACGTTCAATTATAAAAATTTATGTAGAACTTATACTATATTGTTTAAATTTTTCTTTTTACAATAGATTTTTTGTTATTCTCGATTGTTTAAATTACAATATTATGTTCGTATTCATAATTTCAAATTATTGTACCCTAATTTTAAAATTATTTTCGTCTCCACTTCACTTCTCAATATATTATTTATTTCATATTCAATAAAATGTGATACTCGTTTAAATTTAAAAGTACATATAATAGTTATTTAAAGGGTTCAAAGTAGTTCGAATAGTTGTAGAATGAGCACAAGTCTGCAAAGATATTTTCAACCAGAGATGCACACAACATATTTTTCTACGATTAGGGATTAAGATTAATCGATTTTGCATTGGAACTAATACAAATTATGAATGTACTTAACTAGGAACACAATACGAGTAAAACCAAAAAGAAAAATTTACATTTGTGGTCTATTGTCAATTGTAACGGTCTGCAAAGAGCCCCATTACCAATTAATGGTCTAAAAAGAGCCTTGGCTTGTAATTGTTCCGTCATCAATTATCGTTCGAAAATTCTACTTTTTTGTTAATCCTAAGGTTATCAATATGTTTCCATTCTTCATTTTTACCGTCAGTATTAGGATAAATACAAAATATTTAGATATTTTTAAAGGAATAGAACGTTTTTGGATATATCATATGTGCATTTTTTTGATGTTATTTAAACAATTGTCTATAAATAAGAACAACTCGTAACTTACACCTAAATACGCCACCGTATGATTAAAAAAAATATGTGGCTATTATTTAATGAAATTATGAGTTGATAACCAATGAATACAGGCGCGGTGGCTGAGCGTGTTAATGCACATCTCTTAATATACTGTGACGTCACCCGAACCAAGGTTCGTCAGTTCGAACCCGTCTGTCGACAAAGTATGATTTGTCGTTAAATTAAAAAAATACAGTTAAGCCCCATTCACAACACGAAATTAGTGGTTAGTGTTAGTAGTTATGGTTAGCGTTAGAAGTTTGACATATGTATTCCTCTAGTAGCGGTCACAACAACGAACTTAGCCCAGCGCAGGTCTACGCTAATCGTGGTTGGCGTAGAAGTTTGTAAACTTCAAACTTTTAGTTAGTGGTTAACGGCACAGCCAATCAAAAACGAGGAGTAAAGTGACAGTTGGTTTTCTCAGTTTGAATTTTATGTAACGAAAATGAATCGAAACTAAAAAAAATAGTTGTTACTTGCAACTTTAATTTTGCAAATGAAAAGAAATAAACAAACAAATAGAAGATGGTGGGTTCGCCCAATCAACCAAAACCGAACAAATCAGGGAGACTGGGATAATTTGATCCAAGAAATGAGGTCATATGATGAAGACATATTCTTTAATTACACCAAAATGACCATAGCTCAATTTGATTTGTTGTTAGCACTTGTAGGACCAATTTTAAAGAAAAATAGAAGTAAACCAGTTCTACCAAATCAGAACTACAGACAAAATATCAGAACTCAAACAAAAAACAAAACTGTAACTATTTGTCAAAATTTTAAGTTGACAACTGTGACATCTATTATAATTTCTTGTAATATCTACAATTTTCAAAAATGTGCACTACATTACCTTCAGAAACATAAATTCGAAATCATTAATTTGGGACATTGTGAACGATGTATTTTAATCTGTAACTACTAACTATAACCACTAACCATAACCACTAACACTAACTACTAATTTCGTGTTGTGAATGCAGCTTTACTTGTATTAATCATAATCGGACGTTATAAGCTAGTCACTTATACATATGCCTTAAAAAGTAACATCGACTACGGACACCGGCAGTATGGCAGCATAAAAACTGCGGTTCGGTGTTCCCGGTAGGCCCAGGCCCGATTAGGGCTGTAGAAGTAATGAATAGTTTTATTAAATATTGTATGCGAAGCACATTTTACGATATAATTAATATGAAACTTCTGCAGTAGCAATATGCACATTATTGATAATGCTGTGCATGGTTATAAATTAGATTCTCTGAAATTACAGTAAAGTTCTAAGCTTGATTAGGTAGAGTGAAATTTCAGCTCTTAATACTGTAAACTACAAGGTCATTAGGATATCTGCAACTCTGCAATTTGCATTGTGTATGTTTGTGTCAAAGTTATTGGATACATCCGTTAAGATATAAGTATGGGTTATAATAATAACCGTTCGAGTTTAACATTTCGATTTGGGTGTAAGTGGTGTTATAAACTAGGCTTAAATGTTTGGAACCGAGGGTGAATTGAAGTTGTTTCCCTCTGATTTAGAAATTATGGTTTCACGGTTTAAAAGAGAAATTAATTTTTATAGCACCGTTTTATTGATTTTAGATTTCCGAGCTTTGCTTTTAAATTTTGTTCAGAATTTTAAAATAACGCTTTTGTGTTATTACAGAAAATATAATTCCTTGATTAAAAATGTAAATCTAATTTTGGGGGATGCTTTTAAAAAATTCTTCAGTCGAATCTAATTTCGCAATATTTTATTAGGTTTTATGCCGAAAAAGATTTGAATAATAGATTAAATATATTCGTTTCAATTAATTCGTTGTAATTAAAAAAGGCATGATAATAAATCTTTTTAAATTCGTAAATAAATAGGCACATTTGTTTGGAATGTTATATTGATGTATAACTATTCTATGATCAATAAATATTTGTATTTTATTTATGAGATAAAAGCTCATCAAATTTTAGCGGAGCTTAAAGTCTGGAAGTAGTGGAAGCTTACCTTCGGGAGAAAGTATAGAGAAATTTAGAAGTCTCTTGTGTCCTCTAAAATCCCTATGGCTTTTAGAAATATACGGGCCACACCCCCTTCTCGACATAAACTATCTCAAGAACTTCGGTTCCGATCCGAGGATGCTATCGATAACAAAAACTCCGAAAAAAAAAACGTCAAGCTTTATTTTATTTTTAAATTGCACTTCCACAACGAAAGTTGAGGCATTTATTTTATAGGTTATAATTTTACCAACTTGTAATGAACTCTTTCTTGCCATACTTGAACAATATTACCGTGGTGCCGCATCCAAACATTTTAAAAAACAAAACATTCTTTCATAAATTTTATCTTTATGTCTAGATCGCCCTGTTTTATACTTTAAAAGCAATATTTATACCATGTATTTTTACACCTTCCACTTTGCGAACTTCTCGTAAGTACTAATAATTTTTCCTCAAATACTCTATCCGAAATTTATAGCAGAACAATTCTTGTTAAAGTGTATTTTATTATATCTACACAATAGTTTCGTAGGATGTTTATCAAATGCTGAGACAAAGTGACAATAACAGATAACTAATATATAATAATAGAATAAATAAATTATAAAGAAGAAACGATAGTTCTACATTATTTTTAATTTAGCAGATTACTACTATTGCTATCTGTTTTTGCACAAATAAATTAAATGTTACAAAATTTTTGAGTAGATACTACAGTATTCAATATTGAAAATAAATTATTGAATAAAGTTTTATAGTGAAATAATTTCCTACAACTGTGCGATTTCCTTGTTATTACGCCACTACTATTGCCTTGGTTACGTGTGGATAGGAGTCAAATGCAGACCAAGTGCGTTTTTGTAAATGAAAAAGCACTAGTGCCGAAAGGTACTTGTACTTTACGCAACTGGCAAAAGAATATTTAATCAACAGCGATTTAAATTTCGCGCCGAGCCACATCCAGTAATGAGTAGAAGGCGTGATGATATATTTATATTTATTTATTTATAATTTGGGAAAGGCAGGCAATAATATTCAATTCATATGGAAAAAAATAAATTTTCTTACATTTTTTATTTAAGAACGTTTCGACCTCAAAATGAGGTCATCTTCAGCTTACAATATAATAATAAAAAAACACATAACCTGAATTTAATTGATTTAGGTTATGTTCTTTTTTATTATATTTCCAAATTATAAACATATTTTCTGAATCTGAAAACCAACTATTTATATTTATTTATTTATTTTAAAATTAACCCGGCTACCACATCATGGGGAAGAAGGTTAAGTGAACCGAGCTCTGCTAGGCCGAGTGCCACATCCAGTAATGGGTAAAAAACGTGACGATATGTTTATGTTGTTAATCAATTGGAAATAATTGAAGCTGTAGATAATCATTATTGGTTTGTTCATGTTTTCTAGAACAATTTGAAGTTTTTTTTTGTATACACAATTGTTTAAAACATAATTCTTTATTTTACTTTATAAAATAAATAGCTCAAACTTATAGTATGCTGTAATGTCTTTTAAAAATAATGCTTTAATACAAAGTGATCACAAGGAATTGTTACAGTTGACAATAAAAAAAAAATACTTGAAATTGGAAACCTGACACATAAATTCATTTCCTGTTATTGACAGTGACATTTGAAAAAATTTAATTTTTTACATTTATATTTTTTTTTATTAAAATGGTCTTTACATTGCAACATAATATTTTTATTAATATTGCATATTTTCGAAGTGGAGTCTATAATCCTATTAGCTGTCAGACTTCTGACATAACCTATTTGTATTTATTAGAAATGGCAAATAGCATTTCCGCCTTTACCTGGCGTTGTGCCAACTGAGGAACAAAAAGATCTCCGGAATTATATTGCCAACTGTAACAATTCCTTTGATCACTCTGTACTAGAAATAAGTAAAAAATATTGAAACGTTGACTGAACCCAAAGTTTGCACAACAACATACAAAATCAACTAGAAAAATTCAAATATTTGCGGTTTGAGCATAGGCATTTATATTGGCATCGCCAATAGAGATATTTGTTATCACGTAATTAGTACAGGCAAAAACAGATATGACCACATGCAACATAATAATTTATATTCCCGTATAATTTTCGCCGTCTGATCTAAATCAGAATACATGACATGTGTATACTTTGATTACAATAAGGATACAGTTTACAGCAGATGTCTCCATAATCGTTCATCCCCCGTGTGTATATAGATAATTTTTATTGACAGTTTAAAAATGCAAATGTTAGTTGAGAAACTATCACTTGTCTGATAACAATTCAATTGCTCTGCTACTCTAAATAATCTCCAAAACGTTTCCTTTAAGCTCGTCCAAATTTCACATACTTTCTTCTTTTTTTAATACATTTAATTTTTTATACTGACAATATAGACAAAATACAGATTAAAATTACAAATTTCGTTTTAATTTTAACGTTTAAACTTATCGTTGTTTTAAAGTTTACTCAGACCTATCACAATACTAGAGATTTACTTCCTACATTCTTAGTGAAATCCAACTATAATTTATGTTGTGATTCTGATGCAATATTTTTTTTAGTAATTTGGCAGATTAGCTTTCTGTCACACTGTTACTAGGAGCGACAAAGATGCCGTGAGTGCATCAATCTCTTGCGCAGTTATAAATATGTAAATGTTATGAGAACAACCTGAGTTTCTGGGTAAATCCATAAAAATGCTATGTAATTTTTCTCCGCTCAATTCATTTTAAGTCCGGCCCAGATAAGAAAGCACGCGCGTCCAAACAGCTTAAGCTCTTATAAAATATTAGCCGCTTGTTTACTTGGCTTGCATAACGGAAACAAGAACTTTCATAAATCTGACATGATTAAAATCCGACGCGGAGTTACGGACATCTGACGGAGAGGTTAGACCATAAGTGGGTATCAGCGGCTAATAAACGACGTGCCCTTCTGTTGCCATCCTTGTTTGGCATATGCGACCGCAATTAGCCGAGCACCTGGACGGTAATTAACTACTTGCTCGATACTTTTAAGTGCCGCTTGCGTGAAATACGAGTTGTAATTACTTGCTGTATGTGAAACGAACAAGTTTGTTGCTGAAATTGGTATGCAAGGTTTGCGGTTAAGAGGGTAGAGTTTATGATTTGTGGAAAATGTTTGGGAAATCTCCCGAAAAATTCATTTTAAAAGATAAAGCATTATGCAACATCGCTACAAGTGAAAAATTGGTCTGATTAATATTATTTTTTCTTAGATAGATATAAATATTTAAATATAATAAAAAATTTACGAGAACCCATGCCTGTTTTAAACTTTCGGAGTTAAGTGTGAAAAGTGAACTTCTAACCTCGCTTCAAACGGACACCATAATTTGAATGTTTTTTTCTGAAAATCATAATTTGAAAGAGCACGAACAGGTTAGTGTTTTTTTTTATGGCTTCTTTGGCGGACCAACTACTTAGGTCATATGCCGCCATTCCGCCCTGATCTGCGTTTTAGGTATTATGGCCAACAGCAACGCGGGTTTTCTCTGGACGGTCACCCATCCAAGTACTGCCCGCGCGCAACGTTACTTAACTCGCGTTATCGCTTAGATCAGTTCCAACGAGTGCAGCCATGGCCGTTGACAAGGTTAGTGTTATTACTTAAAATATTTAATTTGCCAAACTTAAACAACTTTTTAAAATAGAGAAAAAATTAATTTGAGTAAATGCCTTTAAATACTTTGTTTCAGCAGTTCAACACTAAAATATTTATTAAATTTGAAAAAATCAACTTGCCTCCGCCAGGATTTGAACCCGGACCTTCCACATGGGCCGCGAACGTCCTACCACTTAGACCACAGAGGTGTGTCTAAATGCTGGCATTGACAAGCGATTTTTTCTATGTGTCGATTGTTTGTAAATATCAAATGCGCGAAATTGGTTGCTTCGACAGTACACATGATATACGAAACGGATTGACACAATTGAAGAAATTTCAAATGTAAATAATTAACATTCACCTGACTTTAAAGTCATTTACAATTATTTAAAAATAAAATATTTATTATTTACAACAATTAAATATTATAGGATTATCTGAAATAAATCATTCATAGGTATTTGATCACATAAACTTTTTGTGTGTTTAATTAGTTTGGCGAGTTAAATATGGAATAGTATATTTCTACTTCTAGTAAATATATTTAACAAGCTAATAATTCTTAAGTGAACGGAATAGCTCAATATTCTACTGATGATACATTATAAAACTTTATTTTGTATGAAACTTAAAGAAGAATCAAAATAACCGTACAATATATTTTCTATATCTCTGGAACTACAGGTACAACTTATTTAGACAAATTCACTTCAGTAGGAAAATTTAATAATGTTTGTTTTTATTTACTATTTTCATATAATTTTAATTCTTAAATAATAGTAGATAGAGAGAAAAAATTTTCAAATTAAAATTGTAAATACTAATGGTTTCTTTACCCTAGAGAATTAATCTATTTTTTTCAGCTACCCATTTTTGAGATACAACATAAAGTTACCTTTTTTTAAATGGAACACATAGTTACAAATTATTTATTTAAATTAGCATATTTTTCCTTTTTTAGCGATGCGAACTTTGTTTTTGTTTTTATTTATTTCTATGTTATTTTTAAATGTGTCTAATGGTAGTTAAACAAATTTTGATAAAAATTAGTGACATAACCTATCATCCTTCTTGATTCTATGTTATATGAATTCAACATGCTTTACTCACTTGAGTAAAGAAAAATCTCATTCATAGGATACTGGATTGACGTTTAATAATTTATATTAATTTATTGGCCATGTTAATTAAATGAGGTAGACTTAGTTTATTAAAATGAGAAAAAGCTTTTTAAATTGTAATTTTCAACTATTCATGCTGTTTCAAAAGTAATAATAATTTTATGTCATATATCAAAATAGGCGATGGACAAATTATTTTACTTTTATGAAAAAAATTTACTATTTCTATATATACAAACCTACAAACCTATGCATTTAGAAAAAGAAAAACATCTTTAAATTGTTCTACTAACTTTTAATGCAATTTAACCGAAGTACTGTGATTGGCAAAAAAATATTTGGGCAAAATACTGCCAATATCGCTACATTTTATTTAGTACAGATGATTCCATTTTGATACCGTAATTTAATGAAATCAATAAAAATAATTCCTATTTTTTCGCCTACTCTTTTATTGCTACTGACGTAAAATGCGTGCAATTTATTTGAACTATTTTAATCTGTCACCGCCATTATGAATATTTTAAATAACAAGGTAGCGTAAATATTATTAGAATGTTTTATGGAAGGCTCAGTATAAGCAAGACAAATATCTGAGTATTTCATAAGAATGAACGTCGAACGGTTTCAATAGCCAGAAACTGTTAGATAAATTAAAATATTTATGATGACAGTTACAGATTAAAATATTTAAAACAAATTGCAAGGCAGTTTACATCAGTAGGTGAAAAATTAGGAATTATTTTTATTAATTTCATTAAATTACGCAATCAGATTGAAATAATTTGTATTAAATTAGATGTAGGTATATTGACAATATTGTGGTATAACATTTGGTTCCATAATTTTTTGACGGACAGTTTTTATTTATAAGAACTGATTTACATGGGACACACGATATATTATAACATGTGGTATCAATTTGTTTGTGCGTATTGCTTTCCAATTAATTTTATAGGAAAATACTTCAAATAAAAATTGTAGAGTATAAAACTACCGAGTGTTTTTGATATAAAATACATTTCATTTGTGTATTTCATCACAGCGCAAAAATTAATTAAACATTTGTAATATTCATTAGAATAAAGGCTTCCATGAAAAAATTGAAACAAATGTGAAAAATATTGACGTTAATATAATAGAAATACTTTTTTCCTTCTTTGTATAAGGATAAAAATATTTCACATAATTCGTTGTATATATACGAGTATATAATTTCAAAACCTACCCCTGTGGCTTCCTCCACCACTAACATCTTTGCGGACCGTGATTTGGAGACTGGTAATCGCACTTCACGCACAAAATATATCACCTACCGAGATCTGCTTCGGCAGAGTGCTACACCCAGTAATGGGTATGTAACAAAGATGGATAATTCATAATTTGGTTTTGTTTATAAATTATGATATTTCACTATCAACTCAGCTTCGAAAGATACAGACTAATTAAGCGTTATCTTAAGTATCTTTCTAAAGTTGACTTGACAGAGTTTATTTTGTTTATCAAATTTATTAGTGCATATGTTATAACTTCAGTATTCTGTAGATCATTATTTATCAAGTTTATAGCTTTTCTGAATTGTCGCGTCTGGTTACACGGGATGTGATGACATATCTGGGTAAATTATAGCTAAGCGAGGGGTCGGCTAGAGTTAACCTTTGAACGCATCCCGTCTGGGTTTTTTATATAAACGCATATGTGCGACCGACGCAACGATACCACCAACAATGATTAGTTAGTGGTGGTTTAGCATCTGACGAGACGAGTTGTCTCGTCTGGGCAAGATGTAGATCTTGCTATGTAATTTTGTAACTTAAAGATTAGTTTTATTCATACGTTGTTGTTGGTTCCATTGCCGGGAAATTGTTTAATTTCAATATTAATCACATTAATAACTTTTATCTTTTTATAATCTAGAACTTTTGTATTTTTATAATTTATACTTATTTTTATGTTTTAAATATATTTTATATTTACAAGAAGTTCGTCTTATTTCGCGTTTTATTTAATCGTGTATTAAATCGCTTTATATTTTATCGTCTATTAATTTTGACTACTAATTGAATTGTAGCTTTCAATTCTTTTACAGGTAGAAGGCGTGATGATATATTTATTTATTTATTTATTTATATATACAATGAATGAAAAATATTTTTATCTACTATCATGCGATAAACGACACTTATCGTATTCATTTTGAGTGAGATAAGTACTTTATTAACGTTCGGCCGTCGCTTCATTGTGCACATTTCACACGCGTATCTTAATGGTGCTCTTATCCCACTTATATAGTAAATAACTATTACATAATTAAAAAATTAAATACAAGCATAATTTAAACTAAAATATTACAATTGTGACGTTTAAATGTTTGTAACGAGACAGTAAAAATATCGGATATATTACCTATTTCACAATTTTTTATATAATCTTGGGATAGTTTATTGTTGGAGAATTTTCTGTAAAATTAGACCAGTTTAAAGGAGTGTCAAATTTAAAAGCATCTCTAGTTTCATAACCGGAAACTTTTAATATTGTGAAAGCAAGTTTGTTAAATTACGTTTTCATTTTTCTAAACTAAGACAGTTGAAATTGAAGTTAGTAAATTTTTGGATTATAAAAGGTAAGGATGGTTCATAACGGCCCTTTGACTATTTTTTGAGATTTTTTGTCATATTTTTCAATAAAGTCGATAGAACAAAATAATTTTATTAATTTATATAAAAGAGGACCTTTAAAATTTGAAAATTAATAAAAAAAAACTCATCTCTGCATGTTTCGTTTTACTAACTTTTTCTCAGTCTTTTAAGACATACTTACTGCGCTTAGATTATGTGTCAGTTGATATGATTTGAGCATGTGAAGGTATGAACGAGAAATTGTGAATGTAAATGAGGCGAAAGTAATATGCTAGGTTACACATGTTTGACGACGAATAATTGCAAGTTGAATTTAGTGAATAAATATTCAGGATATATTTACAAGTTCATGATAAATTTGCAATCTATGCCAAATTTGCTATAAAATAGTGTCAAATCTGTTAGGTTATGCAAAATTATAATGACAGTTATTTTAATTATACGGAATTACGTCATTGTGAACCGTTAAATAGTTAGCTCAGCAATTAAATATTTGCTCCGGGTATTTGCGCTCTCCTATTCTCACCGAATCTGTTGAAATAATGAACTACTGGATTGAATTGTTAACACATTTTGAACGAAGAAGACAATCGGAATCTAAATAAAAATAATATTTTCTTTAATTACAGTAAAAATTGCACAAATTAAAATTAATATATAATTTAACACTGTTATTTGCGAAAAATAAAATTGCTTTAACTACTAGGCTCAAGGTGATTGCCTTATTTATCTTACCATAAATCCGGCAGTGATTATAACTGTTTTAATTGGTTAGACTTGAATTCTATGATGTACAGAATTACTTGATTAAATTAAAATGAAGAAAATCTTTCTGTAAATATAATTATTTGTCCGCGAGCGATCTAAAAAGTACATTAGTTGCAAAGAAATGGCTTAATTTGCACTCTATAATGGAAAGTTTGTGTGTGTCCTAGGAATTGCTGTTTTTTGTTTACATTACCTAGCATCTAACACTATATGTGTCTCAATAACATAGACTATTTTTCAGTTATATTTGCCAAACATTTTCATAACTCTATATAATTCAATATTGTTTTATTTGCACCTCAGGCGTAAAGTACATATTTCGTTCGTATTGTAATTGCCTGCGACTCGTGCTAAAATATTATACTTAATTTATTTGTAATTGTAAATTGTTTCTATTTGAAAATTGTAAATTTTGTAGCTGACATTTTTTATTATTGAGTGTGCGATTACCAATCTTAAAATTCAGGGATGTTAACTTTAACGAAATGTTACATTATTTATAACGATATAAAAAATTTACATAATGCTATAAATAACTTAAAAAGAAACGAAATAAAACGTTATTTTTGCTTTGTTATTATAACATTACAGTAGCTATTTTTCTCTTATTTATAATAAATATATTAGAAATACGGAAAAAAAATATTATACACTACCTTCTTCTAGAAATTAAAATTATTTGTTATAAAAAACATGACTAAATAAATATAAAATTAAAAAAAATATATTATTTTAATAAATTTATTTCTGCCTTTATTAATTTGTCGTTCATAAAATGAGAATTACATTATTTATAATACAACATGAAACAATAAACTATCGGTAAATTAGGAAATAATATATTTTAAACAGCAAAATGAATAAAATATTAAATTTGTAACTATGGATAACGTTCTGCCGGTCTATTTTAATTCATAGCTGGACGTGGTTGTGGTTATGGCTATGATATTTTCACGGATATACTCAATTGTTATCATTTCGGGACATATTAGGGTATTATATTTGGCATTAAAAATATAGTAAAATTATCAACCCTTGCAATAATTTGTAAATGTATAAATTGTTATTCATAACAAGTTGTCAAACATTTTTGATTTCATAATATTAATAAATTATCTATTTTGAATTCGTATATCTGTCATTCAAGAAAATTATGATATTTTCTTCCTTTCTTCGATTATTTTTTTGTGATTCTAGCTTTTCTATTTTGAATTCTATATCTGTCATTCAAGAACATTATTATGTTTATTTCTTCGATTTTCTTTGCGAATCTAGCTAATTACCTTCTTCCTTAATTTATTTTGTATTTTCTGTAATGACAAAATAAACTCTAAAATATGTGAAATGGTAATACTTACGACATACAAAATTAAAAAATCAAACATCGGATGGCAGTGACTATTAGTGCTGTGAGGATCCGACAAAACTTGGATCCGAGTACCCGGATCTCAAAATATCCGGATCCTCGGATATCCGATGTTTGGATCTTAAAGCGGATATCCGTAAATTTAATTCGGATTTGGATCCGGATCCTGATTTGGATCCGGATCTGGACTTGGCTCCGGATCACGATTCGGAGCCGGATCTTGACTAGGATCCGGATCCGGATTCATTGTTTTGCTTACGGATCCGGATCCGGATTCATTGTTTTGTTTACGGATCCGGATCCAAATCTTAATTCTGGATCTGATTCTTCATTTCGAATGGAACTGAGTTCAAATTGAAGCCATTGAAGTGGGCCTGTTTACCTTTACAGCAGTCTGTAAACAATAATAAATTTTATAATACCCCTCTAAAATAACCAGGTAGTTTGTACATATGTAAAGAAGAAAGGAATTTACCTTCACAGAGTCCTATTTAGTAAATTAAATGATGAATAAAAAATACAAATTTGTATTATTTCACATATACAGTAACATATTAATTATGACATTAATTTCATTAATTTATTTTGTCATACTATGAGTATGAAGTTTGTAGCAAAACTCATTGAATGCTTTTTAAGAAAACGATGCTAAAAGTTGTTCAACAGAAATTTAAACATCAGAAATATGCCGACTGTTAACTACATGAAACGAAAATGCTTAATGGATTATTTCATAATCACATTTCTTTGGTTTTACTCAGAATATTTGAAGAGAACCGATCCGGATACTGAAATTCCATACTCATACTCACATTCGAATTTAAGATCAAATGCTCAAATCCGTTTCCAAGATTCGACATTTGGATCCGGATTCGAGATCCAATACTGAGATTCGGATCCAAAATTCAATACTGAGATTCGGATCCAAAATTCGATACTCAGATCCGGATCCAAAATCCGATACTCAGATCCGGATCCAAATTCCGATACTGAGATTTGGATCTAAGATCCGGATAGTTCAACATTCAATTATCCGTATATCCGGATATTTTTGGATCCGAAACCGAAACTATCCGGATCCGGATCCCACCACTAGTGACTATAGCTTCGATTATAGCGGGATCTACCCAGATCCCGTTATATATTTGTGTTGGGGCGAAATGATGATACTAACTTGTTTATACCGCCAGGTGGGTTCATGTAGTTTAGTGGTGTGGCTACTGTTGCCACAGTGTCTATGAGAATTAAAATAGACCTCCTGGCGAGTCGTTATTTGTTATGTTACGGTTACATAACGTTATTTTGTAATTGTTACGTTATTTGAAAAATATTGACAAATGAAACATTATCTGGTCAGTGGCGGTGTCGGAAGGAGGTATTTGGGTGGGCACACTAAAATAATATGATTTTTAGTTAGTGTACCAATTTATTTTGTAACGAATTGACGCAAACTTACACTTTACAATTCTTCAATTAAAAAAAAAAAAATGCACAAAAAACATGAGTACTTCGCCGCTCAATTGATTTTATATTTACATAAAATTATTTAAAAAAAAATCAATTTCAATAAAACAAAGCTAATTATGTTACAAATAAAAAAAATCTGGTGTGGGCACAACACGACTTTCTTATACACAGCATATTTAATATCAAAAACGCTGAATTGAACACTTATGACTTGCTCCTTGCGTTTGACAATTATTATTTGACATATAAATGTGAAACATGTTTTTGTTTTTTGTTTCTATTGCTACTATGATTATTCGAATATATTATTAAATATAAAAAAATAGCTTTTCTCAAAATTAGACGCATATACAGGAAAACTGCAAATAACATTTTATGTTCCAAATATTTTTGCTAACATCTTTTGTTTGAAACTTTTTTTCGTAACTGATTACATTTTTGAAATAAATGGAATTTATTGTTTTGTGTGTCCAGTAAACTTCCTCTTCCGGTTTTTCAATTTCATTCAAAATCAACTCAGCTCTTCGTATTTTCATGAAACTTATAATTACCAAGTTTCGTTAACAAATCTTATCTCGTTCATGAGATATTGCACACTCGGACACACATCCATCCATCCATCCATCCACACACACACACACACACACACACACACAACCACACACACACACACACACACACACACATACACACACACACACACACTCAGAGACACAGACACAGACACAGGGGCACACTGGAAGTTCTAATGGATGAATTTTTACCGGAAGATGAGGAATTTAATGATACAGAATATCATAAAAAAAATCAAAGATGAGATTAAAGAGAACATAAACACAGAAGATGATCAAATATTCATGCAGGAAGAAATAGATCAAATTTTGTTAAGCATGAACCCCAGGAAAGCTCCAGGGCAGGACGGTATTACGAGCGATATTCTGTTAAGAGTATTTAGAAAATATCCTGTCTTCATTACTGAGCTACATAATCAATGCCTCCAAAAGGCATATTTTCCACGAGAATGGAAAACCGCTATAATAGTTCCTATAGCAAAACCAGGGAAAGAAAATTCAAACGAAGCTTCAAAATACAGACCGATAAGTCTTATCAATGTCAGTGGTAAAGTATTAGAAAAACTACTTATAAATAGAATAATGAACTATATGTATTCAAATAATTTTATGAACAAAAACCAGTTTGGTTTCACACCAAAAATAGGTACAACTGAAGCGATTATGGAACTTACTCAATTTGTAAATGATTCCTTTCAACAAAAGAGAGTAGTCATACTTGTAAGCCTCGACGTAAAAGGTGCGTTCAACGCGGCATGGTGGCCGGCTATAATTAAAGCTTTGAAGGACTACAATTGTCCCAAAAATCTTTATAATTTGACCAAAAATTATTTTAGTGATAGATCAGCAGCTCTAGAAATCAACGGAGTAAAGATGGAAAGAGAAGTCAATCGGGGCTGTCCACAAGGGTCTTGCAGCGGCCCAGGTTTTTGGAATCTTCAGTACAATTCGTTATTAAACTTAGAATTCTGAAAGTCAACCAAAGCAATAGCATTTGCCGATGATTTTATTTTATTAACAAGCGGAAAAACACCGCAACACGCAGAAAATGTTGCAAATATCGATTTGCAAAAAGTATCATCATGGGCCAGTAACAATAAAATAACGTTTAATGGAAGTAAATCGCAAGTAATGCTAGTATCTAGAGCTGCATCACAAAGAAATAAAGAAATTAATGTATACTTAAATCTTGAAACATTAAAACAGGTACAAATAATTAAATACTTGGGTATAAATTTTGATAATAAATTTCAGTTCGATAACCATGTTAATTACATCACAGAAAAAAGCTGCAAATTAATACACGCGTTATCAAAATCGGCAAAAATATCATGGGGCATTGGACAAGAAGCTCTAGAAATCATTTATAAAGGAGCTATTGTGCCAATTTTGTCATACGGAGTACCAGCCTGGAAAAGTGCTCTGAAAAAGAAAATAAACCAGAAAAAATTATATAGAGTCCAGCGACTGATGAACATAAAAATATTGAAGGGCTTTCGAACTATATCGCACGAGGCATCGTGTATATTGACAACAAATACTCAAATTGTTCTTAAATTAGAAGAAATAGTTAGGATATATGAAAAAATGAAAACAACTATAGAAGGAAGTCCAGAATTAAATGAAGTAGAAGGAAGAGCTAGAAAACGTATAGTTTGTCGAGTGGAAGAAGAACACACTGTTGAAAAATGGCAGCAGGAGTGGTTAAATAGTACAAATGGTGCTACAACAAAAATATTCTTTCCAAGTGTCCAATGCAGACTACATATCAAATTAAAATGCTGTTCAAAAATAACAACTATCTTAAGTTGTCACGGAAAGATCAAAAGTTATTACTACAAGTTTAAAATAACGGACAGTGAAGAATGCAAGTGCGGTGAGGGAAACCAAACAGTGGAACATTTAATATATGACTGTGTGCTACTTAATGAAGGGAGAGAAACACTGATAGAAAATATTAGGGCAAGTAGTGGTAGTTGGCCTGCAGCAGGAAATGAGCTAGTACAAAAATATACGCCATACTTTATTAACTTTATACAAGAAATTGATTTTGAACAAGATACATAATTATAAATTCCAAAATGTGAAACAACAAATGTAATAATAATGTAATTGTTTTTCTGTAGATTATTAATTGTAAAAAAAAAAAAAAACCCTAATTTAATAGTAATATTAGAACCATAAACAAATTGTATTAAATTGTTTTTCTTATAAATATTGGATAGAAGAAATATGAAATACGAAACCTGAAATATGAATAGTTAACGTAACATAAACAATGTAGAAAACCATATTGTATACATTAGAAATAACTTAAATACTATGAAATGTTAAATATTATAATGATGTAAGATTTTAAACATTGTAAATTTAGTTTTTAAGCATGTAGTGTATTACGGAGCATGCTGAATAAATGTATTTATAAAAAAAAAAAAAAACACACACACACACACACAGACATCATTGAGAAAATGATCAAAACGGATTCAGTGGACCTCAAAACACGTATTTCCGCGAAAATCTCGTCAACGATTTTTTTCATGATTCCAATACTTCCTTATACTGCGTATAAGAAAGTAAAAAAGCAACCAAATAATAAAATTAAACTTATCCTAGAATTTTTATTTAATACCAAATTTATTTATAATATTATCTAAGTCTAATAATTGTGTAATTATCTTTCCAATATTAATAATACCCGAATCTGAAAGTCGCTAATCTAACATATTGGCTGGTACCACGAGCACGTTATAGTTTTAGTTAAAATCATGACAATATCTTAAAGCATATTTAAAATAATGCTTAGCACGCGTATTGTGTAAACAAGAAAATATACATGACAACGTTGGAAAAGGCGCAATACGCATGCGCTTTTCGTTAATACTTTTGACAGTTTTAAGTTCAACATCAAAGTATTTTGACATATTGTGGTTTTTCTGTTAGGCATTTCGTTGAACTCATGAAAGAATACTTGTTGCTTTGAACTGTAAATGGCGTTTATACAATTAAAACATAAGTATCTTTTTATAAATAATTTATTTTAATTTTGATATTATGTACTTAAGCATATACATTAATATATTGTTATTATAGTATTTTATAAAGAATATGCCACCTAAAAAGATTATAACGGAAAATTGGACGTTCGAGGAATACGTGAATTAAAGAAAAGTATGATAGAAAACCGGCATGACTGGAAATTATGAATGTGTTTGCAACGATTCGGTATAAGAGAGAAAGCGAGAAGAGTTGGAATTTGTAGCACTTAAGAAAGAAAAAAAATGTTATATACAATGCAAATTTATAAATTACATTTTATTAATAATAAAACTTCGTTATTTTATTAGAAACATACAATTAATAAAAATTTATGAAGCCAATAGAAGAAGAATAATTTTTATTTAAGAAACATAAAAATTAACGAAAAATATACTAAATAAACACATTCGGTTATACAGGAAAATTCTGCTATACTGCAAAATTCTTGTCTGCTTTTTGCTAAATTGTCCATTTTGATGAAATGAATATGCGATGCCAAAACCACATGAATACACTTTTTACAATTTAAATACATTTTTTAATATTATTCTAAAATGTCAGGGCACAGGCCTGAACAGGGTGGGCCCGTGTCTAGTCTAGCCCCACCCTGGCACCGCCACTGTATTGGGTATTGTTACGTTACGTTTTCCAATCCAGTTAAAAATAAAAAACGATTGTTTTATACAACTATAATAGTTATTTCCGATATAAGTGGAATAATAGTATTATTAAGATACGCGTGTGAAATTTGCACGAGACGAGTTGTGTAATCACACAAGTATCTTAATGATATATTATCGCACGTATATCTACAATATTTTATCTAGGACCACGACATAAATTAAAATTATAACAAAAATAATTTTGAATTGACAGTTCTCATAATAATTTGACATTCACAAAATTTAATTGAAACAATATCATTTTGAGTGCGATAAGTACTTTATTAAAGCACTAGTTTATTAATATTTACAAAAACGCACTAGTGTGTTAATAAAGTACTTATTTTACACAAAAAGAATGCGACAAGTGTCATTTATCGCACGGTCGTAGATAAAAAATATTAGCACGCGAAACAGGTTCTGTTTTCTTCGTTTACATTCCATAAAAAAACCTACGTTTCCCACAGCAGCATGCGTGTAATACTTCTGTGCTCGAAGTTGTATTCCATTTACCACTTAGCTCACTTAATTCAGATAAAACCACATAACTAACTGAAATGAACAAAGTGATCAGTAATAATAATAGTGCGAGTAAAATAAGCGAAGTAAGCCAGTCAAAAAGCGTAAGTTAGATCTGATTCAAAGGATATATGGAACATAGTTATTGTGCACGAAATATTCCTTAGGGTACAGTGAATGATGAAAAAATGACCTACTTTGCCTACTGATATGTTCTGATATTTGTAAAAAAATATTTTATTTTGTTCGTTTCGAGAAATTATATTACCAAATAAAATACGACTACTCAGATTTTTTTTAGATATATTTTGATTTTGAAGCACTATATTTTTTTCATTCTAGTAGAATCAAATAACTAAACTGACATTAAAGTATGGAGTCAGGACATACAATGCGATTTTGTTACATAGAAAAGAAAAGTGTCGATAAAATCAACTATACTATTATAGTTTCAATGAAGAATTTTCGAGTGTACTCTTGTGTGATCAAAGTAATTTTGTCTCAACAAATAGTAAAAATATATTTCTTTGTCTTTCTGGTCTAGTTAAAAATTTCAAAAAATTAATCTAATTACCGAATTATGTCTTTTTTTACAATTATATGAATTACAGGGGAATATATGTAACTCGAATCTCAAGGACCAGGAAAAAATCGTCGAATTAGGAAAACTTCGAATTATAGAAAATACACCAAAAATACATGTGAAAAATAAATTATATATTTCTTTCACGTATTTAATAATGTTTTACAAGACCGCTTCCCTATATCTATGAAATTTGGCAATATATTGAAAGAATTATAGCTATTAGTTATTTAATTAAACAGGTATGCGTTGGTGAAATTAAGGGTTAAAGATTGCGTGAGCGACCTATGAATAATTGGATAAATATGATTGAAGGATTGTTGCGTGAACGAAAGTTTTCGAGTATGAGGAACAAACGTGCTTGTATGAAAGAAATTATGAATGTGGATGAAGCTAAAGTGGTGTGTCAGGATAGGAACGTTTGTCGGAGATTAATTGCCGTATTTACCTGCAATTGTGTGAAATTTACTTTCGTTTCTTATCTTTTTTATTTGTTTTCTGATATTACATTGAGTATTTAACTGCAATTGTGTGGAATTCACTTTCAAAAACAAGCGTAGAGCGACACTGCCTTCGTTTCTTATCTTTTTTATTTGTTTTCTGATCTAACATTGAGTGTTTAACTGCAATTGTGTGGAATTCACTTTCAAAAACAAGCGTAGAGCGACACTTCCTTCGTTTCTTATCTTTTTTATTTGTTTTCTGATCTAACATTGAGTGTTTAACTGCAATTGTGTGGAATTCACTTTCAAAAACAAGCGTAGAGCGACACTTCCTTCGTTTCTTATCTTTTTTATTTGTTTTCTGATCTAACATTGAGTATTTAACTGCAATTTTATGGAATTCACTTTCAAAAACAAGCGTAGAGCGACACTTCCTTCGTTTCTTATCTTTTTTATTTGTTTTCTGATCTAACATTGAGTGTTTAACTGCAATTTTATGGAATTCACTTTCAAAAACAAGCGTAGAGCGACACTTCCTTCGTTTTTTATCTTTTTTATTTGTTATCTGATATTAAATTGAGTGTTTAACTGCAATTGTGTGGAATTCATTTTCAAAAACAAGCGTAGAGCAACACTCCCTTCCTTTCTTATCTATTAATTTGTTTTCAGTTCTTACGTAGAGTGTTTAACTGCAATTGTGTGGAATTCACTTTCAAAAACAAGCGCAGGGCGACACTCCCTTCATTTTTTATCTTTTTGTTTCATTTTCAGTTACTGCATTGTGTGGACTTTTCTTTCATATACAAGTGCAGGTTGTCACTTTCATCTTTTCTAATCTTTGTAGATTCGTTGTTAGTTTCGTTATTAGATTCGTTGTTAGGAGTAAGCTTGAGTAATTTGAGATGTTTTATGCATATGTTATATACGTCTAAAAGAGAAGATGAATAGGAATGATTGAATAGATGTGATTGAAGGTTTGTTGTGTGATAAATTATTTCGAGTGTAATAAATAAATGAGTTTATATGGAGTGATCTATGAATGTGGTTAAAGTGAGGGTGGTGTGTTTGGATGATAATATTTGACGAAGGCTGATTATTTGATGAATGTAATGAGTGAATATTTTATGAGTGATTTTAGGGTTCGTGCTACCCCATTTGATGGGATATGGCGTGAAGATATGTATTTATGTTATTAATTTCTCTAGAATTGATAAAAGTTTCCAGTTTCTTTATAAAAGTAGTGGTAAACTATTTAAATTTTACTTCATATACAACGAGAAGTTCTGCGCCGCTCACATGAATATGTCGTTGCAAGGTGTTTATATATATTTTCTCCAAAATATTCAAATTACAAGTAAAATAACACTTCGAGTTACAGAAATATAAAATTCTATTTAGAGCCAATTTTTCAATCATTGGTTTACTCTCGATTAATGTTATACATGATTGAAAAACTGACCTTTAGAGAGATAAAAATACACCAAAAAAGAACGGAACATAGTAATCGCGACTAAAATACGATTTAGATAATAATTCGAGTTATAGAAGTTCGAGTTAAGCAAGTTCCACTGTAGTTTAAATTTTTCATGAATATATGTATATTTTATCTGTGATTATATTTTAACATTTAAAAAATGAAATCCGATTGGTGAAAAAAAAATTATTAAGAAAGTTGCCTCGGTCAGGCTCATGAACTTGATTTAATTTGATGGTACTGGTACTGGTGCATACGCAAACGGCAAATAATCTCTTTGCGAGTCAAATCGAACGAAGTCAAGTTGAACTCTTTAATTAAAGTGCGCACACACGTTAGTGACGTGATCGCAACTCCTTTAAACTTTAAAGCATATAGCAAATAATCGGTTCTGCTTTTGTGAGTTTGATATAACAAAATTCGACTCTGTTGGTTGCGAACGAAGTTCAAAACATGACCGAAGTGAGTTCTTCCAAATAGGAATTTTTATGCAAGATGAATATTATTCGTTTTGTATAAAGAGTTCTGAAGAATGCAACTGAAGTATGATGATATAATAATGTTTATTTATTTAATGTTAACTAGTACAATTCTCAATATACGTAATAAAATTATTATTAGAATGAACTGAGAAAACATGAAAATGTACAATAACACTTGCCAGCATCAAAAATCGTCTTTCTTTTCTAATTTCGTGAGCATTTTGTGTTTCGACGTTCTATATCCGTTTCTATAACCTACAGTTGTTAAAAGATAACGATATTAATAATAATACTGTGTCAGGTTAGAGAGAAAAATATAATACAACACTAACAATATTGTTACAAAAACAAGGTAAACTGATCATGAAAAAAATCGATTTCAATCTCAATTTCTGAAAAACTGGATGTAATAGAGCATTGAGCTCCTATACCATAAGCGAAATATCAGAAATTATTTATGAAAACATACAAAAAAAATAAGTTTTAACTATTAGCGAAAAACAATGTGATAAATAATGTTTAATACAGAGATGTAAGCAATTAAAAATATAGTGACATCACAAATACTAGTTTTTTCGCGCGGAAAATAAGTAATATGTGGAATTTAATATAATTAAGTTCGTTGAATTGTCGGTGAAATCTGTCATTATTGTTTAGTTTTATTAGATGTTCTTTTTACTTACCAGAAAGTAAACAGTTACAGTGCATCATAACACCTTCTCTACAACAAACAAAACCCAAAATATCATAGACAGGAATAGAGAAACCAAATATAAGAGATGATATAAATATTTGACTGTTTCGTTCAACATTTTTGTCTACCTTTATGATTATTTCAAACCTCTTGTTGTATGTACATATTGTATGTTTATTAAAATAATTTAATTTCCTTTTCTTGGACTTTCAATTGCTATAAAATATGATTTTCAGCATATTCGTATATTATTTGCACTATTTGAATGAAAACAGTTCAGTTCAGTAACACTCGTTATATTTTATCATATAGTATCATAAAAAAAAAAATTGATACAGGAGTCTTGTTAGTTGCCAGATTAGGATTAATAAGAATAAGAATATATACAATTATTTAAGGAAAATACTTTTTTTTCAACAACTAGAACTAGTGTAATTAATGAAGTACAAAACTTATATTAGTATGATCTACATATTTACACTGTAATATTGTTTTAATAAGTTTTTAAATAGTATAACTGCGTTTGATGTTTTTATATACAAGTATGACACTAATTTATTATAACAATCTAATTCTGTTTTTACATTTAAAATATATAAAATATAATAAAATATTCTTTTTGCCTTATATTGTAATGATGATATCTTTAGTCAATCTAATGTTCCGTGTACACGGGAATTATTTTCTGAGAAACTTTTTAGAAAAAAGAAATCGAGAAAATTTCTTGAAATTTTGCAGGACCTCTAACCAAGAGATAGATTTTGTAAAAAGTTACTAACGTCATGCTTATGGCAGCAGTAGTTAACTCATTTCACATCAAAGCGACGGGGTTTCAAGAAACTTTCTTGACTTATTCGTTTTTCTAAACATTTTCTCAGATTATTTTTTTATGTGTCTCAAAACCAATGAAACGTTTCATTGTATGTCACATGTCAGCGTTTTAACCAATTCTGTCATTATTATACTGAGAATAAAAGCTCTTGTGATTATTCCCGGCAATAATCTCTGAAGGTGCTTTTGTTTGTGACAAATGATAGGTAGTTGTCAAATAATTATTTAAAACTGTCAACGCGTTAAGTAAAATGTGTGAAAAAAATCGATTTAGTTCCATTGCAGATACAGAAATACATCAACAAATTTTGGAAACAATTTCCAAGAATACATTAATAAGTTATCAATCGATACGGATCCAGTTTAAATTTTTTTAAGTTGGATGAATCGACCTCAACAGCTAAGTCAAAAAATAATCTAATTAAATATAACTCGAGAGTTTGATAAATTGGAAAATAATTCTCCAGTATCTTTCTCAAACTTGTTGCCATTTAGCAATAGCCACTCAAGTCCTGCGGGCTTTCGTGATTATTGCCTGGCAACAAGGTTTTCGAAACATGTGTCAAATTATTTTCAATTTATTACCACACTCTTGTTATATTATTACTGAAAATTTTCTCGGTGTGCTCGGGCCATAATGTTATTTAAGGAGTAAGGCCACTCTCTGCAAGGAAAAAAAGGGTCATTTTGTAGATTTTTTTTAACGAAATCTAAATGTGCTGCTTAAGAACTGTTTTTGGATCTTTATTTAGTGCTCTTTAAACTTTATCTCAAAATTTTTTTTAAAGAAAATATTCAAAATTGTCGTCAGAAATAAAAAAAAATGGCGAATAGGGCAAATCGGGCGAAAACATTCCGGGAACAGCAATGGACATGGAACAAAAAGAGATATGTTTTCTTAATCTCTGATGTATACTCTAAAAAACTACGGGTTGGATTTTGAAAATTTTGATTATTAACAAAATGGCGCACGTTTGAAAAAAAAGTTCATTATTCGGGACTAAATTTCTGTATAAAAACGACCATAAAAAACGAATGAAGCACTTTTAAAAAAAAGCCCCCGTAGTTTTTGAGTATTTTATATCTACAATAAGAAATAAAAAGATTCAGCACGATCCATCAATTAGTATTTCAGATTTCTTTTCGCCCGATTTTGAAAATATGATTTCGAAAAAAGTTTCGAGTCATATTTTTCATAGGGATATTGCCACTGGGCAATAATTCCCCCCAACGCCTCTTAAACCGCCAAAAAAATTACTTATTGTTTAATGTTAACAGATTGTAAATATCAAAATCAAATTAAAAAAAAATATATATTTTTCATAGAAATATTGTATTTAGGTACCTCTAATCTGCAATGCCTGCGCCATAAAATTGTCGCTTAGCGCGCGGTCTTTTTCCCCTCTGAAATACTTCCGCGCGGCATTTAAATTAATTGTCCCTTATTCCTCAGGGTTTAAACTATAATTTAAGCAAAAAAATGTATTTTTTTAAAATTCTAGAGTGGCCTTACACCTTAAAAGAGTTTATTTTGGTAGAGTTCTTATAATAATTTTATAAATATGTATATCGCATTTGTACTGAAATATGAAGCTCATAGCCAAGATTTAATTCTTCTAACAATGTTCCTAAAAAATGGATTAAACAAACAAAAAATTATCGCAACAAAATTATAGTTCAAATTAATTATCGTATTATAATATTCTACTTTTATTGAACACTTTGTAAGGAGATTGAAATACCGGGCATAAACCGTATTAAATACATTATGTATTATACATATTCTGTACCTGAAGCTTCGAAGTTTCAGTAAAATATCGTGTTTAAAATACATAGGTAACATCAATTAACCTTGTAACTGTTAATTAACACGAACTTTATAAAGCAGTAATATAAATTTTAGTTTATTATAGTTATACAAGATAATCCTGTCAGTGTGCAGATAATTTATTTTAGTAGATAGCTAGCAATATGGGGAAATGACTACCTATTCCAGATTTCGCTGAACTAATCTAAAATTGAATAAGAGAATCTCTGCAGAACAAGTTAATTAAAACAGCTCTTTATGAGATCAGCACATTTTGCTTACATAAACTAGATTCTCTACATCTCGCTCACATATGAAAATTTGCATATTTTCCTACAGAATTGTGCATTACAACACGTAATTGCAAAAGCTAAAATTTGCTCTTTTCACATAAAATCACAGAGATATTGCTAATTAAAAAACTAAGACAAAAAAGTAATTTTTAATCAACGAAATTCTAGAAAGCAAATAGAAAACTTGTATTTTTGAAAGTATGTATTATTTATTTTTGAAGACTTTTTGAAATATTTATTATATCAAACGGCGAAGGTAATTCACCTGGCTGGTAGACGGTCGCCAGGATGGTTGTCATTTTTTATACAACAAAATTTGCCGTGAATATTTTACTTTATACTTTAGGGAAAAATAACGTCATTCAAAACAGATACAAGTAGTTTTATTTTGTGTTGTTTGCGTTGTGTTATCTTCAAGGCAACAAACACATTCTTTTCTTTTCTCGCGCGCTTCCACATCGCAAAAGAACGAAAAAGACTTCGGACAGAACGTATCTGCTATCTTTTACTTTTTATTCATATTTTGCTCTTGAATCTTTCGCATGTTTCATGATGTAAAACAAATAAAGTTTACATATTTTATGGACAACAGAGTTATGGAAGATTTAAAAAATTTATTAGTTTATATTTGATATGATTATTTCATGACTTCTTTTATTTAGTTTTACTTCCCAGACCATGTATATCGTATAATAGAGAATATTTCACTCACCTTAGTAATAACCAATCAAAGTCACAGAATTTGCATGGTAACAAATATACTTACTTCTAACTATATACCACAGTTGATTTTGAAGAAATCTAAGAGTAAAATCAATGAAAAGCGGCTAAATTTTGGTTCTTTCAAAAATATAATAAAAAAACAACATGCTACAATTCGTTTAACGCTGTATTAATTTCAATTAAAAACATATGAGTATTCAAGATTGAATCGAAATTTTGTTGATAATTATTCTAACAACAACTGGCATGAATAAATACAAACAATAATAAATAATAATAGTAATTTAATATAAAAAATATATTGTATTTAATTAATAAACTCTCATTCGAGAAATATTTTTTTACAAACACACCTCTAACTTCGGTTAATTGTTGTAGTAAATATATCTCGACTTACACTCAAATACTTTATGTCTAAAGCAATTTTTTATTCGAATAAATTTGGACATTTATAATCAAAGATAATATCGCCCGAGCTAAAGCTCTCGCGTATTATAAATATAATATAAATACCCAAATTTATCTCATACAAAATTTCTAGAAAAATGCATTTTCGTGAAACCCTTCGATATATCGATAATAAACCTGGCTGTCGATAAATTACCTATTAAAATATTGTAATGGCGATTTTTCACGATTTCATCATGTTTGAGACCCTACTTTTTTTTTTTTTTTATATATTAAATATTATTACAACTAGTCTTACAGACTAACAAGCAATTTTATTTTAACTTAATCTTCTACTTATATTTTATCTAAGATAATTAACCCATTGGCTTTTCTTAGGTTCTAACATTAATGAATAAGTATGCTAGCACTGGCATTCACTTTGCTCTGCTTTTACACAATCACACTACACTAGTTCAAATGGTTTAGTGCGCTTGAGTCTTCTCACTAGTTCGGTGTTGTCAAGTAGCTGTGTTGCCTCGACATTGACGTGTCTGTGGAGTCTCTCCTTGTGCTTATTTGCGGAGCACTTGATCTCTTCTGCTACGTATTTAACTGCTAGGTCTCTATGAATATCCTTATTTCTAACGTACCATGGCGCAGCTATGATGTTTCTTAGTACTTTATTCTGGAATCGTTGAATGATGTCTACGTTGGATTTTTTTGTGCAACCCCATAGCTGTATTCCATAGGACCAAATGGGTTTTAGGATTTGTTTATATATCATTAGTTTATTATGCACTGATAAGGTTGATTTTTTGCCAATTAGCCAGTGCATTTTTTTATATCTTATCTCGAGTTCTACTTTTTTCTTTTTCACATGTGTTTTCCAGCGTAATTTAGTATCTAGGTTCATACCTAGGTATTTTGCCATATTAGAACATGGGATCAAGTTGTTGTTAATTTCCACAGGTAGATATTTTATTTTTTTATTAGTGAAATTTATGTGTACTGACTTGGATTCATTTAGTTTTATCCGCCATTGTTTAGTCCCTACTGAATAAATAAAAAAAAATAGTCCCAAAAAAAGTCGGTCTGTCGATCTGTCGTTCTATTAGCTTGTGTCTGTCTGGAAACAAGATAATTTATTAAAGAACGCGTTGAGATTTTAGATTGAAACTGTATATTTAAGCTTTAAAGGGAAAAACTAAGGTCAAATATATTAGTCCAGCAGTACTGTGGTGTGGATTGCGTTACGGCAACGAATCTGGAGATCCCGAGTTTGAATCTTGCTAAATATATTCAAACTCGGGATCTCCAGATTCGTTGCCGTAACGCAATCCACACCACAGTACTGCTGGACTAATATATTTGACCTTAGTTTTTCCCACTGCAACCCAATGAGTTCGAACCCTGTACTGTAATAGAATAAAATAAAGAAATAATTGTGAAATTCTATGATGAATCTATAAGTTTAGAGATTCGTAAATCTGTAAATAATGAACAAAATTGCGTCAATATTTGTTGATAAGTGGAAAATATTTCATTAAGTCATAAGTTTCGTTGCAATTTTGTTCATCATTTATAGATTTATGGATCTATAAAAATTATGGATTTACATAGAATCTCACTATAAATTAATAATGGGCTATACAGGTTGTTTCTATATCTATGCACGAAACTTGTATAATTTGATATACCAATTATGGAAAAAAAATATATTTTTTTAAAATTTATTATTTGAAGCATTTTTAGTATCATTGATTTGATAGAAAATTTAATTTTAAAACATAATTTACACATAATAAATGATTATTTGTAGGTAGTGTTTATAAGTTAATTGAATCATTATATAATTAAATTTGGTATCAAACCAGTTGTACTAAGAATGTTCACTTCAAATGATTTTTGTGAATTTCAAAATAGTATATTAAAAAATGACAGAAGACAACTTAACACGAGTTCGAAATTCGGACACGAGTCGCGCAGTCTTCTGTAACTAGTGTTTTATACTTTTTTCTCTATTTTGGCTTGCCTTTATATAATTTCTATATATTTTTATAACAGATCGTTATTATAACGAGTTTAGTTATATTTGATTTCGTTATCACACTGTAACGATATTCGTTATTTTCCTATTCTGTAACATCGTTCGTTATTAGATAATCGTTATCATTTTTTCTAACGAATTCGTTATTATTTCTGACACATGAATTTATGTTGGCAATTATATCTATTGTAATTTGATAATATCATGTGTATTATTATTACTTACCGAGATCTGCTTCAGCAGAGTGCCACACCCAGTAATGGGTAGAAGGCGTGATGATATTTATTTTTTTTTATTATGTGTATTATTTTATTCAAACGACAGCAATGTTTATTTGTTATCATAGCAACCATATAGGAGATGAGAATCTGTCACAATATATAAAACCGGCAGCTAATAAATATAAAAGTTGCAGTATGCACTATTATAAATAGTTAAAACATTTTTATTTATGTAGTACCTACACAATTTTAAAAAAATGGAGAAATGCCATAGAAAGGGAAAAACTACAAGGGAGCAATATAAATCCTACGTAGATTTTTTCGAAACTGATGAAGCCTTGAGAACTAATAAAAATACTTCAGAGAATCCAAAAGAAATACACGAAGCTTAAAAATTATTGGTCGCAGGTTTAAATTCTCTTGGAGGACCAAAAAGATCAAGAAAGATCAATCTCGTCCAGCTTCTCTTAATAATCGTTATAATTTACGAAAATTTTCTTCCGGTATTGAAAAAAGATCACTTATGCGCTCGTAAATACATATAAAAATTTTGCAAATTTCATCTTAAAGCAAATAATTTAAGATTAGACATGTTCAATATCTATTTATTAAAGTATAATTTTACCTATCATTATTTTCTTCAAGATAATAAAGAAATCAAATTAAATCGCTATTGTTTAGGCTAGAAAACATATTTGTTTAGTAAATGTTAAGTTTGAATATCCCGCCACTGGCGTACTTGTCTCCCGCCCCGCGTGTTGTGAGCCAAGCGAAGAGAACAGTTGTTGAGTCACTCTCATGTAGTGAGGGTCGGTCTGTAAGAAAATTGTAATAAAATTGGTATAAAAGTAAAGGAAATACAGTCCATTAAAAGGAAAGACAAGAAGTGTGTCTTTCAACCCAACAGCTATGATTATCCATTTTTGTAATTCACAATGATGTACCTGAGACGTGAGAAAATATCGTAACGAATGCTATTTTGCATTCGTTATTTTGTTGATGATCTTAACGAAATTCGTTACAAATTTTGTTATAAAATAACGAATTTTAAATTACTGAATACCATATACAATATACATGAACTTCGTTATAATAACGATTTTTCGTTAAATAGCGAAACGTTATGACTTCACGAATGCTTACAGAATAGACCTATTAATGCAGTTTTACCAATTAATGATAACAATATGTTACCAAAAATAGTTTAAGAATGAAGCTCATTCTAGCACCAATATGCGTGCGAGAATATGTTATTCTAATGCAGAAACAGAGAAAAATTCTTTTAATTTTAAACCCCATTCAAGTTTCGTGCATATGTATAGAAACATCCTGTGTACAACCTGCGGTACCACAATTATATAGGTTTTTCTTTTTAAGTTTTTATGTTTATTTCGTAAACGGCAGTGTATACAATGAATCCAAATTTGATTTAAAACAACGTTTACTAGAAATATTTATTGAAATTATTATAGATAGTAACATGTAACATGATTCATAGTGTTTCTTTTTTGACATCTGGCGGCCAGTTGCACTTTACGGTATCACTTTTACAATCTTGAAAATAAATTTTTATGACTAAAAATATAATTTGGCTTAAAAAAGTGTGCTGGAACTTGTTCATCAAATAACTGTATATTAGAGCCGACCTTTTAGAGTCGTATTTACAGGCGGCATTTGACTTCAAAAAGTGTTTCAGCACTTACGCTTTTTCTCAGAATTTACAAAACATATTGACTTCATTCAAAAACTATGGTCAAGTTCAAGAATAGATCTAAGATCGTACTGTGTTAGATTTTTGTTCTTTGCCCTAGTTTTAAGAAAAACAATAGTTATTATCCGCAAAAAAATGCATTTTTTAATGGTCATTTTTAATATAATACAAATTGAAAATAATAATTTCAACACAATACAATCCTAGATGACATCTTGAAGTATCTGGAAACATTTTTCAAAGTATGATAATAAGTTATTTACGAAAAAATCTATAGCAAGAGCTAAACCTCTGCAAATGAGTATTTCAAGAAGAAACATGTATCGTTCACTAGCGCTCTCATAGCGGTGAATGCTGTCACTACTGCATATCTACTGTGTCATCTATAGTTTGCAGTCGAAAATATACAAAGCTTCGACCATACAATGTAGACAAAACATAGTGACACATCATAAAGTGGGGAAAGGGTATATAACAGAGGCTCGGATTTTAGGAAAAATGCACATTTTTTCATATTTTGCATATTTCACCTTTTTTATATTTTTATTTATCAAATTGAACAAGATATTAGAGTCGATATGATTATTAAAAATAAAATTATTGGAAAAACTCTAAAACTTATAAGATCTTTTTGGAAATACCGAAAATGAAATAAGAAATTTAAAACAAGACATAACTAATTCCACATTATAATCTACATAAAACAATGTGTAATAATAAAAGTCCGGAAAAATATTCCAAATTATTAGAGGTTCGTCGATAAGCTAGACGCGAAAAATATGTTTCTACTAACAGAAGAAAATATTCAAGTTACAAATATGATAAACATGAGAAAAGGCGATATGTACAAGATTCAAATTATGGAGAAAATTATCAAAAACCAGATATACCGGACGAAGAATTAAAACAGGAAATGGAAATATTTTTGAAAAAACTTTAAAAAATAAAGATGAAATAAAATCTATAGAACGAAGTACTTTATTACAAGCAGGATAAAGAACGCAGGAAGATTTTAACTCCTTCCAATTTTGAAACTATATGTAAAAGAAGAGAAGACACAAGTTGCCAGAAACTTGCAGAAAGACTGCTATATAAATCAGATTTGGCAGATATACCATGTCTTTGTCATGGTAAAAATAATTAAATGATTGCTTTGGACTGCGTACAATCAAAGGAAAATTTGAGAATAAACCCATGTAGATTATTTATTCATGAAAATATAAGTTAGGCAGATTAATAAAACGGATTAGAGCTAACACCGTTTTTAATATTATCTATAACTCTGTTTCAAATTAAAACAGGTTCAAGAAATGAATTAAATTTGATGCTAATTCTTACTCTCTTTAACTCAAGTTAAAATAAACTTGTTTCATACATTGAAAAGAGGTTTAAAAACGAAATAAAAAATGGTATTAGCGCTAATCCGCTTTATGAATCTGCCTGTTAGGAGCTACGCCTGATGTAGACAAAGAAATAATTATTGAAGTTAAATGTCCTATATCGATATATAAAATGGATCCCGAGGAAGCAATAAAATCGAAGAAAATCACATTTTCGAAATATAATTCAACAACAGATTCATATGAAATTAATAAGAAACACAATTGGTTTTATCAAGTACAACGGCAGTTTGAAATGAGTAATAGAAATAAATGTATATTCGGTGTATGGACTGGCTTTGAAAATAATCCAATAAAAATAGAACATATACAAAGAGATAACGATTTTTTTAATACGATGCTGTCTAAATTGGGTTTTTAAAATTTTAATTGTGTACTTCTAGAGCTTGTAGACCCTCGCCATTCAAGGAACTTACCAATTAGAGAACCTGAATATATAAAGGCTGCAATAGAAAAACGAAAATCTGCAAAAAAATTATTTTAGAGATTACTATTTATCTATATAGGCCGTTTGATCGTTTCCAAATTTATTTATTTATTTATGTTTGTTTTATGCTGTCAATTTGACACAATATTATTTCATTTGATTTGTTTTAATCAGGGCTATTACTTGTATTGAAAATGTACAACTTTACTTTGTTGTTTATATACAAATATTTTACTTTGAATAATACATCCTTTGTATGTTTCGTTTAGTTGATTTAAATAGTTCGAGTAAATTTCCCAATACATAATTATACCTACATCCGATCCCAGCCGATTCCCGAGAATTCTTCGTTGACCGTCACTGCAAACTTTACTTAGCCCATGTACGAAGCCCCGCCCCGATAGCGCACATGGCTAAACCCCTCTCATGCCGACCCCGGAGAGCACCACTAGCACAAAGTGTAAATACGACTCTTAAGTATCCTATGATGGATTAATAAAATCGGGCGCGTTGTGAATCCTTCGATGCTTGACTTAAATAAAAAAAAAATAATACACTGCTCAAAAGAATTAAAGGGTCAATTTTTTTTTAGTTGTTAACTATTTTCCCAAATGTACGATTTATATAAATATTATTTTACAGATAACTTAAACCTTTAGTTTCACAACTTTATTAAATTCAAAGTGCAACAAATACATATCATCGAACTGGATTACCCAGAACAAGGACACTACCAAAAATCAAATGGAAAAATGGCACACTCATTTAAAATTTATTACTTTTATCTCGTTTAGAGACCTAATTACAGCTCTACTAACGTGTATTACCCCCGTTAGCATCTAATATAGCGTGGGAACGACGTGAAATGCTGCGAATAAATTTGCGTATGCTTTCTTGTGGAATTTGTTGCTATTCCTCCACCAGAGCATTTTTCAGTTCCTGTATTGTCACAGGTGGATTAATACGACTTTTGATGCGTTGTCCAAGTTAATCTCAAAGGTGTTCAATAGGGTTGAGGTCTGGGCACATGCAGACCATTGCATTTTTTTAATATTGTTGTTTGAAAAGTACTCTGTGACTAGTCTAGCTGATGCGCGCGGGCGCCATCTTGCATTAAGATAACATTTTCATGTCTATTTGTTGCTACAATAGCAAGCGGTTGAACATAAACATTTAGAACTTCATCTACATATCGCCGTTCAGTCAAAGTGCCATTCCGTATTATGAATATTACCACTGATTGATATTCCTCCCCAGATCATAACTGAACCACCTCCAAAAGCAACACGTTGCGGCATATTGTGTTAGATGTACCGTTCATTTCTTCTTCTCCATACTCGAAGACATCCGTCATGTGAGTGTAAATTGAATTTCGACTCATCAATGAAGAGTACAGTCCTCCAGTGTCTCAGTTGCCATCCTTGATGTTGCTGAGCAAACAGAATTCGTGCTCTTTTATGGTTTCTAGTTAATGATGGCACTTTAGCAGGAATTCTGGAAGACAATTGTCCTTCACGAAGCGTATTTCGTACGGTCTGAACAGAAATCCTGTTACCAGTTGAACGGGAGAGCTCATTTTGTAGCTCTTGAGCCGTAGTGGAACGTTTACGTAGAGCCTGAAGTCTTAAAAATCGGTCTTCATTAGCAGTAGTTGCTCTTCCTCGTCCTTGCCCAATACGTCTAGTTGAAAGACCTGTCTCCTGGTGTCTCTTCCATGCCCTCCAGATAACTGCTTGGGAATCTCCTAGACGTTGAGTAGTATACCTCTGTGTTCGCCCTTCTTGGAGCAAAGTAACTGCTTCCGCTAATTGAACTTAACTTAAATGTCTTCTTTGACCTCTATTTTGATTCATTACTTCAAATTTTAACAAAACTTTACTGCTATACTATAGTAAATGCTTAATAAAATATCGCAATAGACTAAATTTCATTTATGTTTTACTTATGTTTTGATTAATAAAAGTATTGGCAGATAATGACATAAAGAAAACAAATAAAAAAAGTTTAAATGTATAAACAATACATAAGCCAACTTATATTCTCGATGTGGGTATTCATATTATATAGGAACAAAAGTTATTGACAAAAAAAAAATTGACCCCTTAATTCTTTTGAGCAGTGTATATCATCACGCCTTCTACCCATTCCTGGGTGTGGCACTCTGCTGAAGCAGATCTCGGTAAGTGATATATTTTGCGCGTGAAGTGCGGTTACCAGTCGTCAAATCACGGCCCCCAAACATGTTAGTGGTGGAGGAGCCACAGGGATAGCTTTTTCAAATTATGAAAATTTGTCGCCTGTGGGAATCGAACCAGGGACCTCAGGATCCACAGGCCGACTTCATACCACTGATTTTGTTTTTTAATCCTTTTATTAAACTGATAATATATTATTATAATTATTTTTACATCAAAATATTATGATTACTTTTTTATTTGATTTGTATTTATTTATAAAATAGTTATTTGTTTTATTAGGACTAAAAATACAAGTTTTCGGGGGGCATGTAATAAAGGTTACAAGGTAGCGGAGTCTGGCAATAATATTTTTTGCTCGATTTAAACTTATTATTTAATTTTTACCCTCTTATTTAGAAAATTATGTAGATTTAGGACCAGTTTTTCAATCACAGATTAATGTTAATCATGATTGAATAATCATGGAAACTATGGTTTCCATTATTATTTAATCATGATTAACGTTAATCGAGCGTAAACCGGTGATTGAAAAACTGGCCCTTATTGAATCTGAAATTAAACAAATCGGCAAAACTATTTACTTTACCATGGATACATCATCGTTTGTTGGTCTTAGAACAAAAAATAGCATTTTTACTACAGTTGTCAAGGTAATAAATAACATTTCTGATATAGCATTTTTTTTATTATTGAAAAAGTACATTAGGGCTGCATACTATTAGTCCAATGGTTCATCCTAGTGTAACAAAGTGAAACAATTCAGAATTTGGTTTTGTTTATAAATTATGATATTTCACTATCAACTCAGCTTCGAGAGATGCAGACTAATTATATGTTATGTGTAATAAAAGTTGTTTGGACAAAGTTTATTTAGTTTATCATATTTATTAGTGCATATGTTATAATAACTTCAATAGTTTCTTAAATCATTATTTATCGAGTTTATGGCTTTTCTGATTTGTCGCTTTTGCGGGATGTGATGATATCTGAGTAAATTATTAGCTATGCATTTGTCTGAGATAGATTTAACGTTTGTATCTCCTCCCGTCTAGGTTTTTTATGTAAACTCGTGTATGGGAACGGTTACCTCAACCAACGCAACTATGCCACTCTATTACCCCTTGTCAACACATCCCATGGAAAACAATAACAATTAATTAGTGGTAGTTTAGCTTTTGTCGAGACAAGTTTTATCTCGTCTTAATGTGCAAGATGTAAGTCTTGCCATGTAATTTAGCAACTTAGTAACTTAATTAAGTTATAATTTGTTGTTTGCCATTGTCGATTCTTTTGTTTAATTTCAATATTAATGAATAATTTATTATTTTTATAATTTATACTTTCTTTTATGTTTTAATATATTTTCCTACAACTGTGCGATTTCTTTGTTATTACGGAACTCTTATTGCCTTGGTTACGTATGGAAAGTAGATTAATGCAAACCAAGTGCGTTTCTGTAAGCAAAGAAACACTAGTGCGGAAAATGCTTCGTTACGTAACTGTCAAAAGAAAGTTGTTTTGAGAGCGATTTAAATTTCGCGGTAAGCGCGAAATTCATATTTTGGCCACAGACGCTTATGGAAGAAGAAGATACGGTGAACCAGCGCTAGTAAATATGCAGTAGTATATTTTGACGTTTATGACCATAACCTTAAATTTCAGTATATCTAATCTGTAGACAACTAATAAAAAGATAACAAGATAACAAAGTAAAATATATAATATTTATTATTTGTGTATATTATTAACACAGTTGTTACAGTTGCTTATATTGACATAATGTAAAGTGGAAACTTTTGTACTGTCTAAAGAAACATTGATTTCTTCCGTACCTGTTCATATTATTAACAGTAATATTATTGGTAACAATTTCGGAAGCTTCAGAAGTACCAGCAGCAGGTTGATTGTCATTGTCGAAAATAGATCCAACATAGTATGATCCGGAGCTTCAATTATCTTTGGAGGTGTTTATGATAAAGTAGAATCACTCACTGTACTATTACAATCTAGACGATTTTGAAGAAATTTTCTTGAAGTTAGTAATAGTTATTTTTATAACAAGTGCCGAAAAAGGCTCGTTACGTGCAAGTGCAGAATTTAACGCACGAGGCTTGCCGAGTGCAGAAATCTGCACGAGCATGTAACCTTTTTCGGCACGTGTTATAAACAACATTTTTCCTACAACTGTGCGATTTAGTAAATCACTAAAATATTATTAAAATTTATAAAATTTATATGATATTACATGAGAACGATGTTTTACGGCGTTGCTATGGTTCGTTTGTTGATTGCTTGCACATTTTTCTACATTATTTAAAAATATTTCACTAACGTCAAAATAATTTCTTCAAAATCATCTTGATTGGAATAATACAGTGAGTGATTCTTCTTTATCATTAACACCTCCAAAGATTATTGAACAGGTACGGAAGAAATCAATGTTTCTTTAGACACAAAAGTTTCCACTTTACATTATGTCAATATAAGCAACTGTAACAACTGTATTAATAATATACACAAACAATAAATATGAAGTATTTCACTTACTCTTTAAATAAATCATTTATCGATATATTTTACTTTGTTCGGTTCTTTTTATTAATTGTCTACAGATTAGATATACTGCAAATTAAGGTTACGTTTATAAACGTCAAAATATACTACTGCATATTTACTAGCGCTGGTTCACCGTATCTTCTTCTTCCATAAGCGTCTGTGGTCAAAATATAAATTCCGCGCTCGGCGCGAAATTTAAATCGCTGTCAAAACAATATTCTTTTGACAGTTACGTAATGAAGCACTTTCCGCACTAGTGTTTCTTTGCTTTCGGAAACGCACTTGGTCTGCATTCATCTACTTTCCATACGTAACCAAGGCAATTATAGTTACGTAATAACAAAGAAATCGCACAGTTGTAGGAAAAATATTTTTAAATAATGTAGAACAATGTGCAAGCAATCAACAAACAAACCATAGCAACGCCGTAAAACATCGTTCTCGTGTAATATCATTAAAATTTTATAAATTTTGATAATATTTTTGTCATTTACTAAATCGCACAGTTGTAGGAAAAATGATGTTTATAACTATTTATATTTACAAGAAGTTCGTTTTATTTCATTTGGTATTACATCGCATAATTTAACTCTTTCGTCGTCTATTAATTTGACATTACAATTGATTAGCAGCTTCAATTATTTTACATTACTTTGTTAATTTTTCAAGAAGCTGTCATATGTAGCTAAGTTAAATTTCCTCTGTATGTTTATAAAATGCACATCCGCAATATTTTCATAGAAAGTTTAACGTCAATAATAAAATGTAAAACATATAAGACTTGTACGTCTGTCGAAACAGTTTCTCAAGAGCAATATTTATTTAGTATATTTCACACTTAAAACATTTTACATGTAAAAATCTCTCGTCTCAGTGAATTTAGTCAGAGAGTGACACTTCGCATGCGGGCCTTATTTGCGATAATGCAAAGAAACGAAATGAAACTCGGCGTCGCTGGCATCGCCTGGCGTCGTTGGAGGCGTCAGGGTATATTACAGACGCGTATGGAAATCTAGTGCTCGGGGCCGGTGAAGGCCAGAGACGTAGGCGGCGGCGGGCGACGTCATGAATACTACATGAGCTGCGACGCACGACCTGTCTGTCATCTGCATCATGCATTTTTGCATGAAATTTGTTGCAGAAACAGAGGGATGACTAACTTAGAGCAGTTTTAATCAAAGTGAACTATGATAGATTTTATTTAACTATATTCCTTATATTTTTTTATACCATCCAATAATATTTCTTTCTATACGAAGAACGGAACTGGAACTACTTATGAATCATATTAAAATATTAATAATACTAATATTTCTCTAGTCTTAATATTAGCAAAAACTTAAAAGTTTTTCATAACGAAGTTAAATATTAGTTATTACTTGAAAAAATAAATTTTGTTCAATGGCTAACTTTTGACACTTGACAGATTACACTTTAAATTTTGTTTTTTGTTTTTCTATTACTATAATCAACCTTTTGTTATACATTTGAAGGGTAAAGGTACATTCACAAATCGAAATTAGTTTTTGTTTTATGTTTTCCATTTTTGTCTTAATAACATTGTAGACATGTTATCTTATGAAGCCATTCACAAATCAGTATTTAGTTTTGGGTTTAACACAAAAGTTTGCAAACTCCAAACTTATGTTTTAGTTTTACGTTTTATACTTAGGAATAGACCAATAGGACGAAGCGTAGAATGATGTAGTGATATATACCTGTCTCTTTCTATCATCCTTCGCATTGACGATAACCTAAGTTTGTTTTTATTCGAGTGTCAAAATGAATGCAAATAAAAACAAGATTTTAATACCTACTTTCTTATTATGATAATATTTACCTTGATCTTCCAAAAAATACGAAAGTAAACAAACAACATATGACAGCATGTGTAACCTAGCACATTTGACAGTTTTACTGTATTACCGATTTTCTAAAATTTATGATAGATGTCACTACCAACTAAAATCGACAAAAGCAAAACTATTTGTGAATGCCACCTAAAAACACACTAAAACATAAAGCATAAAACAAAAACTAATTTCGATTTATGAATGTAGCTTAATAGTACACTTTTTTCATTTTTAAATAGTTTTGTACTTTAAATTATGGTCAATAAAATGATGATGTTGATAGACTATTGAAATATCAAAACATCGATTACAATAAGAATACAGTTGACAGCAGATGTCACTACAATCGTTCATAGTCCGTTTTAATAATGAGACAGTTAAATATTTATTATCAATTAAAAAAAAATGAATATGTGATGTTAGAAAAATGTCACAATAATTTCACATTAAATTAATTTTATACTTTAATAACAAATCGTTCTACAACATTTTCTCTCTTCTTCTTTTAAAAAATTTTATATTTTGACAATAACAGTACAGACAAATTTCGTATTAATTTTAGTGTTCAAACTTGTCTTAATTTTGACGATTATTCAGGCCTACGACAATCATGAAAATATATTTCCTATCCAATACTGCAATTTTTAGCGAAATCGATCAATTGGCGTATTCCATTTATCATTTGGATTAGATCTAACTTACATTTACTGTAACAGATCACTTATTTATTTCGCTGAAATACTTCGCTGATATTATTTCCAGTACTAAAATGACAGATTTTAATTTACTTTGAAGTAAATCATTCCAATAAGTGCATTACTTTGCTTAATTCAGTTCATTTAGTCATGTTGTCTAATTTATCTGAACTGATTTAAGTGAAACAAGTGGCAAATGAAATAAAGCTTATATTAGTCAATTTTATTTTCAAATGGAGTAATGGCTCAGTGGTATCGAGTCGGTCTGTAGATCCTAAGAATTCGGGTTCGATCCCTACAAACATTTTCACCAATTTAAAAATTACCCTTGTGGCTCTCCCACCACTAATATCTTTGGCGATTGGTAACCGCACTTCACGCGCATAAATATATCACTTACCGAGATCTGCTTCGGCAGAGTGCCACACCTAGTAATGGGTAAAAGGCGTGATGATAATTTTATTTTCAATATTTTTTATAAGTAAATTTTTACAGGGTATAATTCTGACTGGTGAAATATAATGGGTGACTATGGTTATGTTACTAAAACTGTTTGTCTAGTAATTGTAATTTGAATTATGATTTCGATGCAATATATTTTGTTTCATACTGGGTCGTATTTTCCATGTTTACAATAATGATTTCAATCCGGAAAATGAGATTTCACAGTATTAGATACCGTAATGGAAGATTAGTGTACTGTTACTAGGTAACAAATAGTTTTTGATATTTAATTATAATTATTTTAAGTTGTTTCTTTCAAGGTTAGGATATGAAAATTATGTTTAATAAATAAATGCGACACAGTATGAAATAAAACGTTGGATGTTATACGTCCGTTAATAATATTTTAAGAAACTCATATCGAAATTTCAGTCCCGGCTTTTTCGTCGCCTCGTACGTAAATATCTCACTCGTACCATAAAATCATAATTACCAGACTTATAACATAGATAACTATTGTTTCTTTGACAGATATGTTTATTAAAAACTTTGTTAGGATATATTTTATTTTGATGACCAAAGCATCAAAATTACATGGTTTTAAAAAAATTATTCTAGTGACATAATTTATTCTCCTGCATATAAAGATGGCGTACAAATTAGTTCTAAATGTTCTATAGATTCAATTTATAAAACTTGTAAATAATATTTATTAATATTTATAAAAATGTGAAACAATAAAATTGATACAGTGCTATCACTTTCGCAATTTTTTTTGCTATGTAAACATGTCCAGTTTAATGTTTAGTCAGCCAATAAGAATAAAAATGAAAATGTCTTAAGGCCGTTTGACACGATACATTATTTTGTACAAAATAATGTACATTTTCTGTTTCAGAATTATGAACAAAAAGTGTACCGTTGCATACAGTAAAATAACGTTCAGAAAAATGTTAAAAAAATGTACAAAATTATATAGAATTATTCTAGCAAAATTTTGTACAGAAATTGCACAGTGGAGATGCGCAGTGAATTATTCCATTTTCGTTTACTATTTGATCTGGTTTCACTTGTTTTATTTCTTCTTTTGTGAATTTTAAACTACAAAATGTCGTCGTGTCACGATGATGTGAAGATTTTAATCGAAGAATACCAGAAATATAATTTTTTTTATGTGGTTAAATCAAAAGAATATAAAAATAAACATGCAAGGTCACGGGCATAGGATTTTTTTTAGCAATAATAAAAGAAAAAAACCCGAAGCAACTATCAACGACATCAAAATTAAATTCAATGCGTTGAAAATAAATTCAATTCTCAATTCGTTATTCAATAAATGCAAGATTCCTTTGACCTCCTCTCGCCTTTTTAGCCAATTCCTACACCCTATTTTCTTCTTTGTAATTTTTCTTTTATTGACTATTGCTACTATTTGTACTATAGGGGACAATAATAATAAGAATTATAAATTAATTTCTTTCAATTAATTCCCGTCCATTTTGTATGTGGTTTTTTAATTTTTTTTTGTTAGAGACCTCAAATAATTTCACGTCACTGGTTGTGATACAGTTTGTGCGCAAGCGCTTATACAGAATTATATACAAAATTATGAAGCAGTGGCATACAGTACTACAGAAAAATGTTCAGAAAACTGTATCATTTTTATGAATAAAATTTAATACAAAATAATGTACATAATTTGGAACAAAATATTGCGTCGTGTCAAACGGCCTTAATATAACCACACTGTAATGTCTCACCGAACGAACTTTAGGAGATTTCAATACCGGCTCTAAGAATATCAATAACATAAATTTATTTACAAAAAAATTATGTGATCTTGAAAAATGTTTCATTTATTTATTATAAGTTAAATATGATCTGGCAATGTGATAGAAAAAGACAATAATTGTCGGACCGGTGTCAGTAGCTTGCCTGATATCGATGGCTGGTTCGATGAAATTCTGCATTAATATTTCAAAAGCAAAATACTTAAACCAGTTTCTCTTTATTTGTAGGTACTCATTTAATTAAATAAATTTTCTTTATATTTATAAAGCGTTTCAAAATAGGCTTTCAGGCTACAAATTAATTAATTTCTTGTTAAAATTACATTTTCGTTATAAAATACATAAACATGAATGTTGTTTCACTAATTTTGTAAATATCTCTGAAATACATAATTAAATATTTTATGCTTTATAATTATTTTTAGATATTTACAAACTGATTTTATTATATAAACGCTAGGTTTTAATTTGTCGTTATGGATGTAGATGGTAAAGAAACCTTTTCAGACACATTTATGTAGAAAAAATATTTTATGACAAATATGCGGTCTCATTAAACTTAAACATAATAGTATTAACCTTTTCATAAATTCACATTCAATGAGGAGAGATGACTAGTGCGGAAGCTTGTGTACTTCGCGAGTTTAATATCTTGGAAAGTACTTTCAAAATATGTCGCTCGCATTTTGAATGTTGAATCCCAGATGTAAATCCTGTAATATAGTAATTGCGGGAAACTAGTCTCTCTTGCGAGAATGAGAACGTATACCTACTTGAAGGTTACTTATAATTATATAAACACGAAACATTCCCAACATATATTTCCATCCTCTTATTATTAGTGACAGCTCGTTGATGTATAGCGAACTCAATTCATATTTTAATAAATATTCAAGTTAATAATACAGAGTGATCAAAAGGAATTGTTACAGTTGGCGATACAATTCCGGAGATCTTTTTATTCCACAGTTGGCACAACGCCAAAAGACGGAAATACTATTTCACATGTCTAATAAATACAAATAGGTTATGTCAAGAGTCTGACAACTAATAGGATTTTGACTTTAAATAAAGGAGGGGTGAGGAAAACAACAATTTTATTTATGGATATTTAAAAAAAATGTGTGACTAAAAACGAATAAGAACTAAATGTACTCAAATTTAATTCTAAGTTTTCAAATGTCACTGTCAACAACAGGAAATGAATTTATGTATCAGGCTCACCAATTTTAAGTAGATATTTTTATTGCCAACTGAAACAATTCCTTTTGATCACTCTGTAGTAATAATGTAATTTATTGTTTCAATATTATATATATATATATATATATATATACCACAGATCGGCATTTCCGAACATTTTGATATCCGATCCGACTAGATTTAAGATTCGATGCAATCCTAAATCTGATCCTAAATCCGATCCAAGATCCGATTCAAAATGCTATTCGAGATCCGATCCGACCTGAGATCTGATCCAAAATTCAATCTGAAATCCGATCAGATCCAAAATTTGATCCGACATCCGGTCGGTCCGGCATCCGAATTGTAACAGCACACATTCGAAAAAAAATAACCGTTGTAGATGAAACTTTTGTTGTGAGAAACTAATGAGATCTTATTTTGTTTCATAGTATAAGTATTTATAAATTTTACGTAGCGTTATAATTTCTTTAGAGTGGTATTGGCATTTATACATTTTTTACTCAGAGTGAATACCTAAAAGCTGTGAATGTAAATTTCGAATCAGGTGTTTTATCCGACTTTCGGATCGGGTATTCTATTTTTTTACCGATACTTGGATCGGATATTTTATCTGACTCGGGCCCGATTCGCATACGATCCGAGAGAGTTCTGATCTGGTCCGATCTGAAATCCGACTTCGGATCGGATCGAATCGGTTCGGATTCAGATATCGGATATAGTTGCCGACCTCTAATACATACTTACATACATATACAAATATAACAAAAAATATAGGCTAATATTTTGATTCTGCATAAACAAATATTCAAATAAAATCATATTCTCTCTAGCTATTAATTGGTATTATAATATATATCATATTATGATATTATTATACATATATTAAAAATGCGTCTTTTAATTTTAGTTGTACATTCCCTGCAGGCGCGTATACAAGGGGAAGGGCAAAATGGGTTCAATTCTCTCCCCTCATTGAGAATGAACAAAGTTTTTCTTCAAAAAAAGAAAGAAAAAATAAAGTTTTATTATGCCATTTTCTTTCGTCAAATTGAATGGTGTAAAATTAATAACGATTGTAAATCAAATAAGTCAGTAATTAAAGTAAGAGATTGTGTCGTCGGTTCTTGGTGGAACATTTTATAATAATAAAATTAGAAATAAAAACACTTGATTTGTCCACAAATATAATATTTATTAAATATACTACGATCGTTTCGACTTTGCAGTATCTGATGATGACTGCAAAGTCGAAACGATCGTAGTATATTTAATAAATATTATATTTGTGGACAAATCAAGTGTTTTTATTTCTAATTTTATTCAAATAAGTCAATTATAATCAAGAAAAATATTTTATGCGATTATCCCATTTATTGTATAACTGTATCATTATCAGTTAATGATCGATAAGTTACAAATTATCACAATTTTTGTATTCTGAGACCCGAATAATTACTCTGGTATTTTTATGTTATATTCATGCATTTTATTTATTTATATACGTAGCTGTTAATTTAATAAAGAATATAATGATAGCGTGCTGATAGCTTTGTAAAAAGTGTAGTTAAAAATATATTTTTATATACAAACTGTTTTGTACGAGACTAAAATGCATAAAAATAAAAAATAAATAACAGAGTAAATGATTTTAGTCATAGAAAGCCGAAATGGTGGTAATCAATAGAGTAATCATAAAAAATTAGAGTTGTCATTAACTTATCGATCAGTAACAAATAATGATCGAGTTACAGAGGGGTTAGTCGGGTAGTATGTTATTTCAGTAGACATTTGACAATGGAATGTTATCGTTTCCCAAACAACAAACGTTTATTTTACTCTTCAATTGCAACAAAGGGGCATTTAACATTTCCGCTTGTTTAAAAATGATTTTAAATTTTTTCCCAAGCGTTTTTAAATAGTTGTATACAAAAATATTGTGTACACCTCGAGCAGAAAGTATTCTCGTCGCTCTTGTATGGTTATTGCTCTAGACAGTACTTTCTGCTTTAGATATTCGAATAACTAATTTAAAATTAAATGAAAACAATACCATCCATTACATTTTTTAAATAAAAAGTTCATTATTTAAAGTTTATATTAGAATCAACGGTAATTTTAATTTAGCAAATAAATCAAATGATCTATGATTATAAACTTCTTTGTTAAGCTATCGGATAATAATATGTTCAATATAATACTCCATGAAAATAATATTATATTGGTTATAACCCGCTTATTTGATCTTGTTTTGAGTTTTACACTATTAAATTTGTCGGATAAATGGCACTACTATACATATTCAATCGACTCTTCAACTAAAAAAAAGATAGCAATGGTAGATATGAAAAACAGGCGTGTATTGCAACGTCTGAAAAAGAATTGCGTGATAATTTTTTTCAAAATTTTAAATCCTTTCCCACTATAAATTTCTGGTTGCGCCATTGCCTCCCTGTACTGGAATTGTGATTAAGTTCCAGCTGTGTAGAATAACAAAATAAATAAATAAATAAATAAACTGATAGAGCTAATAAACCATACTGTTCAATATTTTTATAGTTTTAATGTGATGGATATTATTAAGAATGATCAAAATTTACAATATTACCTTTCTCTTTTGGTAAAGATCAGATGACTGTGTATCACGAATGTAACTATTACTATAACAGAAACTGCAAACTAGTGTAAATAATAACTATTTTAACAGCTTGTCTATAAAAGCAGCATAATATTCTTATTACGGCTATTATAGCGTTATGAAATAAAACTTTTATGAAGTTGAGTCTATTTGATCTACTTACCTATATTTTTGAAAAACAAATAGATGATATTAAACAATTTACAACTCTTTTATTATACTTTAACATAAAATTAAGCCATTATTCTTCACTACCAACATTTTAAGTATCAACAAAACATAAAAGAAACGTTAAAGAGTAATAATAACTACCTACGTTCTTACGTAGTGGAAGTAACTATTATAAACCGTGCTTAGCTTGGCAGAGCTGAGGCGCGCATTTTGCAAATTACATTTTCATATGAGACTTCTCTGCGGATTTCGGGATTACAACGGCTTGCAAGTAATGTCACCGCATCTCGCCGCATTTCTCGTTCGTGGTTGTATAAAACTACACTAAATAGCCCCAGCCGTTGATATAGTTACGGTATATGCTAAACCTCAAGATGTATAGTGATGCAGTATTATACTATATAAAGAATTATTGTTTATATTTAAGATGGTATAAATTTCGGTATTTTATCCAACCTTATAATAATTAAAATAATTTTGATAGTTTTGCTGATACTAAAAGCAAAAACAAAGAAATAAAAAGTGGTTATGTTTTTCTATTTTTTATATTTTTAATGCTTTAACTTTTTTCATTCAATCCACTGTTTCAGTGGTTTCTACTCGTAGGACCACTTAGTTTTATTATTTCTCTTTCTTAAATTTTATTTTGTTTCACCAGATTTGTCTGAAAATGATCTTCAAATCTGAACCGAAGCAATACTTTTCTTTTAAATAAAATAAAATAAATATATCAAAATGCCTTTTACTCATTACTGGCTGTGGCACTCTACCGTAGCAGGAGACCGATTCTAATTCGTAGCAACCAGCTGTAGCCACTGGCTTGACGTAATTTTTTGTCGCTACCGATAGTGTAGCCACCTTGCGGGATAAAGTGTAACTTTGGTTTGACGTCATTATTGGCGACTAGACATTTTCTAGTGACTTACTGCTAGCAACTGCTTTGAACCAGTCGCTAACTCAGTCACTACGTCCTATTCGTAAATTTTGCAGTGCCGTGTTTTGAAAAGTTTGGTTATTTTAATAAATAATACTAAATATAGAAACATAGTTATAATTTCAACCAACAAAGTGGACTTGTTAATAATAAACAATCACAAATAACGGCAACAAGTTTTTCAGAAATACCACAACAAAAAAAAAACTTTGATCTTTGTTATCAACAGAAGAAACTAAATTCCCTAGAAATTTAACTAAATCGCCTGACGTCATCAAAAATACGTCATTAAACTAAGTATTTGGTTGCTACGAATTAGAATCGGTCTCCAGATCTCAGTAAGTGATATATTTATATGCGTGAAGTGCAGTTACTAGTCGTCAAATCACGGCCCCTAAAAATGTTCGTGAAAGATAGAGTCCTGCATTGGACAGGTACCCGCGGGATACCTGCAATGCGGATCATTTATGGGTTGGGTTTATGCACACTTTGCGGGTCGCAGGTCGGATATAGGTATATACATTTGGGTCGCGAATCGGATGCGGATCAACTACAGTGTGTCCAAGCCAAGATTATTATCGAAAAAAATATGTTATTATTTAATTTCTTCAAAATTTAATACGATTTTTATATTATTTATGAATGTACTTGTACTTCTTGTTGTAGACATCGGCCCGCTACACGTTCTCCCTAGTGTAGTTAAGGTTGCGGGTCGGATTTGAATTATTTTTGCGGGTAGCGGGTCGGGTGCGGGTGCGGGTTTAGATTCTGCAAGTGGAACCGCGCAGGACGACTTCATTTAAGGCAGGGTACAACCTTTAACTGTAATTTTGGAGGTGTTCTTTATGAATTTTATTTTTTTTTCATACAAAGATCAAAATCTGTTTTACCCATTTATTTGTATTACTTTATTCTATGATTATTTTTTTAAGTGAATTATTAAAATAGCCTCTTGCAGGTGGTTCTAAAGTGTACTCCTTTTGAGTTAAACCGTCAGACTGCGTGTCAAATTCCACCTTGTCCGTGGCTTTTAGACAAAAACCAAAGAATGTTCCAATTAGCAACATGTTTTAATCTTGTACGTAGGGATTTTATGAAATTTCGATTTTGAAGAAAATAGCGGTCATTTAAAAAAGGGCAATTTTGTAGGGTAAAAAAGTTTATAAAACTGTGTACCAGAAAAAAGTATTAACGCTACTGCAAAAATTATATGCACATTATTAGATTATACCACGGGAAAGATTTGTGCAAAGTTTCAAGTCAATCCGATGAAAATTGTAAGAGTAATCTGCCACACATATTTGAAAAATATCGTAAAACGCGGTTGTGTTATATAGATATTTCTAAGTGTTATGTAGATATAACTAGTAAAAAGATTTCGGCCACCTTTTTAATAAATGAATTTCTATTTTATAAACTTTAGAGTACTTTAAGACCAATAAAAAAATTCGATTTTTTAAAAGTGGTGAGGTGGAACCCTGCCGTATGAAAGAAAATTAAAGCTAGTAGCTCAATAGTTGAATTTTTTTTTCTTAAAAACATATATATTTGCCTAAAACCTCAAAATATGACGGTATATCTGAAATAAAACATCTTGATCAAAAATGAGTAATGATGGAATCCTAGATAATATGTACGTCAGTTCGGCATCGACCGATGACAGTAAACGTTGGCTAAATCCCGCAATCGCAACCCGAAACCAAAGCCAGTGAAACCAGTAACTTAGATTAGTACCGTAACTTTGTTACTGGGGTCTGATTCTGATACGAGATAACAACGCTGTTACGTATCAATTTGAATTATAAAGTTAGAGATGGTTGGCTGTTCCGTTCTGTTGGTTACATTATACCAACAGAATAATTTTACGCAACTTTGATTAAATCAGCTGTAAATTTATTTGCATGTACATATATTCATCACACTTCACATGCATGAATTCTACTCGGAATTTCCAGCAACAAACATATAACGAAAATAATTTATGTCTGCTTTTGAAATATTACTTTATTACTATTTTTTAAATAAATACCGAGATCTGTTAAGGCAGAGTGCCGCTCCAAGCAATGGGTAAAGGTCGTGATGATATATTTATTTATTTTAATTTTATAAACTTTATCTAAAGTGATATATTTAAATATAAACTTAAATCTGAAAATAAAAAGATTATATCAATAATTTTAACATTTCTAACATAACAATAATCTGTGGTGCGATTCTGACTCATGGCATTTCTCGTCTATTCGAAAAAATGTTAATTTTCCTTATTGTACATGTCTCGCTTCAAATTTTTGGAATGATAAATATTGTTCTAAGTATAGTTCGATCGGTGAAAGATTACACTGGTAGTATACGACGTAGTATTCGATATTGATTCTAATTGGCTAATCAAAATGTCAAAATGAAGACCAAGTTTATATATGATAAAATATTTCGAGATAGCGCAGAACTAATTTCACTAGTTCTCATTTTTATAAATGTTAGATAGTATTTTAAAGTTTTACAAAATGAAAGTATAGGACATTTAACATGTAACCAAATTGTACGCCATGTTGGAGAATAATTATCTGTACAAGTTTTTCCTGTTATGTATATATGTCTTCTATACGGAGAAGAACCGATTATAATTTCCGAACCAGTTTTGTCTGGTACACATTTGGAAGGAAGTTCCGGTTCAGATACTTACTTAAAAAAATATAGGTAACCGGTTTGAAGACTCTCTGAATCGGTTTAGGATAAAACTAAAAACAAATTAATTTTTGAATGATTCTTGTTATTATTTATTAAATAATAATAAATTACTATAATAATAAACAGTAATATGTTATAATAAGCTAAAAATAATAGTAAGACATCAATAATGGATATAGGCTTAAGTTATTGAGAATTTATTGAAGATACAACGACTTTTCGGCCAAGGTTATGATCATCTTCAGGTCAAAGAATAAAGATGTTAATACATTAAACATAATAATTCTTAAGTTGAGCGAGAAATGAAGTTCGGGCAGACATGTAAAAGATAAAAAAAAATTGTATGATTCTAAATATTTACAAACACATGCTTCTGAATTCAATGTCTGCCATCGAAGAGTGACTACAGATGGCCATAATTTTGGTAGAAATGTTGTTGTCGATCTTCAATAAATTTTCAACAACTTAAGCCTATGTCTATTTTTGATTTCCAATAATAAACGTAAAATGATATGAAAGAAAATATTTTTAAAGATTTGGAAAATTTAAAATTATACTCATTTGTGAAATATTATTTAATATTTAATTCTAAAATGTAAAGTTGACCAACACTGAACAAATTAGAAATATAACTCATCAATATTATAATGCAAAGTTTTGCTACTTTGTTACAGTACATTAGCAACAATATGAGCTTGTCATCAACTAATTTATTCGATAGTAGCGATATATCGATATAGTGAACTCTAAAGTAGTGATTCTTTATCGGAAGTCTGCGGACTTCTGGGGGTCTGAGAAAGGATATCATGGTTCCGCGAAACTTAAAGATACCTAAAATTTTAATTGTCTTCTAGTATTTGCTTCTTGAATTATATAGCAGTAAACAATTGTATTTTAACACTTGCTATGCGAAATATAATTTTTATGTAGATCTGTATGTAATTTATTCTGATTATATATGTAATAAAAATTATGGGGTAGGTGGTATCGATTCGGATTGTGGATTTGAGAACCCGAGTTTGATTTCCGCAGTTGATAAACAATTTTCACAACATTAAAGTAAGCCTGTACCTACCTTCCTTTCCACTAACATCTTTGGAGATCGTGATTTGACGGCTGTCAACTACATATCACGTGCATAAATATATCATTTACCGAGATCTGCTACGCCAAAGTGCACACCTAGTTATGGGTAAAAGGCGTGGTATATTAATTATTTATTTTATTTGTAAAAAATAAATATTCGAAATTTGTTCAAGTTTTTATTTTATCAGTCCTTATTTGAAAATTAGTATAATATTTTTACTTTCACAGAAAATAAGGCCCGTGAAAAAATTTGGAAAATTTGGGAGTTCGCGATGACAAAAATGTTAAGAACCGCTACTCTAGAGTAACTATCATAAAATAAATATCACCTTGAATGGTATTCAAAAACGTAACTACGAGGCTACATGAATTTTGATTTTAATAAATAAATGTAAACATTATTTTAACCCGGTAACCGCTACTTTGTTCTTCGGTTCGGTTTCAGTTCTGTTCGATACCATTGTAAAATTTTCGGTTCAGGTTCGGGTTAGGTTCGACTCCTGCTTTTATTAACTGAATATTAATAAAAATATATATTTTTCATCTGTCCCAATAGACGACAACTATCAAATTATCGAGACTTTTTTTAGTAATTCAACATAGTTTCAATAGATGATGAGAAATGGCCAATTGTCGTTTTTTATCATTTTCTCTATAACGATAACGAATATAACAAGTGTTCAAAATTCTTGTTTTATCGTATGAATTTCTCGCCTCGTAGCTATGGTTTTTATAGTAGCATTTATATCAGCCCTTTTTTTTTCTTCCTCTTAAGATTACCATTTTTACAAATTTCTGCTAACAATATTTTCAGATTCATAGTGCTACTGTATGTTAAATTAATGGAAATATGTAAATTTAAAAGTACGATACCATAGTTAGATGAAAAGATTGTGGAAAATAATTGTATCAAACGTAAAATAATTCATATACGTATAATTTCGTGATACGTAAAATTTTTGGAATGCAAATGTCATTTATTTTCGTTTTTATTTGTCTCTTTAGTAGAAAACGTGCAATGCATATAATTTAGTCCGTTCTAGCGTAAATGGTGTACTGAATTGAAAAATATTGCCAGTTGAAATTAAAATGCGAAGCGACACAAGCTTGCAACAAGTGACACGAGCTGCAATTTATTTTACATCATTATTTACTTTCACGTACAAACTTTGAATATTCTGTTTGGATTCCTCTTGTTGTGTGTGTTGTTGCTACCTTTGTATGTTGTTACAACCTCGAATAGTTCTGTTGAAATGGAAATGTTGTTTGTAATCCACTTAATTGTGCATATTGATCATTATTTTCTTGTTTTATGTTTAGTAAATATTAATCAAATATATATTTATAATATTCTACAGGGAACTATTAATGCAGAATAATTAATTTGATTCAGTTATTTATAATAGTACTCGTATATAATTTTGAAAATGGTTTAATTTAATACAATTACATTTTATGAATACCTGGATTTACAATCAGATATTTTATTTGAACATATTCATTTTATCTAATTTAATTAAATATTACGAGGTATTCATGAAAAATTATTCAATTGATTATTATTTGTTAATATTAATTAATATTAACATGATATATCTAATATTGTAAATCATTTTTAACACGCTAAAAGTGTAACTTTATTACAAAAGTGGAAAACTTGCAGCACGAGTCGCAGGCGAGTGTGGAGAACCCATGCGTGACAATACCTTATCACCTGATATATTGGACACAAGTTCCATACAATATTTTTTATTACTGTAACAAACAGGATTTGTTAGAAACAATCGAATGCAAAATTATTGATTAGATTGCGTCTTTAAGACATGTAATATTATTCACTTTTTGAATCATCATGAGAGTTTGATGCACTTGTCAAATTCAGCGAAATTATTGCGATCTAGCATTTATTTACTATAAATGCCGTTGTTTATGGATAGTTTAAAAATAAAGTTCGTAAATGGTCGCTAGATATAATTCTTAAATAAAATATTCGAGGGTATTTAGCCCGAGAATATGATGTTATTAATTTGTTATTTGTTGTTTATTTAGTTCATTGTTTTGTTTTATGTTAATTTTCATTATATTGTTTTAATAAAATATTTCTTTCTGCCACGCGTAGATCTCATTATTTTTTATCCAACTTCAGCACGTCAACAATTAGTGGTAAAGATAAGTTCTCATCTTTACCACCCTGATATATTACATTACAATTGAACTTTCACTAATTTTTTAATTTTACAAATAACATTTCAAACTTTGAAAATATTTAATTTGAACATCACGGGTTATTCAATTAATTTTATTTCGTAGCAACTATTTTATTGTACGTTTTATCTACAACTATTATATAATGCGTTCATTATGTATATAACTATAAATACATAGTTGATAATAAGCGTATGGTGCTTTTAGCCCTTCTCGATTTCAGCAGAGCTTTTGACACGCTCAATCATGAACTTCTTTTATCTAATTTATCTGCAGCTATCTCACTAATCGCTATCAGTTAGTTGACATTAATAACATCAGATCCAGTTGTGCAGCTTTAGACAAGGGCGTGCCTCAAGGCTCTATTTTAGGCCCTCTTTTATTTTCCATTTACATTTTTGATCTGTCAACACGTGTGAAATTCAGCAATATCCATATGTATGCTGGTGACACGCAAATTTATATATCTTTTGACGAAAACGATGTTGCTAGTGCTACTCAGAAACTAAACAATGATCTGGAAGCAATATCTACATACAGTTCGGTAAATTGCCTCAAGTTGAATGCATCAAAATCTATGGTTATGTTATTCGGTAATGATAGAACTAGAAATAAACTGTTGCAAAGTAAGATGATTAATGTTACCATCAATAACATCAAGATTGACATATCTGAAACTTGTAGAAATCTTGGACTTTTTCTTGATTGCAGACTTAGATTTTCTCAATATGTGTCTCTTCTAATCAGAAAAGCCTTCCTGGCTCTAAAATCTTTATATATGAATAGGTTTGTTCTCTCTAAACACAACAGAGTAATTTTGTCCAATAGTCTAGTGCTTTCTGTATTCAATTACTGCGATACTATTTATGGACCACGTATTACTTCTCACGATGTGAGTTGAATAGAGAAGGTACAAAACTGTTGTGTACGTTTCATTTTTGGTTTAAGAAGAGGAGAGAGCACTTCGGCATATATAAATGAATTAGGATGGCTTACTATGAATAAGACGATATTGTTACATGCTGCGTGTCTAGCTCATCGTTTCGTTCTGAACAAATCACCTACTTACTTAATTAACAAACTGTCAATTCGGACTCAACATCTTCAATGCAATTTAAGAAATAATCTTCACTATCACATACCCAAACATAATACAGCTCTTTTTAAAAGGACTTGTAGTCATTTTGTTCCTAGTATTCTAAATAAAATTCATGCACCACTACTACTACTACAACCAGCTACATTTTCTGTGAAATTTAAACAATTATTAATGTCTGAAGGCAGCTCATTTATCTAAAATCATGAATTTTTCACTCATGTTATTCTATTCCCTTTGTATTTTATTATCATTAGTTTATGTAATTGCTTAATAATTCATATGTTATTCACTACTTTTTATACTATTAGTCTGTATTACGAGGGCAGGGTGAAAAGTCCCTGAAAAATGAAACAAGAAATGATTTATTTGGTCGAAACATATTTTATTTCTCAACATAATCTCCTTGTAGCTCGATACACTTCGTCCAACGTTTTTCTAATTTTTCGATCCCTTCCAAATAATACGATTTTGGCAATCCTTCAAAATAGGCGTTTGTCTCAGCGATGACCTCATCGTTGGAGCCAAATCTCTTTCCGCCGAGCCATTTCTTCAAGTTTGGAAATAGATAAAAATCGCAGGGGGCCAAATCTGGAGAATATGGTGGATGACGAACCAGTTCATAGCGCAATTCATGCAATTTTGCCATTGTGACTGCGGACCTGTGCGCCGGTGCGTTCTCCACAATGCGGCACCCATCTAGCAGATAGCTTTCTCATATCCAAAAATGTATGCAAAATGTTCCGTACCCGGTTGAGATACTCATAGCCTTAGCAATCTCGTCGATCGTCCAATATCATACCATGGATTTTATCGACAATTTCTGGCGTTGTAGGTAACCTCAATTGGACGACCAGAACGTTCGGCGTCCTTTGTGGTCATACTACCACAATGAAAATCAGTAAATCCCTTGTGAATCGTTCCAATCGATGGTGAGGAGTCCCCATAATGTTTAACAAGCGATGCTTTGGTTTGCGTAATGTTTTTTCCACACAAGAAATAATGTTTAATCAAGACGCGAAATTCACTTTTTTCCATGTTTTCAAAAATCTTCAAGGTTGCTTGCTTTCGATGGGTGTCAAAACAGAACTGAATGACATATCAGTCTGAAATTTTAATGCGTTCTAGTTAAAGATGGTACATCACAAATGTCACATGAGATTTGCGATTGTGGCGCCATCTGTTTTATTTTTCAGGGATTTTTCACCCTGCCTTCCCAACCGAGTTTCTTATACTTGCTATTTTTGTAATTGTATGTTTGTAACTAATGTAAAGGTTATATGATAGAACAGCTTCGGCTGAATTATTGCCAAATAAAAGTCTTATTATTATTATTATTATATTATATATACATATGTATTAGTATACATATTTTTTTCTGGAAAAAATAAACGGTTGATTTACAATAACAAACTACCAGTAAGTAAAAATGTTGGTGCGATATTTAAATATAGTGATTTTAGCCAAATTTTATTTTAAAAATAAATTTAAAGTGACATACTAGATGTAATAATAGTGATTACTAGATAAACCACATTATCGGTCATGATAATGGTTTTAAAAGATATTTTAATTATTCAAATGTACTGTTGACTGGTTCTATTAGGTTAGGTTAAACTATTAAACAAGAGAGATGAATAGGAAAAGACGTTAATTTTGTTTGCATAAACTTGTCTGTGATTTAAACTAATCAATTCTCGATAAAATTTCGATACGTGATTTCTGAAATTTGTAGTACTTTCATATAAACCGTTGACTTTTAAAATCGATATTATGGAAAAGGTAATACTGTAACCGTGGTAAAACCGTGAGCGTATTGCGTCTCATTTTCGGAATATTTTATTAGTATCTTTAAGTTTCCGTGCAATATCTTGCAAAAAGGATTATTAACATACTTTCATTTATGTCGTAAACAAAACAATCAATTTTCAAACAATCTGTAATTAACTCATCCAATTCTTCACAGTTGACACTTCACTGTAAATATCAATTAAGATTGACGCGTGTCCATAATTACAATTTAATGAACGTAAACAATGTAACGCTACCCATATTCCCGACTAATTTATGTCGAAAAGACTAATTTTCCCGCGTGCCATGATTACAGTTGCACTTAATTAACCCCGAGGCGTGTAGAACCGCCCCCGTACGATAAATAAGGATGCAGGCGCCGACGGCGTTGGCAGCGGAGGAGGTAGAAGTATAGAGCACATCGTTCGTTCGTTCGTTCGTACGTACGAAGGTTGTAGTTTGCAGAGAAGCTTGATTAGTGAAGCGGAGCCTTTGCAGGCTTTAGTGTAAGATGCAAGGAAATTATTACATGTTAACTACACTCTCTAGAATAGTGTGAGGATTGTGCATTTGGGAAATATTAACAAAATGTTTTATCAACTTCAAAACTTTTGGGTTTGCTGTAAATATGAAACAGATATATGTAACTATTAAGGGCTGGAAATGTTTACTATCGGTTAAGGATAATTTTGGAGATCGAGAAAAAGTCGATTCTTGCACGATCGACTTTGTAATAAAAAATAAATAAAATATATCATCACGCCTTCTTCCCATTACTGTGTATGGCACTTTGCCCAGTTCCGTCTTTTTCATAAGGGCACATGGGGCACGAACTTAGGGCCCCCGGCTTGATGGGAACCTCAAAATTCCTTTACACGGAAAATATATGAGCTAAATTTTAGTGCAATTTTGCTAAGAATTACCGTTAAACTCTTTAAACGTAAATCGAAAACCAGATGATATTTCTAAATATTTCTTAAACAGTAAACATTTTACTAAATCTAAATGTGTATACATTTATTAAAATAACTTTAAAATATTTTAAAGAACTTTGAGGATATAATAGAAGATTTTGAACAACAGAAATCGCAGAAGAAACTATCATCATTAACGTAAGTCCAGTTCTCAAAATACGAGTAGTAATCACTTCACTTATATTTGATTTGTATAAAACTAACCATAATAACCAATAAAAATATATACTGAAGTTTTCATTAATTTTTTTTTGACTTTCTAAAAGGGTCCTAAACTCTGTGTGCCAAGGGCCCCTGCATGGCCTAAGACGGCCCTGACTATGCCGGAGCAGATCTCGATAAGTAATATATTTTGCACGTGAAGTGCGGTTATCAGCTGTCAAATCATGACTCCCAAGAATTTCAGTAAAGAAGGAGTCACAGGGGTAGTTTTAATGTATTGAAAATTGTTTGTCGACTGTGGGAATCGAACCCGGGTTCTCAAATCCACAGGCCAACTCGATACAACTGCGTCACCAATCTCACAGAAACATTTGAAAATTATTTCTACGTACTTTTTATTATAATTTGATAGTTGTTATGTTTTCATGGAAAAATGTTTAATTTTGACATATTTTTTAATGTCCGTCGTGGAAATTTACGATAACTTTTTAGACCAAAGATTCCATTTTTATCGATCTAGATAAAAAAAAACGACCAAAAGGCTCACCTAGTAAAGATCTTATTACGTAAATAATTACTACGCCTTCTGCTCTGTATATATATATATATATATATATATATATATATATATATATATATAATGGGCCATTCTCTGAGAAACGGACACACCACCTTCACCAAAATTTGGAGCATCATGGGCATGAGGAACTCGAAAAAAGTATCTAGTTTTCAAATATGAGTGGCGAAATTGACAATTTCTATTATTTTTGGGTGTTTTGCCCATTTTTTTTGGCCAAAGATTTAAGCGAAAAATTTTAAGTTGAATAAAATGCTTGGATTTGGTTTTTTCTTATTTTGACGATGGCATCTCGTTTCTTGTTGAAAAATTGAAATATTTTACCTCTTGCCAATTTTTCTAAAAAGTTACCCTTTTTTATTAAAAGTGGGTCAAAAAAATTATTATTATTTGAAATCTATCAATTATTGACTCAAAAACAAGGCATCCCACAAAAAAAATTTTTTAAAGAATTTTTTGAGACATTTTTATTTTTTTTGTTTTTTGGGCTATAGAATTTTAGAAAAATTTTAAAATGTTTCAGGAAATTCTGAAGAAAATCACACGTATTCTTCTATAAATTCTAAGCATTTTCTGTTATTCAAATTTTTCTGGAATTGTGATCCTTTTCGAGTAAAAAATCATAAAATTTTTCTATTTCAATTTTCATACTCTTTGCAATTTGAACTCAATTTTCGCGAAGGAACATATTTTAAATTTCTTGTTTTTGGTTTTTTATCTTTCAATATAACGTTACCTTTAAGGTGATATATTATAAAATTTATCAGAATTTTCTGAAACATAAAAATTTTCTAAAATTCTAGTCTAAAAAAAATAAATTAATAAAAGCTCTGTAAAAAATTACACGTATTCTCTGATGAATTCTAAGCATTTTTTGTTTTTTTCGTAGGATGGTTTTGTTTTTGAGTAAAAAATTTACAGATTTCAAATAATAATTTTTTTTTTTGACCCAGTTTTACTAAAAAAGGGTAACTTTTTAGAAAAATGTATTGGACACAAAATATTTCAGTTTTTAACAAGAAACGAGGTGCCACCGTAAATATAAGAAAAAAAGCAAACCTAAGCATTTTATTCAACTTTAAAATTTTTTGCTTAAATCCTTGGCCAAAAAAAATGGAAAAATACCCAAAAATAATGAAAATTATCAATTTCGCCAGTTATATTTGAAAACTAGATACTTTTTTCGATTTTTCCATGCCCTTCAAAAATTTTTTGGATGCTCCAAATTTTGGAGAAGATGTGGTGTCCGTTTCCCAGAGAATGGCCCATATATATATGAGAAAAGGACATCCCAGCGTCAAATAAATGTTTGAAGTGCATGATAAAATCGGAAAAGTATCTAGTTTTAAACTGGTGAAATTGATCATTTTCATGATTTTGTATTGTTTTGGCCACTTTTTTGGCCACAGATTTAAGAAACAAGATTTTAAAGTTGAAGATAATGTTTGAGTTTGGTTTATTTTACTTTTTTCAATTTTAAAGTGTTGTTTCTTAAATCTGTGGCCAAACTCATAAAAATTATCAATTTCGCCATTCATAGTTGAAAACTAGATACTTTTTCCGATTTTTTCATGCCCTTCAAAAATTTATTTGACGCTTCAAATTTTGAAGAAGGTGGGGTGTCCGTTTCCCAGAGAATGGCCCATATATATATATATATATATATATATAAATTTTGAAGTTTTCATAAATTTTAGTCAGTCTTTTCTATGTCAATATTATAAATAGTATTTATTAAATACAATACAGGAAGTTAATAAAAATGCAGCTTCTAAATAAACATAATAGGTATTTGATAGAGTACTTATTTATTTATATATGCAGTTGTAATTAAAGCGCCCTGTTACACTTCTAATAGCTGTGTAGGTCGTTCCACTAATCGTCCATGTACGTACAATTAAGTGCAAAACTAGCCTTATTTATTGGCATCATATAACTGCTAAGTAGTTAAGCAACCAAATCAAATGAAATGTTGGTAATATTGCTATAGTGCAACGTCATTTATACTCGTATAATTTATTCTTTGTGAATTTAATTGCCTGATACAAATTTAAAGTAATGCTAAATGTTCCATTTTAAAATTTCATACACATTTGGATTAAAAATAGCTGTACATATTCATTTTACATTTTTTACGCTAAATTTAACAAGTTTAAGAAAACTTGCACAACTACAAAAATAAACTTCAAATTCAGAAGGAAAAATTCGAGGTAACTTTTTGTTTATAAGAGAAATTTTATCGCTTCATTTAAGTAAATATGTACTTACAAAATACTAATAATACACTATTCAGTTGTAGTTTCTTTTTACATCATTATATACATTAGTGGCGTAGCTCATTCTTGATGGGCACGAATCAAATAATTTCAGAACAACTGCCGTATAAAAAAAATATATTCGGAGTTAAGTACCTGAGATCAGTTATTCTAGGAAGAGAATGGTGAGTTCATATGAAAAATAAAATGTGACATTTTTGTCAAAAATCAGATTGCCATGAAATTAAATAGAAACAATTTTTTTTAAATCCTACAACTGTGCGATTTCTTTGTTATTAACTATTATTGCTTTGGTTACGGGTCGAAAGGATATACCTGTAAATGCAGAACAAGTGCTTTTCGGTAAACGTAATATACTTGTACTTTTCGTTTACGCAACTATCAAAATCAAATTTAACTGACAGTGATTTCAATTTCACGGCTTCGCGCGGATCGCCGAAGTTATTATTTTAGCTATTAATCAATTAAACTCAATATCCGTTTTAATTGTAGCAAAGAAACCAAAATATATCCATAAATGATTTTATTTAAATGAAATAATACATAATATTTATAGTTTGTATCTATTAATAAAATAGTTGTTATAGTTATTTATATTGCCATAATTTGAAGTGGATACTTTTGTACTGTCTAAAGAAACATAAATACAGTATCACACCATATATTTTAAGTAAATACTTTTCCATCATTGAAGAAATCAAATATTTCTAAAGAGACAAATTCGGCCGATGACGGAATTTGAACGTGGTACACTTGATATCGATTCTACAACTTCTCAGCGCTGTGTTTAAATACATAAATAATAGAGTAATATTGAAATGACGTCGGTATGACAACTGAGGACTGTGTAATTTAATTGGTTAAAACGTAGAGGCGGATATTCATTCTAAGTTCAAATCCTGACGTCGTCTATTTTTATCAGAAAATCATATTTGTTTTAATATTTTATAATATTTTTAAATTTCAAAACAACAATGATTTATGTGCAAAACAGGAAACAGGCGTTGTTGGTCTACCTATTGTCAATCTCAATGCGTGCAAATACAAAACAACTTGCATTATGAGTTTGTCGTTAGTATAATTCACGGATCTGGAAACAGTTTTCTGTTCCTATGCAGTTACATACTTGATTTATATTTTATTTTATTTTATGTTACTCTATCCAACAGGAACATAATACCAATTACGCCAAACGATTTTGTATTTAATTTAGCCGTAAATTTGAATTTGAATGTAGAAATAAAAAATACAAAAAGTCCCGCTGTTTGTTTTTTTGGCTTAATTAAATTTTCCGGGACCATTTTCAAGTCAGTATAAATTATATATAAAGCAAAAATTGAACTAGGTGTATGTTTAAAAGCCTAAAGTCTAAATCTGCATTACAAATTTTGGAAAATTATTTAGAAAAATAATATTATGGTGGTAATCACTATCACAGTCACAAATAGACTTAATTACGACGTTTCTTAAGAAAATTATTAGTTTGTCTTATACATACATTTCAAAATAATTCTTTCAGTAGCATTAATTTTCAAAAGTTTTGAGGTTTTATAATATTGATTCATTAATTTATTAAGTTTAATTCTTAAGGTTTAAAACCTTCAATATTTCTATGATCTAATTATTGTTTAAAAGTAGCAAGTATCTTAAGAACATTTTTCTTGTTTAAGTTTTTAAGTTCGTTTCCAATGCTAGAAGACAACTTACATTAACTGACAACGTAATTGATAATTTATTAATCACCTCTTTAAAGCGTTATTTTGAATAATTAATTTGTTAAATTTCGTTATCAATTATTAATTGTAAATTTGCCAGTACTTTTTGTATTTAATATTTGTATTTTACATATATTTTTTATGATAATAGTCTGTTTGTGACTCTGATAGTAATCACTTATATAATACATATTTTTTTTTATTTTTTGTTTTAATTTTACAACATTTATAATGATAATTGAGACTTTAGACTTAAAATTTATACTGACTTGAAAATGGAACCAATCCTTAATTCCGAAACTTCGTCTTGTTTCTTAATTGAAATTAAACAACAGGAATTTGTAGATTTTCCACTCATATGTCCAAATAATTCCATTTATAGTCGAGGGCCCGGAAGCACCGATCCGCGGTGTGGTAGTTTATATGGTTTTAGCTTTGGTGGGATTCGAATTTAGGTTCTTCGGATTAAAATGCAGTAACGGTAACCACACAGGATTCTTACTTGATTTCATAGTTTTATTTTGGCGGAACGATATACCTTAGATTCTGTCTTTAAAAAAATATTAATATGTCATTATTTGTTGGAGCATTTCGGCACATATTAATTAGAATAAACAGTATATGGTAACACGAGTGTGACAAGGATTTGAATGAAAAACTAATATGAAAGTTGGTGCATGATCGCTAGTAAATGTTCCATAACATACGAGTTTTGCAATAGCCGTTGCCACACGTATTTTGTTACATACTATTTTTTACAACGGTCGTGAACTTTTATTTATTATAATCGATACTTGACATCTGATATCTATGATTGTACTTTAAATTAAATCAAATAATCAAGATCTTTCCGAAATGGTTGTCATGGAAACACCAACAAGGGAGTGTGGCAAGTGATTTCTTGATATATTTTCTACACTTTCGTCTATCTTCTGTACAATAAAGCTCTGATAGCTGGCGGTGTCTTCCAAATTCGTCCCGTGCGTCTACAGCCCAAGCTATAAAACGTGCGTCTTCGATTTGGAACTTGTGCCCTGGACGCACGTCAATCATCATAACTGTCAATCTATCAATATAATGTCAATCACAGTCATATTTTATAAATTTGGAACTGATTTATTATTTTCGAAATTTATGTAATTTTACTCTTTACAGCTAAACAGCCGTGTTCATAAATTATTCAATTAAAAAAATATTTTAATAAACTGCTTTTACAACATAGATATATTTTAGAATAGTTTATTGGTATTTTGTAGAGGTGGATGAATATCAAATTTTTCGAATTCGAATATTAATCAGATCTCGAATATTCGGGGTATTCGAATATTCGAATATTTCAAATAGTTATTTATTTAAAAATTGAAAAAAATTTAATTATAAACTAAATTTATATGGTAAATAATAATAAGTTAATATTAACATGACCAACTTCATTGAATTGCGCTACACTTATTATGGCCGTTTCATATGTCATTAAAGTTCCTAATTTCAAATTTACAGAGCGGGCACGTCAACTAGCGCCTCTAACGAGATACGTCGTAACTAAATTTGAAAATACTGCCGCTTGCATTAATTGAAAAAATCCTAAAAACCAGCCTAGTCATTATAAATTTATTATCATACGATCTTTAAAATACTAACCGTTGGCACCAATACTTCAATAATACTTCCTTCTTCTGACCTATAAACACTTAAAAAAATTTAAATAGGTAGACAATATGGCGGCATTATTTGCCTGACGTAACAGATAATGCTACGTTGCTAAATAAAATTCACTTAGTCTACACTAGCTAGTCACTTTAGTCGAAAACTAAGAATACTAGTCATAATATTGAATAATATTGAATGTATAAATAAAATACCCAGTTCCATTAAATAAACATAAACTTCAGTTTTAAAATATTTTAAGGTTGTTTTTGTAACTTGACAGCGTTCTCACTTTCCTTTAATAGAAATAAAAAGCACTAGATGGCATTACTTGACGTACCCAAACTGTAAAAAATTCACGATACATTTTTATATGCCAAAATGATTAAATGAAACGGCCATAATAAGCGTAGCGCAATTCAAGTTGGCCATGAAATTAATTATATTATTATTATAATGATGAATTCTGAAATAATTTAATTGAAGCAAATAAATAAACATGTACTTAAAATCAACAGGTATCGCGCGATATTCAAGGTATTTGAATATTCGCCATTGGCGTAAATATTCGAAGATCTCGAATATCGAATACTTTTAGTATTCGAGGTATTCAGGTATTCGCGGGTGGTATTCGCATATCTCTAATATTTTATAGTATTAATACTAAAATTAGATTTTTGGAAGTGAAGATAACAAACATGTAATGCAATTTGGTCGTCCATTTTGAACCAAATAATCGATCATACTTTTCAACCATAATTTTTTTTTTTGTACAGTATATTTTGTAAATTTGTGGGAACATTTGATATTTTGTCCTATGTTGAGATTTGAGGTACATAAAGATAGCAACACTAATTTAACAATAATGATGAAAACATGTAAAAAAGAATATACGTGAAATAGGTACCAAAATAAATATAAATATATCATCACGCCTTCTAGCACAGTGGTATGAAGTCGGCCTGTGGATCCTGAGGTCCCTGGTTCGATTCCCACACGCGACAAATTTTCATAATTTGAAAAAGCTATCCCTGTGGCTCCTCCACCACTAACATGTTTGGGGGCCGTGATTTGACGACTGGTAACCGCACTTCACGCGCAAAATATATCACTTACCGAGATCTGCTTTAGCAGAGTGCCACACCCAGTAATGGGTAGAAGGCGTGATGATATATTTATTTATTTTATTTATCACGCCTTCTACCCATTACTGGGTGTGGCACTCTGCCGAAGCAGATCTCGGTAAGTGATATATTTTGCGCGTGCAGTGCGGTTACCAGTCGTCGAATAACGGCCCCCAAAGATGTTAGTGGTGGAGGAGCCAGAGGGGTAGCTTTTGAAATTATGAAAATTGTTTGTCGCCTGTGGGAATCGAACCAGGGTTCTTAGAATCCACAGGCCGACTTCATACCACTGAGCTAGCCACCCCATAGGTACTAATACTATAAAATTAACAGGAAATAATGATAAATATAAATCAAAACAAGAAATAACAAACAATAACGAATTTTAATTTTGCGTATTGGATTTTAAATTTATAGAATAGAAAATGTTATCTTAAACTTATGTTCGTATCAAATTGATACACATGCTAAAACCTTCAAATATTTGTAAAGATATTATCAGTATGAACAAAACTTAACAAACATGCAAATATATATATACTTAATCCGCATAAAAAGTGATAAAAATCAAAAACTTGAAAATCCTCATTATTATTTCAGTATTTAAGTTTCGTTACGAGTTTCGTGCAAACAAAATTTATTTTGCAAATGTGCGTCCATCAACACTTCCTATTGTTGTTTTTCGAATTCACAGTCGCAAATCTCTCCAAATCACAACACACAGCCTTCAGAGGACATCAATAAAAGCGGCGAACAATTCTCGAAACTCGGAAATTACCTACACAATACAGCACTTTGGCGGCACGCAAGTGCGAAAAGAAAACTTTACATATTCATTACGTCTTCCACGGTCATTTCTTCCGGCACAATAGCCAAAAACCCGGCGTCGGCGAGATTCCATCGGCGCCAAATGTACTTACTTATTACGGACCTTAATGCGCCTCCTGCAACATTTGCATGTCAAACGTGATTTGCTAATACCGACGGGAGCTACTCGTATAGTCTGACTTTGGCAGAAGGAACGTTACAGAGAATTACGATATAAAAGGCTAAAATTAGCTGTCGTTTTCTCCTTAACTATGTATTGTATTGGTAACTGTTTATTCGTTAATAATATGTACTTCTCATTTTCATAAATAACATAAAATAGCAGTGGCGGATCTAAAATAAAATTTTTTGGAAGGGAGTCGAGGATATGGTAAAACTTTGGTGGGTGGGTAGGGATTTAAAATTATTTCACATGAATGTATATGGTGTTAAAAAGAAGGTAAAATTTTTGATGGTATATACATTTTGATGTCCTGATTCCCAATCAAATTTTTTTTTCAAAATTTACTATATTATAAACTTTAGAATTGATTTAATTCATTTGTTATTATTTTATGGTGTAATATTGGTTACATGATTCCATAATAAATAATAATAATTTTTATTAATACTTTTGTGTTGACCAGTGGCATAAAAAATGTTCTCTAGAACGCAGTATACTTAATTTTGCGAATTTTGAAATTTGTATATATATATATATATAGGTACCGTGTGTCTCACGTAAATGTTGGCATGTAAAATCAGTCTTTTGTAAATAAAAAGTGTCCGGCAAAAAATTATGGCACCAATTTTTTTTATCAAAATACTGCCAATACATCATATTTAATACAGATTATTCTATTTTAATACCACAATTTAATAAAATTTATAAAAATAATTTATAATTTTTCTTTTATTGCTACTGACGTAAAGTGCTTGCAATTTGTTTTGAATATTTTAATCAGTCACTGTCATCTTGAATTTTTTTAAAATTTAAGGCAGCGTAAATGTTATTAGAGTGTATTATGGAGGACGCAGTACAAGACAAATATCTGAGTACTTCGCCAGAAACTATTAGAAAAAATTAAATATTCATAACACTGACAGATGACAGTAACAGATTAAAATATTTAAAACAAATTGCAAGCACTTTACGTCAATAATAATAAAAGAGTGGGCGAAAAATTATGATCTATTTTTATTAATATCATTAAATTATGTTATCAAAATAGAATAATTTGTATTAAATAAGATGTAGACATTTTGGCAGTATTGTGATACTAAATTTGGTCCCATAGTTTTTTGCCGGACACTTTTTTTATTTACAAAAAACTGTTTTCACATGTTAACTGCCTATGCCAACATTTACGTGGGACACACGGTATATATATATATATATATATAAAGATTTTGTGAATTAGCATTATTTTAATATATATATATATATATATTAAAATAATGCTAATTCACAAAATCTTTCGTGATAAATCCGGATTTAAGATTTAAATTTGGAGTTTCTGTAAAAGTTGTATCTACCTCCTAAAAATAAAATAAGGAAATATAACACTCTGCGGTAAGTAATATCCGCGTGAAGTATGGTTACCAGTTGTAAAATTACGCTCCCCTCCAAGATGTTAGTTGGGGGGAGCCATAGCGATAATTTTAATGTGATTTGTCGGTTGGGATATCAATGATTATTATATGTAAATTAACTTTAAATATTTATTGGGTTAGATGCTTGAGGGAGTGATCATTATCATAATTCCTCTCTTGGATTCGTGACTGTAAATTAGAGCCAAGTTAATTGAGAATTTATATGAATACGCGCTGCCACCAATTTTTATCTCTGAAGATTTTTATTTTTCTTAAATGTACTATATGTATTTAAGTCGAATATAAATAAAATTACATCATATGGTATGAGAATTTTCAACACAAAAGTATTCGTTAATTTATTTAAACATTTGGGGAACCAATAACGAATAACCAAACGTCAGAAAAAAAACGTAATTTCTATTCTATTTCCTCCAAAAATGTTTACGCATTCTTCTTCGGCGTACTTTATTTAAATTCCTTCTTCCATTTCTTGTGTTTTTCTTATTCTTGCGACGTAGCATTTTCTAAAACGTCGTGAGAGCGAATCGTCTGTTGTTAACGTCAGACCGCAGGTTGGAGCCACTACATTGCAGTGTCTTTCAAAGTAGACTCAATCATTTGTCTTTGATCTCACCATTGGGGCCAGCCACCTATTTCCAAGCCCATTTCAATGCCAGTATCTCGTGATTGCCATTTCCGGTATATTTTTCACCTTTGTATACGAAGAGGAGGGGACATTTGTAGGTAATATAATTTCTTGAAGAGCGAAAGTAATTACTTGAATTCATGAAATCAAATGGAATTAACAAAGTGTTGTTGCATTTGTTATTTGTACATCAAAGTACAGTGAACTTTAATAAACAAATAATCGAATTTTAATTACTCTTGTGGAAAAATTATATTATTTAGAGCATAATATATTATGAACAGGTAATTGCATATTTTGTTTAAAATATTTGTAGCAGAAAAAGATTTATGAGCGCTATATTTACTGAATAGTTACAATGCATATACATTTTGAAAATAAAACGTTACAAAATCAGCTCATTTCCTCGCGAATTTAAATATATCATGCGTGAAGAAAACGCCATGTGCACTCGGAAACTCTTTAGTTCCAAACTGTCATAAATATGGAAAGTAGCTGGCTTTAAAATATTGAAAAATCGTACCATATATCACATGACTACATTCTTGATTTAAAACCAAATGGCTGGAAAATCATTTTAGAACAGCTTCATATCTTTTACTCCGACAAAAACAAATATATTTCACGAAAATTGGTACTGTACTTCACTCATAAAATAGTTTCATATATGCATCAAACTTGGAACAAGTTCACTTTGAGAAATGAGCACAGATCTACATATCTAGGAACTAAGCTATTATATTCAAATTTGATAACGTTATGGTGGACATATAACGATAAGTGATGCACTGCAGTTTATTTCACGGGATTTTATATAAATTCGGTCCTAGATTTTCTATATATTAACAATATATTTTTCGTGCCGCCATCCGACATTAACAGTATTACAGATATTAAAATCGTTCGGAAACTATGTATTTACCGAACGCTGGGCGGAAAAATTAGGGACTTTTATAATGCAATGGAATCAGTAGTTTTCAGTGTTAGTGAGTGCTTGCAGTTGCTGTGTACATCCAATAAAAAATATGTAGACAGATGATTGAACTATCTTTAATGAATAATATTAATAGTGTAATATGCCGTAGAGATCAAAATTCAGCTGAGCAACTTATGAATATAAGGATGTTACGATATTATGAGATTGACTGTCAATTTCATATATTGAGTGTTTTGAGGTTAAAGATTTTTAGCAATTTTAAATCAATAATATCACACGTGCAGAATCTGCTTTAAGTTTACTCGCTATTTGCAGGCCTCGCCTTCGACTCGGTCTATAACAATATGCTCGCACTCGCCAAAGTACACTTTCTTGAATAGTGATACAAGTAACTATTGCTAATTTCTTTCACAGTTTCTGTACTTTCAAATGAGTCGAATATAAAAAAGATATACATATAGTGTTTTTTTTTTATCTGGGTCATAAATTAGTCTTGTGAAAGATAAGTACTAATTCAGTTGAATAAAACAATAGTTATTTGTATATCAAGGTTATAAAAGTTTTTTTTTTTGACCGAATCTGAAGTTTGCAACCTATAAGAACGCTACAAGTATCGCATAAAGTTATAAATTTTTATTTAATTTTTTTTTTAATTTCACGTAAAACGTAAAATTTAAAATAAAATAACTACATTAATTAATTCTGTGAACAATAAAATAAACAAAAGCGAGAGCGACAGCTAGTTTTACAGTACCTGAAATTTTTAAGTTGGAAGTAGGATAACACCCGAAAAGAAATAATTATCGTTTTAAACAAACGAATTGCTATAGCGGCCGAAAAATAGTTCGGGCAGATATAAAAAAGGAATATTTTACTATTGTCAAAGAATACATAAAACAACTATTTATGTACTGGCCTCCGAAAAAAGTATATCGTTCTCAAATCATTTTATTTAATGAACGATATTAGACAATGAGAAAAGTTTCAAATAAAAATAAATTATTATAAATTATTTTTTTACACATTTTTAAGATGAAAATGGAATAAACACTTTCAAATTAGTTACCTATTTGAAAAGCTTATATTTTTTATTTTTTTGACGGTATCTGCAGCTGCCTGCAATAATGCATGACAATCGGCGTTGTGCTTTGGTCTTGTCTAAAATATAAAAGTGATTACATTGTGATGATGACACGATAAATGACGGTGATCTTGGCTCGCTAATATTCGTTCCTGTATTAGAGCTTATGCGCGCGGCTGTGTGTGTGTTTGTTAGTTTTTGTTTGTGTGCGTGCAAGCGCATCCACTAACACGCACATCTAAAATCACAAATAGTCTCATTCCATTCAATTGCCATTTTTTATAAAATATGGTTCATCTGATTGTTTACATTCTGTCTAAAATCTTATGGTGTAAATTTAAATTGCATTTTATTTTAGATTTTAATTAAATTAAGCATAAGCTCTAATACAGGAACGTCCGAAAGAACATCATTTTTCGCGATTACAGCGTCATCTATCATGCTGACGAAAAAGTGAACTAAATAAATTCTTCTTTTTTTTTAACGAGGAATCTGATTCTTTAATAAAAAATAGGGGTTTTCATTTAAAAAAATTGAGTTGACCATGATTTAGCGACAACAGCGCCATCTAGGACAAAACCAATATTTCGTTATTATGGCCCCCTTTTGTACGATTGTTTTTCGTCTAGGTCATTTTTGCGTAAAATTTATAGTTTCCGAGATTTTAAACAGATTTACACTTTGAAAATTGTATTTATTAGTGTGTAGAACATTGCATTTTTAATAATTATTATTCAATCCAACAAAATTGGAGCCCGGAGATTTGTACTAAAAACCGAAATCTCTGTGCTGAAACCGGAGAAGTAGCAACTGATAAACGACAAAATTCTCAAATTGAACCCCCGATTTTTTGTCAATAAAACATTCGCCTCTTTCTTACTAGCAATTCGTGCACTTATTGCAAGTAATTTTCACATTACTATCAACAATGATCGCTATCGTAGTCGTAGGCGCACCATTCTCAAAAATAAACTAGCTTCCATTCCGTGGTGAATCTCTCGGAACCCGGAGCAGCGTGGCGCGGTTCAGTGTGTTCACGGTCTTCTTGCCGCGATATTGCTATTTTCAATTTTGGAGCCAATTCCCCATTCCATTAGACATATTTTAGATGAGATCTGTGGAAGGAACGAGCTTCTATCTTCCCACATCAGAACAGTTTGTTTTTATTTCGTTATTCTACGTAATATCGAGATGTTCCAACTCGAAGGATGTATGCGGAATTGCTTCTAAACTTAGTTTTGCAAACTTTTGCCGCTAATTTGCTCTTTATTTATTTTCCTGTATTCAAGGAAATTAACCTATGTTTGTAGAAAAAATGAAATAATACTTCAATATCCATAGGCGCCGACTGTAGATATTTATAGTGGGTGCTCACTCTCTTTTAAAAAGAACACAAGTATAGTGTATGAAAAATAGTTATACCACCTCTGATTACATGATACTCAAATGCGCTACGTTCGAATACAATTTGGCAGTATGTTTTATGAATACCAGGCGGCGATAGTTGTAATACACACTACAGTGCGGAATAGTGTCACTGTCTGGTAGTTATTTGCACAACTATCAAGTGTTGTCAATCTGTACATTCTTAAGCCGCATTCACATCTCGAAATTTGGTGAAATTTGTAACACGTATTTTCTGTAAATGAACTTCTTGCATTCACAATTCAAAATTTATGTAATGACGACATCTATTATTTTTTCAATGTACAATCTACCAGCTATTTTCCGATTGGCTTGTTACTGATTACATGTTAAGCACATGAACGATAAGACTATATTTACGATATTTACATCGTCGGAGCAGTGGCGTACCTAAGTGGAGGGATGGGTGCGGTCCGCACCGGGCGGCACATATTTTAGGGCGGCATTTTTTATATTGTTCTCTTTATAAGTTTACTATTCGATTTCTATGAATTATGAATTTCTATATGATTCCGAATATTTTTCTTCATCGTCAAGTCAATGTAGGGTTGAAAATATTATCTCGAAAAATTCCTTTATTACTGCCTAATTTAAATATGCCATCCAATGGTAAAAAAGTTCCACACCTATAGTTTGTCTCAATTACAATTATTTATTTATTAATTTAATGGGGGTAATGGCTCAGTGGTTTCGAGTTAGCCTGTGGATCCTGAGAACCCCGGTTCGATTTCCACAACCGACAAACAATTTTCATCAAATTAAAATTACTCCTGTGATTCCCTCACCACTAACATCTTTGGGGGGCGTGATTTGACGGTTGGTAACCGCACTTTACTTACATAAATATATCACTTACCGAGATCTGCTTCGGTAGAGTGTCACACCCAGTAATGGGTAAAAGTCGTGATGATATATTTATTTTATATTTATTTTTTTAATTTATAAAAATCATCATTTGATTGACTTAGAAAGGGCGGCAAATTAGAGACTGCTCTGGGCGGCAAAAGTACTAGGTGTGCCACTGCGTCGAGGTATATCTATATTATATACTTTTACTTTCATAGCTGAGGTACAAAAAGATCAACAATTTTTGACAATTGTTCCAATAGTAAATAGAATTTGTTCTATTTGTACCATCAATATACTTTATTTGTAGAATGGTCTCTACATTTTTTCAGAGCTGTGAACGGATATATATATATATATATATAAAGCTATATGTCATACTCTACTTTTCACCGAAGTTCACCAAGTTGTGAATCCGGCTTTAATCTGGCGCGTAAATAACTAAATTTTCCCAAATTATTTACTACAGCGTAATTACAGCAAAATGTAATTATAAAATATTAAATTTAAATTTAACTATCAACCTACATAATATTTGATTTTACTTATTCTAAGCGGTGATAATTAAAATCTACAAATAATAAATATTTTATTTCGTCATTTGATTGTTTTTCAGTTTAAATTTTTGTACTGGGTGCTTGAACACGCGAGCACCCACGGAATCAGCGTCTATGTCAATATCTCGTACGTGAGGGAATATTTGTGAGTGTATTTTATTTTTGACATTTTATTTGTTCACTTTAATATTTTAGAGGAGAGCAATATTATTATATCATCTGATAATGGCATTTTATTAATTTAATGTTTAATACAAGATAATGCACATCCAGTAAACTCAATTTTCGAAACAGGTAATTTTGAATCGAATTTTAATTATGTATCTGCTTAGACAGAATATACTTGAACGATATATCCTGGAATACTCTCTTTCCCTAAGCATGTCATAAACAGAAATAATATCTTGTTCAATTAAATTAATAATTAAATTCATGATTGAAAAATATAACATGTATGTGTGTCATATTATAAATTGTAATTACAAGTTGGAAAATACTTATTTGTTTGAATTTTTCAGAATTAATTAAAATTAAACATTTTGTTTACTTTGTTAGCATTCTGTATTCCAGTTATAAATTAAAATTTTCCTAATTAAAATATATATCTACGAAACAAATAAATATGTATTTTGGACTGTGCATATATGCTTTGAAAAATACACATATGGTATTAAAACTTTAAACCCAATGTTTTAACAAGTATAAAACATTGGTTCGTAAAAAGCTTAACAAAAGACAAACATGAAATGCATGAATATGTAAACTTGAAAAAGGCTTTATGAAATAAGAGCGCATGCGCACTGGCGCCAGCTGTGCGCAATGGATAAATGGAAATAATGGCCTAAATAAAACATATTCAATCTATGAAATGCCTGACAGTCGACTCGCGACACAGCTGTTGCGAAATGTAACAACTGTATTCAAATCGTTTTTATATGGAGCGCATAAACGAAACGAACGTGAAGCTGGAATCGGAATGGAAAATAGGAGACGTTGTTCGATTCATGATGCACGATTCCTGTGCCTGAATTCAAATCCTGTAAAATTATTTTGTTGTACCTACACGTCACAATATCAGAAAATTTATTCCTTTTATTTTGAGCAACATGATAAAAATAAAATAAATGTATCATCACGTCTTTTACTTATTATTGTGTGTGGTACTCTGTCGAAGCAGATCTCGGTAAATGATATATTTATGCGCGTGAAATGCGGTTACCAGTCGTCAAATCACGGCCCTCAAAGATGTTAGTGGTGGGGTAATCACAAAGGTAATTTTAATGTGGTGAAAATGTTTGTCGACTGCGGGAATCGAACCAGGGTTCTCAGGCCGGCTCGATATCACTGAGCCACCTACCCCATAAACATGATGAATACTAAAATAATTATTTTGCCATATTGATAAATCTATCAGAAACTTTAGAATAATAAATCTTGATGGTTGATATTTCTTATTAGCGTGAAGTTCATTCTCATTTTCCGCCATTTTGAATTAACTTACCTATTTTCCACTTTTTAGGCTTTTTCAAGAAAACACGCAGTTTTCTTAATAAAGAATAGCTCAATGTTACAGCATTGGGCCCATAACCTGATGAAAAATCTTTATTATATCGCACTAAAAAATGTTACACTGTTACAAAATGAAGTATTTATTTTGTTCTCTTATTTTTCATAAATATTTATATTAACAAAACATAATCATTTATGTTCGCCTCCTATTGGCAAATGGAATTATACATATTGTTGCGTTTGCAAATGAGTTGTTTTACATAAAATAAAATATACTCGTATTTCCAACAGAGATTTAAACTGAAGTCTAGAGCGTGACCTACATAGGAAATATTTTCTTTATTCACTATTATTATGTGCCTAGTCCCATACGTATTTAATATTGATTGGGTGGTGTTACGTGTTAACTAGAGCACTGATTGTACCAGTATACATACAAGAAAAATCTGTCTAAATATGCCTTATAATAAGGCCTAAATAATTTGAACATAAGCAATGTTCTGCTAATATATACAACTGTATATTTTTACATTAATTTATAAAACATAAATGTAAACAAAATGATAATGTTTTTGTAAAATATTCTATAAATAGAAAATTCTTTATTGTACTGTTTTTTCTTTAATCTCTAAAATACAAATATTTTATTATTCTCGGGAATTTCGAAAATCTAACGAAAACAGTGCCATAGATACAATAAAATTGCCCGTCCGACAGTACAATATGGTGTGGTGAATATTACATCACTCGAATTCGAAGATTCCGAATGCGAATTCCACTCAAGCTATAACGTATATGAACTACCACACTGCTGCTCGGTAGGTCTGGATCCTGTACTGGAATTGGGATTAAGTTCTAGTTGTACAGAGTAACATAAATAAATAAATGTGCCTGATACTTTTTCTAAATTTTAAGAAAGTAACAAAAATGCTGCATTTATGTGACTTTTTTGTAATTTTTGAATACTTAATTTTTCTAGTTCTGTACTAAAATTGTAAGTTATTTATTTTTCTCTATACAACAGGAACTTAATTTCAATTACAGTACAGAGTTCGGACTTACCGAGCCGTAGTGTGGTATTTCATATATATATAGCTTGAGTGGGATTCGAACTTGGGATCTCCGGACTCGAATTCCATAACGCTAGCACACCATCGTACTGCCGGTATGTAACATATATTATTATAAAATGAAAAATAAAATGTTTTCCTTTCGCAAAAATGTCTGATTTACAGTTATGACGTGAAATTGTCCATGATGCTAATTTAATTTATTTTACATCGTTTTTAATACTCAGAAGTCATTAACTAGATCGTAAATTAGAGAAAATTAATAAAATGGAAGTGCAATCTTGATTTGTAGCTCATAATAATTATAGTGAAATGTTACTTCATCAAGCCGATATGGCTCAGTGCTCCATATACTCGTAGAATTTCTGTGCTTCTTGTTAGATTCCCTGCGGATTTTAAAACATATATTTTTTTTTAATGTTAAATTAAGCAAGTTACACAAGAATTTTTTAGACCAGTGGATCTTAAAATATGGGTGCAACTTTCTTTTTTTTGTGCGGGTAGAAATTTTAAATTACAAAAATCTTGAGTAAAATGCATGTTAAATTGACATTTATTTAATTTAAATCGCATAGGAATCAACGTACTATGAAAGAAATAAATGAACAAATCATAATATTTTCATTCATAGCATGCTGATTCCTGTGCGATTTGAATTATATTAATGTCAAAGGTAATATTACAAGTAATATGATTATCATTAAAGAAGCTATTCTATGCAATTGCATGTATTGTTTTTATTAGGCATATCAACAAGCTTTTTTTTTTATGAGGTGGCTAGCTCAGTGGTATGAAGTCGGCCTGTGGATCCTGAGAAGCCTGGTTCGATTCCCACAGACGACAAACAATTTTCATAATTTCAAAAACTACTCCTGTGGCTCCTCCACCACTAACATCTTTGGGGGCTGTGATTTGACGACTGGTAACCGCACTTCACGTGCAAAATAAATCACTTACCGAGATCTGCTTCGGCAGAGTACCATTCCCAGTAATGGGTAGAAGGCGTGATGATACATTTATATTTATTTTTTAAAATAAGTGAACTTGACGATGGAACCAAAGCTACGAGTATTAATCTGCAAAAATACTGAACAACTTTGTTGTCTGCAGCTCAATGCAAACAAAATGTTCTTAGCATGCAGCGCGAGGGTGGTACGCCCTCGTCAGTTACACAGGGGCGGAAGAGTGGGGCTGAGCCGAGTGCCGGGCACAGTTCTCGCGTAAGTGAACGAGACAAAACAAATCCGACGCCTTCGTATAAGATTACCATGTAATTTTAGACATGTTGTCGCTACACAGTTGCCGATAAGCGCTTCTATTGCTTCAGAGGCAACGAAAGTGATGCGGCCTCCCTTGGATTACACCTATAGTGCTGCTTTACTTGTTTTAACTTCGAAGGGATTTGCTATGAATTGAGGTCACGTTTCAGCCTGCGAATATTTTTATAAACAAATAATATCGTACACCTACCCAATTCTTTACAAGTGCAGACGTAGGGACGACATTATCATTGCAAACTCTAGTTTTTCCTTTCATATTTAGCATAAAAAAACAAACATTTAAACTTCAATGAATGTGTTATTGCTCACGATTGTGTAACTCCTGTAACATTGTTAGTTTACCTTTGTGAATAATTTAGTTCTAGATCAACAATAAGTTTCATTTTTGTCTATACTCGTTTCGTTCTGATAGAATCTAATAAATTCAAGCGTTGTAATTAAAATGACCAACCTTTAAATCCATTTAGTGTGACCATAATTGAGTTTAAAGATAAATTAAACATTATGTTTGCCAATAATAATAAAAACAACATACAATTTTATAATTATATGTGATGTAGAAATGGTCCAGCATAAACTGATGTAGATCAAGTTACAGTACAAAACTTCTCTCCTTTTTTTTTTACTATATTTGTAATCTGTGTTTTTTTCTCAAGTGTTAATAATGACGGGCAGGACCGGCGCAAGGCGGTAAGCAAGGTATGTACCGCCGCAGTCATAGAGTACCGAGTACCAAAAAAAGTAGTAATACATAAATGCTATTATTAATTTCAAACAAAAATAAATTGATAGAAATGCATTTTTTTTTCTAAATCGTATCAATCTACTTTTTTACTATGTACTCACTACTGTTTGTAATTAAATTTTAGATATCAAAACATAATTTCGCGCCCGGCCGGCACTCTTTGCTCACAATGCAAAGTTTCATTATTAATAAACTTTTTATATTACGATTTGTTATTGCGTTAATAAAGTTACTAAAATATATCAGTATTTAAAAAAAAATAGTTTTTATTTTTTCTCTCATACGTGTTAGACGCAACATTTTTTTATACTTACATACTTATCTTCACGCTGTATACCAACAAATGGAGTAGCACGAACCGTAAAATATGCACTTATTACATTCAACAAATAATCAGCCCTCATCCAAACATACCACCCTCACTTTAACCACATTCATAGATCGCTCCATATAAACTCATCTATTTATTACACTCGAAATCATTTATCATACCTTCAATCACTTCTATCCAATCATTCATCCTCTTTCTTCGACGTACATAACATATGCAAAAAACATCTCAAGTTACTCACGCTTACTCCTAACAACAAATCTAATAACGAATCTGTAACTGATAATTTAGAAAATCACTAAAATATTATCAGGATTTATAAAATTTTAATAATATTACTCGAGAACGATGTTTTACGGTGTTTCTAAGGTTTGTTTGTTGATTGCTTAATTGTTCTATGTTATTAGGAAATATTTAACTAATTTCACGATAATTTCTTCAAAATTGTCTAGATTTAAATACTACAATGAATGATTCTACTTTATCATGTAAACCTCTAGAGATAATTGCAGCCCCAGGTTAAACTACGTTAGATCTATTCATGGCAAAGACAATCAACCTGCTGCTGGTACTTCTAAAACCTCCGAAATTGTCATTAATATTACTGTTGATAATATGAATAGGTACGGAAGAAATCAATGTTTCGTTAGACAGTATAAAAGTTTCCACTTCACATTATATCAATGTATGCAAATGTAACTACATACTGTATTATTAATATATACAAACAATAAATATTTTATATTTCACTTATTCTTTAAGTAAAACCATTTATCGATATATTTTACTCTGTTCGATGCAAGTACTTGACTGCTTATTTTGATGTGTACAGATTTATACTGATGTTATTGTGTGCAATATTTATAAAGGTTATGTTTATAATCGTCAAAATATACCAATGCATATCTTCTTCTTCCATAAGCGTCTGTGGCTAAAATATGAAATTCCGCGCTCGGCGCGAAATTTAAATTGCTCTCAGTTCAATTTTTATTTTGACAGTTTCATAAAGCACAAATTATTTTCGGCACTTGTTTTTTTCGTTTACAGAAATGGACTTGGTCTGCATTTGTCTCCTTTCCACTCGTGACCTAGACAATATTAGTTACGTAATAATAAAGAAATCGCACAGTTGTAGGAAAAATAATTTTGTAGATATTTGCCATCATTTTAAGACTTTAGTAGCTAATTAATATTGACAATTTACACGTATATTTTCAATAATATATTTTAAAAGACTGCATAGTTATGTGGAATATAGTTTATTATACAATATTCGGTTATAAGTTTTATCAGATTGGTCTAAATCTTGTTATTTCGTTGGTTAATAGAATGCGAATGAAATAGTCATTGTTATCTGATAACTGCTATAACAGTTGTTTGAATCGGTGTTGCATTTTTTTAAATTTACATTTCTTTTAAGTAGCTCGTGTGGCTAAAATGTAATAGTAAAATTGGTAATTGCTGATAAAATTAAGTTAAGTATTCAACACGAAAAACATGTAAAATGAACTGCACAAAATATATAGATTTATCTATTCTCGTTTTCTACTTGTTAAATATTACACAATACCTCTTTTCTAAGAGATACGAATTAATTTATCTTTATAATTCGTACAAGACACAGATCACTTTTCACATTTCTGAAAAACTTATGGAAAAGTTTTTGTACGAAGTTCATCTTTAAGTTATAATTTCTGGTGTCATATGTTTGGCTGTTAACCACATATCGTGTGACAAAAATATATCACTTTGTAAACTTTATAACTTCCTAATTGCCAAACTGAACTAGCTAACAAATCATATTAATATCAACTTGTTTGTGCAACAAGTGAATTAATAAATCAATTTTGAAAACAATAGAATTTTCTTACTCAATTTTCTTTCTCATTTTTCGAAACCTATGACATTCATACATGAATAATTTCAAATGTTTCTCTTATGTTATTTATTTATGTGCATGTACACTACATACCTACTCGTACACATTCAAATAAAAATATACAATAGATTTATATTATCCGCTGAGAGACATCTATCGAGTTTCGCGTTCTTGTGCTCCGTACTTGCTTTTTATATATGTTTTATATGGTAATCTAGTGTAAATATTCTTTCAACTTAGCTGATATTGAATACAGCGCGACCCGATTGCATATAAATGGATTTTTTTGTGTTGGAGTATCTAAATAGATCAGAAGAATATTGCAGATTTTTTTTTCAATTTATGCGTGACATTGATGCAATATATTTTTATTTATTTCTATTACTGAAGACATTCTTGCACTACTATGTAATATAAAATGGGATACATTTTAACATGACTATAGTAGCGCAGAGGATAAAACTTGCGTTTCTTAATTAACAAGCAAGAAGTCATGTGTTGATATCTCACTGAATTCAACTTACATCCAAAAATACGATTGCGTCTGAGTAATTCGGATTCTACTTTAATCTAGAGGGGACCTGTAGTGGGATCGCGCCGTATCGAATTCTATAATAGAATTCAGGCGATAATTTTCAACTCGTCAAATTAGTACTCCATTCTAAATAATGTGGTAGTACAAATTTAGTTTGTATCATTTGTGCACTGTCTGATACAAAAAGTACCGATTATTTTATGCTATATTAGAGAAAATAATAATTTTTACTTGACAGATGACAGCGATTCTATTGTTCGAAATAGAATTCTATTTGGCGCGATCCGGGGGCTGTACTGTAATTAAGTTCCTGTTGGGCAGAGTAATAAATAAATATATGGAATTTAAATATCTGTTAATACGGACTATGGTTCTAACAACTTTTATGTTTTTATTAGCTGTGCAAGCTACTGAAAATAAAAGAAGACATATAATTTTTAACTTCAATATATTTTTAGCACAATTTAATAGATACTATTAACTAAAAATAAAAACAAATTTAACCCGTAAATCTTAATCAATATAAAAATAAATCTATATACGTATTTCAAGAACTAAGTTCTCATCATCAGTAGATAAGGGAAGATTACACGACTTGTATTAAGTTAAATGCAATTTTGTTCGGCCTCATCTTAGAAATATCAAAAAGTGAAGCATATATAATTTATTTGCACTATTTGAAAAAAAAATTGTAATGTTAATTATGTTGTTAGCTAACAGTATGTTAAAAGTTAACAATGGCCAAGATGGCTGATACCACATTTTACATATTTGCAGATTTTTATGTTATAATTAATTAATATCAGCATAAAAATGTTTATTGTAGTGTTAAGTTGCAATAGTTGAATAATATTTGTAACAAATAATTGTTAGTTTAATGCATACAATAAAAATTAAAACGTTTTCATATATTGAACTGTCAAAAATTTTGATATTTCTTAGATGTGTTTTTTTTTCTAATCTAACTTTTGCGCTTAGTTAACTACGTGATTAGCTGAAAACGTTTTATTTTAATTATGCTTAAAATTTGTAAATTTTAGTTCGATACACTGAATGATACGTAAATTTTAAATACATAACCTATATTTTGTTTTAAATACCTTATAATATGTTCTACTATACAAAGTGACATTTATTCCAATCTGGACCTACGGCATTCAATTGTGGGGATGCGCGAAAAAATCTAATATCAACATAATACAACGCTTTCAAAACAAAACCTTACGAATGATAACGAATGTCCCATGGTACGTCAATAATTTTACAATTCACAAAGACTTCAAAATAAAATACGTCCACGAACAAATTCGGAAATTTGCTACTTCCCACGAAGACAGATTGAACCAACACCCAAACGAGCTTGCCATCAACCTGCTAAACAATGAAAATGACACTAGAAGACTAGGTACAAAGAAACAAACCACTAGATCTCAGATTCATGTAAACACAACACACACAAATACTAAATTGTAAACAAAAAGAAGTAACTTTGATGTGAGTGACCCTCACACATGCTGTACTACCGTATATCAAATTTGCTCATTGGCCTTAACGAGCCAGTTGAAAATATAATTAACTCTAAAATAAAAAAATAATATGTAATAATCGAAATTACACAAATAAGTATTGTAAAGAAACGTATTATCTATGACCGTATACTTATTAATCATAAAAATAAAATAATTTTATTTCTAATATTAATATTTACATATACGAGTATCGTATATTGTTTCAAAATCGGCTTTATATATTTTGAAGCCTTAAGCGTTAATGTTTTTGAGGCTTAGATCACAAGGAAGCAAACAAAAAAAAAGCTTTGGGTCGTGAACTGAGATACGAGGGTATTACAAGTAAACATTTATCTGCACCCAGTTTAACATGTATGTTGAAAGTCACCCGGCAGAGAAATACCTACACTAGTATTTTAATTTATTTACATGCTTAACGTTGGTGAACTTTAACTTCGTTAGGACTGTGATTTGACGACTCGTAACTGCAGTTCATATAAATAAAATAAATAAATATACCATCACGCCTTTTACCCATTACTGGGTGTGGCACTCTGCCTAGCAGATCTCGGTAAGTAATATATTTATGCGCGTGAAGTGCGGTTACCGGCCGTCAAATCACGGCCCTCATTGATGTTAGTGGAGGGGAAGCCACTGGAGTAATTTTAATGTGGTGAAAATGTTTGTCGGCTGCGAGAATCGAACAAATTCATGTGTATAAATATATCAATTACCGCTGCTACGGCAGAGTGTTACACCCAGTAATGGGTAAAAAGCTTGATGATTTATTTATTTATTTTATTTATATGAACTGCAGTGTGATAATGGATTACTAGGCTTTTCAATATAAAATTTTATTTATTTATTTCGACACTGATTAGTGTCATTATCAAGTTTGAAATTATTATTACAAAAGTTAGTGTGAAAATTAAAGTACAATAATTTATAAAATGTTAAAAACACATATCTTTAATTACATTATATTTTGTGGTTGAAGTAAAATTTTTGGAATTTAAATTTTAAAAACATTTGAAAGTGACGCTTCACCTTCAAGAGTCTAACGATGACTAAATTTTTAAAAATAATTTAAAATTGAAAAAGGCATACAAAATTATCGTACTAGGAACATCTAGTGTCAAACAACACACGACGAAAGGAATTAATTAATTGAGTTGGAACAACCTTAAAACGTCAACAAGAAAAATGATGTAACATGAAGAGGTTATGTTTTTAATAAATGGTGGATAACTATATATTGATCATTAGAGAAAGCAAAATCTGTTTTGTAATTAAGTGCATTATCCTGAAGATTAATGTATAGACTTTCCACAAACATTCTTTTACTTCTATTAATTTCATTAAGAACGTTCTCAAAGTCAGGGGAATGACCATGTGTCAGGAAAAACTGCATTGTTTCAGCATTGTTGTTGTTTTTTAATTTTTAATTCAAATTCAAGAAATTTTACTTCAACCTCAACGATTGTGAAACATTAATAATATCATGTAATTAAACTTGTAACAAGGTACCTATGTGTTTTCTTTACATTTCGTAAATTATTGTAATTTAATTTTCATACTAACTTTTGTAATAGTAATTTCAGACTTGATAATAACACTAATCAGTGTCGAAACGTCGTCGTATAAATAAAGATTTATATTGAAGAGCCTAGTAATCCATTATTACACTAAATTATTATCCTTTTGGCTTATTTTGGTTAATTTTAAAGTTACATTATAATTTTAAGGGCCAGTTTTTCAATCACTGATTAATGTTAATCATGATTAAATAATAATAAAAACTATAGTTACCATTATTATTTAATCATGATTAACGTTAATCGAGAGTAAATCAGTGATTGAAAAACTGGTCCTAAGTGTAATTCACAATAAAACGTTATGGTAGTAATCAATACCAAAATTAAACTTCTATCAATTACAATTTGAAAAAAAATTGGTTATTGTTATTTTCAAATATATTGTATTAAAAAGTGATATGCATAAACAAAGTTACTTATGTAAATGCGAATTGCGTATAACATATTTGTATTCGATTTTACTCTCTAGATTGTATTAAAAAGTGACATTTTTTGTTCAGATATAATTTTTACAATCCAAAAAGTAGGTCCTTTTCATCCTAGGACACAAATTATCATCTATCAGAGCAAACACAATACTTCAATGACAAGGTTGTTTTTTTGTGCAAATATTCGAATTAAAAGAAAATACTTTTTGATAATCGAATGGGAACTCACTTTTTGGTCTAAAGCGGCAAGTAAGAAAGTGTTTACATTTTGTAGTGAATGTCTTATTTTCATATACTAAAATAAGTGCAAAAAATTCAGCTCTCTGTTCTGGTCTTATAAAAATAGTGAAAACAGGCATTTCTAGCCCATGGTATGAGGTGCGAAGCGCCGAGGGCTAATAACATGCTCAGGGTTAGAAACACTCATTTTACCCGTGGTGCATACAATATTTTGTATACAATAAAAGAACATTTAATTTTATATTCAAAAGATTAAAACTTATACATTTATATATCAAAATGACATTTTGCAAAATCAAGTATTAAAAATAAACAAAAATTGTCATTTTGTTTATGCATCCATAGGAAATTATTTTATTATGGCCGTAGGGCAAAAAAAAATGTAATCCCGCTTTTCATACCTAAAACACATGAATTTCAGCCCGATTGTGCATAAAATTATATTAGCTACTAGAATAACGTGAAATTTATGCAAGTATTTTATATGGTAATTATCTAGTTTTTGGAAAACAGCGACAGAGAAATTTTACAACATGGGAAAATACAAGTCTTAGACTATATTATCTGTTACGCTACAGCTCTGTATAACAAAGCTGGCTCCTATAGAATAGCACAGTTTCAAAGATTTAAAGTTAAATAAAATAACTCTGTTAAAAATGATTAACAATAATTTTGTTCTTTTTCGACAAGAAATCATAAAATGTTTGTGAAAAATAAAATAATAAAATATTAATTCATTTGGAGCATTTACTATGGTTCTTCAAATAACTAAACATAATAAATTCTAAATATATGATGATACATTTCGTTATAAATGATTGTTACGAGTGTTTCTGCATTAACTAATTGAAACTGAAGGAAATAAAACATAAATATTAGTTATATTTTTTTTATTTATTTAAGAATATGGTAGAGTTTCCACACTTAAAGCTTGTTAAAGATGATATTTTATTAAATGAAATGTTTCAAGGAAATCTAGTGCTAAAATATAATTTTCAGTTTTCAATAAGGAAATTGTTAGATACTGTGACCCAAAACTTGGCACAGTATACGTAGTGAACTTCATACTCACACATGATGGCTTTATCCGTCCCTTTTGCCGCCTGCAGCGATTCCCATCCCAGAGGAGCTTTGAACTCCGCCAAACATAAATAAGGCAGACCCTTCGTCATACACAGATGTATTGCGAATATATCTCTTACCATTCAATTGTTTTAGCTCCACATTTTAACCACTTTCTACAGCAGCTTAGATTTCACAATATTCAATTTGTTTTCTACGTTAGTCTTGCTTTTCCATTAGTATGTCCTCAATTGATGTAAACATAAAAACGTGTACGGGTGTATCTGGTATTGATTTTCGATTAGTACCGAAACATTTTCCAAAAAAGAACAATAAGAATTAGGAATATAAAAGTCTGATTGCGATAAATAAATTAATATATTATTATTTTATTTTATATCGTATTTATATTGAATAGTTAGTTATTATTGATGAACCATCAAATCTGCGATGAAAATGTACGGCTTCATTGTACGAAATACACAACAATTGTCTAGCATAGATGTTCTAATGGCTATTTACATAACAAGTGGGCGATGGTGCACTTCCTGCGCGAGTTTTGTACAATGTTTTTTTGTAATAATAAATAATTTTAATGAAAACGTAAGTTTTTACTAATACGAAAATTTATATTTACTTTGTTCACATTTGTTTATAAAATAAAAATAGAGACCTATGGCCATGATTTTGTTATTTTCTCGCCTGTCATTTCTAAGTTTGTGACATTTTTGATACATAAATAAAGACTGAGAAATAAGAAACGGTTTATAAAATTTTAGGTAATCAAATGCAGAAATGTGTTTGTCATCTTCATGATTATTTTGCGCTGGAGTTAAATAATCGAGGACCTTTAATTAATTTAGCTGTAGTACAAGAGGTAATGTGTATTGTATTTTGTATTTTCATATTTATTTATATATAATAATAATACATATAAAAATATATATTTTTTTGAGTTTTATTTTACAAAATTACATATTTCAATAAGGTAGGTAATATATTTCGTGGGATAAGATAAATTTATATTTGGTTATTATTTAATATATGCAGTATTTGGTTTCATTTATAAACTAATTAAATTTTATACAGTAATAAATAACTTAATCTAGCATTTAAATTTTAGAAATGTCAATCCAATACCAATGTAAACGTTTTAAGTACAAAATCTTGAATCACATGGATACCGAATGTGACGTAATCGTTTTCATACAGGGAATGGAGTTTATAATTGACAATGACAAAATTTATGAAATTTGAAGCGTGAATTTATATTGACAGTTAAGACTGCCATGAATTGACATTTATTATTTGAAAACAAATAGTTTAGTTTTTCTCGTAAAGTTTGTTATATATGTCTGATTGATGGCGTTAGGTTTAAGCTGTCTCTATTTCTTTTATAAATTCCTTAAAATGTATGTATACAAGTACAATTATTGTTTTAATAGTCAAAATTTAGAATAATTAAATATGATATATGGGGTGGCTAGCTCAGGCCCGGTTGTACAATATAGGTTCAGTATGAGTTCAGTCTTGAACTTACAGTGAGATGACAGATTGCGTTGTACAAGCCTGGTTCAAATAATGAGCTTGTTCAAAGTGCGGTTCAGCTGAGCGGCCGAATTCTGCAGTTCAACCACAGTTCAGTGAACAAAATAACATCATGTGTCAATTTGATTAACGTGACAGTTATTATTTTAAAATTATGAATGAATTAATACATATATTTCAAGTGACGATGAAGATATATTTGAATTAAGAAATATATTAAAACGGCGTAGAGCTGAAAAAAAAAATGTAGAAAATGCGAAGATCATTTTAAAAAATGAAAAGATAAAGAATTTAGTGCAAGATTCTGTTTGTCGAAAGCTGCTGTAAAATATATAATAGAACAAATTAAAGATGAAATTTGTTCTTCCACATAGAGATAAGTAAAGTAACAGCTATACTTGAAGATTAGCATTTACATTTTCTGTATTGCCGGAAAATAAGGTGCTAGTGACTCTGGGTTTTTCTGCAACTGATCCTTTTTTGCAAGTAGCAGGAGATTTTAGTGGATTTGATAAATCTACTACTAGTACAATCATTCACAAAGTATCCAGATCAATTGATAGATAGCATAATACTTATATTAAAATGTCTACAACAGAAGAATAAATCTCATTATTTGTATTAAATTCTTTTTTAATTTCCATCCAGCATTCTGTTTTCATTTTATTCATGTTTATATCGCATATCTTACATTCGATTACCGATACATATTTTTTTTTATCAACAGTATCATTTTGTCTCTTCTGAATTTATTAAATTTGCTGATCGCATCATAATAATGAAAATAAAAAATGCATCAAAACTATGAAAAATTGAATTAATAAAATCATTGAAGTATATAATGTATTTGATGCGAAATATTTAACGTTAATTTGTCTTACCTTATTATATTCAATTCAAACTGACATAAAATAACCAATTTTAAAATTGAAAATGACAAGAAAATTTATGACATTTGTCATTACGCATTACCAACTGAAGTAATTTTTATTAGTTATATAGTTCAGCTGAGGTTCAGCTGAACTTGCATTCAATTTGTTTTGTACAACGCACAGCCAATTTGAACTCGGGTTCTATAAAACCGTAGTTCAGTTAAACCCAATATGAACCAATGTTTGTACAACCGGGCCTTAGTAGTATGAAGTCAGCCTGTGGATCCTGAGATCCCTGGTTCGATTTCCACAGGCGACAAAAAAATTTAATAATTTCAAAAACTACCCCTCTGGCTCCTCCGCCACTAACATCTTTGGAGACCGTGATTTGACGACTGGTAACCGCACTTCACGCGCAAAATATATCACTACATATATAGCCCAGTAATGGGTAGAAGGTGTGATGATATATTTATTTATTTATTAAATATGAGTGTTTTTTTCAATTACTTTACACACTAGTGTCCAAAGCAATGTAAACTTTATTTTGAATGATACGAGTACAAAAAAATTATTACCTATTTAACAGCCTAATTAGAACCAAACTAGAATACGGTGCTGTAATTTGGTATCCAAGCTACGAAACCCACATTTTTTAATTAGAAGCGGTAAAACGTAAATTTCTGAAATTTGGACTTATTCTTTTTGTAAAATGTATTTTGTGATATAACAATTTTGAATTTCTTATTATTTTTATTATAATTTTTGTCATATCTAATTATATTGATTATTTATTTTTACACAGAATCCGTTATTTGCTTATACTAATATGTTTCTCTGTTTATATTTCTTATATGTTTGTCCTATAATTGATGTATTTTTCACTGTTGGGCAATAAAGTTGATTATTATTCTTATTTTTGTCGTTAGCTATAGTAGGCAACTATTATGATAATGTCAGCTGTATAAAGTTTTACAGATATCATAAAAATATGAAAATGTGGACAGTGCATAAACGATAAACGAAGAAAATAAACAATATCTTCTGCTTGTCGTTTTGATCGACTTGAAAATTCTGAAAAGTAGAAAAGTTTCACAGCTACTTAAAAGTTTTCCTCTGCTAGTAATATGAATTTAAAATTGTAATGCTATACATCTTCTTCTCAAATACTGTGGAACACAGTGAATTCAAAGAGATTTCGATGTAAAAAAGACGAATATATTTTAAATAATTTTCCCATTATTTTATGTGTTGCCATGAAAATATATCAAAAAGTTTTATCTCCAAGTACTGAGTGTTTTATTCCCTGCAAAATTATTACCTACTCCAATGATTCATTGTTTTGTAAATGAAAATACGAAAGTATTTTATATTTTTCCTTCTTCATGCACCTTCATATTTTAAAAGTTTCAAAAATATTACAGTTTCAATTAACAAATAAATGTTTTAATGCAGAGCTGGGACCAGTACTCAAAAAAATTATTTAAATACTAAATACTAAATACTTCTAAAAAATTATTTTAAATACTAAATACCAGTATTACTTGAAATACTTATTATCGTTAAAATGTAATTACAGTACTAAATACTAAGTAAAAGTAACAACTAGGTTATTTTAATATGTGAAATTTAACCTCGTTATTTTAATACTGAATTTAATTTAAAAACTAAATTAATAATACTATGAAAGATACTTTCACACTTTATAAGTCAAAATTAAATAGAAGTAAGGAATACATATATAAATAAATGTAGGTATATTATAGATTTAGTAAATGGTAAGAAGATACGAAGTGTTTTAGGTATGAAAAGCGAGCTTAATTTTTTTTTTGCCCTACGGCCATAATAAAATAATTTCCAATGGATGCATAAACAAAATGACAATTTTTGTTTATTGTGCATACTTGATTTTGCAAAATGTCATTTTGCCATATAAATGTACCTGTTTTAATCTTTTGAATATAAAATTAAATGTTCTTTTATTCTGCATAAAATATTGTTTGTATCACGGCTGAAATGACCTTGAGCATGTTATTAGCCCTCGACACTTTGCGCCACATTCTACGGGTCAGAAATGCCTATTTTCACCCTTGGTACATAAATAACTATTTTTTATTATCGTTCAAATAAGCACAAAAGTGCATTTAAAATTATACATTTTTTACTTTCTCATGTCACTTATTAATTCAAAAAACAAAACGGAAAAATACATCCGAATTAGATTGTCAAAGATTCTTTAATTTTTGTGCGGTAGTAGTATATACAACAACTATGTTATTGATATTTGTAATAAGAAATACATTTTATTCTACTGTATTTGTTAATATTATCACAATATATGTAGTTATGCAACACTTGCAGTTTTCAACCGATTTGAACTAATTTTTGTAGAGTTCAACGTCGACCAGTGAATATTATATTTAATTTTTTGTAATCCTGTAGTATTCAACAGATTGAACCAATTACTGTTTACAGGTTAAGTTCATTCTGTAATTAATCGAGACATTTCAAATACTAAAAAAAATTGCTAACTGATTGATGATTGAATGAAAAACACCAATTTAACATTTTTCTTCAGATCTAGTCACCTGTGATTTTTTTTTGGAAAAATAAAGACATCATTAGAAACACCGCAAAAAATTGCATTATTTTGCTAGTGGAAACAATATTTTTCTCGCAAGTAATTTTCGATATAAAAAATTGTTAAAATAAAGCTTTTAGCACTTCTAATGAACTAACTAAATCTGTGTAAATCTGGTGAAAAGGTACAAGAATAATTGAATATTACTACATTTGTTTTAAATGGCTCGTCCTGTTTACACCGGGTGTTATGTAAGTAAACGTATATACTTTAATAGAATGTTAATATGATTGCCAGGAACACAAATCTGCAGTAATTCAATGTTTTACTCTTTTCATATAGCAGCAGAAGAAATTTGAAGTGAACAAACGGGGAATAATTCCGAATTCATTGTAATCGAAGTTGCCGAATATAATCACAGAACTGTCACAATTGACATATAAGATCACTGGCGTCGCAATGAAAACCTAGACTAACAAATAAGTAAAATAGATGAATACAAAATAATTCAAAGTAATTTTTATTATTGAAATGTCTGGAAAACATGAAGTAGAAAAACTACGGTAGTGTAATAAAAATTTTCAAATGTTTATCGGGTAAAGTGTGGTAACATTAAAATCTCAAAGGTTATCAAATGAGTTTTGCAGAATTCACAATATTTCATTAAATAAATACGTTCAGTACTACACTATCTCAAAATTATGAGATGAGACAATACGAGATTTAAGAAACATTTATTTCGCCCGTATATGCTTTGATTTCATGTAATATTTAGTTCGTTACGATGAAACCACAGTATGACAGGAGAACAATTTAGCATCAGTATTTCAGGCGCTAATTACAATATGCGAGTGGAATATGTGTTTGTTTTTGATTCGTATATGGTTTAATTGTGTTACACAACAAATGTATTGTTCTGAAATGTACCAATCGCGTTTCACGTGGTGATAATATATTGTATGTTTATTACCTCTACGATAAGTTCGTAATTTGTTTAATGTCAATTAAATATTTTGTTTGTTTGAATTTAAATGTATTCGTAATATAATTATTACGCTATTGTCAGCAAAACAATATGACACATTATAAATTTAGATAAATATTTTTTAAATTTTATATATAATGTATTAAAATTAAATCATTTAAACAATTACTTTATTTTATACAAACTCTATTCCAGTGTATTCCAGTATTTGTTAATAAAATTGGTAATATCATGACAGAGAAAGGATAAATAGAATTGTTATTATACGCATTTGTTGGGTTGATATATTTTAATTCAAATGGATACGCCTCGACATACCCAATGTAAACCAGTTAATAGTTCTAATTATTACAAATGGATATCTCTGTACATCTCTCACATTTATCATCGGAATAAATTCCAATCTAATGCCAAATAATTCTAAAACAAACAGTTCCATTTCGCGCAAATTAATCTCCGTCGTAATAAATCAAAAGATTCTTCTTGTTATAGTCCGTGGAGTAGTGAGTCTAATATACAAGGTGCTAATAATCCAGCGGCCAAGGTGTAGCGCTCGACGCTTGTTGGCGGAATTATCTGTAGTTATGAAAGGCGTCACCCCTTATACGAGTATCGTATGCTGGTAAGGCGAGAAAGAGAGACGAGTTCGTAATACGCTCACAATTTATGACCACATGTATTAAACGAAAATGCACGGATGTGCGTTAAATCCTGTTTTCTGTAGCTTAACAACTACAGTTTGTTTCCAAGTAAATAAGTAAAAGAGTAGCATACGAGTATAATATCTTAAATAGTTATAAGTTAACGAAGTTAAAGGTACATAATCTATTCTTATCATCATTTAACTTTGTCTGTAACTAAAGTTTTACATTTACTTATGCCACTAGATGAGACCTAACGATAAATAACAACTCTCGTCAAAATCTCAATAATAGAATATAGTCTATTCTCAACGGCAGCGGCGTCATGGGGGCGGCAGGGGCTCAAACCCTTACTATGAAAAGTATCCTAATTTTTTTAACTTTTTTCCCAATATGCAACCGTTTAGGAATTAATTATCAAAAAGAAATCAACCAAATCAGTTTTTGCCATTATCTAGCGATTTATGGGATTCTTTAGAAAAACTAAAACATCACTGATATGACCAAGTCAAGGTGTACAAAAAGTCATATTTAACCGAAGTCTTAGTAGCTCTTATAAATTCCGAGATCTTAATGGTTAGCCTCGAAATATGAGCATTTTGTATTCATTGGAGAATAAAAAAAGGGGCGAAATTGATTATAGGTGAAAAAAACAGATGCTTCCTCATGAAGCAACTACTTCAATGTTGTTCGTGTTAGTTTCTTCCTGTGATGCTATTACATCGTATAAAAATAAATTTAATTGACAAAATATTTTGAGCCCTCACTCAGTAAAATAGTTCCGCAGTCCTTGCCTATTCTCATTTCGTTGAGATTTATTGATATTTCTCTAATATACATGATTAAAATTTCTGGATATATTGGTCAGCAATCAAAAATACAGAAAGGATAAATTCCGGAATTATGATCATAATTAATAAACAATACATAGAACAAATAGCATATAACCAATATATCAATGAACAAATTATGACAATAGATTGAGAACTATAAAATAGACAAGCATTCATCCTAACATTTTTTATAGACCAAATTAAGACGTGAAAAAAGTGTTTAAAGACATATTTTACAAAAAAAATTAGAAAGATTAATAGATGATACTAACAAATTCAATATTATAATAGGGTACCTGAACGGAAGAGTAGATTAGATATAACACAAGAGTAGGAAGTATCATGGAGAAAAGAGAGAATGAACATTGAATAACGATAGAAAAGATATAATAAACCGAAATATCGTCGAGTTTGAAGAAAACCGTCACGTAAAAATTGTTATTTTGCGGATTTTTACAAAAAAACAACTGAAATTTGTCAATATTTTTTGTGGAAGAGCTGAACAAAACATTTCGAATAAAATGTATGTTATAGCGATACCGAGTCCTGTTATCTAACGTATTATCTAACCTAAAATTAGTGGACTGATTGTGTTCGAAATATGAAGAAAAGATCTGTTAATTGTAAATGGACACGCCAACTATTGTATCATACCCTTTATTTCTATATTTCACAAAACTAATTTCAAGTTGTGCACGTTTGATACCTTGTCAACCAATACAATTTGAGGTGGTTACGTTTTGATGGAATAGATATTAATGAAACAATAACTTAAAAAAATATATATTTAATTTTGTATTTTGTTTGATTTTATTTTAATTTATTACGTTCGTGACATTTTGGTTTATCAAAATTAATTTCTTGCTTACAAATGATATCTAACACTCATTTTTGTTTGGGAAATGTTTTGAGTTTTAAGTAAAACAATGCTGCGGAACTCTTGCCGTAACTCTTTACAATGTAATTGTGTTTTGAGTTTAGATTTTTATTTAACAGATGACAGAGAATTTAAATAAATAAGAAAAAATAGGAAAAAAATTTTTTGTTTTTTTTTTCATCACTTGTCTCGTAATTCCACAGAGGTTTTTCAGCACGTTTGCATCAACTTCTCAGGTCATCAACAAACGGCTGGTCAGTTCAGCTTTAACCATAGACGCGTTTCGTCCTTCCGGACTCATCAGTATGGTGCGATCATTTATCCAACTAGATCAACTAGGAAATAGTGGATTGTGATACCGACTTAGCTGAACTGACTGATGTTAACCTATCTACAACGGTAACATGACATGAGAGCTATGGAGCCACTTGTGGTGCCATCTACCGACAAAATCGCAAACTGCTTGACAGCTATTGAAATAAAACAAAAGACAAAATGTCTATAGCGATGTGGAATTGAGTCTTAATAAATAAGAAAAAATAGAATTTAAACGTGATCGCACATCCCTCGAAGATGACCCATGTCATCGAAAAAGTACATGATATTGTCTTGGACGATAGGCGAGTGAAAGTGAGTGAGATAGCTGAGGCTTTGAAAATATCGGAAGAAAGGGTGCGAAAAATCTTGCACAAAGAATTAGAGATGCGAAATCTCTGCGCAACATGGGTGTCGCATTTGCTGAATGTCGATCAAAAGCAAATGCGCAAACGATCTTCGCAGCAATGTTTGGACCGATTCAGTAGGGATCTGATCGATTTTGTGCAGCGATTTGTCACCATGGATGAGACATGGGTCCACCACTACACGCCAGAAATGAAACAGCAGTCCAAGCAGTGGGTTGAACCCTGTGATTCAGCGCCAATGAAAGCGAAGTCGATCGCATCTGCCAAAAAGGTCGTGGCTAGCGTATTTTGGGAATCGTAAGGGATCTTGTTAATTGATACCTTGACCAGATGGATTACAAAATTCGCGAAGAAAAAAAAAAACATCAGGACAACACACCTGCACACAAGGGTGCATTGGCGATGGGAAAACTGCGGGATTTGGAGTACGATTTTCTCGGCCATCTTCCATATTCTCCTGATTTGGCACCTTCAGACTTCTATCTGTTCCCAAACTTGAAGAAATTTGTTTCTGGGAAGCGCTTCGCGTCCAATGAAGAAGTGAAGAGGACCGTAGATGAATATTTTCACAGCCTTCCAGACTTTCACTTCCGGGAAAGAATATTACTGTTGATATATCAGGAAATGATTTATGAAATAAATCAGATACCTCTCTAAAGTGAACATGCTTTATACCATAGTATTATTTGCTCGTTTTCTGAATTGTCTACATTATTTTTAACTTATAAATAACAGTTTAATCCTAATTGACAGGTAAAGTTACTTGACAATGAGAGACTATGTTCTATTTTAAATGGAACGCTCTTATAAATTTATTTACTGTGGAAATTGCGAATCCAGTGTTTCATATTAAATAAAACGCACGGTATACAAACATAACAAAAAATACAGACAAAAACGCATATCCTGTGTAAACAGCTATAAAAAAAAACTATTCAATTCAAAACTGACATCACCATATTCTCACTAAGTTATTTTCTCACAAACAGCACAACAAAATAATTCGCAGAATAGTTTTTTAATATATACAAGTGCAAGACAGTTCATGAAACCACACTTCACTCATATAAACATATCACTTACCGATATCTGCTACGGAAAAGTACCACGCCCAGTAATGGGTAAATGGCATGATGATATATTTATTGTAATTACTTATATAAGTTTAAAATTGACATTGTGTAATCTCTTAAGCCTGATTTATAGATTACATAGAATAAAATGGAATAGAATAGAATAGGGAATAGAAATATAACCCTATGAAAATGCATGCGACCATTCATAGTTGCATAGAATGGAATAGAATAGAACAGCACAGAACAGGATATAACCAAATTTTATTTCGTGTTCTATTCTATTCCATTCCTATGTCGGTCGTGTAATTCCGACACATTTCGTTCTATTTTGGTTGAAATTTACTTTTGTCATTTGTGATATTTGTATTTTACAGCAGTGTTATTTTTTTGAATATTTTGTATTTACAAAAAAACATGCTTGACAATTATCGGTTAGTAGAATTAATAAAGAAACACTGTATCATTTTATTATTTATCATTTTATTATTTTTTTAAATTTTTTTTCGAAAAAACCGCATATATTTTTTCCTTTATTTATTTGCCGAATATTACTCCGTTTTCGTCTTCATTTTGTTTGTGAATTTTGTAACATATACAAACTCCCTATAGCATGTGCTATACACCCCAATTTATATGCTACGTTAATTTCCATTTTTTTAACTGATCAAATTTTCATGTCACTTCATCACTATGAAGTTTGTAATAGTAATCTAAAATATCAGTATAAACATAGCTATTTTAGTGTAAAAATGACGTTATTCTATTCACTGCTGTTCCTTTCTACGCAATCTATAAATTGTTATTACAAATTTCTGTTCTATTCCATTTCATTCCTCATTCTATTTTGTTCTATTTAGTCTATGCAATCTATAAATCAGACTTTATAAAACGTATGTTTTCATTGTGTTCCATTGCATAAATTTTCGCTTCTTCTAAATCAAGCAATTCATTTAAATGCACTAATTAATCAAAATCTGCAATACCTATACATCTACATTGTATCCCATTAAATAATAAATATAATTATTTTGTTACTAAATTTTAAATTTTGACCTGTCAAAATTAAATTTCGCGTTCGGAAATATTTTTCGCATGGCTCAGACCCACTTGAATTATTTCGCACGGTAAAATTCGCATGCGAATTTATTTTGAAGTGTCAAGAATAGCAAAACTGTTTCGTATGCGTAGCTAGGCAATTTACGCATGCGAATTAATTCGAATGGTTTCAAGAATAGGTTGTGAGAATACCCTATCCTCGTCTCGTCTACCGTGTCATATTAACCGTATTCACTTACAGTCTTGTATTGTTCTAATCTCCATTTAATGCTATGTGGTCAATTTTATCGTGTGACTCAGGTATTATTCGCTGTCTAGGCTTCAGTGACAGGTATACGCAATTTAAGAAATTATAATTTCTTATTACAAAAATATATTATTCCCCTTTCAGTACATTTTAGGGTCAATATCCGATTGATCTTAAGAATGAATCGCCACTGCTTAAACTTTGAAAGTTCCTTAGTATAACTTATATGTATAAATGTTGCTAATGCTGAGTTTAAACAGGCAATTATATTAAGAAATTAAATTATAAAACTAAATTAAGACAGAAGAAAACATTGTATTAAATATAATTGTTTATGTAACTAAACTAAAGAATTAAATTAAGAAAACTAAACTAAGAAGTTGGCTATTTTCAACTTTTAGTTTAATTTCTTCATTTTTTAATGTTTGCATATGCGTAGTAACCTGAGTTTGACGTTTATCAGACATCGGCGTTGTGGTTTACCTATACTTTGTCTTTGATAAATTTGACCAAATTTTCATAATGTCCAAATACGAGGTGATACCCAAAAGTTCCCGAATTAATTTTTTTTAAAAAGCTGTATTCATTAAAACTTCACTCTAACAAAATATCTCCTTCAAAATAATCTCCACCTATAGTTATATACTTGTCCCATATTTTTATCCACTGTTCAAAATACCTTTTGTAGTCATTTTTTTCAATAGCGCTTAAGACCTGCTTCAATATAGATTGAATCTCCCAACATTCTCAAATCTCTTACCTATAAGTTTGGATTTCATATTTGGGAAGACGAAATAGTTGCAAGGAGCGAGGTCAGTTGAGTAAGGGGGATGGAGAAGAACATTTCGCTGACAACCAGACATGTGTGGGCCGGTGCATTGCAGCAATTCTGCGTATCCCAAGTTCGTCCGCCAAAATTCTTTGGACTGTACCTAGGACATTCCAACTTTATTACAGATGTCATGAATTGATTGTCGACGGTCTCGGAGAATTGTTTCACGCACAATTTGGATGTTTTGGTCGTTGATTCCAGTTGAAGGAAGTCCAGAGCGCTCATCATCTTCCATACTCATCCTTCCATTCTTGAACCTCATAAACCATTGAAAGGTTTGGGTATTTCTCATGACTTCATCACCAAATGCTTCTCGAAGCATTTGGTGATTTACAGTCGTCGTTTTTCCGAGCTTGAAACAAAATTTAATGCAAATGCATTGCTCTTTCAAATCGCTCATCATTCTTTCGCAGAACACAACAAACAGTAACACAGATATCACCACACTGATACAACAAAAGAACGCAAAATGTTGTGAAAACGAAAGTAATGGTTTAGGAGATGTACTAGTGGTGAAACCTAGCGGCAATTCGGTGCACTACAGTAGTTAGAAGAGTTACACACAGAGTTCGGGTACTTTTGGGTAGCATCTCGTATATTTCTGTTGCGGTTCAACGGTCGATTTCTTCATTCTTTTTGAGTGAATAAATCGCATTAATATTAACATTCATTAATATAATATTCTCAGTAATCATTTTAGGATAGGTTATTAGAAACATAAACATCAAATGAATTTCATAACCTAAAAATATACACTGTACATGTGTAACAGGACAAATCCTATTGGTTTATTCTTAATTTTAATTTAGTGCATAAACGGTACCTTCATAGTTTAGTTCTTTTTTTTTAATTTAGTGATCTAATTTTGTTTCAAACTTACAAAGTTGCAGATCTCATTTCTCTTACTTTAACCTGGTTTATTGTAAAGCATTTACCGATCTTGTATTTTAATGTATTTCTTATTTACATCAGCTTAATTGAACTTTTTGAAAATATCTTCTGAATATCATTTTTGTTACTTAGATAAATGTACTATGACATGCATATTAGTTAATTAAAATTCATAAAGTCAATTAGTTGGAAGTATAAGAGCCCAGAATCACATCATTTAACCCATAATTCTTCTATCGTTAAATATTTAAAAATACTAAAAACGCAAATATCTTTCATTCATAAAATTCTACAATTTTTAAACATTTTTAACTAAATTTAACATTAAAAATACCTTAGACACAAAATGTATTGCAATATCACAAGCAATTTTTTTTTTTACAAGAAACTAATTCTACGTACGAATGCTCCATCATCATTATTATTATATTGTAGGCAGTTTGACAGATGAAATCAAAGTTAATTATTATTTAAAACAAACTTTATTATTATACAGTTTTTGAATAAAACGAAAAGGTTTTTGTTAATGCAAAAATGTTTACTTGTTCTTTCAGTGGCTGTAATTGTGAGATGTATGTATTAATTGACTTCAAGTTTGATCTGTGTATTAAAACAGACCAGTATATCTTTAATTAAAGGTTCATTTAATTTTCTTGCATAATACACGAGAAATAGAGCTGCAAAATAAAACGTCAAACGGAAAAATAAAATTCGAGCCAACTGAACATTATGTATGCTCGTTTGCACCAATGAAAGTAAAATTTTAAATAAAATATAAATAAATATATCATCACGCCTTCTACCTATTACTAGGTGTGGCATTCTGCCGTGGAAAGTCTCTGTAAGTGATATATTTTTGCGCGTAAAATGCAGTTACCAGCCGTCAAATCAACCCCGCCAAGTTTTTAGTGGAGAGGGAGCCACAGGAGTAGAAAATTGTTTATCAATTGCGGGAATCCGGGTTCTCAAATCCACAGGCTGAATCGATACCACTGATCCACCTACCTCATTAAATTATATCTGAATAAATAAAACTAACTCAAAGTAAAATACCATATGATGTCATTTACATTTTATTTTATATAAAACTTAAAATTAAAGTTTCATTTGTGCAAACGATCATTTATGGCAGGAAGTTGTTTATTATTTGACGGTTTGAATTTCGCATAGCTTATAGGCGCCATTCGTCAATTTTAAATGAAATTTTTAAAGATAGAAAACTTAATATGAAATAAAATAAAAAATATTTAATTATTCTGAACATGTGAAACATACATATTTCGTAATACTTTTTTGTCCTTTATTTGAGCAATTATGCACTTATTGCTGAAAATTTAGTTTGAAACGTAGTATAGCACTGCCTGTTTCACATTTCAGATATATCAGAAGTGGTGCTCGTATGGGCAGGGTAGGGTGAGCGTGGTATAAAGATTGACGCCAGGCGTCGTGGGTCGCATCCCCTGGCGTCTATATCCCCTCTGCTCCTCTTGTGCGTATATGTGCGTGTGAAGCCCTTCCTTCGTCCTAAAACTCTAGGGGACCAATTCCAGAGCACGCGGATCCCATTTCGTGTGTTCTCTTAGCATCATTTCCGTTTTAGAGTTTTTCTTAATATATTTTACGTTTATCTTTTTCTTTCTTATGTTTTCGTCTCTATTTAATATTTTTCTGTTGTTTTGTTTTCGAACTCTTGACTTATTGAGCTGGATGAAATGCTACTGACAGCTAACAGGTTTTTGTTTTCTGAAGATAAATTGTAAAATTGTTTTTAATTCTAGTTATTTTTCTTCAAATTCTGAAAGGTTATTTTAAATTGAAAATATTTTTGCACACATTAATTATAAAATTAAGCACGTTTAGGGCCATGATTTCTATCTCCTAATAAAGTACTCAATAGTTATTCGTAGAATAAATTAAATATTAGCTGAATAAATTTATTATGTAGTTCCATGTGACATTTTCCATTTAAATGCTATTATGTACCTTACAAATATATTCAGCAATCTGGTACTATTGAAAACACTGGAAACTGCAGAAATAAAGATAGATTGTAGTTGAAAATATGGTGTTGAAGTGAGATGCAGTACAGACATTTAAACAGTAAGATCAAGCGATTTTAATCCGCAAGAAATTATATTGGTAATAGATATATGTATCAAATATTGCAATTGAAAAATGAAAAAATGATACATGAGACAAAATTTGTCTAGAATATAATACCCAAACAGAAGGAGTTCATTGAGAATCAAAAATTTTATTGACATTGCATAAAAAGAACTATTAAATCAAAACAGATCGTGTGGTCGTTGAATTAATCTATTGTCTTCCACTTCTTGAGTTTCTATAGCAAATTATTCAATTCTTCTATCTCCAATCATTTTAAATGTTACGGTTATTAGGTTATTAGAGAATGGCTATGCTGTAAAACATACCATTTTACTTCAGTCAAATCTTAATTTTGCACTAAAAATAATTATATTCATTTTTAACAGTAATAAATTTAATATAGAATTATAATTAAAAGTAAAAATAACAATATTTTTTATTATTTAGGGAGATCAAGTAACTAAAAGTTTATTTGCCTAATAAACGTAAAAATAAATAAAATAAATAAATATATCATCACGCCTTCTACCCATTACTGGGTGTGGCACTCTGCTGAAGCAGATCTCGGTAAGTGATATATTTTGCGCGTGAAGTGCGGTTACCAGTCGTCAAATCACGGTCCCCAAACATGTTAGTGGTGGAGGAGCCACAGGGATAGCTTTTTCAAATTATGAAAATTTGTCGCCTGTGGGAATCGAACCAGGGACCTCAGGATCCACAGGCCGACTTCATACCACTGAGCTAGCCATTCCTAATAAACGTATATATGTATAAACTAGTAAATAACAATTAAGAAATTAAACTACGTTATATTTATTTCATAGCTACATAAATTTCTTAAAAACTTTATTTGGAGATGGAAATCACGACCCTAATGCTGGGTTGCAAGAAAAAAATAAAGAGTTCTTTAGTTAAAGAATTTTTTATCTAGCAAAAGTATCAATAGCGATTTAATGAAATTTATAGAACCGTTAGTTGCTAATGAACCGATAAAACTTTCATGCAACCCAGCATTAGTCTAGTAATTTATTAGGTTTTCTATCATTACCATAGATACACATACATTTAAATAAATTCGCTTGTAACTATAAAAAAGCAATAATATTATTTTAAAAGTTAACAAAATTTACTTAATTTTTATATTCCTAACCACGGGCTTATTCATTCGGAATTCAAAGTTACCCACCCATCGATAAAGACACTACTCACTCCAGCTATTTATTACAATACATTTTGAATTTGAATATATATAAAAAAAAAAAATTGAACTGAATGAACCTTATTTCATCAAAAGAAAAATTAGATAAAAACTAAAGTCCAGATATTACAGAAGAGAGGGTTCATCGATCTCTTGGAGCTGCCCCGGGTTTAGGTACTCATGTTTCTAACACAATAAATTGTTGAACGCAATAAATTGCAAAAATACAATTTATACAAAAGTAGCAAAAGGAATCTCTATACGGCTTCTAATTGTTGGAAACATTAAAATGAAGTTATTTGATTTGTCAGAGTAATTTAAAGCATTTAGTCGTTTTACTTATATTGCGCAGTTACGAGTCTAGAAACTTGTAATTAAAGTTTTTACAGTAACATAAAACTGACACAGCAATTATAAAATTATTTTACTTCAGTAGTTCCTGACGAGAGCACAGGCTTTAGAAACTCAATTATTTCATTTTGTATTTCTATTCTCAGCTGCAAAACTAAGCTCTGATGACATTATTAAAATCCTGTATAAGCTACTTCACCACAAAGAGTAACTTGTTTAAATATTAAAGCCATTTGTGGTTGATCTTTAATAAGATTTTTCTTTAATTCCAGTGAAATTTCTAGTTTTTAATTAAACTTCCAGCATAAAAAACTATTATATAATTAATTTCAACAGCTATTTTATCCGCAGCAGCATATTTGAAGTAAAATCTTTAATTTCAGCAGAGTTAAATGAAAACTGTCGTATAAAGTGCTCAGTATTTGATGGTTCATAATAATTTATAACTTTGTTAGATGTCTCTGTTTAGGAACTAGCAGAATTGATTTATAATTTTATATATTTTTAAGAAAATAATCAGTTATACTAGTGAATATGTAAATTAATATTTTCTTAAAAAATTTTCTTTTGTAATTAACCACTTCGTGGTTTTTGTGTCTATGACTTGATAATGATCACCAATTAGTAAACGAAACGTCGTCAATGTTTTAAATTTTGATACATCTTGAATAGCTTGTGTCTTGAGTCTGCCTGTAGATCTCAGAACCTCGGTTCGATTTCCACAGGCGACGATCAATTTTCACCACTTTAAAACCCTGTAGCTTACCCTTCACTAACATCTTTGGGGGCCGTAATATGACTGCCACTAACCGCACTTTACGCACATAAATATATCACTTATCGAGATCTGCTACTGCAGAGTGCTACAACCAGTGACGGGCAAAGGGACGTAATAATATATTTATTTATTTATTTAACTTCAATAAAACCACGTTATCTAATAAAATCATGAATCAATATTTATGTTTCTTTTATTTAATTATATACATTTTTATATCTCTTTCTTACCTCAAAATTTAGATTAGATTTAGATTTATTTTAAAAAAAATATATTTTTAAATTAATTTTACTTGATGCTTGCAACAAAATGCAAACAAATGTAGAGTGTTTTTGCTGTAAAATGAATATTTAATTTATTTTGTCAGGTAAAACTTTCTTGTTTCAATCGAGAGAACACTGTGATGCTTTTCATTTCTAGCGAAAAAAGCACATTTTTCTTTTCTAAAAAAGAAAAATAATGCCACATCCATGACAAATAGAAATTAACTGTATGATTTGTCATTAGTGACATACAGATGAGCTCTAACAAAAGTATAATAAATCTTATCCAATTTTGTAATTTATTTCTGAAAATTTTACTTTTTGATAGGGCAGTGAAAAAAAATATATATATACTGCGTAAATAAAGTATTATTCTTCCTTCTTTTCTTGACATATAAATTACTATTAAACATGAATAAATAAAATTTGAAATGTTATGTTTATAAACGTCAAAATATATCACTGCATATTTCTTCTTCTATAAGCGTCTGCGCCTAAAATATGAAATTCCGTGCTTGGAGCGAAATTTAAATCGCTCTCACTTATATTTTCTTTTGACAATTGCGTCAAGTACAAATTACTTTTGGCACTAGTGTTTCTTTGCTTACAGAAACGCACTTGGTCTGCATTTGTCTACTTTCCATACGTAACCAAGGCAAAAATAGTTACGGGTGGAAAGGAGACAAATGCAGACCAAGTGCGTTTCTGTAAGCGAAAAAGTTTAATTGAGAGAGATTTAAATTTCGCGCCGAGCACGGAATTTCATATTTTAGCCACAGATGCTTATGGAAGAAGAAGATGCGGTGGCCATCGTTATATTTTACTTTGTTCGGTTCTTTTTATTAGTAGTGTACAGATTAGATATACTGCAATTTAAGGTTATGTTTATAAACGTCAAAATATACTACTGCATATTTAATAGTGCTGGCTCACTGCATCTTCTTCTTCCATAAGCGTCTGTGGCCAAAATATGAATTACGCACTTTTTTTACAGTTGCGTAATGAAGCACTTTCCGCACTAGTGTTTCTTTGCTTTCAGAAACGCACTTGGTCTGTATTCATCTACTTTCCATACGTAACCAAGGCAATTATAGTTACGTAATAACAAAGAAATCGCACAGTTGTAGGAAAAATATTTTTTTACAGTTTTTTTGTTTAGAAATTCTGGCGACATTTTTCATATGTCCATAAATACGATCATACATTCTTACGATACATTACCGCTCAGCGAGCGGCAATATCTTATTCCCTCGCAGCAAGCGGCAAATGTCAAATTTCTGCATTCTACTGACAGTTGTAAAAGTCTATATTTTTGTCGGTCGTAGAAAAAATACATTTGCTTGTTAATATTATATTACAAACATATTTTATATTGATCCTATGGCCTATTTCTTCAAAGTTTGGAACCGGAATTAGGTAACCTTTTGTTTTGTAAATTAAATTATTTATTATGTGACATTATAATTAATTTTATAAGTCCTAGTCAAAATTTATACTTTAGATATTTTAGTTTTGCGCTCCTGTAATTATAATGGGAATAAATCTGAAACAACATATTTGCAGACATTTGCTCATATTCATTTTTTCTTTTATTTTAAAGTACTTAATTCATAGTTTCGGTATAGTATGTTAGTATGGTGATATGTGTAGCATTGCGGCATTTCAATCCGAAGATCCCGAGTTCGAATCCCACTCAAGCTAAATAATGTATAACTACCACATTGCAGCTTGATGAGACCAGACCTTGTACTGGAATTGGGATGAAGTTTCTGTTATTAATGCTGGGCTGCAAGAAAAAATAAAGAGCTCTTTAGTTAAAGAATTGTTTATCTAGCGACAGTATCAATAGCGATTTTCTCAAAGTTATTGAACCGTTAGTTGCTAATGAACCGATAAAACTTTCATGCAACCCAGCATCAGAGTAACAAAATAAATAAATAAATTCAAGTTTGAAATTACGCAGAACTTGATTGTCAAAATTACTATAATATTAATTATTTCTCATGGAAACTTCTTATGTTTGAATAATTTATAGTAAGTAATTAGAAAAATTTGAAATTTAATAAAAGTACATACATACATACATATCTTCACGCTATATCCCAACAAATGGGGTAGCACGAACCCTAAAATCGCTCATAAAACATTCACTCATCACACCCATCAAACAACCAGTCATCGTCAAACATTTTCATCCAAACATACCACCCTCACTTCAACCACTTTCATAGATCACTCCATATAAACTCATACATTTATTACACTCGAAATTATTATCACACAACAAACCTTCAATCACATCATTCCTTTTCACTTACCATTCATTTTCTTTCATCAACGTACATAACATATGCATAAAAAAAAAAAAAAAATTCTCAAATTAGTCACGTTTACTCCTAACAACGAATCTAATAACGAAACTAACAACGAATCTACAAGATTAGAAAAGATGAAAGCGATAGTCTGCACTTATATATGAAAGAAAAGACCACACAATGCAGTATCTGAAAATGAAACAAAAAGATAAGAAAGGGAGGGAGCGTCGCCCTGCGCTTGTTTTTGAAAGTGAATTTCACACAATTGCAGTTAAACACTACGTAATAACTGAAAACGAATTAAAAGATAAGAAAGGAAGGGAGTGTCGCTCTACGCTTGTTTTTGGAAGTAAATTCCACACAATTGCAGTTAAACACTCAATGTAAGATCAGAAAAGAATAAAAAAAGATAAGAAACGAAGGGAGTGTCGTCCCTGCGCTTGTTTTTGAAAGTGAATTTCACACAATTACAGGTAAACACTCTAATGAAATTACTAAACAACGAAACTAAAAATCTAAAACCCTGCGCTTTTCTGAAATCATCAGATTCATTCCGCAATTAATCTTCGCCAAACGTTCCTATCCTGACACACCACTTTTGCTTCATCCACATTCATAATTCCTTTCATACAAGCACGTTTGTTCCTCGTACTCGGAAACTTTCGTTCACGCAACAATCCTTCTATCATATTCATCCATTTATTCATAGGTCGCCCACGCAATCTTTCACCCTCAATTTCACCAACATATACCTGTTTCACTAATCTCTCATTCGACATACGTTCAACATGCCCAAACCATCTCAACTGACTTATACCTACTTTTCTAACTACATTCTTCTCAATTTCACACTCATCATACACCAATGTATTCCGGACACGATCTCTTCTAGTATAACCACACACACCCCGCAAATACCTCATTTCCACAGCAGTTATACGACGTTCATGTTTCTTCATCCACACCCAACATTCACTACCATACATCAATGTAGGCACTAAAACACCATTATACACACTCAATCGAGCATCTCTGGATACATTCACATTTCGAGCAAAGGTTCCCAGAGCACCCAATACCTTGCGTCCCGCAGATACTCTTCTTTCAATCTCACAATCAATACGTCCATCCCTTGAAAACATACTACCCAAATATAAAAACTCATTCACTTGACCCAATCTCACACCATTCACCGAAACATTACAATCAGTCACCAAATCGCTCTTTTCAAACACTAACACTTTACATTTATCGACATTTAATAATAAATTTAAATCTTTTCCTACTTCATTTATATTTAGAATCATTCGTCTCAATTGCTCTTCAGATTCACCCATAACAACCACATCATCCGCATATGCTAACGCAGGCACAACATTACCACCAATATGTACACCATCCACCCCATTCAACGCCGTTCGTAACAATACATCCATGTACAAATTAAAGAGCCACGGAGACATCCCACAACCTTGTTTCACGCCAATGTCTATACAAAACCAATCACTCAATCTACCATTAACTCTCACCGCAGCCTCACTACCTTCATACAGCGCACGAATTGCCCCCAACAAATTACCATTTATACCGTACTGTAACAGTACATTCCATAATGTCTCACGATGAACACTATCATATGCTTTTTTAAGATCGAGAAAGCCACAGAACACCTTCTTGTTCTTAGCCAGTGACTTTTCAACAATCATACGAAGAGAAAACAATTGATCCACACATCCTCTCTCAGGCAAAAAACCACCTTGCATATCGCTTAACTTGGAGATTGTTAAGGTTCGTACCTTATGAATAAGAATCTTCCCGTACAACTTCCCTACCACACTCAGCAAACTTATCGCACGAAAATTAGTACATTCACTCGAACTACCTTTACCTTTAAATAAAGGACAAATGATAGCACATTTCCAATCATCAGGAGCCACACACCGTTTTAAACAAAATCTAAACAAATAAACTAACCAGTCAAATAACCTCTCGCCTCCATACTTCAACATCTCATTCGATATACCATCCAAACCAGGAGCCTTACCATTCTTCAGACGCATCAATGCAAAACTAACATCACTCTCATCTATATCCCATTCATCACCACTAACATTTTCGCTAACATTTTCACTAACATTTTCACTACAACCATTCGGTCTATTAATGCTACCATATAAAGTCCTAAAGTACTCACACCATCTATTAGTAACATCTGATTCATTCCACAATAACTCACCATCCGCACTCTTAATCGCTTTCACTGCCCTGACATTACCACCTCTCAATCTCTTCACTCTCAACCAAAACATTCTTTTATTCATACTAAAATCATTAGTTAATCTTTCACTCATCAAATCATCAAAACGCGCCTTGCTTTCTCTCACTACTCTCTTAACACATTTATTTAACCTCTTGTATTCCAGCAAGCATTCATCACGTAAACTTCCAGGCACATCTTTCACATTTAGAAATCGCAAGTATGCTCTCTTTTTCACCTCAATCGCTTCTTTAACTTCTTTATTCCACCATGCATTTTTTGGACAAGAACCTAATCGACATTCACCACAAACTTCTTTTGCACATTTAAGAACTGTATCCTTAAATTTGAACCAAACATCATTTATGCTGCATTCAAAATTAAGTTCACATACAGGCATTCATTTATTTTCTCAACAAACAAATCTCTAACATCCTCATTCTGCAGTGCACTGTATTTCACACGAAACATTTTATTAGTATTTTTCACCCTCATTCTCCAACATTTATCTAGACGTATACGCGATACCACCAAATAATGGTCATTCGTACCCAATTCAGCACCACGCTTCACACGCGTATCTACAACTAAACTTCTCAATCGTTCATCATACAAAATAAAATCAATCATACTCCGTCTATTTTCACTAATATTCTCCCATGTATACAAATGAGCAAGTTTATGTTTAAAGATAGAGTTGGAAACAAAGAGATCACGCTCCAAACAGAAAGAAACTATTTTCCTACCGTTTTCATTCACTCTTGCATCACCAAACTTACCCAATACATTCCCAGACATGCTTCTCTTAACTCCCACCCAACCATTTAAATCACCACATACAATAACTTTCTCACCTGAATCACATGAATCAATAACACTATCTAACAAATTCCAAAATCTATCTTTTTCAAGATCATTTTCGGATTCGGTTGGACCATAAACTGACACAACGAAGATTCTATGAAAGCCTACCTTTAATCTCAGCCAAAGAATTCTCGATGAAGTACAACCATATTCTCTCACAAACGGTTTCATTCGTTCACTAACAAGCACACCAACACCATGCTTCGCGTGTTCATTCTCAGCAACACCCGACCACAAGCAAAACAATCCATCCACTTCTTCCTCACTACATCCTTTCCTTTTAGTCTCACTGACACACAAAACATCTACATTATACACACGCATGACATTCATCAATTCATTTTCTTTACCAGTTAAACCCCTAACATTCCACGTACCAAACTTACATTCATCAAATTTCACCCATTTATTTTTCATTTATCCAAAAGAAATAAAAGGAGGGTTCTCTCGGTAGAAGAGTAGAAGTTAAGGTAGCTTACCAGACTTGTCCTTAACTATAAATAGAAAAAGAAAATAGTTACATTTACACAACTGTCAAACGTCAATCACACCTAAAAACAAAACATAACTCAGCGTTTCTATACACGTAACCAATATAAACAAATAACGATATGAAAGAAAATATATATATAAAAAACTAAACTACTATAAAAATGAAAGATAACACTTATCTTAATAAAACGATACTCGAGAAGTCCAGTGACAAACAGTATATTTTAATCCAACTCCAAAAACCCAGTCAAAAACCAAAATAAATTTCGCACTTGACGGGTGAGTTCTATTTATTCTGTTGTCTAGGTGATATATAAATAAATAAATATATCATCACGTTTTTTTTTACCCATTTCTAGATGTGGCACTCTGCCGAGGCAGATCTCGGTAAGTGATATATTTATGTCCGTGAAGTGCGGTTAACATTAATCGAGAATATTGAAGAACTGGCCCTAAATCTTTAAATAAAATCATTTATCCATATATTTTACTTTCATCGATCTTTGCAACAACTAAAACAGAAATTGAGCTTAGTAGGTTAGTAGCTAAAATATGAACGTTTGCGCTTCACTGTCAGTTAAATTTCATTTTGACAGTTGCGTAAACAAAGCGCACTTGTGTTTTAGATTTACAGAAATACACTTGTTCAACATTGTCTTCTTTCCACCCATAACCAAAGCAATAATAATTAGGTAATAACAAAGAAATCGTACAGTTGCAGGAAAAAATGTTTGTAAGTTGTTTTTTTTTTAATTATCCAACCTAACCTTTTCAAGTGTGTACTGCAACTAGTAGATAGGTCTATGTTTTATTTTGGGTCGCCGTGAAAACGTTCTGATACTCTAAGGGCGATATGAACCGAATAAGTTTGGAAACCATGTCCTACATAATAAGTTTAACTGGCGCACGTAAATATCATAGCATTTTCAAATATAATTTTATTGAATAAACTAGGTTTTGTATATTTGTACTTAGTCATTTAAACAAAATGTCAGGAAATTTTACACATGTACCAGCTAACTGACTGTTCTCAAATGGTCATCCCTCTACATTCGAGATTGTTATGGATTCTTCGTACGGTTTAATTTGTATAAAATTACCATACAACCCCGCATATATACACCCTTTCGTAATGCGAGGGGCGACGAATGAGGGGATGTAAACGTCAACTTCGATTTTCCTGGCGTTGTGCGGTTTCCGGCGTATTGTATTTCCGCTCAAATAAGCAAACTTATTAATATGCATGTGTTGCTATACGCGTTTGGAAAAAGGCGATGCTAAATTAACATTTAAAATCCCGCTGCCGTGAATTTTTTATGCTGACTTGACGTGTGCGGGCTGTTATCGCTTGGTGACTTTTTAATCTCCGTATTTATTTATTTATTCATTCGCTGTTGTCTGTTGGTAAACGGACAGACGTTTTGGGGTTATTTTGTTTGTTTTTGTTATTAAGGTATAATTGAGATATTTTGTACTGTTGGAATATTAGGTAGGCAAATTAGAGATAATCATTTTCACGTTCTGGCTTTAGATGTATACATATCTATTTGTAACATCTTTGGAGGCCGTGATTTGACGGCTAGTAACCGCACTCCACGCGCTAAAGTATATCATGGCAGTGTGCCACACCCAGTAATGGGTAGAAGGCGTGATGATATATTTATTTATTTTTCCGACAACTGTGCGATTTCTTTGTTATTACATAACTATTATTGCCTTAGTTATAGGTGGAAAGGAGACAAATGCAGACTAAGTACGTTTCTGTAAACGAAAAGCACAAATGCGTTTCGATTACGCAACTGTCAAAATTTTTTAGTCACAGACCATATAAGTGTTGCATTCTTTTGTTCGCTTATGGAAGAATAAGATACGGTAAGCAAAAGAACGGTAAACATGCAGTGGTATATTTTGACTTTATAAATAATCCACACAATATCATCAGACAGGTACTTGCAGGTGAATCATTATTAAATATGATAATTAACAAAAAGAAAAATATTGTTTTCTGTTTAACTGTAATTTTGTAAAGATCTAACAAATTAAAATATATCGATAAATGGTTTTATTTAAAGAGTAAGTGAAATATGTACACAATATTTATTGTGCACATGCAGATTTCTGCATTCGGCAAGCCTTCTGGGTTAAACTCTGCACTTTCACGTAATAAGCGTTTTTATTAATTTTTATTAATTATTATTTAATTTATGTCTATTTGTAAAATTGTAATGTAAGCCAAAAGGCTTATCTTAATAATAATTGTAGAATTTTACTTGATCATATTTAAAAAATAATTAAATATTACTTCACGCCTTTTACCCATTACTCTGTGTTTTATTAGAAAGATACTATAAAGAAATGATTAAATTTTTGGGAAATTTATTACTTATACTGAAAATACTAAAATGTATTGTTTATTGTTATTTTAGTTTTATCCAACAAACATAATTAAATTAAACCTAAAACTAAAAGTATCTAATAATTTTATATAGGTATATATATATATATATATATATATATATATATATATATATATATATATATATATATATATATATATATATCTGGGAAACGGACACCCAACCTTCTCCAAAATTTGGAGCATCCAAAAAATTTTTGTGTGTTTGGCCCATTTTTTTTGGTCAAGGATTTAAGCAAAAAGTTGAATAAAATGCTTAGGTTTGCTTTTTTTCTTATATTGACGGTGGCATCTCGTTTCTTGTTAAAAAACTGAATTATTTGGCTCCAATCAATTTTTCTAAAAAGTTACCCTTTTTTATTCAAAGTGGGTCAAAAAAATTATTATTAAGATATAAAATTTTTCAACAAGAAACGAGATGCCACCGTCAAAATAAGAAAAAAACCAAACCCAGGCATTTTATTCAACTTTAAAATTTCTCGCTTAAATCTTTGGCCAAAAAATATGGGCAAAACACCCAAAAATAATAAAAATTATCAATTTCGCCATTCATATTTGAAAACTAGATACTTTTTCCGATTTCCTCATGCCCTTCAAAAATTCTTTTGATGCTCCAAATTTTGGAGTAGGTGGAGTGTCCGTTCCCCAGAGAATAGCCCATATATAGTAATTGGCAACTCTTTCACTGACATGACAGTAATATTTTGTAATTACACGGCAGTAAAATACTATATTTTATCTTCGAATACTTAACAAAAATTTGTACTGTTAGGTCAAAATAAATTTAATAAAAATAATTATTAATGGAGGTTATATAACATGAATGTCAAACTTTAGTAGTTACTTTGATTGTCACTGGATCGCATACAAATTCTTTAATTTTACTAGATTACTGAAGCATCGCGATACATGAAGCTTGTGTTAATTTTTAATTTGTGACATAAAATTGCAATCAAAATGCCGGCAAATCACGATATTTTCATAATCTAGAAATTTAATTAATTTCTTGTTAAGTCTTATTTGCATAACGTTGTTATGCAGATATGATTAGACACAATCCGTAACTAAATAATCTATTACTCACAGCTGTCGCATTGTTTTTATAACAATCTCTATGTGATTGGCCAAAACGACTATCCGTGAGTAATGATCTACATTATCATAAATACATGAAATAATGGTTTCCAAATTTAAAAATATTTGACGTCTTGTTAAAAATACTATTAAATGTCAAATAATTTCAAATGCGTAGAAAATATTATAATATTAAATGTTTTGTGAGAAATAAACAAGAGGTTATACGAGTATGAAAGGAATAATAAATGAAGTGAAGCTAAAGTGATGTGTTTGGATAGGAATATTTGGCGAAGATTAATTACGGAATGAATCTGGTGAATAAATGTTCACTAAATGTTTCAAGGATTCGTACTACCCCATTTGATGGAATAGAGAATAATGTTTTACATGTATATTTGTATCTATGTAGTATGACCTTTTATAAGGTGCAAAGTTTCTTTTCTATACCAACCAAAATATATAATAATTACCTATCTAAAATTTAATAGCCGTATTATACCTATAGAAAAATTTAGTGCTTTGTTAATTTAACAAAGATGTTGGCTAACATCAGATTGAATATATGTTTAGGAAACCGGATACTTAATATTTTAAATAATACATATAACTCCGTGATACGCGTACCCCTATAGAGCTAATCTCGTCTCCTATTTTCGAGGTAGAATAACAGCTCTTCTCGTCTTGGATATAAGAATCATTGTCATTTCTCGCTTAGTCTCACATTCTCGATACATTTTTGAAGAAAAAAATATGATGAATCATAATGATATAGCAAATTTAATAGTAATATTTTCTGTACTATTGATTACATATGCATTTGCAAATTTTCTTTTCTCATATTCATTTCTCATTTCGTTTTAGTATGTAAAGACGAGAATTACTTACAATGTAGCTATCTGCTACAATTAACTACTTCATTGGCACAAATAAAAACATTAATTCCTAGAAGTTGTGTAAAAAAGATACAGGTGGAAGATGGAATAAAAGTGTTTAATAATTCAAAATGGCTTCCTGAGATAAAAAGAAAAAGATTCCATCCAATTAGAGCAAAATTAATTCCTACTAGCTGGGAAATCCGAGCAAATAAAAGATTTACAACTCTTCCAACTCAGAAAAGAACGAACGAGTTACTTTTTTAATCCTAGTTTTATTGCATCCGGTTAAAAACTGTAATAAAAACTCCACACTGTCTTCTTTCTTTCCAGATACACTACTCAGGCGAAAATGGTCGACACCGGCACAGGAACACTGTACATCGTGGGATCGTTTAAACGGATGACAACAGATCCCGATTTCAAGGTAGGATCAGGATCACTATTCGCGTTTTGTTACACTTTTAGCATGCTCCGTTAAGCATTTAAAGTCGTTTTATCGCTCTGTCGTGCCTTTTGGAATTTGCTCTGTAGCTTTGTTTCATAGTACAGTCGCTGACGAGTTTACCCATGTTTTGTTTTATGCTTGTGTTTTGCTAGAGTGATTTCAATTTTAATTAATTTATTGTTCATATTTTAATTTTAGTTTCTTCGAGTATATTGCAAAATTATATTTTACGTTTATTTATAGGAATTTCAAGAATTAATGAATTATGAAATATATTAACTTTGCCTATTATAATATTATTTTTAAAACCTGTACTCCGCAAAAAAAGTCATTCTATTTTATCAAAATGCATTTGGAGTAACTAGTTCTATTAGTAAAAACATGAAGTTAATAAACGCTTTTATGAAAATTGAAATAAATTTAGTAAAAATTGTTAAATGTTCATTAAACTGAACTAGTTTTAACGATTATAATTGATACAATTTAATTAAATTAAACCATACAATTCAGTAAACATTTAGTTAAAGATAACCTATAAAAATGTTTGATTGAAACTAGTTTCAGCTTAAGTAATTATAGTTTTTATTTTATTTTGTACAACAGGAACTGAATTTTAATTAGAGTAGGTCCAAAACTCACCGAGCTGCAGTATAGTAGTTCATATATTATTACTTTCATTGGAATTCAACCTCAGGATCTTCCGATTCGAATGCCGTAATGCTAACCACACCACAGTACTGTATAAAAAAACTACACATCCATAAATGCTTACATTGGCATCTAGAAAATTGTAAAACTTGGTTGATTTACTAAATTAATGGCATTTTAGCAAATATGTTTTAGTGTTTGTTTTTTAAAATATTATATAGACTACAGATAAAAATGTAAAATAATAATAATAACTAATTCAAAAATATTGGTAGATAAAAAAAAAGATATTTACTTTAGGGATGGGTTCAGTGTCATAGACAATAGAGATGCGCATTTTCTGTAAAAATGAAACCCGGCCCGAACGGTAACCATCAATGAACCAACTCAACCCGACTCGACCCGACCGGTATCTGTTCCGAACCGACCCGAACCCGACCCGACCCGACCGATATATGTTCCGAACCGACCCGAACCCGACCCGACACGAAATGAACAAGTCTGACCCGAACGGTACCTGACCCGAACGGTACCTGGCCCGAACTGAACCAACCCGACTTGAACGGTACCGACCCGAAATGAACCAACCCGACCTGAACGGTTCCAACCCGACCTGAACGGTATCGACCCGAAATGAATTGTCTCGACCCGAACCCGACCCGAAGTGAAAAAATCTTTGTTTACCTAAACAAAAACTAATATCAATTTTAAATGGCACGAGAAATACACCTATGGCTATAGTCTCACCACGCCAGAAATGATTACTTACGTGTTGACGTCTGGTAAACACCCGCACGGTAACATATCATTAGTTTTTAAATTATAACTACGTATTTAATGAACCTGTTTCAGTAAATATTATAATATAATAACTGTTTTTGAAACTAAAATTTTGCCTTGTATCAGTAAAAATGAGTTTAAAGGGTAAATGTACGGTCAACCTCGCAAGAAATTAAAGCAGGGACGTGTTTCAAGTATAGCAATTAAGCTTGAAGCCAAATCAGCATTACTATTTAAAATTTTATTTATTTGTATAATTCTTTTTAACTCCAGCGTTATTTTTATTTCTCTATTACATACTTTCTTATCTGTTTTTCACACAAACGAACTATACTTCGCTTCAAAATGGGCTGGAATTATAAATCAGTCCTTCAAACATAGTATTCTCCATGAAAACTTCTCTCTACGGCTATGCAAGTCTTCAAAAGGGATTATTGAAAGTTTTAGTGAGGTCTTTCTATTGTTAGATATAGCTAGAGAAGTAAATTTTGTTCAGATACAAAGTGGGTGGTGCCCTAGTAAAGTTATATCTAATATTTTTAGTTTACTTGCCGCATCCGTGACAAAAATCCAATAAAATTATTACAAATTTTGATATATTACTCGTATACCAGCTCATTTCGAAACGAAGTACAATGAGAAATTATACAAAATTCAAATCAAAGAGAGAGATAAAAATTACCTTTGATTGGGTAAATTATATGATAAAACTCAACCGACTATAATTATTTCTTCGATAGCCAATGAAATATTTTCAACAAACATTCAATAAATATATAGTCCTTATAATTTTAAATCGATATTCTTTTTCAAAGAACTCTTGATTTTACTTTTTCATTTTAGAGAGGTTTGAAATTATAGCCATTGTTATTATTTCAAGTATAATTCGCAATTCCGACAATATACCTGGGAATGGGAAAATTCTTTGATAGAACATAGAAGGATACTGGTACCAAAATTATAAATTACACTTCCACCGTATTTGGTTATCTGGATGACATAAAATTTTATAATAATCTCTTCTTGCATGAATTGTGTCATATGAACTGCCGTCCGCACGATTATAGAAATGAACAGAGATGAACCAACCCGACCAGACACGAACCCGATCCGAACCCGAGCCGAACCCGGAGCTGAGAGAACTCGTACTGAACCAGCCCGACTCGACCGGAACCAACCCGACGTGAACGGTACCTCACCCGAATTTGAACCAACCCGACGTGAACGGTACCTGACCCGAATTTGAACCAACCCGACGTGAACGGTACCTGACCCGAACTGAACCAACCCGGCTCGAAATGAACCAACCCGAGCTGAACGGTACCTGAACTGCACTGACCCGAACCCGACCCGACCCGAACTTATCCAGCCCGACCCGAACTGAACCAACCCGACGTGAACGGTACCTGACCCGAACCCGACCCGAACTTTATATTTGGATATAAAATCGACCCGAAACCCGACGGTGGTTCGGGTTGGGTCGGGTCGGGTTTCGGGTTCGGGTTGAAATGCGCATCTCTAAATTAGACAATTCTTTTTTGCGACACATTTTCGAGCTATCATACAAATGTATGAATTCTTAAGGGGGTAGGTCATTTTCTGGAATTTTATTCGGTAATAAAACAAAATGACAAGGCAATTTTTTTTTCATGGATTTATTTCTCGTACTTTGAACTATAATTGAGAATGATTGTAACTCGATCGGCCGAGCTTCGTGGCCGCTGCAGCACGTCGCGCGAGTATCCTCGCGTGGAACAGCCAAAACGGCGTAGAAAATCTCGCCCGCCCATGTCATCTTGGAATAAAAATGAAAATAAAACCTCATTCCTAATGAAATTTCGCTTAGAAATATGTCAGGGGTTTTGGAAAATATTGATTTTTAAAAAAGTTGTGGCTTTCTGAAAACAAAGTCCATTTTTTCACCCAAAAAATCGACACAAAATCGTGGATAAAAAATTCATTTTTGCAAATATCGCAAAAACGGCTACATATTTCTAAGCAGAAATTAATTCTGAACAGAAAAGTGAAGTCCGCATCGAAATCGAATATAATTTGTTGAAGTTATTTTCCACGCCAATTTGAAAAATTCCGTTTCGAGAAAAACGCGTTTAAAAATAAAGTTTCTATTTTTTCAATCCGCGATGCCGGCTCCATACAATTGGCCTTCTGCGTTGGCATCTATGTAGATGTTTTCTTCTCGCCAAAATAGTCCTCCGGGTTTCTTTTGCTGCATCCGTGAGGCGTCCCTCCGCTCTGTCCGTGCATTCGGCGTAAGCTATCAGATGCTCTTTTACGAAATCGCTTTGTTAATTACATTAAAGTACACATTCTAAGGAACATTTTAAGCTAAAAAAAAATAATCGATTTAAAAAAAAATTCTAAGTATACTACCCCCTTAAATGGAGCCAATAAATTTTGAAATATCTTCATAAAAATGCATATTTTTTCCTGTTTTTAACCATGCTTGCTATGATATGTATAATTTAGTAGTCTATATATTTAGACTTTTTGTATTATATACTTATATAGACTGCAGCTCGTGCTGAAAATATTTTTCTCATTCCAAAAAAACACTTAACACACATGTTATGACCATTAAAAAAACTCTTCAAAAGAAATATAAAATAATTTTTTACAGTTGTTATTAGTTAGATATTCGCTTGAGACTGTTGACAGTTTTTTTTTGTATTTTTCACGCACGAGTGGGTAAAAGTTACTATTATGTAATCTTTTATGAAAACTGATGCTTTACGAAGTAAAGAGTGTAAAAAGTAAATAATTTATGTATAAAATAATTGAATAAAAAAAATAACGATAGTTTTAAAGCTTATCTATTACAATGTGTAATCCAAATTTTATTTATTTAAAACAAATATTACTTGTGAATATAGTATATTATGTAATTCGCAAGTCATAACAAAATTATTATTTTAGTCTAGATTTTTGTTGGTAAGTCTTGATTTTGTCTTGAATATCGAAGTTTTGGTCTTCTACTTCTAGCCCTGGCCTTGAATTTTGATATAAATTTTATATAATTAATACCTTACAAAATAAATTAATAATAAACGACCGAGACTAATCTTGCTATTAATCGAAGCTCTATTTAATCATAATTGTTTTTGTATTTTTTAACATCATTTTAGCGTTGCAATTGTTAAATAAGTAAAACAAAATCTGCCAATTGTTCAAGTAACCAAAATTTAAATTTCTTCAACGTTTGTTTCTGTTTTTCTCTAATAGTTATTTTTATAACAAGTGCCGAAAAAGGTTTGTTACGTGAAACTACAGAAATCTGCAAGAGCACTTAACCTTTTTCGGCACGTGTTATAAACAACATTTTTCCTACAACTGTGCGATTTATAAAATCACTAAAATATTATCAGAATTTATAAAATTTTAATGATATTACACGAGAACGATGTTTTACGGCGTTGTTATGGTTTCTTTGTTGATTGTTTTCACATTGTTCTACGTTATTTAAAAATATTTCACTAATTTCAAGATAATTTCTTCAAAATTGTCTAGAATGGAATACTACACTGAGTGATTCTTCTTTATCATATACCCCTCCAAAGATAATTGAACAAAAATTGACAATGACAATCAACCTGCTGCTGGTACTTCTAAAACCTCCGAAATTGTTGTCAATAGTATTATTGTTAATAATATGAACAGGTACGAAAGAAATCCACGTTTCTTTAGTTTGTATAACAGTTTCCACTTCAAATTATGTCAATATAAGCAACTGTAACAACATGTTATTAATATACACAAACAATCAATATTATGTATTTCACTTACTCTTTCAATAAAACCATTTATCGATATATTTTACTTTGTTCGGTTATTTTTATTAATCATTATATTTAATACTGATATACTTGAGTTCTTGTGTGCTCAATGTGATGTGTACTGATTAGATATACTGCAGTGTAAGGTTATGTTTATAATCGTCAAAATATATCACTGCATATTTCTTCATCTTCCATAAGCGTATGTGCCTAAAATATGAAATTCCGTGCTTGGCGCGAAATTTAAATCGCTCTCACTTATATTTTCTTTTGAAAATTGCGTAAAAGACAAATTACTTTCGGCACTAGTGTTTCTTCGCTTACAGAAACGCACTTGGTATGCATTTGTCTACTTTCCGTACGTAACCAAGCCAATAATAGTTACGTAATAACAAAGAAAAAGCACAGTTGTAGGAAAAATTATTTATCTGATAGTGTTTCGCAAAATCTATAAGGCCCGGTTGTACAAACATTGGTTCATATTGAGTTTAACTGAACTATGGTTTTATAGAACCCGAGTTCAAATTGGCTGTGCGTTGTACAAAACAAATTGAATGCAAGTTCAGCTGAACCTCAGCTGAACTATATAACTAATAAAAATTACTTCAGTTGGTAATGCGTAATGTCAAATGTCATAATTTTTCTTGTCATTTTCAATTTTAAAATTGGTTATTTTATGTCAGTTCGAATTGAATATAATAAAGTAAGGCAAATTAACGTTAAATATTTCGCATCAAATACATTATATACTTCAATCATTTTATGGATTAAATTTTTCATAGTTTTGATACATTATTTATTTCATTATTATGATGCGATCAGCAAATTTAACAAATTCAGAAGAGACAAAATGACACTGTTGATAAAAAAAATATATGTATCGGTAATCGAATGTCAGATATGCGATATAAACATGAATAAAATGAAAACAGAATGCTGGATGGAAATTAAATAAGAATTTAATACAAATAATTACATTTATTCTTCTGTTGCAGACATTTTAATATAAGTATTATGCTATCTATCAATTGATCTGGATACTTTGTGAATGATTGTACTAGTAGTAGATTTATCAAATCCACTAAAATCTCCTGTCACTAGCACCTTATTTTCCGGCAATACGATGTTGTTTCTTAAATAAATTATTTATTATGTACAGAAAATGTAAATGCTAATCTTCAAGTATAGCTGTTACTTTACTTATCTCTATGTGGAAGAACAACTTTCATCTTTAATTTTTTCTATTATATATTTTACAGCAGCTTTCGACAAACAGAATCTTGCACTAAATTCTTTATTATTTCATTTTTTAAAATGATCTTCGCATTTTCTACATTTTTTTCAGCTCTACGCCGTTTTAATATATTTATTAATTCAAATATATCTTCATCGTCACTTGAAATATATGTATTAATTCATTCATAATTTTAAAATAATAACTGTCACGTTAATCAAATTGACACATGATGTTATTTTGTTCACTGAACTGTGGTTGAGCTGCAGAATTCGGCCGCTCAGCTGAACCGCACTTTGAACCAAGCTCATTATTTGAACCAGGTTTGTACAAAGCAATCTGTCATCTCACTGTAAGTTCAAGACTGAACTCACACTGAACCTATATTGTACAACCGGGCCTTAGATGTCTATGTCCCGTTTCTTGTGTAACACTTGCTAGACCATGAAAATACTCGGATATACTTTTTTTATTTGAAACATATTCTCAATATACTATTATCCAGAAATTATTTAAGAAAAAAAAAATCGAGTAATTATGCAATTTTTCGATAAAACTAATAATACTTAAATTGGCCTATTAATGTGACAAGTCGTAGCTCTTGAAGTTTCCGTAATCCCAATAGTCAACATTCGTTTCTGAATACACTGTATATATACTGTGATTAAATAAATATTATAAATTTTCAGTGTTATATTTGCAAAATGAATAAAATTTAAAGATATAATCAAATGGTCGAATATAACTAAAAAAACAGAAGTGAATACTATATAAACGCTGGACAATCCTCTGCACTCTGCATTGTAGAATACGACTAGAATACTAAATACTAGTAGCAAAACAACATTGTTTCTATTTGTTTCCATCATTATATTGTATAGATTTATATGAATTACGTGGATTATATAGGTTATGTAAACCCATTCGTTCTTTAAAGCGTATGGATTAATTTGTGTTTTACCGATTATATTCGTTAAAACTAGTCGATCAAATTTACAGTTAAAATCCGAATAATGTAGAAAACAAAAGTATTGGAGTTTTCACAAAATGATTTAGTAACATTGATATTTGATTGGTCAAAACCAATTTACAAAAAATCCTTTGATAACATTGAATTTGTTTTCACTAATCAAGACAACATAGAATTGTCAAAACGTCATTAAATAATCAACCCTAAAACAAAGTAATTGTATAAAATCAGGTAATTATATTATATTTTTAAAGTTAGTTTAAGATAAAGGGTCATGAATCAAATTCGAGACAATGGAATCTTAAGACCTTTATGGAAAAAGTAGCTCAATTCTCTCAGAATGAATTATAGTTTGGGTCATATCAAAGATATTTTATATTTTTCAAAAACTTTATTTAGATACAGGCATATAACTAATTATAGATATATAATATACGTATTAATATAATGTTCATTTAATGATATCTAGTACTTTCTATATTTGATTTATAAAAATTTTTTTTTTACATATTTAATAAAAAAGACAATAAATTTGTATTGCAACACGATTTCTACCCACACATTTTGAATGTTAATGATTTAAATAGATTAAATAAATTTAATACCTGCAACAAATGTTGTAAAATTTAATTAAATAATTAACAAGCAGATTCTTATGACAGATTAGTTGCTATTTAATTTTTAGTTCTAATTTTAACTTCTTTTCTAATTAACAAAAATACTACTGGATTATGGATTTTAACTATATTTTTTTGTAAATAGTTTTATTACCAATAATTTCAAACTTCGAGTTGGTTAATTCCACATTTAATCCTTTCTCTGTTAGTTATTCGACAATTAAAAAATTAAAAAAACTTTATATTACTCTTCATAAAATAAACTCGTTCATTGAAATACACTAGTAACGAATATTAATAGTACATTATAAAACAAGAGAGTGAAATAAGTCATACTCAAGTGCGATGACAGACGCACGAACGCTTAAGCGTGAGTGTGATAATTCACACGAGCATATAATGACATTTCATTCATGTGTCATATACAATATTTTATCTTATAGTCGCGATTTTTTTACAATAAAGTTAGAAGAAAATTCTAAGTTGAATGGAGATGTTTTCAAATAAGTGAAATGTCACTGTTGTCAAGTTGTTGCAATAGTATAAATTTTTAGTTGTATATGGTTGTTATGGATTTAATAAGTTTACTCACTTGTAAATAATTGCTCATTTTCGACACTGAAAAAGATTATCGGCTGTATCATGTAACACATCTTTAATAATAAGCGACATCGATAAATTTTACTAGCTTTGGCAACACCGGTTTTGTCTTGACGCTTGTCAAATTTGTATTTATATGAATAAAAATTTGACAAACGTCGAAATAAAACCGGTGTTGTCAAAGCTAAAAAAAATTATCGACGTCGCTTATTATTAGCGATGTGTTACATGATACAGCCGTATATAATGTACCTCAAAAACCGCTACAGTAATTTAAGGTTCTAATTTTTTATCTAGTATTATAGAGCAGGAAATTAATACAACTATTTAAAATTAATTTCATATTTGTATAATTACAAAGTGCAAATTAAAATTTCAGTATTAAAAAAAACAGTTTTTATAAATTATATATGTCGTCATGAGTGAATTGTAATATTTATTGACAAAAATATAAAATCTTTTATATTTTATATTGGATATAATTAATGTCTAGCAGTTATTTTATAAAAGTCGTCAATGGATATACAACATAATACATTAAAATTATCAATAACCATACTTTACGCATAAGAATATAATAATTACCGATATCTGCTATATGGCAAAGTGCTACTGCCAATAATGTGTGAAATGGCGTAATGATATTTCTATTAATATTTCGTTGGAATATTGCAAAAATTTCTTGACAATAGTGACTTATTATTTAATATTATAAAATATTGTAATAAGAATGCTTTTGCGTATTAAGTAAATAAATGCACAATGGATTGAGATTGAAAGTAAACAGTGGAATGGAACATAATTAAAGTAGCTATTCTTGTCGGTCGGCAACGAGCAAATAACCGGAGCTCGAATCCGGAATTCAGTTCAATTCGCAATTCGCAAGCGCAGAGAGAAGAGTTATTGGAAAATATAATTGTATGCATTCATTCCGCTCATCCTCCCGCTGTGTAAATACTCTTTTAGTATCGGAAATACGCTTATTTTCATTCGACCGAAACAGGTCATATTTTTTTATCACAGGTCAAATTACAAAGCTAATAAAAATGTTATTATCTTCATCTTTTATGTTTCTGCATAATCATTGAACTCAATATAGTTTTGTTTTGCATATTCTCATACGTAAATAATACCATATCATATTGTATTAATATCACTTTATTATGAACTTCCATTACCTTCATTATATTTTATTTTTTTAAGAAAAATAAAAATATACCTACACAACGTTTCGACAATGGCAATCTACTGTCGTCATCAGGGGAACTGATACTACCATAAAGTAATAAGGTATAATAGAGAAGCAGGTTCCAGCTAAAAAGTCGGCAACACATTACATATGATTTTCAGCGCTGCGGTAGTGTATGCCCGAACTAAAACACACACACACACCCTCGCACATACACTATATACTGCTACATATATCAGATGTATAATTAAAATATGTAATATACGAAATACAATCTTTTTTAAATTTATGTATTGCAATATATTACCTATTTTAATTCTACAGCCGATATACATTTATAACAGATATTTGTTTACATACATATAAAAACTGAATTCAATATTTGAAAGGTGAAAACTTATGTCTACAAAAATATAAAATAATTTAATAAAAGAAACAAAATAATTCATTTTATTAAAGAAATATAAAAACAAAATTCAATACTTGAAAAACGAAAATTTATATCTAGAAAATATAAAGTATTTTAATCAAAAAAACCTAACACAAAACCAGCAATATAAAATCTATAAAGTAATTATATACTTCATTAAAAAGATTTTGTCCGAATTATTATTTGTACCTTTTTCAAAACAAATATTTATCACATATAGGTTAAATGACTGGGGGTTGGCTTTTACATCTGAAAAATAACCATATATATAAATACATACACTAATTTTGTCCTAATTATTAACGTTACCTTCTTAAGTGTGCTTACTCTTTTCTTTTCTTTGATTACATAAACTATTTACATTATTTTTGAACTTGTTTACACTTGTACCATACTAAGCTTCAAACCTTTCAAATTCAAATAAACGTCAAAGCCAAGTTTAAAAATCTTTGTTTGTATTACAGCTCTGCAGTGAGATATGCCCGAACTAAATTTTCAACGACTTTTTGTGCTGTACGTCTTCAAATATAACCCGTAACCCCCTGGATACTACTGACTAAGTCCTTAACATACGAGCCTTATATCTTGTGTTGTGGTGGCGGTCAAGTGTGATGGGTCGGATTTCCACACTTAGTTGGCTGAAGACTTTATTTTTGTTCTTCTGTACTCGTATGCTGGCCGTTTCCTTGAATTTTCTCTTGTACCAATGGTCTTCTTTCTTTCTGGTTCCAATGGTCGTCTGGTCCTATATATGTTTTTCCGCATTCACAATCCACCTGATAGATATCTGTTTGTTGTTTTTGTGACGATTCTGATTTTGTTGTTCATAGGATATTCTTAATCGTGGCTGTTGTTTGAAACCTGTTTTGAACTGTTACACTGACTAATTCCTTTACATACGAGCCTTATATCTAGTGTTGTGGTGGTGATCAAGGGTGACGGGACTTGAATGGTCTGTTGTAGCTGGTGGGCAAGGCGATAAGGGTGCCTGAGTTTTGGTGTTTAGTCTAAAATCTGCAACAATCAAGTATTTATCAGTTGGATTATGAATGCGGGAAAACATATATAGGACAAACCAAACGACTAATGGAGAACGGAATTAAGGAGCACAAACGGCACACGGAGAGAGGAGAAACATCGAAATCCGGATTAGCAGACCACGCGTGGGAACATCACGTATTCAATGGGAGGGAGCGAGAATCCTCAAGAAAGAAGACCATTGTTACAAGAAGAAATACAAGGAAGTGGCTATCATACAGAAGAACAAAAATGAAGTATTCAGCCAACCAAGTGTGGAAATTCGACCCATATGGAAGAAGAACATCGCAGCAGATTCTAGGCTAAACATCAAAATTCAGGCACCCATAACGCCCCGCCCACCAGCTACAACAGACCAATCAAGACCCGTTACCCTTGATCACCACCACAACACTAGAAGGCTCGTATGTCAAGGAATTAGTCAGTAGCATCAGTTCACCTGATGACGATAGTAGATGCCCACTGTCGATACGTTGTGTTATTAATTGTATATTTTAGTGTTTCCTATAAAAATGAAATATAATAAAGATAATGGAAGTTCAAAATAAAGTGTTAATAATTCAAAATAAACAATTATCTTATAAATTTAAAACTAAAAATTTTCTTTATTTATTGATTTTATTTATTTGCTACTCTTCATAACAGGCTCTGAATCCCAATTATTATATGTGCAGAGTGTGTGATTAAATGCCAGATATTGCGACATCTTAACGATTTATATATGAACCACGCTGCGGCTCGATGAGTTCGGTTCCTGCATTGTACCTGGGATTAATTTGACTGGAAATATTTAGGCTTTAAGATACAATGAGTAGTAATATATTTTACATATTTATTAATGAACGTTTCGACGAATAATCCATCATCATCAGCATATCATTATTTTTATTAAGTATGTATTTGTGGGAAGTTGCAAGCTAGCAAAAGTAAAACGTCAAAGAACATAGATTAAGAATGTTTCAAATACATTGTAAATGGATCTGAAAATGAACGTACTCAAAAGTCCGATATATTGTAAAATTTTACCATAGTTTAGGTTATAATAAAAATGTATGCCTCAATTTGACAGATGCGCAATTTCTCAAACAGTGCATTGCATTACCGACAAACTGAAATTTAAATTATAAAATTAATTATAATCTTATATCCATTTGTTTAAATTATAAAATTAATATTAACCTTATATCCATTTCTTAACACACCTTGAAAATTGGTGGTACTATCATGGAAGCCTTTAACCCGGATTATAATGAAATGTAAATATGTTATTTTTCATGTGTTTCTACACTAGTATGCGATTTTTTTTTAAAGTTAACCATTGTTGTGCTGAGTAATGTAAAGTTAAAGTCGACCAAAGTCGATCAAAAATGCATTGGCGTTATAGGAACTGTACCTCGCGAGGCAGCTTATTGCATAATAAATTCATATATTGTAGTTATTTTTTAACAAAAAAACTAACACACAGTACAACATGTAAAGATAAAGGCAGGCAGCGAAAAGTTATATAGGTAACCATGGGACTGTGTTTATAGTTAGACTTCCACCTAAGGAATGGCGCTAATAGTCTTTATGTGAAAACATTCATTTTAGATAACTACAATATCGGCAATCATTGGTTACTAGATTGTTCCTGTAGTTTGTCATTTCTATATATTTCAAATTTTTTAATCTGTCAAATATCCAATTAATGTTTATTTGTGAAATAATTTCATATAAATAATGTCATCAACTAATATCAATTGTTGTGCAAAAAACTGCACTGCTACTGGTAAGTAAGTGATCATATAATAAATAATATTTAGATGAGGAAGTCATAATATATTTTCAAGTTCACAGGAGTTGGATAACTGCGATTGAAACAGTTCAAATTATAAGTAAATTGTATACAGGAGAATATTTTAATAAATATTTATATTGTAATACTGAATTTTTATTTTATGTAGTTTAAATAAATATAAAATAATAAAAATTACAAGCTGCCTAAATATGCATATCGGGTTGCCTATATACGAGATTTTAGTTAGACTTCCACTACTCAGATGGCGCAAAATACAGTCCCAGTACGTAACAAGGCAGTTTCTTATCTATAGTAGTATATTATGATCTGTGGATAAAGGTATGAGAATAAGAAATCCATGCCTTACCGGATTAGTTTCAAAGAAATTGGCAATGAAAGTTGGATATTCTATGATAATCAATAGAACTGTCAGAAATGCTTGGCAACGTTGCACAGCACAGATAGACACTAGACAGAGATGGCCGCACGAATAACAAAGCAAGACCTATGAATGTTATTATTTTGATCAGTAAAATATATTAATTTTAATACAAAAAAAAAGTATTACAGCATTTTATATTTATTTATTTGTTGTTACAGCTGATAATAATTGCTTTGGTGTATTTTTCTCATTTTTCTTATGAACTGTCAACAGGATGTATCGATAATACAGTTACGTTTCGTACCGACTGGCCGCTTGTGATTCTAACCTTGTTGTCATAGCTTCTGCTGTGTAAAATCTTACAATGCTATTGGTTGGCATGAAACATTCACTTCCAAAAATTTTGGTATGTTACTGAATTTCATAAAATAGTTAAATAGTTTTATTTAATATATTCAATGTTATTATTAATTATACGATATTTGCAGCGAAATATTAATTCTGTTAATAACCTATACCATACAAAAATGTAATAATTATTTTTGTAAACTTTTTAGGTCACGTATACTTTTGTATGAGACTGTCATGATAGAACCACCTTAACGAAGCAAAAAGGTAGCACATTTACTGCCGCAGCTAGAATTTTATATCTAGAATCTAGCCAGGGTAATAAACTTGCTTTTTTAATGTTTGAACATATAATTTTTTAGCTGTTTGTTTAATATTATATTATTTTTTTTATTATTATTTTCAATTCAATGAATGTTATCAACATATTTGGCACTTGTTAAGAAAACAAAATTATATTTATAATTTCACAAAAATTGCATCTTGCTTTTTATGAATGTTATTAATTACTATATATTAAATTTACAAAATATAACGGAGAATGACGAAGGAATTTTAACCTCATCCGAGATTAAAGAAGCGGCATTTGATTGTAATTTTGTGTATTATATTAAATCATAAATGTCAAATTTGTTGTTTTGGCTACACTTTTATAACCTAGGCTGTAAAAGTATTACTTCACAACAACAAAATTCTATTCAGCAGTGGCATAGCTAGGTACAGAAGCGGCTCGTCTGATCCCTAAAATTATTTATAAAAGATGAATTTTTTTATTGTTCTTTCGCTAAATATGTATTTGTCTCAACATTAGCAGTAGTCGGTAAACGAGAAAGAATTAGTAGGAAGTTAATAAGGGCATATGTATTTATAGTTTTTTTATAATTTATTTGTTCATATTTATTGTAATGGGGTAATGGCTCAGTTGTATCCGAGTCGGCCTGTGGATCCTAAGAACCCTGGTTCGATCCCCACAGCCGACAAAACATTTTCACCAATTTAAAATTACCCCTGTGGCTCCTCCACCACTAACATCTTTGGGGGTCGTGATTTGACTGGTAACCGCACTTCACGCGCATAAATATATCACTTAGGTACTGAGATCTGCTTCGGCAGAGTGCCACACCCAATAATGGGTAAAAGGCGTGATGATATATTTATTTATTTTATTTTATATTTATTGTTTAATTTTGCTTACAATGATTTTTTGCTGTTCTACTGGGATCAGAGTGTACTGGCTCCGAATATTTAGTAGGAATATTGTTGTGACTCCTCAAAACACTGAGCGCAACCTTGAATTAGCGAATCACAGTACCTACGCCTATAAAATGGCCCCAAAGTGAGTGGTTGATTTTTTCAGTATTTAATATTTTATTTTTGTAATAATGATTTATACAATAAATTTCTATATATACACTGCTCAAAAGAATTAAGGGGTCAATTTTTTTTTTGTTAATAATTTTTGTTCCTTTATAACATGAATACCCACATCGAGAATATAAGTTGTCTTATGTATTGTTTAAACACTTAAACTTTTTTTATTTGTTTTATTTATGTCATTATCTGTCAATACTTTTATTAATCAAAACATAAGTAAAACATAAATGAAATTTAGTCTATTGCGATATTTTATTAAGCATTTACTGAAGTATAGCAGTAAAGTTTTGTTAAAATTTGAAGTAATGAATCAAAATAGAGGTCAAAGAAGACATTTAAGTTAAGTTCAATTAGCGGAAGCAGTTACTTTGCTCCAAGAAGGGCGAACACAGAGGTATACAACTCAACGTCTAGGAGTTTCCCGAGCAGTTATCTGGAGGGCATGGAAGAGACACCAGGAGACCGGTCTTTCAACTAGACGTATTGGGCAAGGACGAGGAAGACCAACTACTGCTAATGAAGACCGATTTTTAAGACTTTAGGCCCTACGTAAGCGTTCCACTACGGCTCGAGAGCTACAAAATGAGCTCTCTCGTGCAACTGGTAACAGGATTTCTGATCAGACCGTATGAAATACGCTTCGTGAAGGACAATTATCTTCCAGAATTCCTGCTAAAGTGCCATCATTAACTAGAAACCATAAAAGAGCACGAATTCTGTTTGCTCAGCAACATCAAGGATGGCAACTGAGACACTGGAGGACTGTACTCTTCATTGATGAGTCGAAATTCAATTTATACACACATGACGGATGTCTTCGAGTATGGAGAAGAAGAAATGAACGGTACAGCTAACACAATATGTCACAACGTGTTGCTTTTGGAGGTGGTTCAGTTATGATCTGAGGAGGAATATCAATCAGTGGTAATATTCATAATACGGAATGGCACTTTGACTGTACGGCGATATGTAGATGAAGTTCTAAATGTTTATGTTCAACCGCTTGCTATTGTAGCAAGAAATGGACATGAAAATGTTATCTTAATGCAAAATGGCGTCCGCGCGCATCAGCTAGACTAGTCACAGAGTACTTTTCAGACAACAATATTGAAAAAATGCAATGGTCTGCATGGAGCCCAGGCCTCAACCCTATTTAACACCTTTGAGATTAACTTGGACAACGCATCAGAAGTCGTATTAATCCACCAGTAATAATACAGGAACTGAAAAATGCTCTGGTGGAGGAATGGCAACAAATTCCACAAGAAAGCATACGCAAATTTATCCGCAGCATTCCACGTCGTTGCCAAGATATATTAGATGCTAACGGGGGTAATACACGTTAGTAGAGCTGTAATTAGGTCTCTAAACGAGATAAAAGTAATAAATATTAAATGAGTGTGCCATTTTTCCATTTGATTTTTGGTAGTTTCCTTGTTCTGGGTAATCCAGTTCGATGATACGTATTTGTTGCACTTTGAATTTAATAAAGTTGTGAAACTAAAGGTTTAAATTATCTGTAAAATAATATTTATATAAATCCTACACTTGGGAAAAAAGTTAACAATTAAAAAAAATTGACCCCTTAATTCTTTTGAGCAGGTATATATAATTTTTAACTATACCGCATGTTTTTAATTTCTAAATTATATATAAAACATAGGAAATACGATGATAACATTTAAATATAAACAACGACAAAAAATGTCAATTGCGAAATGGAACAAATCTTTAAATAAGAAAAAATAATAGGAAAAAAAATTATCCTAACATTCCACAAAAATACAGCAACTGAGTCAACCTACTAAGTTATCGTCAGTTGCTGGTCAGTTCAACCCTTAACCATAGACGCGTTTCGCTCTACTGGAGCTCATCAGTATGGTGCCACCCACTATTCAACTAGACCAACAGTGGTTTTTTTTCCTATTATTTTTTCTTACTTAAAGATTTATTCCATTTCGCAATTGACATTTTTTGTCGTTGTTTATTAATTCTAGCTGTCAATCAGCTTGCGTATTTACCCGGTAGATGGCACTGCATGGTTCTCCGTACCTCTCAGGCCATCATACCAAGTTTAAAAGTTTTTAACTTTGTCAGTTCAACTCGACTCGTTACCACTGTTCACTAGTCCCTAGTTGTTCTAGCTGAATAGTGGGTGGCACCATACTGATGAGCTCCAGTAGAGCGGAACGCGTCTATGGTTAAGGGTTGAACTGACCAGCAACTGTCGATAACTTAGTAGGTTGACTCAGTTGCTGTATTTTTGTGGAACTTAGACAAATGTTAGGATATTTTTTTTCCTATTATTTTTTTCTTATTTAAATATAACATTAATTCCTATCCTTGTAATTTTAAAATGAAATTGTTAAAAAAAAATCATATTTCAAACTGCTTTTCAACAAGTTCATATTTGATAAAATATGTTTTATTTACGAAATAGATATAAAATTTATTTCAAAATGAATAGAAAATGTATTATGCACCACCAAATGAAAACTATACTGCTATATATCCGATGTAATATAAAGTAAACATTAGATCCGGTTCTTAGAAAAGTCACAAGCCACCATTTGCGAGGCATATTAACGTTAGGGAGCAAAAAATATTTGTGCGCCGCTGGCAGAACAACGCTGTTTAGTATGGAGAGGAGAGAAATCTGCGCTTTTGTGATTTATTGTATAAATATTTTTTCAATTAATATATAACACCAACAACGACAGGTACTAATTTATAAAATTTAATGTAAGGTACAAAACAAGAACAGAAGGAGAAATGTGTTAAAATAAATCACTTTTGAAATAATGAAGATGCAGGTACTTCCAATGAATAACTGTACAAATGATAAATTGAAATAATTCAGAAACCGATAATTGATTGTAAATTAATAATCAATATTAATCCAAATAATAATAACACATTATGCATGTAATAATGATATTTTATTATTTTGTTACTTTTTAATAAATTAAAATAAATTTAATACTTTATCATTACTAACAATAATAAGCATTAGAATTAAGAATTACCTGCTTGCAATATTATTTTGCTATTATTATTATTTTTTTAAACTTTTCATCTCGGCGACTCTTGGATTCGCTCTCCCCACAACGCAGTGGGGCAAATCGGGAATTTACTGTTCAAAAATCGGTGGAGATCTTAATATCCATCGAATCTGGATAAATTTTTTTTAAATTGCAGGTAATTAAATTCCCTACACATCTGTCGACGCAGATTTTTAAATGACTGTCAAATTTGATTAATAACTTAATAAACTGTAAAAAATATCAAAAATTTAAACAATGAAAATTAATTTATTCTTATATTATTTTTATATATTACAGCAATATGGCAGATTTTACAAAGCTATTGACAGATGTCAACTTTATATTATGTTCAGAATAATTACAATACGGATTTAATGAATAAATTAGAAATATAGTTAGGGTTTTTTAAGACAGGGAATCCGTATTGTAATTATTCTCAACATAATATAAAGTTGGCATTTGTCAATAGCTTTGCAAAATCTGTCATGTTCCTGTAATATATTAAAATAATATAAGAATACATAATTTTCATTGTTTAAATTATTAATATTTTTTACAGTTTTTTAACAGTTTATTATGTAATTAATCAAATTTGACAGAGTCATTTAAAAATCTGCCTCGACAGATGTGTGGGAAATTTAATTACATTTAATTTTTTTTTAAATTATCAAGACTCGATGGATATCACGGTCTCCACTGATTTTTGAACAGAAAAATCCCAATTTGCTCCACAGTGCAACGTCGTAATTAAAATCATATATTTTAATGACATCTTGAAATCCAATCTAAATGAACAGAACTTAAAACTCTAAGAGCTAAATTCATGTTTTATAAAATAAAGCATTGTTAGAGGGTCGAAGTTGAAACCGGAAACGGATACAGATACACTACCGGTTCATAACGCATTACGGGAACATCGAATGAGAACGGGAACTATTCCTTGGTTATTTTGAAGCCTGAAGGAACGCGAATGCAGCGCCAGATTGAGCGGCCGTAGCACCACCGTCTGCATCACGGTTGCACTATGAACTACTTTATATAACACGATGCAATCTGCTTATAGTTCTATGGAGCCACTTCCGCTCCAAACGGCACGGAAGTTACATGAATTGGAAACAACCTACATGGCGGCAAATTCAATATTTTATTCCATATGCCGTATGTTGCGCTTATGTTTGAAATGGGAACACGCCGGATGAAAACAGTGATGATGAATTTGTTATTTATTTTTGATGTTGTTCAAATTTATATCACATCAAGCCTGCTCTTTTCATCTTGAAATTTAACTACGTGGCAAATGATCACTGCTCTGTTAAATAAACATTTCATTATTCCATTTATCTGAGTAGCCTGATGATGTATTGAATCGAGAATATATTGGTTTGTGTTTGTTTTGGTTTTCTGTAACCAGAATAGAGAATATTTAGTACGACAGTACGAGTAGCATAGAGTTTTCTTTCCAAGAAATCATTCAGAAAAGGCACGACGTCTTTTTCCCCACTTTAATTGTAAACTAAATATCGTCAACCTAAAGCAGGGATATGTTAAACTTAATTGAACAGGAAGATATTTTCCACAAAAATCAATTTCAAATGGGCAACAAAAAAATGTTTCGATTAAAATAAAACTGCATTAATTAGGATCGAAGGAAAATAATGAAATGAATATATATTAAGTGCAAAATTAATAAGATTTAATTCTGTTATTTCATAAATATTTAGTAGATAGGCAGATTCAAAACAGAATAGCCATTTAAACTACTTTCATTAGCAATTTCAACTCTGTTTTTAATTCACAAAAATAATTGATAATTATGGCGACAAAAATATTATAGATATAACGGATATCCTGTTATCCGGACACTTTATTATTATCCGGCAGAATACCGGGTAGTAATCTCGTGATCTGACATCTGGCCATCACCGGCTATGTAAAAAGTACAAAATCAAATAATAATTATATTTTTTAAAATACATATTAAAATTATTTCTATTTATTAGTTACTAAGTTAGTTTTAAAAATTTACTAACGGCAGATTATTTATTTATTTAGCAATATTTGGGAAGCCAACTGATGCATTCAATTAGAGTTTATATAGAAATACATAATTATAATAGTTATACAAATAGTAACAAAATTAATGTTCAATAATACATGATGTTGATAAAGCGTTTTTAAATTGGTTAAAGTTAGTTTGAATAAATCTATATGTTGACAATTCTTATTATAAGTTAACATAATTTTATTAATTGGCGAATTTTTAAATTTGTTAGAATTAAATTTTTTAACAAAGAAAATATCACAATTTCTGATTTTATACGTATCAATATAATTATTTATTAGTTTATATAAACAAATCATTTTAGATTCTTTAATTATTGTATTGTAATGAGTGCTACCAAATTTGAACTTAAATTTTAGATTCAAGGTGAATATATATATTTTTCCTAAGATTGTGCGATTTCTTTGTTATTACGTAACTATTATTGCCTTGGTTACGGGTGGAAGGAGACAAATGCAGACCAAGTGCGTTTCTGTAAGCGAAGAAACACTAGTGCGGAAAGTAATTTGTGCTTTACGCAACTGTCAAAAGAAAGTTGTATTGAGAATGATTTAAATTTCGTGCCGAGCGCGGAATCCATATTTTGGCCACAGACGCTTATGGAAGAAGAAGATATATTTTTATATTTATAAACATAACCTTAAATTGCAGTATATCTAATCTGTACACAATTAATAAAAAGAACCGAACAAAGTAAAATATATCGATAAATGGTTTTATTTAAAGAGTAAGTGAAATACGTAATATTTATTGTTTGTGTATATTATTAACACAGTTGTTACAGTTGCTTATATTGACATAATGTGAAGTGGAAACTTTTGTACTGTCTAAAGAAACATTGATTAAACTAAAACGCAGATCAGGGCGTAATGGCGGCATATGACCTAAGTAGTTCGTCCGCCAAAGAAGCCACAAAAAAACAAAAAAATTCTTTCTTTTTTTCATACGTGAAAAATGACTTTTTTTTCATGGAAATGTCAAAATTCAACATCTTAAATAAAAAAAAAACTATTTGTCAATCATTTTCACGTTTCATTGTTTACAACCCATCAAATTTATATTATTTTTAATTTTTTCTTTCAATTTACTTAAATAAATTAATAACTATTGTATTATTATTTTATCACAGTTGTAGAAAAAATGTTGTTTGTATTTTGTGGGTGAAATTCGTGTTTTTTGGCGTGTTCGAATGACTTTTTTGTCTCGACCTCACGGTCTCGACCAAAAGTGATTTTCTCACACGCAACAAAAGAACACTCATTTTGCGCACTAATACAAAAATAACTACTTTTCAGCGTTCATAGGTAACTGATGATTATTTTTTCATATTAATTGCTGTCTTTCGATAAAAGTCATTCAATGTATGCACTGCTAATGCGAGCTGTTATCATATATCACATACAAGCTTGTTTGTCTATGGACATATCTTTGAAATCCCTGATAAAATTTAATACAATTTAAGTTAGTACATTTTTATTCATCGAATTGCAACCATGTACTCGGTCGCCAATATTTCGGCTATTCGACCGAGTAAACTGGATATCCAGTATCCGGCCAATCCGTTGCATCACTAAAAAATTTAATCTTATATGAGGTGTGAAGCAGTATTTGTAACTCAAAATTTAATCATTTTTATGAATATATCTAATAATGCATGACATCTCAAAATAATGAATACATATATGTTTATTAGGTTGTTAGCTTTCTTGTATTTTCCTCAAAGCATCGCGCAAGAAATTGTTTTGAGGTCCTCATGTAACCCGCGAACCGCTTGTTTTACACCCCTGCCCTAAAGTGTTAACTCCATTTATGAGTAAAATTACTTATTGGTGGCGTTCGAAAGAAAAAAGAAAAAATCTTTCTTAGTTTGCTAAAATATTATTTTAAATGTTCTGTGAATATTTGGTTAACTAACTAAAATGTAACATTTTTTTTTCGGACCATACCAATTAATAGTTTTATCTCCAAATGGACTTAGCAAGTTAATACTTTAGGATGATGATATTCTTTTTATTACTGTTGAGATGATGTAAGAAAGCATTCAATGCAGCGTTACCACAAAGATTTAAGTGCAAAGCTTTCCAAAGCTGTCTCTTTCAAACATTATATAATAATTTGCAGTCGACAGCGAAATAATAACCTATAGTTACACCATATATTTTTGTTTATAATATTCATTTTTGAAAAGAAAGAATGAAGATGTCAAGTGGTATTGCAATAGTAACTTCAGAGTTTAAGGTATCTTGAATATCAAACGTACAAGAATATCACTTGTTGATATTTGAAATTTTTTAATTTTGTAATCGAAATATTTTAAATTTTTGATAAATGATTACGCATTACCAATATGTGGTTCTTGTAGATAAAATAGGTAATACAGATCGCTTGGACTCAAATTCTTATTCTTTTAATAACCATCTTGTTTCATATTTGACCGAATTGGCAGGATTCTTGGAAACTTGAACAAATTTCTGATCATTTAATAATTCTTGTCTTATTTAAGATAACTCTAACTTTCCCTTTATCAACGAGATAGAATGATACATGATAATCTATAAAAGAGATTTGATTTTTAAAAGTTTTGTACCGGGATTGTGGCTTCACATATATCTTTTAGTGGTATTTGACTTACATCATTCAAGGAGTGCAAATAATATACGTTTTATTTCTTGAAAAATAATCTGAAAAATTTTAAAATAATATTTTATAGTAATTGAAGTCCAAGAAAAGGAAATTAAATTATTTTAATAAATATACAACATAAATATATGACAAAGAGTTTGAAGTAACAAAAATGTGTAAAGGAACTCTTAAACGTTTACATCATTGTTCATATTTGGATTTTCTTCTCTTTGGGATTTTACTTGCTGCAGAGAAGTTTGTTTTCTTTTGCTTCTTATTGTACTTTGATTATTTACAGTAGTGTGCGAATTAATGTGAACATGGATGTTTTCGTTCAAGAATACGTTTATTAGCTATGAAATTAGTATAATTGGTAATTAAATAAACATGAATTATTATTTCAATAAGAAATATGGCCTTTGGCTTAAATAACTTGTTGGAATTGTTTTAGCATCGAATTAATGAGACTCTTCAAGATTTTTTGGTCCCAGAACTATATTTGAATTACTGCTTTAATCATCTTTATTTTAGTTACGCAATCCATTTTCTTAATCCTGGAGTTACACATAGCCTATAAATTCTCTATAGAATTTAAATTCGGTGAGTTCCCTGGCCATTCCAGGCAAGTGATCTTCTTGTCTGTAAAATATTTCTTCTTAATCTTCGATATATGGCTTGGAGTTGAACCTGGCTGGAAAATTTCTTCACCTTTACCTTAAAATTTTCTAGCACTCAGCCACTCTACTTACCAGTAATTCCTTGTACTTTTGACAATTCAACATCCATTCAATTGGCACAAAAAATCCGGTCTTCATGTAAGAAAAACAGCCCCAGAACATCTTCTTGAGAAAAAATGGAAATATTTCGTTGTTCACATTAATTCGCACACTGCTGTACTTTTTGGTAATTAAAAAGAACATCTAATAAAAGTAAATAAATATGACAGATCCCTCTGATAGTTCAATGAAGTTAGTTACATTCTTCCACGCATATTCTCTTATTTTTCGCGCCAAAAAAGTGGCCAGTGAGAACGCTTCACTACTTGTGCTGTCACTATATTTTTAATATTTCCGAAATAAAACAATTGTTATTATTTCGATTATGGCACAAGAGCCCATTAGTTGTAGATTCACTGCAACTTCACAAGTTTTGTGCAAGAGCAAAGAGCCTAGTTTCATGCAACTAGTTCCGAAATATATTTGAAAACTTGAAGAATAAATTGCAGAAATTTCTTATTGAACAATGTACGCTTGCACAATGATGTGCAGTATTAATAATAATCTTCATGGGCGTCCGCAGGGGGGGGCAAGGGGGCGCGCCCCCCCTGAATTTTTACTAGGGTGATGACCACGACTCTCGAACATAGGACTTTAACTATAATTTTGTAATTTCCTGCTTTCCTTAATTTTTTAAACACAAAGCTTGAAATAAAAGTTTAGGGCATAAAATTCTGCATCTGAACACCAATAAACAAATTTTATTTTGCATAACTTTGTAACGACACAAATTAGATTTGAAAATGAGGAAAATTGCCTCAAAACTATCGATAGGCATGAGATTGAAACAAAATTAAACAAATGTTTGACGTTTTATTTGTCTAATGACCGATTTCACTAACAAAAATTAAATTTTAAACATGGTTTAAATAAATAAAAGCAAATCAAAATTACATGTCAAATGAAATAATTAACATTGTTGTCATACCGATTTGCTTTTATTTCTTTAAACCATGTTTAAAATTTAATTTTTGTTGATGAAACCGGGCATAAATACATGAAATAATAAATGAAGAATTTATTCTGACAGTTTTGACAGATTGAACGTCAAACATTTGTTTAATTTTGTTTCAATTTCATAGCTATCGATAGTTTTGAGACAATTTTAGTCATTTTTAGATCTAATTTGTGCCGGTACAAAGCAAGCAAAATTAATTTGATATTTGGTGCCCTTAAACTTTTATTTGAAGCTTTTTCTTTTAAATAATTGGAAAGCAGGTAATTTAAAACAATATGATTTTACATGTTAAAGTCCTATGTTCGAGAGTCGTGGCCACCACACTGTGTATGTATATATGAATAAAATAAAAATTAAATTATAAGTTTGAAGATAATAAATTCAAGCTGAAACTGAATTTCCACGATTGAGTAATCTAAGTTTAAGTATACACAGACACAAAATATTAACTGCTAAATCGGAATTTATTGAAGAAATGGTGTCAATTTAAGGTAGAGTTATTCGAAAATTGTCTTTCCTCTTCAATTCAAACCCAGACGATAAAGACTAGTAATTTATTTCACAAATTTAAATATTAACTAATCCATTTGTTATGTGCATTTGTATTTGTTATGTAAAAAAAATATTTTAGAAATTTATGTATATCTAAGCCCGGAAAAATGTCTGTGGACGCCCATGATAATCTCCATCAATTTACACGGATATTTCAATTATATTGATTGAAAGCGAAGTTGCATTAAAAAATAGAAAAGAAAGATGCAACAGCAGAAGAGAATGCTTTTTTTTTATTAATAGACAAGGAACACTATTGACAGCAGTCAGCATACCTACATAAAGTTTAGTAATTTCCTAAAATCATTTAATAAATACTAAAAATCATGGTAACAATCTCTAATAATATTTATTCATGTATGATACAAATGGTTTCTCAACCAAATACGTCACATATCTCTGTAAATTTACATATGAATTTCCATTTTCTGCAACCCCTAAAAATCCATAACCGGCGTCAAATTTTTCACTGAAACACTAAACAAGTCTGAGCGTGAAAGTGTATTGAAACGTCAATCACTGCTGTGATTTTTCGAGGGTGGGATCCAGGCGGGGTTACGAAGTCGCGTCATCGTGTCCTGTTAACAATTCCCGTCGGTTAATTTAACGGATGGACATCGAACGTCCATCAATTAAGATCATAATTCACATGTCAAGCATGTCTACACGTTGATCAAACATGCTGCTTCATACGTGTATCTCTGGCTATTAATAATGCGCGATGTGTGTTTGTTTGTGTTGCGTTGCTTAGCTGTGCGTACACTTTGTATAACGATGCAGGTATCAGCTTCGAATTGCTAATGTGGTAGTTACCTTTGTATACTCCGATAAATCTCTGCATTATTAATAAATCAATTTGGTTTACTCATTACTGAATACAAAAAAATGTATCGTCAGATGAAAGTGTTACAGGCAGAGTTTAACTAACAAATTATTATTATTATTAGTAAATAATAATTATTTATTTATTTAGCAAAGATGATAAATACCCATAGTGTACAATAATGGTAATAAATTATAGAGATTATTTTTCACGTTTCTCAAAACCAATGAAATGCTTCATTGTATGTCACGTGTCTGCGTTTTAACCAATCCTGTCATTATTATACTGAGAATAAAGCTCTTGTAATTATTCCCGGGAATAATCTCTGTAGGTGCTTTTTTGTTTATGGCAAATGCTAGGTAATTGTCAATATTTATTTAAAACTGTCAACGCGTGAAGTAAAATGTGTGAAAAAATCGATGTAGTTGTATTTCAGATCAAGACAGGCGTTAGTTGTCGACGCCAAGATCAAGCAGCCTACGGCGACACACTGACTGTCTATATTACAGTAACGAAGACTTTGAGCCAATATTCGAAAATTGCAATTCCATTTATCTTTTTATTAACCAATAAATTAGTCATGTTAAACATATGATAATTTACTACATAACACCCTTGTTTGTATTAGATACAATTTTTGCAGTAATTATTACTTTACAAGCTATATTTCAATATATAAGATTTTTTTCAATCAATTTTTCGTTCCTCCAGACTTTGGTTTTTCGCGACTTGTCCGACTGGCGGCAGCACCTTACGCTCAGTTCGACAACTTCGGCTCCCGAGCTCGCTTCGTTGGCGATCGGAAACTGATGCAAAACCAGAAGTACAAAACTAAAATTGATTGACTTTTGACATTGAGAGTTATCAAATTTGTGTAAAATATATGTTTAAAGTTCATATGCAAAATTGTAATTTTTTCGATCGGCAATTGTTTTAGCGAAAGTGTTCCAAAACCGATCGTGTTTGGTATCAAATGAAAGGTCTTTTTAAGGACTTACATGCAGAATTGAAATTTTATCGACTGGCAATTGTTTTAATGAAAGTGTTCCAAAACCTATCGTGTTTGGTATCAATTGAAAGGTCTTTTGAAGGGCTTACATACAAAATTGGAATATTATCGATTGGCAATTGTTTTAATGAAAGTGCTTCAAAACCTATCGTGTTTGATATCAAATGAAAGGTCTTTTTAAGGGCTTGCATGCAAAAATGGATTTTGATCGATCGGCAATTGTTTCAGCGAAAGTGTTCCAAAACCTATCGTGTTTGGTATCAATTGAAAGGTCTTTTGAAGGGCTTACATACAAAATTGGAATATTATCGATTGGCAATTGTTTTAATGAAAGTGCTTCAAAACCTATCGTGTTTGATATCAAATGAAAGGTCTTTTTAAGGGCTTGCATGCAAAAATGGATTTTGATCGATCGGCAATTGTTTCAGCGAAAGTGTTCCAAAACCTATCGTGTTTGGTATCAAAGGGCTCGCGTGCAAAATTTAATACTTTTCGATCGTCAATTGTTTTAGTGAAAGTGCTTTAAAACCTTTCGTGTTTGGCATCAAATGAAAGGTCTTTTTAAGGGCTTGCATGCAGAATTGGAATTTTTTCGATCGGCTATTGTTTTAGCGAAAGTGTTCCAAAACCTATCGTGTTTGGTATCAAACAAAAGATCTTTGGAAGGGCTCGCGTAAGAAAATTAATACCTTTCGATCGTCAATTGTTTTAATGAATGTGCATTAAAACCTATCGTGTTTGGTATCAATTGAAAGGTCTTTTGAAGGACTTGCGTGCAAAATTAGAATTTTTCGATCGGCAATTGTTTAAGCGAAAGTGTTCCGAAACCTATCGTGTTTGATATCAAATGAAAGATCTTTTGAAGGGCTGGCGTACAAAATTAAATTTTTTTCGATTATCAATTGTTTTAGTGAAAGTACTCCAAAACCTATCGTATTTGGGATCAAATAAAAGATCTTTGGAAGGGCTTACATGCAAAATTGGAATTTTATCGATTGGCAATTGTTTTAATGAAAGTGCTTCAAAACCTATCGTGTTTGATATCAAATGAAAGGTCTTTTTAACGGCTTGCATGTGTAAATGGATTTTTTTCGATCGGCAATTGTTTTAGCGAAAGTGTTCCAAAACCTTTCGTGTTTGGTATCAAATGAAAGGTCTTTTGAAGGGCTTGCGTGCAAAATTTAATACTTTTCGATCGTCAATTGTTTTAATGAATGTGCATCAAAATCCATCGTGTTTGGTATCAATTGAAAGATCTTTTGAAGGACTTGCGTGCAAAATTAGAATTTTTCGATCGGCAATTGTTTAAGCGAAAGTCTTCCGAAACCTATCGTGTTTGGTATCAAATGAAAGATCTTTTGAAGGGTTCGCGTACAAAATTTAATACTTTTCGATTATCAATTGTTTTAGTGAAAGTACTCCAAATGCTATCGTATTTGGTATCAAATAAAAGATCTTTGGAAGGGCTCGCGTATAAAATTAATACTTTTCGATCGTCAATTGTTTTAATGAAAGGACTGCAAAACCCATCTTTTTGGTATCAATTGAAAGGTCTTTTGAAGGGCTTTCTTGCAGAATTGGATTTTTATTGATCGGCAATTGTTTTAGTGACAGTGATTCAAAACCTATCATATTTAGTATATATTAAAAGATTTTTAGATGGACAGACGTGTAGAATTTAAAAGTCTTAGATTCGTAATAATTCAATTTATATTGTGTCTATTGTCTTACTGAAGTTAATTCTATTTCAGTGTCCGCGGAAATTAGCGTGAGGCTTGGCAAAGCCAGGCCGACCGATAGTATTTATTATTATTCCAATACGTGATTGTAGTAAAAAGAGCATTACTATGCAAGAGCTTATTAATAAACAATTGGTTGTGAAAGAAAATGTAGAAGCTCAATGTTCAGAATGCTTACACTCACATAAATTACATAAAACCGAATTAGTTTCTGTTGGCACAGTATTAGTTTGCCAAATTCTGTTATTTGAAAATGAAAATGGATATATTCGCAAACTAACTGATACACGTAATATTTAAAACGTTTCAATGGAAACTTATTTGATTCAAGGATATAAATACAAAGTGATCAGTGCTATATTTCACCATGGTACTTCAATGGCTGAGGGACACTAGACAATATGATTAAAAAAGGAAAATTATGGATGCTTGCAAATGATTCTCACGTTGAAAAACAAACTTGGCCAAGAAACTCTAAACATGCTTATATATTTATTTTAGAACGAATTTAGATTTTTATAGAAAGATGTAATAATACCAATACCAAATATTATTTATAATATAGGGTCAAACTATTGAATAAAAAAAAAGTGATATCTCCCAAAAAAACAATTCAATTGTTAAAGGTACGCCAAGATTGCGCAGATTCCTTCCCCAAAAATTGTAATATCTATATGTTACAGATTTAAAAAAAAGTGATATCTAATTAAGCCAAGAAAAATATTCGAATTTAAAAAACCTTATCGACCAGTTTTAAAAATATCGGGTCAAATAAAAAAAAAATAATTAAAAAAATCCTTGGCGACCCCAGTGTTTAACATGTTACCAGTTCAAGTAACATTTTAAACACTCGGGTCGCCAAGGTTTTTTTTAATTAATTTTTTTTTATTTGACCCGATATTTTTAAAATTGGTCGATAAGGTCTTTCAAATTCGAATATTTTTCTTGGCTTAATTAGATATCACGTTTTTAAAAATCTGTAACATATAGATATTACAATTTTTGGGGAAGGAATCTGCGCAATCTTGGCGTACCTTTAACAATGTAATTGTTTTTTTGGGAGATACAAAAATACACCAACAAATTTTGGAAACAACTTCCAAGAATACATTAATAAATAATCAATCTATATGAACTCAGTTCAAAATCTTTAAGTTGGATAAATCGACCTCAACAGCTAAGTCAAAAAATTATCTAATTAAATATAACTCGAGAGTTCGATAAATGAGAAAATAATAATCCAGTATCTTTCTCAAACTTGTTGACATTTGGCAATAACCACTCAAGCCCTACGGGCTTTCATGACTGTTGCCTGGCAACAAGTTTTCGAAAGCTCTGTCAAATTATTTTCAATTTATTCTCACTCTCTTTTTATATTATTACTGATAACAAAATATAATAACAACAAAAATTGTTATTAACTTCACTTTAAAAATAAGTAAATAAATATACCATTACGCCTTTTACTCATTACTAGGTGTGGCATTCTGCCCAGCAGAGCTCGGTAAGTGATATATTTATGCTTGTGAAGTGCAGTTACCACCCGACAAATTACGGCCCCTAAAATTGTTAGTGGTGGGGGAGCCACAGGGATAATTTTAATGTGGTGAAAATTGTTTGGTAGCTATGGGAATCGAACCAGGGTTCTCAGGATCCACAGGCCGATTCGATACCCCTGAGCTACCTACTCCAATACTTCAATATGCAATATTTTGTAAATGAACACCAGTACATAATACTCAATTATTTTTCATCCAATATAAAAATATAAAAAGTATAGTATACTGCTAACGCTAGTTTGCCAGAAAGTTTATATTTACTTTAACTCGCATATCTCAATGTTGTCATTTTTGCATATCTATATCGAAATTTTTATACAAATATCGTAGAGCAAAGACTAAAATTTTGCAAAATTATTGTACTAAATACGACGAAACTACTCCAAGAAAAAAGGTTGAGAAATGTACAATTGATAATTACTTTTTTAACAAATTTTTAGTAATATATTTGTAAAATTTTTATTCTTTCTCAATAATAGTATTAACAGTTAGCAAGGGATGGTAAAATAGATATTTGTTTAACTAGAAAAATATCAGCAGATTTACTGCCGTAATATTTCATAGACGAGATGCACGTCAAAGTAATGAGTAGTTACATTGTTGTTTTATTTTTACCGTTTACTGTATGGAGTGACTACTTGAAACATAGTAATTTATTGTACTAGTGTGGAATGTAACATATTAGCACAAATGAAAAACTTTAGTCACGATGCCCGAAGGGTGAGTGGCTATTCTTCTTGAGTGACTAGTATGCATTCCATATAAGTCCAATTCAACGTTACATACCAGTATCTGTGTCCACGTCGTTTTTATATGTTCGTTTATTGTTCGACAGTGACAAGACATTTGATATGATATTAATAAAACATAGAAATTATAAAGTTGCTATGGAATAGTTGTTATGATACCGTTATTTCTCTATTATTCAGGCGTATTCCATTTTCCATTTGGATCAGATCTAACTTATATTTACTGAACAAGATCACTTATTTATTTCGCTAGATTACTTCACTGACTTTATTTCTAGTACAAGAATTACAGATTCTAATTTAGTTTGAAGTAATTCACCCCAATAAGTGCATCTATTTGCTTAATTCTGTTCATTTAGTCATGTGTCGAATTTATCTGAACTGATTTCAGTGAACCAAGTGGTAAATGGAATACAGCTGATGTACATTATTTATTTCAAATAACTATATTAACAGGTTTACTTTAGACGCATACCATTTGCCATTTGAATCAGATCTAACTTACATTTACTAATCCAGATCACCTATTTATTTCGCTGGATTGCATCGCTGACTTCATTTTCTGTACTAGAATTAATTATTCTAATTTACTTTGAAGTAATTCACCGCAATAACGGCGTCAATTTGCTTAATTCAGTTTATTTAGTCATGTTGTCTAATTTACCTGAACTGATTTAAGTGAACCAAGTGGCATATGGAATACAGATTATGAGTCAGTGTTGTATAATTAAATATCTTAAATTTACAGGATGTTCAGTTTATGTAGTTCCGCCACCGTTGCTATCTCGAGAACAATAATAGCTACAAGGTTCTAAGTGTATTACAAAATTATTAACAAAATTTTTTTCGACAAGTGGTTCTCAAAATACGGTGTGCAACTTTCTTATTTTAAATGGAACCTATTTTTTTTTATTTGGTTTATTCGATTCCGTATTTTTTTCTAAATTCAACGACTACAAAGTTCAGTATCCTCACATCACAAAAATTTTACAAAAATGAATATTAAATAGACATTAATTTAATTAAAATCGTATAGAATCAGCGTACTATGATAGAAACAAATGAACAAATCATAAAAATAAATAAATTAATTAATTTATTTAGTCATTTGTTTCTGTCATAGCACGCTGATCCCTATACGATTTTAATTAAATTAATGTCAATTTTTAGCAAAAATTTTGTAATGTAAGTCCTAAACTTCATAATCGTTGAATTCAGAAAAAAATACTGAATCGAACAAGCAAATAAAAAAATAGATTCCCATTTAAAATAAGAAAGTTGAACGCCATATTTTGAGAACCACTGATCGAAAATAATTTTTGTTAATAGTTTTGTAATAGACTTATAAAATGGTGATTCTTTGCTAATTTAACCAACCTTGTAGCTCTTATAGTTCTCGAGATAGCAATGGTGGCACCACTAAATTGAACAGCCTGTCTACTGAAAACGTTATAAACATTGAATGACGTCATCTATCCTGATAAAATTTAATAAAATCATAAAACACTGATGCAATATTAAAATGATAATTTTTTTTTAAATGGCATTGAAACACAAAATTTGTATAAGAATATGAAACAATAGTTACATTTCCTATCGATTCATGTATTAAAAATAATAGATTTTTCGTTTCTAATAATTATTTTATATTTTATATCTCCACATGACACATAATTTCTGTCGAGTCATTGATCTGTCAGATTTATGATCAATTGTTTCAAACATAAGAAAATATGTTTAAGAACTTCAACTTTGACCTATAGTAGTTTTTAAAAGCTATATTATAACAATACCCAAGGAAAGTTGAATTTGAAAGTAATTTGTCAAAGGAATGTCAATTACTGATTCTTCATTTAATAATTTATTTTGAACAAGAATACGCAAATAATGGATTGCTTGTACCCCTAAGTGCTGTACGAAATGTTAATTTAGTAAATATGTTATTCATTTTCATTATTAATTTAAAATTTATTAGAGAGTAACGAACGCGCTAAAAGTTAGTAGATCCACGGTCTCTAGCATATCTGCGAAGTCAAAGAAGTATGAAATCTTCTAATCTCTAAAAAAAGCAAGTCCAATACAATTTAAAACCAGTTACATAGCAGCATTATTCATCTAGTTATATTTTTTTATTACGTCAGTTCATCCTTATAACGTTTTCAGTAAAGCCCTTAATTTTACCTTTACAACAAAGAAAGTTTTATACGTTATATTATCTTAAAAATCAAAATAGTGTGCGATTACAGTTAATAATAATTGATATACCAGTAAACCTTTTTAAGATTTCTAGTTCACTTGTTATATTTCAATTATTTTACTAATTTTATTTTGCATAATTAATTTTTGTCGATATAGTTGATCAGATTACACTATCAAATAAAGTACATGTGATTATAATTATTTAATATTTTCTGAAAGAATGAAATAGTTATACTAATTTTTTAATAGTAAAAAAATAACAATAAACTAGTACAACAAAATATTGTACAAGTAATGGTAGTTCAAAATTCAACTAAAAATAATTATGGCCCCATCGATTTTTCTACTGTAGAGGCAAGTCTAAAAACATAATTTTCTTTGAGAGCCATCCCGTGTAGTGCAGAATAATATTTGTCAATTTTTTCAACAAAAAGTCCATTTCACGGTCAGATCAGAGGGGTAAAAAGGTTAAAAAGCTTCTCTCTGCGTGGGAGGCGAATTACAGCGGGTTTGAGGTTGTGTGCAGGCAACCTTGTCAGCTTTGAAGTGGGTTTGGCTGCAGTATTGGTTTGCCAAAGAATGCTTATATGCTCGGCTTGGCTGCGTTGCTTACGTGTTCGACACAGCACTGCGAATTGCAAGCCGTTCTCAAAGAAACTATAACCATAGAATGAATCGACTTTAAAGCGAATTGACGAGACATACAGAATGCGGTTTCTTTATTTCATTGAAAATAAAATTACCAACATGAAATGAGACATCTGCGACACAAGAGCACACATTTTTTTAGCAGTATTGTCTCATTTACATATACACGAATATAACATAAATACATTTTAAATAACCGAATAATATACAAAGTGTTAACATTACCTCCCAATATATTTTAGTGAAAAATGTTTTAAATAAGAATTGTTTAGATATAAATTATTTATAAATTTTAGTAAACATTGTCATTTTTCTTATTTAATAACTGCTAAAAGTTTTATAACGGAAATGAAATGAAATTTTTATATATATTTAAATTATATTTTATAATAACAAAATTCGAAAACAATGAAATTTTAAATGAAATTTCAATTATGAATAGTGTTTTTGAACTACATAATATTTATTTGACAGTTAGATAATGAAAATTTATTCGTCTATCCGGGCTATAATTATTGAAAAAATAGGGCTATTTGGAACAATTTTAAATCCAATTTTCACAGTAACTAACCAAGTAAAACAAAAAACGTTAACTGTTGCAGGTGCAGAATTTATATCTGCACAACCTTTGTTTAGAGCTTTTTTCTCTTAAATAATTTGGAAGACAACGGTTGCATAAAAACTGATTTCCCATGTTAAAGTCTATAACATCTACCGGAATAAAAGTAAAACATTTGCCTCGTACATCAAGTTATATAAACTGTGTCACATTTATAACGTTTGAAGAACAAAATAGATATTTTTATAACAACATTATTCTAAAAAAAGGAATCAAAAGATTCAGGGTTCTTGGATAAAGGGCTTTATGAATTTAGTACAATAAAATAATTATTTATTTCAATTATAAACGACGACGTTTCGAACACTTGTTCGTGTTCATCTTCAAGTCTACAAGGGAAACCATTACATTAGATATATAATAAGTTACAATAATATAAAATTCCTTACCAAAAACTTAACCACGACGTGGTTATTAACAATTTAAAATGACAAATTTATATATATTTTTAGGAGTATGCAAGTTTGCACACCTCCGAGTCAAAACGGCGACTGACCAGCAAACATCATAATTAAATTATTACAAAACCTGGTGGTTTAAAAACCAAATAAATCACACGATGAAGAAGAAATCTGAACAGAAACAAAATGTCACATCGATCAACTAAAATGACCAAATATGTTGTTGTAATGTGAACTCGAAGAATGATTATCAGTTTTGATATTGACATTTAGAAAATCGCTAAAATATCAAAATTTATAAAATTTTAATGATATTACACGAGAACGATGTTTTACGGCGTTGCTATGGTTTGTTTGTTGATTGCTTGCACATTGTTCTACGTTATTTCAAAATATTTCACTAATTTCAAGATAATTTCTTCAAAATCGTCTAGATTATAATACTACACTGAATGATTCTTCTTTATCATACTATACACCTCCAAAGATAATTGAAGCCCCAGATGAAGCTATGTTGGATCTATTCTTGACAATGACAATAAACCAGCTGCTGGTTGTTCCTAAACCTCCGAAATTGTTGTCAATAATATTACTGTTAATAATATGAACAGGTACGGAAGAAATCTATGTTTCTTTAGACAGTACAAAAGTTTCCACTTCACATTATGTCATTATAAGTAACTCTAACAACTGTGTTAATAATATACACAAACAATAAATATTATGTACTTCACTTATTCTTTAAATAAAACCATCTATCGATATATTTTACTTTGTTCGGTTCTTTTTAATAATTATCATATTTAATAATGATATACTTGAATTTTTGTCTGCTCAATGTGATGTGTACAGATTAGATATACTGGAATTTAAGGTTATGTTTATAAACATCAAAATATACTACTGCATATTTACTACCGCTGGCTCACCGCATCTTCATCTTCCATAAATGTCTGTGGCTAAAATAAGAAATTCCGCACCCGGTGCGATATTTAAATCGCTCACAATTAAACTTTCTTTTGACAGTTGCGTAAAACACAAATTACTTTCGGCACTAGTGTTTCTTCGCTTACAGAAACGCTCTTGGTCTGCATTTGTCTCCTTTCCACCCGTAATCAAGGCAATACTAGTTACGTAATAACAAGAGCTCGTATTCTTGAACTCATACGAATAAATTCGAATTATGATTGAAACCATAGCAATTATGTTAAATTTTGACATTCAAATAAAAGATTTTAACATTGTTACTATAGTTTCAATTAAAATTCGTGTACGAATTTGTTCGCATGAGTTCAAGAATAGGGCCCCAGATCTGAGAAACTGTTAACCAGTTGCACTAATGTTAAAATGACCAATAAAATATCGAAATGAATTAACAAGTAAGCATTGCTATAAAACTGTTGATTTCATATTTTTTAGTTAAGTGATCCGTAAAATTGAAATGATGGTGGCCAAAAGTTATCATATTTCTCTGTACAAATTAGTAAAAATTTAAATAAATTTGTTATATTTTTACTTAAATATGAGCAACGTTCCAACAAAGTTTCGCTGTAATTTTCACATCGTTTTGCAGTACTTATATATATTTTTTTAATTATAAGAATTTTTTAAAACTCTTTATTCAACAAATGTGTTATGATAGCAATTATTAATGAGGATGCAGTTTGCAGTACGAGCAATTTTCAAAACACGCGAGTTGAATACTATACTTTTTCCATATCATTTAACAGGAATTTTGCACTTTTAGATTGTAGTTAGGGAAAAATAATAAATTTTAGAGGTTACATGATAAACGTTAAATATTAATATTTTCTAAGCAAAAATGTTGTATAATGGCATGAATGTAGTAGCTGAAATCTGATTGGCTTAAAAACGTTGAATAATGGCTGATTAATTAACACTTTAAAAATATATTTTGTATTTTTGTATAATGAATCATCTTATTTATCTAGAAACATACAGATAAATGAATGTATTATTTAATATTAATGGAAAAACATATTTAAATTTTACAATATATTCCAAAAGGCTTGTGATAATAAATACTATTTTACAAATATGCTGTTCATTTTTGTTATACATTGTTTTAATTCTTCCATTATTTGAATAATTTTTTTACATACATACATATACATAACATCACGCTATAGCCTATCAAATGGAGTAGCATGAACCCTAGAATCATACATAAAATATTCACTCATCAAATTCATCAAATAATCAGTCCTTGTCAAACATTCTCATCCTAACACACAAGCTCATTTATTCATCAAACTCGGAATCATTTATTACGAAACAAACCTTCAATTACATCCATCTATTCACTTCTATACACCTTTCATTAATCATTCATTAGACGTATATTTATCATGCTCAAAACATCTGAAATTACTTACGTTCACTCATCTACCAACGAATCTATAAAGATTGGACAGGAAGAGAGCGACAGCATGTGCTTGTATTTGAAATAAAATTCCACACAACTGCAGTTAGACACTCCATTGTAAGAATTGAAAACAAAACAAAAAGATAAGAAAGAAAGAGAGTGCACCCTACATTTGTTTTTGAAAGTGAATTCCACACAATTGCAGTTAAACACTCTATTTAAAAAGTGAAAATGAATCAAAAAGTTAAGACAGGAAGGGATTGTCGCCCTGCACTTATTATTGAAAGTGAATGCCACACAATTGCACACTATATCCAATATCTGAAAACAAATCAAACAGATAAAAAAGGAAGAGACTATTGACCTGCTCTTGTTTTTGAAAGTAAATTTCACACAATTGTAGTTGAACACTCTACCTGTATTTAACATCAGAGAACGAATCAAAAAGATAAAAAAAGGAAGGCAGTGTCTGCTAGCGTTCGTTTTTGAAAGTAAATGTCTCACAATTACAAGTAAACAAACTAACGAAATAACTAAACAGCAAAACTAAAACCAAGCTTACAGTTGTCTTAAATCATAAGATTCATCCTGTAATTAATCTTTGCCTAATGTTCCTATCCTGACACACCACTTTTGATTAAACAACATTCATAATTCCTTTCATACAAGCTCGTTTGTTCCTCACACTCGGAAACTTTCGTTTACGCAACAATCCTTCTATCTTATTTATTCATTTATACACGCAATCTTTCACCCTCAATTTCACTGACATATACCTGTTTCACCAAACTTTCATTCGACGTACATTCCATATACTCAAATCTTCTCAACTAATTTGTTCTCAGAAGTATAAGTTGTAGTCGTCTATTGAAGATAATTTAATAACGTTTCGGCTACGGGTATAGCCATCTTCAGGTCTAAATATAATAAAACAATTTCAACAATTAGGGAATTGTTGGTCAATATATACTAGAACAATAAACTCACCAGAAGTAAAGATGTTAATAACAATGAACAATAAAAAAATAATTTTCTTAAAATAGCAAATAAAAAGACTCTAAATTGCAATGTTGACCCTGAAGAGTCGTGGAAGCGACTGACAAGAATTAAATAAAGTGTCGCTGATTGATACTGTACATGATATCTAGTGGTTAATATTGGAACAACAACAACAACAAAAATATAAATAATGAGGAAAAGAAGAAAACCAACTCAAATTTGCAATAAAATGACAGTAAAAAACTAACGTAAAATTTCGTGAAGGTTAGAGTAAACATTTTTACTTTCATTGAAATCCGTTTGAATATTAATTGATTTGTCATCGTTGATGATGTAACAACTCTCGATGAACAAACGTTTTCGAAGGTTAGATTCGTTATGGAGAACTGTGACATTGTCAAATTCAAAGGAATGGTTAAAAGTATTACTATGTTCTACTAAGGCACTGTGATTCAAATTACCTTTTGTTAGGTGATACTGATGTTGTCTTAATCTAGTATGTGAATATTGTTTAGTTTCATCTATGTAAGTTGAATCACAGTCGTTGCATTTAAGTTTGTAAACGACATTACTAGAAGATTTAAGTTCCACTTTATCTTTCAAGCGAGAAAACAAGAAGCTGGTGTTGGAGGATGTTTTGTAAGCCGATTTGAAATCCACGGTGGAGGTTATCTATTCCAAGTGGTGCCTCTAATATTTGCAGTAGGGTAAAACACACTACTAATTTATTCCCACTCTTCTAACAACATTCTTCTCAATCTCACACTCATCATATAACACTATATTCCTAACATGATCTCTTCTAATATAACCACACACACTCCGTAAATATCAATTAAGTATTCAAACGCATTCCCTTGATCCAATTTCACACAGTCGCCAAATCACACTTCTCAAACACAAACACTTTACATTTATCAACAGTCAATAACAGATTTATACCCTTTCCTACTTCATTTATATTTAGAATCATTCTTCTCAATTGTTTTTCAAATTCACCCATAACAACAACATCATCTGCATACGCTAACGCAGGCACTACACTACCACCAATATGTACACCATCCACTCCATCCTGCGCCTTTCGTAACAACACATCCATATACAAATTAAACGGTCACGCAGACATTTCACAACCTTGTTTTTAACTCTGGTATATTAAATTAAAATATTAAATTTATTGACACCTTTTATATCAATTTTTTTGAAGGTGTGGTAATTTTTTAACTTAACTGATTATTCTTTTGAATCCGATAACAAACGTTAATATTTTCTTTATATTGCGCAACTTTTTTTATTTTAAGGTGAAAGACATCAAAACACATAATTACTTTTCTTTAATTAATATTATATTGTATCATTTTTTAAAAATATTCGCGAGAAACAATACAATAAAATGTTGATGCTGCAAATTATTTCTTGTTTTTGTTCCGAAATTATTTAATCAATATTCCGTTCATCTTATTTTATACTTTGACTTTTATTAAATAAAGGTATAATCTTTTTAGTATTACTACAATTTATTTTTTTTAATAGACTTGATAAATTATTCTAACTACTTCCCTGTGTTAGCAAACACATGCGCACGGTTGTCGCGTAGTTATTACCTTATTACCCTTTACAATGGGGTGGAGGTTCTGGTTAGTGTTCTCGATTTCGTATTTTCTATGTCTGTTCATTTGTCACTCGATTTAATCGCAATCTATGGAGGATTTCGGTGCGACAGTGACATGACCTGCCGACCCAAAAGTACTTTGTCACTTTGTACTTGGTATGAGATTGAGAAGAGGGTGTAATGAAAAGGGATGATGTTTTCTGAACCTGGTTTATTAAATTTTCGAAAGAATATGGTCCGTGAACACTACTACGCAATTTTACCTAGGGGGAAAACAATATAAACAACACAAAATTTTAATATAAAACATTAGTGACTGCTACTATTTTCGGAGTGAAATGATTTTATATAATGTATTTAAGAAATAAAAAAGATGTGCTTAAAGAATAAAATCATTATGTTTTTTAACCTTCAGAATACTGTTCTGAATATTGGATTGGGTTTGCCGAAATATGCAATGTAGTCGCACTCAAATTTAAAGAAAGGATGTGATAATATATGTATGCTTAATATTTGGTTATAATAATAATTATTATATATGACAGTGGCTTAGCGTAACTTTTTTGGTAAAGTATGCAGATACCAAATATTCTAAAGACATTGTTAATATAGATTAGAGAAACAATATGGTCCAAAATAATATAATGAAGTCAAGTCATTAAGTTTTAATTTTAATTTGAAAAATATAAGGCGAAAAATAATACACGCATTTTGCAAGAATCGTGTTCGTATTTACTCGTTCACACAAAATGCTCACTTTTTAGTATTTTAATTTTAAAACAAAGCAAACTTTCTACTTCGCTAAATAACACAAAATATTAAACTGTAATGTTTTATATGAGATCAGAATTGCACTGTAAGTACAAATAATATGGCTAACCTAAAGAAAATATCTAAGCATGAATTTAGTGCGACACGTACTGTTGTATTTTTTGTTCAAATTTTTAATACAATATCATAATTAAAGACATTTTAAAAACCATTTGCTGATATATATAAATATAAATATAAATATATCATCACGCCTTCTACCCATTACTGGGTGTGGCACTCTGCTAAAGCAGATCTCGGTAAGTGATATATTTTGCGCGTGAAGTGCGGTTACCAGTCGTCAAATCACGGCCCCCAAAACTTTACCGTCAAACTGCAGATTAAAAACTTTCCCTTGATTTTAAATTTACATTCCTTTGATAACTTTACATAAATAATGATATTTTTCGCGTCTGCTTTTGATTTTAAATTTAATTTAGAAAATAAACAAGAGATGATTTTGTTTGGTGACAAGATTTCATATTAAAAAAATTATATTTTCTTTATTCTGTGTTACCGAATGAAACTTATATCGGCTTGAATCTTCAGTTAACATATTTATATTTAGGTACTATACCGTTGCATGAAGTGTTATTGCGACTTATGCGGTAATATATGCGTTGATATTTTGCGATACTATCGATATCAATACAGTATCAATACCTTCTTTTTGATACCAACTACTTTATTACTTCATACCTTTTGTTCGATATTCAATACTCGTTTCAAGGTGTCAGTATCAATAGAATTCCATACCTTTCTCCAGTACGAAAAGTGATAAATCTAGTCTTAAATCCTAGACGCAATTTATACGTCAAGGATTTGTTAATACATTTATTTTACATTTAAACATTATTTCTTCATTATTGCTAAGATACGAAATATATATCCAACTTCATAATGGCCGGGCAATTATACGCGTGCATTATTATTAATTAATTAATGAATAATACTACTAATATGCATTATTATAATTAATTATTTGCTGATATAGACCGATATAAAATAATAATAAGCTGTATAATAATAATAATAGTAGAATTGCAACTGTAAATACTTTTATGCACAACCGGGCATGTATTTTAGCCCTAAAAAGCAGGCTTAAACGCTTCTTTCTGGCCCTAGGGCCATAAAATACTTTTTTTGGCCCTAGGACCATACATTCTTTTTCAAAATGTCTCTTTAACATAAATGTACCTATATGAATCTTTTGAACACAAAATGAGATGTTATTTTGTTGTGTTTAAAATATATACCTACAAAAAGTACTATTATTATTAGTATTTTATTTATTCTTTTAATTTTGGAAATTTACTGATATCTCATTGTTAGTTGACATTATGAATTTTAACATTGAATAAAAGGACCATAAGGTAGATGGGTTTTTTCTACATGATATGATAGAGAAATACGCCAAAAGTATGTTTTCGGTGTAACTACTTATCTTCTTTGCTTTGCACCTTTCACAAAATTCGAAGTAGATTTTTTTTCATATAGTTGTTTTCAAATTAACGGCAATAATTTCATAATCGCTTTATTCGCAGCTTCTTTTACATCAGGCGGAGTACAAGCCAATTCATTATCGCTGCTGTTACTCATTTTCACACAATACAAAAGTAAACAAACTGATTCTGAAAAATGTCATTTTGACATATAAATATACCTATTTTAATATCTAAAATTAAATGTTAAGAGGTGGGAACAAGGCTTTAGTGTTATACGTAATACATGAACTGCTCTGCCAACCAATATTAACTGAAATAGACCAGTGGAATAAATACAATTTCACAGTGACGTTCTGTCAGTTGTACCACTGTATCCCCACTTATTTTACAAACGACGGAAAAGCCGCTACTTAATACTACCAAAATGACATCTTCACAGAGAAACATTTGTCGTAATGGAGCGCGGGGATATTTTTGCAAATGTTACATAGATGTGCGATAATGAAGCACAATATAAAGCACTAAGGTTAAATTTATCAGCGAAAAATTAAAAAAAGAATTAAAATACTTCAACCGAGAGTAGTAAACTGCACAGATGCGACGCCTATGGTTTATTGTGTAACAACACTATTGAGTAGATTACACTCTCTTACCCCTTTGGCATTCTTTCTTGGCAATGACTGTACATATTTTATTACAGATTATAAAGTCGCATGCTCCTAAACCGATGAATTCAGTTGTATCGCAGTTCAATGTGACAACATGTTTCTGTTTTTTTTTTATATCATTGTGCCTACTCACCGCATAGAACAATATTAAATTGAAACTCATATTCCCATACAAATTCAAAATATGAAGTGTAATAAAAATTTAAAATTAGAAACTCGAGTTTCAATAATAATTTGTAATTAGATTTTAATATAGAATAAAATTTCGAATTCTATATTTTCGAAATTCAACAGCACTATAAATTATTGAGATCTACCCCGGCAAAGTAACTTGAAACTTTTGATTCAATCACAAAATATTTTTTGTGTATGTTACATAAAATAAGATTTATTGTTATGAATTTATATGTCGTGTCAGATAATTGTATGTTCTGTTGGGCAGCACTGGTTGAAATTAAACTAGGTAAAGTTTCAGAGGGAATGGAAACTAGGTAGGAGTAGAAATTACAGAGTTCAAGGGTGTGAAGAAAATTATATCTGCATTTCCCATCATGAATTATTTTACACAACTTCAGATAGATACAGATGCCGGCATTGCTTAGCAGAACTTCAAACGTACGTACTAAAGTTACTGTATTAAATTATATAATTTTCATGAAACTTTACCGTCAAACTGCAGATTAAAAACTTTCCCTTGATTTTAAATTTACATTCCTTTGATAACTTTACATAAATAATGATATTTTTCGCGTCTGCTTTTGATTTTAAATTTAATTTAGAAAATAAACAAGAGATGATTTTGTTTGGTGACAAGATTTCATATTAAAAAAATTATATTTTCTTTATTCTGTGTTACCGAATGAAACTTATATCGGCTTGAATCTTCAGTTAACATATTTATATTTAGGTACTATACCGTTGCATGAAGTGTTATTGCGACTTATGCGGTAATATATGCGTTGATATTTTGCGATACTATCGATATCAATACAGTATCAATACCTTCTTTTTGATACCAACTACTTTATTACTTCATACCTTTTGTTCGATATTCAATACTCGTTTCAAGGTGTCAGTATCAATAGAATTCCATACCTTTCTCCAGTACGAAAAGTGATAAATCTAGTCTTAAATCCTAGACGCAATTTATACGTCAAGGATTTGTTAATACATTTATTTTACATTTAAACATTATTTCTTCATTATTGCTAAGATACGAAATATATATCCAACTTCATAATGGCCGGGCAATTATACGCGTGCATTATTATTAATTAATTAATGAATAATACTACTAATATGCATTATTATAATTAATTATTTGATGCTAAAACGAACTGTTCATATAAAATAAAAATAAATAAATATATCATCACACCTTCTACCCATTACTGGTGTGGCACTCTGCCGAAGCAGATCTCGATAAGTGATATATTTTGTGCGTGAAGTGCGGTTACCAGTCGTCAAATTACGGCCCCCAAAGATGTTAGTGGTGGAGAAGCCACAGGGGTAGTTTTTGAAATTATGAAAATTGTTTGTCGCCTGTGGGAATCGAACAAGGGTTCTCAGGATTCACAGACCGACTTCAATACCACTCAGCTAGCCATCCCATATTCATATTCTAGTGAAAAATAAAATCAGTATGCACCATGAACGTTACTAGATAATAATGATCTCGGGCGACATCCATCTTTCGGGCTGGATACCGTGGTCCTATTTGCATTAGCATCTAACGCCCGTGGCGCATACATTACTATTATTTACGTAACTCCTTTCTTATAAAAATCAAACTATCTTGTTTTTGCTGTAATGACACGATATATTAAAAAAATGCTTTTTATAAATTTCCAATACCGATATTTCGAAGGAATTCCGAGTATGTATATTTAAATGCCGAAGTATGCATACGAGGTTTGTTAAAAAAAAGGTGACTTTTTATTTTTCTCGAAAAATATTTATTTAGTCATCAATATCTATTTTCGGAGAAATCCCCCTCAGATATAATACACTAGTGCCAGCGCTTTTCCAATCGCTTAAATCGTAGCAAAACGCCGTCCTTTCATGGGTCTTTTCACTTTTGGGAACAGGAAAAAGTCACAGGGGGAAAGTCCGGTGAATACGGTGGCTAAGGCGTGATTACGGTGTTGTTTTTGGCCAAAAAATCACGAATAAGCAACGATGTTCATTGGTCAAAATTTAGCATTTTCGGAACAAACTTCGCTGCCACATAATTCATGCCGAAAACATCCGAAAAAATTGCATGGGCACGAGCTAACCGATATGCCGACATTTTCAGCAACTTCTCTAATAGTGATTCGACGATTCTCCATAACAATTTTCTTCACCGCTTCAACATTTTCATCGGTTGTTGACATGCTGGGGCGTCCAGGGCGGGCATCGTCATTAACATCTTCTCGGCCTTCTGTGAAGACTCGTCAAATACCACAGTCAACATTTGAAGTGCGTTCGCGCACTCAATTTTATTTTTGTCAACATATGTTAGGAACATGTGTACCAACGTAACAAAGAAAAAAAATCGAAACTCTAATATACGTAGCCCGCGAAATTTGAAAAGACACCTTTTTTTTAACAAACCTCGTATAGGTTTCGAAATTTAAATCATTTGGTTATGTCCCTAAGGTGACTTATTAGACTATACACTTGCAACAGCTACCCTGCACTAAGTGCCAATGAGTACTAACAAGTGTTTAATTTACTTGACCAAATTATCAAATAATAAATTAAATAGTTAATCAATTATTGACCAAGGGTAGCGTAAATCAGCCGACCACCAAAGAACTTTTATAACTCTGCTTTGAAGAGTTTAATTTGGAAACCGTTACTCAACCAGCTTAGACAACTTTAATGGTAGGATAATTAACGAAATAAAGGATACGCAAGATTCTCAACACATTAACAATTTTAATACAAATAAATAAAATAAATAAATCCCAATTGATAGGTTACAAAATGAATCTAATTAGCTTATTCTCAAGGGCACGATCAACAACAGATTACTCTAATAACTAACTCAATTAGTTAATAATAATAGTGTCGAACTAACTTTTTCGTCTCAATAAAATACTATAAACTATTGTTACTTACTCGTCATTTGCGTAGACACTGCTTTACAACACTGATACTTTAATAATAATTTAAGCAATATAAATTAATCGAACTTAGAATCCGCAACTTAACTTGTATTACTCCACAATTAAAATAAAGATTCAGTGTATACTTCAACTCAAATAAACTCGATACTTCAACTTCTTAACTCAAACGCAACTTACTAATCTCAAATAACTCAACTTAAAATATCTTCTAGATCTGACCAGCAATAAAGACTGTACAAATTTACAACTCACAAGTTTAAAGACTGCTGAAGACGAACTCAAACTAGCAAAACTGTTTTGATCAATGTCTGTAACTAGTCTGTGGAACTGAAATCACATATCAGCCCTCGATGGGTGAATTCATCCTCACTGGGATTACAAAATGTCCAATTATTTCTATAGATTTTGCTGGATACCGCACAGCATGTAATCTAACATTCTTCCGCAAATCTATACTTGGTGTAACACACACCATGTGTGTTACAAACTACTAATTTTTACTTTACACTGGCACACTTTTAATTTACTGTACTGTGTTGCCACCTAACTCGACGCATGCCTTTGTTACATCCCCTAGTTATTAAGCAAAAGTTGAGGGATTCTAAGTCCCAACTTCGAATAGATACGACAGTGGATACCGATCAAATCCAGAGTAGAAAAATCCATACCTGACTGTGATTCGAACCCACGACCTCTGTTTACAGATGCTAGTACTCTAGATACTTCAAAGTATTGATACTTGTTGCTAATACGCGAAGTTTGTGTTTTTCACACGTGAAAAAATTACTATAATATTACCTTGACAACCACCCAAACAATGAAAAAACTTTTTTTTCACTGTTTTAATAAACGTTTTTTACAATTTTGAAAATAGATTTTAATTATACTTTTTTAACAGTTGTGGAAATAATGTTGTTTTTATTTCGTGGGCGAAATTCGTGTTTTTTTGGAGCATTCAAATAACTTTTTTGCCTCGACAAAAAAGTGACATTCTCAGGCGGAACAAAAATTAAAACACTCATTTCACGCACTTAAGGTAGTACTAGTGTGACGGTGGTGCCATCGGTTGTCGAGTGGCGAAACTGACGCTCAAAAAAATATAAAAATTGAATAAAATAAGTGTTTTATACCTATTATGATTTGAATATCATGAATTGTTAATAGGTTGTTGGTCTAGAGAATTTTCAATTACCATATCACCGTGTGGTGTTGCCATTACTAAACGATAAAAAAAACCTTTCTCCTTCTGATACAATATACATGGATAGTTCTAGAACATTATACTAGTTTTTCAAATGAAACTGCAAAATTTTAGAGATACGCAAAACCAAATATGTGCGATTCTGAGTGATGATCGTCATAAGCCCCGTGTATAAGAACTCAACTTTAAAAGCGAATGTATTTGTTCGCAGATGATGAATGTGTTTCATATTTTAACAGGACGCGTATGACTATCCAATGTTTTCGTACGCCAAATTTCATTGAGATCTACAAAACAAAATTTCACGCTAGTACTACCTTAATACGAGAATATCTATTTCGACCGCCCAGAAAATTAGCTATTTCTGATAAAGTTCTAAACTGAAAAATCCGTATTTACTGAGCTCGATCGACAAAATTTGACCAAAAAAATCGGCAAAACTTTACCGATCCCTAAATTAAAAAAGAAAAAACAGAAAACAAGAAAACGAATAAGCTTGCTCACCGAATAATATATCACTTTTCTGTCTTGTTACATAAATAAGTATTTAGTAAATCTAATAAAATCATAAAACTATTTCTAGCTGAAAATTCAACGAAAGTTACAAAAGATTGCATTACGAGGGTAAGGTGAAAAATTCTCGGCCTCACACAGAGATGGCGTGCCAATCAGCAAAAATTTCTGTTTCTTGCCTGGGTGCACGTGTCATTACTTTGTATGGCAAGTTTTAACTTGTTCTCTCAAGTATTTTGTCTGCACGAATTTTTGAAGTAGACGTCTTGCATCTTTTTCGTTAAAATAGATAAACTTGAAATTCTTCGTTTTGGATGGATTAACCCCTAAGGAAATTCATTCGAAGTTGACAAAAGTTTACGGGGACACTGCTCCTTCTATGTCAACCGTTAAAATGTGGGCAGCTAAATTTAAACGTGGTCGCACATCCCTCGATGACGATCCACGTGAAGGACGGCTAAAAACCGCCACCACACCGGAAATCATCGAAAAAGTGCATGATCTCATGTTGGACGATAGGAGAGTGAAGGTGAGTGAGATAGCTGAGGCTGTGGGGATATCGGAAGAAAGGGTGCAAAACATCTTGCACAAAGAATTAGAGATGGGAAAGCTCTACGCAAGATGGGTGCCGCATTTGCTGAATGCCGATCAAAAGTAAATGCGCAAACGATCTTCGCAGCAATTTTTCATTGTCAGGCCGAGAACTTTTCACCTTACCCTCGTAGCATCAAGATCAGTTCAAAAATAACTTCTGGTCGGTCATAAATATCTTGCGGGCCATAGGTTGAGGATCGCTGTCCTACAGTATAAAAGTCGAGATTACAACAAACACCAGGCGCGATATCTAACAGATTATCGATAGAATATATTATTAAAACATTATAATAATAATGATCAGAAAAATTTAAATAAAATATTTTATTTTCTATAAATTCTTCATTCAATGTCTGTCTCATTTAAAGTCAATAAAAAACATTAAAAATAAAATAAAGTTCTTGTACTTCTATGAAGGTAATATTTGACATGTAAATATGAAATATAAAAGCAATATTGGCAGAACCTATACGAGGTGTGGCTATTAAGGTAGTACTAGCGTGAAAAAAAATTTTGCATAACTGAATGAAATTTGGCGCACGTAAACATTGGATAGTCATACGCATCCTGTTAAAATATGAAACACATTCATCGTCTCTGAACAAATATATTCGCTTGTAAAGTTGAGTTCTTATACACGGGGCTTATGGCGACCATCACTCAGAATCGCACATATTCGGTTTGTGCACCTCTAAAATTTTGCAGTTTCATTTGAAAAACTAGTATACTGTTCTAGAACTATCCATGTACATTGTATCAGAAGCAGAAAGGTTTTTTATCGTTTAGTAATGAATATATAGCCATGCAAAGCCTTGTTTTTAATGAAAAATTAAGAATCCCAATTTATAATGGCAACACCACACGGTATTTGAAAATTTACTAGACCAACAATCTGTTAACAATTCATGATATTCAAACCATTATAGGTATAAAACACTTATTTTATTAAATTTTTATATTTTTTTGAGCATCAGTTTCACCACTCGACAATCGATGGCGCCACCGTCACACTAGTACTACTTTAAATTACGAGCTGACACTGCTACAGACGAAGTACGCATACGCCAAACACCAGCGACCGTCAGCTTTTTAGTATGAAGCTTTCTGTTTCGAATGCAGTACTTCTCGCTTCTGTGAACAAATCCGTATAGCCGTAGCATTCATTATAATTAAAATTGTTTTTTTGTTTCGCCGAAAAAATGTTAAGTGCAACATTAGAGTAACGAATTGTTGTGAAATTTCACATGAAACTTAGCAAAACTACTACTGAAACTTATAATTTATTGAAAAAAGTACCCGAATTGTGGAAGGACAAGTCATGGCAGTGGCGTACCTAGAACTTTTGCCGCACAGGGCGGTCTCCAATTTGCCGCCCTTTCTAAGTCAATCAAATGGTGGTTTTTATAAATTATAAAAATAAATATAAAATAAATACATCATCACGACTTTTACCCAATACTGGGTGTCGAAGCAGATCTCGGTAAGTGATATATTTATGTTCGGGGTGGGGGAGCCACAGGGGTAATTTTAATTTGGTGAAAATTGTTTATTGGCTGTGAGAATCGAACCGGGGTCCTCAGGATCAACAGGCGAACTCGAAACCACTGAGCCATTACCCCATTATATTAATAAACATAAATAAATAATTGTAATTGAGACAAACTATAGGTGGGGAACTTCTTTACCATTGGATGGCATATTTAAATTAGGCAGTAATAAAGGATTTTTTTGAGATAATAATTTTAACCCTACATTTACTTGACAATGAAGAAAAATATTCGAAATCATATAGTAATTCATAATTTGTAGAAATCGAATAGCAAACTTATGAAGTGAACAAGTTGTTTTTTACCGCCCCAAAATATGTGCCGCCCGGTGCGGACCTCACCTACCGCCCCCCAATAGGTAGACCACTGAGTCATGGTTTCTCCATCAAAACAATGCGCTGGCTCATTCCGCAATGTCTGTCAAGAGATTTCTAGCCAAGTACAGCATCACAGTGTTGGACCATCCGCCTTATTCGCCAGATCTTGAACCGTGCGACTTCTATCTGTTTCCTAAGGTGAAATTTGCAACAAGAATTGAGTTTTGAAAAAAATCGGCACGCGTTTTGAAGGACCTGACAGAAGAAGACTTCCAGCACTGTTTCGAACAATGGAAGATTCGCATTGAGCATTGTAGGGATAGAGGAGGGGTGTGGTGTATATTGAAAGTGATAATAAGTGAACAGGTATGGAATCAAAATAAAATGTTAAAACAGCATCAGTCTCGTTATTTAATAGCCATACCTCGTATATCGCTACTCGCTACGTTGGAAAATATAATACATATGTATGATTTTTTTTATGTAATATACTGCGAAAAATAGATAGTAATGAGTATGAACAAAAATAGAGCATTAGAACAAAAGTAATTATTTTGTTTAACTCTTATGTACATAGAAATGTGTTTCACTTTGAAGTTTATTTCAGGTGTATAAACAACAAAGAGAATGCGATTATAGTAATGTTTATTTTTCCGAGAAATTTTATTTTCTATGTGCATTTAGTTTATATTCAACACGAAACACACATGTCGCTATGCATATGACATTCTAAAATGAAACTATTTTATTAGATTTCCCTTTATCAAATACACCACGTTTCCTCAATTAAGTTATGCAAATATTCTAGTTGCAAGGATTATGACATTTTCTCAAAACCATATGGCGAGGAAATATATTTCTAAGTTATGTAAATTAATATTTGATTAAATTTTAGTTATTCTATAATTGTATAGTATTTATGGCGTCTGGATTTTAGAAGCCGGGTTCGATTCTCACAGCAGATAAACAATTTTAACACATTAAAACTTATCTCTGTAGTCCGTTTTCCACTAACATTTTTGGAAGCCGCGATTTGACGGCTGGTAACAGCACTTCATGCGCATAAATATATGACTTACCGAGGTCTGCTATGGCGGAGTGCCACACCCAGTTATGGATAAAAGACCTGATGATAATTTTATTATTATAATTGTAACTAAGTAACTTTAGCTTTATTTAGTTTACTAGTGATGAAAATCCAGCAATCATAGTATCGATTGATCGATAGTTTTTTTTTTAAATACTATCTATAGCTCTTATTAAAGGTAAACTATCAATATCACCGATAGTACTATTTTATGTTTATCTTTGATTATTTCGAACAATTCGAACAGTTTATGAATCTGAAGAGTAAAATAATTGTATATCAATAAAAATAGAAATGTAACAAAGACAAGATAACGTAAATCAATTATATGTTAGGTAAACGTCAAAATATTTTCTCAACAAATAAATAAATAAATATATCATCACGCCTTCTACCCATTACTGGGTGTGGCACTCTGCCGAAGCAGATCTCGGTAAGTGATATATTTTATAAAGTACAAATATTATGGTAAATTGATAATGCATTATAATTTTATAATTTTGAAATATTAATAATAATGTACATAGTTAATTTCTGATGAAAATACAAGTTTTTGTATCATTGTGTATAGCTAATTTAAAATACTTTCTGAAAATATTCCCAGGTTCGATTCTTACAGCCGACAATGCCACACCCTACAGGTAAAAGGCGTGATAATATATTTAATTAATTTAATTTATTTATACCATTTAAAAATGAACATTCGGCGAAACCAGAAGTAGAATTCAAGAGTTTTTACACACACAATAAATGGCACTTAGGTCCGTCGCCATATTTTATAATATAAACTTTAGGTTAAAAAATGGTAAAAAAATAGCTATGTATTATTTTTTTTCAATCATTCTGTATATGGAAACTAAAAGACATTCCCAAAAAATCTCGCACAGGTTGCTTTGACTGATGGTACTATCGAAATATCGATAGTTGAAATTATCTATAGTTTTTTACCTCTATTCACCACTATGCTAATAATGTATGTATTTCATCGCTGCTGGTTCTATAATTTGATGGCTGATAGCCGTACCTCATTGTAATTACATATTTAATCTACTGGAATCGCTAATTACAAATTTTATTGATTCAATTATTCAATTGTCTAATGCCTCTATATATTTGCATTTTGTGTAGGTACATATTTCCAGCAATAGAAATTTATTTCGAAGTGACATCGATAAACAAAACAAAAACACGCGATAAATGAACATACTCATTATAAATTCACCTTAGTTATTAGGGTCAAATTTCAAATTTATAATAAATGAAATTATGTTTAAATAACGAAATTTCACAATTATATTACCTGGAACTATATATTAAGATTTTTATTTTCATATGATAAATTTGTAATGTAATCTATGACTTTACTAAGTAGCACATGATAGAAATAATAAAAATTAAGCATAAGTTGAAGCTGAGGGTTACCATGTACTACAGTTCGGCAAAATATTCGATATCCGATAATCAATCCGATCCAATTCGAAGTCGGATTTCAGATCGCATTAGAACTCTTTTGAATCGGATTCGGATCTGATCCAACCATCGGATAGGATATCCGATCCAAAAGTCAAATAAAACACCCGATCCGATGTAACAAGTCAAAGTCAGCACATTCTTAGTGAATACAATTAAGTAAAGTAGAGCATGTTGTAATGAGGTCAAGTATTCTAAATAATATTCGTTGACGTAAGTAGCTAACTATTTGCTGACTTAGTACTTTTGTAATTATATATATAGTAGCGTTAGGTCAGTTATTCACTCAGTATAGTCGATAGTCAGATAGTCAATACGAGAGTTCAGTAGGAACTCGACAACTCCAACCAAGTAGTAAGTGTGAATAAATCTTTGTTATTTGTTGAACCAAATTGTAAGTACAAACTTATTTACAACAACCCTAGTACTTGTCCTTTCTCCGGTCTGGGTCACAAATTGGTGGCAGCGGTAAAGGATATTTTGTCAGATCAGGGTGGCCAATCGTTTTTGGTCAACTCGCGGAAAAGCAAGTATTAGGAATTTCAACAATAACAACAGTTATATTCTCTCCGATACAAATGATGGCAGCGATTTACGAATTTTTTTTTTCCAAACTACACGAACAAAATGTTTGGTAATTTGAAATTCATGGATTCAATGACAACAAGCAAGTAAGTAAATCAAGAAAGATGTATGGCCAAAGAAGATCAAATTACAACGAGAGAAGACGCTCTGTACAATGTTACATTTGCAATGGCAACCACTATGTCAGGCAGTGTCAGCATCAGCGTCAACGGCCGAGTCACTATCCGAGGGAAGAAAATTGCTACTATCCCAGGGAAGAAAATTACAATTATCCGAGGGAAGAAAATTACAATTATCCGAGGGAAGAAAATTACAACTACCAGAGGGAAGAAAATTACAATTATCCAAGGGAAGAAAATTACAACTACCAGAGGGAAGAAAATTACAATTATCCGAGGAAAGAAAATTACAATTACCAGAGAGAAGAAAATTACCATTATCAGAGGGAAGAAAATAACCATTATCAGAGGAAAGAAAAATACAATTACCAGGATGAAGAAAACTACAATGATCAGATAGGCGATTACTACGACTACCAGAGAGAAGATGATGACACTCATTATAGAAGAAATCAAGTTCAGTGTTATAATTGCAATGGCAACCATTACGCCAGGCATTGTCAGCGTGAGCGTCAGCATAAGCGTCAGCATAAGCGTCAGCATAAGCGTGAGCGTCAGCATATGTATCAGCGGCAGCAGTCAAATGTTTACGAAAGTCAAAAAGAAGAAGACATTGAAGATGATACACGCTGTAAATGCGAGCAAACAGAAATAGGCCAAAATAAGAAGAATAATGAAGAAATAGACGCGGAAGAATTAAAAGAGATGGAGGAAATTACGTGGTTCTTTAATATGTTAAGAATGGCGGAAATATCCGGTGACCAAGAGGCAGCTCTTATGATTTATAACCACTTAGATGGCATTCCGATGGACGATGGAGTATTAAGATGTTTTGGATGTAAGATGCCTAAGAAAAAGTACTGTCTTTGTGAACAAATTAAAGAAAGAGAAAGAGAAAATATTGCTGAATTAGACAAGAATGAGGATGATTCCCAACAAGTGAGTTCAGAAGAAGACCGTAGCAGTGAAGAGAGACCTAATGACGCCGTTACCAAGGAAGCTCCGGAAATTTACGAGGTAAATAGGGAGGAAAAAGAAGCATCAGGGGTTAAAAATGATGGCTTAATAGAGGGTACGGGTATTGAGGAAATTTCACAAGCGGTTAATGTAGGAAATGACGAAGTTGGACAGGTCAGCATTAAGTTCGAAAACAACAAACAGTTTCAGAGAAATAAAGAACAAAGAAAACAGTACGATAGGAAGAATCCACATCAAAAGAAGAACTCCACAACAGATGGCCAAAAGAAGAAAAGAAGTACGAGCAAACGAGATTCGATATTTAGACGACATAAGCAGTACTACAAGAAGAAATTCAAACCAAATTCGACATTCACAAATAACCACATGAAAGAACAAGATACGAGGTATAAACTTCAATTTTATTCTATTGTTGTGCGTTATAAAATAAACATAAGACGATGGTGGTGTTTATTTGGACTATTTTATGGACGGTACAAGTGATAAAAGTGTTTTGTGTTTATGTATAGTTAATTTAAAATTAGTAAAAATTAAGGTATAAAAATGGGAATGTAACAAGGAAATAATAGTTAAATTATGTTTTGTGTAATATGTAAATTGTGCCCCTTTGCAGGAAGCAAATTGTTTGAAAAAGGAAGGAATGTAACAAGTCAAAGTCAGCACATTCTTAGTGAATACAATTAAGTAAAGTAGAGCATGTTGTAATGAGGTCAAGTATTCTAAATAATATTCGTTGACGTAAGTAGCTAACTATTTGCTGACTTAGTACTTTTGTAATTATATATATATAGTAGCGTTAGGTCAGTTATTCACTCAGTATAGTCGATAGTCAGATAGTCAATACGAGAGTTCAGTAGGAACTCGACAACTCCAACCAAGTAGTAAGTGTGAATAAATCTTTGTTATTTGTTGAACCAAATTGTAAGTACAAACTTATTTACAACAACCCTAGTACTTGTCCTTTCTCCGATCTGACAAGAACCCATATAAGTTATTTGTTAATTCTCCTTTAAATAAAGGTCTGGTTTACACCGAAAGTCGGATAAGACATCCGATCCAAAAGTTGGAAAAAACATCTGATCCGAAATTCGAGTAAACTATCCGATCGAAAACATCAAATTTGAAGTTCGAATAAAATATTCGATCTGAAGTTCGGACTAAAAATCCGATCAGAAATTTATATGCAAAGATTCTGAGTAAAAACCATATTAATTCCAATTCCACTCTGTAGAAATGATAACTCTACGTAAAATTTGTAAATACTCATGTACATGCGTGCCCACGCACTTTTCTTCATGATGCGTCAAAATGTTTCGTAAGTGGGTATAGAATACATGATGGTCCATTGGGCGTATTTTTTTTTTACTCGATTCTCTTAAATATTACCGAATTTTTATTCAATTTTGAATTAAAATGCCCACAAGTATAAGTTTTTCTACCAGGTGTTCCGATGTAATTAGAAGTCTGAATTAGCGGTAGCGCCAGAAAAAAATTTGAGTGAGCATAACAAAATAGTATGGTTTTTCGGTAGGGCACTAATTTATAAGTAAACAGTTAAATTAAACTTATCCTAGAATTAGAATATAAACGAAAATTATGTACAATACATAAATTATATTTTATTAATAATAAAACTTAGTTATTAGCAACATTCACTTATGTTACAATTAATCAAAATTTGTAAAGCCAATAGGAATAGTAATAGCATAATTTTTATATGAGAAACTTAAGAATTAACAAAAAATATAGTAAATGAACAATGAGCACATTCAATTACAGAGGTAAATTCTGCTATTTTGCTAAATCCTTGTCTGGTTTTTGCTAAATTGTCCAATTTGATAAAATGAAGTCGTGATATCAGAACCACACATTTCCTATAATTGAAATAATTTTTTAACATTGTTCTAAAATAGGACACATGGTAGGTGCGTTGGGGCTTGAGGCTTGGGACTTGTGGCTTAAATCATATTTACAAGTACTATCAATTTATTTAATATTTATATATTTTTTAAATATTAGGTGCATTATTATATGCCAAAGATATGTTTACAACCGAATGAAAACATATATAAGTAGATATGTTCAAAGAATTGAATTACGTCATCACAAAATGTAATTAAATAAATGACATGTGTTGGCATGTTTACATTAAATCTGTACACTCTGATCCCACCCTGGCGCTTAATTAATATTTCTTCGTCATTCGTCACGAAAAAATACATTGTTTATTAATTTGCCTTTTGTAAAATTCATTTTTCCATAAACTAAATAAAATATAACAAAGAAAAATTGATAAACTAAGTGAAAGAAGCAAACAATAATTATTAAATATCTGACAACAACTAATCTAATTGTTTAAACAAGTGAATTCATGTCGTACTGCCTGTGTGCGATTATTTATATAACTACATGAATTGTTTCTGTATTGAACATTTTAGGACTATAATGAATAAGAATAGTTTTGAAAAGATCTTTAAAATTTTCCAAAAATATATAGGCTGTTCCATTAAAAAATATTAAGTTGTATATCATTGCGTAAAAATAAAACACCAGGTAGAAACATAGGCGCCGACTCCGTAGGTGCTCGGGTGCTCAAGCGCCCACTACAAAAATTTAAAGAGAGAGAGAAAACTATTTTCTCACGAGATGTACTCGTATATGTTACCAGCAGAGTATGAAATCAGAGCTGGGCAAAATCACGAACACAAGGAATTAAATCACAATTCACAAATAAAACAATTACTTTTCGTGGCAATTCACAACTCCACTTCATTTTCAAAGTGAATTAATTCACAAATCAAAGTGATTTGTGCTTTATTTTTGTAAAATATAAATCACAAGCCTTTTTGTGAATTGGGGCTTGAGGCTTGGGACTTGGGGCTTAAATCACATTTACAAGTACTAAATATTATCAATTTATTTAATATTTATATTTTTTTTAAATATTAGGTGCATTATTATATGCCAAAGATATGTGTACAACCGAATGATAACATATATTAGTAGATATGTTCAAAGAATTGAATTACGTCATCAAAAAATGTAATTAAATAAATGACACGTGTTGCCATGTTTACATTAAATCTGTACCCGGTTTTAAATTGTATTGCATTGTAACAGTTTAGCTTTTAAAAGTACTATAGACTAAGAGTCTTTAAAAATACGAATTTTGTTTGCAAAAATATACAAAATGGCTAGTAATTTGAAACAAATGTTTAGTGGTACACAATCACGAAACTATTCAGAGATCACCGACAGCTACAGCCAGAAATGTAACATTTTAACGTGCAACCTGAATAATAAAAATAATATACTGTTATATAACCCAAAAAATAAAGAAACAGTTAAAAATTAAAAAAAAAATTTACTCAAGTATCGATAATAAATTTTAAGTCCTTTCAATTGGATTAAGTCATTTCAATTGAATTAAGCCCTCTCATTTGAATTAAGCCCTCTCATTTGAATTAAGCCAAGAAAAATGATTTAAGCCTTTTTTCAGCTTTAGATCAATTCACAAGCCCAAATTAATTTCTTGAAAGGTCTTAAATCACAAGCCTGATTTGGGAATTTTTAAAAAAGGCTTAATTCACTTGATTTAAATCAAGAAATATGATTTAAATCAATTTATAATTCGTTTTGATTTAAATCATGCCCAGCTCTGTATGCAGTTTTAAATCACACAACTTTTGCCAAAAACAAATATAAAGACTTGCGAGTTTGGGGCGTACTTTCTACGGGCTTAGGGTTTGTTAGAAGTGCGAGTGGAGTGAGCTTCATCAACAATGTGATCTAAATAAAAGATAACTGGTAAATAATATAATTTTTGTATTTGTAATTTTGTATATTGCCTAGGCAAAGTATACATTGACTGGCTTTTATACTCTATGGATAACTTTTTTTCCACTACTCAAACATATAAAACAAATATTTATTGTTATGGATATTATATAAAATTTAAATTAGTAAGTTAACGATTGAAATTTGTAGTTTTCATCACTTAGCGAGGGCTAAAATACTTTCACTTCCATCTTTATTAGCAACGGTTAAAAGTATATATATATTAGTTTTATTAAGATTTTGTTGCACTTGATGGAAAAGTCAAAGAAAATTTAATTGTATTTTTACAAAAGCACACTTTTAAAAATTGAAATATTGACTAGTAATTATAACAAGTGCTTATTTTTATAAATACAATGTACTTATTTTAGAATAAACAATAAGTAAAGTAAAATTTTTACGTTTAATAGCAATATTTCTCTCGTCAAGATTAAATGAAGTCGTGAGATTCCAAAGTGAATTTACAATGCCTATTGCATTCAACCTTCGATACCCCGTCGTACTTCTCAAATATAATTTTAGGCATGTAGGACTGGAGAAAGACCTTTCAACAGTATAAGTTAATATCGGGATAGTCTTAATCTAATAAAATCGATAATTTTAGTAACATGTCTTTTAAAAATTTGTCTTCTTTGAATAGCTTAATAACGTCTTCTAAACTAGTGTTGTACAATAATAGAACTAGCCTTATATTTCGCTTCAAATTTCAATAATATAAATTTAAATATTTTAAAATCAGATAAGAATAATAATAAAATATATATATATATATTTTTTAAATCGTTGCTATTATTTCAATTATTTTTTATCGTAAGTTTATTAAAATATTCACAAGCTGGTCTCCTCGCTGAAAATTATTGGGGAAGCCAAAGGGTTCTCGGTCCTCTAGAGTTGGCGTCTATGTGTTGATGCTAACCGTAGTTTTACACCTGGGGCCCTATTCTTGAACTCATGCGAACATATTCGTGTACAAATTATGAGTGACCCCATGGCAATAATATTAAAATCTTTGCATTTATAATACAAAACACAAAATGTCTATTGCGATGTGGAATTGAGTCTTAAAAATAAGAAAAGGAAAAAACTAATTTTCTATCACTTGTCTCAAAATTCCACAAAAGTTTTACAGCACGTTTGCATCAACTTATCAAGTCATCAACAAACGGCTGGTCAGTTCATTGAGTTCCTAAAGGACGAAACGCGTCTATGGTTAAAGCTGAACTGACCAGCCGTTTGTTGATGACCTGATAAGTTAATGCAAACGTGCTGTAAAACGTTTGTGGAATTTTGAGACAAGTGATGGAAAATTTGTTTTTTCCTTTTCTTATTTTTTTTTTCTTTGCATTTATGTCAAAATTTAACATAATTGCTATTGGTTTCAATAATTCGCATGAGTTCAGGAATACGATCTCTGGTCGTGGAAAATAGTTATATATGACACAAGGACGAAAAATGTAGTTTTCGTACAAATAAAAGAAATTACCGAACGAGATGAAGTCGAGTCCAGCAATCATGTAAATACGAAAAACTTTTTCGACTTCGTGTTTTACATCATTTTTTATTCGATTATAAGAAATTTTTCATGGCAAATATTATTTTAGCTGCCGAAAATAACTATCATCTAGCAATCATAGCAAACATATTTAATTGTGAACTTTTCATATAAATATTCTAATAAAAAAAATGTTTTTTAACACAATTAGATTATATTACTAGACATTTATAATTATAATAAAATAAAGATACACATAAAAGTTAAATAAATTTATATATTTTAAAGAATAATATTGTTGAAATTTAAAATATCTAGATGAAGTAATTGAATTTAGATAATTTTGCTTCAAAGGCACCTATCGTGAATTGACTGCACTTATCAGTTCCCAACCTTAGTGACCGTTCCATATAAAACCCTTTCAAGAGTTTCAAGTTTCTTTTCCTATCCTTCAACACGCGTTTCTTCTTTCTATACGGTATACGGCTCCGCACTTCGACTCGACGCAATACGCACACGCACATGTGCGATATCGTCATGGCTACAGAATAGCCAAAAGCACACTAGCTTCACTAGCCGGGATATCTTTATGTACCTCTCCCGTCTTACTTGGCAGAATGGCGGAGTTATTGTCCTGTCAACGGCTTTCCTTGGCCCGAATCCGCGCTGTCAACGAATTGTCCTTGCCATCGCTTTATTTAGCCTCGGCCGCGCGCAGAACGATTTACTCACAAGTGGCTGTGTTGAGTTGTAAACTGTTCTTTGTCGGAAATAAACGCAGCGTTGTTGGTGATTTAGGGTTAGTTAAGTTCGATGTACTCGAGTGTTTTCTTTATTCGATTCAGGATAAATTCACTTTGTGTCTTCGTGACGAAAGTGAAATGGAGACCTTTTATTTAAATTCACTCGAATATATTGCCAAGGCTTTTTCTCTCTAATGATACCTACTTACAGTAGAATAAACTACAGATGAAATCCAGCAGATATGTGGATAAAGTTGACCAATTCTAATAAAAGCTCGTAGAGATGGTAATTATACATATATGTGGGCGAAGAGCGGTTACCATCTGTTAAATCTCGGCTCCCAAAGATGTTAGTGAATGGGAAGCCTAGGAATAATTTTAATGAAGTGAAAAGTTTGTCCACTGTGGGAATCGAAACATCACTACCTATATTTATTTTATATGTATATTCATTCATATTTATTTTTTAAAATGGTTGTAAATTTATATGTTAATTTTCGGAAATATTCCCCAACTGGATCATTATTTTTTAACGATCGATATGTTAATGCCAACTTTTATTTTTCATATTTCGTAACTGGAATAATTTACTGTAATTTTTTTATTTACATGCATTTTTCTTACTTATATACGTATCTGTTATTATAAAAAATAATTTAATGACAGCTGCTTAAAGAGTGTATTTAGAAAGTATTATTTTTTATACTGCCGGGTTTGTACAAATACAAAATGCCTATGATCAAAATAGAAACAACAGAATAAACGATTTTTTCCTACAACTGTGCGATTTCTTTGTTATTACGTAACTACTATTGCCTTGGTTACGGGTGAAAAGAAGTCAAATGCAGATCAAGTGCGTTTCTGTAAATGAAAAGCACAAGTGCCGGAAGTAATTTGTGCTTTATGAAACTATCAAAATAAAAATTTAACAGACAGACATTTAAATTTCATATTTTAGACACAGATGCTTATGGAAGAAAAAGAGATGCAGTGGTATATTTTGACGTTTATAAACATAACCTTTACAAATATTGCATATAATATCATTAGTATTCCTAATCTGTTCATATCACAATAAGCAAAGAAGTACTTGCAGGTGTATCATTATTAAATATGATAATTAACAAACAAAAAAATTATTTTATTTTGAGTGTAAGTGAAATACATAATATTTATTGTTTGTGTATATTAATAATATAGTTGTTGCAGTTGCTTATATTGACATAATGTGAAGTAGAAACTTTGATACTGTCTAAACAAACATTGATTTCTTGCATACTTATTCATATTATCACTAGAACTATTATTTGACAACAATTTCGGAGGTTTAAGAAGTACCAGCTGATTGTCACTGCCAAGAATAGATGTAACGTAGCTTGAACTAAGGTTGTAATTATCTCTGGAGATGTGCATGATAAAGTAAAATCACTCATTATAGTATTCAAATCTAGACGATTTTGAAGCAACGTAGAACAATGAAGCAATCAACAAACTAACCATAGCAACGCCGTAAAACATCGTTTTCGTGTAACATCATTAAAATTTTATAATTTTAGTGTTTTTGTAAATTATCAGTTTTAGGAAAAAATCTGTTCATAACATGTATCGAAAAAGGTTACGTACACGTACAGATTTCCGCACTTGCACGTAACAAGCCTAAATCTAAAGAGCAATCATGAAAAAAAAGGGTTGTCATTAACTTATAGATCAATAACAGTTTTTGCTTGAGTTACAGAATAAGGAGGATTATATCATATTATCACCATCAACACGTAAAAATATTATTACAATCTGATACTACTAATTATTATTACATTTTATTAGTAATAATATAACAAGAGAGTGAGAATAAATTGAAAATAATTTGACAGATCTTTCGAAAACTTGTTGCCAGGCAATAGTCACGAAAGCCCTAAGGCCTTGAGTGGCTATTGCCAAATGGCAACAAGTATGAGAAAGATAATGGAGAATTATTTTCTAATTTATCCAACACTCGAATTATATTTAATTAGATTATTTTTTGACTTAGCTGTTGAGGTCGATTCATCCAACTTAAAAGATTTTGAATTTGTTCATGTATGTCTGTATCTGAAATGGAATTATATCGATTTTTTCACACATTTTAGTTGATGCGTTGACATTTTTAAATAATTGTTTGACAACTACCTATCATTTGTCAACAACAACAAAAGCTATAAAGATTATTCCCGGAAATAATCAGTAGAGCTTTATTCACAGTATAATAATGACAGGATTAGTTAAAACGCAGACACGTGACATATAATGAAGCATTTCATTGGTTCTGAGAAACGTCCAAAAATAATCAGTGTAATAAATTTTAATAAATAAAAATCTTTTGAAAAATAAATCCTCAAAGTACACCAAAATTTTAAACAAATGACGTTGATATTTTCAGTATGTTCTAATTTGCTACAACTTCGTATTGAATAATAAAATTTTATATGCTTATGATCGTGTAAATTATATTGTTCAATGCGAAGTTGTTGAAATAGGATATAAATTTTTCATTGTCTAAATCGGGTATAGTACGTTAGTACTTGGGTAAAAATTAAAACACAATGGACATCGTGGCCATAATCAATTTTCATTTCAAACAGAATTCGGCGCGAAATGGTAAAATTATATTGAATTCGCGATTTTAAATTTATGGTATCACTTAGAATACGATAAAATTGCTCTTTAAAGATATGAAAAGAAATATAGAAAGAATTCAGTTAAATGAAAGTAGTAAATTTCTTTTAAAAGACATGATGTCATATTTCGTGTATTGAAACTTAAATAATCGACGAAATATAATTTATTATGCGAATTTTGAAAGAATAATATGATTTGAACATAAATTTCTGTCGTAAAATACAGAAATAATAAATAGTAGAATAGTTCTTATGCAAGAAAAAAAAAAGACAAACAAAACGAATAGATAAATAAACGAGATAATTGTTATTACTGCCTTGAATTTGGAAAGATATATACGCATACGCATATGCATTTATTATGTATATGATTACAAATAAAAAATTATTAGTGATATAGTGCATAATAAGTAACTTTTCCTTACATATGATTTCATTGTATCAATATTATAATTTATATCGCTACACTTTTGAATTTTTTTGTTTTCATTAGAAATAGTTTTAATAATTTACTTTAAAAAATAACCATTTAAATTAAAATTTAATATTTTCTTCAAGATTTACTTTTATAAAATTATAAGATTAGATTTCATGGCGTAAGATTACAAACAAGTAATTTATTTTAAGAAACAAATTAGCTGCTTGAAATAAAATGGATACTGGGCAAACAAATAAGAGGAGAAGTAAATGAAAAGACTTCGTAGGTACATCCTTTATAAAAGTACCGCTAGAACCAAAGCAACAACTAGCATCTTACATTTCCCTTGGTATACATAAAACATCTCCGGCAGAATACGACATGGTAGCTTGCTACCCCGTAGCCAATTCCTCTCCAAGACTTCTCCTGGATGCAGGCCCAGTAAGAAGAATTGATCCATTCATTAGAATTCTCTTTCGGAGCTCTTTGTTCTGCGTTCGTCGAGTATTTACAGACGCCGTAATATCCTGTTCCTTCAGACCGTATTGGACCTATTATTCTTTTGTCATCACCTACTAAGAAGGCGCGAAGCTGTGCGAAACTCATAAAATTGTGTTGTTTTCGGAAACTGGCTGCTGCTGGTGACGATGGCGCCGCATCTCGGTGACTTGCTACAAAGGAATAAATCACTTCAAGGAACTGTGATTAGTGTTTTCTGTTTTAGTTTTCTTCAGAATTACTTATTTGCTTCAAAGGAAAATTCATAAGCAATCATGAGAAAAGCATGTGTATTTCTCATAAAGTTTACATTATTTCGCATAAAAATAACAATCCATTAAATTTTGTTTTCATATTTCACTTTCGCAAATAATAATTTCTGGAAATGACAAACCTATTAAGACTCTTGTAAGTGTTGAACCGGGTTTAGTGTATAAAAGAGAAATACGAAAGGTCAGATGTGCCTGGAAATGCTAGAAAACGAAATATCTGTCGTGTCAAGCACATAATTCGATACAAATATTCTGTGTGAACATCGTTGGTTCAAGGTTCGACGGGCTGAACAAGAAAACGCCTCGCAAAGCGGAAAATAAAACAAACGCACGCAATCTATTGTAAAATTGGCGCGAAATAAGACCGGAATACCAAATCAACACTCCAATAAAAATACGAACAAACGAACCGAGGGCAACCAGACCTCTGAAATATAAACAGCCTGCGAGAGGCGACGAAATACCGCAACTGAATAAAATATTTGTAGTCACACGAACACGTGGACTCTCTTTAAATACAATTTGTTCATTTCGACACGTTTACGTGACACATTTTAATTTTTATTACCCCATTTCGAACTCAAGTAATGTTATAAACATTTATTTGGTTACCAGAATAAAAGGAATACACTCGTAAATAATGTACTAGAGACTATTACTCATGTAAACAAATATATTTCTGCAGTTGGTTCATAATATATAAAAGGTTTATAGGTTCATTAGGTATTAATACTAAAACTGCTCTTTTTAAATTCCTTTTTCTTTTTATTTATTCATGAATTAATTAGTTAATGTTCTTCATTTGAATAATTGTTGATTTAAAGAAAATTATGTGAAATTTTCCTTTGCTTTCTAAAGCAAGCAAGGAATAAAACCTAATTTTCAATTTCACAGCATAAAAAGAAGAATATAAAAAGCAAAGTTATATTTACTGTTAAGACCATTACAGGCGCAGAAGTTATAAAGTTAAAATAAAATTACCCAGTTTTTTCTGTATAACTACTTTTATTTTCCATGGACGGTCTATTTCGCTAAATTCATTGATTGCGAAAAAGAAAATAAAAACCTAACGCAATTCTTTCAACTATTCGAATTCTTTTGAATCTTGTTTCGTGTCGCTAAGTCATGAGCTCAAAAACAATTTTGCGTTTTAATTAAAATTATTCGCAAGACATTTTACTAGTTTTATTACAGCAATATCCAACAAAACATAACAAAATTCTAATTAGAATTTAAACTTTCAAATTGAAAATTATATAAGTGTAACCCAACTTTTCACGTAAGGAAACCTGTTTCACGATGTAATTACCTACTATAATCTCAAAACTTTGTATTCTTTACTCAACTATGATTACCCGCAAATAGATGGCATTACTTTTAACTGCCAATTCAACAAATTCAGGCTTTCTTAATACAGTAATAAATCTTTATTGGCACTGAAACATGAAAATCGTATTTATTAAAGAAATAAAATTTCAAATAGATTTAAGATGCGTATTATATCGCAGTAGACCGTTTTATTGCTGGCCCTTCGGACTGAAAAGGAATCGAAAAGAACCGAATTGGTTTCCGGAAATGACCGAAGATAAAACAACGAAAATATCTGTAATGTACGGTCTCCAGAGTGTTTTCATCTTATTCGCACAATACTCTTGTCGTCTTCTGTGGAAAGGAAATACAATTACTTTGATGCTGCGTTAAAAGGCTGTTAAGTGTTTCGTTAAATAATGCTGATATTATAAATGATGGCTAGCCTTTTAAAAACCGGTTTTTCAGAGTACCTAAATATACGACAATAATATTGATAGACGTTTGAATCATACGATAAAAAAGATATTGTATTTAAATATTCCAAATTCGTATTTCAATTAACGATTTTTTAAAAGTTTTTCTTTGTCAATTTTTGTAATTCTATTTTCTTTTTAACGCATGTTCTTATGCCATAGGAAAGAGAATCTTAAGCGTTTAACATAGGAAGTTTATTACACAGCCGTTGTGTTACAAATTACTTTAGAAAAAAAGGTCTAAATGAAAGTTTTAGAACTTTACATTTTGCATCCATTTTTTTTTCTTGGTTAGTTAATGTAAAAACTGAATTTTACTTTGCCTAAAATAGCTATTTTTAATTTTAAAAAGGAAGAAAATGAAAATATTCAGTAATGTGACTGTCAAATAAATATTTTTTAGTAATAATTATTAAATTATGAATAAATTATTAGATTTTTTGTCTTCTATAAAATATTCATTAAAATCTTGTTAATATTTTCGCTAGTTTTCGAATGATTTAAAATAACAATTTATCAGATGAAACGTGAAATATGTACTTGAATTCCATTTTCATGGTTACTCAAGATAAAACTGAATGTTTCGTATATTTCTGGACTATTTCTGCATTTTTTATTACCCTAACATACCAAATCCTAAATTTGTGTGCCCTAAATGACGTCATAATTTAGGATTTTAGCAATTAGATTTTAGGATTTGTGAGAGCAAACTACGCCTTGAAGTTGGTAAGCACTAAATTAACAATCATGCGCGTTACGGCCAATCAAGAATATTTTTTTGACGTTTAAAGGCTGTCAAATTTGCTGTAGCATTTTTGAAGAAAAAAATGGCTTCGTATTTTGTGTGTAAGTATAAAAAGTAATAAAAATATTTTTATAAATATCTAAACGTGTAAATGTCAAACAATTCAACCTTAAGACTGCAGATGTCGTTAGTAGTATACTTTCGAAGTTGTACTTATGTTAATCTTCCAAAAAAACAATTACATTGTTAAAGGTACGCCAAGATTGCGCAGATTCCATCCCCAAAAATTGTAATATCTATATATTACAGATTAAAAAAAAAGTGATATCTGATTAAGCCAAGAAAAATATTCGAATTTAAAAAACCTTATCGAACAGATTTAAAAATATCGGGTCAAATAAAAAAAAAATTAATTAAAAAAAACCTTGGCGACCCCAGTGTTTAAAATGTTACTTAAACTGGTAACATTTTAAACACTGGGGTCACCAAGGTTTTTTTTAATTAATTTTTTTTTTATTTGACCCGATATTTTTAAAACTGTTCGATAAGGTTTTTTAAATTCGAATATTTTTCTTGGCTTAATCAGATATCACTTTTTTTTAAATCTGTAATATATAGATATTACAATTTTTGGGGATGGAATCTGCGCAATCTTGGCGTACCTTTAACAATGTAATTGTTTTTTTGGAAGATATCACTTTTTTTTGATACAATAGTTTGACCCTATATTATAAATGATATTTGGTATTGGTATATTGTTATTACATCTTTCTATAAAAATCTAAATTCGTTCTAAAATAAATATATAAGCATGTTTAGAGTTTCTTGGCGAAGTTTGTTTTCCAACGTGAAAATCATTTGCAAGCATCCTTGATTTTCCTTTTTTAATCATATTGTGTAGTGTCCCTCAGCCATTGAAGTACCATGGTGAAATATAGCACTTTGTATTTATATCCTTGAATCAAATAAGTTCCCATTGAAACGTTTTAAATATTACGTGTATCAGTTAGTTTCCGAATATATCCATTTTCATTTTCAAATAACAGAATTTGGAAAATTAATACTGTGCCAAAAGAAACTAATTCGGTTTTATGTAATTTATGTGTGCAAGCATTCTGAACATTAAGCTTCTACATTTTCTTTCACAACCAATTGTTTATTAATAAGCTCTTGTATAGTAATGCTCTTATTACTACAATCACGTATTGGAATAATAATAAATACTAGCGGTCGGCCTGGCTTCGCTAGGCCTCACGCTAGTCTCCGCGGACACTGATATAGAATTAACTTCAGTAAGACAATAAACACAATATAAATTGAATTATTACGAATCTAACACTTTTAAATTCTACACGGCTGTCCATCTAAAAATCTTTTAATATATATTAAATATGATAGGTTTTGAATCACAATCACTAAAACAATTGCCGATCAATAAAAATCCAATTCTGCAAGAAAGCTCTTCAAAAGACCTTTCAATTGATACCAGAAACGATGGATTTTGATGTCCTTTCATTAAAACAATAGACAATCGAAAAGTATGAATTTTATACGCGAGCCCTTCCAAAGATCTTTTATTTGATACCAAATACGATAGGTTTTGGAGTACTTTCACTAAAACAATTGATAATCGAAAAGTATTAAATTTTGTACGCGAGCTCTTCAAAAGATCTTTCATTTGATACCAAACACGATAGGTTTCGAAGCACTTTCATTAAAACAATTGCTAATCGATAAAATTCCAATTTTGCATGTAAGCCCTTCAAAAGACCTTTCGATTGATACCAAAGAAGATGGGTTTTGAAGAACTTTCACTAAAACAATTGACAATCGAAACGTATTAAATTTTGCTCGCGAGCCCTTCAAAAGATCTTTCATTTGATACCAAACACGATAGGTTTTGGAACATTTTCGCTAAAACAATAGCCGATCGAAAAAATTTCAATTCTGCATGCAAGCCCTCAAAAGACCATTCATTTGATGCCAAACACGGTAGGTTTTGGAATACTTTCGGTAAAACAATTGCCGACCGAAAAAATTATAATTCTGCATGCAAGCCCTTAAAAAGACCTTTCATTTGATGCCAAACACGGTAGGTTTTGAAGTACTTTCATTAAAACAATTGCTAATCGATAAAATTCCAATTTTGCATGTAAGCCCTTCAAAAGACCTTTCGATTTATACCAAAGACGATGGGTTTTGAATCACTTTCACTAAAACAATTGACAATCGAAAAGTATTAAATTTTGCTCGCGAGCCCTTCAAAAGATCTTTCATGTGATACCAAACACGATAGGTTTTAAAATACTTTCGTTAAAACAATTGCCGATCGAAAAAAATCCAATTTTGCATGCAAGACCTTAAAAAGTCCTTTAATTTGATACTAAACAAGATAGGTATTGGAAAATTTTCGCTAAAACAATAGCCGATCAAAAAAATTTAAATTCTGCATGCAAGCCCTCAAAAAGATCTTTCATTTGATGCCAAACACGATAGGTTTTGGAATACTCTCGCTGAAACAATTGCCGATCGAAACGTATTAAATTTTGCACGCGAGCACTTCAAAAGACCTTTTAATTGATACCAAAGACGATTATCGGCTAATAAAACGTTAAATGGAATTGCAATTTTCGAATATTGGCTCAAAGTTTTTATTACTGTAATATAAACAGTCAGTGTCGCCGTTTTCTGCTTAATCTTGGCGACGACAACTAACGCCTGTCTTGATTATATATTTTTGAATACAGAAATACTTGCATATGAACTTTAAACATATATTTTACACAAATTTGGTAACTCGCAATGTCAAAAGTCAATAAATTTTAGTTTTGTACTTCTGGTTTTGCATCAGTTTCCGATCGACAAGGAAGCGAGCTCGAGAGCCGAAGTTGTCGAACTGAGCGTAAGGTGCTGCCGCTAGTCGGACAAGTCGCGAAAAGCAAAACAAAATGGGTCAGGAGGAACGAAAAATTGATTGAAAAAAATCTTATATAGGGAAATAATAGCTTGTAAAGTAATAATTAATACAAAAATTGTATCTAATACAAACAAGGGTGTTATGTAGTAAATTATCATATGTTTAACGTGACTAATTTATCGGCTAATAAGAAGATACATGGAATTACAATTTTCGAATATTGGCTCAAAGTCTTCGTTACTGTAATATAGACAGTCAGTGTCGCCGGCAGTAGGCTGCTTGATCTTGGCGTCGACAACTACCGCCTGTCTTGATTTCTAATTTCTTTCCCCAAATCCTAAATCCTAAATGTCAAAAGGTGACTTCGGACACGGCCTATGTTTTCCTATTTAAAGCAGTACTACCTGTCAGGATATGCGAAGACAAATTTAAAATATTTCAAGTTATGAGTAAAAGGTTTGTTTCGGCCCAGAGTGTCTCAATTTTGATAATTGCTAACTTCTAAACTATATGAGCTACAAATTCAGTTAAATGGAACTTTTCTGTACAAATGTTTATGATGTTAAACAATTTCATGATGTTCTTCGTTTAAAAATTTTACATATTGTACAAAATTTTATAATTCAAAGTAATCGTTCTCTTTTAAGAGTCAAAGCGTGAAACAAATTGGTTAAGAGAAGTGAATTTTATTTTACAGAACATCTAAAAAAAATGTATACACAACTGTTATTTTTTTAGCTTTATTCTTATTAAAATCATTATTTAATGTACTTCATTACTTATCATGGGGAATAAAAATGATAAGTACTTCCTAGGGATATGAAGCAAGTCAAGGCCATTAGCAGTGCCATCTAGAAACAACATATTTTCTTGTACTCATATCAGAGAAAGACCTCCGAACTCTGTGAAATTATTTACATGAAAATATTTGTAATATTTGTTAATAACACTTAAAAACAAATAGTTTTTCGCTTACCGGAATGTGTTTAATTCTCACCAATTTTATATGCTATTAAAAGTTTTTTTTGTTAAGTAATGAATATTTCCGTTCATATGTTTATATAAAGTATTGTATTTACACGAGATTAAAGTGTCACTATTTGCCTCAAGCGATTGCAATCTTCGCTCTCGACAAATAATAACGAACTTTATTCCCTTGTTATACAAACTATTATTATAACATGTTAGCATGATCGCATACTTCTGCAATACGCTTCTACACACAATTTTTGTGCTCTAATCGCTAGATTTAACGCCGCTGAATTTATTTTTGTGAAGATATTTAAAAAACGAAGTTTTTTATTATTTCTATGGCCTCAATAAGAGTTAATCAAAAGAAAATTTCCGAAATATTACGCCTCACCAAATATATCACGAAAAATATTAGACACCGTGTGCAGAAATAATCCCGAAGTACGAGAAGCTGCAAATAACGTAGTAAATAATTTTAGAGTTTTAATAATCAAAATTTAGAACAATAAAAATAGTACTTTGAAGCACTAGTACGCAAAATCAAACTTTACCTCAATTTTCAGGGTAATGTAAACTTAATTTTGAATGATGCGGGTACTAAAAGAGTTTCTACTCGATCTGTTCGGTAAACGGATTATAACTATTCAACTGCATTGAAATTTCAAATGTCAAAAATCACTTTGACTTTTTTAATTCATTGATTGTGAAACTTATTTTTATTTAATATATTTTAATGGGATGGCTAGCTCAGTGGTATGAAGTCGGCCTGTGGATCCTAAGGTCCCTGGTTCGATTCCCACAGACGACAAATTTTCATAATTTGAAAAAGCTATCCCTGTGGCTCCTCCACCACTAACATGTTTGGGGGCCGTGATTTGACGACTGGTAACCGCACTTCACGCGCAAAATATATCACTTACCGAGATCTGCTTCAGCAGAGTGCCACACCCAGTAATGGGTAAAAGGCGTGATGATATATTTATTTTATTTTATTTTATATTTGACATTTACGTCTGATTTTGTTTTATTTAAAAAAATATATAACATTTCAGGAAAGGTCTATGTCTCCAATCATACTAGCAATCTATCCTATCTATTCCATTACTTTTAAACATTCTTATACTGGATAACACAAAATTCTATTGAAGGCATGTGGTGGTAAGTAAAGTTCAAATTACTTCATTGTTAAATTCCTATTTATAGGAATTTTTTGTAGCGAACTAGGTTACAAGATGTGTAAAGAATGCTTTTGATAAATTTTTAGCTGATATTGCCAGACTTTGTTCTGCAGACAGATGATCTTGAAAACATTTCTTACATTTTTGGTCTTGTTCTGTTAATTTTATATTTGTTCTTCTCTGACGCTTTAACGTTTTATTGTTAATTATTTTTTGTACTGTAATAAAGTCAAGGCTGAGTATTTTCATTTATCAACAATATTTGCCTGTATTTGTTTACACTTAGGTTTATTGTATATTTATAATTCATGAACAAATTATCAAAATTACTGAAATAATATGTGAACAAGTTTATAAAACATGAATATCAGGCTAAATGGCCTCCTATTACAAATCATTTTAAAATTTCGTGTACAGTTCGTGCTGGTTTGTGCTAGATTCCAAAAGTTTGTGCTTTTTATATTCATTTAATATTAATATGAGGCGTTAGTGTTAGGTCTGTGCTGTTTAGTATAAGGTTTGTGCTATTTAGATACAAAATTTGAAAGTTTATGCTTTTCATATTTGAAAAATTGAAGTGGGGAATCCTGCGTGGCACTAAGAGAGAACCTCTATAATATAGTTAATTTTTAAAAATTGTTTTACGTATACCGGTGCTAATGCTAGGTTTATGTTGTTTAGATAAAATAATTACAAATTTTTACTTTGCAAATACTCTTGTTATGAGCAACTGAATTGGGGAATCCAGCGGGATAATAAGAGAGAACCTCTGTAATCAAATTACCTACTTTTAAAAAATCTTTTTATATGAGGAGTCAGTGCTATTTAGATAAAAATTTAAAAAAATTGTCCTTTGCATGAACAAATGATTAGAGTAATTCAGCGGGACACTAAGAGAGAAACTCTGTAAGCCAGTTACTTTTAAAAAATCTTTTGAAAATTTGTGTTTTAAAAAAGTAACTGAATTACAGAGATTCTCTCTTAGTAAAAAAATAAATAAATATATCATCACGCCTTTCATCCATTACTGCCAGTAACAGTAACACTGAACTATAATCTAGCTAAATTATTAAATAAAACAAAAACATATTACAGCCTGCAATGTTAATTGTAGGCAAATCAGATAAAAGTGCCTTTTTGTTCAACTTTTGTCATAGGGTTTTCAGCGCCATCTGTTATTAGTGAAATATCACAATAGTTAAAATAGTTCATCGTCTCTTATTGCTAGATGACCTCTAGTGAATCATAATATAAAAGCAATTACATAGCCTGTTTAACAGTAACGTTTTAAATTGGAAGCCTGTACTACTTAAGGTAGTACTAGTGTGACGGTGGCGCCATCGGTTGTAAAGTGGCGAAACTGACGCTCAAAAAAATATAAAAATTGAATAAAATAAGTGTTTTATACCTATTATAATTTGTATATCATGAATTGTTAACAGGTTGTTGGTCTAGTGAATTTTCAAATAGCATACCACCGTGTGGTGTTGCCATTATAAATTGGGATTCTTAATTTTTCGTTAAAAACAAGGCTATACATGGCTATATATCCATTACTATACGATAAAAAACTTTCTTCTTCTGATACAATATACATGGATAGTTCTAGACCATCATACTAGTTTTGCAAATGAAACTGCAAAATTTTTGAGGTACACAAACCAAATATGTGCGATTCTGAGTGATGATCGCCATAAGCTCCGGTATAAGAACTCAACTTTACAAGCAAATATATTTGTTCACAGACGATGAATGTATTTCATATTTTAACAGGATGCGTATGACTATCCAATGTTTACGTGCAACAAATTTCATTCAGATCTGCAAAAAAAAATTTACGCTAGTACTACCTTAACTCAACAGTTTACCATCACTGACAGTTAACTATATAGTTAGCGGAAATCAGTGCTGCCACACAAATTGAACTAAAAGTGCTTTTAAAATACTTTAATATTAAATAATTTTATTATATCTTTTCTATTTTAGATCTGTTTACTAAATTATTATTATCAGGTCGGATTGTGAAGTTAAGAACCCAGGTTTGATTAACACAGCCGACGAAGAAATTTTTGTACTCGTATCTTTGAAAATAAGGTTTAACCCTGGAAACTGAAGCAAAGTTTTATTTTGCGCACTAGTGTTTCAAAGTAATTGACAAAAAACACCCATTATTATGGTTCTTAATTTTGACTATTAGAACGCTAATTCTACTTATATATATACACATTTTAAAAAATTTATAAAACAAGTAGAGACATTCAAACAGATATATTTTAACAAGATTTATATATTGCAATGCCAACTTACCAGTCGCCATCTGGCGGATAAATTTCAAACCTATCTACCATGTATTGTTTTTAAAGTTCTTCATTGCTTTTGCACGCGTTGCGAGTATTTTTTTAAAATTTTATATAAAATATCCAAGTGATTTAAATTTATTGAAATATATTCTTCTTGACAATGAGTAATATGTATTGTCGTGTTCTGAAGTGTAATTCGTGGTCCAAAAAGAAACCAGAGTTTCTTAAACATAGTAAAAAATCTCGTGTGATCACCACACGACTTTCTTATACATTTAATATTTGGAATATATGAATGTTATATAATATTATTAAACATGTAATTTAGTTTTTCAGTAATTTAGCATTTATCTGTTTGAAACATATAAAATATCAAATTTGTTTACGTATAATTTTTTAGTAATGTTGACTTCTTTATGTCTAACTTTTAGGGTTGTTGATTTCCACCGAATTTCGAATTTATGAACATTCGAACATTCGAATTTTTTGAACTTCGTCAAAAAAACTTCGAATCTTCGAATTTTTGAATTTTTTGAACTTTTCGAATTTTCGAATTTACGAATTTTTTGAACTTTTCGAATTTTCGAATTTTCCGAAGCTTCGAATTTTCGAATTTTTTGCCAATTAATTAACGCCATCTGTCATCTCCAAGTACGCTCACGCATAATTCGTGAAAAGTCGGACACGAATTAAATAATAAATTCGGCGAGTATTCTGCAATTAGGCGTCTTAATTAAGACATCTACTCTCTTAACCGCCCATCTAAATGCTATGGATTTTTAGTAAAACGTTTTAAAATGACAATAAAAAGAATACAAAAACGTCTTAAATATAACTTTTTGACAGTGTAACGAAATTTTAAATTTAAATTGAATTAATTTGGCAAACAATAATAATTAATAGAAATTACTTACGAATTAATACAAAACTCTGCAATTGGGTTAGGATCTAAAACTTTTCAAATAATTCACAAAATTCGAAAAATTCGAAAATTGGAATATTAAAAAAATTCAAAACTTAAAAAAATTCGCAAATTCGAAATATTCGAAAGTTCGAATTTAAATTCGAATGTTCAAAAAATCCGAACATTCGAATTCTCGAATATTCGTAAAATCAACAACCCTACTAACTTTACTGATGAAGTATATACAGGATGTCCGTTTTTCGAGCCTAACCCTTGGCATCTCATGAACCGTGAGATACAAAGTCGATTAAATTGAGGCAAAGTTGCTAAATTAGTTGACCATTTTAATGATGTATTTGTTTTTCCGAAAAAAGACATAGATAACTAGATAAAGCGAAAATTAAAATTTATGTTTTTTTGTTTCTATTGCTACTATGATTATTGAAATATATTATTAAATATAAAAATTAGTTTTTCTCAGAATTAGACGCATATACAGGAAAATTGCAAATATCATTTTATGTTCCAAATATTTTTGCTAACATCTGTTATTTGAAACTTTTTTTCGTAACTGATTCCATTTTTGAAATAAATTGATTTGTTGTTTTATGTGTCCAGTAAACTTCCTCATCCGGTGTTTCAGTTTCATTCAAAATCAACTCAGCTCTTCGTATTTTCATGAAACTTATAATTACCAAGTTTTTTTAACAAATCTTTTCTCGTTTATGAGAGATTGTACACTCGGACACACATCCCTCCATCAACACACACACACACACACACACACACACACACACACACGCACACACACGCACACACACACACACACACACACACACACACACACACACAGATATCATTGAGAAAATAATCAAAACGAATTCATTGGACCTCAAAACACGTATTTCCGCGAAAATCTCGTCAACGATTTTTTTCACGATTCCAATACTTCCTTATACTGTGTATAAGAAAGTAATAAAAAGAGTCATTTGTTAATTGTTTGGGAATATTCGAAACAGAAGATGAACATTTAGTATGAATTTTAAATATCTTAAAAATGGAATTAATACTAGTTTTATTGTTTAGTTCAAGTTTTCTAAAACAATTTGAGGTTACTTCTGTATACACAATTGTATTAAACACAATTCTTTGTCTTAATTATTAAAGTACATACATACATACATACATATCTTCACGCTATATCCCAACAATTGGGATAGCACGAACCCTAAAATCACTCATAAAACATTCACTCAGTGATGAGTCATCACACTCATCAAACAATCAGCTCTCGTCAAACATTTTCATCCAAACAAACCACCCTCACTTCAAGCACATTCATAGATCACTCCATATAAAAACTCATTCACTTATTACACTCGAAATCATTATCACACAACAAACCTTCAATCACATCATTCCTATTCACTTATCATTCATTTTCTTTTTTCAACGTACATAACATATGCATAAAACATCTCATATTACTCACGTTTACTCCTAACAACGTATCTAATAACGAAACTAACAACGAATCTACAAGATTAGAAAAGATGAAAGCGATAGCCTGCACTTGTATATGAAAGAAAAGTCCACACAATGCAGTAACTGAAAATGAAACAAAAAGATAAGAAAAGGAGAGAGCGTCGCCCTGCGCTTGTTTTTGAAAATGAATTTCACACAATTTCAATTAAACTCTCTACGTAAGAACTGAAAACGAATTAAAAGATAAGAAAAGAAGGGAGTGTCGCTCTACTTTTTTTTTTTAAGTGAATTCCACACAATTGCAGTTAAATACTCAATGTAAGATTAGAAAACGAATAAAAAGATAAGAAACGAAGGGAGTGTCGTCCCTGCGCTTGTTTTTGAAAGTGAATTTCACACAATTGCGGGTAAACACTCTAATGAAATTACTAAACAACAAAACTAAAATCTAAAATCCTGCGCTTTACTGAAATCATCAGATTCATTCCGCAATTAATCTTTGCCAAACGTTTCTATCCTGACACACCACTTTAGCTTCATCCACATTCATAATTCCTTTCATACAAGCACGTTTGTTCCTCATATTCGGAAACTTTTTTTCACGCAACAATCCTTCAATCATATTCATCCATTTATTCATAGGTCGCCCACGCAATCTTTCACCCTCAATTTCTCCAACATATATCTGTTTCACTAATCTTTCATTCGACATACGTTCTACATGCCCAAACCATCTCAACTGACTTATACCTATTATTATAACTACATTCTTCTCAATTTCACACTCATCATACATCAATGTATTCCGGACACGATCTCTTCTTGTATAACCACACACACCCCGCAAATACCTCATTTCCACTGTAGTTATACGACGTTCATATTTCTTCATTCACAAATGTAGGCACTAAAACACCATTATACACACTCAATCGAGCATCTCTGGATACATTCACATTTCGAACAACGGTTCCCAGAGCACCCAATACTTTGCATCCCGCAGATACTCTTCAATCTCACAATCAATACGTCCATCCCTCGAAAACATACTACCCAAATATAAAAATTCAGTCACTTAACCCAATCTCACACCATTCACGGAAACATTACAGTCAGTCATCAAATCGCTCTTTTCAAACACTTTACATTTATCAACATTTAATAACAAATTTAAATCTTTTCCTACTTCATTTATACTTAGAATCACTCGTCTCAATTGCTCTTCAAATTCACCCATAACAACATCATCCGCATACGCTAACGCAGGCACAACACTACCACCAATATGTATACCATCTACCCCATTGAACGCCGTTTGTAACAACACATCTATGTACAAATTAAAGAGCCACGAAGACATCCCACAACCTTGTTTCACGCCAATATCTATACAAAACCAATCACTTAATCTACCATTAATTCTCACCGCAGCCTCACTACCTTCATACAGCGCACGAATTTCCGGCAACAAATTACCATTTATATCGTACTGTAGCAGTACATTCCATAATGTCTCGCGATGAACACTATCATATGCTTTTTTAAGATCAAGAAAGCCACAGAACACCTTCTTGTTCTTAGCAAGTGACTTTTCAACAATCATACGAAGAGAAAACAATTGATCCACACACCCTCTCTCAGGCAAAAAACCACCTTGCATATCGCTTAACTTGGAGATTGTTAAGGTTCGTACCTTATGAATTAGAATCTTCCCGTACAACTTCCCACACTTAGCAAACATATGGCACGAAAATTAATACATTCACTCGAACTACCTTTACCTTTAAATAAAGGACAAATGATAGCACGTTTCCAATCATCAGGAGGCGCACACCATTTTAAACAAAATCTAAACAAATAAACTAACCAGTCAAATAACCTCTCGCCTCCATACTTCAACATCTCATTCGATATACCATCCAAACCGGGAGCCTTACCATTCTTCAGACGCATCAATGTGAAACTAATATCACTCTCATCTATATAACATTCATCACCACTAACATTTTCTCTAACATTATCACTACAATGCTACCATATAAAGTCCTAAAGTACTCACACCATCTATTAGTAACATCTGATTCATTCCACAATAACTCACCATCCGCACTCTTAATCGCTTTCACTGCCCTTACATTACCACCTCTCAATCTCTTCTCTCTCAAACAAAACATTCTTTTATTCATACTAAAATCATTAGTAAATCTTTCACTCATCAAATTATCAAAACGCGCCTTGCTTTTTCTTACTACTCTCTTAACACATTTATTTAACCTCTTGTATTCCAGCAAGTATTCATCACGTAAATTTCCAGGCACATCTTTCACATTTAAAAATCGCAAATATGCTTTCTTTTTTGCCTCAATTGCCTCTTTTAGTTCTTCATTCCACCATGCATTCTTTGGACAAGAGCCTAAACTATATTCACCACAAAATTCTTTTGCACATTTAAGAACTGTATCCTTAAATTTCAACCAAACATCATTTATGCTGCATTCAAAATTAAGCTCACATACAGGCAAAGATTCATTTATTTTCTCAACAAACAAATCTCTAACATCCTCATTCTGCAGCGCACTGGATTTCACACGAAACATTTTTTTGGTATTTTTCACCCACATTCTCCATTTATCTAGACGTAGGCGATACCACCAAATAATGGTCATTCGTACCCAATTCAGCACCACGCTTCACACGCGTATCTACAACTAAACTTCTCAATCGTTCAACATACAAAATAAAATCAATCATAGTCCGTCTATTCTCACTAACATTCTCCCATGTCTACAAATGAGCTAGTTTATTTTTAAAGACAGAGTTGGAAACAAAGAGATCACGCTCCAAACAGAAAGAAACTATTTTTCTACCGTTTTCATTCACTCTTGCATCACCAAACTTACCCAATACATTCCCAGACATGCTTCTTTTAACTCCCACTCAGCGATTTAAATCACCACATAAAATAACTTTCTCACCTGAATCACATGAATCAATAACACTATCTAACAAATTCCAAAATCTATCTTTTTCAAGATCATTTTCGGATTCGGATGGGCTATAAACTGACACAACGAAGATTCTATGAAAGCCTATCTTTAATCGCAGCCAGAGAATTCTCGATGAAGTACAACCATATTCTCTCACAAACGGTTTCATTCATTCACTAACAAGCACACCCACACCATGCTTCGCATTTTCAGCAATACCCGACCAGAAGCAAAACATTCCATCTACCTTTTCCTCACTACATCCTTTCCTTTTAGTCTCACTGACAAACAAAACATCAACATTATACACACGCATTATATTCATCAATTCATTTTCTTTACCAGTTATACCCCTAACATTCATCAAATTTCACCCATTTATTCTTCATTTATCCAAAAGAAATAAAAGAAGGGTTCTCTCGGTGGAAGAGTAGAAGTTAAGGTAGCTTACCAGGCTTATCCTTAACTATAAATGAGAATAGAAAATTGTTACATTCACACAACTGTCAAACAACTGTTAAACGTCAATCACATCTAAAAACAAAACATAACTCAGCGTTTCTATACACGTAACCAATATAAACAAATAACGATATGAAAGAAAATATACTACAAAAAAAAAAACTAAACTACTATAAAAATTAAAGATAACACTTATCTTAATAAAACGATACTCGAGAAGTCCGGTGACAAACAGTATATTTTAATCCAACTCCAAAAACCCAGTCAAACACCTAAATAAATTTCTCACTTGACGGGCGAGTTCTATTAATCTATTATTAAAGTAAACAGCTTAAACTTGCAGTATGATCTTTACTAAAAATAATGCTTCAATTAAATGACACTAGAAATAAGTAAAAAATATTAAAATGTTGACAGAACGCTACGCTTGCACAATGTAAACAACAACATACAATACCGGGTAGAAAGGTTCGAATATTTTTCGCTTGGCATCAACAGTTGGTTCTTAACTCCGGTATATTTTAATCATCCTTTTTGCAGTTATTAAATGAATAAAATATAATTTGCTAACTGATTCAGTTGCAAATTATTTTTTTAAATTATTTTTTTAATCTTTTGTTTTCAGTTTTTGTAAAGTCTGCGTATATTTATTTTTCTCAAATAAAGATTCATGTCTAAATAAGAAAGTTATGTAAAACTTTGAAAACTAATAAAATATTAACTACACTAGAGACTCCCACAAAAAACTTCTACAAAAACAGAAATTCTTCTCGGTGACTAGATTCATGAAATGTGATCTTAAATTTTGATCACTCACGTTGGCTAACCGTGTTAACATTCCAGGCTGCACGTAGATCAAGTGGATCAGATTAAGGAGTGAATCGAACCGTGCGTAGTTGAGCTTCGGCCGCCAGAGGCGATGCTGTGGCTGTGGTGTCCCCAGGGCGATAGGAAAAGTTAGTTGCGAAACAAAGGCGTCAGCAGGACTGCGCCAACTCGTTCCCACGGGACCCTCACCAGAGAAGCATTGATAGAAATAAGTTTCGATAGAATTCACACGCGTTAATATTTATGACAAATGAATAACTTGTTTCTTCCTGACTTTTGTGTTAGAAAGAGTTTGTTTTATAACAGTTTTGAAGAAGAACTATTACCTTCAGTCATTGCCGCTACAATGTTTAAATTATAGTATATTATATAACAAACATCGAAAGTGTAAGATAATGTGCGAATGTACAAGTTGAAAACCGAGGCGCGAAGCGCCAAGTAATTTAAGTACACGAGCACTGTTACGTATCACACTTTCGAGCGAGTGATGTACACAATTTTTCAGACAACCACAAAATATTTATAAAAACAGTTTACAAGAGCAATATACACATATGGGATATGTGGCTCAGTGGTATCAAGTCTCTTGTGGATCCTGAGAACCTCGGTTCGATTCCCACAGCCGACAAACAATTTTCATTACATTAAAATTACCCCTGTGGCTCCCCCTCTATTAACACACCCAGTAATGGGTAAAAGGCGTGATGATATATTTATTTATTTATTTATAAAGTAATATTGTTTCACTTTGAGAGCTGAAGCGTTCTTGAGGGTAAGTATTGTCGTTTGACGTTTGAGGTTAGGTGTAGTGATACCAACTCTACTGACCGTATTGTTAAAATATTAGATAATACATAAAGTATAAAGTAATTATTAATTTTATAAAATAAGATTTATCTGTGCAAACGTGTTGCAAAATCTGCCAAAACTGCGATTTAAAAACAATACAAATTCATTACATTTATTTTTTTTTCATCGTAACCTCATCTGTTGTCAATCAGTGAAACTTTATCTGATATGTTAGAAGTATGTGTTATAATAACATATCAGTGTGTGTTATTTTCAAATTTCTGTAGTAATTTATGACGTCGTTATAGTCACTTTTATAACTGGTCGTCTGAAAAATATATAAATAGATAGAAAACAAACCTTAAAGAAAATTTTAGTTTGAACTTCTAACTCGTAATATCTTCCAATGTTTACCTTTAAATATTGCAGGTTTCCTTATATTCTGACTGTTCGACAAAAAAGTCTATTATCTTAATTATCTTCAATTTGCCACTATAATATATAATATAAACGTCGCTTAGATTTGTAGACACCCAAGCGTAATAACTCAATGAAATGAACATCAATATCCACTAAATTCTCAATTTAATATCGTCATAACTAAAAATAATAACACGTTAAGAATCTAATTACTTCCAGTCTGTTAATAGCAACCAAAGTACTGCTCAGTAAAGCTGGTAAGTATTTATATCATCCGGCGCCTGGTAAGCTTCCATACTTGTCTCGCTGGCATTCAGCTGTTTATCGACGTCATAAATAAAGCAAACATTTTATCTGAACTGATTTTTATTATATGATAACAAAGCCGAGAGGTAATAAATGTCTCCCAGTGTCCGGCAACATAACAAATGACTTTCGTATCGATAAATAACTGAAGTGATACAAATTCTCAGAGTTCTGTCGTAAACAGTGTTTTACGTCTATTGATTTTTGGACGAGTATTGAAATTTTTTGTAGGGTTCTTTTATTAATTCATCAACAATGAATATTCAGCTTAATTCTTCGTCTGCAGAAAACGTTGATTAATTATGGGTTTGTTTGTGATCTATGGAAGGAAAGGAATGGTTTAAAAACTCTTTTGCTGTGTCATTCCGAAGATATATAACTCTTGCTTTGCATATTTATGTTCATGAAATATTTCAGTTGTAGGCTAATGAGCTGAACATTTTTAGGGCCAGTTTTTCAATCACCGGTTTACTCTCGATTAGCGTTAATCATGATTAAATAATAATGGAAATCATAGTTTCTTTTATTATTTAATCATGATTAACATTAATCGGCCCTTAATGTATTATTTTATTTCAAATAAAACATGTAATTAATGTTTCAAAATTTAAAACCTTTTTGTGTCAATATAATAATAAATGTTCAATAACGGAAAAACATTTTTGTTTCATATTTTACAGGCAGATGCACAAAACGGATTAGCGCTAACACCGTTTTTAATATTATCTATAACTCTGTTTCAAATTAAAACAGATTAAAAAAAAAACTAAATTTGATGCTAATTAACTCTCTTTTTAACTCAAGTTAAAATAAACTTGTTTCATACATGGAAAAGAGAGTTAAAGACGAAATAAAAAACGGTGTTAGCGCTAATCCGCTTTGTGAATCTGCCTGATAATCTACTTTATTCAGTAAACATAAAGAATACGCAAATTTATTTAAAATACCAATAACAAAATATACATTTACAAAAAATAAAAATAGATTAGTGTTACGTACTTTTGACAAGGCTGGCCTGGCATGGAGTTTCAGCAAGTAACTGGAATACTCGCTTCACAAACTAAAGTCATTAAACTAGATTTTAGTCAAAAATATAAAACCTAATAAACAAAACTATATCTTATTGCACCTACCCCTACCTCTACACTGTACAAAATAAATTTTTATTGAACTGTTATTATTTGTAGTAAACAACGTAAGATTTAAATTTTGAATAAAATAATATTTTTGATGTGAGAAGTGAGTCATCATGTATTCATTTTCAGTGCAAAAAGTGCCTTTTTTGAACATCATGCAATGATTGATATTAATGTAACAAGTAGTCCTATTAAGTCCGATTATGTATGAGTTGCGTACAAAACTTTAGGTTCGACTGCCTTATAGGTGATTTATTTCCTTAAAATATATTAATATAAAAAACTTAGATGTATCTCAAAATGTACTTTGTTGTTGCTTTTATTTAACAATTTTATTTACAATGATTATACTGTCAAATTTGTTCATTGAAAAAGTGGAAAAATATGTTCATAGTGTTTCAAGACTTAATTAATTAATTAATATTTATTTATCGTATGGCTTAAGTATAAGTGCATTAATAATTTAATATTTTACGAAAAACAATTTTTACAGAAAGAGAATAAAATATGTATTATATACCTATTTTGATTCTTTATAAGTCTATGTCCAAGTTGCAGAGCCAAGTTAGAGCGCCGGAAGTGGCTTCCATAATGTCTTTCCATTCTCCATTAAATTTTCTTAGAGGGCATCTGCAAACTATATGTGATACTGTTTGTTCTTTCTTTCCACAGTCACAAATCGGACTATCAGTGATTCCCCATTTATACAACATATCTCTTGTTTTAGCATGTCGCGTTCTTACTCGGTTAAGGCGACACCATCATTTTCGGAGTAGTTCTGGTCCTGGGAGTTTTTTATTAGAGTTTACAATGCTGTTGTGATGATCAACGCCATTATTTCTCCATTTAGTTTTCCATGCTTTGTTATGGGCAAAACGACCCGTTTGTTTCCACTACATATACATACTTATTTGAACTGTCCTACACTAGTTTTTGTTATGTCATCCCACTTCTGACACCAGTTTTTGTCATGGGCAAATCGACCCGTTTGTTTCCACTACATATTCATACTTATTTGAACTGTCCTACACTAGTTTTTGTTATGTCATCCCACTTCTGACACCAGTTTTTTGTTATGGGCAAAACGACCCGTTTGTTTCCACTACATGTACATACTTATTTGAACTGTCCTACACTAGTTTTTGTTATGTCATCCCACTTCTGACACCAGTTTTTTGTTATGGGCAAAACGACCCGTTTGTTTCCACTACATGTACATACTTATTTGAACTGTCCTACACTAGTTTTTGTTATGTCATCCCACTTCTGAAACCAGTTTTTTGTTATGGGCAAAACGACCCGTTTGTTTCCACTACATATACATACTTATTTGAACTGTCCTACACTAGTTTTTGTTATGTTATCCCACTTCTGACACCAGTTTTTTGTTATGGGCAAAACGACCCGTTTGTTTCCACTACATGTACATACTTATTTGAACTGTCCTACACTAGTTTTTGTTATGTCATCCCACTTCTGACACCAGTTTTTTGTTATGGGCAAAACGACCCGTTTGTTTCCACTACATGTACATACTTATTTGAACTGTCCTACACTAGTTTTTGTTATGTCATCCCACTTCTGACACCAGTTTTTTGTTATGGGCAAAACGACCCGTTTGTTTCCACTACATGTACATACTTATTTGAACTGTCCTACACTAGTTTTTGTTATGTCATCCCACTTCTGACACCAGTTTTTTGTTATGGGCAAAACGACCCGTTTGTTTCCACTACATGTACATACTTATTTGAACTGTCGTAAATCAGTTTTTGTTATGTCATCCCACTTCTGACACCAGTTTTTGTTATGGGCAAAACGACCCGGTTGTTACCACTACGTACTTTATTTATTTAATTATAGAATGTCTTGGTTTTAATGATGTTAGATAGTAAAAACTTTTCATATATAAATATATTTACAATTTACAACATACTATTTACAGTTTAAGGTGGATTATTAATTTGGGATTTCGTTATCAAGTCAACTGTTTTAGATATCAAGTATTTAATTTGGAAATCGATTGTTTAAGATTCTGTGATCAAGTGTATAATTTGGAAGTCGATTGTTTGAGATTCTGTGATCAAGTGTTTCTCTTCTAAAAATTAGCAATAATATAAACTTTGAAGTTACTCCCCACTAGAGGGTTTTTACCCCCGTTAGTAGGCGTTCTTGGATTTCATTGGTCACATAATTAAATGTGTTATGAAACGCACAAAACTTTGTTTTTGGTTTTCTTTAAACGCGTCAAAATTTAGTGTTGAAGTTAGGTGGCTAAGTCTGGATAATATCTGTCAATAGTTAGAATTTCGAAAAGTGATTTTAAAAATGTGTGAGCAATAAAAATTGATTTGGGTTGACACTAACATGATTGTAGGTTTTAAAGGAAACTATAAATTAGTCTAGATGACTTTCGAACTAAAACTGTTTAAAGTGGTTGACATAAATAAATTTGAATACAAGTTACGTGAAAATAGGAATTAGGAATTAGGTTACATAATTAAGAAAAAGTAATAAATATACAATACTTAAAACTAACAAAGTAAATAATAATAATAATGATGATGATGAAATAAAAGTAATACTATAGAATATAATATAAAATTGATTAAATATAAGTATAATAAAGAAGGGTTATGGGCGGCTCCATGACAGCTTCTTGAATGGTAAATTTTTCAGTTTGTGAACAATTTATCCATATAGGTCTTCGTGATTTTAGGCGGCTTGGTGGGAAGGGTCGTCTAATATTTTATGTATAGGTAGAGTTCTTGGTTTGCTAATTTTTTGCCATTCTTTGACGTTGGCATTTTGTCGGCTATAGATTTGAGAGGACATGCAGCCAGGGTGTTGGAGTTGACTTTGAAATTAATTAATTAGGTACCTATAATAATTATTTTGCCTTTTGTTTTTTGTTATTGACAGGAGTTCACTTTTGCTACTTAATCGTAGTAGTCCAAGAAAGTGCTATTTTATGTACTGTCAACACTGTCATAAATCAAGTTGTTATGATACAGTTGAACATAAAACTTTTCTTGCATAATATCGCTCCTTTACTGCATACCTAAGATAATGTACTTAATAAATGTTTTAAACGTTTAAAATGTCATTACTAAAATTAGTATAATTATTTAAAGCTAGATCGTAAAAAAATATTGTATGGTACACGTAGTAAAAGTGTCTTGTTTTGCATTCATTGCATAAAATAACAATTTTACTACTAGTTGCACAAATAACTATTATGGAACATTTACAATTTACATACTGAGCATTTATTAATTTTATACTGAGTATTTATAAAAATACTGTGCAATTAATTTTATTTCATAGATAACATAGTATTGAACAAATAATATTAGCATAATTCCGAGCTAGACAGTCTTAGTTCCAGTCTTCAGGCCCTAAGTTGAGATGTGAAAAAGTTAAAAATATAGAAAAGCAGTTCATTACAAGTACATACATACATAACATCACGCTATATCCCATCAAATGGTGTAGCACGATCCCTAAAATCATTCATAAAACATTTACTCATTAAATTCATCAAATAATCAGTCCTCGTCAAACATTCTCATCCTAACACACCATCCTCACTTCAACCACATTCATAGATTCCTTCATATAAGCTCATTTACTTATCACACTCGAAATCATTCATCACACAACAAACCTTCAATCGCATCTATTCAATCACTCCTATGTACTATACATAATTTCCTGTTACGTTGATTAATAAATAAATGAACACTGAAACGTTTTAATTAAAACTATTTCTTTACAAATTCATTGACTATTTACTCAACCATTTTAATCGTTATTTCTACTCAATATATTTTTTGTCTAGTTTAGGAGTAATTGCATCATTTTCATCTGATATGTAGTGATAATAATTTGTAATTATATATAGAAATTAGTGACATAAATATGTAGGCTCAATAAACTAAACATGATGAAATATTTTATTTAAGCTAATAATAATCTACATATAATCAGCTGTCGTTTTATGTATCATTTATCAATAATAACAAAGTATTTCTAATTTCACGTACAGGTACCTGTATTAAATTTTAGAGCATTATAATATTAACAGGCTTATAATTTCAAAAATATTGAAGAAATGACAGTTTGGAGCTTAAAATATGTTTCCGGTGTAAAATATATAAAGTCGTAAATCATCCATAATTAAATTCATTGTTCAGCGATATAATATCAAGTATAAACGTTAAAATATTGGCGAGGGCTCTAAAATTAATTAATTAATAATTAATTTCTACTTATTGATCGAATGTTAATTAATAATCTTTCAATCACACTTCTGCTAATATCATGATGATACTGTCGTGAATGTCAACACTAGTGCATGATGGAAATATAAACATACGCATATATCGAGCGATGCCATTCAGCACTATGTAATGCTAGTTAATAACATGAACTAATTTAGACTTAATCCGGTTGTTATACTCGGGTATTACTACATCATATGCCTAGTGAAAATTTGTGAATGTTACAATTGGGTATGTAAACAAATATATTTCCTTTATCATTATAGATAAGAAAATTAGAGTCCCGTATTTATTTGTATCGACTAATAATTTATAGTTTACGAGAAAAATAATATTATTGTGACAAAACGATCTCGAGAAATTAGACTATAGTGTCTATAAAATACCATAGTATGCTAAATGGGAAGTAAGTTTTTGATTGGTGCTGCCATGCTCTGCCAAATGCCTCCGATACTAGTGTATTGTTTTATAGCAACTAGATTTTAAAATATAGTCACTCCTTACTAAGAATACTTAATAATATCACACGCCCTTTCTTGTTCTTGGATGTACTTGTAAATAGATAACGTTGTAAAATACTATTCTGAATATTTTAATCAAAAGAACATATAGTTAGAGAGCTAGGGTGCAAAATGAAAATAGTTTTTTCAATAGATTATGTCATGATAAACATGAAAAAAAGAAAATTAGATTTGGGAACGGGTGGCACCAATAAATGGCGCCAATGTGAATGTGCCGATTTTAAGGATGGTTGGTGACATATTTTTTACAGACTAATTTTCACTTTAAATTATAGACTTTGGTATAATTAAGTAATAAAAATGGTAGACAGAAGTTTTGGCAGATGACGCATGCGTGACAGAACCGGTCAAAGTGGCAATTTTTATGGTGTCGTGTGACATATTTTTTATAGGCTGAAATTGGTTTTACTACGATGAAAACATGACAAAAAAATTATTGACAGATATTTTGAGATTTATAGAAATAGATTAAAAAATAAATCATATTTCCAAAAATGTTTAATACAAAGAACAAAGATTTAAAAAATAAAGAAATTATAATATTTATAAGAAATTATAATGTATGTAGTGAGAGTTGGGGACAATATGAGCTTGTTCTCTAATTGTCGTGTGACTGATACGTTTATCAGTATTACAAACTATGGGGCCAGTTACAGTTTCTGTCAGTTACATAATTAGAAATATCTTACTTTTATTCACCTCTCCCCCAAATTTCAAGCTGTAATAAATAAGTCACGTGACCCCCCTAAACCAGTCCACTTTGAGAGCTTCTGTCACTAACGAGCAACCAGCAATAATTTCTGTCAATCATTTTTTTGTCATGTATTCATCGTGAACAAGTAGTAAAACCAATTTCAGCCTGTAAAAAATATACGACACCATAAAAATTGCCGCTTTGACCGGTTCTGTCACGCATGCGTTACCTGCCAAAACTTCTGTCTACCATTTTTATTACTTAATTATACCAAAGTCTATAACTTAAAGTGAAAATTAGTCTATAAAAAATATGTCACCAACCACCCTTAAAATCGGCACATTCACATTGGCGCCATTTATTGATCCCACCCGTTCCCAAATCTAATTTCCTTTTTTTCATGTTTATCATGACATAATCTATTGAAAAAACCATTTCTGTTACTGGAATAAATGATACATCATTTTGCACCCTAACTAATATTACATTATGTGGCAGAAATCAGAATGGCGTCACAGCAAATTGTTCATAATCTCTTAATAATAGTATTGTTGATATTTGCCAGAAAATAGCGGCTGGCAGTTGGTTGACAACACTATGGTACGTACTAGAGATAAATACTATCGATACAACGATAGGCTCTATAAAGATAATACTATCGATAATCTGTTTTAAAAAAAGCTATTGATACTCTAGAATTATTCATTGTAACAATCTGCTTTACTATTGGTTGTGCAATCGATTGTAGCTATCAGATATGACTACTGGTTTCTCTATCGCTTACGGTTGTGACTATTGAATGTGACTATCGGTTATAGTATCGAATTAAATTATCGATTGTGACTATTGATTGATTACTTACCTTTTACTAGTTCAATTATAATTTTAACTGAACTTATTGCATTGAAAAATAGCTATTTACATAACAAGTGCGCGAAGACATACATTGAGTGAATGGTGCAAATGACGTCTTCGTGCACGAGTTTTGTACAGTGCTTTTTGTAACGAGCAAAAATTATATAATCGACAATGAGGTAAATTATTAAATTTGAAGCGTGAATTTATATTGACAGTTAAGTATGCCATGAAATGACATTTGTTATTTGAAAACAAACTGTTAATTTTGCTTGTCAATCTTGTTAAAATATGTCTGTTTGATGGTGTTATAAGCTAACGTCTCTATTTCTTTTATAAATTCCTTACAATGTATGTATGTAAGTACAATTAGCGTTTTAATAGTCAAAATTTAGAATCATACAAAATTGGTGTTTTCTCAATTACTTTGCGCATTAGTGCACAAAATCAAACTTTCCACCGGTTTCCAAGGTAATGTAAACGTTATTTTGAATGCTGCGAGTACAAAAATGAATTTAACGACAAAATTCTAAAAACAATCAATGCTGGCTGAAAGTTATTTATTTATAGTTATTTATAGGGCTGTATTATTCTTGAAAGTTAAATATATGTTTATAATTTCGACATTTGGACTGGTACCGAGCGCTTGGTTTTTGCGTATTTTAAGAGCAGTACATTTGGGTGTTTTAGCTATTTAGAGTCCAGAATGAGCTACTATGGGGGTCACTCTTTACACATTAGTAGAATATTTGCTTCGCAAAGAAATTTGCTTAGAGTTTTTTACATAATATAAATACAAATAAACATAACAAATAGACAAAAAAATATTTAAATTTGTGAAATAAATTACTAGTCTTTGTCGTCTGGGTTTGAATTAAAGAATAAAGGACAATCTTCGAATAACTCTTCCATAAATTGACACCATTTCTTCAATAAATTCCGATTATAGTTTTTATTTTCTAATATTTTGTGTCCGTGTATACTTAATAAACTTAGATTACTCAATCGTTACGATAGGGAACATGTCGCTAGCTGGCCATAAGAATACTGCTGGAAAGTTTCAGCTTGAATTTATTATCTTTAAACGTATAATTTAATTTTTATTTAATTTATATATATACATATACAGGATGGTGACCGCGACTCTCGAATATAGGATTTTAACATGTAAAATCATATTGATTTAATTTCCAGCTTCATAATTATTTAAAACAAAAAAGCTTCAAATAAAAGTTTTAGGGAATAAAATACGAAATTAAATTTGCATGCTTTGTAACGGCACAAATTAGAACTGAAAATGACTAAAATTGTCTCAAAACTATCGATAGCTATGAAATTGAAACAAAATTAAACAAATGTTTGACGTTCAATCTATCAAAACTGACAAAATAAATTCTTTGTTTATTATTTCATTTATTTTCACAGATATAACGTCAAACATTTGTTTAATTTTGTTTCAATTACATGCCTATCGATAGTTTTGAGGCAATTTTCGTCATTTTCAAATCTAATTTGTGTCGTTACAAAGTATGTGAAATTAATTTTGTTTAGATGCAGAATTTTAAGCTCTAAAACTTTTATTTCATGCTTTTTTGCTTAAAATAATTAGGAAAGAAGGAAATTACAAAATTATAATTTTACATGTTAAAGTCTTATGTTAGAGAGTCGTGGTCACTACTTTAGTTAATATCCAGGGGGAGGGGGCTTGCCCCCCCCCCCTGCGAACGCCTATATCTGCAACACATCATTTAGAGAAGACTTTCGTCGTCTCTTCTTAAGACTGGGTATTCTGACTTCCCAGTTTATATATTTATCACTCCCTACGTTCCGTCAAAGAATCAGCAGTTACACAACACAATTATAATACAACAAAAGACAACCTTTATCAGCATTATCTTCGACTCATGAAGTGTAGACATAGTGTGAATTTCTAAAGTATTAAGCTGTACAACGCTTTACCTAAATCTCTGAAAGAGCTTGATACCAAACAATTTTGTAAATTAATGCAACAAATTATTGTTAAAATTACACCCTTCAACACAATTGATTTATTAAATGTTATCCACCTATATGGTAATGAATTATTATAATAGTATAATTCTTTTTGTAATTGTTAATTTAGAATTATGTAAGTACTTAGGATGCTAACATCAATAAATATTATTATTATTATTATTATTATTATTAGTATCTTTAACATGTTAAAACCGTGCTCTTAAAACACCCAAAAACAGATCTTATAGTACTAGTTATTGTTGTTAATTCTAAAACAGTTATTAAATAATATAATTGAACTATGCATGTGTATTTATATTCTTTTAAAATTCGTAGTTAAATTAAATTGTAAATATTACTGAAAAATCCAAACTTTTTTTCATAAGATATACTTAATCATGAGCCTTTTCTGCCTTTGCATATGTAAGGCTTTTCTTAAAATATAATTAATTAATTATATCGGAATTACTCAAATTTCTCTTGAATTATATAAGACCCATTTACAAATTCATTTCAATTAATTCCTTTTAAATAAATTACGGTTAGTACTATTTTTAAACCTGTCGGTTACAAAATCTTTTAATTATCGTTAGTACAATATTTTGAACTATCGATAGTTTCTACAATGACGTAACGTCAAAGCATACAATTTAATTTCAAATGCAGGATAGTAAGTTAATTTCGCTTAATCTGATTTCAACCAATCATAATGGAAACCATGAAAATTGAACCAATAAGCACAGTTTTGAACTGATAAAATCCCGTTACTACGATAAAATTCCATTACCACGTAAACGAGTTTATATGCTGGCAATTTGATAGAATAGTTTTATTTTATTTGTCTCGGAATTTATCTTATGAAATAGAACGTAACCTCGCAGATTTTTTCTACAATTTTTTTAAGCATTTCTTACTTTTTTTCTTGTTGCAAAATCAATCCAATAAACTGACATTAGATAAAACCCCTCAGCTGTAGGACTTGAATTTGCCGTGCATTTTCTCTCGTGTTTGTTACTAAATAAATAGTTTTGTGCAAAAAAAACGATTATCGGTAAAATCGGGAGGTTGACAGCTACTATTTATGAATATTTGCACAATTTTCACCATATTACATTTAACTCTCTTACTTTAACGAGATTTAATGATTTGACTCATCAAGGTCTGCTGCCGCAGTGTCATACCCAGTATTATATAAAATGGCGTGATAATATTATGTTTACAAGTATTTATAGCCATAGTCATCATTTAATCTACTCGAAATATGATTAACTTTCAGTGGTGCTATACGTTTCGTATTCCATGAATAAGCTTTAAATTTGTTTTACCTACTTAATTTGCTCAATTAAATTGTCTTATAATAATAACAATATTTTGATACTGTTACAATACTAATCATTTTGTTCCATTTAATTAAATGTCTTTTGTGAGGTGGAGAATTTTACATGAAATAATGTTTGGTAAATTACAAAAAGCCGAGTCACATCGAAAGCAAGCTCCTGAAAAGAAAACAAATTTAGACAGGATTAAATTCCTTTTACGAATACAAACGTGGAAAATGTCAATAACGTAAATTTTCACCACATATAATCTGTACACAAAACACCGTCAAAGGCCAACGGATCGCGGATCTCGCAAGGATCCATTTCCATAGTACCTACTACAAGACGCAATCGATATTTCTCTTTTTCATGTTGAGCTCTTCGAAATGAATGCGTCCCAATAGACATAAATACCAAAAGTGCCAAACAAATTAAATATTTACGTTTTAAGCATCAAATTATCAAATACAAATGGATATGTCACTCGATGATAGTCAATTAAATTTTAGAAAATATTTCAAAGAAAACAACATTCTGTGTTTTACTTAAATTTAAATTTTTAAGAATAATTGTGAATTGTTTTTTGATTCTGGTGTCGCCACACTTCTATTTTTAACATGTATCTGTTAAAAATAATTATTTTATTTTTTGGCCGTCTTTTCTTTTTGAAAAGTTTTGTTTTTGGATGTAAACTAATAATTTAAAATTTAAATATTTTGTTTTCTTTGACTTGAAAATGAGACAAAACCTAAGTCTCGAAACGTCGTCAATCATCGTACGTTTATAAAAAAAGTTTTTCATTATACAAAGCCAAGTTATCCAGTCAATTGAGGAGTATATTTATTTTTTACCTTTACTACTACTAATTTTGCTCATAAAAAGTTTAAAAATTATTTATTAGATAGTTTATAAAGTTTCATATTTGTTCACATTTTGTTCCTCTTTCTTAACATAACTATTCAAAACGAAAAATAATAATTATTGGAGTCCAACTGGTTTCAAATTCGCTATAAGATGTCTTCTTTATTGACGATCTTGGAGGTGCAATATGGCATATGGTAGCCGAAATTTGTATTACTGTATGAAGGCGTTTATATATGATTTACATGTGCTTAATACAGTTTTAACTAATGGAAGTAATAAAAAAGGAATAAGTAACATAAGATATTGTATTTATTAATTCCATTAAAATATTATAGGAAACGCAAGGAAACTGAAAATTTTCACGTTTTTCCCCAAAAAATAATGAGAGTATGGTCACATCATTTTGCGGATAGTGACTACATAGGGGAGACTGGGTACGGATGTGACAATTTTGGTTTGATCGCCAATAATTTTGTTAATTTACTAGTTAGCTGCGAGAAAAGTAATTTAAATCTTAATTTGTACCTTTGTCTACGTAAAAATACCAAAATGTTGTCCCTAAATACGCTGTATTAGTTATAGCATCAAATTAAAAGAAAAAAGAGAAAGTGTCACAACCGACCACACCCCAAGGACGGTTGTGACAGTGGTTGGGGTCAGTAGTGACAGACATAATAATTACTTTCATTGTTAGACATATGTAACATAACACAACATAACTGTCTTCTATAAAAAGTTATCATTCATAATTAAAGCAAATGAACTTAAATCTACGATCACTTCTATTCTTATAATTAATAATGCACTGCATCTAATGTTTATAACCAGGGTTGAGAGATTTAAATCAAATTGATTTAAATCATAATTTAAATCAAGAGATTTTTTTTAAATCATTGATTTAAATGAAAATAAATTAAATTTAATAATTTAAACATAAATGAATAATTTTTATTATTGTATACGTATAATATACGCCACAACCGTACCCATAACATTTGCCACAACCGTACCCAACGCATACTTTCGAAAACAAACAATCGCCATGACTGGGCCAAGTAATCTACGTAAAAACTAATCACTCGTAATTAACTACTAATATTCAACTTATAACAAAAAAATATATGATATAATCTATCTGTATACAAATAACAGTAAATATTAAAAGAAATGAAACAAAAAAACTTACTTTTGACTGTTAAAAAGCAATGTAGACTCCTGCTTACGTTAGCGTCGCGCGCTGGCTGACGTAACCTGGGGAACGCGTTTAGACATGCATGCCGCTTCTCCCTCCCCTTGCACCCTTTCCGCATTCCGTATAGTTTTGCTGTTATGACGACTGTCACTACCGTAACCTGGCACAACCGTACCCAGTCTCCCCTACACATATGTACGAGTATTATACGATAATTATAAATATTGTCATAACTAATACAACAGTGATATGAGAATTGCCTATAATATTTTGAGATGAATTATGAGTGCGCAGCACAAGCTGTATTTCCTACTTCCACAACAACGAATTTATTCATGTCAAAATATTATCTGACAATTATCATATTACGAGTTACGAGTATTTTGCGTGAGAATTTAATAAGCATAATCTTTTAATTTTATGATATTTTTTAGAACATGCTCGTCAATTTTAATAAAAATTTCGTTAGTAGAAGCAGTTCCCAATCGAGAATTTGACATTTCAATAGATTATTTTCAATTTACATTTATGAAAACTGCATTTATTTTATTGGAGACCACGGAGATTTAATTACAATGAAGAAATACAACTTATTAATTTCACTAGCAGAAAATTATCAAAATAGCTTTCATTTCATTGGTTCATTTTCAAACAAATTCATGATTCTATTCTCACATTTACGTGGTAAATTCTCAGTAATAATATAACAAGAGTGAGAATAAATTGAAAATAATTTGACAGATCTTTCGAAAACTTGTTGCCAGGCAATAGCCACTCAAGCCCTACAGGCTTTCGTGACTATTGCCTGGCAACGAGTTTGAGAAATATACTGGAGAATTATTTTCTAATTTATCGAACTCTCGAGTTATATTTAATTAGATTATTTTTTGACTTAGCTGTTGAGGTCGATTCATCCAACTTAAAAGATTTTGAACTGGGTCCATTTCGATTGATTACTTATTAATGTATTCTTGGAAGTTGTTTCCAAAATTTGTTTGTGTATTTCTGTATCTAAAATACAAGTAAATCGATTTTTTTCACACATTTTACTTGACGCGTTGACAGTTTTAAATAATTATTTGACAACTAGCTATCATTTGTCACAAACAGAAAAGCACCTACAGAGATTATTTCCGGGCATAAACACAAGAGCTTTATTCTCAGTATAATATTGACAGAATTGGTTAAAACGCAAACACGTGAAATACAATGAAGCATTTCATTGGTTTTGCGAAACGTCAAAATATAATCAACATAATTTTAAAGTTATATATTCAATATAGGCCGTATTTATTAGGGATTTTTAAAGTAACCTGCAGGTTACTTGGCACACTTTAAGTAACCTGGAACTAACCTTAAACTGACCCTACTGCCCCAGCTATTTTAGCGGGTTGGTAGATTCAACCCATTTACTATCTCTATCTAATCAACTTGTGTTCCTTGTTATTCGTGGCGGCATCGCGATTTGTAATAGTATAGAGAGGTTAGGAGTTATTTTTATGAAAAACGGAAGTAATTTTACAATAATATTTTGAAAAAATATACTAAACTATTATTTATGCAGATGATGGAAGAGCAATATGCATTATGTGCTTCTTGCAATATTAGTCACAGAGGATAATATTACGACACATTATTACGACTCCGAAATTCATTATTTTGATAGTGCTGATGACAAAATTATAAAAAAAAACAGACCCTGACGTTATTTGCTTTTTGACTACATATAAAAAATATAAAGATGACTCAAAACATCCAATTAAAAGCGCAATTTAACACACAAACAAAACTTAGCAGATGTCGCTTCGAACATGGATTCAGATTTTAAATTTACCGCTAATATTTACAACTGACACTTGAGATGCATCATTTATTTGGAAGTAACACGAGTTAGTTCTAGGTCAGTTCAGGGTTGGATCAAAATTTCCCAAACAAATACGGCCATAGTCATCAATACATAACAATATATCTTCTACTACATTTCTGAATTGTGATATATATTGCAAATATACAAAAACTTGTACTATACTTAGTTTAATTGTTAAAATAATAAATTTAGCATAATCTTAATAACAGTTGTTTGACGTCTGACGTCTACATGCCTTCAGACATTTTTTTTATGAAACTACATAAAAAACTATGGGAATCAGTGAAAACACGGTGTTAGATTTCCTGATATTAAGCGAGATTCAATGAGTGCAAATAATATACGAATTATTTATAACAAAATAATCTTACTACATTGTAACTCATATTTTATAATAGTTGAAAGCCCAGGAAAATTAAATTAAATTATTGTAATCACTTATATACAACGTGTTGAACATATATGAGCAAACGACAAACAGTTTGAAAAACAGTGCTGAGATCAGAGTTGGGCAAGCTACTTAAAAAAAGTAGCTAAGCAACAGCTACAGCTATTCTTTAAAAAAGTAGTTGAGCTACAGCTATAAGCTACATTTTGTAAAATATAGCTAAGCTATAGCTAAAAGCTTTCATTAAAGTAGCTGTTAAATTTTCAAGTTACTTTTTCAATTATTGTGAATTATTAAATTTGCCATTGTCATTATTCTTAATCAGTCTTTTGTTATAATGACTGTTAATAAATATAAAAAATCTCAAATGGACAAATGTACTGTTAATTTGTTATGCTATAATTTTTATTTATATCGGAATAAATTAACAGTCACATTAACAGAAGACTCTTAAACAGTCATTTTTTAGTTCATCTAATATTTAATACAAAACTAGGAAAGGTTAAGAACAAGTGAAAAATAAAATATGTTAATAGATTTTACACTATATAATAACTTGTTATCATACAGTTATCGAAATCAATAAAGAAGGTACAATTCAAATACAAAACAAAAATAAATAGGTATTTATAAATGAACTGTGGTAGCTTTAAACTACAAAAAGTAGCTTTAAAAGTAACTTCAGTTGTTATAACAATATTTTTAAACTAATAGAAAAAAAACATAGCTCGCTACAAGCTACAGCTATATTTTTTCACATTTAGCTAAGCTACAGCTACAGCTAAGGTAAACGTATCTAAGCTAGTAGCTAAACTACAAAAGTAGCTAGCTACTGCCCAGCTCGGGAGGTTGATTCTGTATCTTGCGTTAGCATTTGCGTGACTACATTTGCGTGAGTAAAATGTCTGACGTCACTGTATTCTTTCTAGTAACTTTCATGGGGAATTTCGTGCCTTAAGTTTTCACGGCAAATTTAGTGTTGATAAAAAAATGCCCGCTAAAGCTATTATTATTAAAAAATGATAATCTGAAACAATTTTAACGATTACTGATTTCGATAAGTTACAATAAAATATATAAGCTAATGTAACTCTGATGACAATAAATAAAACTAAAGATTAAAGTTTTAAAAAAATACACAGTTACAAGGTTACACTATTCTATGGGCTAAATTAATAAATACAGAAATATAATATAATTATTTATGTAAATAATTTATCATAAATTGTTCAAGCACAGCACAGAAGTTTGGTTAGAAAAACACAAATATACTGTAAAATGAACGACAGATATACTGTTAGAATGAGATAGATAGTGTCGCAAATTAGAAACAGGACCTACGTTGGTCACGCAACTATATTTGCGTGTCTCGCAACTCGTGACGTCATATCAATAAGTTCGTAAAATATCCGTCAGATGGTTTACAGTATGCATGTGACAAATCGTGTTAGTATGAGTGTCGCAAGTAGTCACGCAAGATACAGAATCAACCTCCTGGCTGAGATGTCACGTTCTACCGCAAGAAAATACTTGTGACCAATGAGGATGCTTGAGTATTTGTTTTTATCATTAATACTCTTTAATTCAATTATGATACAAGAGCCCATCCGCTATCGTTACTTTGAGTTGACAATTGTAAATTAAGAATAAATTCGTGTTGCACAGTACCATAAATAAATGTTGCAAACATAATTTTTATAATCTGTCCTTCCATTAACAAATTAAAGGAAATAATAATAGTGAAGATATTCTCCTAGGAATTGTAATTTGGAAGTAGAAATTATTGCTAGGGGAAATAGTGTCTGGTGGGGAGTGTCACTGTGTGTGTGTGTGCAGTGACAGTGGCGGCTCCACGCGGCCACAGCGCGAACCCTCAGCTCCGCTGTCATCACAGATCAACGTAATGACCCTTTCGCGACCAAATAAATTCCATGTGAAAGCAGGAAAACAAGTGAACGGGAACTTCGTCCAACATCCGCTGTCTCACTCTTTCCTCCTTATTCACTGCACTCAGTTGCTATTCCCTCCACCGAGGGCAGCAAAACAAAAATATAAACTCATGCTCTTCGTTCTTCGTTGCCTCCACGGGGGAAAATTGTGGGAAACGTTATGGAATTTTGTTATGTTTTATTTCGTTTGCTTTGTGTGAAATGGAATTAAGATATATTGCCAGGAGGTTGCCATTTCTGACGCTTTCAAAGTTTTCTTTTCCTTCTTTTCCGATTCCGTGTGGTTTATGTTGTGTTATATGTTCCGATGTACGCTCGCAGCTATGATGTCTCGTCTGTTACGTTACAAACGTTTTGTGACATTTCCTTCTTTAATTATTAACAGATATTATCTTCAACTTTTGTTCCTTTTATGAAACATCTGTAAAGTCACGATATAAACCCTGAACCATATTAAAGTAATGTTATTTCTTATTTTAGAAAGTAAAAAAATCTGCTTTGCCCGCTACAGTATTTGCACGACCATAAGCTTACATACTATTCCTCCATAAGAGCTTTAATTTTATATCCATAAGTATAATTTCAACAAAAAAATAAAAAAAACAATTGACAATTGTTGAAATATAATTTTTGACACTTTTACAAAAGTTCTCTGCCTGAGAACTTCAATTTGTTATTAAATTTAGCAATCTTTGAATAACTTTTGAAAAAAAAACAATTGTCGAATGTTTGATTGTCATTTTTATGACTATGAATCATAAGGATTCTAATTTTATATTATGATTTTTATCATTTTGATTCTTCTCATGTTTTACAACAGCAATTATTTACAATACTATTATAATGTTATAACAAATTCACTAATAATCATTTTGAAAAATGTTTCAAATAAAAGTTATTTTTAATCAAATTAGGATCTATTTTAGTTATCACATATTTTGTTATAAACACAATCGTTTATGTTGTTTATAAAATAAACATATCTAAAAAAAAATTCAATCAAGTTGTGGTGTAACTGGTTATATATAGGCCATTTTATGGAGTAATGGCTCAATGGTATCGAGTCCGCCTGTGAATCCTGAGAACCTCGGTTCAATTCCCACAGCCGACAAACAATTTTCACCAAATTAAAATTATCCCTGTGGCGCCCGCATCATTAACATCTTTTGGGGTAATGATTTGTCGGCTGGTAACTGCACTTTACGCGCATAAATATATCACTTACCGAGATCTGCTTCAGCAGAGTGCCAGTAATATGTGCCAGTAATAGGTAAAAGGCGTGATGATATATTTATTTATTTATTTTTATTATTTACTAGCTATTACCCGCGACTTCGTTCGCGTGGTCTACAATTTAATGCGAGTACCCGGCATGCGTTGCATTGCAACTCAAAGAAAGTGTTTGTGTACAGCTGTCCATGTGAGAAGCATGGATTTTCCAAATTTAGTCCACACAATTGTACCGATTGTCTCCCTGTGCTTTGTTGATGGTCATTGCAAATGCGAGCCGTACCGGAAACTTTGAATCGAATCAGTGCAGTACTTTTCAGAATAGCTAGTGGTTATTTTGTTTCAAGATAATAATATAATAATAATAATATATATATATATATTTATTGCCCAACAGATAAATCCAATTACAGGACAAAATACAAAACAATTTTAAATTTAAATGTTCAGAAAATACAAACAATAACGAATATAATATAAATTATATATAAATTATAGAAAAAATTAATATAAATAAATTAAATAAAAATGTCTTCATAACGATTATCAGCATTACGACACATCGTATGGATGGGTGAGCGCCGAATAATGTCGGAATGACCAGCTGGTGGATGGAAAGTCATGGTAAACCTGGATGCTAATCGTGGAACATGAAAATTTATGCATGAAAGTAAATAAGGTGCATCAATATGGTTATGTAACAACATCCAAAGAAACCTAGCACTGAACGTTTCCCTTCTAGATGTTAATGAAGGCATTGCATGACGCAAAAGAAGTAAATTTTGGTCAGTTCCTCTTTCTGGATAATTTTTATCAATTTTGAAAGTCAGATATTTCAAGAATCTACGATGTATCCTCTCTAAAGCAAGACATTGATAATTATAGTAAGGATACCATACTAAATTGGCATATTCGTGTTTGCTGACGACGAAAGCAAAGTATAAAGATTTTAAAACAGTTATGATATCATATTTACGTGTGACCCTGTGACGATATTGAAACGTGTAGCGTCAGCTGTCAATGATTGAAACAGTGTTAGTGTCAATCACGAGTAATATACCCATAGTACTCAAATCAGAGAAATCAAAAGGTAAAATTTTTCGTGATATCACTATTTCACCCCCTGGCGCAAGCCACAACCCCTCATACAACCCTTAACCCAACTATCACAATCAAACAATAAAATCACAAACTCCACATCAATCATCCACGCTAGCTCCATCTAATGGACACTAGCAAAAATCAAACAATCCGGAACCTGCAAGGAATTGCAGAGAACTTCTGACTACAGGGGTACTCGGCAACTCTCAACATGCCTCCAACACAAAACCAAACAGTTTCAAAAAAACAAACAGAAATAAACGCAACCCAAACAACAAGTATGTATCCCACGCAACCAACATACTCAAACGCAACAAAACAAAGCCGAAAAGCAATACAGGACACATTCCCAGCAAAAGATCAGGCAATAATAATAAATGCAATCGATGGTATAAAATTGAATATGCATTCGCTATAGGTACTATAATCCAACCTAGCAATATACTATTTGTTTCCCGTATGTCAAATAATCGTATAGGAATATACTTATCGAGAAAAGAGTTGGTTGAAACTGTCATGCAAAACAACAAAGTTAAAATAAACGACCAGCAATTAAGCATTCGACGCTTAATCACACCGGCAAAACGTATTATCCTATCAAACGTCTGCCCAACAATCCCGCATCCAATAATAGAAAACGAACTAAAAAACAAAGGACTTAAAATAGTGTCACCACTAAGCTTCTTGAGAGCAGGAATACAAGAAGAGGAATATTCTCACATTCTAAGCTTCCGACGCCAAATATATATAACTCCAGATGTAAATACACCACTACCTGAATCACTAGCTATAGAATATGACGAAACAAATTACAGAATTTTTCTGTCGGAAGACATAATCACTTGCTTCGTCTGTAAAAAAGCCGGCCATACTTCTAACCAATGTGAAAACAACATGGGACCTCCAAGTATACCCTCTACACCCCCGGCTCCGACCAAACCTGAACAAACCCCGAGACCAAAAAGACCAGCATCAACAAGCTCAGACACAGCCAACAGTCAAAACACCCCAGACAATACAGAAGATATACAAACATATACAAACAATACTTCAAGCAACTTAAACAACACAACACAAAGCAATAAAAAACATAAAACTGAAACATCATTACCAGATATACCGATAGAAGAACAACTCAAACCAGCAAAAGAAGCAATTGAGTCAGACCCAGAAAAATATATCCTCTCTTTCCAACAATTCAAAGAATTCCTGGAAAATGTGTTCGGAAGTCATGATCAACTACAAATCTCAAAAGACTATACAGACGACACTGAAAAACTTCTAAAAATGATATCTGATATTCACCCCCTGCTGCAACAAAGATTCATAAAAGCAAGACTAACCCGAATCAAAAATCGAATAACCAGTCAACTTAAACACGGCCCAAATAAAATTTACTCAAGCCAAGAATCTATCGCATCTCAAGACAACTAGAAAAATGACTATTTTAAATTGGAATTGTAATAGCTTCTACTCCCACCTGGGAGAACTACAAAATATCGTAAATCAAATATCTCCAGATTACCTGTGCTTCCAAGAAACCCGACTAAAACCCAACCAAAAAGCAAACCTCACAGGATATTCTATATTCAGGAAAGACCGAACAGACGATCGGATCGCCAGCGGAGGAGTATGAATACTAGCAAAGAACAAACATCATGTACAAGAAATCAACCTTCAAACAAATCTAGAAGCCATCGCAGTCAGCTGTTTAGTACCAAAAAAATTCACCCTGTGCTCCATATACTTACCACCAAACGAAATCATAAATAAACAAGATATTTCCGAACTCATAACCCAATTACCTCAACCATTTATTCTAACAGGCGACTACAACTGCCACAATTCATTATGGGGCAGTACACATACAGACAGACGAGGAAAACTAATCGAAGACATAATAGACGACGACACAACACTACTAAATGATGGCGAGTCCACCCACTTCTGTGCCAGAACAGGCAAATTCTCCAACATAGACCTAACACTCTGTGATGCCACACTAGCACCCGATCTAACATGGGAAGTAATACCATACCTACACGGAAGCGACCACTTCCCCATCAAAATCTCATTCCCCGACTCAACACATCCTCAAGACTCACACACCGTCTACTTCAAATGGAACCTCGACAAGCCAGACTGGGAAAAATTTGCAACGCTTACTAAAACCAATACCGCATTAGACTTCCATAACATTGACGAAACCGTCAAACAAATTACGGATTCCATCACAAACGCAGCAGAGCAAACATTCGGACGAAAAACAAATAGAAATAACAGAAGAGTGACACCATGGTGGAACCAAGAATGCTACAAAGCAATAAAAGAAAACAAGAAAGCACTATATACATACAGAAGAAATATGACAATGGAAAACCTAATTAATCTAAAAAGAACCAGGGCCATCGCACGCCGCATTATACAAAAAAGCAAACAACACTCTTGGCAAAACTACGTATCCACCATTAACCCCAACACCCCGACAAAAAATATATGGAATAAAATAAAAAAATTAAAAGGCACAAAAATAAGTTACGAAACTTCCTCACTCATTAAAGGTACACAAACCATCACAAATCCACAAGAAATAACAGAAATATTTGCAGACACATTTCAATTAAACTCTAGTGACAAACACTACAGTCAACAATTCAGCACCCACAAAACAGAAACAGAAAAACAAAAAATCACAATAGACGACAATAATAGTGACCCCATAAACACCCCATTCACACTACCTGAGTTAATCCAAACTATAAAATCCCTCAAAAATAACAGTAGCCCCGGACCAGACGGAATAACCTACATGCTAATAAAACACCTCCCATCAGAGACAATAGATCTACTCCTAAAAATCTATAACCATATGTGGCTAAATAATACCTTCCCTAACCAATGGAAATCATCCCTCATCATCCCAATCCACAAACCAAATAAAAACAAGACAGATCCGCAACACTACAGGCCTATATCACTATCTAACTGTCTGAGTAAAATACTACAGAAAATGGTGAACAAAAGACTACTATGGCACTTGGAATCAAAAAATCACTTCAATAGTATACAAAGTGGATTTCGACATGGTAGATCAACACAAGACCAACTAATTAATATAGTTACTGAAATACAATACGCAGTAATAAACAAACAACATACAATCGCCGTGCTCTTCGACATCGAAAAGGCATACGACACGACATGGAAGTACCATATTTTACAGGAAGCAAAATAATGCGGACTAGACGGTCACATTCTCCATTTTTCTCGACAACCGCAAATTCCAAGTTAAAGCAAATGGCTGTCTCTCAGAGGAGAGAACCCAAATAAACGGCCTGCCTCAAGGGGAAATACTTAGTGTAACTCTGTTCCTCCTAGCAATGAACAACATAACAAAAAACATCCCGAAACACACAAAAATAGCTCTATTTGCAGACGATTTAGTGATATACACCAAAGGGAAAACCTCACCACTATACAGAGGAACCTCCAAATAACCATCGACAAACTTAAGGAATGGAGTAATAACACAGGATTCAAGTTCTCAACAGAGAAAACCAAAGCAATACACTTCTGTAACTTACGAAAACAACACCATGACCCAATAATCCGACTAAACAACAACAATATAAATTATGTCCATAATGTAAAATTCCTAGGAATTACACTCGATAAAAAACTAACATGGCGAGCACATTTAGAGAACTTAAAACAAGAATGCAACAATCGCATCAACCTATTAAAAACACTAGCACATCACAAATGGGGAGCACATCGCGACACACTTTTAACACTATATAGAACACTAATACGCTCTAAGCTAGACTATGGATGTATAGTCTACACCACCGCAAAACGAAGCAACCTAAAAATTCTAACAACAATACAAAACACTGCAACAAGAATTGCAACAGGTGCCTTCCGAACTAGCCCCATAGACAGCTTACTGTGTGAAGCCGGAGAATTACCACTATCTTACCGCAGAATGCAACTTGCCTTATCATACCTAGCTAATCTCGCACATCGACCCGACATACCAGCCCACAACAATTTACTCCTCACTCTAGACAACGAAACTATAATAAAAAGTAGCACACCACTCCAACAAAACTTAACGAAAACAATCCAAACCCTAAACATCACACTTCCCTCCATTTACAAAAAAACCTATACCAAAACGCCACCCTGGCAAATGAAAAAACCAAACACCAACCTACAACTCACCAAATACCAAAAAAATGAAACACCCAAGGAACTATACAGGAAAACCTTTAAAGAAATACAAAACAACTACACACAGCACAAATTCATATAATAATAATAATAATAAAATACTTTATTGGCAAAAGTTCAGCCGAAGCTGTTCTAACACTTAACCTTTTCAATACAAAAAAAATGTTACAATGTTAACTAATATAAACATGATACCCAGAATTTTAGCAAATGTTACATGTAAAAACATATACACATGTACACATACATATCCATACAGAAAAAAAACAAACTATTTATGAGAACATAACGAAGAGAATCATGTCGTTTAATGAGAAAGAAGTTTAAATGTTATACTAATAAATATGTTTTAAAATGTTTAGAAAATGATGCGATAGTAAGCGATTTGAAGTTATTAGGTATTTTATTATATGAATGAGGACAATTATAACTGAAACTACGCTGAAATAAGGATGAGCGATGAGCTGGAATGTGTATGTTAAAATGGGCCCTGAAATTACGTTTGTGTAACGATGATCGAAATGATATTTTATTAAAAAGATAAGATGGAGATTTAGTTACTACTACGCGATGCACCAGACAAGCAAAGTGGTGTATTCTACGTTGCTGCATATTTAGCCATCCAAATTGTGAAATAAATGCACTTACTGAATCACGCTTCCTCAACCCCAACACAAATCTCACACACATATTTTGCACTCTCTGTATTCGCTGTGTGTCACGTAATGTAAGACAGTGACCATAAATGACATCACAATAATTAAACACAGAGAGTACAAGCGAATCCGCAAGTATCAATTTGTGTTTAGTTGACAGTACAAAACGATTCATAAACAGATTTTTCAGTGCTAAATATGCCTTTTTAAGTAATAAATTTACATACTCAGCAAACCTAAATTCACTGTCAATTAGTAAACCCAGATTTTTATATTTATCTACAATTCCGAGTCTGATGTTGTTTAACTGAATGTTGATTCTATTACTAACTAATAAATCTTTCCTCGTGTTATTATTACCGAACAACATTACAGCACATTTTTTTTCATTTATGACTAAACAATTATTCTTTGAGTAGTCAGAGATTACTTGTAGATCCTTATTAATGATGACCATGGCCTGCTCGTAATCAGCTGGCTAGAAAGGTAAATAAATCTGTGTGTCATCGGCATATATGTGCATATTACAATGTGTGATAGCTTTAAAAAGATCGAAGGTGTACAGAGAAAAAAATAATGGCCCGCAAATTGATCCTTGCGCAACACCCTGTAAAATATTTAAAGATTCAGATGTATTGAACCCACTCACCACCCTCTGCGTTCGATTGGCAAAATAATTGGCTATTAATTGCCTACTGGTAACATCGAAGCCAAGATATTTTAGTTTCGCAATTAATAATTCATGATTGACTGTGTCAAATGCTCTGCTGAAATCTAAAAGAACTAGAAGTACCATTTTCTTTTTATCAATTTGATGTATAATATCATCAATAATTGTGGTAAGCGCAGTTGTTGTACTAAATCCTGGTCTAAACCCAGATTGAATTTCAGGGAGACAATTTATATTTTTAATGTAATCTGAGATTTGTTTAGAAATTACTCTTTCAAAAATTTTTGATAATGTAGGTAGAATACTGATAGGACGTATGTCATTGTAGGAGGTAGGATTTTTAGTTTTGGGAATGGGTTTAACTATAGCAGTCTTCCATAAATCAGGAACCGTAGAAGATAAAATACATGAATTGATTAAATGAGTTATCTGAGGTAGAAGTGAAGGTACAATAAGCTTAAGCATTCTTAAATTGATGCCATCTGCACCCATAGCATTGGAATGAAGAGATTTAATAATGTAGTGTACTTCTTCTTCACCTATGACGTGAACTGAAAAGGTATTAATCGTATTAATATTATATGAATGATTATTATAGTAATGTAGAGTTTGTTGATTAGGATGGGGTATATTGGAGAGACCTAGGAAATGCTTATTCACTGCGTTTACATCAGAAGTGATATGTGAAAGGTCAGGACAGTTTTTTACATTAATGTTAAATTCTTTCAGAGAATTCCACAAATCGGATTTACAAGTATTAATTTTATGCTCTAAATAAGCTTTCTTTTCAAGTCGAACAGATTTAGTAACTAAATTGCGTAGCGACTTATAGTACTCCCAGTGTGCAAGAGATCTAGTTCTTCTGAAGTCAGATAGAGCACTATTCCTAAGACTAATCATGAGTTTTAGTATGTCAGTAATCCAGGGTTTCAGTGGTTTACGTAGAACTATACGTTTTTCTGGCATGAAGAAGTCAAAAATATTGATCAATTTTTCATTAAATAATGATAACTTTATATTAATATCACTGGATACATAAAAATTATGCCAATCAATATTATTAAGAGCGACGAAAAATTCAGAATAATTTGCGTTTTTAAAGTCACGAATAACAATTTCATTTGCTTTTTTAACATTACATTTAATATTTAGATTGAGGAGAGTGAGAAGGTGATCAGATACATCATGGGTATCAACATTTACAACTTGCGAGCAAATTTCAGTATTTGATGTTAAAATTATATCAATCAGAGTTTCTGTAATATTTGTAATACGCGTAGGTTCTGTCACAATTTGCTCTAAATCAAACTGACTAGTTAACACATTGAATAATTGTACAGTCGAGTTGTTCATATTCAGTAAGTTAATATTTATGTCCCCTAGACAAAATAAACAATCAACTTGAGGAAAGATATCACCAAATGTCAGTTCAAGATTAGTAATAAAATCATTGACATTAGCAGACGGAGGTCTGTATATCGCACCAAACGCGAATTTTTTATTATTAATTTTTAGAACTACCCAACATTGCTCAAGTGATGGCGTATTAACATTAATCTCATTATCATATGGGATCACGTATTTTACGAGGCTTGATTTTAAATACACTCCAACACCACCACCTCTATCAACTCTATCGTTTCTAAAAAGCGTATAACCTTGTATAGTAAAATTATTACTGTCATCAGTATCATTCAGCCATGTTTCGCTAATACATAAAATATCAACATCATTATCTAAAAGAATATCTTCAAATTCAGCAAAGCGAGATGACAAACTTCTTACATTTAAATGTCCAACTTTCATCCTAACCAAAATTAATTAATTTACAAAATAAAAGAATGAGAAAACAAAAAACAAAAAAAAAGTAAATGTAAAATAGATTAAATTTTAATTAACAAAGCAACGAATCAAACAAAAAAATATTCGAAGCCTACCCTGTGTAGTTTCAATGTGCACTCAGTGTGCGTGCATCTAAGACAATAAACATACAAGGTTAATTCAATAAATTAATTAATTAGTTTGCAAGACTGTACAAGTAAAGTCCGCAAAAAATAATTTAGATTTTAATGTCATTGACCTCTTTTAAACTATTGACCTTACAAATATGATTACCCACTTTTATATGGATAGTGCCATCACGAGACCAAGTGTTATTTAGACCAAAACGCTTTTTAGCCGCATTTAAAACTTCAAGTCTTGATCGTGTAAGATCTTCACGAACTACAATACCCGTTCCTTTTAGATTTTTCTTGTTATTAAAAATATGCGCTCGGTCGTTGTATCTTACGAACTTAATAATTAAAGGACGGCACTTATCTTTCTGATGAACTCCCAGCCGGTGACATCTATCTATAGATGATTTGTCCAAATTGATGTGCAACTTCTCCCGGCAGATCTGCTGTACCACGGCATCAGGAGACTCGTTGAACGTCTCGGGCACTCCGAACAAACGAAGACAGTTTCTACGGCTGTATTGTTGTAGTTTGTCGATCTCTTCAGTAAGCACCTCAATCTTACGATCTTTTTCCTCTAGTTGTTGTTGGAGGGTCACTAACTGATTCGAAAGAGCATCGAATTTTGCAGCAAGTACAGTCTCCATTTTTTCTGATACCGCTTCTACCACTTTATTGATGAACACATCAGAATTGATCACATCATACATAGATTGCTTCACCAAGGTTGCGAGTTCTTCCTTTTGAGCACGGGTGACCATTTTAGTTGATAAATTTTTTAAACAAAAATAAAAAATTTTATAGAGAATAATTAGCACGCACAGCGGACACGTCTATACTCTGACAAGGTTCAACATCGAATATACACTGATGGATCGAAAACAGAAGACAAAACCGGAGCCGCATTCATAATAGAGGACAATACAAACAAATACCGCCTCCCAGAAATAGCTAGCATCTTCACTGCAGAATCGTATAGCATACAAAAAGCAGTAGAATACATATCCATGCTCCAAACAAACTCCTTCGCTATCTGTACCGACTCCCTCAGCGTTCTCCAATCACTCCAAGAAACATTCCCAAGAAATCCATGCACCCAAAACCTCCAAGAGGCAATACATAGAGCTACCGTCGACCACAACAAGACAATCGACTTCGTCTGGATCCCGTCGCACGTCGGAATCCTGGGGAATGAAACAGCAGACACAGCAGCCAAAGATGCTACAGAACAAGCACCAATTCCAATGGCAGCCACCCCAGCAGACTTCAAAAGCCACGTTAAAACAAGAGCTAGAGAAAAATGGAACTCCGACTGGAACCAGACGACGAATAATAAACTCCGACAAATCAAAGAGACAACTAGACCATGGACTGCACAAGACGACCGAAGAACACAAATAATCCTAACAAGACTGCGAATAGGACACACAGCATACACACACAAATACTTATTAGACAGAACAGACCCCATAATGTGCAACTCTTGCAACACCCAACAAACAATCAAACACATACTAACAGACTGTAACAAATACCGAAGACAAAGACTAATACATAAAATACCAGACACATTAAAAGCAGCACTAACAGATAACGATCCCGAAATGACAAAAAACCTACTAAACTTCCTCGACGACATAGACATAAAAAACGAAATATAATATAATATGGCGTAATATAACATAATATGATATAATACAATATAGCATTATACGGTGTAATGTAACATAATATAATTTAACATAAACACTATGTATATAACTGTACCGGAGCACTAGTGGCCATAGCAGTCGAAGTGCTCCTAAAATATAGATCAATAAAAAAAAAAAAAAAAACAGTTATGTCACTAAACATTTTACATACTCTTATAACGAAACCAAGGGTTTTACTTGCTGACATGCAGACATTGTGAATGTGTTCAGAAAAGTTAAAATTAGAACAAAAAGTGACACCTAAATTACTTTACTGAGAGTTTTTTGCATAGAGATGTTCCGTGTATATGATAAGGAAAGTCGATAGATGTTAAACGACGTGTGTAAGAGACTATGCAACACTTATCAATATTTACATGAAGTCTGTTACTTTCACACCAGGTTATCATATTATCTATGTTCATTTGTACAAGAGTAGCATCATTTTGGGATGAAACGTCTTGATAAATTTTAATGTCATCTGCATAAGCGAGAATAGGACAATTAAATGATTCTAAAAGCTCATTTATAAATAAAATAAATAACAGAGGTCCCAAATTAGATCCTTGCGGAACACCAGATGTCGCTACAAATTCAAAAGATGGAAATCCGTTATAAAAAACATAACAAATTCTGTTACAAAGGTATGAACTTAACAGTTTAATTAGCGAAGGCGATGCTCCAAAAGCACTTATTTTATTTATAAGAAGTCCATGGTCAATTGAATCGAAGGCGCGAGAAAGGTCAGTATAAACAACATCAACTTGACCACGCCTACCTACAACTTCAGAAACATATTGTGTAAATGAGGCAAGATTTGTTGTCGTCGATCGTCCTTTCATAAAGCCATGTTGATCTGTTGATATGAAAGATCTTGTGTTGTTGTAGATCAAATTATATAATATCATTACCTTAGCAAAATTGTTAAGAATGGAAATAGGACGATAGTTCTTTATTTTAGTTTTGTCATCTTTTTTGAAGACTGGAGTAATTCTAGATATCTTCCAGCACGCAGGAAAAGTGCTTGTCTTAATTGCCAAGTTTATAATAGAGCAAAGAGGTTTTGCCAAAATAAATCTTGCGTCCTTCATAAGATAACTTGGTATCTGATCATCTCCAGCTGTAGCTTTATTGGAGAATGAAGCCATTAATGACACCAAGTCATCTTCCTGAATAGTGTCAATTGTGAAATACAAATGATTACTGACACTATCTGGAGCAACATAAGATGAGCTTACTAAGAAGAAATCAGAAAAATGTCTAGCAAATGCATCCACAATATCTTCTGGAGAAACATATTCAGAATCATTGTCGTCAAAAACTTTTCCAGGAATTCGAGTACTGCCGTTTTTTGAATGAATATATTTCCACAGTTCAGCAGGATTATTTTTAATATTTGCTTCTGTTTCTCGAATGTACGAATTGTACGCCTCATTAATTTGACACTTCAGCAATCCACGTAGTCGTTTAAACTCATTCAAGTAAATTATTTGTTTAAATTTAGCCCATTTTCGTCTATAGTAAGTTTTACTTCTTAAGTTATATTTAATTTCCGGTGTATACCAGGATGGATAGTTTGAAGATTTATGACAAAATTTTGGAACAGAATTACCAAAGACCGCATATAATAATTCGTAAAATTTGTCAACAGCGTTATCCACATTCTGAAATTGATCTATACATGTCCAATCTAGTTCACAAATGTCTTCATATAATTTGTTGAAATTTGCTTTACGAAAATGGGCCTTTCAAGACTTTTTTGAATTTTTTATATATTAATCTACGTAATAAAATAATTATACCCAAATTTTTTATTTTTTAAAAAAACTTGTATTAAGCATGATAAAAATATTTAAACTTTCGAAACCAATTAATGTGACGTAGTTGCATCTAAGCTTAAAGAGAGACAGATAAGACAGAGATAAATAACACGTAACTTGTCGTTGTCAGTAGAATCCTCAGACAAAACATAACTAGACGAATAACATCGGCGTTTGTTGTGAGTCAGAAAGGGATAGAATAACTGGTGGGTGAGGCGGGTGCGCGGCAAGGAGCAACTTGCATAACATCAAAGTGTACTCGCTCCTTGCCGCGCATCCGGCGGACCCTCAAGTTATTCCATTCTTCTCTGCTTCACAACACTGCATTGACTTGAATACGGCATAATTCGTCTAGTATTATACGTCATTGGTAGAATCGTAGAATCTTCGTCTTCTTGAGCACCGACAAACGTTTCAGACAAAGCTCTGTGATTGGCTTAATGCAACTACGTCATTGCAATATGGCAGTGCGAACGTTTTAAATTATTCAACTTTAACTTTCATATTTCAGCAATAAAGATATAATTTATGGTATGATTTTATATTGTATTAAATATGATGTACGGTCAAGAATTTATTTTAATAAATATATATTAAAAAGCTCTACCACTTGAATCCCCCATTATAGCGAACATTAGTAGCGAAGGGAAAGCTCAAGGGTTCATTACTAATAAAAAATTCCAAATCCATTGACAGAGCAGGATGATAAGCATCTTCAGCTACTAAAGGAAAGTCAGATTTCTCAACTTTAATAGTACCCATTAAATTAGACAAAACAAGATCAAGTCTATTTTGGTTAACATTATTTATAAAGTTATATTGTGTTTAATCTAATAAATTACAAAAGTTCTGAAAACAAGAAGATTTTACACAGGTTGTTGTTGCATTGAATAAGTTCGGTAGATTAAAATCACCAATTAATAAAACAGATTCATTCATAAGAAAAAGTAGAAGCGTATCCGTGAATATTTCCATGTCATTAGAGCTAATGTCCGGGGGTATGTAAACTGAACATAATACAAACGAATAGTTCTCAAAATAGCATTTACATGCAGCAATATCAATCGACGGAACTAAGTGATTTATTCGTGAAGAATCAAGAATATTAAAATTAATATAATTTGCTAGTGCAATTAAGACTCCACCACCTCTGGAGCGTTCAATAATGGAAAATTTTCTATCATTTCTAATGATATTAAAATTTGAAGGGAATAATTCAGAATTGTTTACAGAACCATTCAGCCAAGTTTCAGACAGAATAATAATATCAAAATCAGTAGCACAACAGTTAACATAAAACAAATCACATTTAGTATTAAGACCCCTAGTATTTTGGTAGAAACAGTTTAACGAAACAAAACATCTATTGGGCAATTTTAGTTTTCCGACGACACAATATTAGGAATACCATTCACATATTTTATTTTAATATTTTCTTCACCTTTTGCTTTATGTTCCACTAGCTCACTCTTTACAAACTTATATGCATCTATTTGACGCTTTGTCTGATCCCTGGAAATAGAAATATTTGAGAAGTTTTCCTTCAATTTTAATTTATTTAAGTTTTTAAAAACCTTCATTACATCATTTTTAGATTGAAGTTTTACATTAATGGGTCGAGAGACAGTTCTACTTGGATCATATCTACCGAGTCTAAATGGTTTAATATTAGAGGAATCGACATCTAATTCAGTTAAAATATTTGTTATTAAGATAACGTCATTATTTAATTGCTGTTGTTTCGCAATCAAATTATTTTCAACAGAACCAAAAATAACAATATTAAAGGATCGTTTTTCACGTTCTGCAAGTTCCTGAAGATTTCTTCAAAAACGATGGGTGACGGCGTTGTAGTTTTACCTGCAAGAGATGTCTTAAGTTCTAAAATATCATTTTGTAAACTCAGGATAATTGCTTTGAGACCATCAATATCACTGGATATGTTAGCGTAATTTGGACAATTCCATTTTATACCAGAATTACCTAGGCGTATTTTCCTTGCCTCATCTGCAGATATATCAACACATACTAAACTATAATTTTTTTTGCAAACTGAGCAAGAGATGAGCCGATGATCCGCCGTTTTTTTATTACAACAATGACACACATCACCCATTGCGAAAGTGAGTATAGGATATAGAAATATAAACCGAATGAGACAACACCCTGTATATATAATTACAACTGTACACCCAGTAACTAAATTTAGCCAAAAATTGGAATAAGTAAGATGCCTGACGCTTAGCTAATTGATCAAGCAGGTACAGACCTCCCAGAAGTAAGCGGAGTGAGAAGTAAACCAAAATCAGTAGAATAAAATAAACTAGAACTGAAGACAACTCACCCCACAATGAACTTATGAAGAAAGTAATAACACCATTAACTAGCAAAAAATAAGCTTAACACACTGATATAAAACCAGAATAATATCTCAAGAAAAAGCCACCAGCAAAATCAGTTAAACACAGAGTCGAAATTTACACGTGTGTTCACATCGAATATTGTTTGATGGCGGACTGAAGCTTTATTATACCTAAATGTTAAGATTGGTTCCCGTCTATGTCTGTACCAAATTTGAATTGAATCAGTACAGTACTTTTCAGGATAGCTAGCGGCCATTTTGTTTCAAGATGGCGGACTGAAGCTTTATTATACCTATATGTTAATATTGATTCCCGTCTATGTCTATACCAAATTTGAATCGAATCAGTTGAGTACTTTTCAAGATAGCTAGCGGCCATTTTGTTTCAAGATTGCGGATTGGACTTGTGTTAAGTCAGAAACCTTCCCGGGCGTGTGCACAACAACTTAGCAAAGTTTAATCGCAATCGGATGAATGATATAGGAGCGCATAAGGGACAAACAAACAAACAAACATTAATTTTTATATATATAGACTAGCTATAACCCGCGACTTCGTTCGTTGGTCTACAATTTAACGCGAGTACCCGGCATGCGTTGCATTGCAACTCAAAGAAAGTGTTTGTGTACAGCTGTCCATGTGAGAAGCATGGATTTTCCAAATTTAGTCCACACACTTGTAGCGATTGTCCCTGTGCTTTGTTGATGGTCATTGCAAATGTGAGTCGTACCGGAAACTACAAACGTCTGAATTCGAATGGCATAGGATTGAAGCTTTATTATACCTATTTGTTAAAATTGGTTCTCGTCTGTACCTATACCTAATTTGAATCGAATCAGTGCAATACTTTTCAGGATAGCTAGCGACCATTTTGTTTCAAGACAGCGGACTGCAACTTTATTATACCTATATGCTAAGATTGGTCCCCGTCTATGCTTATACCAAATTTGAATCGAATCAGTGCAGTACTTTTCAAGATAGCTAGCGGCCATTTTGTTTAAATATGACGGACTGAAGCTTTATTATATCTATATGTTAAGATTGGTTCCCGTCTATGTATATACCAAATTTGAATCGAATCAGTGTAGTACTTTTTAGAATAGCTAGCGACCATTTTGTTTCAAAATGGCGGACTGAAGCTTTATTATACCTATATGTTAATATTGGTTCCCGTCTATGTCTATACCAAATTTTAATCGAATAAGTGCAGTACTTTTCAAGATTGCTAGCGGCCATTTTGTTTCAAAATGGCGGATTGAAGCTTTATTATACCTATATGTTAATATTGGTTTCCATCTATGTCTATACCAAATTTGAATCGAATAAGTGCAGTACTTTTCAAGATAGCTAGCGGCCATTTTGTTTCAAGATGGCGGATTGGACTTGTGCTATGTCAGAAACCTTCGCGGGTATGCACACAACAACTTAGCAAAGTTTCATCGCAATCGGATAAATGATATAGGAACGCATGCGGGACAAACAAACAAACAAACAATATTAATTTTTATATGTATAGATTAACGAACTGAATCTCAGTTTCAATCAAAAATTTCACAAATAAAATAAATAAATTAATATATCATCACGTCTTCTACCCATTACTGGGCGTGGCACTCTGCCGAAGCAGATCTCGGTAAGTGATATATTTTGCGCGTGAAGTGCGGTTACCAGTCGTAAAATCACGGCCCCCAAAGATGTTAGTGGTGGAGGAGCCACAGGGGTAGTTTTAGAAATTATGAAAATTGTTTATCGCCTGTGGGAATCGAACCAGGGTCCTCAGGATCCACAGGCCGACTTCATACCACTGAGTTATATATTCGTTACTTGACTTTTTGGAATTGGCCATGCCGAGTTCCTAATTCTGTGTATAAATTTAATTCAGTACTCTGTTAATAATCATAGAATAAATTTATCTTATTGTTACAATAAATTTGAAATTAAAGATATAAAAGAAAAAATAATTAGCGTTAGTTTGAAATTAATTAAAATCTTTACTTTCATTTCATTTAATTCGTACATAATTCATTTGAAGAGGAAGCATAATAAGAGCAAAGTTAAAAATGACTCGAAGACCGTTTAAAATTTTCCACCTCAAAATAATCGCGACGTCTGCGTCTGGACAGCGTGAAAGAGCGAAGTTTTGATTACTGCTCTGCGCCAGCAACGTATCCTGAGAAGTATAATCGGGCCACTTATCCCGAATTCTATAGTCCTTGGCCGCTTCATGGAAATTAGCTCTTCGTTCTTATTTTTCATTTAAACTAGGATTTAAGGCGCCGCTGTCTCTCGGCCAGATTGCAGCTGAATTGAAATTATTAGGTGGCGCCGCGGCACGGCAGATGGAGAACTACACCGGCTTTCTCAATTCTTAATTCGTTCTCATTTCATGCTCTAATAACACTTTTTGTCTGTATGTACGTATTTCTTTTTTTTTTTCATAAAACAACTGTAATTATCAAGCTTTTACGGTATTCTTAAAAAAAAACACGAAACTTTTATTTTTCTTTTGTTAGTTCTTACCAATGAAGACTTCATTTACAATTGTTTGTTGAGATTTGTGAATAGTTTTTTCTAGTAAAAGAATCTTCTAAATAACTGTGTGTCTACATTTCATTTTGTAGGATTTCATTTGGTAAATTAACTCTTGATGATTCTTGTGTTCATTCGCTAGGTTAATTATAGTTTAAATAATAATTCACACGTTGATCATTTTTTTTTTTGTAAGTAATTAATATTTTATTAGTTGAAATAGAAAATGTATCATTTTGATGTGTTTTTAATTCGGAATTGTTATTTATGTAACAAGAACTGAAAGTGATACTTTATTGGGTGAACAAGCACCTTCCAGAGCGGACGCTAGCATTGCCGTCTACATAAACAGACTTTGAACAGTGAAGCGCAAGCGGCTGTGACATCACAGCGCGAGGCCCACAAAAGCGTCTGACTTGCATATGCTGCCATGTCAAAATTCTGTTCCTAATGTATAAACTAGCTTCTATCTCGTGAAATATCAGAGATATTGAAATTAAATGCAAAACATAAAATGTACTCCTCATAAAGACGAATCAATTGGCTATTTTTTATTTTCAAAACATGGCTTGTTTCTTCTTTTGTACTTTCTAACATGTATTTTAAAAACTATATAAGGCTTAACGCTTGTACTTAAAAATAATTGATAGATGTGGATTTAAATGGCCTAAATGTTTTGTAGTTAATGCAATTTGCAATGCATATCAAATATTTCAAATAATAATTAGCTATAGCGATTACGAAAAAATATATCAGTGAAAAACCAAAGGCAGTGTATAGAAAAATTAGGAGAGTATTCTTCAATAGAAATTTTTGTTTGCATATGTTGTAGAAGTAATGATAAAATAATGGAAAATACTACAAAAAAAAAAAACATAAGTTAGAATGTCTGAGTCAAAATAAATTTTTAAAATATAAATATTATTAATTAAAAAGTTGATATTTTTTCTTTCTTCTTATTTTGAGAATGACTTTTATTTTGTACCTGATTGTGCGCTGTGTGTAAAATAAATACATCAAAATATTTAATTATAGAATACTTCTTGTTTTCATTTCATTATTTTGTACTAATTTATGGACAATATATATATATATATATATATATATATATATATATATATATATATATATATATATATATATATATATATATATATATATATATAAATACATTGTTATAACAAAGTTTTATTTGACTGTAGTTAAAATTAGTATGAAAAAAGATTTTTCGATAATTAGTCAAAATTTTTCAATCATAGTTATAACGTTATATAATGTTTTCCGTAAAATCTTAGTCGCCATATTATATTAATATTAGGTCTTTGATTTATTTATAACAGATAAATAATGAACAGTTTAAGTACTATTAATGTCAAACAAATTTTAATGCTATTTATATGTACGGTGACCATACGTTTTTTATTATTGAGGATAGTCATTCATTTTAGACTTTCGAATGTTGTCATTTAGATTCATTTTGTCATTTAAAGTATAAATGTGAAACTATCAGTTTAAATGATTTAAAATAGAACATGATTTAACAAATATATTATCAGAAAATTCATATTGATGAAAACTTTGAAAAAATATCTTCTTGAGGTTTCGTTTGTAAAATAAAACAGTAAATATAAAACTGGTTTCCTATTCTTATGAACCTTCTATAGAATTGTCCTTTATTTTTTACCAAAAAATTTGGTCACCGTATTTATATGTAATGCTCGGTATATCCATAACAAGAATTTACTATAGCTAATATTAAGGAAAACTTAATCGATTGATATGTTAAGTAGGTTGGGAATTAATTTAAACACAATCTAGTTATAAATATTACCTATGTTTATTCGGCTGACGTTTCGGCACACCTTGTGCCTTCTTTAGCGCTGCAATAAACTTAAACATCAAATCTCAAGTATAAAAGACAAAATACAGACATGATGAAAATAATACTCACATGGTGAACTTAATTTAAAACATTAGTGTGACACACACTAATCATGGGAACAAATGAAACATCATACTAATATAAAATATAAAAAACTCCAAAGACAACATCATTCTCATGAAGGGCAACGACTATAATTATGTGAAATATTATATGCACACATTTATTAAATTTTATATTGTTATTCATACTTAGAAAATATACCGCTACTTTCTACCTTTAAATTTTGGTAACGCCATCCTGATGTTCAAGTAGCAAAACATTCCGTTGTGAGTACTTTGTCCACACATTACGAAACCAGGCAAATGTAAAATTATCTTGACATTAAGTTCCTGGTTGAAACGAAACTTCCAATTAAAATAATCATTTAAAATATCTACTAACTCTAATGCTTATAGCATGTTGCTCTTCTGCGGAAAACTTCATTTATGTGGTAGATCTATGTCGGAATTTATAAATATGCAAATACTTCTAGAGGCCTCTTCTTCTCATCTTCTCAGTGGTTATGGAAACTTTAGCCCCACCATACGAAATTCTTTACAACGTACAGACGAACAGAGTATTAAAATATTTTCCGAGGAGTTACTCGTAATTTGTAAAGGAGTTTTAATTATACTATAAATCTTTAGTAAAGAGTCTAGGAGACTAAAAACGAATACGAAATGGTTTCAATTATTTAAACCTACTTCGTATTGATTAGTTGTGTTAAAAATGGTTCTGTTTTGAAATAATTTTGTATTTTTTATAAGTCAATTAAATAATAATAATAAAATTGCAATTGCAGTATAATTCTTAAATACTTAAATATTCATTATAATGAAAATAACTTAATATACTCATAGAAATTAATTAAATATATATTATTATATATTCTTATTATTTAGAGAGATATTTCAGCTGATATCAAGATTTAAACCTGGGAATTGAAGTTTTCAACTACCTGGAAAAATATATTAATTAAATTATTCTTGTTAATAAACTCTATTAAGTTTTAGCAGAAAACAAACAGTAGTTTTTATTAAAACTAGATTTTTAATGAAGTAACGTAACACGAATGGTAGTAGAACCAATAATGATTTATAATAATGTAACGTAAGCATCAAGGCGAAATACGCAGAACTAGAGATAACCAACTTTTTCCTTTCCGTTACCTAAAATAATCTATGGCCAATTGGAAGTCAGCATTTTTGCGTAATATGGGAGATGGCCATCTGATATTCTAGTAGTCAGTGATCAATATTATCAATTGTTATCTATAAGCTCTAAGCGGGTACTTGTTTAGATTGGTATTACATAAAAATAAATCGCAAAATTATACAATTAGTATAAATCTAAATAAATTTATAAATTAATAAATTTACTGCAGAAACCCAACAAAAAAATTGTCACAGCCCGGTTGCATTTAAAATTGTTAACTAATCACGTTTTTAACTACGCGAACAAGTTGAATAAAAATTTTAAAAAAGTGCATCTTAGATATGTCAAAATTATTGACAGTTCAATATTTTAAAATATTATTATTTCTATAGTACACAGTGAATCGTAATTAATAATTATTTTTTACAAATACATATTATTTTACCATTGTTATTTAACTAACAAGAAGTATTTTAATGCTGATATTAATTAGTTAACATAAAAATCAGAACATAGATAAAATGTGGTATCAGTTATTTTGACTATTGTTATCTTTTAGCTAAAGCTAAAGTCCCTTTATGCAACCGGGTTCGTTATACAAATGACAAATTAATGCTGAACTTGAATACAAGATATTGAAGATATATCGAAGTTGAACGAAAGATTCCGAAATTATATCTTATTATCTGATTGGTTGATGGTAATAACTTGTGCGTTTAATATAAATCACCAAATTTGCTAATGTTACTTCGTATTATACTCCAACTACATTACTTCTTCGTTACTTCAAATAAATCCAATTTAAAAACCTACAAAAAGTTATATTTTTCAAAAAAAAATGTTGGAGGTTACTGATAGTATATTTTGGATTGTCACACAAAGCCGTATTTTATGTAAGCAATGATATTGCTTGGAATCACAATGTCATCAGTCGAAATTGAATATATTTTTATTGCCAACCGTTCGGACATTTATCAAATTTATGTTCGGCATGTTTCGCATGTATCGGCCTACGCAGACTCTCAACTTTCGGCTTTGAGTTTCTGCCCTGCCTGGCGTCATGTTTCATAGCTAATTGTTTATTTGATGTCCCTTCCGTTTTTTCTCCCTTGCAATCCGCTAGCACGTGTTTTGTTTTGCGTTATTTTTTTATTAAACGCGTTTTGTTGCGCTTCCACCATTTTGCGGTAGGTTTATTTTGTGTTCTGATTTTTTTATGTGGATGATATTTATTGCTGTATTCATTGACTTTGTTCTTTATTTGTTATTTTTGAGAGGTAAGTAATTATTTTCAGATTGTTTTTTATCTTTCTCGTTACAAATTATTTGTAGCTATGAAAAAAAAGAAAGATAACTATAAATAAAATTTATCAAATATTTAAATGTAATATCAAATTGCAATTTACATGTCTATTCTGTAATAAAAATTACCAAATTGCTGACATGATCTTTTGATAGTAACCTTCATAGTAACTACTGTTGATTGTAGTAATTGCTGTACTTAGCAATTTGTGTTACCGAATTGGTCTCATTATTTAAAAATAACTACCGTGGTTAATATTTATTACATTTATTTTAATAAATAATCCTTTTTAAATTGGACGAATTAAGAATTCCATTATTAAACTCCATTATCCTAATTAGCGTTCTTATACTAATGCTATTTTGTTGACAGTTGTACCTAACTTCAAACGTCACGACGTCAGACTTCAACATGGGGTACAGCATGACAGGAACGCTGGAGCGCGGCTGCAAGAAGAACAACTCGTTTCAGATGACGCACTTCGCCGTCATCCGCCGCAAGGACTACGATCTCGCGAAACCTTAGGAAAAATTTGAGACGGGGTCAATCTCGGACTAACCGTCTCTGTAACCTCATGAACTGCAATCTAGTGCTGGAGACATTTGTACCGTCGTGACGAGTTAACATTTGATGGTGATCAAACTGTGTCCATGATCATAGTGTTTGTTTGTGCGGAAAAGGAAAGTAATTGACAGATGACAAATTATTTGTTGACATTTATTATTTTTTGGCAACGATTATGTATTTTCATTGAACTGGGATTTGCGAAACTTTAGAGAAATTGTAGTAATTCTGTGTTGTACGGGGACTGCTGGTTGGTGGTGCGAGTATCCGCTCTGAACAAGCAATCTGTTAGTTGCAATCACATATGTGGTCAGCACAAGCTGTGAACGTGGACGCTGCACCAAATTGCAGTGAAGTTTACACTCGAGTCCACTTGTTCCAGAAACGAATATTCCACTCTAACCAGCTAACCTCCAACCCTCGCACCTCCAAAACCCTAATTTTAAAGATACCAGAGTCGAACGACAGTTAGTTCCATGAATATTTAAGTCAATCTCGATGAATCCAATAATTGAACTTAGCTGAGAAGTTAGAACGTTCTGCGTGATTTTTTATTCGGGAAAACATCGTTGCCATCATATTCTTTGACAGTCCATTAGTTACAAGTTGTTTTTTAGTTGCGCAAACACTGCTGGTCTGAAGTTTCGCAGTTCCGTAAAAGTTTTATGACTTTAATTATATCAAAGAGGCAGTATTAATGTGCTGGGCTGCCGTCGCACCGTCGGAGTGGCGTTGCAGTCTGCACGCCGCCATAAAATATGAAATACACTTCCGGTTATTCAACGGACCATACTGAACAACCGCGGCGCCATATGTTTCATTTTTCTAGCGTTCTGTTCTCTAAACACGTCGTCGCCCGCAACTTGCCTTACAAATTACTTTTACATTGTTGCACTGCAACTTTCGCCTCGTCTGTCAAAGCCGCAACTTTCCTAACCTAAGCGCACTTATATCGCGATCACGATATCGCCGTAGCCGTCGCCGGAATGCCTCGAAAAGTTTCAAACAATACACATAAGTTGAAAATCTTCACCGGGCTGCCAACCGGAAATATTGTGTAAACAACGTATATAAACATTGCATTACTGTGCAGGGGAAAACTCACTTTCCCGTTGTGATTTTCATTTATTTCCAGGAGAAACACGATGCACAAAGAAAATATGTCAATTTTCTTGTAGAGTGAAATTATTTGTGCTTGACGAGATACACTCGTCTGCTGAGGGATTTTTATTATTTTCTCTTTTACTATAGACCAGGGTTTCCCAAACAACTATACATAGTTTAGAAATACCAGCTTGTAAGCTACAATCTTGAACAGTTTATCAACAAATAGGGAAAACCTGGATATGTTTTTTCATAGACTAAATCTATTCCAGTGCGAAAATATTTTTATGGAACAGTACTCGTATAAGTCCTACAGCAAATCAATCAAATATAAATATTTTTGTGTCTAAGCAGCTTATGCTTCAAATTACTAAAAGTATTAAAGTACTGTGAATAATCCGGCTTGCTCACAATACTAATTAGTATTATTATTATATAGTAATTTAACTATGTGTAAAACTCTTCATATAATTGGTAGTTAAGTAGTCTTGTTATTATTTTTAGATGCCGTAGATAGAAGTTATTGTTAATATGTGGTTGGTGCAGCAAATTGCAATTTTATTTTAATTTAACCTCTCTTGCTAAACTTTTAATTGGAAATAAATTCAATATATCTATGAAATTAATCGACTTCGTTTCAAATAATACTAAATTTAAGATGAAATATTTGGAATGAAATTAGTTCTACAACAATTATTAAATTGTGACAAATTTAAATTTATATAGAAAAAAAAAACTACTATTAATTCTTACATCAAAAAGGAAATAAAATAGTTCATAATTTTTAAACATTTATCTTTTTTAGATTATTTTCTTTTATTATTTGTACATAAATTTAATGTTATAAAGTTTGTTAAAATATTCCTAAGTACAATTTATAATAAACTAATTTGTAATAAGAATAATATTTTATCTCAAACAGATCATGTCAGATCATTGTTACGGAACTAACTTCATCCCGTATGATTCAGCTTAAATTAAACTATTTCCTCATTTAACATATGTTCCAAATAATGAAATGGTACAGTAAAAAATGAATTCTGTGTAAATTTTGATGGAAAGCTAACGGTGAATCAAAGTTTAGAGCAATTTGATTATACGAAATAGTAAAAATAAACTGCAGCGGTCGTTCCGTTGCGTGCAATCAATCGTCCCAACCACATGTAACCGTTAAACTGTAGTGTCATCTATAACATGGTGAATTTATAAGTTTTTTGCTCAGTCGGACCGTAGATAAGCAACGCGCATGCGTGGAGTCTCGTGAAACGTCACCCATCAAGATTTGGCGGAAAAGTGACAGCCGTACTGCCATCTATTGAGTCTCGACAGAATCAACTGATAGCTACAGTGTATTGGCTTCCGATGATAACGCAAAAAGAGTAACTTTCACCGGGACTCCCTTGATTTGATCGTGTGGTGGTAGAGTCGTTATAATCGACGTACGTCCTGCCTATGTCAAACGTCCGATATCAGGATCCCTCCAATCCTATATATTATATAGTACGAAATAACGTGTATCTCTCATATCGTATTTTGTATATTCATTACACCGATGTAACTTCTTGACTAAGTATAAGTGTAAAATATAATGAGAAACCAAATTTAATCGTACCTCAAAGCTTATAGGCTGTGATTACCATTGTTTGTGTTGTTATTATTGTTTTCTTTTTGTATTATAACGTTCTAGTTATGGTTTTATTTGTGCAATAAATTGTAATTCTGCTATACATGCTTCGAGACTCCTAGTCGTGTCGTTATCAACAAGTTCACTCGAAACTTAACTAATTAGCGATTAATCAAAGGGCGTGAATAATCTCTTTGATAAGATACTCGTAACTCGTATAGTAGAGGGCTTAGAATACTTCCCAATTTCTCTTTAACTAGTAACTAATTTCCCTAAAGTACAAATATATACTTAACCTATTTAGAATTACAAATTCCGCGATTTACGAAATGATACGTAATTAGTCTGCTAAATTATATAAATATCTATATTTGTTTTATTCATTTATTATCCGTAATGTATATATGTAACACCAAAACAAATGTATATGTAAATTTTATTATACAGATTTACGAAAATTCACCGCCACTTAATTTATATTATTAGATACATAGAAAAATATAGTTTCAAAAACAAAAACCTTAAGATACTTTATTAATGTAACTAGTTAAATATTTCAACTATTATTCCATCCTGCAATCTTAATTGTATCTTTTTAAATTATTTATATTATGACATAGTACTTTTGCTTCATTAATATTAATAATTTCTTTCAACGTAACTATTTTTTTTCTTAACATGGCAATATTCATCAGCGTAAATTGAGATTTCAATAATTGTATCATTAATTTGCTCAATAAATATCTATTTTGACACCATGAGTGATTATGGAAAATTCTAACTAGTAAAAAGAATTTGGGAAGGAAAGGTCGGGATTTTTTCAATAACCAAATCCAGAATTGAATGTAAAGCAGTATTATTAGAATCGTGAATATATTATCTTGCGGGTGTGTGTTCCACTTTTATATACGTAATTAGAACAAACAGTATCTGTTACTGTTTATGTGATGTTTTGTACATTTTGTGCTGTATTCCCAAAATTGTGGTCAAGTTGCCGTAGTAACCAAATATTTACAATGTCTGGTTGCAAGAGTAACTTTACGGATATAGAATTAATTTCTATACAAACAAAATTATTTCAGTGTTTCTCAAAATGTTAGATTACAATTACAATAATTCCTATGTCAGATATCAATCAAATTTTTACAATTTTGCCTTGATGTCATGGACAAATTTATACATTCTTGGTAAATATTTCAATATCAATATTTTAAATAAATATAAATCTTCCTTTACACAATCACACAATTTATGAGTAAATAACATAAATATGAATTTTGTTATTTTTACAAGAGTAGTTATTAGGCTAATTTTATATGATATACACCGGAGAGACTATTGATCAAACAAAATGTACCTACCTTATTAAATCCAACAAAAGTATGCAACTTAGAAACAATCACAGGAGCAAAATGCAAGGTAAAATCCGAGTCTGTAGGACAAGGGATTTTACATAATATTAGTTTGCTCGAGTGATTTTGTTATAAGCAAAACTAAATTGAGTACGTGAAAATAAAAATGTTTCTAGAGATTGTTATTTTGTAAGATTGCTCGAGACAAATATTAGACAACATGAAATTGATAGCATATTATAGCTATTTATGTAACACGTATATAATGTAGGACTTTATTGGACGTACCGTAGTTTATGGTCGAATGAGCACAGCAAGAGAGGCTGGTAAATAAGGCGAGTTCTATAAAGTATGATTATGTACCAGTTACATACAAAGTCTTATGTTCGACTACCTTGGTGATTTGTTTTCTTGAAATATGTTAAAGTGAAAAACTGAGTTGTATTTCAAAGTGTACTTTGTTGTTGTTTAACAATGTTATTTATAATTATTAAACTGTCAATGTTGTCGAAAAAGGTGGCAAAATGTGTTCATAATATTCCAAGATTTTCCAAAGAAGTAAAAGAAATTTAATTAAATGCAAAGGAATTAATTAATGAATTAGGTATAATAATTATTTTATCTCGTATTTTTGACATTGAAAGGAGTCCAAATTTTCAATTTTATCATGCTGATCCAATAAAGTGCTATTTTATGGACGCTAACGTCATAAATCAAGTAGTACTGGTGCAGTCGAACATAAACACATTTACTAGGTAGCTGGATTTAATCCTAGTAGTGGGATTTTACCCTGGTAAAGGAATTTTATCATTATAAAACTGCGCGTATTGGTTGAATTTTCAAGTATTTTGTATTATGAATGTTTATGAAAACAAGTCAAGAAAAATTGTCTCTTTTAAATACTAAAACCGCTGAAAAATGTCATTTGATACTTTCGCCAGCGGTAGGATCTATTTCTATGGAAACTTGTACTTATACATGTTTATTGTATCACCGCTTAACGTTAATAACGTACGAGACGATTGTACACAGCACTCATTGTAATCACTTCAGTGTACATCCTATTCTAATTTACTGTTAAGCTAAGAAATATTTTTTATGAAATATTTATCAACGAATCATAAATTTGTCACTTTAAAATAATCAAACTGTGTTTAAAATAAATGTCACATAAAACAAACTACAATTTAACACATTCAAACTTAATTTTAAGAACATTTAAAATTAATTTAATAAATTTCTCAATATAGCAAAATATTTTGTGATATATTCTTGATATTTAAAATAATTTCATATGCTGAAATTAACCATTAGTGTATAGATTGCTAGTATATAGTTCATAGTATTATTTCTGCTCATTAACCTTGTTATAGAAAAACTATGTAAATTATCGTATTGTGTATGTTTACAATATTTTCGCTTTGTATTCCATTCACATTATACGAATAGGGAGAGAGAGAAAGATAAGTAACTGTTCGAAAATATGAAAACGAAAAATGTATTTTGAAAATATTAAATGGATAATGTCAGTTTGCACTTGTATTATTGTACAATTGAAATCAAAATGGTGTAAATGTTGAAAATACGTCAATTTTGAAAGATTAAAAATCAAAGATATTTGTTACGGATATTTTATACGGTTACGTATAAAAATTATACTTGGGTATGCATGCTGTTTATGTATAAATAGAATTTAGATTATTGTGATTATCAATAAAGTTTCAAACATATTTGTAACCATTTATTTTCCTTTCTCCTCATATTAAGTAAAATCGGCGTTTTAACACTATCTTCTTATTACATTCAATAAAAACCAGTTCTAAAGTCGATTTTGAAATATACGTAATGTATATTTCTAATGTAAATATAATACCATTCCCAATAAAATGATTTCATTTCTATAGTCAGTTTTATACCACTGTTTAGTTTTTGTGTGGTAGGTGATCATCTTTACTTTCTGAATCAAGAAATGACAAATAAATATATCTCATTTTTAGCATATCTTGTACAAAGATAGCACTGAAAGTTCTGCAAACACTCAGTCAGTTGTGCCAAAAAGCAGATCATGTCTTCTGCTAACCTTTTCATGTCTACCTATAAAGTAAAAATAACATAAATACATAAATATACACTTCAACAGTTCTTGTCAGATATTTTTATTTGAGATCAGTAATTTTCTTCGTAGTGTTAAAGCCTGTGGGTATGAGTAAAATGCATTTTAAAAGATAAAATTTTGAAGCATAGATTATCATAATTTTGAAACTATACTTTTAAAGGATTCGGATTGCTTTTGATAATGAAGTACCTAGTGTTAGGTCAGTTTATAGTTTGTATAACGAATCCTAGTTTGATCGAATTTTCCCTCATAGATTAATTACACGAAAGATTGCAAATTTCTTCAGTTACGGATGAAAATATAGATGCTTGTTCGTAATATATTTAAAGAAGATAACTGAGACACTTATTTAATTATATGGGCTACTTTGGATATTAGAATGACCGCTATTAACTAAATTTCACATAATGATCTGAGCGTCAGGAAAGTTTCTTATCATTGTATATTGTATAATTGAGCTCATACTCTTTTGAACACACTGCGTGTGGAATTGTGCCAGAAAACACTAGTAAAGGAGAATGAAAATACTGCCTTGATTTTGCACCTTGTGATTTCTACTTGCGTACAAATGCAAATAAAATTGTTAACACCTTCGTAAACATGAACTTTCAGATGTTTGAAGAAGAATGGAGTTCTACTTTTAACGATTGATTTTGTCGAATAAATAAATTTGTTACGAGGAAAGAAGAATATGCCGGCAAACAATAATAATAAACAAACTTAAAATTTTGTTTCATTTCCGTTGTTTTCGGACACTTTCGGTGATACCTTCGTACTTGTTGTTGATTAACCGTCTTCTTTTATTCCTAGCTACTGTAGAAATATAAATAACGAAAACATCTGCTCATTAAAAAGAAAATATAGGTAGAAATGAAAAGATTTAATTATTAATGTATTTGTATGCAAAATATAAATGTATAAAATTATAAGTTAACCTTTTTTTTATAAATTTAATTACAACGAAACATAAATTAGATAGTGTTCCTTGTAACTAGCATACATAATTTATTTGGTTATAAGTTTTTCTCATAAAATTTCATACCGCAGTGTAATAAAATGATATGGGCATAATAAAATTAAAATTGCACGTTTTATGCTTTATTAAATAATTCTTTACATTAATAATTTCAAAGAAATAAAATTGTACACATTTATTATACTATTAAATCTATTGTAAGTCAAAATTCTTTGTCTTTTCTCTTAAGGCTAACATCTATAAATACTTTTACTGATAATTTTATAGTTCTAGGATAGATGATAATACTGCTCCTAATTTTGTTTTACAAATATTAACTACATTTTAGATTTAATGGAATACATATTTCGTAATTGATACTTTAAAATTTCGGTTCAAGAATAATACAAATAAATTATTTTAAAATAAATTCCATGTGCATATTTCTAATTTATGTTTAAATATTTCTTGAATATATATATACTTTTAATAATTTGTTTAGATATAAAATGGGAAAAATAAAACTACTGAATTTATAAGTATCGATTCACATCTCAACATTATATTTTAAAGAAATAAAATAATTTAAGATCAAACTATATTTGTTATTTCTTGAATAATACAAACATAATTTTGGCATTATTATTATGGTATTTACATTTCTTATCATACGAAATAATAACACTGTCGTTGAATAAACCACCCGTTTTATAATTCAGTAACATGTTATGGTTAAACAGAACGGTAAGTATTGTTTAAACAGTTTTATGTAAGTACGCGGGTGTTTCATATGTTTTCATTGCTGGCGGAAACCACTAGAATATAATTTCGCCGCTGTAATAACAACCAGCATGTCGCTTTGAGTGTGTGCTTGTGTGTGTGTTTGTAGCGTACAAAGGGCGGGAACGATTGTACAAAGCAGACAAGAGGGTTGGAGCGGTACCTTCCGGTTTCGCTAATGTCGTACACAAAGGATTTCTATTTCATTACGTATTGATCGAATTTCTATTTCAATTCAACGCGCCTCTAGCCTTCTGTCTACATCTACCAACGCTTGTCTTAACTAAATTTGATTTTCCCCGCGAAATAAATCCCAAAAGGAGTGCCACAATAGTTGCCAATGATGTATCTGGCATTATCTGAACTAGGCGGATTCAAATCCCCGAAGTATTACTAGCATTACCTATTCATATTTTGTAGTTATAATGTATTCGCTGGTTTGTTAATTGCTAATTTCACCAGTCTTTGTAACACTATTTGTTACAAGAGGTTATATTAAGAAAAAATTAAGTAGCTCAATTTTAATAAACTTCGGATATTTATCAAATTATTTGTAGCAATTCACTATTTGAATTTTGTAAACTATAAACTTATTATTATTATAGAAATCAAGAACTGCAACTAATAATTGTATTTACTCAAAAAATTCTATTAAAAAACACAGAAACATGCAAAATTCTAAATCGTATTAAACTTCGACTAATAACCGATGCGATGCTCCTCCTACCGAATCATTTTAGATATTATCAAATACTTTACATTCTTAATCCCTTTTGAACAATGCAAATTCCGCGCTCGCACCTTTCTACCGTGTATTGTTTTCATAGTTCTTCATTGCGTTTGCCTACCGTTGCAAGAATTATCCTTTTATTTTATATAAAATACCTAAATGATTTAAATTTATTGAAATATATTCTTCTTGACTATGAGTAATATGTATTTTTGTGTTTGGGAGTGATTCGTGAGCTAAAATGAAACAAGAAATTAGTTTTCAAGAGTTTGTCAAACCTGGTAATGAAAAGTGTCATTTGTTTATTGATTGGGAATAAGTGCAACAGTAGATAAATATCTAATATGAATTTTAAAACTTTTAAAAATATGCAATAAATCCTAGCTTTAATGTTCGGCTTATGTTTTCTAATAGTTATTTATATATCAAGGGTGAAAACAGGCATTTCTGGCCCGTAGCATGATTATTAGCACGAGGCGCAAAGTTCCGTGGGTTAATAACATGCTTCGAGACAGAAACATAAATTTCACCCATGGTACATACAATATTTTATGTACATCAAAAGAATATTTAATTTTATATTCAAAATATTAAAACAAGTACATTTATATGTCAAAATGACATTTTGAAAAGCAAGCAATATTCACAATAAAAAAAAATCATTTTGTATATGTATCCAGGAAATTATTTTATTATGACCCTAGGGCTAAAAACAAGTGTTTCTGCCCTCTTTTCATTGCTAAAACACATGAATTTCTGCCCGGTTGTGTATAAAACAATTTAAAGTTACTTTTGTAAACACTACTGTATAAAAATCAATTTTTATCTTAATTATTAAAGTAAATAGCTTTAATTTATAGTATGCTGTAATCATTACTCAAAGAAAATAATGCTTTAATTAAATGACACTAGAAATAAGTACAAAATATTTAAATATTGGCAGAACCCTACGTTTGCACTATGTAAATAACAACGTATAATGCCGAGAAGAAAGGTTCGAATATTTTCCGCTTGAGCACTAGCATCTACCTTCGCATCACCAATGAGAGATGCTGATGGCGACATACAGTAACTTTGGTGCCACACGGTTAAGGCACTTTTTCAAAATTACGTAATACACTACATCTACTTAACAAAGCTTTGACAATTTGCGCTAACACAAACTTCTAAAATATTTGAGATATTTATGTCTACACTTGTCAATTATTGTGGTTATGTCTCTGTACTATGTGTATGACAACTAACAAGTATGTAAAAATGCTGTTTTGTACTAGCACAATTTAAAAAAGTCTTTGTATTTCCAAATTCCATACATTTAAAGTGCCTTAGTCTGCTGCTGCCATCTACGACAAGCTTTGCACAGCATCTCCCATTGTTTGAACCTTGAACTAATCTAAAGTTTCCAGAAACAAACACCGAAATCCCAACGGTGTAAAATGTTATGTGCCTACATCTAGTTGTAACTGTCTGAACTAATATTGATTTTATCCCTGTAGTTACAATAGGACTAGGATAAATTTTCCAACTAAACATATTTATTTTAGTATGGTATTTCGTTAACCTAAATCAAAATTCACCTTCCTGAATCAAAGACTAGATTGAAACTAAACCTACAATACTTAGTATAAAAAGTGAACTAAAATCGGGTAGGATATTTTCTCAGTCATTGCGTTTAACGCGCCTCTGGTGTCCAGTAATGGAAGTAATTTTATCGGCAGCCACAGGTTTCTACCGTCATGCTGCGGTAGTTCTTCAGAATAACGTGATGGTCGTCTTCCAGGTAAAGAATCGTGAGCGGGCTCATAGAGTGCGGGACACAGCAAGGAGCTGGAACGCTCTTGTGAAGTCCGTGGTCGTGAACTAAACTTTGGATGATGCCGTGGTTTGTCACTGGAACACTCTGGAACAGCGCGATAGCACGGTTTAATAATGTACGATTAATTAATTTTATTGTTTAAAGTTATACAAGCGGAATTGTTCGTATAATTAACTAGTGAAAATGTAATGCAGGGTATTATGAGTTGTTCAAATACGAGATAGAATTAATTTCACTAATTTAATATTTCATAATTGGACGTCTAGCTCACTTCGCAATATTCATGAACGCTAACTTAGAAACGTAGTAGAGTAAACGATACCTATTTAAAGTCGTTGAATAGAAATGATTACATTCGAGCTTCATTGTTCAATCATCCAAGACAAATGAGTAATTTGTTTTTAAATATCTGCATAACTTTACCAAATTAAAAATTTCTTTCGTTCCTACTCTGCTTTCGTTCATTTATTTCGCTATAAAATATTTTGTTTTCGTTTTAGGTAACTGAAATTAAAAACCGTAAAATAGTTTTTTTTCTTTTGTTCGCAAAATGGGATAGATACAAGGATTTTATATGTATAAGCACTTGATAGCTATATTTGTATTGAAATATTTGCAAGTACATGAACAATTTTAAAGAATAGAGTTGATCAAAACTAATAAATAAAATGATGACTCAATGTTTAAGAAAATTATGTTTGGATAATCTTATATTTCAAAATTTTGATTACACAAATATATTAATTTAAAAAAGACCACATAAACTATTTTTTATATTTGCTATCACTAAGCAATATGTTAAAATTAGATTAGTATTTTCTAAAACTTTTAATTCCAAATATTTTTTTGTATATACGAATAACTATAAGTTTAGAGTACACAAATATATGAATTAAAGAAAGACTACATAAATTACTTTTAATATTTGCTATCACTAAGCCACATGTTAAAATTAGATAAGTATTTTCTAAAGTTTTTAATTCCGAATATTTTTTAAATATACGAATAACAATAAATTTAGATTACACAACTATATGAATTAAAGAAAGACTACATAAATTATTTTTAATATTTGCTGTCACTAAGCTATATGTTTAAATTAGATTAGTATTTTCTAAAGCTTATAATCCGAATATTTTTTTGTATATACGAATATAAATTAAAATCTATAAATTCAATAACAATATCTAATATATATATATATATATATATATATATATATATATATATATATATATTTTGACTATTTGTTTATATTATTATTACCTATTATACTTTCAAATATAACGCATAATATATTTTTCTTTATTAAAATATTTATTTTATATTTTTAATAAATTTAAATATGTTTTTAAAACATAAATGCGTCTGATATATATAGCGATAATTTTGCCTGTCCTGCACATGCCTTCAACTTGCTTGCCTCACAAATGTCAATACATGCTACAGGCAAGTTAGCTATGTCGTGTTTATATAAAATTCTAGAATAGGTATGATGAAAAATATACATATGATATGATATGATAATTTTGTAAATGGAACCAATAGTAAAAAATATGGTATTTCTGAATTTAATCAGGGCTTGAAAAGCTAGAAACATCCACGAGCTGACTATCAAGTACTTATATCTGAACAAAAACTAAATAAAATAAACAAATAAGTAAAATTAAAACGTAAAACAGATAATCGAAATTATTTATTTCGTTTTCAATCTTGAACAGTATTGTTTTTATTTTTACATAAATTTATTTAGAAGTACCTCGTTCATTTATATACTTACGCATTTTTTATGATGAACTCTGGTCCGTTTATGCTACAAGCAGCATTAAAAAAACATATAAAAAGCCATTAAACATTTCATACTTGTTATACACACTAACATTCAATAAAATGAAATAATATCAATAAAATACATAAACCGTCTTGAAGACAACTAACTGAACAACGTAAACATCTTATTCAAAATTCATGTTAACGTTTTTTTACTGGCCATTAAATTCTATTAGCAACGGGGAGTCGGTTGTATACAACCCCCATGGTTCTAGGAAAACAAAGTGAAATGTTAAAGAGCATATAAAAACCACTGGAATCTTGGTTCATTTAAATATGCGAGGCCCTACCAAGGTGGTCTGCTTGTTAACACTGATTTTATCTTAGACGTCTCTGTAGTGTAGATAGGCGTTAGTGAGTAAACATGCACCTAAATAATACATATACTATCACAATCTAACAGTAGAATTCAAAATGGCTGCAGTGACATATGGATTCCAATCATATTTTCTCTTTTGTTTAATGAACGCTAGCTCCTAATGACACCTGATAAAATACTTTTCTATTTTAGTAGTCTGACTTCTATTTTTAATGAATCTTGAGATACTGAAGGAATTTAAATTAAAATGAGTCTTGTTCAGATTTATTGTACATGGGTGTATTTATAGAATTAAGGGGTAAAATGTTAATTTGAGAATTCGATCATCAAATTAAGGGATAGGATGTTTGCGTACGAAAGGTCAAGTTGAAGATAAACACTTAACAGACAAAGTAATCGCTGAAATAACAACCCACAAAATTTGAATTGAACTATCGGTTTGATCAGAGACGAAATAAGGAGTTTAGGGGTTCGAATCAAAAATATTGAATTAGTAAATTATAATTTTAGTTTCAGTTTAATGAATAAATTATTTTATTTAATTGTTTGCATATTCATGATAGGTAACAAGAACCAACCTCAAAAAAATTAAATAAATTTTCAAGTTTATTCAAAATTAAATTTTAAACAAATATAATTATATTTATGTTTAATTGTAATTGTAAATAACAAATGCGTTGAATGTTAATTAAATTTGAAAAAATCAACTTGCCTCCGCAAGGATTTGAACCCGGACCTTCCACTAGGGCCGCGAACGTCCTACCAATTAGACCACAGAGGTGTGTCTAATTGCTGGCACTGACAAGCGATTTTTTCTATGTGTCGGTTGTAAGTAAATATCAAATGTGCGAATGGGTTTTTTCGACCATGCAATTGATATACAAACGTCGACACGATTGAGGCAAGTTGATTTTTTCAAATTTAATTAACATTTAACGCATTTGTTATTTACAATTACAATTAAACAAAAACATTTATCTCTATGATTTGATTAACTTCAATCGTGTCAACGTTTGTATATCAATTGCATGGTCGAAAAAACCCATTCGCACATTTGATATTTACTTACAACCGACACATAGAAAAAATCGCTTGTCAGTGCCAGCAATTAGACACACCTCTGTGGTCTAATTGGTAGGACGTTCGCGGCCCTAGTGGAAGGTCCGGGTTCAAATCCTTGCGGAGGCAAGTTGATTTTTTCAAATTTAAATAATTATATTTACATTGCTCATCAATTTTAGAAATAGAGAAAATTACCATAAGACAAAAAACATATAAAATTTAATGTTAATTGTAGTGATGCTGTGAGGTCTCAGCTTTTCGAAATTTCTTATTGAATATTTAAGAAATTTGAGACGAGAGTATCAAGATAAAATTGAGTCAAGAATGAAAATCCGAAATCTCTTTAATTTTTAATTTTGAACCATTATACATTATTGGATAGCGTTACGGCATTTGAATCTGAAGATCCCAAGTTCGAATCTCACTCAAACTAAAATATATGTAAACTACCACAAAACGGTTCGGTGAGTCTGGAACATGTATTGTAATTGGGATTAAGTTGCCATAAATAAATAAATAAATATATCATCACGCCTTTTACCCATTACTGGGTGTGGCACTCTGCCGAAGCAGATCTAGGTAAGTGATATATTTATGCACGTAAAGTCCGGTTACCAGCTGTCAAATTACGGCCCCCAATGATGTTAGTGGTGGAGGAGCCACAGGGGTAATTTTTAAATTTGTGAAAATATTTTGTCGGCTGTAGGATCGAACCAGGGTTCTTTGGATCCACAGGCCAACTTGATACCACTGGGCTATTACCCCATAAATAATATCCAAATAAATCAAAAATACAAAGCAATGGAGAAAAAGCAAAATGGACAATTTTAATATGATCAAAATCAGTTCGTCGGCTGTGGGAATCGAACTCGAATTCTCAAATCCACACTCCGACGCGTGGCCACTAAATTCTTTAGAAATAAATAATTTTAGACTGAATATTAAAAAAAATCATTAATAAATTTCGAGTAAATATTGCGAAAAGCGTTTTTCACACATATAGCTCTGCAATTGAAAAAAAAACATATTTAGCCCTGAAAAAATGATTTATTTATTAAGAAATACAAATAAATTCTTGAGGGTTATTTTGTACTTTCTGTATTGAACTATTGTGACACGGTTTACGGTGTTTGACTATCAGAGATCTTCATAGAATACAGAAGTGTATAAAACTGTTGTATGTTACTCGGGTTATTATTGGCATAAGATAATACGATTCTAGAATTTAAGACTTCATGAATTACGTTGGGTAAATATGCAAAACCGGTGTATTTATCATTTAGTATGTTTAACATACCGAATTTTAACAACACAAACATAAACTTCACCGTATCTGAGCGAAAAATTTGTTTCTGATCATGCATGCGTGAAAATTTTATAAATCGCCATTTGCTAATGTACCGACACACAGTACCACATTTTATAATATCACCAACTGCAAGTAAAACCTTTGTCACTAAAACAAACAAAAAAATCTTATATCTTATACAATTGTTGTTCATACTGGTATTGTAAGATTTTTGTATATTTTATAGTTTGGTCCGATACGAGTATATTATGTTTTCATGATTTACATATTGTACAAATTGAAGAAAGAACAGTTTCGGCTGAACTTGACTAATAATGGGATATTATTATTATATTTAAGGGCTGATGTATAAATAATAGAGGTATAAATTAATATCGGTGTAGATATATCTTTTGGAAAAACAGCATTGATTATCCTGGTATTTATCTTAACTATCGTTTAACCGAGGATTGTTAAAAGTTATTCTATATTATTCGAGTTCTATTCGACTTTTGTAAAAGCAGTCATAATCAGAATAATACATTTTTCTGCTGCTTATTTTCGAGAAATAATACAAAATTACAATTTCTAAAATAAGTTCTACGTTACCATTGCTTCTCTGATTACTTTACAGAAAAAATATTCCAATGTATATTTAAAGTATTAAATTCTGCTTCTAAATCTGTATAGATATTATATTTTACTTACTTAAATAGTTACTGGTAAAATTCTGTTTAAAATATGTATGTGACAATTAAACGTTAACATTGGTTTGAGATCCAGTAGATTTTTTTTTAACTTTTTAATAACTTTTAATACTTATTTATTAGGTATATAAAACACGCAAGAAAAGTTTAGACACGAGACCGAAGGTCGAGTGTTTAATTTTTCTTAAGTTTTTTATATACCAATAAAACACAAATGTAATACAAAATTTTATTCACAACTCATAATTATAGGTACCGAAGAAGATAAGTCGTAACGTTTAACGTTGATTCAGTTACATATAGTTTCTCAAAATACGGTAGATCATGAAGTGGTTACTAAGTAACAAGTTGTTTACAGTGTTTTATGGAATATAAAACACTAGTGTTTTATGAGCCATATAATACATCTGAAATCAGTATAATTATGTCTTTATAATATATGAGTTGTGGATAAAATTATTTTTTTTTACGACTGCTATGAAAAATGGCAATTATGCTCTCATTTGTCAATGTAAAGTTGTCGTTTTCTGTGGAGCAATCGTGAAAAAATGGAAACGCGTAACAATAGTATATTACATAATACGTCAAGGAAGTGTTTTTACTTGACGAAGCGGTTGTTTTCGCTAAAAACACTTTCCTAACGTATTATGTATATGTACATTTTTTTCTGAAACCGTATAACCCAATCAATAATTAATCATAACTAAATCAATTTTTATTTTCATGTATGAATTGTATTGACAGCAAAGTATGTAGCCAAGGTTACAACAACAACAAAATCTGGTGTGGGCACCACAGGACTTTCTTATACACAGCATATTTAATATTTAGAATATATGAATGTTATATAATATTAATTAACTTGTAATTAACTTTTTCAGTAATTCAGTATTTATCTGAATTTATAAAAATTTTGGGATATTACGGATTTCTTTTTAATTTTCATTACAGATAATCAACTTCCTAACAAAATTTTATATAACTGTGCTTATATTAATAGAAATAGATATATAAAATTACTTGCTATTTGACCAATGAAATTAATATAGCATCAAAAACGCTGAATTGAACACTTATGACTTGCTCCTTGCGTTTGGCAATTATTATTTGACATATAAATGTTAAACATGTTTTTGTTTCTTGTTTCTATTGCTACTAAGATTATTGGAATATATTATTAAATATATAAATTAGTTTTTCTTAAAACCGTGAGATACAAAGTCGATTAAATTGAGGCAAAGTTGCCAAATTAGTTGACCATTTTAATGATGTATTTGTTTTTCCAAAAAAAGACATAGATAACTAGATAAAGCGAAAATTAAAATTTATGTTTTTTGTTTCTATTGATTATTGAAATATATTATTAAACATAAAAATTAGTTTTTCTCAAAATTAGACGCATATACAGGAAAATTGCAAATAACATTTTATGTTCCAAATATTTTTGCTAACATCTTTTATTTGAAACTTTTTTCATAACTGATTCCATTTTTGAAATAAATGGAATTTATTGTTTTGTGTGTCGAGTAAACTTCCTCTTCGGTTTTTCAATTTCATTCAAAATCAACTAAGCTCTTCGTATTTTCATGAAACTTATGATAACCAAGTTTCGTTAACAAATCTTATCTCGTTCATGAAATATTGCACACTCGGACACACATCCACACACACATACACACACACACACCCCCACACACTCACACCCCCCCCCCACACACACACACAGACATCATTGAGAAAATGATCAAAACGGATTCAGTGGACCTCAAAACACGTATTTCCGCGAAAATCTCGTTAACGATTTTTTTCACGATTACAATACTTCCTTATACTGTGTATAAGAAAGTAAAAATAGTCAGGTAAAGTCTTTACCAGACAGTTTTATACTTTACTTAACCTTGAATACGTACTACTTTCCATACTAAAATTGGTCAGGAAAGTTTTCATGCCGGTTTCAGGAAAAGTTTTTTTTCTGTGTGTTTCTAGTGGCAACGCGCGAAATAGATATTAAATGCAATAATTCCTAGGGATAGAAACAAAACAGAAATTTGTCATATTGACAAAACGAATTTATTTTTAGCGCTTTTATTTTAACTCTTTTAATAATTTTATCCACAACTCATATATTATGAAGACATAATTACACTGATTTCAGATGTATTATATGGCGCATAAAACACTAGTGTTTTATATTCCATAAAACACTGTAAACAACTAGTTACTTAGCAACCATTTCATAATCTACCTTATTTTGAGAAACTATATGGGTGTTCCATTTAAGTGTGCCACCATTGCTATCTCGAGTATTATACTACGAGACTGGTTAAATAAGCACCATTTTACAAGACTATTGCAATGAGTAAAAAAAATTATTTAAAATTTTGATTATATCTATCTTATAAATCTATAAATTTATAAATCTATAAAACATGAAAGCATTAAATTTTTTATTTTACAGTTAGGTATATTATTAAAAACTCCAGCAGAACACCGCCTACAACAAATTTTCAAATAGAACTCTAAGAAACCTTTTAAATAAATTCTAACCTAACAAACGTTTAAAAAAACTCTCACACGCCCATATTAAATAACCCTTCTCTTGAAATAGTACACACATTGTACGGTACCATTTATAATAAATTTTCCCCTGCCGTAACATTGTGTAAAACACAGCGTGGCATAACGTAAGACACTCCGCTTTCATTTTCACCGGAAATCTGACGTGAGACGTACATGCAGCCGGCACCATGTTTTATTCAGCTCCGCGTACGGCCGGGCTGCAAACAACTGCCATTTCTGGCATCACTGGTTAATATTTCATCCGCCATGCGTCGCCCAATGCCGCGCCCTACTTGACTCTACTAGATGATGTATCATTGTTTATTCTCACAGAATTTGTACGATATTAACATTTGGGTTAAGAAATCTTAACAAACACTGAATAAAGTAGAAAAATGACCGATAATTAAAATATTAATAAAAATTGAAAAGAAAACTTTTAATAAATTGAGCCAAGGGAACCGCAAATTTCTACTCAAGAATCATTCGAATTTATTTCTTTTTGATGTACGTTTTTACATATGTATGTATACACATATACCACGTGTCTACTCTTTTTTATGTACAATTGAAATATTTTCTTTTGGTGATAGTTTCTTCCCTATTATTTATTTATATAATACGTTCCTGTCACGAGAGAGGCGTAAAATAATAATTTGTTCGTATTTACAGATTGTCATGAGAAATGAAAGAAATAATTTGATACATTTGTTAATACAAATATTAATAGTTACGAGTATTTATGTATAAAGTTTATAAAAGTATTCTGTTTTGACCGAATTTTAAGTTTGCAACTAAGGCGAAAGTGAAGGTTAACAAATGGGATGAGGACATAGGCGTCCGCAGGGGGGAAAGGGGGGCGAGCGCCTCCCCGGATTTTAACTAGGGTGATGACCACGACTCTCGAACATAGGACTTTAACATGTAAAACTATAATTTTGTAATTTCCTGCTTTCTTAAATTTTTTAAGCACAAAGCTTGAAATAAAAGTTTTAGGGCATTAAATTCTGCATCTGAACCAATAAACAAATTTTATTTTGCATACTTTGTTTAAGTATACACAGACACAAAATATTAGAAAATAAAAAATGTAAAACTGCTAAATCGGAATTTATTGAAGAAATGGTGTCAATTTAAGGTAGAGTTATTCGAAAATTGTCTTTCCTCTTCAATTCAAACCCAGACGACAAAGACTAGTAATTTATTTCACAAATTTAAATATTTTCTAAGCCATTTGTTATGTGTATTTGTATTTATGTTATGTAAAAAAAATATTTTAGAAATTTGTGTATATCTGAGAGTTTTTTGGGACTCGCCCCCCCCTGGAAAAATGTCTGTGGACGCCCATGGATGAGGATAGAAAGAGCTTTTTAACTAAGGTGGGTACACACATTTTTTAAACAGATATCATAAAAAGTTTATGAAACTGCGAGTAGAGAAAAATTAAGAAGAAAGAAATAATTAATTTGCTATTTAAACAAACGAATCGATATAACGGCCGTGAAGTAAAAGTAGTCTTTAACAGATGACAAAGAAATAAACTCTTTACAGTTGTCAAAGGGTATGTAAAGAACCATTTATGTATCAGCCGCCTAAATAATTATTTTTCTACGACAGAGCAGAAAGTCGACATTTCCAACTGTTAGTTGAGTGTAGATAGTTGACGCTTGCCATTCGCCGAGCACCAATAAGATTTTACCGCTCTCGCATGAAAACTATCAACATTTTCAAGTGAATTTGAAAAGAAAAAACAGTCAAATATAATTTTAAATTCTTTGTCGCTTTTGCATGATTGTTGCTCTCGGTACGCCTCGAACAACAATTGCCATGTAATCTCCAGTATTACCGATCAGTATGCGCAATGGCAAATTTAAAATATTTCAAGTTATAATCGAAAGATTTATTTCGGCCCGGAGGCTATAATTGCCGACCTCTAAACTAAAAGAGCTATAAATTCGGTTAAATGGAACTTTTCTGTACAAATACATGATGTTTTTTGTTTAAAAAATTAAAAGTTAAAGATTTCTTTTAAGATTCATAGTGTGACTCAAATTTAATCGAAAATTGCTTAAGAGACGGGAGAAGTGAATTTGATTTTACAGAATAACTAAAAATACTTTTTCTACGATCAAGCAGAAAATAGACTATCCAACTTTCAGTTGAAAGCAGAAAATTGACATTTGCCGCTTACCGAGCAGCAATATAAGTGTTAATCATCGTACCCATGAATACATGAAAACTGTCGCCTGAGTTTCCACACAGAAAAATTTTCAAAATCGATTTTATAGTTATTTTTATAACAAGTGCCGAAAATGGCTCGTTACGTGCAAGTGCAGAATTTGCACGAGCACGTAACCTTTTTCGGCACGTGTTATAAACAACATTTTTCCTACAACTGTGCGATTTAGTAAATCACTAAAATATTATCCAAATTTATAAAATTTTAATGATATTACACGAGCACGATGTTTTACGGCGTTGCTATGGTTTGTTTGTTGATTGCTTGCACATTGTTCTACATTATTTTAAAATATTTTACTAACGTCAAGATAATTTCTTCAAAATCGTCTTGATTGGAATAGTACAGTGAGTGATTCTTCTTTATCATAAATACCTCCAAAGATAATTGAAGCTCCGGATCATGCTATGTTGCATCTATTTTCGACAATGACAATCAACCTGCTGCTGGTACTTCTAAAGCCTCCGAAATTGTTGTCAATAATATTACTGTTAATAATTGGAACAGGTACGGAAGAAACCAATGTTTCTTTAGACAATACAAAAGATTCCACTTTACATTATGTCAATATAAGCAACTGTAACAACTATGTTAATAATATACACACACAATAAATATTATATATTTCACTTACTTAAAACCATTTATCGATATATTTTACTTTGTTCGGTTCTTTTTATTAGTTGTGTACAGATTAGATATACTGCAATTTAAGGTTATGTTTATAAACGTCAAAATATACTACTGCATATTTACTAGCGCTGGCTCACTGCATCTTCTTCTTCCATAAGCGTCTGAGGTCAAAATATGAATTATGCGCTTGGCGCGAAATTTAAATCGCTCTCAAAAAAACTTTTTTTACAGTTGCGTAATGAAGCACTCTGTAAAAAGAAAAAGAAAGAAATGATGAAGAACAAAGTTATAGAAATAGAAGAACTAAATAAGAATGGAAATATCAGGATGTTTTACAAAGCAATAAACGAACAAACTAAAGAATATCAACCAAACATCCAAGGCATAAAAAACAAGCAGGGTAAAATATTAGAAGGGGAGGAAAAAATAATGAACAGATGGAAAGAACATTTTGAAACATTGCTAAACAGAGAAGAAAAAGAGACTGGAGGAAACGAATCACCTGTATACCAAACAGCAGACCCTCTAATTGAAGAACCTACGTCGACAGAGGTTAGCGAAGCGATAAATAAAATGAAAATGAAGAAAGTTCCAGGAACAGATACAATTACTGCTGAGTTAATAAAAAACGGTGGACAAGAACTAGTAACCAAATTACACAGCTTACTAATAGCAATATGGAGACAAGAAAAAATGCCCACAGACTGGAATGAAGGCATAATACACCCCATATTGAAGAAAGGGGATAAAAGAGTATGCAACAACTACAGGGGAATCACGTTATTAAATGTCGCTTATAAGATCTTTTCCAATATCTTATATACTAGGCTCTCTATTTACTCCGAGGAAATACTTGGAGACTATCAGTGTGGCTTTAGACCAAACAGAAGCACCACAGATCAGATATTTACTATGAGACAAAGCATGGAAAAAGCGTTAGAATACGGTAGAGACCTTCATATTTTATTTATTGACTTTAAACAGGCATTTGATTCAATCTCAAGAAAAGCTCTTTATAAAATAATGGAAGGAATGGGAATACCGAAGAAATTAATATCTCTAGCAGCAATGACACTAGAGAATGTAAAGGCAAGAGTAAGAATAGATAACAAGAACACAGAAAGCTTCAATATCAGCACTGGAGTGAAGCAGGGAGACGCGCTCTCTGCACTATTATTCAACATAACATTAGATTCAGTGATTCGCCAAATAGCAAACAGTGGTAATGTAGCATACAAAATGATACAAGTATGTGCGTATGCCGACGACATTGCGCTTGTCACAAAGGGCACTGACGAACTAAGAGAAGCCCTAGAAATACTAGCCGAACATGCTGCGAAAACAGGACTCTTCATTAATGAAAATAAAACAAAATATATGAAAATGTCTGCGTCTCAGGCAAGAAGAACCTTGCAAAACTTTATAACCGACAGTTGGAACTTCGAAGGGGTCCAGAATTTCACATACCTGGGAGATATATTAAACAACGAAAATTCAATAAGAGAAGCTATCCAAAGGAGGATACAGGCAGGGAATAAAACGTACTATAGATACGCGAACTTAATGAAATCAAAATTATTATCCCGAAGTACAAAAACAAGGTTGTATAAGACACTAATCCGCCCTATAGCTACATATGGATCAGAAACCTGGACCATCACTAAGAAAGAAGAAAACGAATTGCGCTGTTTTGAAAGAAGAATCGTAAGAAAAATTTATGGCCCAGTGCAGGAAAATAATTTGTGGCGAAGCAGATATAACTTTGAAATTGAAGAGCTGATAAATAACGAAGACATAGTAAGATATATAAAGGCACAAAGAATACGATGGCTAGGGCATGTAGAAAGGATGGACGAAAAAAGACTAGCAAAAAATGTAACGAATACTCGTCTATACGGGAAGAGAAAAAGAGGTCGTCCAAGAAAAAGATGGCAAGACCAAGTTACCGAAGACTTAAAGGTGTTAGGAGTAACGAACTGGAGAAATAAAGCTGTGAATCGGATAGAATGGAGGAAAATTGTCGAGGAGGCCAAGGTCCACACAGGACTGTAGTGCCATAGAAGAAGAAGAATGAAGCACTTTCCGCACTAGTGTTTCTTTGCTTTCCGAAGCGCACTTGGTCTGCATTCATCTACTTTCCATACGTAACCAAGGTAATAATAGTTACGTAATAACAAAAAAATCGCACAGTTGTAGGAAAAAATCTTTTTCGAGATTTTCAAAATAATCGTAAAAAAATATTATGTGCACCACGAAAAGAAAGTATCTTTGCCGTTTTTGCGTGGTTGTTGCTCTCGGCTATGCCTCGATCAACAATCTCCATGAGAGAGCGGCAATAGACTACTTTCTGCTTTAGGTATTCAAATAACAATGGCGTTATTTTCCGTGGTAATATGTAAATTGCCGCAAATTATTATTTTTATTTTACATCTTCTGACAGGAAAGTATCATCAATAAATTTGGGTTTACTGGATACAGTTTTTAATTCTGAATATCTTTTATGTTTACTTTTTTGTCCTAAAATTAATTGGGAAGAAACTAACGTCAAATGAAAATTTTGCGATTATATTTCCTATAAAATAAAAATGTACATACTCGTATATATGACACTTGACAGCAATACAAAATGACGAGTACGATTCTTTTATTTATTTAAGTCAAGCTTGCGATAGAAGTTTTGTTGATGCAACTGCCCACACGTAAAATAACGTACAACATGCAACATCGTTCGTGTTATTCAAGTTGAGGCCTTGAAATTTGAGTCATTTGTAGTAACACAACATATCTGAATAAGAAACATAGGGATTTTATTGCAGAATTGGTTATACAGTCTGATCAAATATCAGAAGGTTATTTTTAAATAATAACAATAATATTTAACTTGATGAATGTCTACAGTAAAGAAATAGTATCTTAGTAAATGAGCAGTTTACAGTTTTTAAGTTATTTATTAGTTTTAAGATATCCAAAGTCTATTTTCAAGATTTGTTTAATTCTAGTGACACACTAACGCTATGATTAAAGAATGGAAAATGTAGAAGCGCCGCTATATTTTAAGTACTGACTTAATACGTCTGGCGGTTGTATAGTTCTAAATTAGTGGCACAGGTGGCTTTTGTATAAATGTTTTAAAATTTGTTTGACTTGGTTCGGTTGAGCGGTTTTGACAAGATTTTTATGTTGTTTAAAAAAAAATGCTATACAGGCTGAACAAATTCGTACAATTCAAACGTATAAAGAGTAAAGTAATTGTTTATAATACTTATTTAAATACAAATTACTATTTCTTAATTTTGTGATAGTACAAAAAATAATCAAGAACAAATAAATCAGGTTAACATCAAAATATTTCCTCAAACAAAGACGTAAACTGACTATGCATTAAAGTTACATAATTTTGAAAAATTTATAATTAGCTTAATTTCTAATGAAAATGTAATTATTTGGCATTCCTGTAAAGCTAATTTAAAGTAGTACTTTCAGAAAATATAGTATATCATTCCATTAAAAAAAATCATGATTTCCTGTAAAATCGGAAGAAGAATTTAGGACCTCACACCAAAACCTGACAGGTCATGACCAACTTTGTTATTTAAACCATAGGTTTAAAATTTATAGTAAAGAAAATAGTCATTTGTCTATATTTATTCAATTATCTTGTATATGAAATATATTTAAAATATACTCGTAATATCATAAACCAAATATGTACTAACTAAACTATTTTAAAGTTTTAACCAACATTAAAGTGACTGTAATTGCAAACTATTTAAAAATAAAATAGGAAAACAAAATTTACAAAAACAAGTTATTTTTTTGAGAATATAATAAGGCGAGAAGGTATTTAGGATGAATATATTGGATTACTGGCTCGATATGGCTATTGAAACACACTCAAAAGACGTTTCGACCAAATCTTGTAGCCCTTTTCAAGTAAAAAATAAAATAAAATTACAATATAATTTATAAAAACACATCATTAATGTTAAGTTATATGTCGTATTAAAATTAATCAATTAGAAGGGAAATACTTATAATAATGAAGTAAGACGCAATAAGTTAATTTAATCGCAAAATCTTTTAAAACTTTAAAATGGCCACAACCCTTAGCTTAAACGTCAAATGACTATGTTTTAATATTAAGCCAGTAAAACAATGTATTCTTCTTTAAAACAAGATTATGTAGATTGAAATTATTGCTTTCCCTTGCTGCACTGTATGTGCCAAACAAAAAGATGACGATAAATACTATATTTCAAATTAAAAATTGAAACCGTTTAAGAAGAAAAATAAGCTATTTCAGTTAACAGTTAATTTTTCAAGAAAATGTCGGTATATAAGTTGTGATATGTGTCACTAGGATAACTGTTTAATTTTGACAAAAATCACTACTTTCATAATCTTCTAATATACAGAATGTTCCATTTAAGTGTGCCACCATTGCTATCTCGAGAACTATAAGAGCTACGAGGTTGGTAAAATTAGCAAAGAACCACCACTTTACAAGACTATTACAATGATTCTCAAAATACGGAGTACAACTTTCTTATTTTAAATCGGAACATATGCTTTTTAACTGAGAAAAATGCATGTTAAATGTATATGTATTTTATTTATATCTGGCTGAAACAAGAGTGCTTTGGATAGAAAATAATTGAATATATTGTTCTGTAAAACTGTTGAGAATTGTTTTAGATAATATTCCACTCGGGATGTATGCTATATAAACGTATTTATTTCTCAGAAGTATATTTACAGTTTTTATTATGACATACAATATATTTATATAATACATAGTTACATATAGTGTATTTTTTTAGGAGATTAGCAGCCTACTTATTTATTTTATATAATATGTCGGTAAAGACAATTTCTCCAACAAAAACATTGTTTCATTGTTTGCTGTTAAATGTTATGTTCTCAAACTGTCAGTTTTAAGAAGAAAGAAAAATTTAGAATTAATGTATGGTGTGCCATTTTAAACAATCGTGTTTACTATTATATGTATGAGGGTACGCTTACTGGCGCTTCGATATTTGGATTTTCTCAGGGACATGGTAGACAATATTTTGGATGATCTGCCCTTATTAGTATTGCGAGACGTATATTTCCAAGAAGATGGAGCACCAGCTCACAATTCTCGTGAAGTAGCCGAGAATTTAAGGTGAAACATACGGGCTGAAGTTAGATGATTTGCCTTGATCTCTTTGAAAGAAAATATTATTCTTATTATGAATAAAACTTAAAATTGTTTATAATTTTGAATCCAAAACTTCAAAGTATAGTAATAAACTGAATACTATCAATGTTAAGTTCAAATGATGAAATAAATTACACTCAAAAATTGGTTTAAGACCACGAAACGGTAGGCTCGATTTTATTTAAAAAAAATTGTATACTTAAAAATATGATTTTCTATAACTGTAGATTTTTATCCAATTTGAATTTGCAGCTATGGAGAAAAAAATAAAACATGAGAAAAAAGGCTCAAAAACAGGACTTTTTCGTGTATTTTTTGTTTTCTCTCAAAAGTCCCAAAATCAAATAGGATAAAAATTTACTGTGTTATAGAAGATCATATTCCTAAATATGCATTTTTTTAATCAAAATCGTACCTAGCATTTTTGAGAAAATCAGATCTAAAATTTTGATATCATGATCTACACTTCAATTTCAATTTATTTGTATTATAAAGATTAAATATTCTTGTTCATATACATATCAAATAGCTGAATGTTCAAAGATTATGCAGTACTACTTGTTTCTTAATTTGAATGAGAATAAATATAGCAAATATTTTTTTGAAATTTTAATTTGTTATTGCTACTTCGCGAAATTCTATTTTTTTACAAGAGATTTGTGCTTTGCAGTACACTCAGCGCTAAAAGGATCAGAAATAATGACAGCTGTCATAATCATGTTTCAAGATGTTGCATGCATGAAAATTATTGAGTATTTCATAATTCGTGTTTTGAAATATTTTTTTTTTGTTTTTCGTATTATATTACATTATAGTATTCAAAGTTATGGGTACTTCTTTATAATAAAATATTTCATCAGTTTTAGGAGATCATACTAGTGGAACAGGATAATTTGAAATATTGGAATGTATTATTTACACGATATTTTCAATATAAAAGTTTTTAATTGTACAGTTACATAAAGTAATTCACTTCTAACCTCAAACATTTCACCAAAATAAAATGCAAATAAAATATCTGTTATTTTATTTACATTTTAGGTTTATCAGATAAACGATAAAAGAAAATAAAACCAGTATTTTTATTTATCTCCGGATACAGTTTCCGAAAATTGGCAGTCAGTATAATAATGATTTCGATGCGATATATTTCTTATTTACCCCACAGATAGTTAATGGGAACTTTATGCAGAGATGGAAAAATCGAGCCTTCATGTCATAATACTTTGATATTTCTCTTTTTTATGTGCATATCTTATCTTATTTTTATACATCGAACACATTTAGTCAGCGATTTTTTACTTTCTTATACACAGTATAAGGAAGTATTGGAATCGTGAAAAAAATCGTTGACGAGATTTTCGCGAAAATACGTGTTTTGAGGTCCACTGAATCCGTTTTGATCATTTTCTCAATGATGTCTGTGTGTGTGTGTGTGTGTGTGTGTGAGAGAGAGGCTGTGTGTGTGTGTGTGTGAGGCTGTGTGTGTGTGTGTGTGTGTGTGTGTGTGTGTGTGTGGATGGATGTGTGTCCGAGTGTGCAATATCTCATGAACGAGATAAGATTTGTTAACGAAACTTGGTAATTATAAGTTTCATGTTAGCAAAAATATTTGAGACATAAAATGTTATTTGCAATTTTCCTGTATATGCGTCTCATTTTGAGAAAAACTAATTTCTATATTTAATAATATATTTCAATAATCATAGTAGCAATAGAAACAAAACATAAATTTTAATTTTCGCTTTATCTAGTTATCTATGTCTTTTTTCGGTAAAACAAATACATCATTAAAATGCTCAACTAATTTGGCAACTTTGCCTCAATTTAATCGACTTCGTATCTCACGGTTATTGAGATACAAAGGTTTAGGCTCGAAAAACGGACAGCCTGTATATGCCTCATCAGTAAAGTTAGACATAATTACTCTCGGCTTACTAAAATATTACACAATATTACACATTAGACATAAAGTAGTCAACATTACTAAAAAATTATATGTAAACAAATTTGATATTTTATATGTTTCAAACAGATAAATGCTGAATTACTGAAAAACTAAATTACATGTTTAATAATATTATATAACATTCATATATTCTAAATATTAAATATGCTGTGTATAAGAAAATCGTGTGGTGACCACACCAGATTTTTTTTATATTGGATTTTCTTCTTCCTGTGCAGAAGTATTGGTTCATTTTCGGTAAAAAAAAATACTTTTTTGCCTAGGATTTCGTCTTGTCCGGCAATTTTCTGCATTTTTCGTCTTTGTGTCAAAAATAACTATTTTTCACGACGTGGTGTATTTAACTAATATCGAAACAAAGTTAAAACATTTTATCCTTGGGTAAATAATATTTACAGTATTCATTCTTTTTTTTCCTAGATGTACACTAATTTTGTTTTTACTGCCTGACTATAAATTTGTCTGTTATATGTGTTGTATTATTTATTTATTGTGAATACTTAATTTTGCAAAATGCCATTTCAATCTTTTGAATATAAAATTAAATGTTCGTTTGTTGTGCATGTATCTACCACGGGTGAAATTTGAGTTTCTGATCTTAAGTATGTTATTAGCACTCACGTTTGTATAGTTTTTAAACGCGCGCCAATACTCCTTCCACTACTCTATACAGAATTTTTCTGATTGGTCAGATCTACATTTTTGTCAGAATCACAATAAACCCTACATACACGATAACAAATTGTTGATTAACGAACTTCAGCTCGTATGTTTCACCTTAAATAATTATTTCCCAAATCAATGGATTGGTACCAATGGTCCGCAAGATCCCCTGATTGAAGCCCATTGGATTTATTTTTATGAAGCTATCTAAAAGACAACGTTTATGCCACAGTACATCCCGATGTTCAAAATTTAAGAAATAATATTGAAGATGTCATCACTAATATCGACAGAAGAACATTAAGAAAAGTTAGGCATAGTATATTTAAAAATATTCAATTATGCATTAATCGGAATGGGGAAAATTTTGAACAATTTTTATAATTTAATATGTATTAATTTTAATATTATTGCAGTTACACCATTATTTGATTTGTTTATTTTTCAATTATTTTCTATCCAAAGCACTCTTGTTTCAGCCAAATACGTGTTTTGAGGTCCACTGAATCCGTTTTGACCATTTTCTCAATGATGTCTGTGTGTGTGTGTGTGTGTGTGTGTGTGTGTGCATGGATGGATGGATGGACGTGTGTCCGAGTGTGCAATATCTCATAAATGAGATAAGATTTGTTAACGAAACTTGGTAATTATAAGTTTCATGAAAATACGAAGAGCTGAGTTGATTTTGAATGAAATTGAAAAACCGGAAGAGGAAGTTTACTGGACACACAAAACAATAAATTCCATTTATTTCAAAAATGGAATCAGTTACGAAAAAAAGTTTCAAATAAAAGATGTTAGCAAAAATATTTGGAACATAAAATGTTATTTGCAATTTTTCTGTATATGCGTCTCATTTTGAGAAAAACTAATTTTAATATTTAATAATATATTTCAATAATCATAGTATAATAGCAATAGAAACAAAAAAAGATAGATTTTAATTTTCGCTTTATCTAGTTATCTATGTCTTTTTTCGGAAAAACAAATACATCATTAAAATGATCAACTACTTTGGCAACTTTGTCGCAATTTATTCGACTTCGTATCTCACGGTTCTTCAGATACCAAGGGTTAGGCTAGAAAAAAGAACAGCCTGTATATGCCTCATCAGTAAAGTTAGACATAAGGTAGTCAATATTACTAAAAAATTGTACGTAAACAAATTTGATATTTTATATGTTTCAAACAGATAAATGCTGAATTACTGAAAATCTAAATTACATGTTTAATAATATTAAAAATGCTGTGTATAAGAAAGTCGAGTGGTGACCACACTAGATTTTTTATATTAGAATATGATATGTTTATATCGTTGAATTAAGAAAAAAATACCCTATCGAATAACCCAAAAAAAAACACATTTAAAATAAGAAAGTTGTGTCTCGTATTTTGAGAACCACTGGTCAATAAACTAATTTTGTACTTATTGCAATAGTCTTGTAAAATGGTGGTTCTTGCTAATTTCATCAATCTCGTAGCTCTTATAGTTCTCGAGATAGCAATGGTGGCACACTTAAATGGCACACCCTGTATACATTACACTTCCATCAAATATATTAGACCTAAAGATTTCTATACAAAAAAAAATCGGACGGAACGCAACAAAATGAAACATTTTTTCAAAATTTGTCTAACTCACCTCTGGGATTGGAAAATTGCAGGAGCCAGCACAATAATGCGCGTTGAATAATTTCGGCTCGATGATCCAGTCTGACCATCCGAGGTCCTTGAAGTTGACCACTAGGTGCCTTCGAGAACACGTATGGTTGCTCGAAGAATTCTCTGATCTCGCGCCGTGGAGTCGACGGTGACGCTCACGATCCTCCTGAGAAATGCGCGTGATTTATTATTTAGCAGTGGCCTTGAGATTGTTTGACAAGTTTGTGTGCTATGCGTGTTTTTATGAAATCATAATGTGGCGAAAAAGCATACTTGAGGTGGAAATTGAAAATTGATGTAGCGAAATGGAAATAGAATAACGCGAAATTCTCTGTAAGTGAAATTTTCTTGATATTTAATATCATTCTTCGTATAGCCACAATAACTAAAATAGATAGTTATTATGTGCAATATTGACATTATATTTTTAAAAAAATCAAACATGTAATTAGTACCTGTTCTTTAATTTAATAGTAACATAAAAGTTGAAATCAATTACATAAAAATATTATAATAAAACAATAATGTTTGTTAACTATAGTGAACTGTAAATAGGCTATTCCAACAATACGGCGCAGCGTTAAAGAAATATTTAACGCATATAATTTTAGTTGCAAATGTGTTGCAATAAAGCTAAAAAAATGATCAAAAGTAATGACATTAATATCTAAATTTTTTAATTAAAAAGCGAATTATTCAAAATGATTGCCATTGATGTTCTTGTGACGTATGTAGCACTAGTAAACTGCAACTTCATATTGAAAGGCAATGCGCATTTGGACAAAAAAAAAAAATATTTCTAGCGCGTGTATGTTGTTATGTTCAAAGAAGTGTCATATCATTTTAATACGCGAATTCCTGTATGGTAGGTTAGAAGTAGCAGTAACATGTGATTTATATTTGTTTATTTTACAAAATTTAAAAGTGATTAATATAAAAAAGTTCTTCATAAACTTCTTATTATAAAACCTGAAATACCAAGTAAAAATTGATAAAAACAAATATACAAGCGTGAACTCAGTATCGTAAGAGTTGTCGCGCTCTTGACAAAGTATACCCATCTCTCTCAAAAAAGAAAGCCTTCTTTTCCATTATTATGCATTCTCTATCAATATTAATGCTATGAGCGTCACGATTAATTAATAATAATTTTTTTGTCCCTTAGTAAGAACTTTGCAACAAAATAAAAAAAAAAAACATTGAAAAATTATTTTTCTACGTAACATATAAAATAATAAATTTTTGTGGAATAGCCTATTCTATTCAGACTTAGGATAAAAAAATTACATTCTTGAAAATTTAATAAAAGTGTTCAAACATGATTATAGTTTAAAAATTTTATGGCATTTTCAACATACATATTTAGAGGTGCGTGAAGTTGGCAGGCACTTCGAATCACAAATAATTATATATACATTAATCGTTTGTGATTCGTTTGTGACTGTTTGTGATCCATGTAAAAACATAGCAACCCCTAAGGTCCGGAAGTTATTGAACTTTGAAAAGTGCTTGCCAACTTCACGCCCAGCAAACACTTATGAATCACAAACGATTTGTTGCATACCAAACGATTGTGATTCGTTTGTGACTGTTTGTGATCCATGTAAAAACATAGCAACCCCTAAGGTCCGGAAGTTATTGAACTTTGAAAAGTGCCTGCCAACTTCACGCCCAGCAAACACTTATGAATCACAAACGATTTGTTGCATACCAAACGATTGTGATTCGTTTGTGACTGTTTGTGATCCATGTAAAAACATAGCAACCCCTAAGGTCCGGAAGTTATTGAACTTTGAAAAGTGCTTGCCAACTTCACGCCCAGCAAACACTTATGAATCACAAACGATTTGTTGCATACCAAACGATTGTGATTCGTTTGTGACTGTTTGTGATCCATGTAAAAACATAGCAACCCCTAAGGTCCGGAAGTTATTGAACTTTGAAAAGTGCCTGCCAACTTCACGCCCAGCAAACACTTATGAATCACAAACGATTTGTTGCATACCAAACGATTGTGATTCGTTTGTGACTGTTTGTGATCCATGTAAAAACATAGCAACCCCTAAGGTCCGGAAGTTATTGAACTTTGAAAAGTGCCTGCCAACTTCACGCCCAGCAAACACTTATGAATCACAAACGATTTGTTGCATACCAAACGATTGTGATTCGTTTGTGACTGTTTGTGATCCATGTAAAAACACAGCAACCCCTATAGGCCGGAAGTTATTGAACTTTGAAAAGTGGTTGTCCATCTTACCGAAATTCCACTGCTTATACTATAAAATCGTTCCGCATATAATGTCCATGGCATTCACATGTCCTTAAATTATTCATAATTGCATACATTTATTTAACATATATCGTGTTTTGGCAAGGCTCGCTTCGCCCATATTTTATACAAACAAACCTCAAGCCCAAAGAACGCACGCATCATACACGCAAACCCTTATATTTTTTATTGCAAATTGGGCTCGACGAACTGTTTCTTTTCTTTATGCCTATGTACTCACGCATATTTCACTAAGGCTCACGGTCACGCTCTTAAATTAAAAAATTTGACTCAATCGAACCGAAAAATTTTGAATTTTTTTTATTAAAAATTTCGATTTCGTTACGATATCAGTATTTTGCGGTTGCGGATTTTTCACGATTTCGGTTAAGAATAGACATACAGGGTGTTAAAAAAGTTCCAGGACGGTGAAATATCTCGAGAAATATACATCGAAGAAACCAAAAAACACGTGTTTCATATTTTGCAAAAACCTATCTAAGCATACCAACCACAAACCCCAACTCCCGGCCCCAGGGGGTGGGGCGGGGGGCAACTTTGAAACCGTTTTTTACTTTTCTTTCAGAATCATGTCAAAACTTATTTTTGCGTTTAGAGCGCCATCTATTCCGAATTGGAAAAAAAGTTTCAGATAAAATTAACTTATTTTTTTTCGCAGAATACGAATCTGTAATAAAAAATGGGGATTCCCATTTATGGTTTCAACGTTGCCCCCCGCCCCACCTCCTGGGGGTGGGGGTTGGGATTTGTGTTTGGTGTGCTTAGATAGGTTTTTGCAAAATATGAAACACGTGTTTTTTGGTTTCTTCGATGTATATTTCTCGAGATATTTCACCGTCCCGGAACTTTTTTAACACCCTGTATATATATATATATATATATATATATATATATATATATATATATATATATATATATATATATATATATATATATATATATATATATATATATATATATATATATATATATATATATATATATATATATATATATATATATATATATATATATATATATATATATGTATATATATATATATATATATATATATATATATATATATATATATATATATATATATATATATATATATATATATATATATTTATATATATATATATATATAATTCATGCTCTTCTTCCTATTTACGCTTCAGTACAATATTTATAGCGGTTTAAAGTTTTAAATGTACGATTTTAGAATCCAAAAAACATCGGTTCGATTTGTGATATACCAAATGATTGTGCTTAGCAACCCTAGTAGATCGAAAATTATTTAATTTTGCGTAGTCGTTACCAACATCTCTGCTAACAACAATTTATTAAACACAAATGTCTACAAATAGCTCCTTGCCAACTACAACGGTCTGCAATGAATTTTGGCCTGCAATTGTTCACTTTTTGTCACCGAATTATGATCAAAAAGGCTGCTTTTTTGCTGATCGTACAATTTTTTTCCATTAGCATATAATTAGAGACAGAAATATAATCTTTATATTGCTGAGAAACAAATTTTCGTTGCTAAATACCATAAACGCGGAAAAGAAAAACTTCACGCACTGCAAATTAAGCCGTTTCGTAACAACTAATGCATTTTTTTTATATTGCTCGTTAAAAATATCTATTTCAAATGAGAGGGCTGATTATGATATACTATATCTTACGAGTAGTTCTCTCTTGATACTACGATAATATAATTACAGTATAATATACTTACTAAAATTTGGTCGTTTTAGAAATTTTTTGTACCATTTTTTTACTAAACGAGTATAATATTTGTCAATTACAAGAAAGCATAATTTTTATTGATTATATTTACGTATTAAATTTAATTTCACTCTTCATTTTTCAATATTTTGTGAACTGTTATTAAATACGAGATAGACCTATATTTTGGATTTTTTATTAGAAGTTACGGAATTTTAAATAAAATAAAACGAGATAATAATTATTATACGTAAAATGATAACAAAGATTTGAAGTTTATTTAATTTTTTTTTACTTAATTACATTATCAGTATGCAAAAGTCAGAATACTTAAGCCTCATTCACAACACGAAATTAGTAGTTAGTGTTAGTGGTTATGGTTAGTGGTTATAGTTAGTAGTTACAGATTAAAATACATCGTTCACAATGTCCCAAATTAATGATTTTGAATTTATGTTTCTGCCGGTAATGTAGTGCACATTTTTGAAAATTATAGATATTACAAGAAATTATAATAGATGTTACAGTTGTCAACTTAAAATTTTGACAAATAGTTACAGTTTTGTTGGTTTGAGTTCTGATATTTTGTCTGTAGTTCTGATTTGGTAGAACTGGTTTTCTTCTATTTTTCTTTAAAATTGGTCCTACAAGTGCTAACAACAAATCAAATTGAGCTATGGTCATTCTGGTGTAATTAAAGAACATGTCTTCATTATATGACCTAATTTCTTGGATCAAATTATCCCAGTCTCCCTGATTTGTTCGGTTTTGGTTGATTGGGCGAACCCAGCATCTTGTATTTGTTTTTTTATTTCTTTTCATATGCACAATTAAAGTTGCAAGTAACAACTTTTTTATTGTGCTTCGATTCATTTTCGTTACATAAAATTCAAACTGAGAAAACCAACTGTCACTTTACTCCTCGTTTTTGATTGGTTGCGCCGTTAACCACTAACTAAAAGTTTGAAGTTTACAAACTTCTACGCTAACCACGATTAGCGTAGACCTGCGCTGAGCTAAGTTCGTTGTTGTGAACGCTACTAGAGGTATACATATGTCAAACTTCTAACGCTAACCATAACTACTAACACTAACCACTAATTTCGTGTTGTGAATGGGGCTTTACTGTTAAAACAAATACTTTTATATATTAAAAAATAAACAAAATAAAGTTATATTCTACTAATTAGAGTTATATTGTAATAATGATATCATGATTATACTGAGAGAAATAATTATGTTTATTGTCTACCTCAAATAAATAAAATAAACAGCCTTTATTAACCGGAAGTAGAAAATATAATTGTTGTTTGATATTTCATTTATTAATATACTCGTACGTGTATAGGTACAGGCGCGATGGCCGAGCGTGTTAATGCACATCTCTTAACATGCTGTGACGTCATCCGAACCAAGGTTCGTCAGTTCGAATCCGCCTGTCGACAAAGTATGATTTGTCGTTAAAATAAAAAAAATACAGTTACTTGTATTAATCATACTCGGGCGCTATAAGCTAGTCACTTATACATATGCCTTAAAAGTAAGTAACATTGACTCAGAAAACCGGCAGTACGGCAGCGTAAAAACTGCGGCTCGGTGTGCCCGGTAGGCCCAAGCCCGACTCGGGCTGTAGCGCCAGTAAAGAAGAAGAAGAAGACGTGTATAGGTACGTATATAATAAATACGAAAATAGAATATTGGTATGATTTCTGTATAATTTTTGTAACTTAATTAACTATAAATTATTATCCATAATACTCATTACAATGATAATTTTTTTATCTGTATGCCTAATGTGAGAAATACTTTAATGAGTGACATTTTTGTAGAACCGTTTGCCATAATAAAAGATCGTTGCTTAGTGCAGCCCATGCCTGATAGTGGGTTGCATAGATCAAGGTGTGCAGATATCGTAACTCGTGCGAATATAATATAATTCTAAATAATAACAAGATAAATTTGTCACAATGATTTGTTGGTATTTGAACGAAATTAAATATTAAATAATGTTAATAAAAATTAAAGAAAAACCTAATTTAAAAAATGTAGATTATAATAAGAGGTAATAAGGGTCGTAATTAGAAAACTGGTAATAGGTGTTTAACATGGGAAATCAGTTTTTCATTTCACACAATTTCCCAAGATACATCAAATAAATGTTGCAGAAAATTAAATTCTGCATCTAAGTAACAATCAATCAGACCCCCTGCATACCAAACGATTGTGATTCGTTTGTGACTGTTTGTGATCCATGTAAAAACATAGCAACCCCTAAGGTCCGGAAGTTATTGAACTTTGAAAAGTGCTTGCCAACTTCACGCCCAGCAAACACTTATGAATCACAAACGATTTGTTGCATACCAAACGATTGTGATTCGTTTGTGACTGTTTGTGATCCATGTAAAAACATAGCAACCCCTAAGGTCCGGAAGTTATTGAACTTTGAAAAGTGCCTGCCAACTTCACGCCCAGCAAACACTTATGAATCACAAACGATTTGTTGCATACCAAACGATTGTGATTCGTTTGTGACTGTTTGTGATCCATGTAAAAACATAGCAACCCCTAAGGTCCGGAAGTTATTGAACTTTGAAAAGTGCCTGCCAACTTCACGCCCAGCAAACACTTATGAATCACAAACGATTTGTTGCATACCAAACGATTGTGATTCGTTTGTGACTGTTTGTGATCCATGTAAAAACACAGCAACCCCTATAGACCGGAAGTTATTGAACTTTGAAAAGTGGTTGTCCATCTTACCGAAATTCCACTGCTTATACTATAAAATCGTTCCGCATATAATGTCCATGGCATTCACATGTCCTTAAATTATTCATAATTGCATACATTTATTTAACATATATCGTGTTTTGGCAAGGCTCGCTTCGCCCATATTTTATACAAACAAACCTCAAGCCCAAAGAACGCACGCATCATACACGCAAACCCTTATATTTTTTATTGCAAATTGGACTCGACGAACTGTTTCTTTTCTTTATGCCTATGTACTCACGCATATTTCACTAAGGCTCACGGTCACGCTCTTAAATTAAAAAAATTGACTCAATCGAACCGAAAAATTTTGAATTTTTTTTATTAAAAATTTCGATTTCGTTACGATTTCAGTATTTTGCGGTTGCGGATTTTTCACGATTTCGGTTAAGAATAGACAAATATATATATATATATATATATATATATATATATATATATATATATTATTATTATATTATTCATCCTCTTCTTCCTATTTACGCTTCAGTACGATATTTATACAGGTTAAAGTTTTAAATGTACGATTTTAGAATCCAAAGAACATCGGTTCGCTTACAGGATTTTAAAATTTCACGAAAAAATATGTGTTTCAGTTTTCGGTTACGGTTTCATGAGAAGGTAAATATCGATGCGATTTTTAGTTACGATTTCGTTAAGATCCGCGTTCCTAATTTAAACTATTAGTTAGTTCTTTGTATTTTCATTAGTTTTTTGTTTTATTTATCAGTTTATGAAATCATTTACTTTTTTAGAGACGTGCCACCTTCACACCTAGCGCAACAATATTAAAATTATAAAATATTTAAAATATCATTTGTTAGTACAGCGTTTCTTTCTGCTTTTTTTTAATTTTTATAAAGAAGTTGTATACATAATTTTTTCTACGATCGAGTTTTAACTAATTATGCTAATTTAACTAATGAAATTTATTGATTTTTTTTTTAAGTTATGTAGTTATGTTTATTTCAAAGCCACTATTTAATTAGTTTTTTTTTTGCAGCTAACTAATGGAAATGTGCAAAAAATTACACGCCGTGCAAAAATAACGTTTTTTAACACTATAAAGTAATTAAAAATTAAATGTTTTCAACATTAATGGTAGAAAATAGTTATTTATATATTTATATACCTCGGGTATTATGAAAATGTTTATGCTCGAGGGGTATAAATATCCAGTAATGCTCATGATGCATTCAATATTTTATGTTTCATTAGTATTTTGTTAATAACCTAAATAATAAATTTATTATCTGGCAACAATGAATAGAAGAAATGTCAGTTTTAACAGTATTACCAAAGTAACGTCACTCTTAATGCCTTAGGGCATATTAAAAACATATATTGTCCTAGGGTATTATGAACTAATGTACTTTGTACCCACTGCATTAATAAACAATAATGAACTTGGAAGAAAATAATTAACTTATTTTAATATTAAAGCCCCTTATAAGATTATTCATCTCTTGATCATATCTATTTCTGATATTTCATTTATTAATACTCGTATACATACATAAAAACACGCTATATCCCATCAAATGGGGTAGCACGAACTCCAGAATCATTCATAAAACATTCACTCATCAAATTCTTAAAATAATCAATCCTCGTCGAACATTACATATTACATGCACGTGTACGTATATATCACCAATAAAGCGTGAAATTCAGGCAAATTGTGAAATGCAGTATTAAATCATAAATTTTATCAAATATAAATGCTTGGATATATGGAGCACGCATTCATATAAACTTGAGGTTTATTTGTTTAAAATTCAAGCGAAGCGAGCTTCGTCAAATATACATTCAATATTTAAGTAAATGTACGAAACTCAAAATAATTTCAGTTAAAATCGAACTTAACAGCTTACAAGTGTGGGCCATGTGTTCTACAGAATTAGGATTTGTTTATAATAAGTGCGACTGAAGCAAGTTTCGCCAGAAGTCGACCTAATATACAAAAATAATAAAAAAATTACATTTGGAAATTTGTAGATTAACATTGCCAGGGGTCTGATTGATTGTTACTTAGATGCAGAATTTAATTTTCTGCAACATTTATTTGATGTATCTTGGGAAATTTTGTGAAATGAAAAACTGATTTCCCATGTTAAACACCTATTACCAGTTTTCTAATTACGACCCTTATTACCTCTTATTATAATCTACATTTTTTAAATTAGGTTTTTCTTTAATTTTTATTAACATTATTTAATATTTAATTTCGTTCAAATACCAACAAATCATTGTGACAAATTTATCTTGTTATTATTTAGAATTATATTATATTCGCACGAGTTACGATATCTGCACACCTTGATCTATGCAACCCACTATCAGGCATGGGCTGCACTAAGCAACGATCTTTTATTATGGCAAACGGTTCTACAGAAATGTCACTCATTAAAGTATTTCTCACATTAGGCATACAGATAAAAAAATTATCATTGTAATGAGTATTATGGATAATAATTTATAGTTAATTAAGTTACAAAAATTATACAGAAATCATACCAATATTCTATTTTCGTATTTATTATATACGTACCTATACACGTCTTCTTCTTCTTCTTTACTGGCGCTACAGCCCGAGTCGGGCTTGGGCCTACCGGGCACACCGAGCCGCAGTTTTTACGCTGCCGTACTGCCGGTTTTCTGAGTCAATGTTACTTACTTTTAAGGCATATGTATAAGTGACTAGCTTATAGCGCCCGAGTATGATTAATACAAGTAACTGTATTTTTTTTATTTTAACGACAAATCATACTTTGTCGACAGGCGGATTCGAACTGACGAACCTTGGTTCGGATGACGTCACAGCATGTTAAGAGATGTGTATTAACACGCTCGGCCATCGCGCCTGTACCTATACACGTACGAGTATATTAATAAATGAAATATCAAACAACAATTATATTTTCTACTTCCGGTTAATAAAGGCTGTTTATTTTATTTATTTGAGGTAGACAATAAACATAATTATTTCTCTCAGTATAATCATGATATCATTATTACAATATAACTCTAATTAGTAGAATATAACTTTATTTTGTTTATTTTTTAATATATAAAAGTATTTGTTTTAACAGTAAAGCCCCATTCACAACACGAAATTAGTGGTTAGTGTTAGTAGTTATGGTTAGCGTTAGAAGTTTGACATATGTATACCTCTAATAGCGTTCACAACAACGAACTTAGCTCAGCGCAGGTCTACGCTAATCGTGGTTAGCGTAGAAGTTTGTAAACTTCAAACTTTTAGTTAGTGGTTAACGGCGCAACCAATCAAAAACGAGGAGTAAAGTGACAGTTGGTTTTCTCAGTTTGAATTTTATGTAACGAAAATGAATCGAAGCACAATAAAAAAGTTGTTACTTGCAACTTTAATTGTGCATATGAAAAGAAATAAAAAAACAAATACAAGATGCTGGGTTCGCCCAATCAACCAAAACCGAACAAATCAGGGAGACTGGGATAATTTGATCCAAGAAATTAGGTCATATAATGAAGACATGTTCTTTAATTACACCAGAATGACCATAGCTCAATTTGATTTGTTGTTAGCACTTGTAGGACCAATTTTAAAGAAAAATAGAAGAAAACCAGTTCTACCAAATCAGAACTACAGACAAAATATCAGAACTCAAACCAACAAAACTGTAACTATTTGTCAAAATTTTAAGTTGACAACTGTAACATCTATTATAATTTCTTGTAATATCTATAATTTTCAAAAATGTGCACTACATTACCGGCAGAAACATAAATTCAAAATCATTAATTTGGGACATTGTGAACGATGTATTTTAATCTGTAACTACTAACTATAACCACTAACCATAACCACTAACACTAACTACTAATTTCGTGTTGTGAATGAGGCTTAAGTATTCTGACTTTTGCATACTGATAATGTAATTAAGTAAAAAAAAATTAAATAAACTTCAAATCTTTGTTATCATTTTACGTATAATAATTATTATCTCGTTTTATTTTATTTAAAATTCCGTAACTTCTAATAAAAAATCCAAAATATAGGTCTATCTCGTATTTAATAACAGTTCACAAAATATTGAAAAATGAAGAGTGAAATTAAATTTAATACGTAAATATAATCAATAAAAATTATGCTTTCTTGTAATTGACAAATATTATACTCGTTTAGTAAAAAAATGGTACAAAAAATTTCTAAAACGACCAAATTTTAGTAAGTATATTATACTGTAATTATATTATCGTAGTATCAAGAGAGAACTACTCGTAAGATATAGTATATCATAATCAGCCCTCTCATTTGAAATAGATATTTTTAACGAGCAATATAAAAAAAATGCATTAGTTGTTACGAAACGGCTTAATTTGCAGTGCGTGAAGTTTTTCTTTTCCGCGTTTATGGTATTTAGCAACGAAAATTTGTTTCTCAGCAATATAAAGATTATATTTCTGTCTCTAATTATATGCTAATGGAAAAAAATTGTACGATCAGCAAAAAAGCAGCCTTTTTGATCATAATTCGGTGACAAAAAGTGAACAATTGCAGGCCAAAATTCATTGCAGACCGTTGTAGTTGGCAAGGAGCTATTTGTAGACATTTGTGTTTAATAAATTGTTGTTAGCAGAGATGTTGGTAACGACTACGCAAAATTAAATAATTTTCGATCTACTAGGGTTGCTAAGCACAATCATTTGGTATATCACAAATCGAACCGATGTTTTTTGGATTCTAAAATCGTACATTTAAAACTTTAAACCGCTATAAATATTGTACTGAAGCGTAAATAGGAAGAAGAGCATGAATTATATATATATATATATAAATATATATATATATATATATATATATATATATATATATATATATATATATATATATATATATATATATATATATATATATATATATATATATATATATATATATATATATATATATATATATATATATATATATATATATATATATATATATATATATATATATATATATATATATATATATATATATATATATATATATATATATATATATATATATATATATATATATACAGGGTGTTAAAAAAGTTCCGGGACGGTGAAATATCTCGAGAAATATACATCGAAGAAACCAAAAAACACGTGTTTCATATTTTGCAAAAACCTATCTAAGCACACCAAACACAAATCCCAACCCCCACCCCCAGGAGGTGGGGCGGGGGGCAACGTTGAAACCATAAATGGGAATCCCCATTTTTTATTACAGATTCGTATTCTGCGAAAAAAAATAAGTTAATTTTATCTGAAACTTTTTTTCCAATTCGGAATAGATGGCGCTCTAAACGCAAAAATAAGTTTTGACATGATTCTGAAAGAAAAGTAAAAAACGGTTTCAAAGTTGCCCCCCGCCCCAACCCCTGGGGCCGGGAGTTGGGGTTTGTGGTTGGTATGCTTAGATAGGTTTTTGCAAAATATGAAACACGTGTTTTTTGGTTTCTTCGATGTATATTTCTCGAGATATTTCACCGTCCTGGAACTTTTTTAACACCCTGTATGTCTATTCTTAACCGAAATCGTGAAAAATCCGCAACCGCAAAATACTGATATCGTAACGAAATCGAAATTTTTAATAAAAAAAATTCAAAATTTTTCGGTTCGATTGACCAAAACACGATATATGTTAAATAAATGTATGCAATTATGAATAATTTAAGGACATGTGAATGCCATGGACATTATATGCGGAACGATTTTATAGTATAAGCAGTGGAATTTCGGTAAGATGGACAACCACTTTTCAAAGTTCAATAACATCCGGCCTATAGGGGTTGCTGTGTTTTTACATGGATCACAAACAGTCACAAACGAATCACAATCGTTTGGTATGCAACAAATCGTTTGTGATTCATAAGTGTTTGCTGGGCGTGAAGTTGGCAGGCACTTTTCAAAGTTCAATAACTTCCGGACCTTAGGGGTTGCTATGTTTTTACATGGATCACAAACAGTCACAAACGAATCACAATCGTTTGGTATGCAACAAATCGTTTGTGATTCATAAGTGTTTGCTGGGCGTGAAGTTGGCAGGCACTTTTCAAAGTTCAATAACTTCCGGACCTTAGGGGTTGCTATGTTTTTACATGGATCACAAACAGTCACAAACGAATCACAATCGTTTGGTATGCAACAAATCGTTTGTGATTCATAAGTGTTTGCTGGGCGTGAAGTTGGCAAGCACTTTTCAAAGTTCAATAACTTCCGGACCTTAGGGGTTGCTATGTTTTTACATGGATCACAAACAGTCACAAACGAATCACAATCGTTTGGTATGCAACAAATCGTTTGTGATTCATAAGTGTTTGCTGGGCGTGAAGTTGGCAGGCACTTTTCAAAGTTCAATAACTTCCGGACCTTAGGGGTTGCTATGTTTTTACATGGATCACAAACAGTCACAAACGAATCACAATCGTTTGGTATGCAACAAATCGTTTGTGATTCATAAGTGTTTGCTGGGCGTGAAGTTGGCAAGCACTTTTCAAAGTTCAATAACTTCCGGACCTTAGGGGTTGCTATGTTTTTACATGGATCACAAACAGTCACAAACGATTAATGTATATATAATTATTTGTGATTCGAAGTGCCTGCCAACTTCACGCACCTCATATTTAGAATCCATTATCCATTCCGCAGAGTGCTACACCCAGCAATGGGTGAAAGGCGTGATGATATATTCATATTTATTTTATTTTTAGAATCCATTATCCAAATACGAGTAAAAACAAGGAAAGATGGTAAAAAAATTGTTGTGTTGCATTTTGAGTTTAGAGCTTCAAATTTACCTGTACTAAAACTAAATACACCTAATTTACTCAAAAGTAATTAGCTACTAAACTTATAACAAATTAAAAATTTAATTACCTTATAATTGTCTACAGTTTTAATTAAGATAGTCGTTAACAAACAACTTGAGATAAAACAAATATTTAACGAGTATTTCACAGTTTCCTTTGATATTTACGAAACAATTAGTCATTTCCACGAGAAGCTATAAACAATCTGCATTTAAATCAGTATTTTGTTTTGATCAGTACCAGAAGTTAGACGTGTTTATAAACTTTAAACTCTCAACACACTTCGTCGCTTTCTTAATGAGACGTACTTACTGCATAAATAGATTAAACTAGAAAATAAAAGGAATTTCGTTTGCAATTATACCGTGTTATTTTCTTGGAATCTTGAAGCGATAGTTCTACGAAAATCGCAACAAATAACATTCATTCAATAGCAAGTTTAATTTTATTCGTACCTCTTACATCCAGAGGCCGATTGGGCAAAAAAAAAGAATTTATGTTCGACGGAAATTATTGATAATGTAACAGGTGATAGCCAACCATATTGAGTCATACGAATTCGAAAATATAGCAACATGGTTACTTTGTATCAATTCTAAGTATTACTACGAGTATAATTAAAGAAAATAAATTATATATCACACCAAATTTAATTTGAATTTATCAAAAACGATATCAATATAAAAAATACAATAAATTATAAATACGACAGACTAAGCCTGATGAAATTTTCAGCCAAATTAAACACGACAATTTTTAGCAAAAAAATAAAATAGGCCAAAATACCATGAAAAACAGAGTTTTTCTTTTTTTTCTCAAATGTGTTGTGTTTAATTTGGCTGATTTTTTTTTGTGTTATAGACTATCTTAATTTTAAATATACATATTTTTTTTATTGAAAACGTAGGGCCCAATTTTGAGAAAATCTGACTCAAAATTGTGAATTTGGCTGCTTCATTTATATAATTTTTTTCATATATTTTCATGATTTATTTGCTCTTAAATAGTATTTATTCATGAACTACAATGTTATAAGAAAGTAATACACTGCTTTATATTTATCTATATAATGACATTCGTAAGAAATTAATTGTTGAAATTCAAATTTGCATAGATTTATTGTTGGTGTTCTTGAATAATGAGTTTTCGTTGTGTGATTCGGATTTTTGATGACGTATGATGTACACTCAAGTATCGAACTTTCAGTCTAAATTAAATTTGGCTACCAGATATGTAAAAATGTTTTAAGATTGAGTATTAATGATAATAATAATGAATATATTATATGTTGTTAGCAAAATAATCAAGTTTTACAAAATAATAAAGTAATAATGAAGTTTTTGGATATAGTTTTAACCTCAAACGTCAAATGTATGTAAGGTAAGTAGAATTGTATTTATAAGTGTTTATTTATTAATATTAAAGTTTTATTTAACAGTTTTGAAGCGGACACTGCCTTAATAAGATTAGGCTGACAAAGTAAATACATCAGAACTATCGAAATGTTGCCCAGGAATAAACTATACATTCCATAAATAAAATCTACTTTCGCTTTATTTATATTTTTATATTGCAAGTATTTTTTACCCAATTTTACTATAAATTAATAGCAATGTTAAGTGTAGATATCAACAAGCGCAATGAGTTGGAAATAAAAATGCGTGGACAATCTGAAAACATGTTATGGATGGAGGAAAGGAAGCATAGATTAATCACTTCAAACTTTGGTGAAGTGTGTAAACTTCCAGCTGGACCACTTGTAGAAAGAATGCTTTACGTTCGAAATATTACAACTGCAGCAACTGATTGGGGTAAAACTAGAGAATCTGTGGTAATACAAGTTTAAGAGCAGGTAACTGGAGTTACAGTAACACCATGTGGTTTATTTGTAAATTTAGAACCTAAAACAGGATATTTAGCTGCTTCGCCAGATGGTTTAGTTGATCAAAATGTTCATACACAGCTCGACATTTGTCATCAAAAGAAGCTGCTGTTAAAATAAAAAACTTCTGTTCTTTTAGATAGTGATAATGATTATTATTACCAAATACAAGGCCAGTTGTTTATAACAGGACGAGAGGAATGTGATTTTATTATTTGGACACCTCTGGGTATAGAAATAGAGACAATAAAAATGGATGAAGAGTGTTAAATGGATGCTTCCAATATGAAAGACATTTTATGTAAAAGAACTTGCTCCAGAAATAGTTGATTTACGAAAAGAAAGAAGTATGTCGATCAGGAATATGTCACAGAATCCATAGAAACAGTTACAGTTCGATTTTTCTGTCAAATACTTTTTCTTACGCTCTTTAAAATCAAAGAATTTCTTGAGCAAAAAGACATTTTCTGCTGCTCACGTGAGTCAGAGAAATTATATGATAGAATGGGTAAATATTCCGGCATTTGAAGAAAAAATGGCATACTTTATGTGCAGTGAAAGTGACGTTTTGTGCTTCATCTGTAGTTAATGGACGAGTGCACAAAAAGTATCACTTTAGTTCCTTATAAAATAATATACTATTATATATGCTTATGTATAACTGAAATAAAAATGTTTTTATTTTTATATTATAATATCAAATAAAATACTGTATTTTATTAAATTTTAGTTTTTATTGTGTTGATATCATATAGAAATATTTCCTGTGATTTTAAATAATGTTCTTGAAAATCTTCAAGTTTGTATAGTTTTTAACCGCGCTCCAATACTCCTTCCACTATACTATACAGATTTTTTCTGATTTTCTGTGATTGGTCAAATCTACATTTTTGTCAGGACCGCAAGAAACTTTACATACACGATAACAAATTGTTGGTTGACGAACTTCAGCCCGTATGTTTCACCTTAAATATAAATTCGTCTGATATTTTCTCTCAAACATTACTTCAAATTAAAAGCATACAAAAACCTTCAAATATAAATACAAGTTAAACAAATATATACTTACAATTTATATTTTCACATTTTTATTAAATAAATAAAATAGTTATTTATTATACAAGTGTTTTATATACCAATAAAACACAAGTGTAATACAAAATTTTATCCACAACTCATAATTATAGGTACAGAAGAAGGGTCCTAACGTTTAACGTTGATTCAATTATATACATATATAGTTTCTCAAAACAAATAACTAGTTGTTTTATGTTTTATGTAATATAAAAACTAGTGTTTTATGAGCTATATAATATATCTGAAATCACTGTAATAATGTCTCTATAATATATGAGTTGTGGCTAAAATATTTAAAAAAATACAAGACCTCTGTGCGGTACATACATTGCACGCGGGCCTGTGTGTCAATTTTCATTTTGATCATGAGGGCACTTCAATTGTGTATGTAAATGTGAAATATTTCATATTAGTATATTTAATAGAACAACCATAAAATAAAGAGGCAAATTTAATGGTTTAAATTACAAAAAATACGATTATATCCGAATAGTTCGGACTTCACAATTACCTATTGGCTCCCTGTACTGCAAATAAGTTTCTTTGTTGTGCATATGGCCAAATTACACAACAGGCAAACTAAGCACGTATTTAAGGTATCAAGTAAAAGGAAGCACCAAAATCATCTTAATTATTAATTTAAATTACCTTTATAATATTTTTTTCAGAAAACCATAACAACATTATAAATTACTACGGAAATTTCAACGTAACATACACTGATATGTTAGTATAACGCACACTTCTAACATATTAGGTGAAGTTCCACTGATTAACAACAGATGGCGTTACGATGAATGAAAATTATAAAAGAAACGAAAATAATTTGTATTAATATTTAAATCGAAGTTTTGGCAGATTTTTCAACTCATTTGCACCACTAAATCTTATTTTTTTAAATTAATAATTAATTATTTACTAATATTTTAGCATTATTTACGGTTAATACAGTAAGTATCACCACACCAAACCTCAAACGTCAAACGTCAACGCTAACCTTCAAAAACGCATCAGCTGCCAAACTGTAATAACATTGCTCTTGTAAACTTTTTTTTACAAATATTTTGTGGTCGTCTGAAAAATCTTATATACTAAACGGCTTAATTCCCTATGTATAGATTCATCACGATCAGTCTAACAATTTTACAGCCTAGACGGTTTATCCGATTTATTTGAAACTTTTTTTATTTGATAGGGATTACTTATGCGGAGTGCCTTTTGATAGTCTCAGATTTTTCGTGCACATGATGTGCGAGAAAACTTGAAAAAACATGCATTTTCAACTAAGAGTGTGGAGGCTTTGACATTTTTAAGAAGAACATCTACTGTAATTTTGACGTTTGTCAGTGGACATGTCGCATATTTAATTATAAATTATTTAAATATTAAATGTTTTAGAGTAGTTTTGAAATATTTTACGCAAATTGGGGGACTGAGGGGACGTTTCTATTATAATTACAAATTTCAAATATGTGTATTTAAAAAGAAAATTTTTTACAGTTCACTATGAAGTTGGTTTTAATTCAAAACGTCAAATTGACAAGTTTTATAAAATATACAGACAAAGAGTGTGGAGGCTTTGAAATTTTAAAAAAGAACACCTACTCTAATTTTGACATTTGTATGTGGACATATCGCATTTTTAATAAACAATTATTGAAGGATTTAATTTTTTAGACAACTTTTGATATATTTTACACATATTGGGGGAATGTGGCAACGTTTTTATTATCATTAAGCATTTTATATATGTTTATTTAAAAAGAAAATTTTTGACAATTCACTAAAACGAAACGTCAAATTGACAAGTTATATAAAGTATACAGGTAAACCCAACAAAATTTGTCTCCAGTAATAATATACAGTAAAACCAAGCAAATTTTGTCCACGTCAGAGTACAATTTAGAAAAACCAGATAACTCGAATTGGAATCATTTGATCACTCTTAAATTTTATATCGGTAATACGAAAGTTATTTTAAAGGGCATGTGGGCAAAATTATAATATTTTCAATCGACAATTATTTTAGTGAAATTGCAACAAAACCTATCGTGTTTGGTGTCATATTAAAGGGCTTTAGAAGAACTTTCAGATAAATGAAAAAAAATTGAAATTTTACAATAAGCAAATGTTTCAAACTTAAAGTATTCCGAATCGTACCGTGTTTAGTGTCATATTGAAGGGCTTTAAAAGAACTTTCAGATGAAATATAAAAAGTTGAAATTTTACGATAGGTAATTGTTTCAAACTTAATAAATTCTATAAAAAAATGTGGAACTATCAAAAATTACATCCAACGGATTTTTAATAGATTAGCAAAATCTTTTCGGAAATAAAACACGTAAATATTTGATTGAAATTTTACGACTGTCAATTATTTCAAACTTCAAGTATTCCGAATTATGCCATGTTTGGTATCATATGAAAGGGCTTTAGACGAACCTTTAGATAAAATAATTAAAAAGTTAGTTTTTGAAAAAGCAATGAGCGTTCGCCGGATTTTGAATCCAGAAACTTTCACTCGCATCGTGACTGCTTTAACCAATTGAGCTACAAACACTCGGCGAATACTCATGCCTTTCGTGCAACCTTTAGTTGACGAAATGCTAAAGCATATGAAATAGCGTTAGAAGAACTTTCAGATGAAATAAAAAAAAGTTATTTTAGCAAAATGTTTTCGGAAATAAAACACGTATTTGATTGAAATTTTACGACCGTCAATTGTTCTAAGCTTAAAGTGTTCCGAATCAAATCGTGTTTGATATCATATAAAAGGGGTTTAGAAGAACTTTCAGACGAAATAAAAAATTAAGACTTTACGATTGTCAATTGTTCCAAATTTCAAATATTCGGATTAAAGCCGTGTTTAATGTCATATGAAAATTTGGAAGAAATTTTATATGAAATAAAAAAAAATGAAGAATATCAATTGTTTTAAACATAAAATATTTCGAACGATGCCGTTTTTGGTATCAAATAAAAAATCTTTTAAAGGGATCGCGTGCAAAATTATAATTTTTTTCGATCCGCAATTGTTTAATTGATATTGCTTTGAAATTTATCGTGTTTGATATCGAATGAAATGTCTTTTGAAGTGTTTTCGTGCAGCATTTAATTTAATTTTGATCGGCAATTGTTTCAGTGAAAGTACTTAACAATCTATCGTGTTTGGTTTCTAATGAAAGGTATTTTGAAGAGCTCGCGTACAAAATTAAATATTTGACGATTGGCAATTGTTTTAGTGAAAGTTCTAAACTTATCGTGTTTGGTATTAAATGAAAGGTATTTTGAAGGACTTGCGAACAAAATTTATTACTTTTCGATCGTCAATTGTTTTAGTGAAAGTGCTTAAAAACATATCGTGTTTGGTATCAAATGGAAGGTTTTTTGAAGGGCTAGCGTAAAATTTTTTAAGACAAAACGTCAACTTGACAAATAATTTTTAAAAGTATGTAATAAAACAAAGCAAAATTTGTGTGCGGTAATAATATACATGAAAAAAAAAAGAAAATTGACAGCAGCATTCTACAATGCAAAAAAGTATATTTCAGCGATTTCCAACAGTTTTTCAAAAAAGTTTAGAGAAAAATTTCAATTGATTTCATGTACATATAAAATATAAATGTAGAACATTATAAAAAATGATGTCCAAAAGAATTTTAATAGTTTAGCAAAATGTACAATTGTTTTCGTGAAAGTGTTAAAAACCTATCGCGTTTGTATCAAAAAGAAAGATTTTTTGAAGGGTTCACGTACAAAATTTAATACTTATGGATCTTCAATTGTTTTAGTGAAAATGTATCAAAATTCGTCGTGATTAGTATCAAATGAAAGGTCTTTTGAAGAGCTCGCGTGCATAATTGGATTTTTTTCAATCGTCAGTTGTTTTAGTGAAAGATCTTCGAAACCTATTGTGTTTAGTATCAATTAAAAGGTCTTTGGATGGAAAGATACGCAGAAATGTTTTAGATTTGTAATAATTGCATTTATATTGTGTCAACTGTCTTACAAAAGTGAATTCTACGTCAGGGTCCGCGGAGCTAGCGTGAGGCCTGGCGAAGCCAGGGCGACCGCTAGTCTTATATACTAAACGGCTTAATTCCCTATGTATAGATTCATCACGATCAGTCTAACAATTTTACAGCCTAGACGGTTTATCCGATTTATTTGAAACTTTTTTTATTTGATAGGGATTACTTATGCGGAGTGCCTTTTGATAGTCTCAGATTTTTCGTGCACATGATGTGCGAGAAAACTTGAAAAAACATGCATTTTCAACTAAGAGTGTGGAGGCTTTGAAATTTTTAAGAAGAACATCTACTGTCACTTTGACGTTTGTCAGTGGACATGTCGCATTTTTAATTATAAATTATTTAAATATTAAATGTTTTAGAGTAGTTTTGAAATATTTTACGCACATTAGGGGACTGAGGGGACGTTTTTATTATAATTACAAATTTCAAATATGTGTATTTAAAAAGAAAATTTTTAACAGTCCACTATGAAGTTGGTTTTAATTCAAAACGTCATATTGACAAGTTTTATAAAATATACAGACAAAGAGTGTGGAGGCTTTGAAATTTTAAAAAAGAACACCTACTCTAATTTTGACATTTGTATGTGGACATATCGCATTTTTAATTAACAATTATTGAAGTATTTAATTTTTTAGATAACTTTTGATATATGTTACATATATTGGGGGAATGAGGCAACGTTTTTATTATCATTAAGCATTTGATATATGTGTATTTAAAAAGAAAATTTTTGACAATTCACTAAAACGAAACGTCAAATTGACAAGTTATATAAAGTATACAGGTAAACCCAACCAAATTTGTCTCCAGTAATAATATACAGTAAAACCAAGCAAATTTTATCCACGTCAGAGTACAATTTAGAAAAACCAGATAACTCGAATGCAAAATTATTATTTTTTTCGATCCGCAATTGTTTTAGTGATATTGCTTTGAAACCTATCGTGTTTGATATCGAATGAAATGTCTTTTGAAGTGTTTTCGTGCAGCATTTAATTTAATTTTGATCGGCAATTGTTTCAGTGAAAGTGCTTAACAATCTATCTTGTTTGGTTTCTAATGAAAGGACTTTTGAAGAGCTCGCGTACAAAATTAAATATTTTACGATTGGCAATTGTTTTACTGAATTTTAAAGGGCACGTGGGCAAAATTATATTATTTTCAATCGGCAATTATTTAAGTGAAATTGCTACAAAACCTATCGTGTTTGGCGTCATATTAAAGGGCGTTAGAAGAACTTTCAGATAAATGAAAAAAGTTGAAATTTTATAATAAGCAAATGTTTCTAACAAAGTATTTCGAATCATATTGTGTTGGGTGTCATATGAAAGGGCTTTAGAAGAACTTTCATATGAAATAAAGAAAAAGTTGAAATTTTACGACTGTCAATAGTTTCAAACTTAAAGTATTTCGAATCGTACCGTGTTTAGTGTCATATTGAAGGGCTTTAAAAGAACTTTCAGATGAAATATAAAAAGATGAAATTTTACGATAGGTAATTGTTTCAAACTTAATAAATTCTATAAAAAAAAATGTGGAACTTTCAAAAATTACATCCAACGGATTTTTAATAGATTAGCAAAATCTTTTCGGAAATAAAACACGTATTTGAGACATTTTACGACTGTCAATTATTTCAAACTTAAAGTATTCCGAATTATGCCATGTTTAGTATCATATGAAAGGGCCTTGGACGAACTTTTAGATAAAATAATTAAAAAGTTAGTTTTTGAAAAAGCAATGAGCGTTCGCCGGAATTTGAACCCAGAACCTTTCACTTGCATGGTGACTGCTCTAACCAATTGAGCTACAAACACTCGGCGAATACTCATGTCTTTCGTGCAACGTTTAGTTGAAGAAATGCTAGAAGAGTCACCATGCGAGTGAAAGGTTCTGGATTCAAATCCCGGCGAACGCTCATTGCTTTTTCAAAAATTATTTATAATATCTACAAACAAACAATTGTGTCAATAAACAAATTCTTATAAAAAGTTAGTTTAGCAAAATGTTTTCGGAAATAACACACGTATTTGAAATTTTACGACCTTCAATTGTTTTAAACCTAAAGTATTCCGTATCATATCGTGTTTGATATCATATGAAAGGGATTTAGAAGAACTTTCAGACGAAATAAAAAATATATATATTTCGACCGTCAATTGTTTTAAATTTAAAGTATTCGGAATCATGCCGGGTTTAATGTCATATAAAAAAGTTTTGAAAGAACTTGTAGATGGAATAAAGAAAAAAATTCAATATTAAAACTGTTAATTGTTTCAAACTGAAAGTATTCCGAGTCATGCCGAGTTTGGTGTGAAATGAAAGAGTTTTGAAAGAAAGTTCAAATGAAAAATAAAATAAAAATTACAACCGTCAACTGTTTCAAACTTAAAGTATTGGTGTATAAAAAGGCTTTAGAAGAAAATTGTAATGAAATAAAAAAGTTGAAATTTGACCTATAACGTTTGTATCAAAAAGAAAGATTTTTTAAAGGGTTCGCGTACAAAATTTAATAATTTTAGATCCTCAATTGTTTTAGTGAAAATGCTTCAAAATTCTTCGTGTTTAGTATCAAATGAAAGGTCTTTTGAAGAGCTCGCGTGTCAACTGTCCTATAAAAGTGAATTCTACTTCAGGGTCAGCGGAGCTAGCGTGAGGCCTGGCGAAGCCAGGGCGACCGCTAGTCTTATATACTAAACGGCTTAATTCCCTATGTATAGATTCATCACGATCAGTCTAACAATTTTACAGCCTAGACGGTTTATCCGATTTATTTGAAACTTTTTTTATTTGATAGGGATTACTTATGCGGAGTGCCTTTTGATAGTCTCAGATTTTTCGTGCACATGATGTGCGAGAAAACTTGAAAAAACATGCATTTTCAACTAAGAGTGTGGAGGCTTTGAAATTTTTAAGAAGAACATCTACTGTCACTTGACGTTTGTCAGTGGACATGTCGCATTTTTAATTATAAATTATTTAAATATTAAATGTTTTAGAGTAGTTTTGAAATATTTTACGCACATTAGGGGACTGAGGGGACGTTTTTATTATAATTACAAATTTCAAATATGTGTATTTAAAAAGAAAATTTTTAACAGTCCACTATGAAGTTGGTTTTAATTCAAAACGTCATATTGACAAGTTTTATAAAATATACAGACAAAGAGTGTGGAGGCTTTGAAATTTTAAAAAAGAACACCTACTCTAATTTTGACATTTGTATGTGGACATATCGCATTTTTAATTAACAATTATTGAAGTATTTAATTTTTTAGATAACTTTTGATATATGTTACATATATTGGGGGAATGAGGCAACGTTTTTATTATCATTAAGCATTTGATATATGTGTATTTAAAAAGAAAATTTTTGACAATTCACTAAAACGAAACGTCAAATTGACAAGTTATATAAAGTATACAGGTAAACCCAACCAAATTTGTCTCCAGTAATAATATACAGTAAAACCAAGCAAATTTTATCCACGTCAGAGTACAATTTAGAAAAACCAGATAACTCGAATGCAAAATTATTATTTTTTTCGATCCGCAATTGTTTTAGTGATATTGCTTTGAAACCTATCGTGTTTGATATCGAATGAAATGTCTTTTGAAGTGTTTTCGTGCAGCATTTAATTTAATTTTGATCGGCAATTGTTTCAGTGAAAGTGCTTAACAATCTATCTTGTTTGGTTTCTAATGAAAGGACTTTTGAAGAGCTCGCGTACAAAATTAAATATTTTACGATTGGCAATTGTTTTACTGAATTTTAAAGGGCACGTGGGCAAAATTATATTATTTTCAATCGGCAATTATTTAAGTGAAATTGCTACAAAACCTATCGTGTTTGGCGTCATATTAAAGGGCGTTAGAAGAACTTTCAGATAAATGAAAAAAGTTGAAATTTTATAATAAGCAAATGTTTCTAACAAAGTATTTCGAATCATATTGTGTTGGGTGTCATATGAAAGGGCTTTAGAAGAACTTTCATATGAAATAAAGAAAAAGTTGAAATTTTACGACTGTCAATAGTTTCAAACTTAAAGTATTTCGAATCGTACCGTGTTTAGTGTCATATTGAAGGGCTTTAAAAGAACTTTCAGATGAAATATAAAAAGATGAAATTTTACGATAGGTAATTGTTTCAAACTTAATAAATTCTATAAAAAAAAATGTGGAACTTTCAAAAATTACATCCAACGGATTTTTAATAGATTAGCAAAATCTTTTCGGAAATAAAACACGTATTTGAGACATTTTACGACTGTCAATTATTTCAAACTTAAAGTATTCCGAATTATGCCATGTTTAGTATCATATGAAAGGGCCTTGGACGAACTTTTAGATAAAATAATTAAAAAGTTAGTTTTTGAAAAAGCAATGAGCGTTCGCCGGAATTTGAACCCAGAACCTTTCACTTGCATGGTGACTGCTCTAACCAATTGAGCTACAAACACTCGGCGAATACTCATGTCTTTCGTGCAACGTTTAGTTGAAGAAATGCTAGAAGAGTCACCATGCGAGTGAAAGGTTCTGGATTCAAATCCCGGCGAACGCTCATTGCTTTTTCAAAAATTATTTATAATATCTACAAACAAACAATTGTGTCAATAAACAAATTCTTATAAAAAGTTAGTTTAGCAAAATGTTTTCGGAAATAACACACGTATTTGAAATTTTACGACCTTCAATTGTTTTAAACCTAAAGTATTCCGTATCATATCGTGTTTGATATCATATGAAAGGGATTTAGAAGAACTTTCAGACGAAATAAAAAATATATATATTTCGACCGTCAATTGTTTTAAATTTAAAGTATTCGGAATCATGCCGGGTTTAATGTCATATAAAAAAGTTTTGAAAGAACTTGTAGATGGAATAAAGAAAAAAATTCAATATTAAAACTGTTAATTGTTTCAAACTGAAAGTATTCCGAGTCATGCCGAGTTTGGTGTGAAATGAAAGAGTTTTGAAAGAAAGTTCAAATGAAAAATAAAATAAAAATTACAACCGTCAACTGTTTCAAACTTAAAGTATTGGTGTATAAAAAGGCTTTAGAAGAAAATTGTAATGAAATAAAAAAGTTGAAATTTGACCTATAACGTTTGTATCAAAAAGAAAGATTTTTTAAAGGGTTCGCGTACAAAATTTAATAATTTTAGATCCTCAATTGTTTTAGTGAAAATGCTTCAAAATTCTTCGTGTTTAGTATCAAATGAAAGGTCTTTTGAAGAGCTCGCGTGTCAACTGTCCTATAAAAGTGAATTCTACTTCAGGGTCAGCGGAGCTAGCGTGAGGCCTGGCGAAGCCAGGGCGACCGCTAGTCTTATATACTAAACGGCTTAATTCCCTATGTATAGATTCATCACGATCAGTCTAACAATTTTACAGCCTAGACGGTTTATCCGATTTATTTGAAACTTTTTTTATTTGATAGGGATTACTTATGCGGAGTGCCTTTTGATAGTCTCAGATTTTTCGTGCACATGATGTGCGAGAAAACTTGAAAAAACATGCATTTTCAACTAAGAGTGTGGAGGCTTTGAAATTTTTAAGAAGAACATCTACTGTCACTTTGACGTTTGTCAGTGGACATGTCGCATTTTTAATTATAAATTATTTAAATATTAAATGTTTTAGAGTAGTTTTGAAATATTTTACGCACATTAGGGGACTGAGGGGACGTTTTTATTATAATTACAAATTTCAAATATGTGTATTTAAAAAGAAAATTTTTAACAGTCCACTATGAAGTTGGTTTTAATTCAAAACGTCATATTGACAAGTTTTATAAAATATACAGACAAAGAGTGTGGAGGCTTTGAAATTTTAAAAAAGAACACCTACTCTAATTTTGACATTTATATGTGGACATATCGCATTTTTAATTAACAATTATTGAAGTATTAAATTTTTTAGATAACTTTTGATATATTTTACACATATTGGGGGAATGAGGCAACGTTTTTATTATCATTACGCATTTTATATATGTGTATTTAAAAAGAAAATTTTTGACAATCCACTAAAACAAAAACGTCAAATTGACAAGTTATATATAACTCGAATTGGAATCATTTGATCACTCTTAAATTTTCTATCGGTAATACGAAAGTTATTTTAAAGGGCATGTGGGCAAAATTATAATATTTTCAATCGGCAATTATTTTAGTGAAATTGCAACAAAACCTATCGTGTTTGGTGTCATATTAAAGAGCTTTAGAAGAACTTTCAGATAAATGAAAAAAGTTGAAATTATACAATAAGCAAATGTTTCTAACATAAAGTATTTCGAATCATATTGTATTGGGTGTCATATGAAAGGGCTTTAGAAAAACTTTCATATGAAATAAAAAACAAAGTTGAAATTTTACGACTGTCAATAGTTTGAAACTTAAAGTACTCCGAATCGTACCGTGTTTAGTGTCATATTCAAGGGCTTTAAAAGAACTTTCAGATGAAATATAAAAAGTATAGGTAATTGTTTCAAACTTAATAAATTCTATAAAAAAAAGTGGAACTATCAAAAATTACATCCAACGGATTTTTAATAGATTAGCAAAATCTTTTCGGAAATAAAACACGTATTTGATTGAAATTTTAAGAATGTCAATTATTTCAAACTTAAAGTATTCCAAATTTAGACGAACCTTTAGATAAAGTAATTAAAAAGTTCGTTTTTGGAAAAGCAATGAGCGTTCGCCGGAATTTGAACCCAGAACCTTTCACTCGCATGGTGACTGCTCTAACCAATTGAGCTACAAACACTCGGTAAATACTCATGCCTTTCGTGTAACGTTTAGTTGAAGAAATGTTAGAGCAGTTACCATGCGAGTGAAAGGTTCTGGGTTCAAATCCCGGCGAACGCTCATTGCTTTTTCAAAAATCATTTATAATATCTACAAATAAACAATTGTGTCAATAAACAAATTCTTATAACAAGTTAGTTTAGCAAAATGTTTTCGGAAATAACACACGTATTTGAAATTTTACGACCTTCAATTGTTTTAAACCTAAAGTGGTCCGTATCATATCGTGTTTGATATCATATGAAAGGGATTTAGAAGAACTTTCAGACGAAATAAAAAATATATATATTTCGACCTTCAATTGTTTTAAATTTAAAGTATTCGGAATCATGCCGTGTTTAATGTCATATAAAAAAATTTTGAAAGAACTTGTAGATGGAATAAAGAAAAAAATTAAATATTACAACTGTTAATTGTTTCAAATTCAAAGTATGCCGAGTCATGCCGAGTTTGGTGTGATATGAAAGAGTTTGCAAAGAAAGTTCAAATGAAATAAAAAAAAAATATGTTACAACCGTCAACTGTTTTAAAGTTAAAGTATTGGTGTCGTATAAAAAGGCTTTGGAAGATGATTGAAATGAAATAAAAAAGTTGAAATTTGACCTATCGCGTTTTTATCAAAAAGAAAGATTTTTTGAAAGGTTCGCGTACAAAATTTAATACTTTTAGATCTTCAATTGTTTTAGTGAAAATGCTTCAAAATTCTTCGTGTTTAGTATCAAATGAAAGGTCTTTTGAAGAGCTCGCGTGCATAATTGGATTTTTCCTCTCATCAATCGTTTTAATGAAAGTTCTTCAAAACCTATTGTGTTTGGTATCTAGTAAAAGGTCTTTTGAAGAGCTCGCGAGCAGAATTGGATTTTTTTCAATCGTCAGTTGTTTTAGTGAAAGATCTTCGAAACCTATTGTGTTTAGTATCAATAAAAGGTCTTTGGATGGAAAGATATGCAGAAAAGTTTTAGATTTGTAATAATTGAATTTATATTGTGTCAACTTGTCCTACAAAAGTGAATTCTACTTCAGGGTCCGCGGAGCTAGCGTGAGGCCTGGCGAAGCCAGGGCGACCGCTAGTCTTATATACTAAACGGCTTAATTCCCTATGTATAGATTCATCACGATCATTCTAACAATTTTACAGCCTAGACGGTTTATCCGATTTATTTGAAACTTTTTTTATTTGATAGGGATTACTTATGCGGAGTGCCTTTTGATAGTCTCAGATTTTTCGTGCACATGATGTGTGAGAAAACTTGAAAAAACATGCATTTTCAACTAAGAGTGTGGAGGCTTTGAAATTTTTAAGAAGAACATCTACTGTAATTTTGACATTTGTCTGTGGACATGTCGCATATTTAATTATAAATTATTTAAATATTAAATGTTTTAGAGTAGTTTTGAAATATTTTACGCACATTAGGGGACTGAGGGGACGTTTTTATTATAATTACAAATTTCAAATATGTGTATTTAAAAAGAAAATTTTTAACAGTCCACTATGAAGTTGGTTTTAATTCAAAACGTCACATTGACAAGTTTTATAAAGTATAAAGAATATGGTGGCTTTGAAATTTTGAAGAAGAACATCTACTGTCATTTTGACATTTGTCAGTGGACATGTCGTATTTTTAATTATAAATTATTTAAATATTAAATGTTTTAGAGTAGTTTTGAAATATTTTACGCACATTGGGGGACTGAGGTGACGTTTCTATTATAATTACAAATTTCAAATATGTGTATTTAAAATTTTATCCACGGCAGAGTACAATTTAGAAAAACCAGATAACTCGAATTGGAATCATTTGATCACTCTTAAATTTTCTTTCGGTAATACGAAAGTTATTTTAAAGGGTATGTGGGCAAAATTATAATATTTTCAATCGTCAATTATTTCAGTGAAATTGCAACAAAACCTATCGTGTTTGGTGTCATATTAAAGGGCTTTAGAAGAACTTTCAGATAAATGAAAAAAGTTGAAATTTTACAATTGTCAATAGTTTCAAACTGAAAGTATTCCGAATCGTACCGTATTTAGTGTCATAAATTCTATAAAAAAATGTGGAACTATCAAAAATTACATCCAACGGATTTTTAATAGATTAGCAAAATCTTTTCGGAAATAAAACACGTATTTGATTGAAATTTTACGACTGTCAATTATTTTAAACTTAAAGTATTCCGAATTATGCCATGTTTGGTATCATATGATAGGGCTTTAGACGAACCTTTAGATAAAATAATTAAAAAGTTAGTTTTTGAAAAAGCAATGAGCGTTCGCCGGAATTTTAACCCAGAACCTTTCACTCGCATGGTGACTGCTCTAACCAATTGAGCTACAAACACTCGGCGAATAGTCATGCCTTTCGTGCAACGTTTAGTGGAAGAAATGTTAGAGCAGTCACCATGCGAATGAAAGGTTCTGGATTCAAATCCCGGCGAACGCTCATTGTTTTTTTCAAAAATTATTTATAATATCTACAAACAAACAATTGTGTCAATAAACAAATTCTTATAAAAAGTTAGTTTAGCAAAATGTTTTCGGAAATAACACACGTATTTGAAATTTTACGACCTTCAATTGTTTTAAACCTAAAGTGTTCCGTATCATATCGTGTTTGATATCATATGAAAAGGCTTTAGAAGAACTTTCAGACGAAATAAAAATATATATATTTCGACCGTCAATTGTTTTAAATTTAAAGTATTCGGAATCATGCCGTGTTTAATGTCATATAAAAAAGTTTTGAAAGAACTTGTAGATGGAATAAAGAAACAAATTCAATATTACAACTGTTAATTGTTTCAAACTTAAAGTATTCCGAGTCATGCCGAGTTTGGTTTACAACCGTCAACTGTTTCTAACTTAAAGTATTGGTGTCGTATAAAAAGGCTTTAGAAGAAGATTGTAATGAAATAAAAAAGTTGAAATTTGACCTATCGCGTTTGTATCAAAAAGAAAGATTTTTTGAAGGGTTCGCGTACAAAATTCAATACTTTTAGATCCTCAATTGTTTTAGTGAAAATGATTCAAAATTCTTCGTGTTTAGTATCAAATGAAAGGTCTTTTGAGGGGCTCGCGTACAAAATTGGATTTTTCCTGTCATCAATCGTTTTAATGAAAGTTCTTCAAAACTTATTGTGTTTGGTATCTAGTAAAAGGTCTTTTGAAGAGCTCACGTGCATAATTGGATTTTTTTCAATCGTCAGTTGCTTTAGTAAAAGATATTCGATATCTATTGTGTTTAGTATCAATTAAAAGGTCTTTGGATGGAATAATACGCAGAAATGTTTTAGATTTGTAATAATTGAATTTATATTGTGTCAACTGTCCTACAAAAGTGAATTCTACTTCAGGGTCCGCGGAACTAGCGTGAGGCCTGGCGAAGCCAGGGCGACCGCTAGTCTTATATACTAAACGGCTTAATTCCCTATGTATAGATTCATCACGATCAGTCTAACAATTTTACAGCCTAGACGGTTTATCCGATTTATTTGAAACTTTTTTTATTTGATAGGGATTACTCACGGGGAGTGCCTTTTGATAGTCTCAGATTTTTCGTGCACATGATGTGCGAGAAAACTTGAAAAAACATGCATTTTCAACTAAGAGTGTGGAGGCTTTGACATTTTTAAGAAGAACATCTACTGTAATTTTGACATTTGTCTGTGGACATGTCGCATATTTAATTATAAATTATTTAAATATTAAATGTTTTAGAGTAGTTTTGAAATATTTTACGCACATTGGGGGACTGAGGGGACGTTTCTATTATAATTACAAATTTCAAATATGTGTATTTAAAAAGAAAATTTTTAACAGTCCACTATGAAGTTGGTTTTAATTCAAAACGTCAAATTGACAAGTTTTATAAAATATACAGACAAAGAGTGTGGAGGCTTTGAAATTTTAAAAAAGAACACCTACTCTAATTTTGACATTTGTATGTGGACATATCGCATTTTTAATTAAAAATTATTGAAGTATTTAATTTTTTAGACAACTTTTGAAATATGTTACACATATTGGGGGAATGAGGGAACGTTTTTATTATCAGTAAGCATTTTATATATGTGAATTTAAAAAGAAAATTTTTGACAGTCCACTAAAACCAAACGTCAAATTGAGAAGTTATATAAAGTATACAGGTAAACCCAACCAAATTTGTCTCCCGTAATAATATACAGTAAAACCAAGCAAATTTTATCCACGTCAGAGTACAATTTAGAAAAACCAGATAACTCGAATTGGAATCATTTGATCACTTTTAAATTTTATATCGGTAATACGAAAGTTATTTTAAAGGGCATGTGGGCAAAATTATAATATTTTCAATCGGCAATTATTTTAGTGAAATTGAAACAAAACCTATCGTGTTTGGTGTCATATTAAAGGGTTTTAGAAGAACTTTCAGAAAAATGAAAATTGTTGAAATTTTACGACTGTCAATAGTTTCAAACTTAAAGTATTCCGAATCGTACCGTATTTAGTGTCATATTGAAGGGCTTTAAAAGAACTTTCAGATGATATATAAGTTGAAATTTTACGATAGGTAATTGTTTCAAACTTAATAAATTCTATAAAAAAATTCACTCGCATGGTGACTGCTCTAACCAATTGAGCTACAAACACTCGGCGAATACTCATGCCTTTCGAGCAACTTTTAGTTGAAGAAATGCTAGAGCAGTCACCATGCGAGTGAAAGGTTCTGGATTCAAATCTCGGCGAACGCTCATTGCTTTTTCAAAAATTATTTATAATATCTACAAACAAACAATATAAAAAGTTAGTTTAGCAAAATGTTTTCGGAAATAATACACGTATTTGAAATTTTACGACCTTCAATTGTTTTAAACCTAAAGTGTTCCGTATCATATCGTGTTTGATATCATATGAAAGGGATTTAGAAGAACTTTCAGACGAAATAAAAAATATATATATTTCGACCGTCAATTGTTTTAAATTTAAAGTATTCGGAATCACGCCGGGTTTAATGTCATATAAAAAAGTTTTGAAAGAATTTGTAGATGGAATAAAGAAAAAAATTCAATATTACAACTGTTAATTGTTTCAAACTGAAAGTATTCCGAGTCATGCCGAGTTTGGTGTGATATGAAGGAGTTTTGAAAGAAAGTTCAAATGAAATAAAAAAAAAATATTTTACAACCATCAACTGTTTCAAACTTAAAGTATTGGTGTATAAAAAGGCTTTAGAAGAAAATTGTAATGAAATAAAAAAGTTGAAATTTGACCTATCGCATTTGTATCAAAAATAAAGATTTTTTAAAGGGTTCGCGTACAAAATTTAATAATTTTAGATCCTCAATTGTTTTAGTGAAAATGTTTCAAATTTCTTCGTGTTTAGTATCAAATGAAAGGTCTTTTGAAGAGCTCGCGTGTCAACTGTCCTACAAAAGTGAATCCTACTTCAGGGTTCGCGGAGCTAGCGTGAGGCCTGGCGAAGCCAGGGCGACCGCTAGTCCTATATACTATTTTGATAAGCGGTATATATATATATATTTGTTTATATATATGGATTCATCACGCCCATTTGTAAATCGCTACAGCCTAGACGGTTTATCCGATTTATTTGCAACTTTTTTTATTTAATAGAGGTCAATCACGTGGAGTGCCTTTTGATAGTCTCAGATTTTTTGTGCACATGATGTGCGAGAAAACTTGAAAAAACATGCGTTTTTGGGTCAAAATCAACTAAGAGTGTGGAGGCTTTGAAATTTTTAAGAAGAAGATCTACTGTCACTTTGACGTTTGTCAGTGCACATGTCGCATTTTTAATTATAAATTACTTAAAATTGAAACTTTTGTGAGTAGTTTTGAAATACTTTACGCATATTGTGGAAATGAGGGGACGTTTTTATTATAATTATACATTTCAAATATGTGTATTTAAAAAGTAAATTTTTGACACTCCACTATGAAGTTGGTTTTAAAGCAAAACGTCAAATTGACAAGTTTTATAAAGTATAAAGAATATGGAGGCTTTGACATTTTTAAAAAGAACATCTACTGTCATTTTGACATTTGTCAGTGGACATGTCACATATCTAATTATAAATTACTTAAATATTAAATGTTTGTGAGTAGTTTTGAAATACTTTACGCATATTGTGGAAATGAGGGGACGTTTTTATTATAATTACACATTTCAAATACGTGTATTTAAAAAGTAAATTTTTGACGGTCCCCAATGAATTTGGTTTCGAAACAAAACGTCGAATTGACAAGGTTTATAATTTATACAGGTGACCTCAACCAAATTTGATCTCGATAATAATATACAATAAAACCAAGCAAATTTTGTCTACGGCAAAGTTCAATTTAGAAAAACCAGATAACTCTAATTAGAATCATTTGGGCACTCCTAATTTTTTTATCGATAATTTAATTGAAAGTGCTTCAAAACCAGTCGTATTTGGTATATTATGAAACTACGTGTGCAAAACTAAAATATTTTCGATCGGCAATAGTTTTAGTGAAAGGCCTATCGTGTTTGGTATTAAATGAAAGGTTATTTAAAGGGCTATAGTACAAAATTGATTTTTTTCCATTAGTAACTGTTTTAGTGAGAGTGCATTAAAACCCATTGTGTTTGGTATCATATAAAAGGTTTTTTGAAGGGCTCACGTGCAGAATTGGAATTTTTTCGTTCGGCAATTGTTTTAGTGAAAATAATTAAAAACCTATCGTATTTGGTATCAAATGAAAGGTCTTTGAAAGGACTCGCGTATAAAATTTATCACTTTTAGATCGTCAATTGTTTTAGTGAAAGTACTTCTAAACTTATCGTATTTGGTATCAAATGAAAGGTCTTTTGAAGGGCTTGCGTACAAAATTTAATAATTTTCGATCGTCAATTGTTTTAGTGAAAGAGCTTAAAAAATATCATGTTTGGTATTAAATGAAAGGTTTTTTGAAGGGCTCGCGTGAAAAATTGTTTCTTTTTGATCGTCAGTTATTTTATTGAAAGTGTTTCAAAACATATTTTTGTTTGGTTCAAATGAAAGGTCTTCTGAAGGGCTCGCGTGAAAAATTGTTTTTTTTTTCGACAGATACATAATTGTTTTAGTGAAAGTACAGCAAAACTAATTGTGTTTGGTACGCATGGAATTTTCTGATAGAATTATTTCAATTTCTAGACAAGTTAGAGAAATTTTGAAAATTGATTTTGGCATTAAATGTTTGAGAATACATGTTTTAAACTGTTTTCAACTGTTTGTATTTGAAGAAAAAATGTCAGTTAATTTTTAAAAGTATATAGTGAAACAAAGCATAATTTGTCCGCAGTAATAATATACAGTAAAAAAAAATAAAAAATTGACCGCAGCATGCTACAATGCAAACAAAGGTAACTCGAAAAAACGATATCGGAAATAATATTCCAGCAATTTTCAACAGTTTTTCAAAAAAATTTAAAGAAAATTTTCAATTGATTTCTTGTATATATATATATATAAATTTGGAATGTCATCATAAATGACATCCAAAGGATTTTGAATAAATAGCAAAATGTATTCAGATGAAATTAAAAAAGTTGAAATTTTACGATAGGCAATTGTTTCAAATTTAAAGTTTCCAAATCATAACTTATTTGGTCTCATTTGTATGGTCTTTAGAAGAACTTTCAGATGAAATAAAAAATATATATTTTACGACCGTCAATTATTTTGAACATAAAGTATTCCGAATCATACCGTGTTTAGTGATATATGAATGGGGTTTAGAAGAACTTTCAGATAAAATAAAAAAAGTTGAAATTTTACGATCCTCTATTGTTTCAAACATAAATTATTCCGAATCATACCATCTTTGGTGTCATATTGAAGGGCATTAAAAGAACTTTCAGATGGAATAAAAAAATTTAAAATTTTACGACAGGCATTTGTTTCAAACTTATAGTATTCCGAAAATTAACATATTTGGTGACATATAAAATGGCTTTAGAAAAACATTCAGATGAAATAAAAAGAGTTGAAATTTTATAATAGTTAATTGTTTCTAACATAAAGTATTCTGAATCATACTGTGTAGGGTGTCATATGAAAGGGCTTTATAAGACCTTTCCGATGAAACAAAAAAGTTAAATTTTACGATCCTCAATTGTTTCAAACATAAATTATTCCGAATCATGCCTTCTTTGTCGTCATATGAAAGAGCTTTAGAAAAACTTTCAGATGAAATAAAAAAAAGTTAGTTTAGCAAAATGTTTTCGGAAAAAAACATATTTTATTGAAATTTTACGACAGTCAATTGTTTTAAACTTAAAGTATTCCGAATCATATCGCATTTGATATCAAATAGAAGGTTTTTAAAGGGCTCGCATGCAAAATTGACTTTTTCGATCCGCAATTGTTTTAGTGAAAGTGCTTCAAAACATATTGTGTTTGGTATGAAATGAAAGGTCACTTAACGGGCTTGCATGAAAAATTTAAATATTTTCGTTTGTCAATTGTTTTAGTGTTTGATACCAGATGGAAGGTCTTTTGAAGGACTCGCGTGCAGCATTAAATTTTATTCGATCGACAATTGTTTTAATGAAAGTACTTCAAAACCTATCGTGTTTGCTATCAAATGAAAGGTCTTTTGAAGGGCTTGCGTACAAAACTTAATACATTTGAATCGTCAATTGTTTTATTAAAAGTATTTCAAATCCCATCGTGTTTGGTTGCAAATGAAAGGCATTTTATAGGGCACGCGTATTAAATGAATTTTATTTTTTTTGATCGTCTATTGTTTTAGTAATGGTGTCAAAAGCTATCATATTTGATATTAAATGACATGCCTTTTGAAGGGTTCAAATATAAAATTGGTATTTTTTTCGACCGAGAATTGTTTTAGTGAAAATGCTTCAAAACCAATCATGTTTGATATCAAATGAAGGGTCTTTTGAAGAACTCGCGTACAAAATTAAATACTTTTAGATCTTCAATTATTTTAGAGAAAGTACTTCAAAACCTATTGTGTTTGGTATCAAATTAAAGTTCTTTTGAAGGACTCACTCACAAAATGTAATACTTTTCGATAGTCAATTGTTTTAGTGAAAGTGTTTCAAAACCTATCGTGTTTGTTTTCAAATGAAAGGTCTTTTAAAAAGCACGCATGTTAAATTAATAATTTTTTTTGATCGTCCATTGTTTTAGTAAAGGTGTTTCTAAACGTATCATATTTGGTATTAAATTACAGGCCTTTGAAGGGCTCGAATATAAAATTGGTAATTTTTTTGACCGAGAATTGTTTCACTGAAAGTACTTTAAAACCAATCATGTTTGATATAAAATGAAAGGTCTTTTGAAGAGCTCGCGTACAAAATTTAATACTTTCAGATCTTCAATTGTTTTCGTGAAAGTGTTTTAAAACTTATCGTGTTTGGTATCAAATGAAATGTCTCTTAAAGGGCACGTGAATTAAATTGATATTTTTGAGCGGCAATTGTTTTAGTGATACAGATTTAAAACCTATTGTGTTTGGCATCAATTAATAGGTCTTTGCATGAATAAACTTACAGAACTGAAATGTTTTAGATTGGAATTAATTCAGTTTATATTTTGTCAAGTGTCATACAGAAGTGAATCTTACTTCAGTGTCCGCGGAGCCTAGCGTGAGGCCTGGCAAAGCCAGGCCGACCGCTAGTCCTATATACTATTTGGACAAGGTATATTTATATATATATATATATATATTTATATATATGGATTCATCACGCCCATTTGTAAATCGCTACAGCCTAGACGGTTTATCCGATTTATTTGCAACTTTTTTTATGTGATAGAGGTCAATAACGCGGAGTGCCTTTTGATAGTCTCAGATTTTTCGTGCACATGATGTGCGAGAAAACTTGAAAAACCATGCGTTTTTGGGTCAAAATCAACTAAGAGTGTGGAGGCTTTGAAATTTTTAAGAAGAAGATCTACTGTCACTTTGACGTTTGTCAGTGGACATGTCGCATTTTTAATTATAAATTACTTAAAAATAAAACTTTTGTGAGTAGTTTTGAAATACTTTACGCATATTGTGGATATGAGGGGACGTTTTTATTATAATTATACATTTCAAATATGTGTATTTAAAAAGTAAATTTTTGACACTCCACTATGAAGTTGGTTTTAAAGCAAAACGTCAAATTGACAAGTTTTATAAAGTATAAAGAATATGGAGGCTTTGAAATTTTTAAAAAGAACATCTACTGTCATTTTGACATTTGTCAGTGGACATGTCGCATATTTAATTATAAATTACTTTAATATTAAATTTTTGTGAGTAGTTTTGAAATACTTTACGCATATTGTGGAAATGAGGGAACGTTTTTATTATAATTACACATTTCAAATACGTGTATTTAAAAAGTAAATTTTTTACAGTCCACAATGAATTTGGTTTCGAAACGAAACGTCAAATTGACAAGTTTTATAATTTATACAGGTGAACTCAATCAAATTTGATCTCTATAATAATATACAGTAAAACCAAGCAAATTTTGTCTACGGCAAAGTTCGATTTATAAAAACCAGATAACTCGAATTAGAATCATTTGGGCACTCCTAAATTTTCTATGGATAATTGTTTAATTAAAAGTGCTTCAAAACCAGTCGTATTTGGTATATTATGAAAGTTCTTTTAAAGGGTACGTGTGCAAAACTAAAATATTTTCGATCGGTAGTTTTAGTGAAAGTACTTTAAGGCCTATTGTGTTTGGTACCAATGAAAGGTTATTTAAAGGGCTCGAGTACAAAATTTATTTTTTTTCCATCGGTAACTGTTATGAGAGTGAGAGTGCATCAAAACCCATCGTGTTTGGTATCATATAAAAGGTCTTTTGAAGGGCTCGCGTGCAGAATTGGAATATTTTCGTTCGGCAATTGTTTTAGCGAAAATAATGAAAGGGCCCGCGTATAAAATTTATTACTTTTAGATCGTCAATTGTTTTAGTGAAAGAGCTTAAAAAATATCGTGTTTGGTATTAAATGAAAGGTATTTGAAGGGCTCGCGTGAAAAATTGATCCTTTTCGATCGTCAGTTGTTTTATTGAAAGTGTTTCAAAACATATTGTGTTTGGTATGAAATGAAAGGTCTTCTGAAAGGCTCGCGTGAAAAATTGTTTATTTATTTCGACAGATAATTGTTTTAGTGAAAGTGCATCAAAACTAATTCTGTTTGGTACGTATAGAATTTTCTGATAGAATTATTTCAATTTCTAGACAACAAAAATTTTGAAAATTTATTTAGGCATTAAATAATTGAGAATACATGTTTTAAACTGTTTTCAACTAATTTCATGCTCATATAAAAATTTGAAGACAAAATGTCCGTTAATTTTTAAAAGTATATAGTGAAACAGAGCATAATTTGTCCGCAGTAATAATATACAGTAAAAAAAAAATAATAAAAAAATGACCGCAGCATTCTACAATGCAAACAAAGATAACTCGAAAAAACAATGTCAGAAATAATATTCCAGCGATTTCCAACAGTTTTTCAAAAAAGTTTAAAGAAAATTTCCAATTGATTTTATGTACATATAAAATATAAATGTGGAATGTCATCAGAAATGACGTCCGAAGGATTTTTAATATATAGCAAAATGTATACGGAAATAAAACATGGTAGATGTTATTTGAAAGGGCTTTAGAATAACTTTCAGATGAAATTAAAAAAGTTGAAATTTTACGATAGGCAATTGTTTCAAATTTAATGTATTCCAAATCATAACTTTAGAAGAACTTTCAGATGAAATAAAAAATATATATTTTACGACGGTCAATTATTTTAAACATAAAGTATTCCGAATTATACCGTGTATAGTGCTATATAAATGGGATTTAGAAGAATTTCAGATAAAATAAAAAAAGTTGAAATTTCACGATCCTTAATTGTTTCAAACATAAATGATTCCGAATCAAACCGTGTTTGGTGTCATATTGAAGGGCGTTTAAAAAACTTTCAGATGAAATAAAAAAAGTTAAAATTTTACGATCCTCAATTGTTTCAAACATAAATTATTCCGAATCATGCCTTCTTTACTCTCATATGAAAGGGCTTTAGAACAACTTTCAGATCAAATAAAAAAAAGTTAGTTTAGCAAAATGTTTTCGGAAATAAAATACATATTTTATTGAAATTTTACGACAGTCAATTGTTTTAAACTTAAAGTATTCCGAATCATATCGTGTTTGATATCATATAGAAGGGCTTTAAAAGAACTTTCAGGCGAAATAAAAAAAATTAAACATTGCGACCGTCAATTGTTTTAAATTTGAAGTATTCGGAATAATGCCGTGTTTAATGTCATATGAAAGAGTTTTTAAAGAACTTGCGATGTCAATTGTTTCAAATTTAAAGTTTCGCGAATCATACCGCATTTGGTATCAAATAGAAGGTCTTTTAAAGGGCTCGCATGCAAAATTGACTTTTTCGATCAGCAATTGTTTTAGTGAAAGTAATTCAAAACATATTGTGTTTGGTATCAAATGAAAGGTCTTTTGAAGGACTCGCTTACAAAATGTAATACTTTTCGATAGTCAATTGTTTTAGTGAAACTATTTCAAACCTATCGTGTTTGTTTTCAAATGAAAAGTCTTTTAAAGAGTACGCGTGTTAAATTAATTTTTTTTTTATCGTCCATTGTTTTAGTAAAGGTGTTTCAAAACCTATCATATTTGGTATGAAATTACAGGCCTTTAAAGGGCTCGAATATAAAATTGATATTTTTTTCGACCCAGAATTGTTTTAGTGAAATTGCTTTAAAACCAATCATGTTTGATATAAAATGAAAGGTCTTTTGAAGAGCTCGCGTACAAAATTAAATACTTTCAGATCTTCAATTGTTTTCGGGAAAGTGTTTTAAAATTTATCGTGTTTGGTATCAAATGAAATGTCTTTTAAAGGGCACGCGAATTAAATTGATTTTTTTGAGCGGCATTTGTTTTAGTGATACAGATTTAAAACCTATTGTGTTTGACATCAATTAATAGGTCTTTGCATGAATAAACGTACAGAATTGAAAAGTTTTAGATTGTAATTAATTCAGTTTATATTTTGTCAATTGTCATACAGAAGTGAACCTTACTTCAGTGTCCGTGGAGCCTAGCGTGAGGCCTGGCAAAGCCAGGGCGACCGCTAGTAGTATCCTATATACTATTTGGACAAGGTATATATATTTGTTTATATATATGGATTCATCATGCCCATTTGTAAATCGCTACAGCCTAGACGGTTTATCCGATTTATTTGTAACTTTTTTTATTTGATAGAGGTCAATCCAGGGGAGTGCCTTTTGATAGTCTCAAATTTTTCGTACACATGATGTGCGAGAAAACTTGAAAAAACATGCGTTTTTGGGGCAAAATCAACTAAGAGTGTGGAGGCTTTGAAATTTTTAAGAAGAAGATCTACTGTCACTTTGACGTTTGTCAGTGCACATGTCGCATTTTTAATTATAAATTACTTAAAAATGAAACTTTTGTGAGTAGTTTTAAAATACTTTACGCATATTGTGGAAATGAGGGGACGTTTTTATTATAATTATACATTTCAAATATGTGTATTTAAAAAGTAAATTTTTGACACTCCACTATGAAGTTGGTTTTAAAGCAAAACGTCAAATTGACAAGTTTTATAAAGTATAAAGAATATGGAGGCTTTGAATTTTTGAAGAAGAACATCTAACGTCATTTTGACTTTTGTCAGTGGACATGTCGCATATTTAATTATAAATTACTTAAATATTAAAAGTTTGTGAGTAGTTTTAAAATACTTTACGCATATTGTGGAATTGAGGGGACGTTTTTATTATAATTACACATTTCAAATACATGTATTTAAAAAGTAAATTTTTGACGGTACACAATGAATGTGGTTTCGAAACAAAACGTCGAATTGACAAGTTTTATAATTTATAGAGGTGAACTCAACCAAATTTGATCTCTATATTAATATACAGTAAAACCAAGCAAATTTTGTCTAGAGCAAAGTTCAATTTAGAAAAACCAGATAACTCGAATTAAAATCATTTGGGCACTCCTAAATTTTCTATCGATAATTTAATTGAAAGTGCTTCAAAACCAGTCATATTTGGTATATTATGAAAATTCTTTTACAGGGTACGTGTGCAAAACTAAAATATTTTCGATCGGCAGTAGTTTTAGTGAAAGGCCTATCGTGTTTGGTATTAAATGAAAGGTTATATAAAGGGCTAGAGTACAAAATTGATTTTTTTCCATCGGTAACTGTTTTAGTGAGAGTGCATTAAAGCCCATCGTGTTTGGTATCATATAAAAGGTTTTTTAAAGGGCTCACGTGCAGAATTGGAACTTTTTCGTTCGGCAATTATTTTAGTGAAAATGATTAAAAACCTATCGTATTTGGTATCAAATGAAAGGTCTTTGAAAGGGCTCGCGTATAAAATTTTCACTTTTAGATTGTCAATTGTTTTAGTGAAAGTAATTCTAAACTTATCGTATTTGGCATCAAATGAAAGGTCTTTTGAAGAGCTTGCGTACAAAATTTAATAATTTTCGATCGTCAATTGTTTTAGTGAAAGAGCTTAAAAAATATCATGTTTGGTATTAAATGAAAGGTTTTTTGAAGGGCTCGCGTGAAAAATTATTTCTTTTTGATCGTCAGTTATTTTGAAGTGTTACAAAACATACTGTGTTTGGTTCAAATGAAAGGTCTTCTGAAGGGCTCGCGTGAAAAATTGTTTTTTTTTCGACAGATAATTGTTTTAGTAAAAGTGCAGCAAAACTAATTGTGTTTGGTACGCATGGAATTTTCTGATAGAATTATTTCAATTTCTAGACAAGTTAGAGAAATTTTGAAAATTGATTTTGGCATTAAATGTTTGAGAATACATGTTTTAAACTGTTTTGAACTGATTTTATTTGAAGAAAAAATGTCTTTTAATTTTTAAAAGTATATAGTGAAACAAATAATAATTTGTCCGCAGTAATAATATACTGTAAAAAAAAAAAAAATTTACCGCAGCATGCTACAATGCATACAAAGGTAACTCGAAAAAACAATGTCGGAAATAATATTCCAGCGACTTTCAACAGCTTTTCAAAAAAGTTTAAAGAAAATGTGGAATGTCATCATAAATGACATCCGAAGGATTTGTAATAAATAGCAAAATGTATTCAGATGAAATTAAAAAAGTTGAAATTTTACGATAGGCAATTGTTTCAAATTTAAAGTATTCCAAATCATAACTTGTTTGGTCTCATTTGTATGGTCTTTAGAAGAACTTTCAGATGAAATAAAAAATATATATTTTACGACCGTCAATTATTTTGAACATAAAGTATTCCGAATCATACTGTGTTTAGTGATATATGAATGGGGTTTAGAGGAACTTTCAGATAAAATAAAAAAAAATTACGATCCTCAATTGTTTCAAACATAAATTATTCCGAATCATACCATCTTTGGTGTCATATTGAAGGGCATTAAAAGAACTTTCAGATGGAATAAAAAAATTTAAAATTTTACGACAGGCATTTGTTTCAAACTTAAAGTATTCCGAAAATTAACATATTTAGTGACATATAAAATGGCTTTAGAAAAACATTCAGATGAAATAAAAAGAGTTGAAATTTTATAATAGTTAATTGTTTCTAACATAAAGTATTCTGAATCATACTGTGTAGGGTGTCATATAAAAAGGCTTTAGAAGACTTTTCCGATGCAACAAAAAAGTTAAATTTTACGATCCTCAATTGTTTCAAACATAAATTATTCCGAATCATGCCTTCTTTGTCGTCATATGAAAGGGCTTTAGAAAAACTTTCAGATGAAATAAAAAAAAGTTAGTTTAGCAAAATGTTTTCGGAAATGAAAAACGTGTTTTATTGAAATTTTACGACAGTCAATTGTTTTAAACTTAAAGTATTCCGAATCATATCGTGTTTGATATCATATAGAAGGGCTTTATAAGAATTTCAGGCGAAATAAAAAAAATTAAACATTGCGACCGTCAATTGTTTTAAATTGGAAGTATTCGGAAAAATGCCGTGTTTAATGTCATATGAAAGAGTTTTTAAAGAACTTGCGATGTCAATTGTTTCAAATTTAAAGTTTCGCGAATCATACCGCGTTTGGTATCAAATAGAAGGTCTTTTAAACGGCTCGCATGCAAAATTGACTTTTTCGATCAGCAATTGTTTTAGTGAAAGTGCTTCAAAACATATTGTGTTTGGTATCAAATGAAAGGTCTTTTGAAGGACTCGCTTACAAAATGTAATACTTTTCGATAGTCAATTGTTTTAGTGAAAGTATTTCAAAGCCTATCGTGTTTGTTTTCAAATGAAAAGTCTTTTAAAGAGTACGCGTGTTAAATTAATTTTTTTTTATCGTCCATTGTTTTAGTAAAGGTGTTTCAAAACCTATCATATTTGGTATGAAATTACAGGCATTTGGTATGAAATGAAAGGTCACTTAACGGGCTTGCATGAAAAATTGAAATATTTTCGTTTGTCAATTGTTTTAGTGTTTGATATCAAATGGAAGATCTTTTGAACAACTCGCGTGCAGCATTAAATTTTATTCGATCGACAATTGTTTTCATGAAAGTACTTCAAAACCTATCGTGTTTGCTATCAAATGAAAGGTCTTTTGAAGGGCTTGCATACAAAACTTAATACATTTCAATCGTCAATTGTTTTACTAAAAGTGTTTCAAATCCCATCGTGTTTGGTTTCAAATGAAAGGTATTTTATAGGGCACGCATATTAAATGAATTATTATTTTTTGATCGTCTACTGTTTTAGTAATGGTGTCAAAAGCTATCATATTTGATATTAAATGACATGTCTTTTGAAGGGTTCAAATATAAAATTGGTATTTTTTTCGACCGAGAATTGCTTTAGTGAAAATGCTTCAAAACCAATCATGTTTGATATCAAATGAAGGGTCTTTTGAAGAACTCGCGTACAAAATTAAATACTTTTAGATCGGTAATTGTTTGAGTGAAAGTAATTCAAAACCTATTGTGTTTGGTGTGAAATGAAAGGTCTTTTGAAGAATTAGCTTACAAAATGTAATACTTTTCGATAGTCAATTGTTTTAGTGAAAGTATTTCAAAACCTATCGTGTTTGTTTTCAAATGAAAGGTCTTTTAAAGAGCACGTGTGGTAAATTAATTTTTTTTTTGATCGTCCATTGTTTTATTGAAGTTGTTTCAAAACCTATCATATTTGGTATTAAATTACAGGCCTTTGAAGGGCTCGAATATAAAATTGGTATTTTTTTCGACCGAAAATTGTTTTAGTGAAAGTGCTTTAAAACCATTCATGTTTGATATAAAATGAAAGGTCTTTTGAAAAGCTCGCGTACAAAATTAAATACTTTCAGATCTTCAATTGTTTTCGTGAAAGTGTTTTAAAACTTATCGTGTTTGATATCAAATGAAATGGCTTTTATAGGGCACGCGAATTAAATTGATTTTTTTGAGCGGCAATTGTTTTAGTGATACAGATTTAAAACGAATTGTGTTTGGCATCAATTAATAGGTCTTTGCATGAATAAACGTACAGAATTGAAAAGTTTTAGATTGGAATTAATTCAGTTTATATTTTGTCATACAGAAGTGAACCTTACAGTGTCCGCGGAGCCTTGCGTGAGGCCTGGCAAAGCCAGGCCGACCGCTAGTCTTATATACTAAACGGCTTAATTCCCTATATATAGTTTCATCACGATCAGTCTGACAATTTTACAGCCCAGACGGTTTATCCGATTTAATTGAAACTTTTTTTATTTGATAGGGATTACTTATGGGGAGTGCCTTTTGATAGTCTCAGATTTTTCGTGCACATGATGTGCGAGAAAACTTGAAAAAACATGCATTTTCAACTAAGAGTGTGGAGGCTTTGAAATTTTTAAGAAGAACATCTACTGTAATTTTGCCATTTGTCTGTGGACATGTCGCATATTTAATTATAAATTATTTAAATATTAAATGTTTTAGAGTAGTTTTAAAATATTTTACGCACATTGGGGGACTGAGGGGACGTTTTTATTATAATTAAATATTTTAAAAATGTGTATTTAAAAAGAAAATTTTTTATAGTCCACTATGAAGTTGGTTTTAATACAAAACGTCAAATTGACAAGTTTTATAAAATATACAGACAAAGAGTGTGGAGGCTTTGAAATTTTAAAAAAGAACACCTACTCTAATTTTGACATTTGTATGTGGACATATCGCATTTTTAATTAACAATTATTGAAGTTTTTAATTTTTTAGATAACTTTTGATATATTTTACACATATTGGGGGAATGAGGGAACGTTTTTATTATCATTAAGCATTTTATATATGTGTATTTAAAAAGAAAATTTTTGACAATTCACTAAAACCAAACGTCAAATTAACAAGTTATATAAAGTATACAGGTAAACCCAACCAAATTTGTCTCCAGTAATAATATACAGTAAAACCAAGCAAATTTTATCCACGTCAGAGTACAATTTAGAAAAACCAGATAACTCGAATTGGAATCATTTGATCACTCTTAAATTTTATATCGGTAATACGAAAGTTATTTTAAAGGGCATGTGGGCAAAATTATAATATTTTCATAAAACCAACCAAATTTGTCTGCAGTAATAATATACAGTAAAACCAAGCAAATTTTATCCACGGCAGAGTACAATTTAGAAAAACCAGATAACTCGAATTGGAATCATTTGAGCACTCTTAAATTTTCTATCGGTTATACGAAAGTTATTTTAAAGGGCATGTGGGCAAAATTATAATATTTTCAATCGGCAATTATTTTAGTGACATTGCAACAAAACCTATCGTGTTTGGTGTCATATTGAAGGACTTTAAAAGAACTTTCAGATGAAATATAAAGAGTTGAAATTTTACGATAGGTTGTTTCAAACTTAATAAATTCTATAAAAATTGTGGAACTATCAAAAATTACATCCAACGGATTTTTAATAGATTAGCAAAATCTTTTCGGAAATAAAATACGTAAATATTTGATTGAAATTTTAAGAATGTCAATTATTTCAAACTTAAAGTATTCCAAATTATGCCGTTTGGTATCATATGAAAGGGCTTTAGACGAACCTTTACATAAAATAATTAAAAAGTTAGTTTTTGAAAAAACAATGAGCGTTCGCCGGAATTTGAACCCAGAACCTTTCACTCGCATCGTGACTGCTCTAACCAATTGAGCTACAAACACTCGGCGAATACTCATGCCTTCCGTGCAACGTTTAGTTGAAGAAATGCTAGAGCAGTCACCATGCGAATTTTCAATCGTTAGTTGTTTTAGTGAAAGATCTTCGAAATCTTGTTGTGTTTAGTATCAATTTGGATGGAAAGATATGCAGAAATGTTTTAGATTTGTAATAATTGAATTTATATTGTGTCAACTGTCCTACAAAAGTGAATTCTACTTCAGGGTCCGCGGAGCTAGCGTGAGGCCTGGCGAAGCCAGGGCGACCGCTAGTCCTATATACTATTTTGATAAGTGAGGTATATATATTTGTATATATAGATTCATCACGCACATTTGTAAATCGCTACAGCCTAGACGGTTTATCCGATTTATTTAAAACTTTTTTTATTTGATAGAGGGCAATCACGGGGAGTGCCTTTTGATAGTCTCAGATTTTTCGGGCACATGATGTGCGAGAAAACTTGAAAAAACATGCGTTTTTGGGGCAAAATCAACTAAGAGTGTGGAGGCTTTGAAATTTTTAAGAAGAAGATCTACTGTCACTTTGCCGTTTGTCATTGGACATGTCGCATTTTTAATTATAAATTATTTAAATATGAAATTTTTTAGAGTACATTTGAAATATATTTCATATATTGGGGGAATGAGTGGACGTTTTTATTATAATTACGCATTTTAAATATGTGTATTTAAAAAGAAAATTTTTGACACTTCACTATGAAGTTGGTTTTAAAGCATAACGTCAAATTGACAAGTTTTATAAAGTATAAAGAATATGGAGGCTTTGAATTTTTTAAGAAGAACATCTAACGTCATTTTAACATTTGTCGGGGGACATGTCGCATTTTTAATTATAAATTACTGAAAAATTAAATTTTTGTGAGTAGTTTTGAAATACTTTAGGCATATTTTGGAAATGAGGCGACGTTTTTATTATAATTACACAATTCAAATACGTGTATTTAAAATTTTTTACAGTCCACAATCAAGTTGGTTTCGAAACAAAACGTCTAATTGACTAGCTTTATAATTTATACAGGTGAACTCAACCAAATTTGATCTCGATAATAATATACAGTAAAACCAAGCAAATTTTGTCTACAGCAAAGTACAATTTAGAAAAACCAGATAACTCGAATGTAATTGAAAGTGTTTCAGAACCAGTCGTATTTCGTATATTTTGAAAGTTCTTTTAAAGGGTACGTGTGCAAAATTAAAATATTTTCGAACGTTTTAGTGAAAGTACTTTAAGGCCTATCGTGTTTGGTATCAACTGAAAAGTTATTTAAAGGGCTCGACTACAAAATTGATTTTTTTTCAATCAATAACTGTTTTAGTGAGAGTGCATGAAAACCTATCCTGTTTGGTATTATATAAAAGGTCTTTTGAAGGGCTCACGTGCAGAATTGGAATTTTTTCGTTCGGAAATTGTTTTAGTGAAAGTACTTCAAAACCGATCGTGTTTGGTATCAAATGAAAGGTCTTTTGAAGGGCTCGCGTATAAAATTTATCACTTTTAGATCGTCAATTGTTTTAGTGAAAGTGTTTCAAAACCTATCGTGGTATCATTGGCAAGTTCTTTAGAAGTACTTTCAGATGAAATAAAAAATATATATTTTATGACCGTCATAAATTTTTCCGAATCATACCGTCTTTGGTGCCATATTGAAGGGCGTTAAAAGAACTTTTAGATGGAATAAAAAAAGGTAAAATTTTACGATAGGCATTTGTTTTAAACTTAAAGTATTCCGAAAATTAACATATTTGGTGTCATATGAAATGGCTTTAGAAGAACTTTCAGATGAAATAGAAAGAGTTGAAATTTTATAATAGTTAATTGTTTCTAACATAAAGTATTCGGAATCATACTGTGTAGGGTGTCATATGAAAGGGCTTTAGAAGAATTTTCCGATAAAATAAAAAAGTTAAATTTTACGATTCTCAATTGTTTCAAACAGAAATTATTCCGAATCATGCCTTCTTTGCTGTCATACGAAAGGGATTTAGAAGAACTTTCAGATGAAATAAAAAAAAGTTAGCTTAGCAAAATGTTTTCGGAAGTAAAACACATATTTTATTGAAATTTTACGACAGTCAATTGTTTAAAACTTAATGTGTTCTGAATCATATCGTGTTTGATATCATATGAAAGGGCTTTAAAAGAATTTTCAGACGAAATAATAAAATTTATCATTGCGACCGTCAATTGTTTTCAATTTCAAGTATTCAGAACAATGCCGTTTTTAATGTCATATGAAACAGTTTTGAAAGAACTTACGATGTCAATTGTTTCAAATTTAAAGTTTTGAGAATCATATCGCGTTTGGTATCAAATAGAAGGTCTTTTAAAGGGCTCGCATGTAAAATTGACTTTTTCGATCCGCAATTGTTTTAGTGAAAGTATTTCATAACATATTGTGTTTGGTATGAAATGGAAGGTCTCTTAACGAGCTTGCATGAAAAATTTTAATATTTTCGTTTGTCAATTGTTTTAGTGAAATGGAAGGTCTTTTGAAGGACTCGCGTGCAGCATTAAATTTTTCGATCGACAATTGTTTTAATGAAAGTGCTTCAAAACTTATCGTGTTTGCTATCAAATAAAAGCTCTTTTGAAGGGCTTGCGTACAAAACTTAATACATTTCAATCGTCAATTGTTTTACTAAAAGTGTTTCAAATCCCATCGTGTATGGTTTCAAATTAAAGGTACTTTATAGGCCACACGTGTTAAATGAATTATTATTTTTTGATCGTCTATTGTTTTAATAATGGCGTTCAAAAGTTATCATATTTGATATTAAATGACATGCCTTTTGAAAGGTTCAAATATAAAATTTGTATATTTTTCAACCGAGAGTGAAAATGCTTCAAAACTAATCATGTTTGATAAAAAATGAAAGATCTTTTGAAGAACGCGCATACAAAAGTAAATACTTTTAGATCGGCAATTGTTTTAGTGATAATGCTTCAAAACCTATTGTGTTTGGTATCAAATGAAAGGTCTTTTGAAGGACTCGCTTACAAAATGTAATACTTTTCGATAGTCAATTGTTTTAGTGAAAGTATTTCAAACCTATCGTGTTAGTTTTCAAATGAAAGGTCTTTTAAAGAGAACGCGTGTTAAATTAATTATTTTTTTTTCAAAACCTATCATATTTGGTATTCAATTACAGGCCTTTGAAGGGCTCGAATATAAAATTGGTATTTTTTCGACCGAGAATTGTTTTAGTGAAAGTACTTTAAAACCAATCATGTTTGATATAGAATGAAAGATCTTTTGAAGAGCTCGCGTACAAAATTAAATACTTTTAGATCTTCAATTGTTTTCGTGAAAGTGTTTTAAAACTTGTCGTGTTTGGTATGAAATGAAATGTCTTTTAAAGGGCACTCGAATTAAATTGATTTTTTTGAGCGGCAATTGTTTTAGTGACACAGATTTAAAACCTATTGGGTTTGGCATCAATTAATAGGTCTTTGCATGAATAAACGTACAGAATTGAAAAGTTTTAGATTGGAATTAATTTAGTTTATATTTTGTCAATTGTCATACAGAAGTGTACCTTACTTCAGTATCCGCGGAGCCTAGCGTGAGGCCTGGCAAAGCCAGGCCGACCGCTAGTCCTATATACTATTTTGAGAAGGTATATTTATATATATGGATTCATCACGCCCATTTGTAAATCGCTACAGCCTAGACGGTTTATCCGATTTATTTGCAACTTTTTTTATTTAATAGAGGTCAATCACGTGGAGTGCCTTTTGATAGTCTCAGATTTTTCGTGCACATGATGTGCGAGAAAACTTGAAAAAACATGCGTTTTTGGGTCAAAATCAACTAAGAGTGTGGAGGCTTTGAAATCTTTAAGAAGAAGATCTACTGTCACTTTGACGTTTGTCAGTGCACATGTCGCATTTTTAATTATAAATTACTTAAAATTGAAAGTTTTGTGAGTAGTTTTGAAATACTTTACGCATATTGTGGAAATGAGGAGACGTTTTTATTATAATTATACATTTCAAATATGTGTATTTAAAAAGTAAATTTTTGACACTCCACTATGAAGTTGGTTTTAAAGCAAAACGTCAAATTGACAAGTTTTATAAAGTATAAAGAATATGGAGGCTTTGAAATTTTAAAGAAAAACATCTACTGTCATTTTGACATTTGTCAGTGGACATGTCGCATTTTTAATTATAAATTACTTGAATATTAAATTTTTGTGCGTAGTTTTGAAATACTTTACGCATATTGTGGAAATGAGGGGACGTTTTTATTATAATTACGCATTTCAAATACGTGTATTTAAAAAGTAAATTTTTGACGGTCCACAATGAATTTGGTTTCAAAACAAAACGTCAAATTGACAAGTTTTATAATTTATACAGGTGAACTCAACCAAATTTGATCTCGATAATAATGTACAGTAAAACCAAGCAAATTTTGTCTATGGCAAAGTTGAATTTAGAAAAACCAGATAACTCGAATTAGAATCATTTGGCACTCCTAAATTTTCTATCGATAATAGTTTAATTAAAAGTGCTTCAAAACCAGTCGTATTTGGTATATTATGAAAGTTATTTTAAAGGGTACGTGTGCAAAATTAAAATATTTTCGATCGGCAATAGTTTTAGTGAAAGTACTTTAAGGCCTATTGTGTTTGGTATCAAATGAAAGGTTATTTAAAGAGCTCGAGTACAAAATTTATTTTTTTCCATCGGTAACTGTTTTAGTGAGAGTGCATCAAAACCCATCGTGTTTGGTATCATATAAAAGGTCTTTTGAAGGGCTCACGTGCAGAATTGAAATCTTTTCGTTCGGCAATTGTTTTAGCGAAAATGATAAAAGGGCTCGCGTATACAATTTATTAATTTTAGATCGTCAATTGTTTTAGTGAAAGAGCTTAAAAAACATCGTGCTTGGTACTAAATGAAAGGTTTTTGAAGGGCTCGCATGAAAAATTGATTCTTTTCGATCGTCAGTTGATTTATTGAAAGTGATTCAAAACATATTGTGTTTGGTATCAAATGAAAGATCTTCTGAAAGGTTCGCGGGAAAAATTGTTTTTTTTTTCGACAGATAATTGTTTTGTGAAAGTGCATCGAAACTAATTCAGTTTGGTACGCATGGAATTTTCTGATACAATTATTTCAAATTCTAGACAAGTTAGAAAAATTTTGAAAATTGATTTAGGCATTACATGATTGAGAATACATGTTTTAAACTGTTTTCAACTGATATCATGCTCATATAAAAATTTGAAGACAAAATGTCCGCTAATTTTTAAAAGTATATAGTGAAACAAAGTATAATTTGTGCGCAGTAATAATATACAGTAAAAAATAAAAATAAAAAAATGACCGTAGCATTCTACAATGCAAACAAAGATAACTCGAAAAAACGATGTTAGAAATAACATTCCTGCGATTTCCAACAGTTTTTCAGAAAAGTTTAATGAAAATTTCCAATTGATTTTATGTATATATAAAATATAAATGTGGAATGTCATCAGAAATGACGTCCGAAGGATTTTTAATATATAGCAAAATGTATTCGGAAATATAACATGGTAGGTGTCATTTGAAAGGGCTTTAGAATAAGTTTCAGATGAAATTAAAAAAGTTGAAATTTTAGGATAGGCAATTGTTTCAAATTTAATGTATTCCAAATCCTAACTTGTTTGGTCTCATTTGTAAGATCTTTAGAAGAACTTTCAGATAAAACAAAAAATATATATTTTACGACCGTTAATTATTTTAAACATAAAGTATTCCGAATTATACCGTGTTTAGTGCTATATGAATGGGATTTAGAAGAACTTTCAGATAAAATAAAAAAAGTTGAAATTTCACAATCCTCAATTGTTTCAAACATAAATTATTCCGAATCATACCGTCTTTGGTGTCATATTGAAGGGCGTTTAAAGAATTTTCAGATGAAATAGAAAAAGTTGAAATTTTAAGATCCTAAATTATTTTAAACATAAAGTATTCCGAATTATACCGTGTTTAGTGCTATATGAAAGGGCTTTAAAAGAACTTTCAGATGAAATAAAACAAAAGTTAGTTTAGCAAAATGTTTTCGGAAATGAAGCACATATTTTATTGAAATTTTACGACAGTCAATTGTTTTAAACTTAAAGTGTTCCGAATCATATCGTGTTTGATATCATATGAAAGGGCTTTAAAAGAACTTTCAGACGAAATAAAATAATTTAAACATTGTGACCGTTAATTTTTTTAAATTTCAAGTATTCGGAATAATGCCGTATTTAATGTCGTATGAAAGAGTTTTGAAACAACTTACGATGTCAATTGTTTCAAATTTAAAGTTTCGCGAATCATACCGCGTTTGGTATCAAATAGAAGGTCTTCTAAAGGGCTCGCATGCAAAATTGATTTTTTTCGATCCGCAATTATTAGTGAAAGTGCTCCAAACATATTGTGTTTGGTATGAAATGAAAGGTCTCTTAACGGGCTTCCATGAAAAATTGAAATATTTTCGTTTGTCAATTGTTTTAGTGAAAGTGCATCAAAACTTATCGTGTTCGATATCAAATGAAAGGTCTCGCGTGCAGCATTAAATTTTATTCGGTCGACAATTGTTTTAATGAAAGTGCTTCAAAACCTACCGTGTTTGCTATCAAATGAAAGGTCTTTTGAAGAGCTTGCATACAAATCTTAATACATTTCAATCGTAAATTGTTTTACTAAAAGTGTTTCAAATCTCATCGTGTTTGGTTTCAAATGAAAGGTATTTTATAGGGTACGTGTGTTAAATTAATTATTATTTTTTGATCGTCTATTGTTTTAGTAATGGTGTTCAAAGCTATCATATTTGATATTAAATGACATGCCTTTTGAAGGATTCAAATATAAAATTGGAATTTTTTTCGACCGAGAATTGTTTTAGTGAAAATGCGTCAAAATCAATAATGTTTGATATAAAATGAAAGGTCTTTTGAAGAACTCGCGTACAAAATTAAATACTTTTAGATCGGCAATTGTTTTCGTGAAAGTATTTTAAAACTTATCGTGTTTGGTATCAAATGAAATGTCTTTTAAAGGGCACGCGAATTAAATTGATTTTTTTGAGCGGCAATTGTTTTAGTGATACAGATTTAAAACCTATTGTGTTTTGCATCAATTAATAGGTCTTTGCATGGATAAACGTACAGAATTGAAAAGTTTTAGATTGGAATTAATTCAGTTTATATTTTGTCAATTGTCATACAGAAGTGAACCTTACTTCAGTGTCCGTGGAGCCTAGCGTGAGGCCTGGCAAAGCCAGGCCGACCGCTAGTACATAACTAAAATAATAATAAATTCATAATATCTGTTACCATATTCTAATATTTAAATTGAATAATCTGATCTCATTTATTCTAAATTTTGTCACTATTTTCATATTGGTAAATAGTATAATTAGGGCTGTTACGAGGCCTAAATATATGTTATCAAATATTGCTGTTATTCTTAAAATTAATGAAACATAAAAAGTGTTTTGTAATAACATTTAAATTGCAAAATATTATTTTTAGGGAGATTTAAAAAATTTCAAATACTGAAGTAGAAAGCAAACTGAAATATAACCAACTACATGGCACATAAAAACATAAGCAAGCACAAAAAAGCATGCTACTAACGAATTTTTAGAAGAGCATATTTGTATTAAAGCAGTCTGTCTTGTCAAATCATTTTTGATATCATCATTGAATACATAGTAGCATATAAGAATTTGCAACAAAGAAATAAATTACACCATATTTCATATATGACTATGAGAGTTAGAAAAATATACATTTTTAAATGAAACGCCTTATTGATAATATACGACAACTATTTTCAAGCTAAATAAGAAAGGTTATTATTAGTTGCTAATAATAAATGACATAATTAATTTTATAGTTCACATTTGATTGCCATGTGTATTTCCGAATTCACTCATAGCAAGCAAGAATATAGGTACAGAATAGATTTTGAAACAATTAATTTGGAAAGAAATTGCTGTGGATGCATTCATGCACCCACATGTTCTACGTCTATAAAAATGTAATTACAAATTTAACGAGAAACGGTGATACAAAACAATAAAGGTTTTCAATCAACTAACCACTAACCCAGGGGTCGCAAATTTACAAAGGGCCTGTAGGTTCAATAAGTGACGCGGCCCGTAATCAATACCTATTACTTCTTCTAAACTAAAATTTGTACAAACGAACTGAAATGTAATAAGTTAAACTTTTGTTTTATGTTTTTTGGTCAGCCATTTTGTTTTATGTTTCTGATTTTGGATTTGACTTTAACTTTACTCCGTTGATATTTGTTTTTAAAGCGACATGTTTTTGTTTCTGCTCGTTAGTTTGAGCAATTTCTTCACTATGTTCTGGAAGAGGTTTAATATATTTTCTTGACAATTAATTTATACCAATTTTTATATTTGTTTCACACTCATTTTTGATTTGTTATCAAGATATTATACTTCTATACATTTTTTGTTTGTTTTTGTATACTATTCTAATTTGTTACATATTTTTGAATCCTACCATTACAATTTGAAACATGCTCCGAAATTATTATAATTTTTTTTTCTTTAATATTTATAAAACTGAGCATTATGAATTATTATTGTTGAATTATAACCAGTAACGAATAAAATTAAAAATCTCATATTATAATGATTGAAGAATGATTACTGTGTTGATACAGCAGCCTATTCTTATTACCACTTAACTAATTAAATTTATGTTATTGCTTAATTCTTTTTTTTCACGAAAATATTTGAGCTTAAACACTCATTTAAATTATAAAGACATGGCGTGACCATTAAAGGAAAAAGATTTCTGAATTGAAAATTTCGTGCAGAAAGGTAATATACAAATATTTCTAAATATAGTTCATTTGTGAAATAATCTTATCAACAACCTAAATGTAATAAGTAAATATCACGAAATATAAAACTACAGTTTCAAACCTTTAGTCTTTGAATAATAAAAAATTTCAGCCAATAAAATTAATTCATACGGTGAAATATATTCTTTAATCAACGGAACGAACTTTTTGCCTTTAGTTTCCGTGTAAAAATTATAAAAAAGATGTCGAGTAAAAAAACAATAAAGTTCACCTGTGGTCATAGAGCTGCTGGAAAAAGAAAAAATAAAACGTTTTCAACAAGTGCGAAGTTAGGATATATAGGTATGGTCGATACCAATTACATATGCGACGTGGCTGTGGCACGTCCTTTTAAAGGATTTATGATAAATTCAGGAACCGTAGGTTGCCAGGACAGTTTGTACCGATTGTCACGGAATTTATCACCACTTTTCAGATTTCTTGTTTTCTTATTTCGTACTTTTCTGGAAATTACGAGACAACTTAAAGACTAAAATATTTAGAGGCATATTGACACATTATATAATCCGTGTGAGCTGTAGTTGCGTATTGCTTCTTTTTTGTTTATACAACATCATGTAAAATAAAGGGTTTATTTCGCATTACACACATTTGAAAAATATATTCAAACCTGATATCATCAAATACTGCCATTTAAACATTATTATGACCGTGCCAAATTGGTAGATTTTATTTGAAAGAGCCTAATGATAAGAGTTCCAAGAATGGTGGTTTTCAAGGATAAACCGCAGATATTCGGCAATGTCTAAGACCTGACATGTCACTAAAAAACAGGGAAACACTGAATACTAAACCTGACTGCAAGAGACACTTTTACGACAATAAATTAAATAATACTAATTTAACAATACCAGTACTGTAAATTACCCATTAGTGACAAATTTTAAACACAGTAAGTGGAACTTTTATTGCACAGTTGGTTTTTATAGTTACATCAGGACTATAATATTTACTTACCATCCACGGTGGACAATAAGTAATTATTATAGATCAAGGTCTTGTTTATTTTGACAACAATTTGACAGCTGTTAATTTTGAAACTTATTTTTGTTTTTCTTCTATATGTGCAAGTATTGTAAAAAAAAAGCTTACTAACCTCCAACTGTAAGTGATTTTCTTAGGTCGCGAATGTTTAGGAAATCTCGACTATACGGGCCTTAATTTTTCAAACTATATTCTTGATCTAAAAACTTACACTCATAGATAGTTCATGGCAGTGGCGTACATAGAACTTTTGCTGTCCAGGGCGGTCTCCAATTTGCCGCCCTTTCTAAGTCAATCAAATGGTGGTTTTTATAAATAAAAAAAATAAATATAAAATAAAAATATCAGCCGTCAAATCATGGCCCCCAAAGATGTTAGTGGTGGGGGAGCCACATGGGTAATTTTAATGTGGTGAAAATAGTTTGTCGGCTGTGGGAATCGAACCAAGGTTCTTTGGATCCACAGGCCAACTCGAAACCACTGAGCCATTACCCCATTAAATTAATAAACATAAATAAATAATTGTAATTGAGACAAACTATAGATGGGGAACTATTTTACCATTGGATGGCATATTTAAATTAGGCAGTAATAAAGGAATTTTTCGAGATAATATTTTCAACCTTACATTGACTTGGCGAGTAAATGTGTGAAAAAAATCGATTTAGTTCCATTTCAGATACAGAAATATACCAACAAATTTTGGAAACAACTTCCAAGAATACAATAATAAGTAATCAATCGATATGAACTCAGTTCAGAATCTTTTCAGTTGGATGAATCGACCTCAACAGCTAAGTCAAAAAATAATCTAATTAAATATAACTCGAGAGTTGGATAAATTAAAAAATAATTCTCCAATATCTTTCTCAAACTTGTTGCCATTTGGCAATAACCACTCAAGCCCTACGGGCTATTGTCTGGCAACAAGTTTTCGAAAGATCTGTCAAATTATTTTCAATTTATTCTCACTCTCTTGTTATATTATTACTGAAAATATTTGTAATATTTGTTAATATCATTAAAAAAATAAATACTTTTTCGTTTATAGAAATGTGTTTCATTCTTACTAGTTTTACATGCTGTTAAAAATCTCTTTTGTTAAATAACGAATTTTTTCCGTTTGTATATAAAATATCGTATATAACACGTAAAGTAAAAGTTCATTCACAAATCAAAATTAGTGTTGGTTTTATGATTTACGTTTTATAAATTTTGGAGTAGCATTCACAAATCATGTTTTAGTTGTGGTTTTAGTTAATATTGACACCTATTGACAAATGTAAGAAAGAAATGTAAGGAGACTGATGGCACAAGAATTCATCAGAAATCATGATCACATTTTTTATTAGCAGTTCAACCATTCGTATTTTATTTATGGGCATACCACCACTATCTTCTTCTATTTTTTTTTGTCATTGTATAATTTTATTAATAAAAATGCAGTTAACAATTTATTATTACTCATAACGATACATTCCCAAACCAAAAATACATTAGAAAATTCTAAACAAGGATAACTGTATATCGCTGCATCATTCTAAGCCACTTCCTATTGATTGATTTCTAATTTAAAACTTAAAACTAAAACATAAGTTTGGAGTTTGCAAATTTTTATGTTAAAACTAAATACTGATTTGTGTATGGCTGCATAAGATAACATGGCTACGAGATTGTTAAATAAAAATAGAAAACATAAAAATTAACACTAATTTTTGTATTTAATAGCGACGCATAATAAGCCTGTAACTATATTTATATGAAAAATAATGTCCATCATTAGTCAATCAGAGTATAACAGAGGTCACGGTACCAAACGAACCATAGCATTGCTACTTTGTAACTTCTCAGTTTTAATAATATCATATCAATTGTCTTGTCAGTGTCAAACATTAAACGAACTTAAAATAGTTAGGCAGCGATCTCACTGATAGAGTACTAGAATTCTAGTTCATTTGAGTGAACTAGTTCATTCGTTCTCGTTCATCAAAAAGATTAGTTCACTGAACTAGTTCATTAGTTCACTTTCGTTCACGAAATTTTTAAGACTAAGATGAACAGAAATCGTATTGTATTGTGATTCACGAGCGAGAACAAGTGAACGTTTAGGATCTGGTTCTAGTATAATTTGACTTGACAGCAAGTATGAAAGAAGAAAAAAATAAAAGACAAATTTAATTTTTAAGTTGTCGTTTTAAATAAATAAAAAATACACAAAATATAATTATAAAAATAAAAAAACAGCATTAAAGACTATATAAATACGAGATACGAAGATATATAAAATAAGAGCGAATGAAAGAAATTAAAAATTACTATTTAAAAATAATATTTATGACACGAACGAACGAAGTATGAAGTAAGCTCTTCTAGTAATTAGTCTCGTTCACTCGTTCACTTGCTCTCCGTTCTCCGCTTTCGATTCGACCTCATGGGCCGTGCCGCCGTGGTGGTGAATCATATCCGAATAGTTCGCAGTGAACTAGTCTTTAATAAACTCACGAACTAGTTCGTAAATAAAATAAATAAATATATCATCACTCCTTCTACCCATTACTGGGTGTGGCACTCTGCTGAAGCAGATCTCGGTAAGTGATATATTTTGCGCGTGAAGTGCGGTTACCAGTCGTCAAATCACGGCCCCCAAACATGTTAGTGGTGGAGGAGCCACAGGGATAGCTTTTTCAAATTATGAAAATTTGTCGCCTGTGGGAATCGAACCAGGGACCTTAGGATCCACAGGCCGACTTCATACCACTGAGCTAGCCATCCCATGTCGTTCACTATAAGGAATAGTTCATATGACCTAGTTCGTTCACGAACTACACATCTCTATCGAGTACCGTCAATCGTATGCTGTTGAGCAAATTTCAAACAAGAGCACTGTAATGGCGGGTGTCGCACTGAACCATCGTTTTGCGTCGAGTGTCGTCGAGTTGTTTCATTTTCAAGTTAGTTTGAATTTTTACTCAACGCTCGATGCTGCTCGATGTCAGTTTATGACAGATTATGTGCATATATTTATTATTATTTATATCATCTGATGACAGTTCACTGAAAAAATGGAATCAACCAAATTAACTGATAAAGAGTGGACCCAAACGAAATAGATATATTTAGCAATCTCGTTAGAGATAACCCTGATCTTTATGATCAATCTGAGCCAGAGTATTCAAATTTGAATATTATTGACAAATGTTAGCGACACATTTCAGAACATTTTCAAAAAAGGATGGTAAGTAAAATTTCTATTTAAGATTAACATTATTTTATTTAACGAAATTGTCTTAAACATGTAATTGATTTTAGCCAAATTATGTAAAACTAAATGGCAAATGTAGAGAGGCACTTACAGAACAAAGAGACAAGGAAATTATGCAGTATCTGGTTTTGCCGCTAAAAAGACAAAGGAGGCGTATTTGATTCAATGATATTTCTGGAGGAACATTTGACAAAACGAAATATGTAGTTATTCTATTTAAGTTGTAAATAAATTAATTCTAAATTTTTAAATTTATTATTTGTTAATTTTTTACTTGTCACAAGAGAAATGTACTTGACACCAAACGATCTATACAACTCGATCAGTGAGACCGGACCATTGATTTTTAACCGACACGAAACGAATCGACACTATACTACGCGACACGTCTCGTTCAGTTTTTTTTTTGTTGCGCGTGAGAATGTCACTTTTTTGTAATTTTAATTTCGTTATTCTGTAACGTAATAAACATTACGGTCAGTAAATTTCCTCTTCGACATCCAAATTAATCCGCATCCAGTAGAAAACAATTACTGTTGTTAACACTTGAATAACTATTATTCTCAGTAATAATATAACAGGAGAGTGAGAATAAATTGAAAATAATTTGACAGATCTCTCGAAAACTTGTTGCCGACCAAATGGCAACAAGTTTGAGAATGTATAATAATTACTCTAGTATAATTATTAAAGGAATTTATTAAGGGTACTACGTATCTACACTTATACATTCTAGTCCACCATCTTGTCTCTGTTTTCTACTACCGCTCATCTGTTATATCACTATAGCCATCTATGTAATATTCTAGCTACTACTACCAACCTAAATATAATTATAATTACATATAAACACTTATATTACAGAGAAAGATACTGCAGAATTATTTTGTAACTTTTCGAACACTCGAGTTATGTTTAATTAGATTATTTTTTGACTTAGCTGTTGAGGTCGATTCATGCAACTTAAATGATTTTGAACTGGGTCCATATCGATTGATTACTTATTAATGTATTCTTGGAAGTTGATCCAGAACTTGTTGGTGTATTTCTGTATCTGAAATGAAACTAAATCGACTTTTTTCACACATTTTACTTGACTCGTTGACAGTTTTAAATAATTATTTGACAACTTCCTATCATTTGTCACAAACAAAAGCACCTACAGAGTCTTTATTCTCAGTAAAATAATGACAGGATTGGTTAAATCGCAGACATGTGACATACAATGAAGCATTTCATTGGTTTTGAAAAACGTCAAAATATAATCTAGGAAATATGTGTAGATCCATTACTACAAACACACTCAATTTATAGCAATTTATAAAACAAAGACGAAAAATGCAATTTACGAATGAATGAAACCATATGAGTACGAAATGCTTCTTCATCCGCGTGTCATAGACTATTTTTTATACCATTGTAAGAAATTTGTCTCTTTAAGAAATTTTTTAATCCAAATATTTTAGCGATCAAAAAGTACTTTTCATTCTAAACCACTACGGACGGTAATATAATCATCACCTAGCATACCAGCAAACCTTTATGTTTAACTGAAAAGGTCAACCTTTCCTGCAATTACAACTGAAAAACGTAATTTTTTGACACAATAGAAGGAAAAATTATATTACTTGAAAAATAGAAATTATCAACAGAAAACAAATTTTGGTCATTATCTAGTGACCTATGGGAAGTTTTGGAAAAGTAAAAATGCATTTTAGGTGCACAAAAAACCCTATTTAATCGAATACGTAGCTCTTATAGTTTAGAAATTGGCAATAATAACTCCTCGAAATTGATGTAGCTTATTACAATTTATAAATTAAAATTTAATTTAGTTACTATTAGCTAAATTTAATATATTAATAGAATTAATTAAGAAAACTGAAGATGTATATTGAAAGAATAAAATTACAATCTGAATGTAAACAAAAATTCTAATGGAAAAAATGGATATTGAATTTCTCAGTCTATTTCTATTTATTCATTCATTAAGAAGCCTTGGTGCTAAATAATTACATATAACTAAATTATGCACTTTTTCCCCATGTTATATATATATATATATATACAGTTTATTTGCAGTCAAGCTAAGCTTATACAAAAGAAGTTGGTACAAAAAGTTATATAGGAATTTACACATTGAAAATAAAATTTCGAATTTTGAATGATACATGTACAAAATTATATGTCATAGGCCTTTTCTACAGTGATATTTGACATTAAAGTTGAATAATACATTTCGGGGCACCTGCTCTTGATATGTTTTGATACATGTTGTTGGCGGAGAGTTAGGAATAGCGGGCAGCGAAATATGAAATGTTCTATATCGTCATCTTCATACAGATTACAGAGGATGCGAAGTTCGTTTGCCTGAAACTTGTGACAAAAGTTGTCAAGATATATTTTTGGGTATCTTGTGGAAATAGATCGGAGTTGGATTAATAGTCTGAGGAGTTTGAGAGGGATTTTTAGGGTGAGGTAGTTTTTTAACCGCCTTTGGTTGATACTTGTTGTAGTTTTCTCGAAAGTAAGGGTTCGTAGTTAGTCCAAGTTACAGTGAGACATATTATATCGTGATACGTTACTGTTAGTTCTTCAAGTCTGTTTAGGTTATATATGTTCTTGAATCCTTGCATATTTTAGAACGTTATTTTATTGACTGTTATTTGCGGTACGGTTTTGTTCTTTCCCCTGAGTTTTTTGAATCTTTGGTCTGTGATTGAGATCGTGTGCGAGTATAGATATGTTTATCAAGTGGTCCTTTTATGTTTCTTTGTTCTGTTATAGTACCTTTTCCATTTGTTGGGGTAATCAGTCCTAAAATCGGAGAGTTTGTTCTATTTTCTTCAGTCTGAGTGTTGTTTTTCTGATTTTCAACTATTTTCATTTTATTTTGTTCGTGCTCATTGTTTTTAATTGGTTCATTAATTGTTTCGTTATACGGGTTCTCAAGTGTATATTCAATATCAGGTAGATATTGCAGTGAAATTGATTTTCTTCTTCCAATAGTTGGCTCCTGGGGCGCATCAGATTCGTAATTGTTCGACTCCAGATCTTGTAGGGAGAAAGCATTGTTATTAATAATTAATTTGTCGTATTTTAATTGGACACTATGGCCCTCACTTTTTGCCCTGAACAAGTGAGATTTTAGGGCTTTTCGTTTTTCTAATATTTTTTTTGTGTAGTCTTCTTCAATACGAATTTTTGTTTTTTTGAGGAGTTTGATATGTTTGAATATATCTTTTTTTAGTCTTTTTGAGTTCAGTTCTACTATTATTGGTCTTGGTTTATTTTCATTTCTTGACGAGTATTTGCCTAGTCGCTTTATTCCTTCAATGTTATTTATATTTATGCCATCTAGTTTTAATGTCTCGGTAGCAAGTTTGAGAAATGTATCTTCGAGGTTTTCTCTGTTGTTTTCTTTTATTCCATATATAATAATATTTTTTTCACGGATTTTTCGTTCTAGATTTTCAATCTGATTTTCTTTAATTAACAGTTTTTCTTCTAATAGTTCGCATTTAGCTTTATTTTCATTAGTGGTTTTATTAAAGTTATCTATGGACTTTTGTAGCGATGCAAATTTTTCGTTTGTGTTTTCAGAATATTTTTCAAATAGTTTTTGTATTTCTTCGATGCTGGCCATTGTTTTTGGTTTTACTATGGTTTGCAACACTGATTTTTTATTTTTTTGTTTACGCTGAGTCAAGCAGGCGCGCGCCTAAAGAGTTAATTAATCAAGGTTAAGCATAAACAAATTGCTTACCTGAGTAATTGACTTTTGAATGATGTTTTTTCTGTTATATCTTTGCTTCTCAGCTTGGATCTAAGATGATTAGTATAAGAACTGCACTCTTTTCAAAGACACTATTTTTTTAAATTTATTTTACACTATTATAAGGATTTAATTTAAGTTTTTTGAGAGCGATCTAAAGTTTTGACTATTTTTCTAATGGCATTCGTACCAACTCCTCTTTTCCCCATGTTTTAAACTAATTTCAATGGACGAATAACATCAGATAGAGGGAGCAAATAACCAGAGAATTTTAAAGATGTGCGATTCTTGATCGGCCTCTCGAGATTCCTTTACACAGGAAATGCATTAGCCGCGTGTTTCGCTTGGCGTCGGGTGAGCATTGTGTAAAGCTTGTCGTAGACAGCGACAGCAGTCAGCAGTGTATCGTATTCCCTAATGTAATTAGTCAATACGCTAGTGCTACATTAATTATGTATTCTAAGAGGAATGTCTATGAATGGACTAAAACAAATAATGTTATGCCTACTAGTATGATTCATTTAGTTATATCATGAACATTTATAAATTATTTCTGACGCTGGCATTTGCAATCAAATCTTTCAGTTTTCAGCTAAGCGTTTTAACTAGCTAGAATACGCTGGTCCTAATTATAATACAGACGTCATTTGAATTTCTTAGAGAGCGTACTCTGAAATTTCGTTGCCATGCTAATTTATTCAGTGATGAGCTACAGCGTGATTAGAAGGTAATGTTTCAGTTGGTAATAAAAAATAAAAAAATTGTTAAGACAGATACATAAATTTGTTTTTTGTTGTTGACAGTGCCATTTGAAAATTTAAATTGGAGTACATTTACAATCCATAAATTAAATCGTTGTTTCCCTTACCCACATCCTTTTAATTCTTATCATTATTCACAGAGGAATAATTCAAAGTATTTCTATCACTTCAAATCCTATTAGCTGTCAGCTGACATAATCTATTTGAATTTATTCTAAAAATGACCCCAAATAATATTTCCGCAAATTGTGGAATAAAAAGATCCTCAGAATTGTATTGTAAACTGAAACAGTTCTGATCACTTTGTACATGTCAATATCAGAATTAAATTTTATCATGTTTTTCAAATTTCCAAAGTAATTATTGTCTGTTGAATATTAAAATCGATGAACAAGCTACCAGCTAGGATTAAGTACTAATCGATATTATAATCTCTTCACAGCTTACAAAATATACTCGTAACTAAGAAAGTTGAAAAGTGCTTGCCATTATTTATGGTGGGTTTATGCAGCAACTAAACTATGAAACTAAATTAGGTCACTGAATTAAAAAATTAAACTATGAAGGTGCCGTTTATGCACTAAATTAAAACTAAGAATGAACCAATAGGAATTGTCCTGTTGCACATGTGTAGTGTATATTTTTAGGTTAAGAAATTCATTTGACGTGTGTGTTTCTAGTAATCTAATTTAAAATGGTTACTGATAATTTTATATAAATGAATCGTGTGTTAATATTATCTGCCAATTATTTACCCAAAAAGAAAAAAGGAAATCGACAATATTCAGTACGACCGGTAAACCCAGAGCCGTAACTACATGTTTGACGTCCTTGGCAAAATAGTTTTTTTTTTTCGAGCAGAAAATAAACATTTTCAACTGTCAGTTGAAAGCAGAAACTTGACATTTGCCGCTTGCCGAGCTTCAATAAGATTTTACCGCTTTCTTAATCTAATTGTCTGTATAAACCGAACATTAAATATACAAACTGTTTATGATATCGTTATTTAATGCACAAATTCTTACTTTAGCAATTTATAACAATGCTTAACTTTGTAACTGTCTATACATTCTTCCTCAGTTAAACATTGGCTATACAATATCTCCAGCGGTAACTTAGCACTAGGATCTAGAATTTGCTGGCACTGGGAACTTTGAAAACAATTGTATCTGTTGAACGATCATGAACGATTCGCACATAATTTCGTAAACCTCGCACAGTTTTTAATATCCTTCATCAATGCGTTATCTACTTAGCGGATTCACCTAACGCTAAAATCTAGACTAGCTTTTGCTCAAGTGAACCGGAAATAACTGATGTCTAGCAATCTGAATCTGTTCAGCTTCTTAGCGCTCTTAAATACTAGCTAACTCCTTTGAACATACAAATTGCTAAGTTTGCGGGGCAATTCTAAAAAAATTAGATCTCATTGAGATTTGACAGAAGTCACGTGACTTACATCTCCCGTCGTGAGAATTGCTTTAATTCTTGAAACAATTTCTCTCACAATTTGTTTCAATAGTTGAAAATGATCACACTAACTCCTTACTGGTGAAAATTAATGTCATTCTTTAAAGGTCAGATAGAAATTTAACCCTACAATAAACTATATAACTTCATTTTCAAAATAAAATAAAAACAAACAATTTGTTTGACGAAATAGAAGTAGCTGTTGCTTTTATATATTTAGAAAATATAAAAATCGACCAAATAGAAAGAAAATAAGAATTAACATCTATTAAAATCCTTTTGAACTTTCGAAAAATTTGGGAGATAGTTTAACTCCATCAAATCGTAGTTTAATAATTAGATATACCGATTAGAGCTCGGAATTTTCGAAAAATTTTATATCCGATCCAATTCAATTCAAGATCTAATCCGATTCGATCCGATTCAATCCGAGATTCGATCAGAAATCCTATCCGAGATCCGATCCGAAATCCTATATGAGATCCGATCCCAGATCTTAAAATCCTACCAGATGTATCGTTAGATCCGTATAGTTCTTCCTTTTTATACTCGTATGTAACCAATTGTACTGTCGTACATTTGAAAGAAAAAAATAACCGTCACAGATGAAATTAAATTAATAATTTTGTTGCGAAAAACTAATGAGACATTTTGCTGTAACGTTATGTAATCCCTATGGGATGGCTAGCTCAGTGGTTTGAAGTCGGCCTGTGGATCCTGAGGTCCCTGGTTCGATTCCCACAGGCGACAAAACATTTTCACCAATTTAAAATTACCCCTGTGGCTCCTCCACCACTAACATCTTTGGAGGCTGTGATTTGACGGTTGGTAACAGCACTTCACGCGCATAAATATACCGAGATCTGCTTGGGCAGAGTGCCACACCCAGTAATGAGTAAAAGGCGTGATGGTATATTTATATTTATTTATTTATTTGCTGCAGTTAAAAGACTACTTGCTGCTTAAAAATTTCATCAGACAGCAACATTTTCGTTTTTCTGGATTTGTATGAATCTGTTCACTATTGTAATTTGTTCTGATGATGGAAGTATGATTTCTAAAGTTTGTAAATATATAATGGATAAAAGGCGGGATGATATATTTATTTATTTATTATATTTATTTATATATTACGCAGAGTGTATATCTATAAGATGTAAACGTAAATTTCGGATCGGATGGCCTTTCAAAACTTTGGATCGCATATTTTACCCGATTTTGGGATCTGGCATTTTATCCGAACTTTGGATCGGATGTTTAATATTTTATCTGATTTTCGGAACGTATGTTTTATCCGATTTTCGGATCGCAGGATTTATTTTCGTATCGAATGTTTTATCCGACTTTCGGACCGGATATTTTATCCGACGTTTGGATTGAATCCGATCCGATTCTGATAGTGTTCTGATCCGATCCGAAGTTGGATTTCGGATCAGATCGAAAATTTTTGCCGACCTCTAATACCGACAAAAATTTTAACTACTTTACGTTTGTGGTTTGTGAACGGTAACAACTTGGTGCTGGAAATGGCATATATTTAATTATGTCAGTTATCCATTAGCATACTATTTAGAATCATGCCAATTTGATGAATCGAATTAATTTTTCAGAAATTTTTAGTGGTCCTTTTTTAAATTTACCAGTGCCTCTATTTTCTCTGAAGTAAAGTATTATTTATTTTCCATTTTTAGAAAAAAATTACATTAAACGCGAGATAAAAGTAATCAAAGTAAAGATGTTTGTCAATGTCAGTAGGTATCATACAACTATCCAGTATTTCAAATTTCTTACTTGCTAAATCATGACCATTTAGATCGGTAAAGTATATCTCATTTTGTTTCGAGAATTAAAAAAGTAAAAAAATATGAAGTAATATGAGTGTGAGAAAAAAAATTCTCATATTTCAAAAATCGGTGTCTACTCGTAGGATATATAGGATATTCCATTTAAGTGTGCCACCATTGCTATCTCGAGAACTATAAGAGCTACAAGGTTTGTGAAATTAGAAAAGAAATACCATTTTGAAAGCCTATTACAAAACTATTAATAACCAGTGATTCTCAAAATACGGGGCGCAACTTTCTTATTTTAATTGGGAACCTATTTTTTTATTTGCTTATTCGAATCAGCCCCCGGATCATGTAAATGTGAAAATGATATTGCGTTTTCACTTAAGTGAAAACGATATTCGTTATTCAATTGATCACGTAAAATTAGTCACTCACTACGTTTTCAACTTTGGATATTTCCGTGAACTCACTACGTTTTTCTCTAAACGATATCGTATTCTTAATACCTTTTTATTTTTATGTCAAAAAACTTTGACAAGTAAAAATCAAAACATTATTTAATAAACATAAATAGTAAAAATAATTATTATTTAAGTAAGTATATCAATATTATGTAGATAAAATTATTCATATAACACAATTCTTAGCTCTTTCTACATAATGCTCCCTATTTTTCCTCCGCCAGTTTTTGATAGTTCTTTTTTTTTAAGCGCTGCTTTGCTTTTAGCCCTCTGCTTATAATCTGACCAAGCCTACAAATGAATACATTTTTTTAAAAATAATAAATGTCAAATTGCAATTATACTTTCTGCCACTATTGAACAGCTTTTATTCCACTGCCCAGCGCATTTAAGCGTATGGTCAAGTCGCTCCACAATTCATTAATTTTGGCCCGTCCTTAAACTGCTTAATATGTCCTTGTATCATTTCCTTATTTATTTCAAAATATGATATAAAGGTTTCCCATATATCAGCTTTTCGTGCCACTCTTGAAATTTTATTGTCCTGTAATATTAATTACTATAAATTTTATGAAAACATTAATCGTCAAATATTTTCATATAAAAAATTAACATATTTCATTATTTATAATTGATTTACCTTGATTTTTTTACCTGTGTCGAGTGCAAACGTCAAACTTAATTAAATTGTAACATAGTAAGCATTGAGCAAAAATTGAAAAAAAAATAAAAGAATTTTGAAATAAAGAACGATCGAATGAATTAAACAAAGATGTTAATAGTGTGTAACGTTTTCACCCACAATGAACATTGCGTTTAGAAATGACAATTTAACTGACGCAAAACAATATCGTTTTCGCTATTCACTTCTAGTCATTTTTACATGATCCCACCCCTGTACTTTTTTTCTAAATTCAACGACTATAAATTTTAGTACGCTCACATTACAAATTTTTTGACAAAAATGCATATTAAATTGACATTAATTTAATTTAAATCGCATAGAATCAGTGTGCAATGAAAAAAAAAATGACTAATAAAATGTATTTATTTATTTTTTACAGAATAGTCCTATTGACATTTAATAATAAATCAAATAAACAAAAATATTATTATTTGTTTATTTGTTTCAAAGGTGGCACACTTAAATTGAACAACCTGTATATGGAACAACTATTTAACTTGGCAACACCGGTGGCGGAAACCTTCAATAGACCGTTTATCTACTTAAAGAGGGTTAAGCAATTTTCAATTTTCTCAGCTATATTAGAAATATGTGCGTGAAACAATGATTTTATTGTCAACTACGCTAGCAGCAACCTTCAATAAACCGTTTAACTATTTAAATAGTGTCAAGCAAGTTATCACTTTCTTAGATATATTTTGTAAGATGCGAAGAGAATATATTTGACTAAAACGTAAAAATATTCTAATAGCATCGTTTAGTATTTATAGAGGTTTAAAATAAATTTGTTCAAATAAACGCTGGATTAACTATACAATTTTACATTCTAATTGTTTACCGGATAGTTGAAAAACTTTTTTCATGTTAAAGTGCAGTGTTCATAGAACACATTGTATACAAAGTGTCCAATATTACGAGGCTCATGAGTAAGATTTCGTAACCTGTATATCGGTTAAATGCAACTTTTTGTGTACCAAACCAATCTTAGAGGTGCTTTTGTTTTCTCAAAAGTTACTATAGGTTCACTAGATACAGGCAAAAAACTGCTTCAAGATAGCAGTACCTATCGGTAGAATTCTACACCTTTTTGCGCTACTGAAAAGTGATCATTCTCCTAACCTCTATTTATACATACTTCGTGGATTCTTAAATACATTTGTAAAGATAAATAATACGTCTTATAAAAATGAAGGTACCATGACACGTATGTAGATACAAAAAGATTTGCTTTTTGTAAATTTTCACCACTGATATTTTAAAGCAGTGGATTTCAAAGAGTAAATTGTTACTCGCGAAGACATAGGAGGGAAGTCGCTGGATGCTACTTATTAAAAATTTAAGAAAACATATATTTAAATATTAAAAGAATTTATTACAAGCTTGGAAACAAAATGCAATTAATTATACAAACTATTACCTATACCACCATAATAGTTATTTTTATAACAAGTGCCGAAAAAGGCTCGTTACGTGCACGAGCACGTAACCTTTTTCGGCACGTGTTATAAACAACATTTTTCCTACAACTGTCCGATTTAGTAAATCACTAAAATATTATTAAAATTTATAAAATTTATAAAATTTATAAAATTTTAATGATATTACATGACAACGATGTTTTACGTCGTTGCTATGGTTTGTTTGTTGATTGCTTGCACATTGTTCTACGTTATTTAAAAATATTTCACTAACGTCAAAATAATTTCTTCAAAATCATCTTGATTGGAATAGTACAGTGAGTGATTCTTCTTTATCATTAACACCTCCAAAGATAATTGAAGCTCCGGATCATACTATGTTGGATCTATTTTCGACAATGACAATCAACCTGCTGCTGGTACTTCTGAAGCTTCCGAAATTGTTGCCAATAATATTACTGGTAATAATATGAACAGGTACGGAAGAAATCAATGTTTCTTTAGGCACAAAAGTTTCCACTTTACATTATGTCAATATAAGCAACTGTAACAACTGTATTAATAATATACACAAACAATAAATATGAAGTATTTCACTTACTCTTTAAATAAAACCATTTATCGATATATTTTACTTTGTTCGGTTCTTTTTATTAATTGTCTACAGATTAGATATACTGCAAATTAAGGTTACGTTTATAAACGTCAAAATATACTACTGCATATTTACTAGCGCTGGTTCACCGTATCTTCTTCTTCCATAAGCGTCTGTGGTCAAAATATGAATTCCGCGCTCGGCGCGAAATTTAAATCGCTGTCAAAACAATATTCTTTTGATAGTTACGTAATGAAGCACTTTCCGCACTAGTGTTTCTTTGCTTTCGGAAATGCACTTGGTCTGCATTCATCTACTTTCCATACGTAACCAAGGCAATTATAATTACGTAATAACAAAGAAATCGCACAGTTGTAGGAAAAAAAGTTTTTAATAAGTAACTTTCTCCTTCAAAAATTTCTGAAATTATTATTCTATTTTTGTAACGCACATTATTATATCCGACCTCCATAAAGATAAGGAGGTCGCAATAGTTATTTTTATAACAAATGCCGAAAAAGGCTTGTTACGTGCAAGTACAGAATTTAATGCATGCCGAGTGCGGAAATCTGCACGAGCACGTAACCTTTTTCGGTACGTGTTATAAACAACATTTTTCCTACAACTGTGCGATTTAGAAAATCAATAAAATATTATCAGAATTTATAAAATTTTAATGATATTATACGAGAACGATGTTTTACGGCGGTTTGTTTATTGATTGATTGCACATTGTTCTACGTTATTTAAAAATATTTCACAATTTCAAGACAATTTCTTCAAAATCGTCTAGATGGGAGTACTACACTGAGTCATTCTTCTTTATCATAAACACCTCTAAAGATAATTGAAGCCCCAGATCATGCTATGTTGGATCTATTTTCGACAATGACAATCAACCTGCTGCTGGTACTTCTAAAACCTCGAATATTACCGTTAATAATATGAACAGGTACGGAAGAAATCAATGTTTCTTTAGACAGTACAAAAGTTTCCACTTATGTATTTCACTTACTTTTTAAATAAAATCATTTATCGATATATTTTACTTTGTTCGGTTCTTTTTATTAGTTGTCTACAGATTAGATATATTGCAATTTAAGGTTATGTTTATAAACGTCAAAATATACTATTGCATATTTACTAGCGCTGGCTCACCGCTTCTTCTTTTTCCATAAGCGTCTGTGGCTAAATTTGAAATTCCGCGCTCGGTGCCATATTTAAATCGCTCTCAATTAAACTTTCTTTTGACAGTTGCCTAAAGCACAAATTACTTTCCGCACTAGTGTTTCTTTGCTTACAGAAACGCACTTGGTCTGCATTTGTCTCCTTTTCACCCGTAACCAAGGCAATAATAGTTACGTAATAACAAAGAAATCGCACAGTTGTAGGAAAAAGAATTTATTTGTTAAGGATATCATGGTTCCGAAAAATTTGAAAACCACTGCATTAAAGTATCCGGCAGTAAGATAGTCTTGTTCGCGTTAAGGCAATCGAATCCGAAGATCTTGAGTTTGGGCTATAAATATATGAACTCCCACACTTCGGCTCGCTAAGTACGAACCCTCTATTGTATTTTTTTCTGTTGTACAGAGTACGTAAGTAAATAACATAATAATAAAATGAAGCCAACGTTCAACAAACTAATGTAATTACACTAGGTTTACAAAAACAAAATAATTCGAACATGTTGCCATAATGCGATGATTGTTTTATAGAGTTTATAAAATGGCCAAGAAGGTAAAGCCTACTCTAAAAAATGTTGAGCCGACACTAAAAGTACTGCTGACTACTAAAATATTTCGTAGCAAGTTAAATGTAATAAAATACAACAATATAATTCAGTGTAATAAAATACAACAATTTGATTTATTTAAATTCGAATATTTAGAAACTTTAGAAATCATACTTCCATCATCAGAACAAATTACAATACTGAACAGATTCATACAAATCCAGAAAAACGAAAATGTTGCTGTCTGATGAAATTTTTAAGCAGCAAGAAGTCTTTTAGCTGCAGCATATAAATAAATAAATATAAATATACCATCACGCCTTTTACTCATTACTGGGTGTGGCACTCTGCCGAAGCAGATCTCGGTAAGTGATATATTTATTCGCGTGAAGTGCTGTTACCAGCCGTCGAATCACGGCCCTCAAAGATGTTAGTGGTGGGGGAGCCACAGGGGTAATTTTAAATTGGTGAAAATGTTTTGTCGGCTGTGAGGATCGAACCAGGGTGCTTAGGATCCACAGGCCGACTTGATACCACTGAGTCATTACCCCATTACTAACTAATCTGCGTTTTCTGTTTTAATAAGGATTAACCACCCACATCGACTTACTACGTGCCACCAACGTTTGTCCAATTTGATTCTTCTTACATTCGAATAGAATCGCACAAAAAGTCTCGATATGAACTTAATTTTGGGAAAATTTAGTGATCAAAAGAATCGACGACTACAATTATTTTCATTTTACTTTAACATGAAATAATTATAAATATATATTTTACTTTCACTACATATTTTTATTATATTGTTGATTTTTATAATATATTTACGGCATATTTTATAAACTACCCCTGTGGCTTCCCCTCTACTAACATCTTTCCGAGACGGGTAACCGCACTTCAAGCGCAAAATATATCCCTTACCGAAATCTGCTTTGGCAGAGTGCCACACCCCAGTAATGGGTAGAAATACCATAATATACACTGCTTCGCAAAATTAACGCACTACGAACAAATATTAAAATATCTTTTTGATTGCACGTGTTTATTTGCTTTTTTTGTCATATAATAATAGATTATATGTTTGTGTAATATTTTTTTAATCATTATGGTAATATTTTTTATTAATTTGTTTTTAATTCAAAATTAAAACGTAAACGGGTAAAACATCTGTATTGGATACAAGTGTTTTCTTGAGATTTTAATTGTTTACACAATTTCTTTGTTGAAATCCTGACAGTATTTGTTACTTACAATAAAATGGTACGCAATAGAAGAAATTTGAGTGTAGCTGTGTGTGTTGAAGCAGCTACGTTGTATGAGGAAGGATAGAGTTACCGTGCTATTGCTGAGAGACTGAAAGTGCCACATACGACCATTTCTAGAATGATTTTACGTTTTCAAGAAATTAATAGTCATAACCGATATCCTGGGCTAGGTAGGCATCGAGTAACAACACCAAACCAAGACCGCTTTATTAGAATGCGTGCTCTGCGAAAACGATTCACAACAACAATAAGCTTACAAATGCAACTTTCAGCTGTACATAATGTTCAAATAAGTATGGATATAATCCACAGATGTCTCTCAGAACATGACATATTTCCTAGAATACCCGCAACGGGCCCAACATTAACAGTAGAGCATCTTAGAACCCGATTACAATTTTCTCGGGAATATGTAAATTGGAATATGAATGATTAGGAGAGAGTTTTTTTTACAGATGAATCAAAATTTTATCTGAATAGCTCTGATCGATGCCTGAGAATTTTCAGACGTCCAAATGAGCGTTACGCTCAGTGCAACATACGTCAAACAATTTTATTTGGTGGTGGGTCTATAAATGTATGGGGAGACATATCTATAACAGCCCGTACAGATCTCTGTCCAATAAATCAAGGTACGCTGATTAGTGTGAGGTACATTACAGATGTTTTAAATCAACATGTTGTCCCTTTCGCATCTTATATTGGCAATAATTTTTTGTTAATGCATGATAATGTAAGGCCTCACACTGCTCACATTGTGATGGCCTATTTAAATATTAAATGAGGTCGGTATTGTAACTACGGCATGGCCACCATGCAACCCAGACTTTAATCCCATAGAACACCTCTGGAATAACCTTGTACGACGTTTACGACAACTTCAAACTCCACCAGTAAGCCCTCATGAGGTATAATAACGTTTAACAGAAATCTGGAATGAAGTAGACCAAGAGCAAATTTGCAGTTTAATTTTAAGTATGAGACGTCCATGTGAAGTAGTCATAAGAAATAGAGGAGGAAATAACTATTATTGATAAATTTATTTAAGTGTTCAGTTTTCTATTTTTTAATAAATAAGATTAATTTTATGATTTTTAGGTAAATAAAGTTATATTTTTGCAATATAATTTCCCTTTTATCTATTTAATGTAAATCTGTAAGATTTAGTTATTTTTTTTCGTTAACTTAAAAGTTAAATCCAAAAATTTAAGTGGTGCGTTAATTTTGCGGAGCAGTGTATTTATTTATTTTTTATTTTATATTTCATAAACCAACAAAATGTATATCCTCTCGAATCTTTTTAACTCGAATGTGAAAGGACCGCAAAATTAGTTCGAGTTACAGAAAAATAGTAATTTATTGTACTAGTATCAAATGTGATATATTAGTCAGGATGTCACGAAAGAAAAAAATTAGCCACGATGTCGGTAAGACGAGTGGCTACTTTTCTTGAGGGACTAGTAAGCATTCCACACAAGTCCAATACAACGTTTTATCAAACACCTATACTGAACTGTCTTAAATTGTCTTTATATCTTCGTTTATTGTTTGACACTGACAAGACATTTGATATTATATTAATAAAACATAGAAATTACTAAGTACCCATGGAATGGTTGTTATTGTACCGTAACTTCTATATTATTATCTCATTAAGTGACTAATGATGCACATTATTTATTTTATATAACTAGTGTAATAGGCTTATTATGAGACGGTGTTGGATAAAAAAACATACTTATTGCATACATGTTTTATTTCTTGAGAAATACATAATTCTAAAACATTCAAAAATGTGTTGGTGACATCTTACCAACAATACTCTGTACCAAGGGACATGTACTCTGTGCTAACAAAAAATGAGTACAAAGATAGAACTCGTCACTGATCTGGGATTCCCAAAAAACTATTCAGTTTGTAGATTGCTTGCGTCGTGCGCGGTGAAACAAAACTCGACGAATCTTGTTGACCGTACATGAAGATAACGTGCAAATATTGTACCAAAAGAGTTCATTTTATCTGCAAAAATTCGACTTATAGAGAATACAGTCCTATTGGGATGCGTTATTGGCTTCGAATTACAAAGATTTTCGAGATATGGAACTTCGAGTTAGGGAGATACACGGCAATTATATGAAATGAACAGAGAAAAACAGTAAACTTTGACTTAAGGAGAATTTCGAATTGTGGAGATTGGAATTACAGAGGTTTGATTGTATTTCAATAAATTTGTAAAATTTCTGCCTGCTCTAAAATTTATCGAGCCTGTCATATATGTACAATTTGAGTATGGCCTTGTTTAAACCGTTTTAGATTTTTAATAAATAAAAATAAATAAATAAATATATCATCACGCCTTCTACCCATTACTGGGTGTGGCACTCTGCCGAAGCAGATCTCGGTAAGTGATATATTTTGCGCGTGAAATGCGGTTACCAGTCGTCAAATCACGGCCTCCAAAGATGTTAGTGGTGGAGGAGCCACAGGGGTAGCTTTTGAAATTATTAAAAATCCACAGAGCTAGCCACCCCATAGATTTTTAATATATGTATAGAAATATGAATATTGTTTTTCTTTCTTTTTCTTTGCAGGTAGCTTTATTGTAAATCATACTAGAACGACCAGTGACTAAATTGTTAGTTGTATGTAAAATTTAGGACTTTAACAAGTATTACTGCCTATTTTTGTCAAAAAAAATAATAAAATTGGCAAGCTATCCGACAGAAGGCACTTTTTAGTCACTAACATGTTAATGTCTATTTCTAGTACTACTTTTAACTTTAGAAAAAAAAAATTACACAGTAAAGTAAGTAGTGCACATTATTTTGATGTTCGTGTACCCGCATTTGCTTTGTAGTTTTTTACGCAGTGAAATTTTCCTGTTTATGCGAGTTGAGTTTCTACTTTGCATATATTTGTTAGAATTTCAAACTTGTATATTTTTCCTCCGAAAAATGTTTGATTTCAGAGTTTTATTTATACGAGTATTTTCTCATTTTAATGGAGACGAAAGTCGGATGTAAGTGTAATTCGTTATAAACATTAGAATGATCTGAAAACAATTACAGGTAAGATACTTTATTTACTACTAATTTCTCAATAATTTTTCAAATCACTCTACGTGTATTGAACTACAAACAATAAATAGATAACTGTGAGTCCGAACTACCATGAATGCATTAAACTAAATGAAGTATTTATTTAGATACCGCCTTATTGTTATCGTCGACTTTTCTTTGAAGTGTAAAGCGGCCCACACACTATGTTCTTGTTGGACTGTTTTGCGCGACGAATAAGTCTGTTCGAGCAAAAACGACGAACGCGATTTACACACACACTTCGATTTTGTTTAGCAACTGAATAAATATGGAGACAATATATGTATGTGCAGTGGCGGCGCCATTTGCCATAAAATCAAAAAAGGACAAAATGGGCGCAGGAATGGTTTTTGAGAGAAGCAAGTTTTCACATATTAACTTGTTATTTTAAACTGGAACCTGGAGAGTGGTTTAATTATTTAAGAATGGGTTACAAAACTTATAGTACCCTTTAAGCCGTTCATATGCTTTGTCTTTCTTAATACTGTACTCGCGAGATTTTATTTTCCATAAACACGGTAGATTGCGATACAGTTCTATAAATTCCAATACAAATTTTCTACTAATCTGGCGAGGATCCGTCATATTGAAACAATTTGTTGCGAAATACAAACTGACTGCGCCAAAACCTTTTTAACTACGCTACTGGACAAATTGTCTTCGGTTTACCTCACACACTTCGGCTTTGCTCGAACTATCAAATTCGCGAACAAGTTCGACAGACACAATCAGGTTGTCTGATTATTTTCATCAGTTTTGTTCGCGAGCAAAAACGACAGTTTTTCCATTACAAACTTCAGTTTTATGTCGTTTTTGCTTAACAGGCTTGTTCGTCGAGCAACATAGTCCAATAAGAACGTAGTGTGCGGGACCCTTTACACGAAAAGCGGACTGTAGGTGTTTTATAGGAAATCAATTTTTACATAAACATTTTCATCAAAATTATTTTAGAGAAAAATGCTTCAAATAAAAATTGAAAAGTAGATATTATTTCCTAAATATATGTTTTTCCTTGAAGGGGACTTATAAATTAGAATTTGTGCTATAATTTGTATCTTGAGTTCTTAATATTTACAATTATTTTTAAAATTAATTTTAAATTCCTGTTCCTAAAATCCTAATTCCTAAAATCTCTTAAAGCTATTTAAAAACAGTTATTTTTATTTGAATGTATAAACAGCTTGAATCATATGATAAGTTTTTTTTATATGGGGTAATGGCTCAGTGGTATCAAGTCGGCCTGTGGATCCTAAGAATCCTGGTTCGATCCACATAGCCGACAAAAATTTTCACCAATTTAAAATTACCCACTACTAACATCTCTGGGGGCCGTGATTTAACGACTAGTAACCGCAGTTCACGCGTATAAATATATCACTTACCGAGATCTGCTTCGGCAATCCAGTAATGGGTAAAAGGCGTGATGATATATTTATTTATTGAAATTTTTTTTTTTGCTTATTCGGAATATTTTAGCGGTTTTTTTACACTGGTCTAGTGTTTTCAGGGTAGTTGACCGCCTATGTGCAAAAAAATATTTGTTCGTCTCAATCCAGTAATTGTAATAGAATGTGTATAAAATAAAATAAATAAATGTATCATTACGCCTTTTACCCATTATTGGGTGTGGCACTCTGTCGTAGCTGTTCTTCGTAGGATATTTATGCACATAAAGTGCGGTTACCAGCTGTCAAATCACGGCACCTAAACATGTTAGTGGTAGGAGCTATAGGGGTTATTTTAATTTGGAAACAATGTTTGTCGGCTGGAGGAATCAAACCATGGTTCTCAGGAGCCACAGGCCGTCTTCATACCATGGAGCCACCTACCCCATAAACCATAAATATTAATATTATAAACTTATATGGGTTCATAACAAAATCTCAAATAATTTAAAATTATACAAAACATGTTTTTCGTGCAAATACAATGCAAATTCTGATATGTCGTACATATTTTAACTATCCAAAATTTCAGGTTCGATAGAAATTATTAATAAATATGGCAGGCGATATCATACCATATGATACAAACGAATGGAAATCAATTTTAAGTATTACTATAATTAAGTGAAAGTTCAATGGGGTAGTGGCTCAGTGGTATCAAGTCGGCCTACGGATCCAAAGAATCTTGGTTCGATCCCCACAGCCGACAAACATTTTCACCATTTTGAAAATTACTCCTGTGGCTCCCCCCACCACTAACATCTTTGGGGGCCGTGATTTTACGGCTGGTAACCACACTTCACGCACATAACTATATCACTTACCGAGATCTCCTTCGGCAGAGTGCCACATCCAGTAATGGGTAAAAGGCGTGATGATATATTTATTTATTTTTTATGTAAGTAAAAGTTCATATAAATTTTTCTCTCCTCTGAATATTGATATCGGTATTGCTTTAATTAAAATAATCTACATTTTATTATATTAAAATAGTAATAAATTAATAAATAAATTATCTATAAAGATTCAAGACAATTTCTCGCTTCTTTGTTAATTTATCAACATATCATCACATGCAATCCTATGACAGATGAAATGTAAATAATCTAACATCTTCGCTTCCTAGAGGAGATCCCTTCTGTTTCGTAGCGTGACATCATGTCGCAAGTCGCATCATGACACCCTAACGACACGGTGCATCGGCGACTTGTTTGTATAAACCTGACATATTTGTCAGACTTGCAAATGACACATTACAGCGCAAATCTCAAAACCGCGTTAGCATAATCCTGAATAATACAATAAGCGGCCCAGACAACACTCATAACGCCGCATCTGTTTGCCAAGATTTTTAAATAACTTGAACGCACTTTATCTCTTGTTATTCTTTGGGAGTTGCTGATTTTGAAACAGATTTTATCTACATGCTACAACAGTTTACAGCGCCGGATCTAGCGATGCGTCTAAATTTGATAAAGAAAATTTTATTATATCTATTTCATTATTAAAATTACCATGGGCGTCCACAGACATTTTTCCAGGTGGGGGCGAGTCGCAAAAAACTCTCAGATAGATATACATAAATTTCTGAAATATTTTTTTTACATAACATAAATACAAATACACATAACAAATGGATAAAAAAAATATTTAAATTTGTGAAATAAATTACTAGTCTTTGTCGTCTGGGTTTGAATTGAAGAAGAAAGACAATTTTCGAATAACTCTTCCTTAAATTGACACCATTTCTTCAATAAATTCCGATTTAGCAGTTTTACCGTTTTTATTTTCTAATATTTCGTGTCGTTGTAAACTTATACTTAGATTACTCAATCGTTACGATAGGGAACATGTCGCTAGCTGGCCATAAGAATACTGCTGGAAATTCGGTTTCAGCTTGAATTTATTATCTTCAAACTTATAATTTAATTTTTATTTTATTTATATATACAAACACAGTGTGGTGGCCACGACTCTCGAACACAGGACTGTAACATGTAAAATCATATTGTTTTAAATTTCCTGCTTTCTAATTATTTAAAAGAAAAAGCTTCAAATAAAAGTATAAGGGCATAAAATACGAAATTAATTTTGCATGCTTTGTATCGGCACAAAACTATTGTCTCAAAACTATCGATAGCTATGAAATTGAAACAAAATTAAACAAATGTTTGACGTTCAATCTGACAAAACTGTCAGAATAAATTCTTTATTTATTATTTCATTTATTTTGACAAATAAAACATTAAACATTTGTTTAATTTGGTTTCAATTTCATGCAGGGCTAGGTAACTTAGATCGCATATCCCATGACAGCGGTTAAGTTATGGACCACATACGAGCAGCACTTCGCAGCACATACATTAAAATTAGTTATGCCGTGGGGAATTGTGGGAAAACTAAATATTGTTGTTGTCATAACAACCATTTGACATGTTAAAGATGACTGAAAATAATAATTTATGTGCAATTACTGTTAATATACTTTGATAACTAGTTGTAATAGTGAAATATAACTCCAAATAAAAGGTAAGCAATATACAATATATTAATTTTAAATATTATTAAAAATACAGTAAAATATAGTTGAAACGAAAAAATAAATTTCACAAAAAATATCAGCATATATAATAGCAATGAATACGTATAAATGCATAAAAGAAATACATATTTAGATCCTGGCAAGACTTCTACCTCTACTTGCTTTCAATAATGAAATATTTTCATTCCAACAAATAATTATGATTGCAACAATACATTTTGATTTCAAGAATCATATAATCTGTAATATCCATATTACAGTAACTTCAAAAAGATAATATTTAAATCAATTTCACATTTTCTATTTGTTTAAAAAATGTTTTATTTGTATTTATATTTTTTATTTTCCATGTCCTATGTATTTGTGCCGAGTTGTGGAGAAAGAGAAAGACCGTTTAGATCGAAATGTTAAAACTGAATTTTATCGCCACGTTTTCTGGGTTCTAATATCCGTGGACTTCGACGTGATGCAAGTCCTGTATCACGAGATGATGCCATTACCGACAGATGGACATATCACGATGGCTGAACTAATTTACTTATCGCCCAAGCAAGGTAACAACAAATATATTTAATAAAATATTGTTCTTTTAATGAAATAAATTCGCTTACAGAGGACGTATCAGCTAACTGATCGAGAAGAAAAAATGGCTAACGACAGAATTCTACATTATAATGTACAGTGACCAAGCAGACAGAGTAAAAGTGTTCACGAATATTACTAATAGAGTAACTACATAATCATTTTCTTTTTTCTGATTATGTTTGGCTCAAAATAGCAAAAGTGAGGTATATAACCGAATTCGACGTAATATGTTAATTTGTTTGTTACTTCAATTCTAAAGAACACTAGATTAAGCGTATTCCTTTTGCCATTTGTATCAGATCTAACTTACATTTACTGAACCAGATCACTTCTTTATTTCGCTGGATTACTTCGCTGACTTTATTTCCAGTACTAGAATTATAGATTTTATTTTACTGTGAAGTAATTCACCCCAATAAGGGCATTAGTTTATTTATTTCAGTTAATTTAGTCATGTGTCGAATTTATCTGAACTGATTTACGTGAACCAAGTGGCAAATGGAATACAGCTATTATTTATGTAGATTTTTCTATGAGATTAACCACTAGAATTTGATTATACTGTATATAAAATTAATGTGCAAGATTTCTAATATAATAAGTTTAAATTATGTAATTATTTTAAATTTTAAATCAAAATGAAATATTTTACTAACTTATTTTCAAAAAGACATATTTTATAAGGTATAGTAATTTAAATTATACTAGAAATCTTTAAATTTATGTTTATTATGTTTTCCTCATGTTTTATGAACATTATTTAATGAAATAAATGTATTAAAAATATATTTAGTTTAAATTTTAAAAAAGTATAATAATTGAAATAAAATAAAAATTATCTAGTGTGCTACATATATCTATCCTTGTCTAATTAGTTATGGACCACATGCAAGAGGGCAGCACTGGCGCGCAATTTTCGTAACCTGGGAGATAGACATCTGAATAATAAGAAAATCTGTGATTTCATGCCTATCGATAGTTTTCAGGCAATTTTCCTCATTTTCAAATCTAATTTGTGTCGTTACAAAGTATGCAAAATTAATTTTGTTTATTGGTTCAGATGCAGAATTTTATGCACTAAAACTTCTAAATTATAGTTTTATATGTTAAAGTCCTATGTCCGAGAGTCGTAGTCATCAACCTAGTTAAAATCCAGGGGGGCGCGCCCCTCTTTGCCCCCCCTGCGGACGCCCATGAAAATTACCGTGTTTATTACTGCTTACTTAAGTTACAACATATACTATTTTAGGGAAACATCAAGATGTTTTGGAAAGCAAGACGTCATATAGTTGAAAGTGTATTTACTTAAAAATAATCGAGTCATGGATCTAGCATATAATTACAATTTATGTGGATATGCTTATTTTTTAATTTGTTAGGAATAATGCAAAATTAACAGTAGTATATTATAACTAATTCTTCATTATTCTTAACTAATATATCGAAGGTAATTTATTCTACTATCGTTTAATTTGATCTTTTGTTCATTTAGTTTCATTATTGAGGCTATGGGGTAGATGGCTCAGTGGTATCGACTCGAACTGTAGATCTGAGAACCTGGATTCGATGCCCACAGTCGACAAACAATTTTTGCCACATAAAAAATTACTCCTGTGGCTCTTCCCTCCAATAATGAATAAAATGAGATGCTATATTAAGGCTTTCATTGACACTCAGATAGTTGCAGTATTAATAAGATTGACGCCGTAATTGGCTCTTTAAATACACTACAAATAATTTTCTGTTTACTGAAATAGCTTTAAATCACCCATTAGTATTTTAAGTAAATACTAAATAATTGATGAAATCACACTGAATTATAAAGAGTAAAAATGGAATATTTCTAGGATTTTAATGTGGGACCAAAGAACTCCGGTAATATGCTTTAACCAACTATCAGGTGTATTCTGAACATACTCCGTTACTAATAAATTATTAAAGGGACTCCGTTAAATTAATATTTTTTAACGGATTTATAAAAAATTTGTATGCTGAACAAAGTATTTTAACGGATTATAAATAAATAACGGATCCGTTTAAATCTATTACACAGGAAGGAACCAGTGTTGCCAATAGCTTAATAATTAGCGATGCATTGACAGCTTTATTTCAATATATTGTAAAAAACGAAAATGTAAATTAAGTGATAGGTACTTTGTTATTAAATCACAAAGAAATCTATGGCTTATAATAATATAATTTAATCAAATATTTGTATCATATTGTATTTCATTATGTTTAGAAGACTGTCTACTCGCATCATTTTGTGATATCTGTCAAATTGACTAGTGAATTATGATAGTATACGTAATTATCAAATAAATATGGCAAAACATCAAAGAACTTCTAAAAGACAATTTGAATTAATTATTAATTATCTACAAGATAATATAAATATTTTTACTTTTGAAAAACATGCAGGTTCTTACAATAAAATTGAAAAAAAGTGGCATTTGTAGGACATTTGATCCATATTGAAACTAAAAAATCATTTATTAAATTGCTAATCAAACTTATACGACTAAAAATTATAGACCCCTCCCGTATCTAGTTGATAACTTCCGTGTCCGAAAAAGTGGAGGCAAACAAGAATCTTTAAAACATTAGGAACTGCCCATGCTTTAACAGGCGGCAATATATGATGTTCTATTACTTCTGTAAAATATCTTGCTGCTTCTTTGTTAAGACGAAACAATTTAAAAAAACGTTGTTCAGGCATATTGAATGGATCACTAGTATTCCGTAGTAGTCTGTGACGACGACGTAAATTTATTCTAAAAATAATAAATTTTTGTAGGTTCTATGTTTTATTTGAATTTTGAATTAGGTACTTACTTTCGTTCATTTTCTTCATATTCATTGGCTAACAAAACGTCAACTACAATTAATAGTGCCATTTTCTTTATATTAAATATAACAATATAATATAGCACCCGTTTATACTTAACGCCATTTAAATAGCACCCGTTCAGTTTAAGAATTTTAACGGAGATAGTTTACGGATTTCCGTTATTGTAAATAACGGACCATTCTTTTAGAATACCAAATATTAATAAACGTTTATTTCTAACGGTCCGTTTAAAATTAACGGAGTTGTTTAGAATACACCCCTATGACCGTAGCTTAATTGACGATTTTAATGGTGTATTCCGTATATTTTTATTTCTAGCAATATTTTGTGTAACATATTGTAATGGGGAAGCTTCAAAAATATTTATATTTAATCCAAATAATATTATCGTCCTATTAAAAGGATAGAGTTCTGTATTATTTCGTTCAGCTTTTATAAATAAGATATCACTAATGATTTTGTAGTAGGAATACGTGAGTTATATTAGCATCTGTCTAGTACAAGTAAAGTAAATTTTGGTTAAAAAATCGCGTATTTTTCTTGTGTCCCTCTAAGGCTGTGCCATTGATTACTTGAGGTAAATACCACGATACGAGATATAATTATTTTGACAATATGTGTTTGGATTTATATTACTATTGACTCTACTGATAATCTATTATTTCAGAAACAAAAAACTGTTATATATGGCTGGTTTATAACGCGATTTATATTGCCGTCCTTTTAAAAGAATGACAGTAACTTAGGTAAAGCATTGATATAAAATAAATTAGATTTTACTAGATCTAAAAGCTCTTTCCATTGAAAAAATTATGATAATAATATTCGTTATTATTCCAATCGAAACAGATCTCTGAACCTGCACGAACTTTTAGAGATTGTTATAAATTTGGAAATCGAAGAAGAAAATTACAGCCTTATATATGTAGTTACTTTTCTACCTGAAACTGGAAACTGACGAAAATTCTGGTGACGAGGAATTAGTGGATTTGAATAATCCACAAAGAAGCCAATGGAGGCACCTGTAGAAATCATTGATCGTCTAGATAATGATGAAAATACTGATTCTGAGATATATCCCGAGGAAGATATGCCTCTCTTAGATTTATGTGTTAGACATATACCTCAAATCGCAAAGTTGCAACTTCTTCACGATACTTTACTGGATGTTCTCTCTAAGAGAGATTTAAAAGCGACAGGTATTCTTACGATAACTCAGAAACTGCTATTATATTTGTATGTAAATGGAATGACAATACTGTAGTGTAACGTTTTTCGTCTTTCTAGAAGTGTATAGAATGTTTAAGGCACAGAAATGACTCACAACTATTTATGTTAAATGAAAATAAAAGTATTTATTTAATGAATGAATATAAAAATAACAAAAACTTATTTAAAACTAATTAACACTACAATAAATCTTAAGTACTACTAATAAGTATTCAAACACTAATATTATTTATACAACGGTCACTAAAACTACTATTTATATTACGTGCACTAGAGCTGTTATTTATTTCACCACATTTGTATTACGCGTTCGAAGTCTACTGCCAACTATCAACTGTTAACTGCCCTCAGCCACTCGACCTCGGCTTATATACTCCTGTCCGTAGAACAGTTCTCGAACCTTCCAGGACGTCCCAGAATCTTCCAGAACGTCATAAAATATCCCGTCAAACCACACGTTCAGACATGCGAGCGAGCTCTATGCAAGTGAGGTCACGCTGCTACGCACTTGTTTCTCGAGAAGGTTTCTGGAATGTTCTCGACTTGTCTGGCTTTAAATTCGTTACACTGCCCCCTCCTTAAAGCTGTTCCGTCTCGGAACAGAGGTTGATGGGTTTCGGAGAAGTTATGACGAAATCTGCAAATCGAACCCTTAATGCATCCTGAGGTCTTAAAGAAGTGGCAATCCACAGTGCGGTCTAATTTCGCTCTTCCTTTGGGGTCAAAGCTGCAGACAAGAATTTCAATTCCGGTGCGGTGGAAGAGAACTTCTAACATATTCCTAATTATTCTCCACTCCAACCCATCTAGTCCACAACACAATTTTGGTACCGCCAGCTTCATGACATCGTTGTTTAAAAGATGTTCCCTCAAATCGATCAGTGTCTCCCATAAGGTGCAATAGGTGGGCTTCTGAGATGATCGTGCCTTGGTGACTAAATAGTAAAGGTACCGTTTGTGTTCTGAGTTGTCGCGCAGTTTTAGTGTTCTTCCAACAGATGGACGCTGGTTGGCTAGGTCTTGTAGCCGTCCAAATTTCCTTTTAAATACTGTAGCAATTCCTCGAGACATGTTTAAGTCTTCCGCCACACAGTGGGCTATGGAATACTCCAAAGGCACCAAGAACAAATTTCGATGTTCTTCTTTTGTCACGCCGTACCGTGCTTTGTGACCGGTGGAATATTTCTTCATGAAGTCTCCAAATGTTAATTCATGTTCATGTTCTTGAACGCAGCGAACATTTCCTGCACGAACATCACTAACCTCATGGTTATTTCCAGAAAAAGGGGCCAGTCGATTAAAATGGACTACTCGCGGCTTCCCAGTCGGTATTTTCCTAATTCGGTAGATAACGTCATTTATCCGCTTCATCACTTCGTAGGGTCCCTCCCAGCATGTTTGTAACTTAGGCGTTAGACCACGACGCTTCTGTGGGTTATATAACCATACCGACTCTCCGGTTCCATATCCTCCCTTTTCTGCCCTGATGTCATAATGATCTTTCATTCTGTCACTTGAAGTTTGGATGTTTGAACGAACTTGTTCGTGAATGTCGTTCATTCTTCTTCGTAAATCGGTGACGTAATCTTCCCCAGCTAGATCTTCTCCAGGTTTACTTCCAAATTTCAAATCGCACGGTAACCGCAACTCACGTCCGAAAACGATATTCGCGGGTGTCTGTCCTGTTGTTTCATGCACAGATGAACGGTATGCCATCAAAAACATATGCAGATGACGATCCCAGTCTCTTTGGTGGTTAGAGACAACTTTCGACAGATATCTGTTCATCGTTCTATTCATTCGCTCAACCATTCCGTCCGACTGCGGATGTAATGCAGTCGTTCTTGTCTTATGAATGTCTAATATTTTTCAGATATCTTGGAACAAAAACGACTCGAAGTTTCTTCCCTGATCGGAGTGTATTTCGCGCGGTACTCCAAATCGGCATATGCATTCCTTCACCAATACCTCAGCGACGGTGATTGCTTCTTGGTTGGGCAGGGGGTACGCTTCAACCCATTTGCTGAAGTAGTCCATGACGACTACTATATACTTGTTGCCATCATCAGTCTCGGGAAATGGTCCAGCCACGTCGATTGCAATGCGTTCAAATGGGCTTCCTACGTTGTACTGACGCATTGGGGCTCTACGTTTCCTATTTGGCCCATTACTTGCAGCGCAAACAACGCATTTCTTGCACCACTCTTTAACATCTTCCTTACAATTTAGCCAGTAAAATCGTTCCCGCAACTTCTCAGCAGTCTTGTTGACACCAAGGTGTCCTCCAGCAGATCCGTCGTGGATCTCTTTCAACACTTCGGGTATCCTGTTCTTAGGTATTAGTAACTGAGTTCTCTGCTCTGTACCCTCCGCATTCTCCAAAACACGTTTCAGGAGACCCTCTTCAATTATTAAAGAGTCCCATTGCGCCCAGTACGATTTCACTTTTTGGGAGTATGGTGCAACATCTTGCCAAATCGGTTTATCCCCGTTTTTCTTCCAATTTATTACAATCTTCAGATCCTGATCATTTTCCTGATCTTTCTGCAATTCTTCCGGTTGCCATTTATCATCGACTACCGTTGTTCTTAACGCAGTAGCTTGCTTCTCTTCTACTAGGCAACAATGCTTGCATTCTTCGGAACATGGCCTCCTGGACAACGCGTCAGCGTTACGATGGCTAGTTCCTGCCCGATGTTCAATGGTAAAGTCATATTCCTGCAACCTTTCGATCCACCTGGCTACCTGACCTTCCGGATTTTTGAACTGTAATAGCCATTTCAAGGCAGCATGATCGGTTCTTATCAGGAATCTTCTGCCATATAAATATTTGTAAAAATGCTCAGTGGACTTCACAATTGCCAATAGTTCTTTCCTGGTGACGCAATAGTTCCTTTCTGGTTTCGACAGTGTCTTACTGAAGTAGGCAATAACTTTTTCACGACCACCTTGTACTTGAGAGAGGACGCCGCCAATCCCAACATTGCTGGCATCGGTATCCAAAATGAATTTGCCTTCCGGAAGTGGATAACTTAAGATGGGCGCTGTTGTCAGAGAATCCTTCAATTTTGCAAATGCTGTTTGACAGTCGTTTTCCCAAACAAATCTTCTACCTTCTTCAGTAAGCCGTGTCAGTGGTTTAGCAATGTTGGCAAATCCTTGCACGTATCGCCGATAGTAAGTGCATAAACCAAGGAAACTTCTCAATTCATGCTTGTCCTTTGGTACTGGCCAGTCCCTTACAGCTTTTATTTTGTCCTCATCCACTGCAATTCCCTTACCAGAAACCACATGCCCGAGATAATGCACTTTCTCCTGGAAAAAATGACACTTCTTCGGGCTGAGCTTGAGATTTGCCTGTTTCAATCTTTGGAAAACTTCTTCCAAATTCTTCATGTGATCCTCAAATGTTTTTCCAACCACAATAATATCATCGAGGTACACCAAACAGGTTTTCCATGACAGCCCAGCTAACACGGTTTCCATAAGTCGTTCAAATGTTGCAGGAGCATTGCAAAGTCCAAATGGCATAACTGTGAATTGCCAAAGTCCTGTTCCGATGGTAAAAGCTGTCTTTTCACGGTCTTTCGAGTCCAAGTCAACTTGCCAGTATCCGCTTTTTAGATCCAACGTCGAAAATATTTTTGACCCAGCCAGCGTGTCCAGTGTATCGTCTATTCGGGGAAGTGGATAACTATCCTTTTTCGTCACGTTGTTAAGTTGACGGTAATCTACACAGAATCGTGTGGATCCATCCTTCTTCTTCACTAATACCACTGGTGAAGCCCATGGACTACTTGAAGGTTCAATCACGCCTTCTTTCTTCATTTCTTCTATTATCCTTTCAGCTTCTTCTCGCTTTGCCAGTGGTAATCGTCTTGCTCCTTGGCGGATGGGTCTTGCATCTCTGGAGATCAGTGTAGATTTTATGCCGGACAACGTTCGTTCGGCCCTTGGATTTCTTGTCATATTCGAAGACATCTTAATACTTGTGAATTAAATTCTTCGCTTTGATTTTCTCGTCAGATGTTAGTCCGTGAAAAGATGTTGATATTTGACTGAGCAGTGTATCCGGAATCGGGCTAGTTGGAGTTTTCTGAGTCATCATTGTCTTAATGATCGAAGATACCGATGAACATTCCCCTACTATAGTTCCTTGTTTAATTGTAACCGGATACTGATTAATGTTCATTATTCTAACTGGTATTATCTTGTTGGCCTTTACCAGTGATTTTCCAACCATCACTCCACGACCAGTTTCTTCATCATTATTTCGGGGTTCCAACATGGTAACATTGCCTGTACAAAATTTTCCTTCAAGTTGTGCTTCCACAATGGTCTCACTTCGCTCCGGAAGTACTACATCTTCGGTTATTAAAGTACGTGCAACTTCGTCCTCTCGTGGATGCAGTACGAGCTCTTCATCATTTACTACTATTACGCCGTGCTTGAGGTCCAGTTTAAAACCATATTTTTCCATGACGTCCATTCCAAGAATAAAGTCATCTTCGATTTCGGCTACCAACACACGATGTTTGAGGGAGGCGTTGCCGATGTTGATGGTCACATCTAACTCTTCTGACGATGTAGCTAGTTCTCCAGTTGCTGTACGTAGTCGCCACTTCGTCGGATATAATTGTGTTGGTGCAAACTTCTTAGTCAAGTCGGATCTTATTATTGTTTTTGTCGCACCCGTATCCAGCAACATTTTGAGTGGCCTTCCGTCAACAAGACCATCCACGAAAATGCTGTTGACTTGATGATGTAGAGAAGCAACATGTCCGATGGAATATGATGTTACCAAATTACAGGTCGACGGCTGTCCTCTTTTATCAACCCGACTTGGTTTCTCTGACTCAGCTTCTGTTTTCTTTTTCAGCAATTTTCCACAAAACCTGCGCGGATGTCCTAGTTCATCGCAGTTCCAACAACGCATTTTCTTCTTGCCTTTAAGCACTTCGGTAGCGATTCGTCGTAGCTTCTCTTCTATGTCTTCACTATCTTCGTTCTTCCTTGTGCTGTTAATTGATCGTACCCTGGACTGGCTACGCGAAGCTAGTTTTGCAGCTTCTTGTTCTAAAGCATGAGAGAGTGCATCGGCTAATGTTTTTGGTCGAGCCAATCTTAGTGCTTGCTGAATTTCGCCATCTTGGATACCATAAATAAATGTTTGGATAGCTAAGCACTCTAATACGCTGTCCGGAGCTGTAGGATGTGCGAGGCGAACCAAGTGAGCAACGTCAGCTTCAAATTCTTGGAGAGTTTCATTCGACCTCTGGTATCGATTTCTTAATTGCGTTTGATACACTTGTTCTAGGTGCTCATTTCCATATCGCATATCTAAATGCTTAACCAGCTGATCGTAGTCTTCTTGTTCTTCTTGTTTTAGTATCTGCAAGATATCGACGGCATTTACACGCAACGCTACTGTCAATGAAATGGCTTTCTCTCTCGGTGACCATCCGTTAGCTTTTGCAGCAGCTTCAAATTGCCTCAAATAATTCGGCCACGATGTTTTTCCATCAAATTCCGGTGTTTTTATACGAATTGTTGATGCAGTCTCACCTTTTGTTATTTTCCTTTCACTTGCTGCTTCTGTTTCAGCCACACCAGGACATAAATTTGATGCTGCAGGTGCAGTGAGGAATTTATTTTCTAACTGTTCTATTTTCTTTTCATATTCGTTTTTCAATTCATTTAAATTCTCTTCTAAAATTCTAGAACGTTCTTCAGAATTTCTGGAATTTTCTTCTAACTTCTGTTCCAGTTTTTCTTTTAAAATTCTAGAATTGTCTTCGGATGTTCTAGAATATTCATCTAACTTCTGCTCCAAAGTTCTAGAATTTTCTGCCAAATCTTCTTTTAGAGTTCTAGAACTTTCTGTTAATTCTTCTTTTAAAGTTCTAGAACTTTCTGTTAATTCTTCTTTTAGAGTTCTAGAACTTTCTTCCAACTTCTGTTCCAATGTTCTAGAATTTTCTTCTAACTTCTCTTCAAAAGTTCTAGAACGTTCTTCAGATTTTCTGGAATTCTCTTCTAACTGTTGTTGCACGGATCCGGTTAATTCTTCTTTTAGAATTCTAGAACTTTCTGTTAATTCTTCTTTTAGAGTTCTAGAACTTTCTTCCAACTTCTGTACCAATGTTCTAGAATTTTCTTCTAACTTCTCTTAAAAAGTTCTAGAACGTTCTTCAGATTTTCTGGAATTCTCTTCTAACTGTTGTTGCACGGATCCGGTTAATTCTTCTTTTAGAGTTCTAGAACTTTCTGTTAATTCTTCTTTTAGAGTTCTAGAACTTTCTTCCAACTTCTGTTCCAAAGTTCTAGAATCTTCTGCTAATTCTTCTAATTTCTCCAACATTTTACGATTGTCATTCGAACCAATTTCAAAAATATATTCCTCAGGATCAAGATTAGCCGCCACTAAAGCCTCTCGCAGACGTTGTTGTAACGTTGATTTTAACCCGGATGAGTCCAAATCTCGCTCCTCTAATTCCCTCTTTAGGTCCACAACTTTTAATTCACTTAGCTTTAAACCGAACGACGCCATTTTATTTATTTTTATTACACACTTCACTATTTAATAACCCCACACCTGACACCAATTGTAACGTTTTTCGTCTTTCTAGAAGTGTGTAGAATGTTTAAGGCACAGAAATGACTCACAACTATTTATGTTAAATGAAAATAAAAGTATTTATTTAATTAATGAATATAAAAATAACAAAACCTTATTTAAAACTAATTAACACTACAATAAATCTTAAGTACTACTAATAAGTATTCAAACACTAATATTATTTATATAACGGTCACTAAAACTACTATTTATATTACGTGCACTAGAGCTGTTATTTATTTCACCACATTTGTATTACGCGTTCGAAGTCTACTGCCAACTATCAACTGTTAACTGCCCTCAGCCACTCGACCTCGGCTTATATACTCCTGTCCGTAGAACAGTTCTCGAACCTTCCAGGACGTCCCAGAATCTTCCAGAACGTCATAAAATATCCCGTCAAACCACACGTTCAGACATGCGAGCGAGCTCTATGCAAGTGAGGTCACGCTGCTACGCACTTGTTTCTCGAGAAGGTTTCTGGAATGTTCTCGACTTGTCTGGCTTTAAATTCGTTACACTAGTATCAATAACTAGCAACGCCTATTCCTCTGAAGCGATTCGTCAAGTTAAACAATACTCTCAAAATGAAAGAAGCACATACTTATCGATCAACCCGATATGGAAAAAAAAATATAATGAAAATATCGGAGGGGTTTATCGTTTTAACTGGAACATTGAACTTTATAGTATATCGAGCCGAGGCAAGAAATAGTACTTTCCTATTATATCTCAGTGCTTTTATATGGCCGTTCAAAATGCTTGGTATATTCATAGACTACAAGAGACAAAATGAATGAACTAACTTCTAGAAGGGTGGTTGGAACAAATATCTTGAAACGCAAAAGAGAATACCTCAAAGAGGACGTATCAGAACATCTAAAAATGCATATGCTTATTTTTGAAATGATAGAATCGACCATTTCATAATATTTCACGAGAAACAAACGAAATGTGGCCACTGTTTCTAAAAAGTACAATTTCAATGTCAAAAATGTGATGTTGGTGTTCATCCCAAGGACTGTTATAAGGATTATCATACTGAAAAAGATAAGTTTTGTTATTTTTAATTTGTTTTGAATATGTATATTTTAGTTTGTAAAAATAATCTATTTGTTTATATAACCTACCTACATTACTAGTGATTTTAAAATGATGCAAGTTTTTCTCGATATTTTGTATAATTTTTTTATTTAAATAAACAGGAATAAATACGACTAATTTAAGATACAATAATCAATTTCTAGCCATAAATTAAAAAAAAAAATTCTAAAAATTAATTGAGTAATGTTTGGGTTAAATTAAAATCAAACGATTATTTAAAAACATGTTTCCATATCGAACACAAAAAAGTTGAATGCACACACTACTTTATTAGTTTAATTTTCTTGGGATTTCCAATAAATAATTAATTATACCGTAGAAAATTTATCAATTTGAAACACAGAAACAATATACGAGTATTTTAAGAAGACATTTTTACTTATAAGTTCTATTTAAAAAATCATAAGTTTGTTATATCTAAAAATGTCGCAAATAAAAATATTAGTCTACGCCACTGTCCACATCTTAAAAATATGTATATTTTTTATTAGAAACTTTTCCTTTGTCACGGTCTATTTGGAAATTAAAATTATTAAAAAAAAAGTCGATATTATATTTTCACTTTTATCTAGTTAAATGTAGATATATTATTTTAGAAAAATAAATGTACTTTAGAATTGCCCTATTTTGGTAATTTACCAGTTTTATATTTCTTATGGTAGGCTACTGCTTCTCTGTCTTAGATACGGCCCTACCAGTTTACTGTATATTTGAAACTTTTTCATAACTCTTTCTCACATACTTAATTTAAAAATATGTAAAGCCTGTTATATTTATTCATTAATTTATTTGATATAATTTTATTATTGTTATTTTTTACTGCAGATTCTGTAATAACATACTAATTGTATTTATTAACAATAAACTTAAATACCATTATTGTATTGTGTTACGTATTTAAAATTTATATACTAAGCATTTGTTTTGGTTGATTCAATAACTCAAGTCAAAAATTGTTGAGAATATCTGATCTATTTCAAACTGCCCGCTCTTGACCGACGCGCCATCTACAGCTTATCGACGACTACCCGCGCTTTTGTACATTTTTGTGGATTCAATTGTTCGTTTTACTTGTGTGTTTGAAAGACATGTATCTTTTTTGAATACACGTTTCGTTCATTTCGCTAATCGCGTGTTTGATTTATTTCGGCCCTTCCACACAAACCTTAACAGGTTATGGGCCCAGAACACGGTCAGTGAGCGCGAAGTAAAAACGCGAAGTCGCGAAATACGTGCCGGGGAAAATACGTGCGAGTTTTTTTGAGGTTAGGCTGAAGAGTTGGAAACGGACAGTGAGTTGAAATGGCCTCAAGCACGTCGGTACGGATTGAAATGTTGTCAAAAGACACCTACGATACGTGGAAGATACACATGCGTGCTCTTCTCATAAAAAACGACGCATGGCCGTACGTGAACGCAAAGAAAGTGAAACCGGAACCGGGCGCAAATAATGCAGCATGCATCGAGGATTGGGAAAATCACGATGGCAAGGCGATGTCGGACATTATTCTGGCTATTCACCCGTCCGAGTTAAAGCAGATCAAGAATTGCAAGACATCGAACGAGATATGGGCAAAACTCGAGACAATTTACGCATCGAAGGGACCCGCCCGGAAGGCCACGCTTCTGAAGCAGATTGTACTCCAACGGATGGCCAGCGGCGATGATGTCCGGGATCATCTGCGAAGATTTTTCGATGCGATCGATAAGCTGAAGGAAATGGATATGACTGTGAATGACGACCTGCTCTCGATCCTTCTGCTGTACAGCCTGCCATCCGCATTTGAGAACTTTCGATGTGCCATCGAATCCCGTGACGACCTGCCGAAACCCGAGGTACTTCGGATCAAGATAGCGGAGGAGTACGATGCACGACACGGTGATCGTCGAAACACACCGAACGCAATGGTTGCGAATTTTCGGAAGCCACACTTCCAAAAGAAGAAAGAAAAGTCGGGCAGCGGCAATCAGGAAGGTAATAAAGAAAAGCTCATTCGTTGTTTCAGGTGCCACAAGATGGGCCACAAAGCCATTGACTGTCGAAGCGCTAAAAGAGACAAAGAAACGTAAAGACAAGCAGAACACTCATCGCTCTACATAACTGAAAATCGCGACACATGCAGATTAGTCCCCGGAAAAATCAGTGGGGAAGCGAAAAAGTGGTGTTTAGACAGTGGCTGTAGCTCGCAAGGATCTTGACAAATTTACGCGCATGGTGTCGAGGGTCACGGATAAACTAAATCTAGCTAACTCGTCATCAGCTGAGATTAACGGAAAAGGTGTAGCGCGTTTTACCACAGTAGTTTCGGGAAGCGAGAGAGTCATAGACCTGAACAACGCGTTGCACGTACCTGATCTGCGAACCAATTTATTGTCGGTTGGAAAGATGGTGGACAAGGGTTGTCGCGTGGTTTTCGAGGCGACTGGAGCTAAAGTATTCGATGCCGAGGGCACCGAGATAATGCAGGCGAGTCGAGTGGACGGATTGTTCTACGTTCGAGAGGTCTCTGGATAAGCAGAGGCGAATGTTGCTGAACAAAATCGTACTCGGAAAGCATCGCTCATGGAATGGCATCGGAAATTGGGACACCTCAACGCGAGGGACTTGCACAAAGCCGTGAAGAATGGCATCATTCAGGGGATCGAGATACAGGACATCAATGAAGATTTGGAATGCGAAATCTGTATGCGAGGCAAGATGGCTCGGAATCCAGTCCCAAAGAAGTCAATTAGAATCACCAAGCCGGGCGAACTGATTCACACAGACTTGTGTGGACCCATGAAGGTAGCGTCAAATGGTAGGGCTCTATATTTTCTGACTTTTACAGATGATGCTACACGCTGGTGCGAGGTGAGGTTCCTGCGACATAAAAACGAAACGTTCAGCGAATTCGTAGCCTTCAAGAAGATGATCGAGACATCATTCGTCAGGAAGATAAAAGTAGTACAATCGGACGGTGGAACTGAGTACATGAACGCTCGATTTGAGGAATCCGGAATCCAGAGACGCGTGACCATTCCCAATAATCCGGAGCAAAACGGAGTAGCCGAACGGAAGAATAGAACGCTAGTGGAAACGGCTAGATGCATGATGCTACAGTCAGGAATGGCACCTTCGTTTTGGGCAGAGGCCGTATCCACGGCGAACTATATTCGTAACCGTTGTCCAACCAGCAAGCCTGGATGGGGTCAACACCCGACGTCGGAAATTTCATGGAATTTGGTTGTACCGTCTACTGTCTGAACCGGACGAAGCATACTGGGACGTTCGAGGCACGAGCAAGGAAGGGGAAATTCCTTGGATACGCGGAACACTCCAAGGGTTACCGTATTTGGATTCCTGAAGAGCACAAGGTCGAAATATCGCGGGACATCAAGGTGTTAAAGGACGCCGCAAAAGAGCCTTCGGAAGACATGTCCAACCTGGAGCGTGAGGGCTCATCGACCTTCTGCACGGTGGAGTTCCAGATACCGATCGAAGATAGACAGCAAAACTAAGTCGCGAACGAGGATCGTGACGGCCACGATGATGACTTCCTGAGTGCGGAAACGAGTGAAAACAACGACGAAACGGATGATGAAGAGAACGAAGAACCGTTCAGAGGTTTTGAACCAATTCCAGAGCGGAACACAGCGGCGCCAGTAGCCATAAAACGCGGTCCGGGTAGACCTCGGAAGGCTGTAACGGGGATTCGAGGACGACCTAAAAAGGTTTACAGTACTGTTCCTGAAGATCCAATCGACATGGCATGCTTGGCAGAGATTCCTCTCAAATCAGCGATGGAGAGTTCTGAGGCTGGAGAGTGGAAGCAGGCTATGGCCGACGAGTTTGTCTCAATCATCAAAAACGACACTTGGAACATTGTCAACAGACCAGGGGACAAGAAAATAATCTGGAGCAGGGTTATACTGCGGAACAAATACGGAGCAGACGGCCAGATTACCAAGAGAAAAGCGAGGGTCGTGGCCAGGGGTTTCTCCCAGAAATCCGGCGAGGATTTCGGCGAAACCTTCGCACCAGTGGCTCGTCTGAGCTCCATTCGTCTAGCGATCGCCATTGCTACGAGGAAGAAAATGGATATTCGCCAATTCGACATAGCCACCGCGTACCTTAACGGGTTCGTGGACGAAAACATCTACATGGAAGTTCCTCGCTACACCACGGAGACGCTTGAATACATCAAGGAAAAGAAATGCGGTACACCGCAAGTTATAGCAAAGGTTGAAGAGATACTGAGGGAGCTGGTATCGGCCAATAAAGTGTGCAAGCTGAGGATGGCCTTGTACGGGTTGCGGCAGGCAGGACGCTGCTGGTATCAGCGACTATCCTCGGAACTTTTGAAGTTTGGAACCAAACCAACTCAAGGAGATCCCTGTGTCTATGTGAAATGAGCTGGAGAGGATCTAGTCATCATCATAGTATATGTTGATGATTTGATCGTAATGTCTGATAAGTCTTGTAATATTTCGAAGTTTTACAGATTCCTCAAGGAATCATTCGAGATCAAGGACTTGGGTCGGCTGAAGTTTTGTCTGGGGATTGAATTTTATCTGGATGAATCCGGGGCAACGCTGCGCCAGAGAGGTTACATCGAAGATATGTTGAGACACTTTGGCATGTCCGAATGCAAACCCGTATCCACTCCAATGGATCCAGGGACGAAACTCTCGAAGTCTGACTCTGAAGACGATAGCCAGGGTGGAGAAGTTTTCCCCTACAGGGAGCTCATAGGCTCATTGATGTACTTGTCCGTCGCAACTCGACCGGACATTGCACATGCCGCTAGCGTGTTGAGTCAGTACAACGACTGCGTGGATAGCTCACATTGGCAAGCAGAGAAACGCGTTCTTCGGTACCTACGGGGAACATCAGATGTGGGGATCCATTTCAGCGTTGGAGGAGCCGAGGTGACCGGATATGTGGACGCCGATTGGGCTCCATGTATCGACGACAGGCGATCATACACTGGGTTCGTGTTTACGTTGAACGGGGAACCTGTTTCCTGGATATCGAAGAAACAACGGACCGTGGCGTTGTATTCGACCGAGGCCAAGTACATGGCCCTCAGCGAGGCGTGCAAAGAGGCCATACATCTGAGAAGTCTTATTGGGGACCTGACGATTGGTGATCAACCGGCTGTGCAGATGTATAACGATAATATGGGTGCAAAGAAGTTGGCAGAGAACCCTGTCTTCCATTCTCGAACCAAGCACATCCAAGTGCGCCATCATTTTGTTCGGGATGCTCTGAGGACAGGTGAGGTGAAGATCGACTACATGCCCACGGAAAAGATGCCAGCCGATGTGTTCACCAAGGGACTCTCGAAAGGAAAACATAGGGGTTGTTTGGAGAGTATCGGAATCATACCTGGCAACTAGATGGACAGCTTAACTGCGGTACAGTTTGAGGAGGGCGTATTGAGAATATCTGATCTATTTCAAACTGCCCGCTCTTGACCGACGCGCCATCTACAGCTCATCGACGACTACCCGCGCTTTTGTACATTTTTGTGGATTCAATTGTTCGTTTTACTTGTGTGTTTGAAAAACATGTATCTTTTTTGAATAGACATTTCGTTCATCGCGTGTTTGATTTATTTCGACCCTTCCACACAAACCTTAACAAAATTTTTTAGTATTAACTAATGAAGTAACTTGATAGTACCATTTTTTTAACTGCATTTTTGTGGATATTTATAGTCTTCATTGATAAAAATCATAAATTGTTTGGAACTTAACGCATTTATTATTATCTTAAGATATTTACAAGAAAAAATCTAATTTTAAAATGAAAAAGGAAATTGAAGATAATTTATTTAAACTATTTTTTGTTGTTCTGTAAATTTTATCGATTTCATACTGTGTCTTAATTTCACGTTTACAGTAGTAATTTCTAAGGATGTTGATTTTATCCGGTTATTCGAAAATTCGGATATTTATGTAACGAATATTCGGTTTTGGCTATCCGAATAATTCGGCTTGCCGCAAGTTCTTAATAAATACTTTAGATATTTAATCTAAACAGTAAACACTTTAAACATTAAAATAATGCGTATTTCATATTGTCATCAATTAATAAGTGCAAATATTTATCCAAATAAAATAATTATACTCACGTAATATAATATGAAATTATGGGTAATTAGAGGTGGACGAATATAAAATTTCAAATAGTTGCTTATTTAAAAATTAATAAATAATGAAAAATATGAAATTAATTAATATATAAATAAAATATAATTATAATTATAGATAATTATGAGTGGTTGAAAATGAGGGTGATGTGTAAAAATGAGAATGTTTGAAGAGAACGGATTATTTGATGTATTTGATGAGTTACCGTTTTATAAGTATTTCTGGGTCGTCAAATCACGGCCGCCAAAGATGTTAGTGGAAATGAAAATGTTTGTCGATGTATGTATAAATATAATAATCTAAATCAAATTAAATAACAAAATAAGTGTTAATCGATAATGTGATCTGATGATATGATAATATGATTATTATATTACTGATTAGTGATTATGTTTATGATAATTAAATAAAAACAGTTATTAATTAATTAAATTGCCATTATGATTATGAATTATGAAATGAATGAAATAAAGTAAAGAAGAAAACAAAGCTAGTTTCCTTTAACTCTCAATTGTACAACTGTCAACTCAGGCAGTGCTGTGTCAATTTGAAGACGTACCCGAAGATCTCAAATATCGAATACTTTCAGTATTCGCAGTATTCGAGAATTCGTGGTGGTATTCGCCCATCTCTAGTGGTAATATATGATGAACAAAGTTTGTAACTAGTGATAGTGTAGTGTTTAAAGTTAGGTGTTATTATTAATTGCTTAGCTTAAAAGATTGCATGTTTTTAAGAAAATATAAACCAGACCTGAGCGAACACTCTGTTCTCAATACGAATTTTGAAGAGTCTAATAATTTTGTAAACATCTGTAGGTCATAAGTTATATAGTACTGTCGTTGCCAAGAGAGAATGCCAAAGTGGTAAGGAAGAGTAATTCACTTAATCACGTCACTGTGAAATTGTATTTATTCCACTGGTCTATTACAGTTAGTATTAGTTGGCAAAGCGGTTCATGTATTACGTGTTACTAGTAAAATATTTCTAATTGCAGTGCCGCTTTGTACAGATCATTTCACATTTTTGAGCTTGGCATACTTTCATGTTGATTATTAAATTAAAATTACATACGAGTACTGTTATTCTAATTCTATTATTAAATACTAAATACATGAATGTTCTCCATAATTACGCAAATAATTCGAATATCCGAATATTCGAGAATCCGAATATTCGAATATTCGAATAACCGAATATTCGAATAACCGAGTATTCGAATATCCGAATATTCGGATACGAATATGGAGACTAACGAATATCCGAACTATTCGGATACGAATATTCGGTTGACCGAATATTCATTCGACGATATTTTACAAAATCGGCATTCCTAGTAATTTTAGTACGGTAAGTGAGACATCATAGTAATGGAATATTACGGTATTGTATTGTAAGCTTGCTAGGTAACAAATAGTTTTTGACATTTAATTATAATAATTTTAAGAAGTCAGTTTCAAGGTAAGAATATGAAATAAACCGTTGTACGTCATACGTCCGTTAATAATTATTTATACACAATATACACACCGCATTTATAACATAAATAACTATTAAATTGACATTTCAGTACATTAAACATGTACTTTCGTCAAGAAATTAGAAAAAAACAAACAAAAATACAAAACTATAAATAAGTAACAAGTAAACAAGCATTATAATTTCGTGATTAATGAAAGCCAAATTTTATTCAATTTACTACCTACAATTAGCTTCAATAGCTTCTCTATTTTTCTGACAAAGATACATGTTTAGTGTACCGAAACGTCGAATTAAATAAAATATGCAGAACTTAAATTACAATTTTTTTTAATTATTAAATATGAATTCTGGAAACTTTTTCCATATGTTAAAATAAAAGATTCTTGATTTTTTTATATTGGTACTTAGTACTCCATTCCGCAAATTAATTCTAATTTTCCTGTCTCTGTGTCTACGGCAGAATTGACATCTTTTACAGGTAGTAATTTCCAGATTTGTTCCACAGGTATATCATTACTTGTACGCACGTGCAGTAGCTGCAAAATTGATATGCGTGGTGTTCAGTGGCGGATTTAGAAGGAGGGTCCAGTGACCCGGGCACCCTCCGAAATTGCAAATATATTATTTTTTGGTTGTTGTAAAATTGACACCGTACGCAAATTTATAAATATATGAAAGTTTACAGAAGCTATCTATATATTTTATCCAAATATTGAAATAATATATAATTGCTTTGTAACAAAGCGGATACTGCACATCGCGAGCGCGAACTATTATATGTGAATAAAACAATTCGCGGTTACTTTTAATTAACTAAATAAGAACGCACCATATTAAAACACATATAACTTTATTGAACTTAATGAACTATATGACGAGTAAAATTATAACAAACTAAAACTAGAAATATATAAGAATAATTAAACACTAATTAAATGCGCGCGGAGCGCAAAACGGAGTCGGCGTCGGTCACATCTTGACCGGCCGACAGAGCAAACCTCGCTTGACTGATGCTAAAACTTAAAACCAGACGCTAAGTTTTTAAGCGGGGGTGAAGAGTGGTATTTTGGGGCTGAAACACATGGCCGAAGACTGCAGATGATCCCACACATTCGTTGCCACGATAAGATTTTTCTGAGAATCTTATCGCACAAAACAGGAAAGCAAACTAACAGAATATCTGCAGTCAACTCAGAAACCACCTTGTTACACCATCCCCCTGTTAAAACATAATTATATCTCCAATGGGATATAATTATTTAAACCTGAAACAGACAAAAATACCACAAAACACAAAACAAAAACAAAAATTAAAGTACATAAACGAAAACGAATACAGTAATACAAAAACAATAGAAAAAGTTTACAAAAATCAGACAATAAAAATATATCAATACTTAATCTAATCTGGAGCTTAACTAAGTCTTAATTAACATGCACATAATAAGAAATAAGTCACTGTGTCGCGGGAAGGTTCAGCAGGTATAACTTAGGGACTTCTGGCTGTTGATTGTGTCATGTCCGCAGGGGGTCGTAGAAAAGGGGCCTGGGGTCACTGACACTGCACCGAAATTACACTTGCTGTTGCACTTTCACTTCACGGACACCACACGGTTAACAAAGTACTGTCACTTAGGGTTTGATGCGGGGGGGGGGGGGTTCTTCAGCAAGGGGCGGACGCTGGCTGCAAACCTTGAAGTGCTGATGGCTGCATCCACATCCTTGGCTGGCAGCCCTCTCGTTCCAAGATTTCCGAAATATCTTTTTAGGGTGCGGCAACTTATGAAATCGTTGTCGTAGGTCTTTGCGTCTCACTAATATGTTGCTGTTCTGCCAGATGTTTTTGACCATTCTAGGTACACGCCGAACCTGACCTTTTTTGCCTTCGATGGTGTCACGTTTCATAAAAGGTTCAACTGCGTATACCTCACTAAAAACATCTGTATAGGGAATCGCTTTTAGTTCAAAACGCGGTAAATCTGAAATTATCGTTATTTTGATAGCTTCTTCCTCAACCGGTTTATCAACCTCTTCAGCTACCTCTTTGGAGTTGTTCGACTGTATCCTGGTGCCTTCTTCATTGTCGGTGACTTCGTCCTCCCATTCTATGTTTATAACGAAGTCAGAGTTGTTCGCCTGTATCCTGGTGCCTTCTTCGTCGTCGGTGATTTCGTCCTCCCATTCTATGTTTATAACGCAGTCAGCGCTTACCTTCTCTGTAGGACGCGGTATGTCTATAACCACCCGTTTCTTGGCCCTTAGCAACGACTCAATTTCAGCCACGCTGATTGTTGCTACAGGTAGCACTTGAACCCCAGTTTGGACAACAGATCCGTAGCTCGGTTCCACATATGACCGACTACGATCCGTATTCTGCCCATGCAAAAACGGCGGGTTCAACGATGCTTGCTGCACTTGCGGCGGCGGCTGGACATACGACGCCATCCACGTCTCTGGTAACGCTGTCTTCAGCTGGACGTCGGGACGAAATCGACACGGTGCACCTCCTAGAGGATACCGTATGAACTGTGACGCGTCTGAGATGGAATTGTCACACTCGTAACCATATTGCGGGTACATGGTTACCTGCGGATGTGGCGGAACTCCAAGGTACTGATTCCATGGATAGAAGGGTGGCGGAAGCCACGGTGGCACTTGTGTATGCGAATACATTTCGTTGCACTACACTTTATTTAAATTCCCGGTTGAAGTTAAAATGAATCTAATTTACAGCGAACATTACTTGAATTATAGATAATTCCGATGTAACACAAAATTTAAAATAAAACATATTGCGAAAAAATAAAATACTCACAAAAAATAAATTACACACTCACGATGCACAACAAACGTAAATTCTGAGATAGCCAGTTAACAAAGTGATTCGCTCATGCAAAAAATACACTTGTATGGCGATCACTTTGCAGCAGTTAGATTTTCACCGCGATTCTGTAGAAATTAAAAAGAACTTTTTCTGACTATCCTACCTGACTGCGCCAATGTAACAATGCGGATACTGCACATCGCGAGCGCGAACTATTATATGTGAATAAAACAATTCGCGGTTACTTTTAATTAACTAAATAAGAACGCACCATATTAAAACACATATAACTTTATTGAACTTAATGAACTATATGACGAGTAAAATTATAACAAACTAAAACTAGAAATATATAAGAATAATTAAACACTAATTAAATGCGCGGTCACATCTTGACCGGCCGACAGAGCAAACCTCGCTTGACTGATGCTAAAACTTAAAACCAGACGCTAAGTTTTTAAGCGGGGGTGAAGAGTGGTATTTTGGGGCTGAAACACATGGCCGAAGACTGCAGATGATCCCACACATTCGTTGCCACGATAAGATTTTTCTGAGAATCTTATCGCACAAAACAGGAAAGCAACCTAACAGAATATCTGCAGTCAACTCAGAAACCACCTTGTTACAGCTTTTATGCACAACCGGGCCGAAAAGCATGTGTTTTAGCCCTAAAAAGCGGGCTTAAACGATTCTTTTTGGCCCTAGGGCCATAAAATACTTTTTCAAAATGTCATTTTAACATAAATGTACCTATATGAATCTTTTGAACACAAAAGTAGATGTTATTTTGTTGTGTTTAAAATATATATCTACAATAGTTATTTATGTATCAAGGGTGAAAACAGGCGTTTCTGGCCTGCGGCTGAGGGTTAGAAATGCTAATTTCACCCGTGGTACATACAATATTTTATGCACAACAAAAAAACATTTAATTTTAAATATAGGTGTATTTATATTTTTTTTTCATAGAGTTGTTTTGAATTTAACGGCAATCATTTCAGAATCGCATTATTCGCAGCTTCTTTTACATCAGGCGGAATACAAGCCAATTCATTATCGCTGCTGTCACTCATTTTTTTTCATTTTCACACAATACAAAAGTAAACAAACTGATTTTTATTGTTTGCTGTGGATACATAAACACAATTACAATTTTTGTTTATTGTGAAAACTTAATTCTGAAAAATGTCATTTTGACATATAAATATACCTATTTTAAAATTTAAAATTAAATGTTTTTGGTTGTGCATAAAATATTGTATGTACCACGGGTGAAATTAGCGTTTCTAACCCTCAGCATGTTATTAGCCCTCGGTGCTTTGCGCCTCGTGCTAATAATCATGCCGCGGGCCAGAAACGCTTGTTTTCACCCTTGATACATAAATAACTATTATCCAGTGACGACATGCTCAGTTGAGAGCTCTTTTAAAACATTAATGTAGTTGTAAACATATTTACGTTCCACAATAACAGAGGAAAGGCTTTAGGACTAATTTTACTGTATATTAACTGCGATATCATTCTAGATACTATAATTATCAGTGGCGTAGCAAGACCTTTGTGGGCCGTTATGCCACTAGGATGAAGTGGCGCCTACTTACTCCTTGTATTATTTAAAATTTTAATGTTTTTTTGGCTCATTTTAAGTTCTAAACGTCATTTAATTTTTTTTAATTGATGTCTGTGCCTTTATTCGAAAAAAAATTTCAAATAAAAGTTGTTTTATTTTTACGATTTTTGTTAAAATGCGATCTATATTTTCAAAATTAATATATATATATATATATATATATATATATATATATATATATATATATATATATATATATATATATATATATATATATATATATATGATCTAATTTTCTTTTCCCTAGATTTAGAAATAGAAGGTCGCAAATTAACGTTTGACAGTTGTGTAAATGTAACTGTTTTCTTTTTCTATTTATAGTTAAGGACAAGCCTGGTAAGCTACCTTAACTTCTACTCTTCTACCGAGAGAACCCTCCTTTTATTTCTTTTGGATAAATGAAAAATAAATGGGTGAAATTTGATGAATGTAAGTTTGGTACGTGGAATGTTAGGGGTATAACTGGTAAAGAAAATGAATTGATGAATGTCATGCGTGTGTATAATGTAGATGTTTTGTGTGTCAGTGAGACTAAAAGGAAAGGATGTAGTGAGGAAGAAGTGGATGGATTGTTTTGCTTGTGGTCGGGTGTTGCTGAGAATGAACACGCGAAGCATGGTGTTGGTGTGCTTGTTAGTGAACGAATGAAACCGTTTGTGAGAGAATATGGTTGTACTTCATCGAGAATTCTTTGGCTGAGATTAAAGGTAGGCTTTCATAGAATCTTCGTTGTGTCAGTTTATGGTCCAACCGAATCCGAAAATGATCTTGAAAAAGATAGATTTTGGAATTTGTTAGATAGTGTTATTGATTCATGTGATTCAGGTGAGAAAGTTATTGTATGTGGTGATTTAAATGGTTGGGTGGGAGTTAAGAGAAGCATGTCTGGGAATGTATTGGGTAAGTTTGGTGATGCAAGAGTGAATGAAAACGGTAGGAAAATAGTTTCTTTCTGTTTGGAGCGTGATCTCTTTGTTTCCAACTCTATCTTTAAACATAAACTTGCTCATTTGTATACATGGGAGAATATTAGTGAAAATAGACGGAGTATGATTGATTTTATTTTGTATGATGAACGATTGAGAAGTTTAGTTGTAGATACGCGTGTGAAGCGTGGTGCTGAATTGGGTACGAATGACCATTATTTGGTGGTATCGCGTATACGTCTAGATAAATGTTGGAGAATGAGGGTGAAAAATACTAATAAAATGTTTCGTGTAAAATCCAGTGCACTGTAGAATGAGGATGTTAGAGATTTGTTTGTTGAGAAAATAAATGAATCTTTGCCTGTATGTGAACTTAATTTTGAATGCAGCATAAATGATGTTTGGTTCAAATTTAAGGATACAGTTCTTAAATGTGCAAAAGAAGTTTGTGGTGAATGTCGATTAGGTTCTTGTCCAAAAAATGCATGGTGGAATAAAGAAGTTAAAGAAGCGATTGAGGTGAAAAAGAGAGCATACTTGCGATTTCTAAATGTGAAAGATGTGCCTGGAAGTTTACGTGATGAATGCTTGCTGGAATACAAGAGGTTAAATAAATGTGTTAAGAGAGTAGTGAGAGAAAGCAAGGCGCGTTTTGATGATTTGATGAGTGAAAGATTAACTAATGATTTTAGTATGAATAAAAGAATGTTTTGGTTGAGAGTGAAGAGATTGAGAGGTGGTAATGTCAGGGCAGTGAAAGCGATTAAGAGTGCGGATGGTGAGTTATTGTGGAATGAATCAGATGTTACTAATAGATGGTGTGAGTACTTTAGGACTTTATATGGTAGCATTAATAGACCGAATGGTTGTAGTGAAAATGTTAGCGAAAATGTTAGTGGTGATGAATGGGATATAGATGAGAGTGATGTTAGTTTCGCATTGATGCGTCTGAAGAATGGTAAGGCTCCTGGTTTGGATGGTATATCGAATGAGATGTTGAAGTATGGAGGCGAGAGGTTATTTGACTGGTTAGTTTATTTGTTTAGATTTTGTTTAAAACGGTGTGTGGCTCCTGATGATTGGAAATGTGCTATCATTTGTCCTTTATTTAAAGGCAAAGGTAGTTCGAGTGAATGTACTAATTTTCGTGCGATAAGTTTGCTGAGTGTGGTAGGGAAGTTGTACGGGAAGATTCTTATTCATAAGGTACGAACCTTAACAATCTCCAAGTTAAGCGATATGCAAGGTGGTTTTTTGCCTGAGAGAGGATGTGTGGATCAATTGTTTTCTCTTCGTATGATTGTTGAAAAGTCACTTGCTAAGAACAAAAAGGTGTTCTGTGGCTTTCTCGATGTTAAAAAAGCATATGATAGTGTTCATCGTGAGACATTATGGAATGTACTGTTACAGTACGGTATAAATGGTAATTTGTTGGGGGCAATTCGTGCGCTGTATGAAGGTAGTGAGGCTGCGGTGAGAGTTAATGGTAGATTGAGTGATTGGTTTTGTATAGACATTGGCGTGAAACAAGGTTGTGGGATGTCTCCGTGGCTCTTTAATTTGTACATGGATGTATTGTTACGAACGGCGTTGAATGGGGTGGATGGTGTACATATTGGTGGTAGTGTTGTGCCTGCGTTAGCGTATGCGGATGATGTGGTTGTTATGGGTGAATCTGAAGAGCAATTGAGACGAATGATTCTAAATATAAATGAAGTAGGAAAAGATTTAAATTTATTATTAAATGTCGATAAATGTAAAGTGTTAGTGTTTGAAAAGAGCGATTTGGTGACTGATTGTAATGTTTCGGTGAATGGTGTGAGATTGGGTCAAGTGAATGAGTTTTTATATTTGGGTAGTATGTTTTCAAGGGATGGACGTATTGATTGTGAGATTGAAAGAAGAGTATCTGCAGGACGCAAGGTATTGGGTGCTCTGGGAACCTTTGCTCGAAATGTGAATGTATCCATAGATGCTCGATTGAGTGTGTATAATGGTGTTTTAGTGCCTACATTGATGTATGGTAGTGAATGTTGGGTGTGGATGAAGAAACATGAACGTCGTATAACTGCTGTGGAAATGAGGTATTTGCGGGGTGTGTGTGGTTATACTAGAAGAGATCGTGTCCGGAATACATTGGTGTATGATGAGTGTGAAATTGAGAAGAATGTAGTTAGAAAAATAGGTATAAGTCAGTTGAGATGGTTTGGGCATGTTGAACGTATGTCGAATGAGAGATTAGTGAAACAGGTATATGTTGGTGAAATTGAGGGTGAAAGATTGCGTGGGCGACCTATGAATAAATGGATGAATATGATAGAAGGATTGTTGCGTGAACGAAAGTTTCCGAGTACGAGGAACAAACGTGCTTGTATGAAAGGAATTATGAATGTGGATGAAGCAAAAGTGGTGTGTCAGGATAGGAACGTCTGGCGAAGATTAATTGCGGAATGAATCTGATGATTTCAGAAAAGCGCAGGGTTTTAGATTTTAGTTTCGTTGTTTAGTAATTTCATTAGAGTGTTTACCTGTAATTGTGTGAAATTCACTTTCAAAAACAAGCGCAGGGACGACACTCCCTTCGTTTCTTATCTTTTTTATTCTTTTCTGATCTTACATTGAGTGTTTAACTGCAATTGTGTGGAATTTACTTCCAAAAACAAGCGTAGAGCGACACTCCCTTCCTTTCTTATCTTTTAATTCGTTTTCAGTTATTACGTAGTGTTTAACTGCAATTGTGTGAAATTCACTTTCAATAACAAGCGCAGGGCGACGCTCCCTCCCTTTCTTATCTTTTTGTTTCATTTTCAGATACTGCATTGTGTGGTCTTTTCTTTCATATATAAGTGCAGACTATCGCTTTCATCTTTTCTAATCTTGTAGATTCGTTGTTAGTTTCGTTATTAGATTCGTTGTTAGGAGTAAACGTGAGTAATTTGAGATTTTTTTTTTTTATGCATTCGTTATGTACGTTGAAGAAAGAAAATGAATGGTAAGTGAAAAGGAATGATGTGATTGAAGGTTTGTTGTGTGATAATAATTTCGAGTGTAATAAATGAATGAGTTATATGGAGTGATCTATGAAAGTGGTTGAAGTGAGGGTGGTATGTTTGAATGAAAATGTTTGACGATGACTGGTTGTTTGATGGGTGTGATGAGTGAATGTTTTATGAGTGATTTTAGGGTTCGTGCTACCCCATTTGTTGGGATATAGCGTGAAGATATGTATGTATATATGTATGCAAATTGTTCCCCGTATCAACTTCTAGCGCCGAAAGAACATTTTCAAAATTAAAACTTATTAAAACATATTTAAGAATCTTTATGGGGGAGAAGCGCTTATCCAATTTGGCGATTTTGAGCATTGAAAATGAAAGAGCACGTAAATTAAATTTAAGTGAAATAATTAGCATCTTTGCTTCAATGAAAGCGAGAAAAGTTAAGTTTATAAAGTTAATGAACTATGTTTGTAAATCTAAACTTTAAATTTAATTTGTACTGTATGTTTTTGAGTTTGTAAACTTAAAAGAATCTATGAAAATGTATTTAACTTACTATAATAAATTAATTAATTAATTAATCCTATGAATGGTATTTTTTTCTCTTCTTTGTTCTTTATTTATTACAAAAAAAATTAAAATAAATAAATTAAAACAAATAAATAAAAATAGTAAGCATTAATGAAAATAAGGCCCCATTGGCACTTTGGCTCGTGGGACCCTCTAGTTCATGGGCCCGTGGGTATCGCACTCCTTGCACACCCAGTAATGGGTAAAAGGCGTGATGATATATTTATTTATTTATTTATATAATACTAGTCTGTTATATGAATGTGCCTGTATGCTAATAATTTATGTCTTGAAATGACTGAATAAAATAAATACGAGTATTTGTTATTAATTTTGTATTTTACTTAAGTATAATGGGATGGTTAGCACAGTGGTATGAAGTTGGCCTGTGGATCCTGAGGTCCCTGGTTCGATTCCCACAGGCGACAAATTTTCATAATTTGAAAAAGCTATCCCTGTGGCTCCTCCACCACTAAGATGTTTGGAGGCCGTGATTTGACGACTGGTAACCGCACTTCACGCGCAAAATATATCACTTACCGAGATCTGCTTTAGCAGAGTGCCACACCCAGTAATGGGTAGAAGGCGTGATGATATATTTATTTTATATTCATTCTTTAACTTCATTTCGATTCTAATTAATGTGTTAATTTTACTGAAATTTTTTTGCGACCTGCTTGAGGTACACTTTTTTTAAAATGATCCCCGGTCCAATTGAGTTTGACATCCCTGCTGTATATCATATGTCTCTAATAAATAGAGGCAAGTGTTTTACAGCCTTGGATATTTATTTAGGTAGGATCTCTTGAGAAGTACATTTACTATTTACAAAAAAAAAAAAACTTAGGTTCGTAAACACACACCTACTACTAATATTACTTCTCATGTTTAGCTATTACTTACCGTACTTATTCTTTTTCAAATGATGTGAAAACACAAAGGTATTTGATTTGATAAAATGTGATTATTACGAATAAATTTGTCTTATTACAGCTTTATTTTGTTTTCTTATAAAAGTATTGATGAAATAACAGAAACTATCGGTATTATTTTTATTATCGATCTAATTGTCGGTTGATGGTCGAGTAGTAGTACATTATAAATTGTTATAAGTTGCGTGAGCATATATTTTTCAAATGCCAAATTTTATTGTATGTGAATAAAATTACATTTATGTAAGCTCTGATCAATGCATAAATCTAGAAATAATGTATATTGATTGTACATAATCAGTTATTGTTAATCATTAAATTTTAAATTTTGTTTGTCTTGATGATTATGGAACAATGGAACTTTATGCAGTTTACGACGAGTAAACTTCAATTCTTTTTATTGATACCTTATCCCCATATTGTTTTTTTTAATCTGGTTTATCACTGAGATTAGTGCTGGGCATAATTGATATATTTCAATAATTGAATGAACCGAAATAATCATTTCGAATATTCGAATGATTATTCGATCAATCGATTATAACTGATGATAAGTAAAAGTATATTATTTTTCATATTTCGATTAGGAACGAACTCGTTCACATCTCAGTTTTAGTTGCTAATCTCAAGCAAGCAAACAATAAGCAGTCTAGCCTCTAACTTGAAATTTTTATACTATATTGTTTGTTCTAAATACAAACATAAATTATAATAAAAATAAGGTATATATTATTTTATTATTCACATTCAACGCCATCTTGAAATATTTTATCTTCGTTATTACACTACTCATTCTTGAATTCTATCAAAAAGCAGTCAATAAATCAATTTTAACAGGATTTGTCGGCAGATTCAGGTAGTTATTATTTTTATTTTATTACCAATACATACATACATACAAATCTTCACGCTATATCCCAACAAACGGAGTAGCACGAACCCTAAAATCACTCATAAAACATTCACTCATCACACTCATCAAACAATCAGCCCTCGTCAAACATTTTCATTCAACAAACCACCCTGACTTCAACCACATTCATAGATCACTCTATATAAACTCATTCATTTATTACACTCGAAATCATTATCACACAACAAACCTTCAATTACATCATTCCTATTCACTTATCATTCATTTTCTTTCTTCAACGTACATAACATATGCATAAAACATCTCAAATTACTCACGATTACTCCTAACAACGAATCTAATAACGAAACTAACAACGAATCTACAAGATTAAAAAACATGAAAGCGACTTGTATATGAAAGAAAAGTCCACACAATGCAGTAACTGAAAATGAAACAAAAAGATAAGAAAGGGAGGGAGCGTCGCCCTGCGCTTGTTTTTAAAAGTGAATTTTACACAATTGCAGTTAAACACTCTACGTAAGAACTGAAAATGAATTAATAGATAAGAAAGGAAAGGAGTGTCGCTCTTATTAACAATAATAGTAATAAATAGCATTTCATATTATATTCATTTTATATTTTATTTACTATACATACCTACAAAAAAATAAAAACTTCTAAATTGTATACGTTATATGCTGCTTGTTCATAATTAATGTGAACTGAATAATTGATTATATTTAACGAATAATTGAAACTATATTTCGAAAGTATAATCGAGTGATTTTTTTATTTGATTATATTTAACGAATTATACTTTTGATGATTTCGTAAGCATAATTCAAAAATATTTCGTTTATATCATTCATAATCGCCCAAAATTAATTGAGATCTGGATAACGACAAGTGCTATGACTACGATTCAATTATACAAAAATTTTCACATCAGTAGTTCACTTTAAAGAAGCATTTGTTAAAAAAAATACTTTAATCATAATGTGCTCGACTTTAAAATCTAAAATGTACAATATATCATTTACAATAAAATTAAATAGAACACTGTTTTCCAAGACTTTTGTAGGTACTTAATTAATATAATTATTAAGGATGGAAATCAACATAATTACTAATCAGTATTGGAATGTATATTATTTAAAATTAAAATTTGCTAAGACTAATAATATCTTTATATGTGAGTCTAATTTATAAATATTGGAATTATATAAACAAATAATTGCAATGATTATTTTTTGACGTTTCTCAAAACCAATAAAATGCTTCATTGTATGTCAAGTGTCTGCGTCTTAACCAATCCTGTCATTATTATACTGAGAATAAAGCTCTTGTGATTATTCCCGGGAAAACTTTCTGTAGCTTTTGTTTTTGTTGACAAATAATATGCAGTTGTCAAATAATTATTTAAAACTGTTAACGCATCAAGTAAATTGTGTGAAAAAAATTGATTTAGTTCTATTTCAGATACAGAAATACACCAACAAATTTTGGAAATTTCTTCGAAGAATACATTAATAAGTAATCAATCGATATTGATCCAGGTCAAAATCTTTTAAGTTGGATGAATCGACAACAGCTAAATCAAAAAATAATCTAATTAAATATAACTCGAGAGTTCAATAAATTAGAAAATAATTCTCCAGTATCTTTCTCAACAAGTTTTCGAACGATCTGTCAAATTATTTTCAATTTATTCTCACTCTCTTGTTATATTATTATTGAAAATAATATATTAGTAGTAAAATGAAGAAAATATAAAAATAGATGTAATTTTGTTGTATTTAAATAACGCATAAATGTATACTCCGAGAGTAAGTAATTTACGGAAGCACAATGACAGATTTCTCATCTCGTTGTTAAATCTGTCTTGCTTTCTTGTTGCGGAATGTAAATATATATTTATAGTAGAGATCAGCAAATTATTTGCATATTGAATTCACAATTATCATTGTTCCCTGTCGCGCAACTCAATATGTATATAACTATTGGAAGCATTATTTTGGCGCTAAAGTAAAGTTTTAAAATAAATAAGTTTAATAAAGTCTTACCTTATTCCACTCATCTGGAAGCTTTGTGATTTTGTTCTTATGGTTCCTGTTCTTGCCGCGCTTCCACTTTCGTTTCTTTTTCCTCTCCATCCCGGGAGGAAACGGTATGAGATTTTTATCGTCTTCTTCTTCCGTGGGCGTGAATTCAGTGACCACTTCCGGAGCATCAGTCGTCGTTAATGTCTTGGAAATATCTTTGATATGTAGTTTCTCATACGGCAGTTCGTTGTCGTAAATAGACCGTCTTTTATGACTTCTACCACTTGGAGTATCAGCTGACCTAATTACTCTTCTGGTCTCGCTGTTTTCTAATAACTCGTCAATTAAGTTATTTTTAATCTTCAGTCTTCCTACCGATTCTTTTTCATCATCGTATTTAATATTAAAATCATCAAATAACTTTTTATGTCTCTTCATTTTCTTTATTTGATTCATATTGATCAATTCTTGAATATCAGTTTCTTCTTCTTCCTCGTCATTTTCTTTATTTTTATGTCGTCGAAGATTTTCAATGTTCTTGTTCTTGTTAAAATGATGCGAGTGATGTCTCTTTTTCTCCGATTCTGAATTTTTGACGTGCACAGTTATTAATTTGATATGTTCCCGCGAGACGGTAGGTTGTTTCTTTGTGTGTTGAGGAATATCATTATCTGATGATTCTTCGGAGAAAAGCATGAGGAATGCTGATGTATTATCACGTTGATCCAGAAAATGGGAAGGAGGAATTACTTTAGAATGAGGCTCTTCGAAACGGACCCCCAGCGTATGATAATCTGAACTTCCAGGTGAACTTAGAAGAAGTTCTCGAACTGCTGATGTTATGTCCAAAGAGTGCCAACCTCCTCGGGAAACCTAAGAGTTTAAAATATTGTAAAATATCATCTCAAAATAAGATAATCATTAAATCAGTACATTTATGAAACAAATTACATAAGAAAATTAGTATATGAAACATTAAAATATAGTAAAACTTCGATAATCAAATATAATGAGGATTGGGTTCGTTTTTGATAGTCCAAGGTAATATGATTTGTTAAAAAAAATGCATTAAAGTAAATAGAATAAATAAATATATCATCAAGCCTTTTACCCATTACTAGTCGTAGCACTCTGCCAAAGCAGAGCTCGATAAGTGATATAATTATGCGCGTGAAGTGCGGTTACCAGCCGTCAAACCACGACCCCCATAAATGTTAGTTGAGGGATGCACTAAAATCTGTCAAATTAATTTGTTTTAGTTACGAACATGACTTATGTAGTATAAGCAAATGTAGCTAAGCGTTACACCACCTAGCGGTAATTTTTAGAACAGCTGTATACAGGACTCATTTTGAACTGTATTATATATTAGATACAGATATTTTGAAATATTTTCAGTTTGTTGATAAAATATATAATGTAGATTAATTATTACTGCGTACCAGGGTGTAAAAAAACATTCAGATGTATCTTTTCATGTATTGCCAAAGAAAGAAATACAAAAAACAAAATTTGAGACAAAATTTAGGGTTGCCGAATTAATAGATAAACATGCAGTATGGATTATGTAATTAAAAATAGGGAAAAAAAGTTAACCCGTGTACGGTAGTATGTTCCCTACATTTTACAAAAAAATATTACATTATTATTTCAACTTTTTCAATAGTAAAAGAATGCTATTTCAGGAATGTTTTCGTTATCATGGGTACGTCTTAGGACCAAAAAAAATTTTTACTACAATTGTCATGGTGATAAATAATATAATAATAACCTTTATTACTCCATACGAAAACTGGTATTTTTAGTCCTAATGAAACAAATAACTATTTTTTATGGTAAGTAGTTATTCAAGTAATATATAAATAGAATTGTTCCCAAATAAAAATTATCACTGTAATTTGCTAAAGGCAAAGAAAACACAATAAACAAATTCAAAACAGTGACAGAATTTTGAGAATGAAAAATCCATTGAGATGCAAAATTTCGAACAAAGTGAACATTAGAACGCTATGCATAATAGTGTCTAAATAGAGAAAAGCCACGATATAAATACAGTAGAAGAGACAGAAACAGTAGATACTATAATAAATTTATTAAATAATCAATTAAAAACGTTTGGGGAGACCGGAAAGACTATCGTACATTTAATAAATACAGAAAGAGCACTTAACCATTTCAGGCTTAAACAATTTTGATATTTTAATTTTTATTCTAAATTTAATTGATTTAATATATAGTGACAATCGTGTAAATAAATTAAATATAAAAGAGAGAGTTATTTTGTGTTTTATAATATTAAAGTGCGATTTAAGTTTTGTAGTTTTAAAACGTCAAAAATCTATCCTGGATACAGTAGTTCATGAATTGTTCCAGATGGCGCAGCGATCTTAATTTTGTTTGCCTATATAACGTGTTTCTAAACCGAAACATAAAATTTAAACCGCAAATATTATTTGTTATACTTAGGGTTGCTAATATCTCAATCTTATAAAAAATAATTCCATCTGAACTTAATTAAAAATAATTACGAAAAAAACTAATGTCAGTAGATGTAATTTATTTACTGGTGTAAAAAAAAATACATAAAAAATATTTTTCTCATTTCTCATTAAGTAATAAATAAAATATTAATCGTTATTTTTTAAACAAGTGTTAAAAGTGCCACTTTATTGCATGATTGCAACGAAATACATTTTCTAACAGTTTCATACACTATTTATTTCCACATTTAACTATACTAATAAAATATTTAAAAAAATATTTTGTACATCTTGGTCATGTACCAATTATTTTATCGAACAGTGCCATCAGTAGCGTGGGGTAAAATTCTGTGCAATAATAAATAAATAAATAAATAAATATTGATTTATTGGCAAATATTCAGCCTAAGCTGTTCTTCCATATTAACCTTTTAACAAATTAAACGAAAGGCAATATGTACAGGTATGGCACAACAAACTACAAGAGCATTTAACATCAAATAAACATAGAAAATATTAACTAAAAGTAACAAGAACCAGTTCATCAACAAAGCAATATAGCATACACGATACATAAATAAGATGCTAAATCAAAAGAGTGACGTAACACTATCCAGCAATAATTTTCTTATAGTTTTACTGAATGCGGCAGACTGGAGGTACATGAATGGAACAGGAATGTTATTGAGCACAGTAGGAAATAAATAGCTAAAAGTCCGTTTAAAGAGCGCAGATTGAAACTTTGGGATGTGAAATCTAAGATTGTTTCTTAGATTACGGCCATGATGGTCAGTGCGAACAGATAATTTATCGTAAAGATAAGGAGGAGATTTGTTTCGCAGAATACGATGAGCTGAACACGCAAAATGAAGCATTCTTGTCTGATCCATGTTTAACCATCCCAATTTATGCAAATAAGGACTTACATGTTCTTTTCTACCCAAACCAAAGACAAATCTTACACAGCAGTTCTGTACCTTCTGAATCCTTTTAGCATCATACATTGTAATGTGAGGACCATAAATAGTGTCACAATAGTTAAAGATAGAAAGTACCAAACTGCTAGATAAGACTATCTTATTCTTCTTAGATAGAACAAATCTATTCATGAATAAATTTTTCAGAGCAAGGTAAGCTTTCCGTATTAGAAGTGAAACATGTTCTGAAAATCTGAGTCTGTGATCTAACACTAACCCCAAGTTCTTACATTTGTTGGAAATCTTGATATTAATATTGTTAATTCTAACACTAATGGCATTATTTGCAATCAGATATTTTCTGGTGTAATCATTTCCAAGCAACATCACCACCGATTTAGATTCATTTAGATGTAAACAGTGATCTGAACTATATTTCGACAATGCTTCTAAATCTTTATTCATATAATCTGTAGCAATGAGAGCCTCTAGAGGGTCGAAAGAAAGATAGATTTGCGTATCATCAGCGTACATGTGAGATTTACAAAATTTAAAACATTTAACCAGATCAAATATGTACACTGAAAATAGAAGCGGGCCTAAGATAGACCCTTGAGGCACACCCGTAGAAACAAAAGCTTGATTGGATGAAACATTATCTATCATAACCACCTGATGACGATTAGAGAGGTAATTACGTATGAATTGTATGCTATCAGAATTAAAACCAATATAGTGCAACTTAGCGAGAAGAAGTTCATGATTGAGGGTGTCAAACGCTTTACTAAAGTCTAAAAGAGCTAGAAGTACCATACGTTTGTTATCAATGTCACCAACAATATCATCAATAATATGTTGCAAAGCTGTCGTCGTACTATAGCCTCGTCTGAAACCTGATTGAGTGTTCGGCAAAATATTATTAGTAGTAAGATAAGAAACGATTTGTTGATGAACGACTTTTTCAAGTATTTTGGATGCAGTAGGCAGTATGCTAATTGGTCTTATATCATTAACAGTGGAAGGATTTTTACATTTCGCAATCGGTTTGACTACTGCGCGCTTCCAACAATCCGGGAAATTATTTTGAAGAAGACATTCATTAACAATATGCGTTAATTGCAAAGTAATAGTAGGAAAAATTATTTTTAGCATAAGAAGATTAATTTGATCTTCCCCAGTAGAATTAGATTTTAATGAATTAAAAATCTTTATTACTTCATCTTCAGAGACAAGTGAAAAGGAAAAATGAGGAGTACTTTGAAGAAGTCTATGGGAACTATAGAAGTGTAAAAGGACAGGATCAGGTTCAGACGACGGAATAGAATTGATGAAATGTGAATTAAGCATATTGACATCACATAAGTTAGCAGGTATATTATTTAGCGGGACAGTATTGACACTAAATTCTTTCATGATCTTCCAGATGTTGTTGCGATTGCTATTATTAATTTTGTACTCTATATAAGCTTTTTTCTCTCGTCTAATTGCTTCAGTGGTTAAATTTCTTAGTGACCTATAGTACTCCCAGTGCGAAACAGATCTAGTTTGTTTAAATTTAGAATAAGCATTATTCCTGAATTTTATCATTAATCTAATGACATCAGTAACCCACGGAGATGGTGCATGACGCACTTTAAGCGTTTTTAATGGTGCAAATTCGTCGAATAATGCCAGAATTACACTATTAAAAAAGTACAATTTTTCATTGATGTCAGCACAAGTGAAAAAGTAAAACCAATCTAAGTTATTCAGATTATCAGTTAGGCTGTTAATATTAATGTTTCTTAGATCTCTGTAGAGTTTCGTATCAGATCTAGGGACTGTAAGTAGATCAATATCAATTTTACAAGAAATTGACCTATGATCAGATATTTGGTGCATGTCAGTTACTCGTACCTCGGAACAAATCTCACTACATGACGTAATTAGAACATCAATCAATGTTTCTGAATGTGGGGTTATACGTGTAGGCTCGGAGATTAACTGTGTTAGATCAAATTCATCAAGAAGAGTAGAAAACAGATTAACATAATTACTATTTAAAGATAACAAATTAATGTTAATATCGCCTACACAAATAATTTGATCTGCTTCTGAAAATATTGACGAGATTGAAGATTCCAAACCATCAATGAACTCCACGTAAGACCCACTGGGAGGACGATAAATTACACCAACAATTACCCTCATCTTACCAACCAAAATTTTAATCCAGCACTGTTCTAAATTACAACTATTGATATTAATATCTTCTAAGATTTCTACCTTATTCGTTATATTCATGTTTATATAAAATCCGACTCCACCACCACGACCAGTCTGTCGATCATGTCTTATTAAATTATAACCATTAATACAAAAAGTATTGCTGTCAGTGTGTAACCACGTCTCACTAAGTGCGTAAATATCAAACTTCTGTCTTACAATATAATCATTAAGTTCATGAAAATGAGATGACAGCGATCTGATATTAAGATGACCAACAATAAGCATAGTTAAAAAAAATAAAGTGCAATGTAAACAAGGTATAAAACAAAATCAGCTGGCATTATTGTAAGGTCATTGAACTCATCTGTGCGAAGTGTTTAATTACATTAAATATCGGACGAAGGTCGAATCAATTTGATAATACGTAAAGATATTACAAGTTTATAGCAAAGAGAAAGAAAGATTTATCGAAAGAAATCTTTAAGAATTAAGAAATTAATTCGACTAGCAGAGTTTATGTATATTACTTTGTTTATATTATGTTCAGAATCGTAATATTTTCAACAATAATTATTTAATTATACTTTGTAGGTACCAATATAAGGAAGAGAATAATAATAATACAATAATAAAAATAACTAATTTCCCTTAAAAAAAAAAAAACAAATGAATTAATTTAAATTGAATTGAGCGTGGGTGCAACAATAAGATTAACAACAAAGCTAATATTAAAATATATAAAAAATCAGAAACCATGTTGTACAAAACATAAAAAGAAGTAAACCGAATTTGACATGTCACAACAGAGACTTATTAGGTTAGTTTGTCAAACTCGCTAAACGTGGACAATTTGTGAATTGTATCACGAATTTTTATGCAGATGACCCCATCTCGCGACCAAGTGTTCCTAACACCGAATTTTTTCTTCGCCGCGTTAATTAGTTCCAGTCTCTTATGAGTTAGATCTTCACGTATAGTTACACCCGAACGAATTAATTTGCTTTTATTAGCAAACACTGTCGCGCGATCTTTATATCGGCAGAATTTAACAATAAGGGGTCTACACTTATCTGGAGACGGCTTTCCAATTCGATGTGAGCGGTCGATGGCTGCAGGATCAAGGTGTACCATTAGCTTCGTTTCACACAGCTGTAGAAAAACTTCATCTGTGGATTCGTTGCTCTTCTCCGGCACGCCGAACACGCGCAAACAGTTGCGCCTGCTGTACTGTTGCAACTTATCTAGTTCGTCAGTCATGGTCGCGATTTGTTGGTCCTTCTGCTCCACTTGTTTGCGGAGCCTTTTTACTTCATCTTTCAAGGAAGATAATTCTTCCTTGAACACTGCCTTTAGCCGCTCAGACACTTGAGTGACGATGTTATTAATGAAGTCGACACCGTACTCTTCACTTATCACTTGTCTAACTGCCTGCATCGTTTCTTCTTTTTGAGCTTGCGAGCGTGTACTCATTTTTAATTCAAAATTTAATAATATTAATCACGGATTTGAAAATTTGACATTCGCTGCGAGAACTACTGAGGGCTGACGCACACACAATTCAACACGTCTAGTCGGCTTGAATGCTCATACCAGATCTCACAATCACTTATTGCAAGTTCATAATAACTTACTGTTCGTACGATCGCAGAAAAACTATTATAAAAGCATCTTACTGTTTTTTGCTGTATAAATAATCAAAAATAAGAAATGATATCCCGTTTCAATTTTTAAAAAAGGCAAAGGACAAAAGGTGCTGAAAACTGGATCGTCCTTTTTAAAAAAGGACGGTTGGTAACTCTAGTTATACTGATTATGAAACAAAAGGTTTTATTTTTTAAATACACAATAATAAGTGCAGTTTACTTGAAGTAAACATTTTTACTCCCAGTAATATGCCCTTTATTTCTAATTATATTTATAATTAAATTAATAGAAATAACGAGCATACCAGTAATACCAAAAAGTATTTATTTCGAAGAAATTGCACTTAATGTTGCGAATTTCAAAACAATTCTTATTTTGTACCTTCATCCGGTATAATTACTTTTGTGAATTCTAAATCGTCCTGGTCATGGAACATGCTATTTGCCGAACTCGGTCACCAAAATGTTAGGACTTTCTGTCTTTGATAGTACTACTGTAAAAAATGATAGAAATGTATTTAAACCAAAAATGTAACTATATTTAACATAGAACGCGCAACCTATAAAAAAAACACGTATTTAATTTTTTTTTATTTTATGTATTAGGTTAAATTTAAAATTATTTTTTTAAATTTTATACACACAAAAAAACCGTAATATTTCAAATTTGAACAAATATATCAACGACCTGAAACTGTTTTGCGAGTACCTACTCGTAAATTTGCAGTTTCTGGACTAGTGATACAAATAACTATAATTTCATAATGCCTGTTTTACACTGAGCAATATTGCAAGTGTAACTTCAACTTTCAACTAGTTGAAGCAATATTGAACGAGTGTAATACAGAAATTGCAAGTGCAAGAGACAGAAGCAATCTTGCATCAACCTCTTGCACGAATTAGAACATGTTCTAATTTTTGCAAGAGTTGCAAGGCCATTGTTAGTTATTTCTAGTAATTTTAAGTTTGTTAGAATGCTACCAACTTATTATAAATGTCAAAAACGATAAAGTTGGATTAAGGATATTAAAATGATTTACTGCATTGCAAATATTTGTGCAAATACTTATAAGAATAAATTTTTATGTCAATGCAATAACATATGAAACAAATGTCAATAATACAAGTGATTAAGAGGTTAAGCTGATATAATATGAAGTTAGTAACGATAAAAATTTGTAAATATATTAATATTATATTGCAGTTGCAAGTTAAAGTGAAAAAATATCTCTGCAACATTTTGGTGCAACTAGTTGAACGTATAACTTGCAAGTTGCAATTGCAGGTTGCGCTTGCTCAGTGTAAAACAGGCATAATAAAAATAACTAATAATATTTGCGGTGAAATTTTATGCGTACGTTTAGAAATATACTGTATATTTTGAATTTGTCTCACTCGTCAGTCGTTTCCGATATATCGGATTTTCGATAATCAAAGTTCCGACAATCGGGGTTTTACTGTAAACAAGAATAACATAAAGTTAAACCGAGATATCTTTAATATCAACAATTATAAAAGAATGCAGATCTCCACCCACAGCGTTTTCAAAGGAAGGCAGTTAGAAACAATCTAGAAACATTTCCGTCCATTATTCTCAAAAATAAAACCACAAAATATCAACCATGTCCGTAATTTCCAGTAGAGCGTACATTATTAAAAAACGGACAACACGCCATAGCCGTAGCCAGCAGCCAGAATCGCTGCAAGCACTTAACCGAAACTTTTATCATTGTGCCAGGGAGAAACGATTGCCAGCGCTCGACCGCCGCTTTTAAAACCACACAGAAACTGAATTCTTTTCTTTCTACAACTATTATTTGCTTTTGCCATTAGCAGACCCATTTAACCTGCGTTTGAAGTATTATCATCTCAATGTGGACATTGCATCGGTTATCACCTAGTTTGCTTTTAGAAGCGCCACTAGAGATCTTATGCGGTAAATCTGAAATCTTTCAAAGAGGCATTTCTAAAAACAAAGAATTTGCACCGGCTGTCCTACTGTACTGAAAAATGACGTATTTAGTAGAATTTTTATTACATCATATCCAAATTTTACTTAAGTTTATTGTATACATAAATAAATCAAAATATATATTTGGAGATCAAGAGATGACGCGGCAGAGTTGATACGTTTACGCCTGTGTCATATCATGTACCCATCTATATTCTAAAATCATTAAGCATCAAGAATATTTTAAAGAAATACATTTTTCGGAAATTTCCAAAGTAATAAAATTTCGATAATATCTTAAACTTATTTTAATATGTATAATGAATACAAAAATTGCAGAATCAATAAAACTTCTGCTTTAAATTTTAGAAATATTTACATCGCTGCAAATATTATTGTGAATGAAAATAATATTAAACCGGGAAAAATCAGTATAATATTAAAGACAAAAAGTTAATTATAGCTAATTTAGGTATTAAGAAAGGGTGCATTATTTTCATCGAAAATATAGATAAAAAATTATTGATAGAATTATACTAGAATAATTGAAAGAATGTACAGGAAAATTATTTGAACCAAAAAAAATTATTTCAAATTATAAATTAGTATTTGTGAATATAAACAAATCCAATTAGTAGCGCTGCTTGATATTTTTTTTTCATTTTTGTGCAGATTAAAATTATTTACGGAATTTAAAATCAATAATATTTAAATATATATTATAAAATTGTTATATTATACCTGAATTTTGATTTAATTATGTGTTTATGTGTATGCGTGTTTTCACTTTCTTATACAGAGTATAAGGAAGTATTGTAATCGTAAAAAAAATCGTCGACGAGATTTTCGCGGAAATACGTGTTTTGAGGTGCACTGAATTTTCTCAATGATGTCTGTGTGTGTGTGTGTGTGTATGGATGGATGTGTGTCCGAGTGTGCAATATCTCATGAACAAGATAAGATTTGTTTACGAAACTTGGTAATTATAAGTTTCATTAAAATACGAAGAGCTTTGTTGATTTTGAATGAAATTGAGAAACCGGAAGAGGAAGTTTATTGGACATACAAAACAATAAATTCCATTTATTTCAAAAATGAAATCAATTATGAACAAAAGTTTCAAATAAAAGATGTTGGCAAAAATATTTGGAACATAAAATGTTATTTGCAATTTTCCTATATAAGCGTCTAATTTTGAGAAAAACTAATTTATATATTTAATAATATATTCCAATAGAAACAAAAACATAAACATGTTTAACATTTATATGTCAAATAATAATTGTCAAACGCAAGGAGCAAGTCATAAGTGTTCAATTCAGCGTTTTTTATGCTATATCAATTTCTTTGATCTATATTCTAAATATGAAATATGCTGTGTATAAGAAAGTCGTGTGGTGCCCACATCAGATTTTTTGTAATTATTGTTATGCTTTTAATTAGATAGAAGATAATGTTTTTATTCGCAATATATTTTGTCTTCTACCTTTTCAAATACAGGTAAAATACACAAAAACCTTACAATACGTCTCTGTTTTTCTACCTGTCTAATATTGAGATAATTCTATACTAATGACTTGCTTTGCGCTACTCCCATATTATAAGTATATATCGTTTATAACTACATAGGATATAACGTCATATCGGTTATAAAGATAAAAAAGTTGAAAATATCCCGACCAGACTTCATAAGAAATATACTGTAAATATATCACTTATTACGATATCGGATATTGCGACAGACCTGATATAACGACCAAAAAACTGGGTAAAATTTGATACCAGATATCGTAATGACGACGAGCGGTGAAAAAAATCCAAAAAGCATAGGAAACTCACAAAAAAAAAATTATAATTAAAAAAAATTTATGTATTAGCAATTATTGCAAGATCTGCGCATAATGAATTGTTTAAAAAATTTATTTGAAGAAATTACTGAAAAATTTTCTTATAACCAAAACATGTTTTCTATGTTTTCTTAAATTCTAAAATTTTGAAAAAGAAAGTACACAATCCTTTGCAATTACAGTAATTATTAATTTTATATGACGCTAAATTAAACAAGGTATGTAATTGAAAATTAATAATAAAAATTGTAAATGGCAGTAATAATTTTATAACAAATTTTATATATTGTTTACTTTAAATATTATACAGTAACAAAAAATCTCGACTTGAAATCAATCGCAACTAGTACTGCGTCAGGCGACTGTCAAGTTTCATCTGAATTAATTATTGATATGGGGCTCCAAAAAATATTGCGCATAAGGCCTAGCCGTCTATAAATACGCCAATGAGTATCAGATACCGCAATGAAATATAAAGGTATTGTGTCGTTATTTTGGTAGATAATAAACAGTTTTTGACATTTAATTATAATTATTTTATGTTCAAAGTTAGGATATGAAAATATAAATAAATAAAATAAATATATCATCACGCCTTCTACCCATTACTGGGTGTGGCACTCTGCTAAAGCAGATCTCGGTAAGTGATATATTTTGCATGTGAAGTGCGGTTACCAGTCGTCAAATCACGGCCCCCAAACATGTTAGTGGTGGAGGAGCCACAGGGATAGCTTTTTCAAATTATGAAAATTTGTCGCCTGTGGGAATCGAACCAGGGACCTCAGGATCCACAGGCCGACTTCATACCACTAATAATGTTTAATAATTAAATGCGACACAATATGAAATAAAACTTTGTGCGTCATACGTCCATTAATGAGTTTTTACGCTACTCGTTTCGAAATTTCAAACTCGGATCCTTCATCGCTTCGTCCGGAAACATGCTACTCGTTGCGTAAGAACTCATTTACCGGACTTATATCGTAAATGACAATATTAGGTGACTGATACAATACATACATAGTTGTTTTACGTATCCTTTGTCAGTGATTCCTTCTTTTGACATCTGTCAAAGTCTACATAACGGCTGCATTTACTTTAGGGGCGCCATAGCCATTCGTTTGTTTAGATCGCAAATTTATTATTTTGTAATGTTGCGCTACTAGCAAATTTATAAGTAATAAAATTAGAAATAAAAACACTTGATTTGTCCACAAATATAATATTTATTAAATATACTACGATCGTTTCTGATGATGACTGCAAAGTCGAAACGATCGTAGTATATTTAATAAATATTATATTTATGGACAAATCAAGTGTTTTTATTTCTAGTTTTATTATTATAAAATGTTCCACCAAGAACCGACTACACAATCTCTTACTTTAAATTTATAAGTTTCTAGAAGAGTTTTTATAAACTTGTTATCGCTCTCGCTATTGGTCGTTTTCTTATTCAACAAATTAATTTTTGTTAATTATTGTTCAGGTGTCAATAAAGCACTCTACAGGTGATACGAATAAATTAAAAATGAAATTATATTTATGGGGTAGCTAGCTCAGTGGTATCAAGTCGGCCTGTGGATCCTGATAACTCTGGTTCGATTCCCACAGGCGGAAAACAACATCTTTGGGGGCTGTGATTTGACGACTGGTAACCGAACTTCACGCGCAAAATATATCACTTACCGAGATCTGCTTCGGCAGAGTGCCATACCCAGTAAGGGTAGGAGGCGTGATGATATATTTATTTACTTATTTTTAAAATAAAATTTATTTTTAAATTTAAAACTTTTTGTGATAGCCGTCTAAAAAATGTGTATTTATTTGAAATAGCTATTTACATAACAAGTGCGCGAATGGTGCAAATGACGTCTTCGTGCACGAGTTTTGTACAATGTTTTTTTGTAACGAGCAAAAATTATATAATCGACAATGAGGAAATTTATTAAATTTGAAGCGTGAATTTATACAGACAGTTAAGTATGCTATGAATTGACATTTGTTATTTGAAAACAAATTGTTTATTTTTTTTGTAAATAAAATAAATAAATATATCATCACGCCTTCTACCCATTACTGGGTGTGGCACTCTGCTAAAGCAGATCTCGGTAAGTGATATATTTTGCGTGTGAAGTGCGGTTACCAGTCGTCAAATCACGGCCCCCAAACATGTTAGTGGTGGAGGAGCCACAGGGATAGCTTTTTCAAATTATGAAAATTTGTCGCCTGTGGGAATCGAACCAGGGACCTTAGGATCCACAGGCCGACTTCATACCACTGTGCTAGCCATCCCATATGGGATTTTTTTTGTAATGTTCGTTAAAATATGTCTGGTTGATGGCGTTATAAGCTATTGTCTCTATTTCTTTTATAAATTCCTTAAAATGTATTATACAATTATTTTGCACTCATTTTTATGGTTCTAAATTTAGACTATTAAAATGTTAATTGTACTTATTACACACATTTTAATGAATTTATAAAAGAAATAGACACATTAGCTTATAACGCCATCAATCAGACATGTTTTAACAAGCTTAACGAGATAAAATAAACAATTTGTTTTCAAATAACAAATGTCAATTCATGGCATACTTAACTGTCAATATAAATTCACACTTCAAACTTAATATTTTTCCTCATTGTCGGTTATATAATTTTTGCTCGTTACAAAAAACATTGTACAAAACTCGTGCACGAAAATGTCATTTGCACTATTCGCGCAAATTAAAGTACTCGCTTCGCTCGTGGTTTAAAATTGCGCTTATGTGCAAAGTATGTCTTCGCGCACTTGTTATGTAAATAACTATTTTTAGCCTCTTTTTATTTTCTAACCTCGGCTTTTGCCTCGATTGCAAACTTCAGATTTGACCGGAAAAGAACACTTTTTCAACGTTGATAAACAAATGAATTATACTCGTATATGCAAAGCATAGTAAGAGATTTTTTTTGATGAAATAGATTAATCTACATGTAATAAATAAAAACAATACATACTGAATTTCTACTCTGCTTATGAAATTCTATTATGTAGCCTAATCTCAAACATTGTTACGATTATTAAAAAATACAAATCTTCCTATATTTACTATTCAACAAGTGATTGAGATCCGGTCTTTTTTATCTATTGATGAAGTGCTTGCCCCTACTTACCTATCTTTATCTAACAGCAATTATGAAATAAATAAATAATATATAAAGTTCTTGAAAACAATCGGTGGGATAAATGAAAAACTAGTGCATCAATATTATATTACAAATTATACTAAATATCTTTTTAATGCGATATTATTTTTTAATTTTCCTGCTGTATGGTACTAGAAATCCGGTTTAAATAATCTAGTTAAGTATATGATTATTACAAATTGACTGAATAATTTACTTAAAATTATATATAGCAGCTGAAAAGATACTGATCAGTGAAATTCCTGTATAATAAATTATTATTTAAATATAGAATATATTTGAAACGACATCTGTACTTAACAATAGCACACAAACTGTTTATATAGATTACATTCGGAACTCGCCCGTCAAGTGTGAAATTTATTTGGGTTTTTGATTGGGTTTTTGGAGTTGGATTAAAATATACTGTTTGTCACCGGACTTCTCGTGTATCATTTTATTAAGATAAGTGTTATCTTTCATTTTTATAGTAGTTTAGTTTTTTTGTAGTATATTTTCTTTCATATCGTTATTTGTTTATATTGGTTACGTGTATAGAAACACTGAGTTATGTTTTGTTTTTAGGTGTGATTGACGTTTCACAGTTGTTTGACACTTGAGTTAATGTAATTGATTTCTATTTTCATTTATAGTTAAGGATAGGCCTGGTAAGCTACCTTAACTTCTACTCTTCTACCGAGAGAACCCTTCTTTTATTTCTATTGGATAAATGAAGAATAAATGGGTGAAATTTGATGAATGTAAGTTTGGAAAGTGGAATGTTAAGGGTATAACTGGTAAAGAAAATGAATTGATGAATGTAATGCGTGTTTATAATGTTGATGTTTTGTGTGTGAGTGAGACTAAAAGAAAAGGATGTAGTGAGGAAGAGGTGGATGGAATGTTTTGCTTGTGGCCGGGTGTTGCTGAGAATGAACACGCGAAGCATGGTGTGGGTGTGCTTGTTAGTGAACGAATGAAACCGTTTGTGAGAGAATATGGTTGTACTTCATCGAGAATTCTTTGGCTGAGATTAAAGGTAGGCTTTCATAGAATCTTCGTTGTGTCAGTTTATGGCCCAACCGAATCTGAAAATGATCTTGAAAAAGATAGATTTTGGAATTTGTTAGATAGTGTTATTGGTTCATGTGATTCAGGTGAGAAAGTTGTATGTGGTGATTTAAATGGCTGGGTGGGAGTTAAGAGAAGCATGTCTGGGAATGTATTGGGTAAGTTTGGTGATGCAAGAGTGAATGAAAACGGTAGGAAAATAGTTTCTTTCTGTTTGGAGCGTGATCTCTTTATTTCCAACTCTGTCTTTAAACATAAACTAGCTCATTTGTAGACATGGGAGAATGTTAGTTAAAATAGACGGAGTATGATTGATTTTATTTTGTATGATGAACGATTGAGAAGTTTAGTTGTAGATACGCATGTGAAGCGTGGTGCTGAATTGGGTACGAATGACCATTATTTGGTGGTATCGCGTATACGTCTAGATAAATCGGGTGGATGGTGTACATATTGGTGGTAGTATTGTGCCTGCGTTAGCGTATGCGGATGATGTTGTTGTTATGGGTGAATCTGAAGAGCAATTGAGACGAATGATTCTAAGTATAAATGAAGTAGGAAAATATTTAAATTTGTTATTAAATGTTGATAAATGTAAAGTGTTAGTGTTTGAAAAGAGCGATTTGGTGACTGACTGTCATGTTTCGGTGAATGGTGTGAGATTGGGTCAAGTGAATGAGTTTTTATATTTGGGTAGTATGTTTTCGAGGGATAGACGTATTGATTGTGAGATTGAAAGAAGAGTATCTGCGGGATGCAAGGTATTGGGTGCTCTGGGAACCTTTGCTCGAAATGTGAATGTATCCAGAGATGCTCGATTGAGTGGGTTTAATGGTGTTTTAGTGCCTACATTGATGTATGGTAGTGAATGTTGGGTGTGGATGAAGAAACATGAACGTCGTATAACAGCTGTGGAAATGAGGTATTTCCGGAGTGTGTGTGGTTATACAAGAAGAGATCGTGTCCGGAATACATTGGTGTATGATGAGTGTGAAATTGAGAAGAATGTAGTTAAAAAAGTAGGTATAAGTCAGTTGAGATGGTTTGGGCATGTAGAACGTATGTCGAATGAGAGATTAGTGAAACAGGTATATGTTGGTGAAATTGAGGGTGAAAGATTGCGTGGGCGACCTATGAATAAATGGATGAATATGATTGAAGGATTGTTGCGTGAACGAAAGTTTCCGAGTATGAGGAACAAACGTGCTTGTATGAAAGGAATTATGAATGTGGATGAAGCTAAAGTGGTGTGTCAGGATAGAAACGTTTGGCGAAGATTAATTGCGGAATGAATCTGATGATTTCAGAAAAGCGCAGGGTTTTAGATTTTAGTTTTGTTGTTTAGTAATTTCATTAGAGTGTTTACCTGCAATTGTGTGAAATTTACTTTCAAAAACAAGCGCAGGGATGACACTTCCTTCGTTTCTTATCTTTTTTATTCGTTTTCTGATCTTACATTGAGTGTTTAACTGCAATTGTGTGGAATTCACTTTCAAAAACAAGCGTAGAGTGACACTCCCTTTATTTCTTATCTTTTAATTCGTTTTCAGTTCTTACGTAGAGTGTTTAACTGCAATTGTGTGAAATTCACTTTCAAAAACAAGCGCAGGGCGACGCTCCTTCCCTTTCTTATCTTTTTGTTTCATTTTCAGTTACTGCATTGTGTGGGCTTTTCTTTCATATACAAGTGCAGGCTATCGCTTTCATCTTTAATCTTGTAGATTCGCTGTTAGTTTCGTTATTAGATTCGTTGTTAGGAGTAAACGTGCGTAATTTGAGATGTTTTATGCATATATTATGTACGTTAAATAAAGAAAAGATAAGTGAATAGAAATTATGTGATTGAAGGTTTGTTGTGTGATAAATGATTTCGATTAATGAGTTTATGTGGAATGATCTATGGATGTGGTTTAAGTGAGGGTGGTTTGTTTGGATGAAAATGTTTGACGAGGGCTGATTGTTTGATGAGTGTGATGAGTGAATGTTTTATGAATGATTTAAGGGTTCGTGCTACCCCATTTGTTGGGATATAGCGTGAAGATATGTATGAATGTATGTATGTATGTATGTACATTCGGATTTATTTTTGTTAAAACAATGTGGTTAAACGCAGCAACAGATCTACTCGTCCTGGACCAAATGGACTGAGTTTAGAGACCCGAAAATTGGGGAGGGTTTTATACTGATATATTGGAATTAAAATTTAAATATTTTGTGTGAAACAACGTACAATAATATCTAATATTTTCAAATTATTGTAATTAATTTTCTATTAAAATTGTAATTCTTTGATTTTATTGATGGTATGAATCTATATATATAAAAATTTATGTTTGTCTGTTTGTTTGTTTGCTCTTATGCGTTCCTATATCATTCATCCGATTGCGATGAAACTTTGCTAAGTTGTTGTGTGCACCCCCGAGAAGGTTTCTGACTTAGCACAAGTCCAATCCGCCATCTTGAAACAAAATGGCCGCTAGCTATCTTGAAAAGTACTGCACTGATTCGATTCAAATTTGGTATAGACATAGACGGGAATCAACTTTAACATATAGGCATAATAAAGATTCAATCCGCCATCTTGAAACAAAATGGCCGCTAGCTATCTTGAAAAGTACTGCATTGATTCGATTAAAATTTGGTATAGACATAGACGGGAACCAATCTTAACATGCAGGTATAATAAAGCTTCAGTCCGCCAATTTGAAACAAAATGGCCGCTAGCTATCCTGAAAAGTACTGCACTGATTCGATTCAAATTTGGTATAGACATAGACGGGAACCAATATTAACATATAGGTATAATAAAGCTTCAGTCCGCCATCTTGAAATAAAATGGCCGCTAGCTATCTTGAAAAGTACTGCATTGATTCGATTAAAATTTGGTATAGACATAGACGGGAACCAATCTTAACATGCAGGTATAATAAATCATCAGTATGCCATTTTGAAACAAAATGGCCGCTAGCTATCCTGAAAAGTACTGCACTGATTCGATTCAAATTTGGTATAGACATAGACGGGAACCAATATTAACATATAGGTATAATAAAGCTTCAGTCCGCCATCTTGAAATAAAATGGCCGCTAGCTATCTTGAAAAGTACTGCATTGATTCGATTAAAATTTGGTATAGACATAGACGGGAAGCAATCTTAACATGCAGGTATAATAAATCATCAGTCTGCCATTTTGAAACAAAATGGCCGCTAGCTATCCTGAAAAGTACTGCACTGATTCGATTCAAATTTGGTATAGACATAGACGGGAACCAATATTAACATATAGGTATAATAAAGCTTCATTCCGCCATCTTGAAATAAAATGGCCGCTAGCTATCTTGAAAAGTACTGCACTGATTCGATTCAAATTTGGTACAGATATAGACGGGAACCAATCTTAACATACAGGTATAATAAAGCTTCAGTCCGTCATCTTGAAACAAAATGGCCGCTAGCTATCCTGAAAAGTACTGCACTGATTCGATAAAAATTTGGTATAGGTACAGACGAGAACCAATCTTAAGAAATAGGTATAATAAAGCTTCATTTCGCCATCTTGAAACAAAATTGACGCTAGCTATCTTGAAAAGTACTGCACTAATTCGATTCAAATTTGGTATAGTCAATTACGGGAACCAATCTTAATATATAGGTATAATAAAGCTTCATTCCGTTACCTTGAAACAAAATGGCCGCTAGCTATCTTGAAAAGTACTGCACTGATTCGATTCAAATTTGGTATAAGCATAGACGGGAGCCATTCTTAATATATAGGTATAATAAAGCTTCAGTCTGCAATCTTGAAACAAAATGGTCGCTAGCTATCTTGAAAAGTACTGCACTGATTCGATTCAAATTTGGTGTATACATAGACGGGAACCAATCTTAACATATAGGTATAATAAAGTTGCAGTCATCTTAAAACAAAATGGCCGCTAGCTATCTTGAAAAGTACTGCACTGATTCGATTCAAATTTGGTGCAAAAATAGACGGGAACCAATCTTAATATATAGGTATAATAAAATTTCAGTCCGCCGTCTTGAAACAAAATAGCCGCTAGCTATCCTGAAAAGTACTGCACTGATTCGATTCAAATTTGGTATAGGTACAGACGAGAACCAATCTTAAGAAATAGGTATAATAAAGCTTCAGTCCGCCATTTTGAAACAAAATGGTCGCTAGCTATCTTGAAAAGTACTGCACTGATTCGATTCAAATTTGGTGTATACATAGACGGGAACCAATCTTAATATATAGGTATAATAAAATTTCAGTCCGCCGTCTTGAAACAAAATAGCCGCTAGCTATCCTGAAAAGTACTGCACTGATTCGATTCAAATTTGGTATAGGTACAGACGAGAACCAATCTTAACATATAGGTATAATAAAGCTTCAGTCCTATGCCATTCGAATTCAGACGTTTGTAGTTTCCGGTACAACTCGCATTTGCAATGACCATCAACAAAGTACAGGGACAATCGCTACAAGTGTGTGGACTAAATTTGGAAAATCCATGTTTCCTACATGGACAGCTGTACAAAAACGCTTTCTTTGAGTTGCAATGCAACGCATGCCGGGTACTCCATTAAATTGTAGACCACGCGAACGAAGTCGCGGGTAATAGCTAGTATTGTAATATTTAATAGTTACTGGAAGCTGGAGATTGTATGTATTGAAACTAAACAAACATTTTACATCAAGTTTTCATAGCGAAATAAAACGTTTTAAGAGAACCCAATTTGTTATTAAAACTTAATTAAATTTACAATGAAAATTATATATTTTTTCATTTTGTTTAAAATACGGAGATTATACACTTTGTAACTAGACCCAATATATATATATATATATATATAGATAAAAAAAATTAGTTACAAAAAGATATGATGGTAGGTAGCTCAGTCGCAATACGTTGGACAGTGGATTTGAGAACCCGAGTTCGATGTCCGCAGACGATAAACTTATTTTTTCTACATAAAAATTACCGCTGTAATTTCTTCTCCTTGGAGTCCATGTTTTAACGATTGGTAACCGTACTTTACGCACCGAGATCTGATAAGACAGAGTGTTAAATTCAGTAATGGGTAAAAGGCGTGATGATACATCTATTTTATTATATTTATTTAATATAGAAAAATTTATGATAAAAATACTTATGTGGACTGTGGATTTGAAAAATTAAGTTTGATTCCCGCAGCCGATTATTTTCACCATAGTAAAAATTACCCCAGTTCTGCCTCCACTAACATGTTTGAGGGCGTAATTGACGGCTGGCAACCGCCCTAAAGGTGCAAGTTTTAAGAATCTCTTCAGAAAACTGAATATTCTGACTTTTACAAACAATTATATTTTGTTAATATGTATTTTGATTAAGGGATCGACAAAAATATCCGATATTCTAATCCAGTCCGATCCGATTCGAAGTCGGATTTCGGATCGGATAGGATCCGAAGACTCTCGGGTTAGATTCAGATCGGATCGGATTCGATCCGAAACACAGATAAATTATCCGATTCGAAAGACGGATAGAATATCCGATACGAAAGTCGGATAGAATATCCAATCCAAAAGTCGGATAAAACATCCAATGCAAAAGTCGGATAAAACATCCGTTTCGAAATTAGGATAAAATATCTGATCCGAAAGTCAAATAAAAAAAAAATCTCAGAATTCCTGAATTCATGTTAATTTTGTGTTCTTTTTAGGTACGTTTTTTTATACTTGTTTTTCGCTTCGTTTCTGTTTTATATGTCTTATTTTACTCACTTGTATTTGTGTTAATAATGCTATAATAATAATAATAACAAGAAGTATCATCTACTGATATCTGCTACCGCAAATAGCACACCCAGTAATGGGTAGAAAGCATAATGACATATTTATTTTTCGCTTCGTTTCTGTTTTATGTGTCTTATTTTACTCACTTGTATTTGTGTTAATAATGCTATAATAATAATAATAATAACAAGAAGTATCATCTACTGAAATCTGCTACCGCAAATAGCACACCCAGTAATGGGTAGAAAGCATAATGACATATTTATTTTATATTAATATCGGGTTATTTTTGCTGCATATTACTATTATATTTTTTTTAAATAAAAAGTTCTTATTAATGATATCTGGTTATGTCAAATTATTGTTATTTTTAAAAGAGTTATTTAACTTCAAACCCGACTGAATAATCAGTCTGAATCTGATAGCAGGCAAATTTAAAATTTGACCATAAAAGATTAATACCATCTTCCCTATTAGAGGTAAAACCCCAATTACCAAGTCAGAACAGTGAACTATAAATCCGCAAGGAAAAGACCATTTACGAGTATATCTTCAAGTTACCTGTGGCACGGGAATACTCGCCAGCGGCACAGTGCGCACCCTAGTCTTTATCTGCAGCAGTTGGTACAGCCGCACGCGGCACGGCGGCGCTAACAGCTTGCGGTGCAGGGGGTGTGGATGGCGTGCTAGGCGTCTTCGCCGCAGTACCAGCTGCGCTAGCCGCACCTCTTCGTCACCGCCACCGCCGACACTGATGTTGAACAACACCGAGTGTACTGGTGCCGTTCCGTGCGGACCTAGAACAGAACGTTAAATCATTTATCTAGATATATAGATATAGTTTCATAGCTTTCTGATTTAGGGGTTGATGTTAGCAAATACTGAAATCTGGAATATTTGCTAGCCCAGGTTTGATTCTCACAATACACAATTAAAATGTCGTTTAAATATGCTATTTTTTTGTTTTTCTTGTCAAATTTGTTAATTTATTTAACAAATTAAAGTTAGGCATGTCAAATCTCGAAAATGTAAATACTTTAAAATCCTAACACACCACTTTCGCTTCACTCACATTCATAATTCGTTTCGTACATGGTCGTTTATTTCTCACATTCGATATCTCTGGTTCACACATTATTTATGTAAACTCTCATCCTCAATTTCAGCAACATACATCTGTTCATAGCCGGATTACTCTATAGGCACACTAGCACGTGCTTAGAGCATCAAATGACTAGGGGCACCAAGATTATCTTAATTATGAATTAAAACTTTCATAGCCGTTTTTCTTCTTTCTTAAATAATGCAATTTCAAACTTCGTTACAATATTCCAATATTCAGATAGCATAGTCTGCATTTCTTTCAGTCTCAATATTTTCAGTATTTTCTTGGCGGTAAATAGTAACATTAGGACTGCTCTAAAACCTAAATATAAGTTGGCAAATATTACTGTTAGATAATTAAATGTAATATAATATGTATATAAAAAAGGTCTTGTGAGAATGAGATTTGAAAAGTAAGTATTTATGAATATATATTATTATTTATAATTATATTCATAAATATTATTACTGTGTCGTAAATATCTTATTTTCTTATTATAATTATTTAAAATAACTGAAGCAGAATGCAAAAGGAAACATAACTAGTTGAATAGAACCCAAAAACGTAAACAGGAAGAAAAAAGCAAGCTACTAATAATTTTTAAAAAGCATCTTTGTACTACAGCGGATTTGTGTCGTCAAATAATAATACAAAAATGTGTAACCCGCAAATCATTAAAACAATCTTTGTAATTTGTAACTTTGATATATTTATATTTTTAATATGTTGTTTTAAATAAAATTATTTCATTCCTTTTTTTTTCTTAAAAATGCAAAGTTCTGAATCCGGTTCTGTATATGTATCATCAATCATTCAGTCGACATACGTTTGAAACCAGCTGAACTGACTTATCGTATACTAACTTTTTAAATTATATTTTTCTCAGTTTATTCAATCTTCTCAATATTTTCTCGAATTCTAAACTGAATGATGGAAATTAAATAAATATTTATAATAAATGTGATTGTTGTACATAAACAGCATTATACAATTCATCGAATTATTTTTTGGACTCGCTACATTCAAAATAATGTTTACATAACTTTGGAAACCGATGGAAAGTTTGATTTTGTGCACTAGTGCGCAAAGTAATTGAAAAAAACACCCATTTTATATGATTTGTATTTATTTATATACACATATTTTAAGGAATTTATAAAAGAAGTAGAGACATTAGCTTATAACGCCATCAAATAAGACATATTTTATCAAACTTTACGAGAAAAAAATGAACAATTCGTTTTCAAATAACAAATGTCAATTCATGGCATTCTTAATTGTCAATATAAATTAACGTTTCAAATTTAATAATTTTTTTCATTGTCCATTATATCATTTTTGCTCGTTACAAAAAGCATTGTACAAAATTCGTGCGCGAAGACACCATTCGCGCACTAGTTATGTAAATAGCTATTTTCTACTTTCTACTTGTATACTGGCTACACCCAATAATAAAAATAAAACGATGTTCACTGCTGCTCGCTAACACGCTGACCGACGTAAAAAAATCCTGGAATCTACTGACCAAGTATTAATATCGCCTGATTTATACTAAATAATATCAAATAAAGCCATACAAGTAATTCCGTATTTGGTATATTTTCTCCCAACACCGCGATGCTGACCGACATTGATGAACGATGAAACCTGCTGATTGGTTGTTAATACCTGCTGATTTATACTAAATAATATCACATAAAGCCATAAAAATAATATTTAGAATATTTTACCCCGACACCGTTATGCTAACCGATGCCGACCGACGCTGATGAATGCTGAAACCCATTGACCTACTGATTTCTAGTAAATAATATCAAACAAAGCCATAAAAATAATATTTGATTTATACTACACCGACAACGCGACACTAACCGACGCTGACCGACATTAATGAATGCTGAAATCCATTGATCTATTGTTAATACCAGCTAATTCATGCTAAATTAGATCAAATACAGTAACACAAGTAATATTTTGAATGAATGCGATATATTTCTTGGAATTCAGTCAATTTTTTTATTTTAGATTTTTTTATATTTTGTCGACGTTTCGACTGCCTCTGCAAGTCTTCATCAGGACACTAATAAAAATTAACAATAATAATACAAAATATAAAATGTAAAATATAAATACTTACAAATAAATATAAATCTAAAACAATATTTATAAATAAATCATTAACAATGATAAGTAAAATTCAAATTGGTAGATATATGACATAAATATTTGTCAATGAACAATTAAAAAGAATTTTTTATTTAAAAAATTGACAAAATTGGCATGCTAACTGTATAAAAATATTTTTAATAAATTTTTTGAAAAACAATAGCTTGATCTTGAAAAGCATTTTATATTTTTTTTAACTATTATCATCAAAAAACAAAAAATTATACAAAATTGCTACACTAATTAAAAAACAAAAAACAAAAATAGTAGAAAACTATCGAAATTCCTTAAATAATTCTAAAATATGAGTGTATACAGCATTTAAATCTTGTATGTCAGATCTGTTATTTATATTATTTTTGTCATTTTGAATATGAAGCATTTCTAAAAATAAACGTTTTTTTAAATTTGTTTCTGTATCAAGAATTTTTACATTTTCAAAATAAAAAATATGGTTATTTACAATAGAATGTTCTGCTAAAGCACATTTATTATGATAATTTAGTGAATTCTTTAAGGAATCTCGACGATGTTCTTGCATTCTCGTTCTTAAATAGCGCTTTGTTTGGCCAGTGTAGCAACTTGTACAACTTTTACAATTTACCTTATAAATTACATTTGATCTATATAAATTTTCAACTTGATCTTTCAATCTGCTGTACAATAAATTTATAGTTTTACCATTCTTATATGAAACCTCAAAACTGGTTCTTGATTGTAAAAGCTTTTTTAGATTATTTGATAAATTTGGAATATATGGTAAACAAAAATAAATTTTATTAATATTAGGAGATTTAGTACTATTTTTATTTTATTACACACCACACTACATTATTATGGAAGAGACAAATCGAGATAAAATGACAATAGAAACGGGTCTGCGAGCCACGAAATATGAAGAAAAAATAAGAAAATACGACACAGAGAGTATTTTATACCAATGCTGGAAACAAACGATGAAAAATGAAAAAAGAAATACAGGAGGAAAAAAATGGGATACTAAAAGAAGATAATACTACGAAAGAAATGGATATTCAGTAACCCAAGTAGAAATATACAGAAATAACAACATCGAAATAAAGGAAGAACTGAAAAGAAGAGATAAACAGCTACAGAAACAGGAACAGAACAATAAAATAACAGAGTCAAAATATAATCCAGTATATAAACACTTACGAACTGCAAACACGCCAATCTGTCTCATAAAGGAGAATAAGAAAAATATAAAAGCGATAGCAAGACTAAGATGTGGAAATGAGGTAATTGGTAACAAGTACTGGCTTGACGAAAATGAACGAAAATGCCGTTTATGCCAACAAGGTAGCGAGACAATTCAACATCTTATGTACAACTGTAGAGAACTAGCCAGAGAAGAGCACAGCATTTATTACGTATTAAACGAATTAGGAAGTGGAGAAGCATGGATCCGAAGAGTAAAAAACAGAAGAGAAGAAATATTAAAATAGTAATACTAACTTGTATACATTTTGTAACATATACATAAATAACTACAGACAAAATACTTATTATAATACGCCTTCATTTTTATTTATTTTTTATTGTATAATTAGAAATGTAGAATTCTAAACCGAAAGGTACGAATTTAATAAAGAATCTATCTATCTACTATTTTTATTATTATTATAAGATTGGTTGTAAATGATTTTATTAATTAAGTGTTTAGGAAAATTATTTGAAATTAAAATATTTTTAACTTTATTTAATGACTCATTTAAAAATTCTTTTGATGAAAGTAGAATAGCTCTATTTTTAATATTAGTTGCAAAATTAATAATTTGAGATTTAGGATGTTCTGATTTAAAATTTATATATCTTGTAGAAGATGATGGCTTTCTATACCATTTATAACTTAAAGTGTTATCATTATTTCTGAATTCCAAGAAATATATCGCATTCATTTTAATCTACAGTCAAGCAAAAAATGTATCATTTCTTAAAATATTTTGAATATTTTATCCCAGCATCACGATGCTGACCGGCTTTGATGAACGCTGAAACCAGCGAATCTATTGTTAATACTCGCTGTCAAATAAAGGCATACGAGTAATATCATCATCAATAGTAATATCTGCTTGATTCAGTTCCAGTGCCTTCTCCAACATCTTCTATTCACAGCCAACCTCTTGATTTCTACATAACTTCTTCCTTCTTTCAGGTCGTCTACTATCTTCTCCCTCCTCCTGCCTCTTTTATCTTCTCCTTCTATAGTCCCTTCTATTACGCCCTTCATTAGAATATCCTTTCTCAAAGCATAGCCCAACCACATTTTCTTTCTTTTCAAAATAATTTCATACAGTGTCCTTTTTCTTCTACTCTTTCCAAAACTTGTCCATTGCTAACTCTATCAGATTACTTAATATCAAGCATTCTCTTATATATCCATATTTCCATGGCATTCATCCTTTTCCTATTTGTTTTAAAAACTGTTCATGTTTCCACACTTTGTGCAACATAACACTGCATACAAAATATTTAGCTATTCTTTTCCGTAGTTCCAGATACTACAGAGGCGGACTTTGGCCTAGGCTAAAAAGGCAATAGCCTAGGGCCCAAAAATTTTAGGGCCCGGATTCAAACTTTTAGTTTATGCTTGTTTTGACTATTTATTTTTATGATTTGATGTTATATTTGATATTAGTTGTACTGAATTTTATATCATTTATATTGGCAGCCCAGCAATCTGTTATTTCTGTTAGCGAACGCTTTTCAAGTTTATTTCTTTATTTAGTATTTGTTTACAAAGCTTGTTTCGCTATTTGTTTTTGTTTCATATACAAATTTATTTTATTATTGAATTTGATTGTCTTCTATTTTTAAATTTCGCGCTGATATAAGCTGAAGGCTGAATGTCCTGTTCAAACACGTGCGCGACCTACGTTCATTATACTTACGATTGTGACAACTTTGAACGTAAAACGAATTTTCAATTAAATAATATTTATTTAGCGTCTCGATACTTTTCATTGTTTTTCGTTTCGCATGTATTATTATTTAATGAGTAATTGAATTAAACATATCAGAAAATTCAAAAAGGTAAAATAAACGTAGCATGCAGCACCAGTTGGCAGTATTGTGTAGCGTGCGTTGTGCGAAAATCGGTGGTGTGTTCAAACAAATCAAACAAATAAATAAAAAACAAAAAATAATTTTAATGGTAAGTTATTTAGTTTGATATAGCTAAGTATTTATTAAAAAATAAATTTATTAATTTAAAATAATTTGGTTTTAGTCCTTTAATCTTTAAGATGTCTAAATATAACTATAAAAGTGGACATCAAAAAAGGCTTGAAAAACAACGAAAGGAAGAAATAAGACAAAATTCACAAAATGCTCTTCAAACTTTTTTGAAACAAGGACAGGGAACATCCAGTAGCAAAGAAGAATCAGGCGTAAAAGAAAATTGTGCAAACACGAAAGAAGAAAAAAATGATGATAAGAAAGATACAGATAAGAAACAAGAACAAGCTGTTGTTAATGTACTAATTATAAACTATGAAGAAATTAAGGATAGCGAAGATATAGTAAACATACAAGAATCTAACCCAAATGAAGTCAAAGAAACTGAAAACGAGAAAGACAATAAACAAAATCAAAATCCGCGTGTCACAGAATTTTCTGAAGATATTGCCAAATGGCCAAAAGAAATAACACATGAAATTCAAAATTATTTCATTAAAGTAAAACCCCCTGCAATATATGGCTCACTAGAGTCATCAAAACAGATTTATAAAGTAGGCACAAAGATTTACTTCAGAAAACTAAAAGATACTGTTTTTTACAGAACAACTGCAAATCAAGAAAAAATTAAAAGGAACTGGCTTGTGTATACTGAATCTAACAAATGTGTATATTGTTATATATGCAAATTAAAAAAAAGTAAATTAACTGAAGGTTTTTCTGATTGGAAAAATATTTATAAAAAATTAGCCGAACACGAGAATTCCAAAGATCATATTTCTTCCATATGCATTTTTATTTCAAGATCGTCAGAAAAACAGCGAATAGATAGTGCAATGGTAAAAGCACATGAAACAGAAAAACAATATTGGCGGGAAGTTTTGAAAAGAGTGGTAGAAACTATTAAATTTTTAGCAAAATTTGGATTAGCTTTCAGGGGTCATAACGAGTTATTTGACAGCGAGCAAGGAAACGGTACATACATTGGTTGCTTACAGTATTTAGCGGTATTCGATAGTTTTATTGCTAATCATCTTGAAAAATATGCAAATATGGGCAGTGGAAATGTGAACTACTTGTCATCCACTACTTGCGATGAATTGATTATTTTAATTAGTGATATGTTAAAACAAAATATTTTGAAAGAAATTAAAGCTGCCAAATATTTTTCAATAATTTTAGATTCTACACCAGACATCAGTCATATTGATCAATTTTGTTTTGTGATACGGTATGTACTTCCTAACGGAATCAAAGAAAAATTCATTTGCTTTCTTCCCATTACATCACATACAGGTGAAAATTTAGTAGCTGTTGTTTTGCAACAATTGACAGACTTAACATTAGATATTAAAAACTGTAGGGGACAAAGCTATGATAATGCTGCCAACATGTCCGGTAAATATAATGGCTTACAGTCCAGAATAAAAAAGCATAGTCCTAAAGCAGAGTACACACCTTGCGCTAGTCACTCACTTAACTTAGTTGGTAATTGTGCCGCAGAAAGCAGTTTAAAAGTTACAACAAATTTTGACATTGTCCAAAGCATATTTGTATTTTTTTCGGCTTCAACTTATAGATGGAATATATTAGAAAATAATTTTAAAGAAACTAAACAGAAGCAATTAACTGTAAAACGAGTATGTGATACAAGATGGTCTGCTCGAGCAGATGCTATTAAGGCTATAAGACATGGTCATAAAGAAATAATAAATGCATTGCAGTATTTAAAGATTGATGATTCTCAAAAATCTGTTTCTCGTTCTCAAGCAAATGAATTACTAAAAAAGATAGATTCGTTTGAATTTATATTATTAATAATCATTTGGGATCATCTATTAACTCAAATAAATAAAACGAGTAAGTCACTTCAGAGCAAAACAATAACATTACATATATGTTTTGAATTATATACGAGCTTGATAAAATATGTTCAAAATACAAGAGAAAATTTAGATTTTTTTGAAAAAGAAGCATCATACATAAAGATTGTACAATATGATAATGAAATGAAAAGAAAAATAAAGAGAAAAGCGTTCTTTGATGATGAAAGTGAAGAAAATTTGATATTAACTGAAAAAAATGATTTTAAAATTAACACGTTTTATGTGCTCTGCGATAGTTTATTAGTAGAATTAAATAAAAGAGGGCCAATTTATAAACATTTAAGTGATAAATTTAATATATTTTTCACTGACGATGAAATAGACACAACTACTTTAATTAAACATATCACAGAATTAAATGAATATTACAATAACGACATAGATACGAAAGAATTTAATAACGAAGTAGAACAATTTCTACTTCTACAGAATAATTTGAAAGAACCTTATGAAATGCATGAATTTATTCACAATAAAAATATATTATCAACTTTCCCAAATGTTGATATTATTTTAAGAATTTATTTAACGCTTCCTATTACAAATGCCACTGGAGAAAGATCATTTTCTGTACTGAAACGCGTAAAAAACTATTTACGTAGTACGCTCGCACAAGAAAAGTTAACAGCTTTATCACTATTGTGCATAGAGCACGATGACCTTGACAAAATGGATTGTTGTGCAATAATTAATAAATTCGCGGAAATTAAAACGCGAAGACGAAATATTTAAATAAAATTATCAAATAAAATATTCAATATTTAATGTGTGACTTTTGTTACATTGAAATATAATATATATATGTTTTGAAATGTGCAATTTATTTTGTTTTTTTATGTTATATTTTTGTAATTATATTACATATAAATAATAGAAATATATAATTTTATTCCCTTATAACATATATATATGTAAAGGCCCGAAATAAATATTTTGCCTAGGGCCCGAAATAATTTAAATCCGCCTCTGCAGATACAAAATTCCACACAATATTCTATTTATCTTCCGAAACGCTTCTTAAGCCATTTCAGTACGTAATATTTATTATTTATATAAGTAATATGGCCTTTTAATAAAATAATTGTGTGTGTGGTTGGCCCTTGGTGAAACATTTTAAAAATATTTTAAATAAAAAACACTTGGTAAGTTTCACAAATTTATTACTTTTATTTTTATACAACGCGTTTCGACTCTACAGTCATCATCAAGTACTATTACAAATATTTATAATTGACATCACTTATAACTAGAACAAAATATTAAGTACGGAGGAGTTGTTTACATCTATCTGTTCATTGGCTATATTTTTCTTTGAACTAGCTGCTTTTTGAATTTTCATATTCTCTAATGAGTTCAGCTTAAGGCCTTTCGGTTCGATATGCAGAATTTTATAATCTTTCATGGAATTGTTATTTTCAATGCAGTGTTGGGAAAAACCAGTTGTCCAGAATCCATAGAAACTAACACACAAACAACTTGAAAATGTTTGTAATACACCTGACGATGACTAAAGAGTCGATAAAATTGTGTAAAAATAAAAGTAATAAATTTGTGAAACTTACAAAGTGTTTTTTATTTAATATATTAATATGGACTTGTCTAAATAACCGATTCAATTAGTCAGCGGGATTCAGTGCTTATCAATGTCGATCAGTGTCGATCAGCGTCGCGGTGTCAGGGTAAAATATACTAAATATTACTTGTATGAAAGTTTGTATAAATAGCTGCGTTGTTTTGATTATTGTAAGACTTACCAAAGATTTCTATATTATTTATCGCTTAAAATGTTTCTAAAATAGAAATATATAGCTATTAATGATAAATTTATTAGTTATAATTCCTTTTTCAACAGCTTATGCCGAGGGATCATTTTTCGCATTAAAGAAAATTAAAAATCTTGCTCGAAATACAATGAGTTACAATTACTACTGTTAAGGAATCATTAATTATGGGATAGCTAGCTCAGTGGTATGAAGTCGGCCTGTGGATCCTGAGGTCCCTGGTTCGATTCCTAGAGGCGACAAATTTTCATAATTTGAAAAAGCTATCCCTGTGGCTCCTCCACCACTAACATGTTTGGGGGCCGTGATTTGACGACTGGTAACCGCACTTCACGCGCAAAATATATCACTTACCGAAATCTGCTTCAGCAGAGTGCTACACCCAGTAATGGGTAGAAGGCGTGATGATATATTTATATTTATTTTATTTAAGGAAACATTAAATTACCTATAATTAAAACCAGACTTTTTTGAAAATATTATTAACAATTTTGTAAATAATGGCGAAAGAAGAATGAATTTAATTTACAAATAAATTAGTTTCAAAAAAGTTTGTACTAATTTATTATATTAAGATTAACTCCAACAAAAATATATGAATAAAAGTTCTCGATTTTAAATGACAATTAATAATAATAATGCTATGTTATTGAAATACATATTTTAAAAAAATATTTATTTTGATCGGATCCGTAGGCAGTTGCCTAATATTGCCTTATAATAGCTACGCCACTGGTTTGTATGTGTACACAGATGACAATGTCAGGTTGATATAAATTTAGCGCCTAAAATATCTACAGCGCCAGTTCTTATTATTTTCTATGATTACTGTATGAGCTCGTGGCCGAGTTAAAAAAAAATAGATATCTTTGTATAGTACATACACATGCAATCGTAGTCCAGTGGATAAAATCGAAGTAAAACTTGCGTTTCTTAATTAACAAGCGTTACAACTTATAACCAAAAATACGATTGTGTCTGAGTGGTCCCCTCTACTGTAATTGAGATTAAGTTCCTGTTGTGCAGAGTAACAAATAAATAAAATAAATATCTTCTATAATATCTCTTTATCCAGAGCTGGAAAAGTTACCTTAAAAAAGTATCTGAGAATTTTATTCAAGTCTTACAAGGCATCAAGTGTATGAGATTATATGATAGAGTTTATAGATAGAGAATATAAGTGAAAAAAAAAATGTAATCACATTATAAAAATAACATTATAATAATACTAAAGGTAAGATCTGTTAGCTTTTAACGTGTTCAAAAAAGTTATTTTCAAAGCAACTGGTTCTTAAAAATTAACTAAGTTATTTTTATGAAAACTTAGTAACGAAAAAAGTTAAAAGTTACAAGTTATTTTAAAAGAGTAACGAAAACATAGTTCAAGTTACCTACTGAAAAATAAAAAGAAACTTAGTTATAACTAAATTTTGGAAAGAAACTAAATTATAGTAAAGTAACTTTTTACGTAGATATTTACCAGCTCTAGCTAGAGAACGTTATGCAAAGTTAAAATTTTCATATTTTTTGTAGATACATTACAACCAGCGATCATTTGAATAAATGGTTTTTAAATCCCTCTATTAATACTGATCGATGCTATATTCAAAATTTTTCGTTTCCTGGTGGAATCCCTATTTTTCTCTTTATTTATTTATTTTACTCTGCACAACAGGAACTGAATACCAATTCCAGTACTGGCTTCGAACACACCGAGCCGTCGCGTCGTGTGGTTCATATATATTATGATTAAGTGGGGTTCAAATTTAATTTAAGGAAAATTTAATTCATTGTATCTGTACACTGTACGCAATAAAACAAAAATGTCATCGCCAGATTTGGTTCCATTACTACTATTTATATTTTCACCTAATATTGCTACATGCCACCCAACAGTTCGCGCCACTAAGCTATAAGCCTAGTACGTAAAACCGGCTCTAGATACAGACGGACATCATTGTGAAAATGATCCAAATAAATTCAAAGAAGTTCAAAGCACGTATTTCATCAAAAACTTTAAATTGTTTTGTTTCCCGGGTACAATAGGTAATTTCTATAGATTTCTGATTGTATAACAACCAAAGAAGTACAATATTAAATATGTAATTATTAATATTTTATCCTCAGATTATGACAACATATTAATAAATATTTTTCTCACGTAGAATTATTAAAATAAAATATATGATTTCTTTATAGATGAGAAACCTGCTATTATATTAAATAACGTACGTCTCGATCTGAGTTATCGTTTTCCCACACGGTGATAAAATAAAAATAGCGTTTTAAAAATATAATACAGCGCACAATAACAGTAAACAAAGATATGCTCGTAAAACGTTTCGCGTTGCTTCAGAAAATCTGGTCACTTTCCGAAGCAGTAACAACGGCAGAAAGAGCAACCACCTCGCGGGAAAATTGCGTTCACACTGCGTACCACGTCAGGAAATATTGATAGAATGATAAAAGTCACTGTTTATCTTATGACTCGCTTCTGTAAACATATATGAGAAAGTAATGCTACCTATTCTTCTCATAATGCTATCAAACAATGTTATGCACCTAACTGTGTACTATGTATCTACACCAATATTCTCTATCGTTTTGTAAATGTATTTTTGCAGTAGGTATACAATTTTTCTTTTGTGTGTTAATAATTATTCTTGCTTTTGACTCATTTTCCATTAAAGAAAAGAAACATAATATGAACACTACCGAATGTAGTTTTCTTTATAGATGACGGTAAGTGCGGACATAGACATATGCATATGACAGTCAGTAGCGTAGCTTTCAATGTCGGTCCACCCCGTGAATATTTTCTTAGGGCCCCTACTACAGAATGTCCAAGATAAGGTGCACAGCATTGGGATCTCGAGATCTAGAAGACGACTTCGGTTAAATTAAACACAAGTTGCCTCATTAGGGGGACAATTTAACCATGTTTTTATTTATTCGAAAAAATGCATACGTAATTTTTTTTATTGCTTATAAGTTTGTACTTTTTCATGAGTAATGTATAGGAGTACTATTTTTTTTGAAATTTCCAATAGTTTACGAGGTATTAATATCAACTTCAATTTTTTATATGCAGCAGGTTATGGTACAGTAAAATAGAGCATTATTTCTCTTTTCAACGGAATATAACACTTACACATACTTTTTAAAATAGTCTTGAAAATTCTAACTTACTGCTTCAAATGGCAATTTTATTTTATCACTCTATATATACATTTCTAACACTTTGCAATTTAATCAAATATTATATAATTTTTTTTTAATTTCATGCAATATACCATATAATTAAATATACCGAAATAAATAGAAATCTAAGTGCAAATTAATATTTTTTTTGCAAATAAAAAATGTCGAAGGAATCAATCAAATTTCTCCAATTAAATTAAATATTTCGGTAAAAATAGCTACTTATTTCTAATATTTATAACAATTCTCACAGCAACCTTTTAAAGGCAGGTTGAATTAGGTAAATTATATACTATATGTACGTAGAAAATATCTTTAGTGTCCTGAAATATGTTTCTAAAAATTTTAGTAATACAATAAATAATAAATTGTCAAAAATGAACTGTAGAAGACAATATGTAAAACAAAACATAAAATAAAGAAATTTTACATAATTATATACATATTATACGTGTATAACAAAAAACTTCCTATTGGCACAAATAAAATAAATACAAAATGCTTAGCAAGGAAAACAAAAAAATATATATTTTTTTAAGAATTAGATGAAAATATAAATTCCAGGTATCAATGGGAGTTCTATCGACCCACTGGACTCCTCTTCCCCTCTTCGGGCACCCATGTCTCACAGTGCGAGCATTAGTTTCTATAGCGTGATTATTAAAAAAAATCTTAATTAACAGACGATATTCTTGAACAATTTGAATTAACCCATTTAATTTGTGTTCTTAAAATGAGATAATCTTTACTAAATAACCTGCGTAGATAGTACTGTCAAGTTTAATTTGTTACTATAATAATTGTTTCCTTTGATTTTCACAGAACTGATTTTCTGTATTCATTTAGGGACATACGATATAACACATTCCATTCAAATTGATTAGTTGTTTAGATGTTTTCTTTTCTTTTATTTACTGTTAAATTAGTAATTTAACGTTTTTTATCTTTTAAATTAAACCATAATTACCTTAAAAAGAAATATTTTTCCTAAGAAATATTAACATTTATACTTTCAGTTGTCAACGTAAAATTGATGGTTAGTAAAAAACAAGTCAATAAATATCTCCCACGGAAATACGCGATAAAATACTTTATTGCGCGCTTAAAAAAACAAAGTTAAGATATTTTCACTCATTTTTGATTCAAATGATTTTTTTAAGAAATGACAAACTCAAACATACTGTTTTGTTAATTTACTTCGATTGTATGTACGAGTATTATTATGGTTACAAACAAAATATGAATTGGTTGAATGCAGATTTAACTAGCCGAATATAGTTATTTTAAAATTAATTTAAAAATACCTATTTTCATAATTTGAATCGTAGGACAAATTATGTTTGTATCACGAGCGTAAAGTGTATTTGTTCCTCTTGCGCTGCAATTACAGTGCGCGAGTAATAATGAATCACTTCACGCTTTTAATACACAAATAACTATTTTTGTGACGATAGTTAAGATTTTAAGCAAGATATTTTGATAAGTTCGGAGTACTGCCTCAAGACGTAGTAATTCATGATATACAAATAATGAATTCTTATACAAAATGTGACGATAAAATTATTACACAATAAAATTATTTTAATTAAAATATAAATATTGTAATAATGTAACAACTATTTAACAGTGATAGTACTTGCAGCCAGAACTAATGTAATTCAAAAAATATACAACATTTAAAAAGTTAATGATAAATTTGAGTGCGTATTCGAATTTTAAGACTAATTTCTTTAAAAAAAAAAATCGCAAAAATATTAAATGAACAGGCATCAATAACTTGAACATTTCTATTTTATAATCGTGAATTAAAAAAAAATATATTAGTACAAATATAATTTATTTAAATTTTATTATTATTATTATAAGCCTTTTGAAGTTATTTATGACTATTAAGGTATATTAAAAAATATATTCTTTGTAATATCCGTAAAATGAAAAGTGTACGAACTGCAAAATAAAACGACCAATTATAGTCAAACTGTTTTGGTATAACATTGAAATATGTTTTTGTTAAAAATATATCTATTTTGTGTTAACAGTTTATTTTTTTTTAAATCTTTTAAGTGAACTTTTTTTTTTTGTGATTTTGTGTATTTCTGTGTTAAAATTAATCAAAATATAGGTAATTATGAAAGGTTTACTATAAGGTAAATATATTTTTACTTATATATATATTTTCGTTCTTCTAAATAAGTGCATAGGTAACAAGATATGAGCAAAAATAGAAAAATAGCGAAATTTTTTAATTTATTTTAATTCTTAAACATTAGTAAATACTATTTATTAAATAGTGAGGAAACTTTCAAATAAAAATTGTAGATTTTAAATACATTTATTTTGATCTTTAAAAAATTTGTAATAATAATAATATTGAATTAAAATTAATTCGGATTATTCATATTAATTTTTTACATAGATAAAAATGAAACTTTTAAAAATTTACTGGAATATTGGTTCAAGCTGTAATTTTCGTACTAGAATTAAAACTCCTTATTTTAAAATAGAAATACTCAAAATATTGATACCTAGCATTTCAAATTTTTGTGGTTTTTTTTAATGAACTATTAAACTTCAAACATTACTGAGTATAATTATTTTGTATTGGTTACAATATAATGTATTGTTTTATTATTATTATTATTTAAAGTGTATTTATTTCATACTTTGCAACAAAGTTAGGAATTAAAAATCCGTTTTTTGTTACTTAGATTTTTCTTAACTATGGCCTCCCTTTTTATTGCCAGAGGCCCCGATCATTCTTAATCTACTCCCGCTGGCATAAAAACTTAATTGTCATGTATGCCATCAATATGCATATATACAATTTGAATTTAGAAATATGAATGTATTCTATTTATAAATGGACTAAAGAATATAAAACTGCTTTGTTAGAAATAGCCTAAAAATATTAACAATTTAATATTGATTTAATTTAATCTATGTCTATGCATATTATTTTTGCGATATCTATAAGAACAACGACAATACGTTCTTTATTATAGAGGACAATCCTTTATTTTTAGAACGTTGTCATTTAGATTTCAATCATTATGTTAAATTTAAATATAATGGAGCGAAAATATTAACTTCAATTTCTTTAAACAAAATAAAATTTATGTTATTTTTATGAGAAATTCTTATTTTAATATTTTTTGTTGTGAAGAAACTAATAAATAAACAGGTTTTTTTTTTCTATATTTCTGAAACTTCTCCCGATTTGCAAAAAAAATAGTTAATTTCAATATAAATTAATTTTTATTTATGAAATAGGTAGTTACATAAATAATGATTTTTTATTTCCATTTGAAATATGCCTGGTAGAAAAAAACACGTAGTATGGAATAATTTTATTCAAAAAAAGTCTAGGAAAATCGGGCTGCTGTAGAACATGCAAAATGGATATACAAGGGCTAGTAAACCGAATGAAAGCACATTCAGAACAGTATCAAAAGAGGCAAACAGAATTAGAGTATCTATCTCCTTCTGCAGCTAAACAAAATTTTTTTTCTTTATTTACAATTACATGAATACACATATGATAAATGAATTATAAGAAATACGAAATACCGAAGACTATTTATATTTAATTTAACAGATGCAACAATTGAAAATTTTACACTTCAAGAAATTATTTAACTTTTAGATATTTTTATTTACTCAAGTAATATCAAACCGAAAACAATAATTTCATTCTGTTGTTATATGAGTGCAGAAAATAATCAAAATCTGCACCGTTGTACAACAAAAAAAAAGATTTATTAATTGAATGTTTTAAAATATTAAATTTCAGTTAAAGCTCGAAAAATATAACAAAAAAAATAATTTATATACACCACAGCATGTGCCTGAAAGGTATAAATCTTTTTTATTTGAAATTTTGTTCTGTATCTTACAGATTTTTAAATTAAAATTATTTTTTGAAAAAATAAACACATCATTAAAATAAGCTTTTAAAATGACATTAATTTAACCAAAAATGTAGCTGTAGCGATTTTCGGGATCCCAATGGTGGCACAAAAAAATTAACCTTTTTTTTATAATATAATATTAGAAATAATCTACTAGTCAGTTACAGAAGGATAAACAGCAAAAAGTAATAATATATAATATATCTATTTGCAATTGGTTGTGGTTCCCTTAGAACTAACATTTTGGATGTCGTAATTTTAAGACTGGTAACCGCATTTCACACGCAAAAATATATGACCGAAATTTACTACAGCAACTCCCAATAATGAGCAAAAGTAATGATGATATATTTACTTATTTTATTTATAATCTGGTAATTTACCAAGACCAACCAATCGTATTGTGGTCTTTCATTAGTATCACAATCAGATATATAGTTTTTCAGATAAATAATATATTTTGTTGTCGATCACAAACTTTTAGTTTTCAATAATAGCTATTTGTATACCAAGTACATAATGAAGACTTTATTGGACGAGCCGTAGTTAATGGCCGAGCGAGCGCTGCTAGAGATGCAAATAAATGAACCGAGTCCTTTAACCTTTGCGTGACCAAAATATCTATAAAACTTTGTTTACCAAAATAGTGTCAATATTGACCCACTTATTTTTATTATTTAATCTTATATAAAATATCATAATATATAAAAATTTTGGTATTATTATAATTTCCTATGAATTTAGTAATTCAATTCAATATTTTTATTAAGTAGTTATCATAAAAAAAAATTGAAACAAATATATTATTATGATTAAAAAATATTTTTCATTATGTGGAATCTTACTTTTCTCTGTCAAACCTTCTTCTTTAAGAATGAAATCTGCTGTCCTTGTTTTACCTTTTTTACCTTTCTTAAATTGATCACTATTATTATTTTCCTCAATAGAGTATCATAATAAAAATTAATTTTATTTTCCTCTATAATATCTTCAACTTCTTCAGACCTATTACTAAATATTTCCTCAATCGTATCATTTTCATCTTCTCAATCTTTCGTCAGAATACAAAAAAGTTCTTCGTCAGATTAAGCCCTTTTATTATGTCATTGCAACTATTTCACATGGAGCATTGATAATAATTTACACTATCACGTATAAAGTAAAGTGAATTGAAAAACATCGAAATTCCTGCCATGAGCAGGGATGAACACATCTCAACTTGTATGAAAATAAGTTCGGTATAAAAAAATTAAATTAAAATATTAGATACCAAAATCGGGTCATAAATGACCCAGAGCAACAAAGTGCAAATTATTCTTAAACTGTATTAATTTTAGATTTGGTTATTATTGCTTAAGGTTCAATACAGTATTTTATGAGAATTCTCTAAAGGAAAAACACTAAAAAAATTATTTAACAAAATTTTGGGTCAATGCTGACCCAGTTTCAGTAAGGCAAAAGTTAAAGTCCAATTATGTACGAGTTATATAAAAAGTTTTGCCTTGGATACGATTTATTTTCTTAAAATATGTTATTGTGAAAAATTTATTTCTCGAAGTGTACTTTATTGTTTCTTTTGTTTATAATTATTAAACTGACAAATTTGTCAAGAAAAAGTAGAAAATTGTGTTCATAATGTCATAAGACTTTAAAAATCCAAAAAGAAATTAAAGAAATTGCATTAAATGCGAAATGGACACAAAACAGTGTTATAAATCAATTAGTTCAGATGCAATCCACTATAAATTTATGAATTCAACACGTAATTATGTAAAATATTTAAAAAAGACCTAAACATTATCTGATGTGTTAAAGATTATGAATATGTGAACGTACCTAACTATAATGTAATTATAATATTCAGTAACCTAACAATAATCTGAAATCGATCAACATATTAAAATCAATTATTTAGTTTCCATGATTATTTTAAAAATCACAATATTTACAGATTGAGTTTTACTTAGCTATAAAAAATAATTTAATTACAACTTACTGATAGCTTCCTAGAAAAAAATAAAATATGACATAATAATTGATAAAAGGAATGGTGATAGATTTATTTATTTTATTTATAATCTCGTAATTTTTCGGATAAAGAGTCACAGAGTGTATGGTTAAATGCCATGTATTATGGCATTTTAACGAATACACACTTAAAAGTCAGATTAATATAACAGAAATAAATTATTTTAGATATACAATATGGTAGCAGTAGCACTACAGAAAACTAATGAAAAATAAAAGCAGTCATAAACTTGTAGATTGATAGCAGATAATAATCCAGTTGTTAGGTGTATAAATAATATTAAGTTAATTTTAATTCAAATTGTCTAGAAACTATTTAAAAGATGGTACCAACTAACCTGAAATTACTTCGTAATTAGTATACTCGTATGTACGATATAATAGCCCAAACCAGTACGATGTCATGCTAAGAGCTGTGTTTCTAACTTCATTTCAAGTATTTTCTATATATTTCTATCAGTGAAATAAAATATTTATTAACTTAATCACTATTGAATTATAAAGATATAAAATGTTATTTTGACAGCTGTCCCCTGCTTAATTTATTTGTTATGGAATAGTCTATTACCGTTAAAAATTTTCGGGAGAGGTTTCAAACCACAAAACTCCTCCTTGCCCTTAAATACGGTATTGCAAGTTGCTAAATGTAGTAAATTTCTACGTCGAACTTGCAGGATCATTTTATAATTTAGATTTTGGCCCTTGGTTCTGTTGAAAAATGAATCTACTTGTAGAGGTACCTATAGTATTTTTTAAATAGTAATTTAGTGGTCTATTGTTAACATCTTGTCTTGTAGCTGTAATTGGCTAGGAGATAACGGTTTGTCAGTTTCAGTTGCCTTGTTGCCATTCACAGAATGGGGCTGTCGTCACAGTGAGCGAGGACGATTCAGATTGTAAACAGTGTGGAATTCAATTCAATTCCCTGTCTTTGTAAGAAAATCCAATGCTACTATACAGTTCCCTAAATCACAATACAAAGATCTTGTATTCTTTATAACCTAAATCAAGAATTTCTGTTTTAGTAAAATATCAATACAATTACTTACTTATTTTTAACTTTTCTTAATTTTATTTTCCACGAGCGACCTACAAATTCATTGGTTACCAGGAAACAGTTTAATAGCAGAGCATGAAGTAAATTTTTTCTCTTTAGGGCGAAACATCTTTTTTCGCCCTATAGATTTTTTTTTTATTATTTACGTTTCATAGCTACCAATAATAACAAACATAAAGATTATATTTCAGTAAATTTTTTCGATATTTTCAAAATATTGTATATACTGGATGGTGACCGCGACTCTCGAACATAGGACTTTAACATGTAAAATCATAATTTAGTAATTTCCTGCTTCCCTAATTATTTTAAGCAAAAAAGCTTCAAATAAAAGATTTAGGGCATAAAATTCTGCATCTAAACCAAAAATTAATTTTGCATGCTTTGTAACGACACAAATTAGATCTGAAAATGACGAAAAAAACTATCGATAGCCATGGAATTGAAACAAAATTAAAACAAATGTTTGACATTTTACCTGTCAAAATAAATGAAATAATAAATAGACCACGGGCGTGTGACGTCATCAAATTTAGATGTGCTCCGTAACTGTCAAACGAGTGACTCTCACATTAGTATTAAATGTACGATTTAGACTGTATATATAGAATATATTTTTAACAAGTATATGTGCATATAATTCCAAAAGTGACAAGTTTCTATTCTGTGCATCATTTTATGCGTGACAAAGTGTGTGATTTATTTTATCAAGTGAAACGTAATTTGAAGATTGTGTCGCGAGTGCATACATTTACAATTTTATAGTGTTTATATATTTAATATATAGAAAATAAATGTTTAAAAACAATTTTATATATTTACTTCATAGTGTAAATCCAAGTAATTACTATAATATACAATAGTGTTATTATTATTGAAGTTTGAACAGTTAATTTTAGGTTACATTTTCCAAATCAACTAATTTTGTTAAAACTTTTAATATTTTACTGTAGTATTTAATTTTTTTCATTTATAATTGTTATTGTGTTTTCGATCGTAGTGGAAATTTCAAAGAATCGATAAAACGAATGTTTATGATACTATCTGAATTGAATTAAGAAGAGTAAAGGACTCTTTGGCTCTGAAATAGCAATAACAATATAAAAAAGGTAATATAAAATATTGTCATAATCACAATATTACAAGACCTAGGGCAAGAACGGAAGGAACGTCGATTTGTTTGATTATAACATGATTCGCATTTATAACAGTAACCGTCAAAACCTAAAGAAAACTACATATAAATGTTTTGAATAACTGTTTCTATTTTTTATATTGTAATATTCAAAATATCTTGAGCCAAAAACTTCGACCTACCTTCCTTTACTCTTTTAATTCAATTCAGATAGTATCATAAACATTCGTTTTATCGATTCTTTGAAATTTCCACTACGATCGAAAACACAATAACAATTATAAATGAAAAAAATTAAATACTACAGTAAAATATTAAAAATTTTAACAAAATTAGTTAATTTGGAAATGTTACCTAAAATTTACTGTTCAAACTTCCATAAAAATAACACTATTGTATATTATAGTAATTACTTGGCTTTACACTATGAAGTAAACATATAAAATTGTTTATAAACATTTATTTTCTATATATTAAATATATAAACACTATAAAATTGTAAATGTATGCACTCGCGACACAATCTTCAAATTACGTTTCACTTGATAAAATAAATCACACACTTTGTCACGCATAAAATGATGCACAGAATAGAAACTTGTCACTTTTGGAATTATATGCACATACACTTGTAAAAAATATATTCTATCTATACAGTCTAAATCGTACATTTAATACTGATGTGAGAGTCACTCGTTTGACAGTTACGGAGCACATCTAAATTTGATGACGTCACACGCCTGTGGTCTATAAAGAAATTATTTTGACAGTTTTGACAGATGAAACGTCAAACATTTGTTTAATTTGCTCTCGATAGTTTTGAGGCAATTTTCATTATTTTCAGCGTGCAAAATTAATTTTGAAGCTTTTTGTTTAGAATAATTTGAGAAGTAGAAAATTACAAAATTATGCTCGAGAGTCGCGTTCAATATATATATATTAATACTAATAATAATAATAATAAAATTAATTTCAAGAGAACTTGAAGCGTTTTTAAAAATTAAACATATGTCTCGATGCGATAACCATTATACGTAATTAGAAATCACTTCTAGAATCAATTGCCAGAATTTACCTTTCTGCTTCTAGGGTGTAAAGTTTATTCAGATCGACTTTTCTCAGAAGCAGGTAAGGTATACGAGCAAAACAGGAATAGATTACTTCCATCGAATGCCAAAAATCTTGTCATAATTTGTCGCTTTTAAATTTTAATTACGATGGTTAGTTAATCATTCATTATTAAAATTATTCATTTACATTCAGTTATTGTTTTTATTATTATTTGAAAATCTGTTTGTAATGTATATAATTTATTATTAAATAACAAATTAAATAAAATATTCAAGTGTTAATTAATTTTCAAAAAATTACTTAAATAATTAAATTAGATACTGCAGTTCGAGTGTTACCTGTTATGTTAAACTATTTGGTATCCGGCCGATATTCGGTGTTTTGCCAAAAATTTTGTGCTCCAAAATCTTATAACCACCTCTCTCGTATTCTTTAACTAGATCATTATCTGTTAATGATCAATATGATAATGATAATTTCTGTTTTCAAAATTACGTTTACAGATTATCACGATTTCATTATTCTGTAACCAGAATAATTTATCCTAGTATTTTATGTAATTTTCTTGTATTTTTTACGTACTTGCATACGCAACTTATTTTAATAATAAGTATAAATTATAGCTCACTAACAGCTTCGTAAAAAGTGAGATTAAAAAGTAATATTTTGTATACTGAGAGCTTCGTACGAGAGCAAAATGCATCTTAAAAATAAACTAGAAATAATGGAATAAATTATTGTGATTACAAACGCCGAAATAAATGGTAGATATCAATACATTATTTAAAAAAAAAATTAGACTAAAGTCTCAAACTAAACGTAATGTCACATCTGATGATTTAATCCACTGCTATTTTCATTGAACATCTAACAAAATAATATGAAATCGTTTGCTAATGATTCACTATCAAGTATTTGAAATTCGTATCATTATTGCTGACATGATTTAAACAGTTTTTCGTATAATACAAGATCATGATAAAATTTCATTAATTACCAAACAGAATCCATACATATGTAGAATTCAAACAATATTGATAACTTTATTATAAAGCGTATTGAGTTCATTTTCGAAGATCTGACGAATAATAATAATTAAAAAAGGTTATTTGCGAAGCGAAGAAGTTTGAACTAAAACAAAGTTGTTGTGAAAAAGTAAATAAATTCAGTAGGTCTAAACTTATTCGCGTGGAGTATTTATATTCTGAAATTCATCAGCGAATTCAACCCGTAATTGTAATATCCAGCGGTATACGCGAATCGGTACCTATTGGGAAGAAACTGAAGAGAATCAACAAACAAATTAAGCAAATTATGGACAGCTCTCAGTAAACCTGACACGATAAGCGGATGTTTTATTTTAATCAAACAAGATGAGAATGTAATTTTACTGAATTTGTGACGCTTTCAATTTAATACCAGAACAGATGTTGACAATTATGTTAATCTGAGGATCTGGATAATGTTTATTTAATGAAATATTATTAGATTTATCATTACCATTTCGCACAGAAAACATTAAATTTCCTTTTCATCATGTTTCATAGTTAATTAAGCTACATATACATTATTGTAACTTTGAGAGCATATACAGAATATAAATCTTCTATATATAAAAATTAATGTTTGTCTGTTTGTTTGTTTGTCCCGTATGCGTTCATATACCATTCATCCGCTTGCGATGAAATTTTGCTAAAGTGTTGTGCGCACGCCCGCGAAGGTTTCTGACCTAGCACACGTCCAATCCGCCACCTTGAAACAAAATGGCGCCTAGCTATCTTGAAAAGTACTGCACTGATTCAATTCAAATTTGGTATAGACATAGACGGGAACCAATCTTAACATATAGGTATAAAAAAAATTCAGTCCGCCATCTTGAAACAAAATGGCGGCTAGCTATCTTGAAAAGTACTGCACTGATTCGATTAAAATTTGGTGTAGACATAGACGGGAACCAATCTTAACATATAGGTATAAAAAAAATTCAGTCCGCCATCTTGAAACAAAATGGCGGCTAGCTATCTTGAAAAGTACTGCACTGATTCGATTCAAATTTGGTGTAGACATAGACGGGAACCAATCTTAACATATAGATATAAAAAAAAATCAGTCCGCCATCTTGAAACAAAATGGCGGCTAGCTATCTTGAAAAGTACTGCACTGATTCGATTCAAATTTGGTGTAGACATAGACGGGAACCAATCTTAACATATAGGTATAAAAAAATTCAGTTCGCCATCTTGAAACAAAATGGCGGCTAGCTATCTTGAAAAGTACTGCACTTATTCGATTGAAATTTGGTATAGACATAGACGGGAACCAATCTTAACATATAGGTATAAAAAAAATTCAGTCCGCTATCTTCAAACAAAATGGCGGCTAGCTATCTTGAAAAGTATTGCACTGATTCGATTCAAATTTGGTGTAGACATAGACGGGCACCAATCTTAACATATAGCTCTAATAAAACTACAGTCCGCCATCTTGAAACAAAATGGCCGCTAGCTATTCTGAAAATTGCTGCACTGATTCAATTCAAATTTTGGTATAGGTATAGATGAGAATCAATCTTAACATATAGGTATAATAAAGCTTCAGTCCTCCATCTTGAAACAAAATGGCCGTTAGCTATCCTGAAAAGTACTGCACTGATTCGATTCAAATATGGTACGGACATAGACGGGAACCAATCTTAACATATAGGTATAATAATGCTTCAGTCTGTCGTCTTGAAACAAAATGGCCGCTAGCTATCCTGAAAAGTACTGCACTGATTCGATTCAAATTTGGTATAGGTACAGACGAGAACCAATCTCAACATATAGGTATAATAAAGCTTTAGTCCTATGCCATACAAATTTAGACGTTTGCAGTTTCCGGTACGACTCGCATTTGCAATGACCTTCAACAAAGCACAGGGCGAATCGCTACAAGTGTGTGGACTAAATTTGGAAAATTCATGCTTCTCACATGGACAGCTGTACACAAACACTTTTTTTGAGTTGCAATGCAACGCATGCCGGGTACTCGCATTAAATTGTAGACCACGCGAACGAAGTCGCGGGTAATAGCTAGTTTAGTATAAAATGTGCAGATGGTATATTTTTTATCTTGGGCTATTTAATATACTATGAAATTTATAAGATGCATAACTTAGGGCCAAATTCATAACTAAGGCAACTAACTCAAATTATGCAAATTTTTTATTAAGTTGCCTTGGTAACTTCGATTTTGAGTGTGATGTGAGGATGAGGTAAGGGTGAGACACGACTGTGAATTTGACCATTAAATTTCAAATTTGACATATACGAGCATTAATGGAATGAAGAATTGATTGGGCAGTTTTTTTCTCTTTCAAAGATACAAAGTTTACTTAATTTCAATATAGTCTAGGAACAATATTTTCATGAGTTTTAGCACCACTCGCAAGATCAATAAGATTAAGAATAGAAATAAATTTCTATGGATATTTTATTGACGTTATAATTACTATTAAAATTTCAAATATAAAAGAAATGTAGTAAGCTTAGTTTCGTTGAAAAGAGAAAAAAATACTCGTATGCCTTTTAGGGCTAATCTTTCCATCTTCAGATAAAATTGTCGATAACTATTGTCAGAATAATCTAAATAATATCGCATCGAAATCATAGTTCAAATGATAAAAACTCTATTTAATAGTATATTACATAACAAGCATCGAAAGTGTAAGATAACGTGCAAGTGTACAAATTGAAAAAAGAGGCGCGCAGCGCCGAGTGATTTAAGTACACGAGCACAGTTATCACACTTTTGAGCGAGTTATGTACACTATTTTTCAGACGACCATAAAATATTTTTTAAAAAAGCTTACAAGAGCAATGTTATTACACTTTGACAGCTGATGCGTTTTTGTAGGTAAGCATTGACGTTTGACTTTTGAGGTTAGGTATTGTGATACCAACTGTACTAACCGTAATGTCAAAATATTAAATAATGCTAAAATTTTTGTAAATAAGTAATTATTAATTAAAAAAAAGATTTATCTGTGCAAATGTGTTGAAAAATTTGAATAAACTTCGATTTAAATAATAATAATTTTTTTTTTCATTTATTTTATTATTTTCTTTCATCGTAACTCCATCTGTTGTTAATCAGTGGAACTTCACCTGATATGTTAGAAGTGTGTTTTATACTAACATACCAGTGTATGTAATTTTAAACTTTCCGTAGTAGTTTATGTTGTTGTTATAGTTACTGTCGTAAGTGGTCGTCTGAAAAGTCATTTACTGATGCGATATATTTTTTTAAAATTTATCCCAGCTATAGTTATCACTTGCCGAGATGTGCTACGGTAGAGTGCCACACTGGAACAGGTAAACGACTTGATAATATATTTATTTTAATTTTTTTATATAGTTATCGGGAACTTTATTCGTAGATGAAAAGACCGGCCCTTAAATTAATTTTCTACTATTCATTCCTTTTGAATAATTGTAACTATGTCATATCTTAAGCTGTGGTCACACTTGTAAGATTCGTCATACGTGTCATTTGAAAATAATAAAAAAAAAACTCACCCGTGTCATACGCAAATTTTTACAAGGGTATGACAAAAATCATATGAAAATAATTGTTTTGTTTATTCTTGATTAATGTCATTTATATTTTGACGTAAGGTTTGACATTTGACATTAAATTTGATTAATTTGAATTAAAATGAGCACAAGTAGTATGAGTTCTGGCGATATTTTCGAGACGAAACTGATAAGACGATAATAGGTTGCTCGAAATCTATTCGAGACGCGAGTTATAATACAATAGTCTCGATCCTATAACATACTTAAATTAATGCTTTTTTTTATTATTTCAGAATAAATTGTGTACGTGTACATACATACAATTATTATTTAAATGTTAAAATAAGTATCTTAAAAGGAGGAAAATAGCAGATATAAAAGACAGGCTTTGTTTAAAACAATATATTTTAATTATTATGGAAAAGTTTTAAAATAAGTACGATTATTTTGTAGTTCACACTTTTCTCCACACAAATGTGTGCAAACTGCAAATTATTATAATACATAACTTAATTATTTATACGAGCTGTTGCGTGGCGCACAATTTTAAGGGTTTTGATCAATTTGTATGTAGGATCGTCTTAACTCACCTTTTCCCACTTCATGCTAGTAGTAATTTTATCATGATGACGTCACTGCTCATTAACATTCGAGAGTTTTGAGATCGAGACGAGATAGGATTTTTCTATCTTTTTCCATATTCGTCTAGAAATATCTAAACGAGACAAGTTTAGAGTACACTTCTCAAAAATTTCATTTCGCGGCATCATTCTAATTTACATAATAAATCTGATTATTAGATATACAGGGTGTTTTTTTTTATCTTGAGATAACTAAATATCTTGAAAACTAAGAATCGTATCAAAAAATGTTTCGAATACAATTTATTTGTCTCAGAGGGGCCTATTGGATGATACCAATCTCGACCTACCACCTCCACCCCCTGGGGGTGGGGGGTGGATCAAGTTGCGAATTTCAAATGGGAACCCCTATTTTTTATAGCGGATTCGGATTCTCCGCAAAAAAATACGTACATTTTGTTTGAAACATTTTTTTTGTTTTCCAGTAGATGACGCTGTAATCGTAGAAAATAAAATTTTTCGCAATTCCGGTGAAATTGCACCAGGGGGTGAAAAAACATGATGGTGTTTTTAAGAATCTTATCTATTGATAAGAGTGAGCATCCCCCAACCTCTGATAGAGAGCGGGGGGAAAATTACTACAACATTAATACAAATAAATATTTTAAATCGTTCCATACAGTGGCGCACCCATCAGTTACAATAAGAAGAATGACTGTGTCATACGAAAATATGTGCCACTATATTCATGTATATTTTAATTCTCTAAACCAAAATCGCTGTTATTTTGAATACGAAAATGTAAATTTTTCGCTTTGTAGGTCATATATGACAGAATCATACAGATATGACTGAAGATGGGATTTTGTATAAAAATCGTATACAAAACATTTATCGATATTAAAATATTTTTAATAAAATCAAAATTCAATTATTTCTGTCAATAAAAAATATAATTATAAATAAGAATTAAGAAGGTCATGAGCCCTCCAGTACAATACTGTGAAATTAGTGACAGATACAGTTTCATATGTTTTGTTCGATGAAAAATAGTGGCAATTTAAAATTTCAAATGATTCGAGTGCGTTTTTCTAATTTTCATATGACACTTATGACGAATCATACAAGTGTGACCACAGTTTTAAAATGAACCAGTGAAAAAAAATATAATTCTTAAACCTAATATTACTGTAATGTTTAAATGTAATCGCATACTCCGACTCTAAAAAAGTAATAATTGCCACAGTAACTTAAAGTTTAATGAACAGTTGCATACTTAAAATTAAACTTAGTTTAAATAAATAAAAGCAAATCAAATATTTGATAGCAATATCAATATTCCATATGACATTTTATTTCGATATGCTAATGTTAGTATTGGCGTCACTGGCTGTCAGTGTCAGTGAGTGTTTAGAAATGAGAAATTTTTACCAATTTTAGATCTAATTGTTCAAATGTACGTAATTATAATTCAATTTACAGATTCTGTGTACAACTAATACAAAATATGTATACAGATAATTGAAATATTGTTAATAAATAATATTTATAGTGTAATACGCCGGAGATATAAAATTCAGTCCAACTTATGAAAAATAGGGATTTTACGATGATATGAGTTGAGTGATGGAGGTTAGAAATTTTTAGTAATTTTTAAATCAATAATTTTATTTAAATCGGCACGAATAATTTTGTGCATCACACGTCTAATACGCATTTTGCAAATCTCGCCTTCAGCTCGGCCTGTTTAAATACACCCACACTCGCAAAAGTACAGTTTTCAGCCTAACGATATAAATAACTATTTCCGGAATTGTAAAGGGTTAAATAGAAATAAAAACTCCAACGTGAGGGTGAAATCCTTCACAATAATTTTGTTTATTTGCATGCAAGAAGTGTAGTGTTTAAGTAAAAATATACCACTGAACTTTTATGGAGTACACATAAAAAGCCAATGGCTGTTGCCCGTAAAACCCGCATCTTCTGCATGCTCCGTGTGTGGAATCCAAACTTTCTTTCAAACAGAATTGTGAAATATCATACTTGAATACACTATATTTTCACACGTGATTTTTCATACTCAATAGGTACAGCATTATAAACATACAATAATAAAATGTTTACAGATACAAAATTCAACTTTTTTTTTCGATAAACATCACACAAACAAATTTTCCTTTTTAATATCTTTCATTAAGAGTCTTTTCACACGAATACAATAATGGTTCTTATTTTAATTGAAAGCATAATGCTTTTGATGAATTATTGCAGAAGGTACTAAATTAGAATTTAGTTCTGTTGACGAATTAGTTAGTCAACATTTGCTATTCGAGAATTCGACGTTGTAAGGAAACAGAATGGTACCTAGACGTAAGACGTCGTATAAACAAGAGTTAAGAGCTCTAATCAGTCAGCTGCAAATTCTCACGTTTTAACTCCTTTGCTTGAGAAGCTTGCCATTCGGTAATGCACTATGTATGTTGTTAGACGCTTTTAAAAAAATAGTGTTTTGTTAAATTCACTAACATCATTATTCAGAAACTAAAAACAGTTTTGCATGAACTAGAATAAAAATATTTTAACATTAACTAATTCAAATAAAAAGAGTCATTATAAATTATTATGGGATGGCTAGCACAGTGGTATGAAGTCGGCCTGTGGATCCTGAGGTCCCTGGTTCGATTCCCACAGGCGACAAATTTTCATAATTTGAAAAAGCTATCCCTGTGGCTCCTCCACCACTAACATGTTTGGGGGCCGTGATTTGACGACTGGTAACCGCACTTCACGCGCAAAATATATCACTTACCGAGATCTGCTGTAGCAGAGTGCCACACCCAGTAATGGGTAGAAGGCGTGATGATATATTTATATTTATTATATTATAAATTATTTGGAACAATATGTTGTCAAAATATGAGAAGTGATGTGTTCACATTTGTCACTGTTTTATATAAATGCTTACGAAAGAAAAATGGTACACTGTTAGGTAAAAAATATATAGAAATCACTTCCAAAATCAATTATGAAACTATAAAAATTAACTTTGTTTTTACATAGCCACCGCTTAACCTAATACATAACATGATGACTACGATGATGCTGATAACATTAAAAATATTGAAAATAATCGAAAAAATAATAATACTTTTAAACAATCGGTAAACAAAACACGGCAAAAAAATTGATTTATTGCTTTAGCTAGATTCATCTGCTACTTATTACACTATTACTTTTTTGCCTAGTTAAACAACAGCTATTTATGCAATTAGTTGTGAAATGTGGTACTTTTCATTACTAGGCGTGAGATTGTTCGTTGAGGTATAGCCGAGATGAACAACACGTCGAGCCGTGTGATAAAAAAATACATTTTACCACGTGGTTCATACAAGCAGTACTGAATTATAGCATAAGCTGACTAAGTTATAGCTTAGGACCGTGACACATTGGGGGCCCCGCGGAAATTGTAAAAAAATCAAAATTAAAAAACTAATAATGAAAATTTTCCTGGATAAAAAATAACGAAGGGAAGAAACTATTGGAATATATAAGTTTGCGTATGCCTAACTGCTGGTTATTTCTAAAGGTCGTCAAGAATTAGTTGATTTTGTATTAAGGGCGAAAAATTCGCTCTTATAATACTTCATCTTCGAAGTGTAATGCAGCGGTTAGGATCCCATAAGTGATACCACTATCGACGACAGTGTACTCCCTCCACTCAGGCAAGTTTCGCGCGCTCAACATAGGAGGTTATATGTCAGTGCCGTTCTCACAGAATTGATTTCGACCAAATCAAAGTATATACAATTCATTTTATATATGTCATAAAATATATTATATACGCTATATTTTGGGTATACAATGGTTCTAATAGTGTCTATATTAATTTACTTATTTTCCTGACAATAAACTCTTCATTTTTCAGTGAAAACAATAGTACATACAATTACAAATGATTTACAAACGAGATTACCTTATTCTACGAATAAAAACTAATTTTCTTGGAACGAGAGGGGGCCCCAAAAACTGTTGTGCTTCGGGCCCCTTATAGTGTTAATCCGGCCCTGCATACAAGATTTTTTCCAATTCATATGTAAAGTTTATATAATAACATAGTTACATATAATTTAATAAAATAATCTTTCTAATCTCTTGGGGTAGTGGCTCAGTGGTATCGAGTCGGCCAGTGGATCCTAAGAACCCTGATTCGATCCCCTCAGCTGACAAACATTTTCACCAACTTAAAAAATTATCCCTGTGGCTCTCATACCATTAACATCTTTGGGGGCCGCGATTTGACGACTCGTAATCGCACTTCACGCGCATAAATATATCACTTACCGAGATCTGCTTCGACAGAGTGCCACACCCAGTAATGGGTACAAGACGTGATGATATATTTATATTTATTTATTTATCTCTTGCTTTGAAACAACAAGCATTGCTATGAAGAATCAGACGTTGCAATTTACACAATTAGGTTTGTTTTCATTTCTCAAATATGAACTGTCAGTTTTGTGTGTAAAAGCGAATTAATCTGAAAATTCTATACCATCTTATATAGAAGATACTGCGAAAGAAGTTATTTTAAGATTTCAGAAGATTTCTAGAAGAAGCAGACGATGAGATTTATTTGGCGTTGAAGATATGTAATAAATAAATTTTGGTTGATGTTTCGTAAAAGTTTATTTTTATTTTCATAGATTATTTTGATAATTTGAATTGCTGGAGAATGTCGGAAGTACGAATTATTACATATGTTTACTGAATATGCTCAAGATTTACAAAGCATCAATATTTTAAAATATCATTAATTTTTACAATAAATAAATTGTTTTCTTGATTTTTTTTATTTGTACCCTACTAATAATTTACAAATGATACTTTTTATTACCAATTATATAATACTGTTACTTTTTATACCTATTTATAAAATTAACCACTTTTCACGACTAAAATGGCATATCAAAATGTTGATATATCGTAGCTGAATTGAAAAAATCTGGTGTGGTCACCACACGACTTTCTTATACACAGCATATTTAATATTTAGAATATATGAATGTTAATTAACTTGTAATTAACTTTTTCAGTAATTCAGCATTTATCTGAATTTATTAAAATTTTGGGATTTTACTGATTTCTTTTTAATTTTCATAAGAGATAATCAACTTCCTAACAAAATTTTATATAAATGAACTTATATTAATAGAAATAGAAATATAAAATTACTTACTATTTGATCAATAAAATTAATATAGCATCAAAAACGCTGAATTGAACACATATGACTTGTTCCTTGCGTTTGGGAATTATTATTTGACATATAAATGTTAAACAAGTTTTTGTTTTTCGTTTCTATTGCTACTATGATTATTGGAATATATTATTAAATATATAAATTAGTTTTTCTTAAAACCGTGAGATACAAAATCGATTAAATTGAGGCAAAGTTGCCAAATTAGTTGACCATTTTAATGATGTATTTGTTTTTCCAAAAAAAAAAAAGATAACTAGATAAAGCGAAAATTAAAATTTATGTTTTTTGTTTCTATTGCTACTATGATTATTAAAATACATTATTAAACATAAAAATTAGTTTTTCTCAAAATTAGACGCATATACAGGAAAATTGCAAATAACATTTTATGCTTCAAATATTTTTGCTAACATCTTTTATTTGAAACTTTTTTTCATACCTGATTCCATTTTTGAAATAAATGGAATTTATTGTTTTGTGTGTCAAGTAAACTTCCTCTTCCGGTTTTTCAATTTCATTCAAAATGAACTCAGCTCTTCGTATTTTCATGAAACTTATAATTACCAAGTTTTGTTAACAAATCTTATCTCGTTCATGAGATATTGCACACTCGGACACACATCCATCCATCCATCCATCCACACACACAAACACAGACATTATTGAGAAAATGATCAAAACGGATTCAGTGGACCTCAAAACACGTATTTCCGCGAAAATCTCGTCAACGATTTTTTTCGCGATTACAATACTTCCTTATACTGCGTATAAGAAAGTAAAAATAACAATGTTAGCTGTATTCCATTTGGCACTTGGTTCACTTAAATCAGTTCAGATAAATTAAACAATATGACTAAAGGAATTGAATTACGCAAACTGATGCACTTATTGGGGTGAATTACTTCAAAGTAAATTAGAATCAGTAATTTTAGTACTGTAAATAAAGTGGGCAAAGTAATCTAGCGAAATAAATAAGTGATCTGGATCAGTAAATGTAAGTTAGATCTGATCCAAATGGCAAATAGAATATACCGTATATCTTGAAACTATAATCAAAATGTGCTTTAAAGTTAAAAGCCCTTATTTAGCCTGTTAAATAATTTCTAATAACTCTATTGACGCGACCTTTAGTATAGAAATCAAGACGCTGGATATCTACAGTCTATTCCTGTTAGAATAGATCACAGAGTTATATAGGGCCAATCATTATTATCGTGTGATTGGTCGACTACCAAATGAAGTTCACAAAGAAAGAAAAAAATACATCATGAAGTTGTCTCGATTTAAGGCTATTAAATTGAAATATTCTATTAACCTTCATCCCGATCATATCAGGATGGTTGCCAACTTGATCTCATTTTTATTATTTTTATTTGATATCTTGATCAGAATAGAACAAGATATCAAATAAAAATAATAACGAGCAGTTTCATTGTCAAACAATGAATAAAAGAGCAATGTATGTTGCGCATGTCTACTTCAATGTTTAGGACAGGTGGTATCTAACTCAGTAGCCTTTATTAAAAGTCTAACGATTATGGTACCTTTTTGTAAATTTAAATTTTTAAAAACATATATATTTCATAAACAGAATACATATATTGAAAAAGCTTTCAGAATTAATGTTTGAATAATTAAAACAATTTTCGGTTTATGTTCTGTAATAATTTATTTAATTCGATGATTCGGTACACTGAACGTATACCTTCGCCAGAAAAAAGAAAATATTTAATAACATTAATTAAATAATATTTTACTTTTCCTGACGAAGGTTCATATTTTGTATACCGGAACGTCGAATTAAATAAATTATTACAAAATTAAATCACAAGTTGATTTAATTATTTAATTGGAATAAAATATGACAATGAACTTTATTTACGCAGTGTCAGTTTTAAATATTGTAACCACAGATTTATCTCTAGATCTACAGATAATCACATCTGTCTACAGATCTACCGACTTAACTGAAATTTCTACAAAATATTTTAAATTTTATATTTAATTGGGAGATGATTCTGCAGCGTATCCTGTATTATCAAAATTTGCCTTAACGTTACAATGATTACCTTATTCCAGCGCGAATTGTGAGAAATTATTTTCTACTGTTAATTTGTTAAACAAAAACTACAAATGAATTTGAAACAGGAACTACATGAAGTTTAATACACACAAGTTTTACAAAATAAGCACTGCTACAATTTTGAATTTGAAAAAAACCATGTTTAATATATTCAGTTACAATATAATTAAAAAAAAAGTAGTAATTGTCTATTTACAGTTGCAATACTTTATTTATGGCTGTAATTTTTAATTTTATAGTACATAATTTGCAATAGTAATTTGAGATGAGTTCATGTGATTCTATACAAAAATTGTAATATTTATAGTGTTAAATATATATTTATATAACAATAATGAATTTATTTATTTACGTGTTTTACATATTATAGATAATTAGCTATTTTAGATCTACAGATTTTCTACAGTTTTCTACAGATTTTTTGGGTGGGTAAAAGAGATTTTTCTAAAATGTTAGTGGCAACACTGATTGTAACGTTTATCTACTAGGGCGGGAAAGCAAGACGCTAGCCTCGGGCGCAATTCAGTTAGCGCCACAAAAATAGAAATATATTAATGTCACTTTATGATTTTAATATTTCAGTTTTTCTTTAAATTCTTTATTTCTAATGAACAGACCTGCTAAATTTACATTGTTTATTCTGATTGTATAGGACACCCGTCAGTGGCACACCCAGAAAATACATTTGGAGAGGGGGTTTGGGTGTTTGTAAAAAAAACAGTAAATTTATAACTTCGAATATAGTAACAAAATAGTATATTGTAACACAAGTGTGACAATAGCTGTTACCACACATATTATACATACAATTTTTCTACGGTTGTGAAATTTTATTTTTTTTAAATCGATATTTGACATTTGTCAATTACTGTTATATTTCACATTAATTCAAATAAAAACATAGTTTCACAATCGTTGTCTTGGAAACAACATCATAAACGATTTCTTGTCACAATCAGTAGGACAAGAATTTATACCGCATTGAGTATTGCTAAGATGTACTTCCCCATTCATTTTGAAAGTTGATATGTTAACTTTTTAACACGACCGTAGAAAATAAATGTATTTATATTTTTCAATAACATTTATAAATAAAAATTTATAAATAACGAAAAAATATAATAATTTGTCTCTAAATACATAATTACTTTCCATAATATAAAACGTTTATTTTAAAATAGATATTTAACTGTAATATAAATTATAAATATGCAACATTACAAATCAAAATCTATTATTCTTTTTTCTATTCTTTACAAATTTAAAATAATTTCATTTCGATCCAAATCTATTTCCTTATGGAAAGCTATTTAACCTGTTTCGCAAAAATGTTTTTTTTTTTTAACAGAAATAATGAAATAATAGTGTTATATTTTTATATCTTACGGTTACCATAGGCAACATGGAATTACATTGACAGGTTATTTAAATAAAATTGTCAAATCGGAACAAACTTCTTATTAATATATATATAGTATGCAACTTCGCTAGAATGTTAATTTTTTGTATGAATTGCAGTATTCGCGTCTGGTTCATGGCAGAAACTTTCTTACACGTACGACATGAGTACCATTCCATGCTTGTTGTACAATTTATTAATGTTAATGAAAATTTAACGAGTTTATTAAAAGAAACCCAAATAATAAATGTAACTTAATAAACATTACTAACACTTAAATATATTCATTAGCTAGAATCTACTAATATTTATTTCCACTAGTATTTATTGTCACTTGCTAATAACATACCAAATAAATTTTAAACTTTATTTTTAAATATGTATTTATAAAGAGCAGATATTTTTAGAATTTAGTTGTCCATCAAATGTTTTCCAAATCAAATTATGACAAACATATATTTCTGCTCTGAAAATAATAAATAAAAAAAAATGAAGCAAAAAGAATAAAAATCATCTAGAACTGGTAATAAATAAGGTCCAAATTTTTATATTAACATTTTACGACCGATAACTTTTAGTAAAACTTCAGTCAATCACAAGTCTCTCAAAAATGATTGAAATTTGTAATGGTGCGTTTATTTACGAACCAAAAAAATATAAATATGATACATGTCAGGATAATAACAGTAATTCTAGGATGCTACCAGAATTTTAATACATGAACGCATATTTCCAGCTGCAAAAATGTAAATGTGGCCAAACCACCATACTGCACGTTGCGTTGAAATATTTTAACATGTTTAAGGCTGCTTCGTAACTTCTGAACATGTTTAACTTTATATGAAAACTTTGTTCATTGCACTACATAACTTATAATCGATAACTGCTGCAGCAATATTGCTTTCATTTGAATTTCGCCCCGAATATTTGATCCCGAATACGAGTAGGTGACATCACTCAGAAACTATTATTAAAATTTTTCAATTCGCAATTTTCATTTTGTAGTATTATAACGTTTCGACAAAAAGTTAACTGTAAATTTAAATTTTTGTCATATGACATGACTTTGACGCACAATGACAATGATCATTTTAAATTTATTATTATTATATTACATTGGTGTTTCGACAACGTTGGTCATTAACACCCGGTACAATACATTTTGTTTATATTTATTTGTTACATTATGCTTGTTGGTATTATATATTTATATTTTTGAAAATAATCGGGTTTCCTTTAGGAATGCTATCATTTTCGTTATGCTTGTAGTGTCTTCTTTCAGTGCTTCTTTCAGTGTGTTTGGGATCTGGAATTTTAGTCTTGTTGCGGTGTACTGGGGGCATTCTGTGACAATATGGTTTACTGTAATTCTTGTTTGACAGTTGTTGCATATTTCTGGGTCTTCCTTCTTGAATATATGATTGTGGGTAATTTTGGTATGTCCTATTCTCATTCTTGTTAGTATGACTTGATTTATTCGTGAAGTATTCATTTTACTGGGGGTTATGTTTTCTTTTATGTTCCGTAGTTTGTTGTTAATTGTATTTTTCCAATCATCTTCCCAATTGCTTTTAATTTCTTTCTTCATGAAGCTTATAATATCTGATGATTGATTATATTCATCTTTTTGTGTGGTATTTATAGCGTCTTTTGCTGCAGATCTGCGTTTTCATTTCCTTTAATGCCAACATGCGAAAATTAATTATTTATTAATTATTTTAAATTTAAATTTATGACAGAAATTTAAATTTAAAAAAGTTAACTGGTTTAAAAATACCAATAAAATTATTCAAAAATACCTAGAGAAATTAAAATTTTCCTAAATGATGATATGAATTTTCTGATTTGATGGATACGCTGCCCAATTTCTTCTTTATTTAAATCATTTTTCTTAATGAGGTAGGTGGTTCAGTGGTATCGAGTCAGCCTGTGGATTTGAAAACCCGGGTTCGATGCAATTTCCTGCTTTCCTTAATTATTCTATAGAATAAAATCTTCAAATAAAGTTGAAGAACATCATATTCAGCAAAAAAAAATTGACCTTGTAAGATTTATACCGGCAGAAGTAAATTTGATAATCCTTAAAATTATCACAAAAATAGCAATTGCCATGGAATTGGACCAATAACATAAACAAATATGAAACGTTTTATTTGTTAGAATTTTGAAATATAAGTCACTAATTGTCTAATTGTCGGCTATTTCTTCTTGTAATAAATATTGAAGACACGAGCAGTATCATTCTTGTTTGCGGAATGTCACACGACATAACCAAGCAGGAAATAAAAACTTTGCTTTTACAATGGCATAAAAATCACTGGAAGTAATCACCAGGTTAGCGACAAGCGAAACTATTCCTGGATGAACCATCCAAGAGAAGAACAGAAAGCTTACTGTTAATGAGTAAGCAAAATATCAAATTCATAACAGGACTCGTAACGGGACACTGCGAATTAAACAAGCATCTACATATACTGGGCCTAAGATAAGAACCACTATGCAGAGGCAGTGGAGAAGAGGACGAAACATCGCTTCATTTGATATGTCACTGCGAAGCCTATGTGGTCAGCAGACATAGTCTCATAGGAACACCGAAGCTGCAGTCAGGGACAATAAAACAACTTAAATTAAAACAAATCTTGGACTTCGTCAAAGAAACAGGTCTCCTTTGAAAGGAGTGAAACTCTGAGGGTACAATAGTCCTAAAAAGGCCGCAGTACAAGGACATTAAAACCATCTCTCGACCTAATAATATATAAATATCATTTTTGTTGAGATATTTCGAGATGAGACGGAAGCAATATCCTCGCTCTTAGCGAAAATGAAAAATCAAGATTTCGTTTTATTTTTGAATTTTTTAACATACTCGTATAAACTTCGTATAAAGTTCGAAGCAATTTTGAATGCACAAACTGTTAAAAATATAGCTATAGACCAAGTCAAACGCGGAAGACATGATTTAATTTTAGTTTATCTGCTACTCTCCACAACAAAAAAATGTTTCCCAACTGTAGTGATTTCCACACTGATAGGCCGCTGTTTTTTTGTACACATTTTTAAGCAATTATTCTAACTTCTAGCATTTGCCCGTACGTTAAATCAGAGAGTTTTGCGGAGAGATCGAAACGAGACAAGAACAATTCTGTCGAGATATCGTGCAGCATCAATTTGTAACACCCTGTATGTCTGTGTCTACGAGGAAAATACAATGCTTTAATCCATATGTTACTGTCTCTAGAAATGAAAATGCACTAGAATAAAGTATAAATTGACAGCAGACTAGATATATTTTTCTTAGAGATTATGTAGGCAAAATGAATATAAAATATGTCATTATAGGAAATGTTGTAATTTGAGGCATCAACGAATTCATCATACGAATAAAAATGCACAAGGTTGTATATTCTCCAGAAACGGAAGTTGAAAACTTGGCTCGCGTTGTATTTTTATGGTGTTCTCGACCTGTTTAGTGGCAGTGGAACTTATTAGGAGTATAAACATAGGAGCTATATCAGGTCAGTAACGATATATTTTAGTTATATCGATAAGTTCATGAAGTAACTTTATGCAATATAGGAAATACAATGTAAATTTTTTCATACAACAATATGTAGTTTCCTATTGATTTTAGAGCAAAATGCTTCAAATAAATCTAGATAATTGAATTTTGTGTCTAAGTAATTAATTATATTTTTACACCATTTTTAACATTAAAATCAAGTTTAAAATTTAATAATCGTGTACTGGTAGACATGGAATTTAAACAAAATTACAAACAATTGAAACCAATTTTCAATAGTTTGACAGTTCGCGCCGCATTGTTACTCCCATTATTAGATAGTGTTTATTTATTTTTAAATTAAGGAATACTCCCAAAAATTACATATATATATTAATGATAATAATTATGCTTGCGTCAACTGTTAAACTATTAAAAATTTTCTAGATATGTTACAAACTTTATATTTTGAATGGGACGAGTTAATTAAAAAAAATTAAATTAAATAACTTTTTGCCTGATTTTTATCTACGCCAACAACCTAGCTTTGATGAAAAAGTTCATACCAATGATATGTATATATTAAATAATATTCATTTTAATCAGGTATTCTATCATGTTTAAGTTTGTTTATTTTACAAAGAAGCTATGTTCTACTCCATAATTTTGCCCATTATTGGGTATGGCAATGTACTATAGCAGATTTCGGTCATATATTTTTATTCGAGGAAAGTGTTTACCAGTTAACAAATCGAGTCCTCCAAATATGTTAATGGTGGGGGAACCACAAACGTAATTTTATTACTGGGGAAACAGTATATATATATATAATTAAAGTAATTAATACAACTAGTATTACAAACATGTTTGGCGTGTATATTACAGCAAGCTTGGCAGGGTTGACCTTTTTTACTATCATATTTTTTTGTTTCATTTTGAGTTACCTACTGGATTGTGTGGATTTTCATTTCATATACAAGTGCAGGCTATTGCTTTTTTCTTATCTAATCCTTATAGATTAGTTGTTAGATTCGTTATAAGATGCGGTCATAAAATTCTGAGTTTTGAATGGATTAACCCCTGAGGAAATTCATCCGAAGTTGATAAAAGTTCCATGTCAACCGTTAAAAAGTGGGCAGCTGAATTTAAACGTGGTCGCACGTCCCTGGAAGATGACCCACGTAAAGGACGGCCAAAAACCGCCCCCACACCGGAAATAATCGAAAAAGTGCATGATATCGTGATGGGCGATAGGCGAGTGAAGGTGAATGAGATAGCTGAGGCTGTGGGAATATCGGAAGAAAGAGTGCGAAACATCTTGAGATGCGAAAGCTCTGCGCAAGATGGGTGCCGCATTTGCTGAATGCCGATCAAAAACAAATGTGCAATCGATCTTTGCAGCAATGTTTGGACGGATTCAATAGGGATCCAACCGATTTTGTGCGGCGATTTGTCACCATGGATGAGACATGGGTCCACCACTACACGCCAAAAACGAAACAGCAGTCCAAGCAGTGAGTGGAAGCCGGTGGTTCAGCGCCAAAGAAAGCGAAGTCGATCACATCTACCGAAAAGGGCATGACCAGCGTGTTTTGGCATGCAACAGGGATCCTGTTAATTGATTACCTTAAGAAAAGTAGAAAAATAACAGAAGAATATTTCTTCAACCTTCTTGACCAGCTGGATGCCAAAATTCGCGAAAAGAGGCCTGGCTTGCAGAAGAAAAAAATCATTTTTCACCAGTACAACGCACCTGAACACAAGGGTGCGTTGGCGATGGGAAAACTGCGGGATTTGGGGTACGATTTGCTCGGCCATCCCCATATTCTCCTGATTTGGCACCCTCAGACTTCTATCTGTTCCAAAACTTGAAGAAATTTGTTTCTGGGAAGCACTTCGCGTCCAATGAAGAAGTTGAGAGGGCCGTAGATGTATATTTTCACAGCCTTCCAGACTCTCACTTCCGTGAAGGAATATTGATGTTGGAGAAACGCTGGACCAAATATGTTGAAATCAAGGAAGAGTATGTAGAAAAATAAAATCATTTTTTAACTGAAAATCGCAGTCTTTCATTGTCAGGTCGAGAATTTTTCACCATGTACGTCGAAGAAATAAGATGAGTGATAAGTGAATAGGAGTGATTAGATATATATGATTGAAGGTTTGTTATGTGATAAATGATTTCGAGTGTCATAAATAAATGAGTTTATATGAAGTGATCTATGAATGTGGTTAAAGTGAGGGTGGTGTGTTTGGATGAGACTGTTTGACGAGAACTGATTTTTTGATTAATGTAATTAGTGAATATTTTATGAGTGATTTTAGGATTCGTGCTACCCATTTGATGGGATATAGCGTGACGATATGTATGTATGTATATTTTTAACTGAATTCTGAGTTTCAGTCTGTTAAGAAAGTTTCATTTTTTAAATACAGGTATAGGTATAATAATATTAATATAACAATGTATCCAGGAGAATTTTTTTCTTTGTCAATTTTGAAGTAAGCTAGAAAACTTTTCACATAAATTAAAAGTTTAAAATTAGGAATAAAGCTTCCAGTTCACTTGTTGATGGCTACGGAGTTCACGATAAATTACCTCGTAACTTTAATTAAATTAAAATGTATGTACTGTGCCATACTTCAAGTCGTAAATAATATAAACAGGTACGTTTCGCACTTACTAAAACCAGAATTATTCAAATTTTGTGCTATAAAGTAACATAAGTTATTATAAAAGTTGTGAGTACTATTTTGTAAGAAACCTAATTTAAGTGATTTCTAATCTTGAGACATCAATAATTAATTTTATATATCAGTATTTCCGTAAGTACAATATTCGCCGGTTTCTGTATTTTCAAATTGTTAATAATAATATTTTTTCTATAACCAAGCACTCAAGGAGAAAGCAGACATATCCAACTGTAAGTTGAGTACAGAAAGTGGACATTTGATGCTCACGGAGTAGCAGTAAGATTTTATCGCTCGCCGAGCGGTAAAGTAAAAGTATATCAATTTATCCATAAATACATAAAAACTGTCCACATGTTCAAACGAATTTCAAAACAGAAAAACCGTCAAAAATAATTTTAAATTGTTTTTCTAACGTTTTTTAATATCGTAGAAAAAATATTCTCGAGCAAAAAGTGTCTTTAGCGCTCTTACTGCACCTTGATCAACAATCTTCATATTCGAGCAGCAATAAACTACTTTCTGCTCTAGGTTCACAAATAAACGTATGAAATACACAGATAAAATAAAAATCATAAAGATCATTTATTTATTTATTTATACTACTTTGCACAACAGGATGGGGTAGCTAGCTCAGTGGTATCAAGTCGGCCTGTGGATCCTGAAAACCCTGGTTCGATTCCCACAGGCGACAAACAATTTTCACCAATTTAAAATTACCGCCGTGGCTCCCCCCCCACTATTATCTATGGGGGCCATGATTTGACGGCTGGTAACCGCACTTCACGCGTAAAATATATCACTTCGGCAGAGTGCCACACCCAGTAATGGGTAAAAGGCGTGATGATATATTTATTTATTTTATTGCACAACAGGAACTTTAACCCAATTACAGAACAGATTCCGGACTAACTAAGCTGTATGGTAGTTCATATATTTTTTAACTTCAGTGGGATTCAAACTCGGGATCTTCGGATTCGAATGCTGCAACTGCTGGAAATTAGCGGGAATTTAGTTATTTTAGAGCTCATTATATATCAAATATTTTATTTTGTATTTTTAATAATTAATTAGTTTTACTTCCAATGGGGTAATAGCTCAGTGGTATCAAATCGGCCTACGGATCCTAAGTACCATGGTTCGAACCCCACAGCCGACAAACACTTTCACCAATTTAAAAATTACCCCTGTGGCTCTCCCACCACTAACATCTTTGAGGACCGTGATTTGACGACTGGTAACCGCATTTCACGCGCATAAATATATTACATATCCAGATCTGCTTCGGCAGAGTGCCACCCAGTAATGGGTAAAAGGCATGATGATATATTTATATTTTTTTTTTCTTCGCGAAAAATGTATTCCATAAGTCTAATTTTCATTGAAAGACGTATTTTTTATTGATCGATCAGATAAACTTAACCTTCTTGAAAAATATGAAAATTATTTTTTAAATAACATATTTATTACGTAAGGCCGTTTCAATAAATTCTTTTTGTACATAATAATAGGGATAGATGTTTTAGTAGTACCGAGTCGGTCTGTGAAACTGAGAACCTCGGTTCGATTTAAAAAGCCAAAAACTATTTTCACTTCATTAAAAATTATCGCAGTATCATCTTTGGAGGCCATGATTTGAAAACTGGTAGTCGCACTTCACTCGCATAAATAACATAGCACCATGATCTGTTATGACAGAGTGCCACATCCAATAATGGGTAAAAGACGTGATGATATATTTATTTTAAATAATATAACTTTTGTACATTATTCTGCAACGCGATGCATCTCATCAGCTAGCTGTCAAATCAGAAATTGTGGTTATAGATGCTTCAAATCAAAATGGATTAAAATAGCTTTGAACAAATTAATTTAAAATAATTATTAGTATTGTAATATTTAATTATAAAAATCACAGAAATGAAGAAAGTAAGACAATATGGTGTTGAAAATAGCTGAAACGGCTGGATACAGCAAAGGGCTAATAGGTTAGATGTATAAGGGACACGGGCCGCAATTAATATTACTTAAAATTTGTCAATAAATATTTTTATGTGCTATCCTTAACGTTTGATTTAATATTAGATATTATGCATTTTACTTACAAATGCAATATTCATATGTTATTATAAAAAAATTGGATAAATAATGTAAATCTTGTTAATAATAACAACTTTTAAAAAATATTGTTTTATTGTAGCGACTGCAAAGCATGTAAAGGCTGCTATTTAATATTTTTTTTAACTATTAGGAATTTGTATAAAATTATATTTATAAAAATCGACAAGCTAAAAGAGAAATTAAATATATATATATATATATATATATATATATATATATATATATATATATATATATATATATATATATATATATATATATATCCTTCGTGGGCTGTTAGTTTTCGACCCCTGTTGTATCCAGAAGTAATAATAATAATAATATATGAATAACAATATAAATGGTACAAAAAATTTCATAAACTACGTGGTTTTAAAAAAATAAATTTTGTTTTTATTTTATTTATTTTGTGTGTGTAGTCCTTTTTCTTTAATTTTTAATTAAATCTGTTCTTATGCGCCTAACTTGGAATATTTGTTTTTATACTCGACAGATTTTTTATCCTATATAAGCAAGGGTAATTCAATTGTTCTTCAATTAAAAATGTAACTTCATTTTAGGGCCAATATTTTTTCTAATAATTAATACCAAAATGGAACACAAAACAGAATGACAATTAATTATTAATACTATTTTTTCTCACTTCTCATTCCTTTTGATATAAGAAAGTTTCTGTTATTTTAAGTGAAGAATTATAATAGATCCGTTTTTAAAAGTTTATCAAGGCGTTATCATAGATTCACATAATCTGTTTCGAAACAAATTAAGACGTATAAAAGCCGTTATAAAATTAAAATAAAATTAATATAAATGTAATGAATAAAATAAAATAAAATAAATATATCATCACTTCTTTTTCTTATTACTGGGCGTGGGAGCAGATCTCGGTAATTGATATATTTTGCACGTGAAGTGCGGTTACCAGCCTTCAAATCACAGTCTCTAATGATGTTATTGGGGGAGCCACAGGGATAGTTTTTTAACGTGGTTAAAATTGTTTGTCGGCTACCTACCCTATTACGTTACAAAATGATAATTATAATATATGTAATGCATGTAATTAGAGCAATTCATCTTCGTTCCTGTAAACTAATTAATTTTTATATATTTTAAGTAAATAAAATAAGATATTTTCATTGTATTTCAGTATATTAGTGTTAATTTAATGAAATAAAAGCAAAAATTCGAATTGCTTTACTTCTTTAAAATAAATTTTGCTGATTATTAGAATTAAATTGTGTGTGCTAACTTATTTGGAACTGAGCCACTGGGCCGTGGCTTCACGATTCCTACCTGAATGATTTCAACAATTATTTATTTTTTCGTTGAAAGATCAATGAAGTAAAAAAATTTTCATTTTATTTATTAAAGCATTCGCATAAAGTGAATTAAGATAAATAATTCAGTTTTAATTATCGTTGTAACACAGTTTATTTATTAATATATATAAAAACACATATTAATACAGATATTTAAACAATATATCGATTCTACTAAGAAAACTAAATAAATATTTTATACGCATCAACACTTGTCTATACTCGTCACTCAACATTCCAACTACTACTGTCCGTTCTCACTCCACTGCCCCCATGCACGGGTGATCAGGGTTGTACTGGCACATACTCCCCCTATGGGTCACATTAACGCCCTCGAATGTGAACCATTAACGACGGTACTTGCGAGGTCTTCCACGTTTTCGCTTAGGGACAACGGGCTCCTCGGATTCGATGTCTGCGCCTACATATGGCGTTAAGTCGCTTATGTTGACTCGAGCTATCGGTTCTTCTGGTTTAGATGTATGAGCGATTTCGTAGGATGTTGGAGAGATGGCTCGTATTATAGTATAAGGTCCATCCCGTTTGGGAGCAAACTTGCTTGTTATTCCTTTTGCTGCATCGCTCAATATATGAGTGGTAATCATTACCTTATTTCCTGGTGTATAGGTTGGGGCAGGTCTACGATGCTGATCGACATAGACCTTCTGGCGATCTTGTTCCTTCTGGAAACATTCACGTGAGTCATGTAATGTATCTGCAAGCTTACGCAAGTAAGGCGTAATTTGAGGTACGAAATTGTCTTGGGCGACAATTTGTCTTATGTCATGAGTAATGTCATCTATTGTGCGTAATTCCCTTCCGAATGTTAAGTATGCTGCTGTGTGTCCGGTACTTTGGCTCCATCCGCTGTTCATCGAGAATCTTACAGCAGGTAATTTTCGTCCCAGATGTCATGTTCTTGGCCAACTAATATTGCTAGAAGTGGTTTCATGTCGCGATTTTTGCGTTCCACGGGATTCGAGCATGGATGATAGATTGATGTCAAAGATTGTTTTATGTTTAACACATGATACACCTGTTGCATCACCGAACTTATGAATTGCACGCCATTGTCACTTATGACGCGTCGGGGAAAACCATAACGTAAGAAGACTTCTTCAATTAAAGCCTTCGCGCAAGCGACTGCTGTAGCTTGTGGTAGAGCGATTAATTCTACCCACCTGGAGGCGGTGTCTTCAATTATCAGAATCCACTGATTTTCGAATTTGGTCTTCGGCAGAGGTCCAAAGAGGTCTATCGACAAAACCTCAAAACGTTGAGCGTAAACAGGAGTCTGGAGTAATCCAATAGGTTTCATGTTACTGGCTTTATACCTCTGGCATTTGACACAATTTTGGGTATAGTCATTGACGTATCGGCGCATTCCTGGCCAATAATAACGTTGTGTGATTCGTCGTAAAGTTCTTTCGGATCCGTTATGTCCAGCTGTTGGATCGTCATGATAACTATTGAGAATTTTCTGTCGATTTTGTTCAGGGACAACCATTTGGGCCTCTTCTGTCTCAGCTTCAGGATTAAAATGATAAAGTATTCCATTTAACATTATATAACCCCTATCTGTCCATCTAATGAACCGATCATTCGTCTCATTTGATTCAAAATCATTAATTATTTTTGCAATTTCCGGATCATTTAATTGATCAGTACGTAGTTGTTCTGCAGTTTCATGTGGAACATCCACTGCTACTACGCAAATATCAGTGTGCTCGGTTTGAGATGATCTAATGCGTGGTGGTCGCGATAACATATCTGCAACTACATTCTTCTTTCCGGGTGTATATTGCAAGTTTATGTTATATGACTGGAGTTGCAATGCCCAACGAGCTAATCGTCCCGTTGGTGACTTCAGGCTTAATAGCCATCGAAGAGGTTGATGATCCGTTGCGACTATTACTTCAGAGCACTCAACGTAGCCTCTAAACTTTTGCAATGCCCACACAACGGCAAGAGCCTCACGTTCTGTTGTTGAGTAGTTGCATTCACTGGAAGTTAGTAGACGGCTGATATACTCTATCGGACGTTCGTCAACACCTTCTCCTTGTAAGAGGACAGCGCCTAGCGCATAGTCACTAGCATCTGTGCGGATAGTAAACGGCAATGATTCATCTGCTTGTCTGAGTATTGGCGGATTTGTGAGTAAGGCCTTCAACTCATCAAATGAAGTTTGTTGTTGTTGTTCCCATCTCCAAATTGATTTCTTCTTTAGGAGGTTTGTCAATGGACGCGAAATTTCAGAAAATTTCGGAATGAATTTTCGATACCATGAAAACATTTGTATCACTGACTGTAGTTCCTTAGCATTAGCTGGAGGTGATCGATTTATCACCGCTGCTATCTTCTCTGGATTGACATGTATACCATTAGTTGTAAACACATGGCCAAGGTAATTAACACTAGTTTTCACGAAGTATGATTTGTCCCTATTAACACGTAACTTATATTGTTTTAACCTTTGAAATACTGCATTTAGGTCTGTTAAATGTTTATCGAATGAATCTGAGATTACGATGAGATCGTCAAGATACGCGAATACACTGATTTCACCGAGTCCTGCACGAAACTTGTCTATAAGTCTTTGAAATGTTGCCGGCGCATTTCTAAGGCCGAATGGCATGCGTATACACCGAAATGTTCCAAAAGGCGTTACAAACGCAGTTTTGTCACGATCAGCTTCACGTACGCGCACTTGCCAATAACCACTTCGTAGATCTATTGTTGACATAAAGTTTGTACGTTTCGCGGAATGTAACAAGTCATCGATGCGTGGCATCGGATAACTGTCGTTCACAGTCACTGAATTTAGGCGTCTATAGTCAATACAAACGCGAACACCACCGTTTGGCTTTGAAACTAGCACCACTGGAGCGGCCCAGGGACTCTCACATTCTTCGACAACTCCATCCTGAATCATCTTGTTCAACTCTTGACGCAAGATTTCCTTCTTCTGTGGAGCCATTCGATAAGGAGGAACAGCAATGGGAACTTGGTCCTTTGGCACTACAATGCAGTGTTCTGCATAGGGTGTTTCGTCTCCCCCTGGTGCGAAAACTGTTTCGTTTGTTAAAAGAAGTTCTTCTAATTGTGTTCGTTCCTCATTATTTAGATCAACACCTTCTGTAGGGCGAAGACCGAGGCGAAGACTCATTGCAGCAATGATGTTATGATTGGGTTCTGCTGTGTTTTTCTGCAGAGTTTGTTGAGTCTTGTATTTATGATAACTTTCCGGACTGTCACGAAAATACCAAGTTTGGTTTCCTACATCGAGTATAATATTGGCTGTTGCGATGAAGTCAGAACCTAACAAGGTTGGATTATTACCAGCATCAGGTAAGACTATCATATCTGTGAGTATAGTTCTGTTTTCGATTGTTACTGGTATAGTTGTAATCAAGACCTTTTTCTTTGTTGCGTGACCATCTGCTAAAGTAAGTATTAAATCTTCTTCTTTAAAGTTGTGTTTTCCTTGTAACTTGTTGTACAAATTACGTCCCATGACGCTACGCGAAGCGCCTGTATCGGCATATGCAGTTCCTTGCATATTATGAATGCAAATTGATAATAACGGTCGACGAATTATTTCAGATTGCATTTGGTTACTTTGTAAACCATAAAACTCAACAGATGCAAATTGGTTCGATTCTTTGGCGGTATTACAAGTCGGACACTGAGATTTTATGAACCCTGGGGCGCCGCACCCGTAACATGTCAGTTGTGGTTTAGCTGACATAGAAGTCGCTGTTTGCGTCGGAGGAAGCGTCGTTCCCTCGGACTTCTTCTTTCTGCAATCGACTTCGTTGTGGCCAAAAATTTTGCAATAGTTGCAACGCGGACGTAACTTTTTGTCAGTCTTTTCATTTTTGTGTTTCTCGTTCTCTTTTGTTTTTTCTTCACTTCGTTTATTTAGTTCACGTTGTGAATCTTCTTCTGTTTTAGCACTTTTTAGTAGAGTTTTAAAAGAGTCCATTCCACTACAAGGAATTCTTTTACGTATTCTTCCTCTTAAAAGTCCATATGTCATATCTACTTGTGCGCGTTCCGGTAACTGATAAGGTAGTTGCGCGAACAAAGCACGGATTCGACAAACAAAAAGTTCACAAGGCTCATTGTCCTGTTGTTCACGAGAAAACACTTCTCTGTACACCATATGGGCGGGTAATTTACGAGAAAAAGCATCGCGAAACGCGGTTACGGCATCTTTCCAATTTTCTATATTGTCTTTGACACCTCTCCACCATGTTGCGGCCATACCTTCCAAAAGCATGGGTATTCCACGCAAAGCATTTTCATCACTAATATAAGCACAATCTTTATATGTAATGATGGCATCAAGAAAAGCATCTACGTCAGATGAGTCTTCACCGGTAAAACGCGCGGTGCACTTTGAGAAATTTCCTGATGTTACTGGTTGTCTTTCCTCAGACTGTGATAGTCTTGTGGATTGTGTTATTTGTGATATGAGCGCCATAAGCTGCTCATTTGTGAGTGTGACTGCTGATGTGGTTGTTGAGCTATCTTCGCTTGGAGTTCTTTTTGGTGGCATTGTCATTCGTTGTGTAAACACTCAAGAGTACTGACACTATACGATAAATTAACGAACACGCGGTGTTGCACTTAATTTTTGCACTATAGTTATTGTCATAATCTTACTGAGTCCGGCCTGTATATTCAAAACGTGCGAAACTAAGCTGGCGAGCGAACACACACGGAAATGCACGAGACAGTACGAGTCTAGCTTGTCGTCGCGAGAACAACACAAAGAAACTACTCACTAACCTTAAAACACTTTTATTGTTCGGCTTTACGTTGGGCGCCAATTTGTAACACAGTTTATTTATTAATATATATAAAAACACATATTAATACAGATATTTAAACAATATATCGATTCTACTAAGAAAACTAAATAAATATTTTATACGCATCAACACTTGTCTACACTCGTCACTCAACATTCCAACTACTACTGTCCGTTCTCACTCCACTGCCCCCATCCACGGGTGATCAGGGTTGTACTGGCACATCGTGAATAAATACTTTTATCAGTAGTGTACATACAAAGCAGCGCACGCGCGAACGCCAGTTATAAATCGTTGTATTTCAGTATATTTGTGTTAATTTAATTAAATAAAAGCTGAAATTCAAGTTGTTTTACTTCTACAGAGCAAATTTTGCTGATTAACAGAATTAAATTGTATGTGCGAACTTACTTGGGACTACGCCACTGGGCTGTTCCATCATGATTCCTATCTAAATGACAATTATTTCTTGTTTCGTTGAAAAATCAATGAAGAAAAGAATTAAATTTAAATTTTATTTATTAAAACATTCGTATAAGATAAATAATTTAATTTTAATTATCGTGAATAAATACTTTTACCAGTAGTATACATACAAAACAGCACATGCGCGAACATCATTTGTAAATCTGACAGATGAAAAAAGAAAGATTACCTAATACAAATAATAGTTATTTATAAATAAATAAATATATCATCACGCCTTCTACCCATTACTGGGTGTGACACTCTGCCGAAGCAGATCTCGGTAAATGATATATTTTGCGCGTAGAGTGCGGTTACCAGTCGTCAAATCACGGCCCCTAAAGATGTTAGTGGTGGATGAGTCACAGGGGTAGTTTTTGAAATTATGAAAATTGTTTGTCGCCTGTGGGAATCGAACCAGGGTTCTCAGAATCCACAGGCCGACTTCATACCACTGAGCTAGCCATCCCATAGTTATTTATTATACATGAAATTAATCCCAGTTACAGTACAGGGTCCGAATGCACCGAGCCGTAGTGTTGTAGTTCATATATACATATTTAGCTAGAATGATATTCGAACTCGGATTCTCCGGCTTCAAATGCCGTAACGCTATCCACACCACCGTATTGCTACAATAATAATATATTGAATTTAACAATTACTTTATTTACTATTTGTGTTAAAATTAATAGTTTCATTTTACTTGGCTACTTTATAAATAAATGCTTTGATAATAATTTGATTTTTATGCAGCTAGGTATCTAAATAATAATATTACAATAAATTCAAACAATATTTATTAATTAACAAATTTCCTAATTATTTAAAATTTAGATCAAGAAATTTTTGTCAAGAAATATAACAGATATTGTCTTGCTTTTATCAAGATCAACTTTTTTTCGTGTTTATAGCTTATTAATTATAAATATTTTAATTCAGAACGATATGAGACAATATTTGGAAGAAGGCCCATTCTTTTAAAATCTGTTCGCTAAAATTCATTTTACCGGCCATGTTAGTCGAGCGCTTGGCATTGCACGCCGTAGGTTGCGGATTCAAATTCCGCCCAGGATATGGATGTTTGTGTTGTATTTGTTTTTGTAAAGATATCAACAAAGGCTGGCTAACATTATTCTATACATAATAGAAGCCAATATCACTGTAATTTAAAAACAAAAAAGCTGCCTTTTTACTTGAGTGTGAAGTTTTCGACACGAACCGTAGGCAGTCACACATTTGTTGCACACTATAATTTTTCGACGATATTATATTTAAAAATATGAATTAAAGAAAAATTGTTTGACAGTTATCTCAAAATAAACAATTCGTGTTACGAATAATCAAACAAAAACTAAGCACAGCAACTTATTAAATATTTGTATCCGTGCCAAAAAGTATAACAAATCTTACGGGCGTAGTGTGTAAAATAAACTACATAAGAAAAGCATTGCACTTTACGCATCACTATTAAAAATCAAACTTTACCTACTACGATCAATTTGTGAAGCTTCTTTCTCACACCTGGGGGTAGAAAATTTATTTGAAAATACACTGATTTTAAATTTTCCCACATTGTCTGATTGGATGAATAGTTTTATATGATTTTTATATCCCTAAGGGGACGAAACCGAAACAAATACTTTGCATTTCCGTCGGGTACTAAATCAAAACCACGAATTCCATAGCGATATGATTTATCTCTCCCTAGATTAAGACAATGAAATTACAGGCTTTTAGACCTGTCCGGCCGCCAACCGATGTCGCCACCTGTCCTTCCCTTGTCTCTTCTACACCCCTTAACAACCCTGCTTTTTGTTTTAGAAAGAGACCGCGCAACTGTGTTTAAATGGAGTGAGAACGAACCGGACATTTCTCAACCCGGCCGCTTGGCGAAGAGGCATTATGGTGTAGCAGGCCGGAACGAAGTGAGCTATGGATGCGCCAAGCGACTCTTTTGTTTTATTTACAGAGCACGGTTTCATCTTCCACCGCTTGAATGACAAAAGCGAAATGCGGGTACAGCCAACTACCGGAGAAGTTTACGTTTTAATGTTATGAAAGTTCGTTGCGCTTATATTGCATTATTCTTTATTGTGCGCAGTTTATAGTTTTCATTTTCCTAATAAGAGATAGTTTAATTCGATTTTATATTTAGTGTTTCGCCTAAATAAAAACAATTCATGGGCGCCCACACACTTTTTTCAGGATGGGTAAAAAATTTTCATTATTATATATAGGACTATATTATACGTATAGAAAAAATTATACTGTCTTTTGTTATATTTTAATAATAAAATTACGTTAAGCCACTTACCACTTCTCGCTCCAGTTATTTCTTATAAGTAATAAATTCTGAAATCATATTCAATTACAAAGTGTAAAATTGGGAATTTGAACCTGGGACCTATGAACTCGGGTCATATGACTGAAACGAACTAAGCTATTGTCGTCATGTGATTCAGATCTGATTTTATACCAAGTTTTCTCTCTATTTTGATATAGTCTCGATCCCATAAATTTTTCATATACTGAAAAAGACTTTATAATAGACTTTATAATCTGCAGTGACATTGTTATTTAAGATGAATATTTACGAATTGAATTTTTATAAGTATTTTAAGTAAATACTTGACAACTGATGAAGTAAAATTGAATTATATAGAGGCTGCCTATGACACATATAAAAAAATCTGTTGTGGGCACCACACGACTTTCTTATACACCGCATATTTAATATCAAAAACGCTGAATTGCACACTTATGACTTGCTCCTTGCGTTTGACAATTATTATTTGATATATAAATGTTAAACATGTTTATGTTTTTTGTTTCTATTGTTACTATGATTATTGGAATATATTATTAAATATATAAATTAGCTTTTCTCAAAATTAGACGCATATATAGGAAAATTGCAAATAACAGTTTATGTTCCAAATAATTGAAACTTTTTTTCGTAACTGATTCCATTTTTGAAATAAATGGAATTTATTGTTTTGTGTGTCCAGTAAACTTCCTCTTCCGATTTTTCAATTTCATTCAAAATCAACGCAGCTCTTTGTATTTTCATGAAACTTATAATTACCAAGTTTCATTAACAAATCTTATCTCGTTTATAAGATATTGCACACTCGGACAAACATCCATTCATCCATCCACACACACACAAACACAGACATCATTGAGTATATGATCAAAACGGATTCAGTGGACCTCAAAACACGTATTTCCGCGAAAATCTCGTCAATGATTTTTTTCACGATTCCAATACTTCCTTATACTGTGTATAAGAAAGTAAAAAGAGAAATATTGAAATATAATCAGATTTGAATCACTTGGCCACCGTAGTGTAGTTGGTTTAATTATATATAATCCTGCCGGCATTCCAATTTTATTTCATCAATTAATAAGTATTAACTTAAAAGGCTAATTAAATTTCAATTAATTAATTTTTTGTTTTTGGTAGTCAAATATTAGCAACAGTTCGTTTAACACTTGAACACTTCAGATTATGTGTTCCGGTGGATTTTTATTTTTATTAAATAATTTTTATCAAAATAATAACTTATTTTACTATTATTATTACGAGAATGTATTTTAATTGTCTACATTATTTGAAAATTTAAACGTCTTTCTTCGCTGCACATACATACGGTGTAAATGATGTCATAATTATTAGTGATTTGCATCGTTTTATTCCTATACAGCATCTACTTATTATTTTAATAATCAAATTTGTGTTCAAAAATGCATTATAAATAAATAAATATATCATCACGCCTTCTACCCATTACTAGGTGTGGCACTCTGCTGAAGCAGATCTCGGTAAGTGATATATTTTTTTGCGCGTGAAGTGCGGTTACCAGTCGTCAAATCACGGCCCCCAAACATGTTAGTGGTGGAGGAGCCACAGGGATAGCTTTTTCAAATTATGAAAATTTGTCGCCTGTGGGAATCGAACCAGGGACCTCAGGATCCACAGGCCGACTTCATACCACTGAGCTAGCCATCCCATAAAATGCATTATGGTTGATTGAATAATAAACATTTATGAAATATAATTACGGTAACCATAATTTTTTGGTCGATATAAAAGACAAATCTGAAAAAGATTTATAAAAATTGTAAAACAGTTTTATTTTATAATCGTAGCTTAAAAAATTAAATTAAAATATTTTTTTCTTCAAAATGTTTAACACAATGAACTTTTTGCTAAAATTAATTAATTAATGTCGATATTTAAACTGATAGAGAAATTTGATGAGTATTTTAAATGGAAAACCAAATAATAAAGGATAACAGTTGATTTTTAAGGAATAAATAAATTTAAATGACAACTATTAGGGTTGTTGATTTTACGAATATTCGAAAATTCGAATGTTCGGATTTTTTGAACATTCGAGTTTAAATTCGAATTTTAGAATATTTCGAATTATTCGAATTTTGAATTTTTTGAACATTCGAATTTTCGAATTTTTCGAATTTTTCGAATTTTTCGAATTTTTCGAATTATTTGAATTTTGCGAATTATTTGAAATGTTTTAGATCCTAACGTGGTATGAATTATTTTCAGAATAAACTTATTTGCAGAGTTTTGTATTAATTCATAAGTAATTATTATTAATAAAATTTCGTTACACTGTCAAAAACATTATATTTAAAACGTTTTTGTATCCTTTTTATTCTCATTTTAAAACGTTTTACTAAAAATCCATAGCATTTAGATGGGCGGTTAAGAGAGTAGATGGCTTAATTAAGACGCCTAACCTTGCAGAGTTTTTGCAGAATACTTCGCCGAATTTATTATTTAATTCGTGTCCGACTTTTCACGAATTATGCGTGAGCGTACTTCGGAGAGGACAGATGGCGTTAATTAATTGGCAAAAAATTAGAAAATTCGAAGCTTCGGAAAATTCGAAAATTCGAAAAGTTCAAAAAATTTGTAAATTCGAAAAGTTCAAAAAATTCGTAAATTCGAAAATTCGAAAAGTTCAAAAAATTCAAAAATTCGAAGATTCGAATTTTTTTTGACGAAGTTCAAAAAATTCGAATGTTCGAATGTTCAGAAATTCGAAATTCGGTGGAAATCAACAACCCTAACAACTATCTTAAATAAAGGGCTGTTCTTTATAAACTTCATTCCCTCTTTGAAAACGATTGTGCACCAGATTATCATAGATACAATTAAATAAGCTTTTTTTATTAATATTATTCGTACCTATGCGAATGACATTAACGTATGTCTTAATAAGAAAAAACACATGTTTCATGTTTTTCCATGTTCTATCACATTTATTATTTTAATAAAAACATATGACAGTTCTTACTAATACGAAAATTTATTATTTACTTTGTTTACATTTGTGTAAAAAATTTAAATAGAAACCTATGGTCATGATGTTCTTATTTTTTCGCCTGTTATTTCTAAGTTTGTGTCATTTTTAATACACAAATAAAGACTGAAAAATAAGAAATGGCTAGAAAAATTCTGGGTAATCAAATGCAAAAATGCGTTTGTCATCTACTTGATTATTTTGCGCTGGAGTTAGAGAATCGAGGACCTTTAATTAATTTAGCTGTAGTACAAGAAGTAATGTGCATTGTACTTTGTATTTTCATATATTATTTATTTATATATAATTACAATGCATATAAAAATGTATATTCCTTTGAGTTACAAAATTATATACTTCAATAATGTAGCAATGTAGGTAATATTTTTCGTGCGTTAAGAAAAATTTATATTTGGTTTTCATTTAATATAGTACAAAACGTGGTTTTATTTATGAACTAATTAATTTTTATAAAGTAATACTTATTTGAATCTGACATCTAAGTTTTAGGTTATGTTTTAAAGATGTTAATCCAGTACCATTGTAAACGTTATAAGTACAAAATCTTGTATCACATGGATATCGAACGTGACGTAATAGTTTTCATACATCTCCTAATGCCCCGTGCACACGGGGAAATTTTTCTGAGACACTTTTTAGAAAGAAGAAGAAGTTAAAAAAGTAAATTACTCATTTCATATCAAAGAGAAATTGATAGATTTTTAAGAAACATTTATGACTTCTTTCTAAAAAATTTCTCAGAAAACTGTCCCCTGTGGGCACGGGTCATGAGAGTGAAGAATTTACAATTCCTTTCGAATGTTTTAATAAATTATGATTAATCAATTTTAAATTAATTCCTTTTATTGGTGAGTTATTTCAGTTCAAATTTCAGCAACATGTAAACACAATAACTCCAGAATATTTAGGTTGATTTGAATTAGAGAATCGTTTCATTTGTTCGTCATCAACATAGTCAACAATTTTAATGAATATTAAATGTAATCAACAACAATTATTTATGTTATTAAATTACTAATAATCTAATAACATTTGAAACAAAATTTCGATTCAAACACAATGATGCGATAATGTAAATCTAGAACAATAAAATACAATATGAAAAATAACGCTATTATACTCTTTTTTACACAGCTCTACAAATATTTTACTAACACTTTTATATTTTAACTAGCTATCTTAATGATGATTACAAAACTGTTAATTTAAAATTTAAATGGGTCACATCTCAAAATATCAACATTTCGTTACGATTTATAATAATTATGTTTGAATAAACAATAAGTATTATAGAAAATTTTAAATTCACTTATATCAACAATTTCAAAATATTCACGTATATGGACTGATATAATAAATAACAAACTACGAGAAATAAAACAAGACACCAGTACATGGAAACTTCATTGCACCAGAAAAGACCAAAAAATACTAACGAGACTTAGAATAGGGCATACAAGACTTACTCATAATCACATTTTTACAAAAACAGATCCCCCTACATGCAACCAATGTAACACATACTTAACAATTAAACACATTATAGTAGATTGTCCCCAACACACAGCTGAAAGAAGAACCCACAACATACCCCCCACATTTATTGAAGCTCTCAAGAACAACACGAAAACAGAGAAGAACCTAATTGCATACTTGAAATCAATTAATTTATATCACAAAATGTAATAAAAGAAATTGTAAAAAAAAGAAATGTAGAAAACTAATCACACTTTACTGTACCGGGATATGAATGACCTTAGATGTCGAAATATCCGAAAACATGTTTAAATAAAAAAAATAAAAAACATATTCTCTTACATAATTTAGGAAGTTGTGGTAATATTGATTTAGTTTTATTTAATAAAGGAACTGTTTTATTTCGAGATACAATTTAAACCCTTTTATATTAAAATAAAATAGAATACAAATCCTACTTTAAATCCAACCAAAACAACAAAAGCTAGAAACAATCTCCAGTCAATAAAACATGCACACCGCACATCGATACAAAGCCAACTTTGACTTTCAAAATACGGATTTCCATGTAACAATTGCTTGTGTGCATTTGAATAATTCTGTGCCGTACTTGTAAACCTTCGAACTTGCTACCGTTGCCGCCTTGTTACTGGTTGTTTACAGTTGGCTGTGATCAACAGCAACGGTCACAGAGTAAGGTCCTGTCATGCAATGTATGGGAGCTAATTCCAATTGAGCTCCAACACGGTAAGCTGGATTTGTGACATTGAGTAGTGTACCGAAATTCTGAAATGGGATTGATGGAAGGACCATCAAAATTCAGAGCAGTCCTTAGAGATTGGTATAAACTAGGTCTTTGAATCTTTGCTAAAGGATTTTAGTTGTAAGAATATTTATATTTTTATTTAAAAGAAATATGGAGTAGGTGGATCAGTGATATTGAGTTACGCTGTGAATTTGAGATTCTCAAATTCGACAAATAATTTTCATCACACTAAAATTAACCCTGTGATTTATTGTCCACTAAAATCTTCTGAGCGATGATTTGCTGGCTGGTAATGGCACTTACCGAGATCTGCCACAGCAGAGCCACACCCAATGATGAGTAAAATGCGTGATGCTATATTTATATTTATTTTTCTACTTGACCATTGTTTTTATTTTATCTTAATATTTATTATGTTGTTTTAATAAAATATTTATCACTCGCACTTGCAACTTTCATTACTTATTATCCAACTTCAACACGTCGACAATCAGTGGTCAAGATAAATTCTCATTTTGACCACCCTGATATGTTACACGTAACTACTAAGGATCATTGATTATATATATATATATATATATATATATATATATATATATATATATGGGCCATTCTCTGGGAAACGGACACCCCACCTTCTCCAAAATTTGGAGCATCAAAATAATTTTAGAAGGGCATGAGGACATAGAAAAAAGTATACAGTTTTCAAATATGAGTGGCGAAATTGATAATTTTTATTATTTTTGGGTGTTTTGCTCATTTTTTTTGGCCAAAGATTTAAGCGAAAAATTTTAAAGTTGAATAAAATGCTTGGGTTTGGTTTTTTTCTTATTTTGACGGTGGCATCTCGTTTCTTGTTGAAAAATTGAAATATTTTATATCTTGCCAATTTTTCTAAAAAGTTACCCTTTTTTTAAAAGTGGCTCAAAAAAATTATTATTATTTGAAATCTATCAATTTTTTACTCAAAAACAAGGCATCCTACAAAAAAAATTATATAACAAGAAATACTTAGAATCATCGGAGAATATGTGTGATTTTTTTCAGAATTGTTTGAGACATTTTTTATTTTTTTTTGTAGTTTTTTTGGACTATAGAATTTTAGAAAAATTTTAAAATGTTTCAGAAAATTCTGAAAAAAATCACACGTATTCTTCTATAAATTCGAAGCATTTTCTGTTATTTAAATGTTTCTGGAATTGTGATCCTTTTCGAATAAAAAAATCATTAAATTTTTCTATTCCAATTTTCATACTCTTTGCAATTTGAACTCAATTTTCGCGAAGGAACATTTTTTTAATTTCTTGTTTTTGGTTTTTCATCTTTCAATATAGCGTTAGCTTTAAGGTGGTATATCATAAAATTTATCAGAATTTTCTGAAACATTTAAAAAATTTTCTAAAATTCTCGTCTAAAAAAAATATTAAAAAAAGCTCTGAAAAAAATTACACGTATTCTCTGATGAATTCTAAGCATTTTTTGTTACATATTTATTTTTTCGTAGGATGCTTTGTTTTTAAGTAAAAAATTGACAGATTTCAAATAATAATATTTTTTTTGATCCAGTTTTACTAAAAAAGGGTAATTTTTTAGAAAAATTGATTGGAGACAAAATATTTCAGTTTTTTAACAAGAAGCGAGATGCTACCGTCAATATAAGAAAAAAAGCAAACCTAAGTATTTTATTCAACTTTAAAATTTTTTGCTTAAATCCGTGGCCAAAAAAAATGGGCAAAACACCAAAAAATAATAAAAATTATCAATTTCGCCAGTCATATTTGAAAACTAGATACTTTTTTCTATGCCCTCATGCCCTATATATATATATATGAGCAATAAAAAAGCCGAAGATTCATATTTGTAGAAAGGTCCAGAAATAGTTATTTTTTTATCAAGTGAGCAGAATGAGCTTTTTTTTTGTTTTAAGTAAATTGAAGGAAGCCATTAAAAAAATAATATGAATTTGATGTGCTGTAAACAACGGGACGTGAAAATGTTTGTTAAATAAATAATAGAAGTATCAACGATTTTGATATTTGACATATCATTGAAAAAAAGTAATTTTTTCACGTGTGGTGATTCCGGTTATCCATGTGAAATAAATTTATTAACCTCCTTGCGTCAACCTCAACGATGTCCTATATACTAATAGATACCGAACTTATGTACACGCATCATTCAAAATAACTTTTACGTTACACTGGAAACTGAGTTTTAAAGTTTGATTTTGCGCACTAGTGCTTCAAAGTCATTGAATTTTTTTTTAATTATTTTCTATTTCGACAATTAAAACACTAAAATTATTTACTGCGTTATTTGTAGCTTCTGGTACTTCGGAAGGCATATTTAGAAGTAAATATTCAGATGAAACAGAAAAATTTTCACAAGTTTTACGAGAAAAACTAAACAATTTTTTTTTTCATATAACAAATGTCAATTCATGGCATACTAAACTGTCATAATATAAATTTTCTCATTATCGGTTAATAATTTTTGCTCGTTACATAAAATATTATACAAAACTCATTTGCACCATTCGCGCAAATAAAAGCACTTGTTCATTTAATAATTAAAAAAAAATTATTTCAAATTTATATGAAAATAACCTGTTGGGTAATTTGTTAATTTTCCTGGGCATTCGGTTTCTGTAGAAATATACGACGAAAGAATTTCTTCATGATTCTCTGCAACTATAAATATTGTAAATAATAATCAAACTTTTGCACGTGTCCAACATCATTATATAAAAATTAAAATTAAAATTTCTTATTAGTAGCCCAACATAAATTCCACCACCAGGAATAGAATACATTGCTGTATTGTCAATCATTTCCAGCATGCTCTCATAAATGCTATATTTTACTGGTGGTCCAGCCTTAGTTATCATCACGCTTTTTCGTATTTTAGTTAATGTAATAAATTTATTTGTAGATCATGTTATTATATTTTATAAAATAAAGTCTATTTTAATTTTAACAAGGAAATGAAACATCGACTGGCAACTATCGTAAATTCGATTAAAGGTCAAGTAAACATTACAGCACAAAAATGAACTGTAGAAATATGTAACTATCTATACCGACGTCTCATTAGTGAGGCTGCCATACCCAAGTTTGGTGATAGATATGTATATATGTATGTTATAGGTTGTAAATATACTAGTATATTATGTAAATATTTTTTTGCACACGTGGCGCAAGATTAGAGCACGAGTGAAGCGAGTGTTCTAAGAGCCACAAGTGTAAAAAAGACACATTACGCACAAGTTTCATACACTATTTTTTACAACATGTCAAAAAATTTCTTTTTGTGTATCCGCAACAGAGGCTACGAAATCAATTTTCGCGGCCGTTACTGTAGTAATAATAAACTAAAAGTCACTTTGACACTTGAGAGTTGCCATGACTGTTAATAATATGACAATGACAGTAATACCAGATATTTTTACGAGTTTTTACAAAACAATTGTTTTGTTTATCAAATGCCAATCCCATAATGACATGAAAGCCGCATTTCTATTCACAATGAATTGAACTGTTTAAAAACAATACAATTTAGAATTACATATTTTTTACGGTTGCACAAAAAATATAGTCTAATCCTGTGAAATCCTTTAGCGCCTTTAATATTGTTCTACCTCAGCCATTTTAATTTCGGTACGCTAAAGGGAGATTTCGCGACCTTGATATACAAATAACTATTATAGAATAAAAACTGAAATTTTTCGAATTTTAATGAACTAAATTACGTTACATTGTGACATCGTGGCCCTACTACTGCAAATGATAAACCAAAATAAATAAATTGAAAACGTTATATATTTGTCATTAATCTTTTATATTGCATTAAAATTCTCCGAGAATATAGATGAAAATTTAATTCTAGTGTTGAGAATAGCGTAGAAATGTTGCAAGTGTACTCTTTCAGACACCATAACAGATGCTAGTGATGTAATTGGTAATTTATTGCCTAAAATATCGAGAGCAATTTATAATAAACAATACCAATGCTTTATGGATGGGTGCGAGATGAAGAACATTAAAAAAAAATAGCACACTCATTTAAAGGCAGTAGCGAAGGAATAGAACTAACTAATATGATCAGTATGGAACAGAATCACGTCTTCTACCTTCTCGTATATACTTACTATCTATATACCGCTGATTCTGTATTTTTCACATTCGCTATGAAGGGAGACAGATATATATTTATATTTCTCTAATAGAATTTATTGTAGTAAATGCGCATGCTCAAATTGCTGCAACAAGATTGACTACAGCCAGTAGCGGACGTTCCTGTTTCAAAAACAAGCGGCTTTCTGTTTGCCACGTGGTTATACTGACAGCGTTATCTCTTTGACTTTCTGTTCGTGTACTCCGTTGCGAGCAGTAATAGTTTTCTTTTTGAGTTTTAACGTGCCGAGTTGTTGTTTGTATAGTTATTTTATTTTTTAATATATCTGCCGTAAATGTGTTTGATTATAAAGATTTTAATGAATATATAAAAAATGAGCATATTTTAGACAATCATACGATGCAATTAATAAAAAGTATTATTGATATTGCAATGTTCGAAATAGAGGCACGGAAAGGACAATGTTAGCGACACGATTCGAGGAAGAGACACCGATAAGAAGCACTAGCAGGTCACAAAAAACAACAAGAGCTGAGCGATCCTTACCAGCACGTTCCGAGCGAGAAGCACAACGAACAAACGCAGAGGTAACGAAAAATTATTTTTTTAGTGTTGGGGTAAATGGATGCGAGTCAACTGCATACGTAGACTTAGGTTCATCATGTATCACTATGGCAGAATCAGAAGCAATAAGACTAAAGGTTAAATACAACACCAATACACAAAGGACATTACGAGGATATGGACAAGGTGTAGTGAAAACTTTAGGCGAGGCTGAAAATCAAGTACTGAAAGTGGACGAAGTGGAATAGACGGTTTTTATTTCCATTGTGCCGGACCACGTACAAGAGGTTCCCATAATTATCGGTCAGCCATTTACTGAAGCGGGAGGAGTTCTCATCTACTAGGATTCAGAAAAAATGGAAATTTTCCGTAAACCTACCTGTCCTTTCGCAGACATGAAAATAGCACCACCTTCAAAAATGTGCGTAATTAAAGCGAAGGAAGCAACTGTTATTCCATATGGGTATGTTGGGCATATAGTATGTTATATAGAAGCGACGGATGACATATTCGTGGATCAAAGTATGAGAGCACAGGCAGGAAGCGAACACCTAATCCCGAGATGTGTGATAACTGCCGATGAAAACAACGAATGCGTACTACATGTAGTTAATTTATTGGACAGAAACCTTACTCTTGGAGGAAATCGAGTTCTTGCGCGAGGACATAAATGCAAACCGGATAAACAAGAAACTGAGCGACCAATTTTAGCACTATATAATTTACAAGCCGAAACGAAAGTACACACTGACGCCAGCATGATTGGGCTTGGAGGAATCCTGCTGCAGAAGTAACAATCCGGAAAACTTCATCCTGTAGCATATTACAGCCGTCAAACTACCAACGCGGAAAAGAAGTATCACTCTTACGAGTTGGAAACTTGGGCCGTAGTAGAGACGTTGAAGAAGTTCCGTGTCTACTTGTTAGGGATATCTTTTCGGGTTGTTACTGACTGCAACGCATTACGTACTACTAGTACAAAAAAAGATCTGGTTCCCCGTATTGGCAGATGGTGGCTACAAATCCAGGAATATAGCTTCACTGTCGAATATAGATCTGGTGCACGCATGGCCCATGTGGATGCTCTTAGCAGAAATAAGACTTTGGATGAACAACCACTGGCAGACTTGGATGTACTTCGTATAGAAGCGGACGAATGGATATTGGCAGGACAAATGACCGATGAAAAACTAAAATTAATTAAAGACATACTGTCAAAAACACCGGAGACAGATTATGAAAAAAAACATCTTTAAAGATTACTGTTTGCGTAATGGTATTTATCGAATAACTGCAACAGGAATACAGTGGGTAGTTCCCAAAGGACAGCGAGCCCAGATCGCGAGAATCTGTCATGATGACTTTGGACATTTCGGATTAGATCGCACCCTACAGAAAATTTGTGAAATATACTGATTTCCAAACTTGCGCAGATATGTGAAAAAGTATATAGACTGTTGTTTACAATGTTTATATAACAAGAAACCAAAGGGAAAACAACCAGGATTATTAAACCCGATCGAAAAATTACCAGTCCCTTTTCATACTATGCACACGGATCATGTTGGACCATTCATTAAAAGTAAGAAAGGAAATTCACAGCTTTTCGTCATTGTGGATTCATTTACAAAATTTGTACATCTACAAGCTGTAAATAACACGAAAACGAAATATGTCATAAAATTCTTAGAGAATCTAAAATATACGTAAGGAATTCCAACACGAATAATTTCAGACAGAGGAACTGCGTTCACATCAAAACAATTTACAAAGTTTTGCAAACAAAATGGAATAAAACACATCATGAACGCAGTAGCTACCCCTATAGCAAATGGACAATGCGAAAGATTTAACAGCAATGTTTTAGCATCATTAAGAAGCTCGATAAGTAATGATGAAAAATGGGACGCGGAAATCAACATTGTTCAATTTGCAATAAACAATACAGTTAGTTCAACTACTCGAAAGACGCCAAGTGAGCTTCTTTTCAGATATCGGCCACGTTCCCAAAGTGATGCTATATTGAGTGCAGAAGTGCAAACAGAAAAATCAACAATATGCGATATACAAGAAACAAGAGATCAGGTTGCCGCTAGATTAGTAGAGGCTCAACAAAAGCAGAAACAAAGACATGACAAGCGTAGAATTGTAGGCCGTAAATATAATGAGGGAGAACTTGTACTTATTCTAAAACAAACAACTTCAGAAGGTACCAGCAAGAAACTGTTATCGCCTTATTCAGGACCTTTTATTATTACAAAAGTGCTACCAAATGACAGATATGTGGTGGAAGATTTGCCCGACTCCACACGAAGTAAACAAACGAAATACAACAATGTCGTAGCCATCGACAGAATGAAACCATTTGTGGCAGCCAACAGCAACACAGACTCCGATTCCGACAGCATTGCGCCAGATGACGACAACTTCGGATTGATAGATTAACTTTTCGAGGACGAGAAGAAAGTCTAGATAGCCGAACTGTTACGGATATTTTTTTAATGAGGTAGTATTGAATAATTCTAATTTATATTTATATAACTAGCTAGATAATTAAGACCGTAATCACATAACAACCCTGCCGCCTGATTTATTTTATCATTATTACTTTCATTTTGATTTGATAGTTTTAGGAGAAAGGTAGGCTTGACTAGTTTGTGCATTATGCTATTTGTGGATATATTACTGATTAAGAATCCAGTTATTCTACTGTGGTGAGTTATCCATGATTATTTACTGATGAGTTTGAACTATTGTTGGAGAATGAGATTGTTGAGAGATTGGATGTGAATATTGTAGTTGTATGGACGATGTGTGATCCTGTCCTATCCTATTATGATCAGCTGTCACCTGTAACCCGATCCGGTGGGGAGACCAGCCGAGTTATGTATCCATCGAAGTACGACCTGCTAGCCTCGTACCACCGGTTCCCTTAGCCTGCCATCTATAGTGTTAAATTCAGGAGGTGCCCAACTTTCGCTTACATCTTCTGTGTTGATGTTGGTCGAGATCGTGGTTTCAGACTCGGCTTTCAACCCTTTCTCAATGGCTTGTAGATCCACTCTGAGGAAGATGACAAGTTCGCAGTGGCGAGTTTCTTGTCCGACCACGCGCCATAAGTCCAGGTGGATAGTGTGCGTGGCGGAGCCCTCACGGCTGTAGATTGTCGGGTAGGACATTGTGGAGTGAGGGCCATCGATTCTGAGTATGTTTATTGAGACATCCTGATTGTGCGATTACGTTGCTGATGTGTGTGAATGATCAATTGTCACTGAACTTAATTAAATATGATTATTGCTACTAAATGTTGATACTACATGGATTTCTCACCGAGTACGTTTTACTCATACTATTTCTTTCTTTACAGCCCATTGATTGATAACCCTTAGACGACCCTGCTAGTTACAGGATGTTGAGATTATATAATTTATTATATTAAGATTAGGTAATGTAATAAACAATAAATTTTCAGAAAACTCTAATTATTTTAGCACACACTTAGTCATCTCTAATAATATATTTTTAAAAATAAGGGTACATCATAAAGCTAAATTAGCTTCCGAAAAAGAGTCTTATATAAGAACAAAGTACTCTAAATTGGTCCTATATAAAAACCAATAAATATTTGTTGTTATTTGAAGTTTTAATTTTTTTATTCCTACCGTCCTTGCAGTGCGGTTCAATATGTTTGTGTAACACTATAAAACTGAACAAAATCGCAGCAGTTTTTATTTACTAGTTGTCATTTGACATTAAAAAATGCGATTTTGTGTACAATTTAATCAAACCTGAATGTATTTTAAAATATTTGCTGATTGTTAATTTAAAATTTATTTCATAACCAGAAGATATAATTTATTTTATATCTGTGCCCCCTAAGCAAATATTTGAGTACGCACTTGTGTCTAATTATTTTGTGCCTCCTTACATATTTCTTTAGGACACTTATGTAAACACGTCTGCGCATTACGAGGGCGAAACTCTATTAGAGAGATGGATGTATACATCTATCTCCCTTCAAAGCGGATGTTACTTTCTATTGTAAAATACGAGCATCAGCAGTATGTAGATAGTAAGTATATGCTTCGACCTACCCATTACTGGATGTGGGACTCTGCCGTAGCAGATCTCGGTAAGTGTAATTTTTTACGCGTGAAGTGCGATTACTTGTCGTTAAATCACTGCCCCCAAAGATGTTAGTAGTGGGGGAGCCACAGGGGTAGTTTTTAACATGGTGAAAATTGTTTGTCGGCTGTGGGAATCGATATGTGGTTTAAATAAACTCGTAAACAGTACTATGCATTTCATGTTTTATAACATTAAATTTTAACTGTATCTACTTTTAAATAACTCTGGAATTATATTTTTATTTTTCAAATTGTGTAAAAAAAAACAATAACTTGTTATATTGACAGTTTAAAAACGTCAACTTTATATTTATTTTTAATGTCTTCCACATTTCTTTTGATGTTGCTTACAGCTTTTACATTTCTGCAAATATTTTGCCAAATTATAGTTATTTACGTTATAAATCCAGTAAATGAGTTTTTACGGTACAAACAAGATGTTTGAAACGAGTAGCGTAAAAATTCATTAGAGGACCTATGACGTACATTTTATTTCATACTGTGTCGCATTTAATTATTAAACATTATTTTCATACCTTGAAAGTAACATCTTAATTAGTATATTACATAACAAGCATCGAAAGTGTAAGATAACGTGCGAGTGTATAAATTGAAAAAGGAGGCGCGCAGCGCCGATTGATTTAAGTACACGAGTACAGTTATCACACTTTCGAGTGAGTTATGTACACTATTTTTCAGACGACAACAAAATATTTCGAAAAACAGTTCACAAGAACAATGTTGTTACATTTTGACAGCTGATGCGTTTTTGTAGGTAAGCATTGACGTTTGACGTTTGAGGTTAGGTGTGGTGATACCAACTGTACTAACCGTAATGTCAAAATATTAAATAATGCTAAAATATTAGTAAATAAATAATTATTATTTTTAAAATTAAGATTTATCTGTGTAAATGTGTTGAAAAGTCTGTCAGAACTTCTATTTAAATAATAATACAAATTCTTTTCATTTATTTTATTATTTTCTTTCATCGTAACGCCATCTGTTGTCAATCAGTGGAACTTTATCTGATATGTTAGAAGTGTACGTTATACTAGCATACGAGGTGTATGTTAGGTTTAACTTTCCGTAGTACTTTATGATGTTGTTATGGTTACTTTCATAAGTGGTCGTCTGAAATAGTATATTAAAGGATAAGTTTCATAAGATAACCTGGTCACGAGTCTCGTTTTTCAACGGACGATTGCGTTAACAGGCCTTTTTAAACGTGTTCGTTATAAAAGTTTTTTCTATTGAGTTAATTTTATAATTCTGTTAGATTTTAAAAAATACGTCTTATCAAACATATAACTTGACGTTTTTTATCGGTTGTGTTGATAGCGCTGTGTTCTGTGTTGTGAATTTTGTCTGATATAGCATATTGTTTTTAGTCCCATTACCTGAAGAAAGAATAAAAGATTTATAATTAAAAGTAATATTTCGACACCAATAATTTACAATTTTGAGGTTATATATCATTCATCTGTCAGATTTAACAGCATTCTTACCACTCTTAGAAAATAAAAAGCGCTAATAACAGTACACTTATATACCCCATTAACGACGTGTTTTCAATGCGTTTATGGAACTACAAAAACACTGAAATAGACAAAATAAAAACTGTTTGTTAACTTTCAATCTCACAATGCAATACTTATTTTGTACTCACATCAAAGTAATTACAAAAACATCCATTTTTTGGTTCTAAATTTTGACTATTAAAACGCGAATTGTACTTACATATACACATTTTTAGGAATTTATAAAAGAAATAGAGACATTAGCTTATAACGCCATCAACCAGACATATTTGAACAAACTTTACGAGAAAAAATAAACAATTTAATTTCATATAACAAATGTCAATTCATACCACACTAAACTGTCATAATAATGTTATGCTTTAAGCTTATATTTAATAACTTTTCTCATTATCGGTTATGTAATTTTTGCTCGTTACAAAAAGCATTGTACAAACTCGTACACGAAGACGTCATTTACACCATCCGCATAAATTAAAGCACGAGCGAAGCGAGTGCTTTAAAATTGCGCTCATGTGCAATGTATGTCTTCGCTCACTTGTTATGTAAATAGATATTTCATTACAGTATCTGATACCGTAATAACTCCTTTAAACATGCAAATGCGATACGGTATGAAATTTTAAAATTCAATGAAATATTACAATTTTTTTTTGTTTCCATAATTAATATTTCTATTTCTTTTTCTGTAAAATTCTTTGTTCTCGTTCTCTTTCCTTCTTCTATTGTCGGATTTATTTCATCCATTTAAACTTTCTGTTCTGCAAAGATTCAATAATTTGAATCTTTTATACAACCTTTTACCCCTCTTATTGTCTGTCAAGTGTCAAATTAATTATTTTGTTAATATTTTATATGGAGGCTTGATTTTAATTTGAAATAAAGTTACGCCCAGTGTTAGTGGTAAAATAACAAATAATTAAATACCTGAAATTTAGCACCATCATTATTTCGTTTCACGAGTTGCCAATAGATATCAAAATTTAACCCAGATTAAAATTAGGGATAGTTAACACCAAATTCAACCTTTTTTAAATAGTTAATTGATGATCTTAATGTATGAATACTTCCATAATTTTTAAAAGACTCGTTTGCAAAATTGAAAATAAATCTATTGTCTATAGACACTTCAATTGTCTTATGAATATGAATCTTATAGAACTCTCGACAAACCAAAGTAAAACCATGGCTCGAATGCGCTTTAACTCCACCCATTCAGGTATATAACGAATGGCGTGACTCTACTTTAGCGCGAAATTGATATATACAGTCTCAGTGACAACACTTGGCCGCCGCATCATGTACGATATGCGCATTTATGCAAATTTATTATTGATATATTTATTTATTATTAATCCATCATAATTATTATTCTTTTGACATGCTATTTTAATAAATGATAAGAATTGCATGCATCATATTATTTAATAAATTCAAATAAACGCTATTTAAAAAAAAATCCAAGGACACTGAATATATCGACGATAGTAGCAACCTCCGAAGATACTAGTCCCAGGGTTGTAAATTGCTTTGTCCAAATCTATCAATTTTCATAAAGCCCAGCATAAAGGAAGCAGAAGCCAACTTGATCGTTGGTTTAAAAAAAATTCTGTGCAACAAACGCAGAATAAAATTATACAATGAAAAAATATATCTACGTATAGCATAATAATGTAACTTTATGATAATGATAAAATAAGCCACTTTATATAAATAATGTTGTTCATTTATTGTGACCCGTAAAATCACTTATTTTAGTCACTTATTTGGTCAGATAAAATAAATAAGTGACTGGTCATTTTGAAAAATGACCGTGGATGCGGTTTGTCCTATATTACGATGACTAATTCTACTTTATTTTTGTCGTAAATGAATTATATTTTTCTTTATTTCCGGGAGTAAATGACCTAGTTATTTTTTGTTTTCGTGGACTGAAGTGGCATTTTTAATCCCGGAGGGGTTAAATTTTAAATTGAATCCCGACGGGATTAAATTTTCAGGTAAACAAGCATTACCATATCAATAAGTATATTATAAATTTCAAAACATTTTACTTTGTTTACATTGCCAAAGTTACCTAAAAGTATAATGCTGTTATGAATTATATGTCCCGTCAATATCAAAATTAATTATTTATTCAAAACATATGGTTGGATGTGCGAAAAATAGTACATATACCGCAGGACTAAATGGTTTATAATGTACTTTATTTTTTAAATTAAATTGTCACTACTGAATTGGAAAATTCGCTACGAATTTGTAGGTTATAAATATAGCGTAATTATTTAATATTTATTAATGCACAAACTATAAAGATTCAAAAAGGTTGTATATAATAGGATATAATCTCATTTTAATCATAGATTTTTCAGAAATGTGAATCTAGACGAATTTTGAATTTTCAAAAATGACCGATCATTGACCGGTTATTTATCGTTGGTCATTTACCGGAAAATAAATGCCTGATCATTTAATATCACTACTTTATATTAATGTTAGTTTAATATGTTTATTGTATACGTAAATAAATTCAATCAATTTGTTGAGAACATTATATATTTCGAAATATATATTTCAATGAGTTCAGTATGTTAAAGAAAAAAATGAAGTGTCCTATTTCAAATAGTTTGCTTGCATAGTGAAATTTCTCTATTATTAAAATATAAAAACCCGCCTGTTAAAGACATTATTGGGAGTTGCTCTCTCAGCAGTTTGTGGTTAGTACCTAATAATTTGTGCGTGAAGTAGCACGTTTACCACCCTTACAAATTACGGTTCCCAAATATGTTTGTCGAATTCAGGTAGAGATCAGAGGTAATTTTAATGTGGTGAAATTCAGTTGTCGGTTCCGGAAATAGAACTCAGCCTCTCATTTCAACGGTCTGATATTTTACAACTTATTATTTAATGTTTAATGTATATAGGATCTACCTGTATTAAGTATGGAATATTATTAATAACTCTTAACATAAATTTAATTTAAAAAACTGTAAATCAACTAAAAGTATACTTAAGTTCCGTAAAACATATATTGAGAAAAATAAAAAAAAATAAAAATGCTATTTTGATATTTTTAGTGTGTGTAATAGTAATTTACGATATAAGTGGGATAAGAGCACCATTAGCATACGGGTGTGAAATTTACACGAGGCGACGACCGAGTTATGTAATTACACAAGTATCTTAGTGATGCATTCATTACACGTACGATACATCGTACAAGATTTTATCTACGACCACGAAATAAATTAAAATGAAAACAAAAATAATTTTAAATTGACAGTTCTGATAATTATTTGACATTTACAATATTTCAGTGAAACCATGGTGACTATCATTTTGAGTGCGATAAATAATTTATTAAAGCGCTAGTGAATTAAAATTTTCAAAAACCCAATAGTCCCTTAATAAAGTGTTTATCTCAATCAAAATGAATGCGATCATTGTGATTTATCGCACGGTCGTAGATAAAATCATATAAAAAATATCAGAAGTTTATGTATTTATGATGTAAAACTATCAGAACTTTTATAAATACCCAAAAGATAGAATTTTCTTTTTTAATATTATGACTGTTTTATACAAACTTATAAGTAGAAAGAAAATTCGAATTTACATATTTTGCTTACACCTAATTATGCATAAATTTGCATATTTAAAGCAAATTCTTCTAACTATACGTAATTATGAATACTTAATTTAAATATGTTTATAAATATAAGTTTTACTTATGTATTTTTACTGATAATAGACCTTGACAAAGATAGGTAGGTGGCTCAGTGGTACGTAGTCTGTCTGTGAATTTGAGAACCCGAGTTCGATTTCCACAGTCGACAAACAATTTTCACCACATTTAAACTACCCCTGTGTCTTCGCCTTTACTAACATCTTTAGAAGCCGTTATATGACGGCTGGTAACTGCACTTTACGCGCAACATTTATCACTTACCAAGATCTATTACGGTAGAGTATGTCGCTAATATCGCTTGTACAACCTGGATCGAAAAATATTGTTACATTAATTAAAATTCAAATGTTGCAAATGTATTTAGTACATCAGTAATACTCTTGAGTGGTCAAAGTGGTTCACTTTTCTGCTGGGAACTCATAGCCCTTTATCAATGTATATTTACAGATACATCGATTACTGGGATGATTACCAGTCTAGTAATTTAGGTGTATGTATAATAGCCGTATTTGTTTGAGAACTTTGGGTTCAACCCTGAACTGACCTAGAACTAACTCGTGATATTTCCAAATAAATGATGCATCTAGTGTCAGTTGTAAACATTGGCGGTAAATTTAAAATCTGAATGCATGTTCGAAGCGACATCTGCTTAGTTTTGTTTTTGTGTTAAATTGCGCTTTTAATTGGATGTTTTAAGTCATCTTTATATTTTTATATGTAGTCAAAAAGCAAATAACGTCAGTCTGTCAATTTTTTTAAAATTTTGTCATCAGCATTATCAAAATAATTAATTTCGGAGTCCCAATTATGTGTCGTAATATTATCTCCTGTGACTACTATATTGCAAGAATCACATACTGCATACAGCTCTTCCATCACCTGCATAAATAATAGTTTGGTATATTTTTTCAAAAAGTTATAAAATTACTTACGTTTTTCATAAAAATCGCTTCTAACTTCTCTATACTATTAGAAATCGCGATGCCGCCACGGATAACAAGGAACACAAGTTGATTAGAAAGGGATAGCAAACGAGATCAACCTGCCAACCCGCTAAAGTAGCTGGGGCAGTAGGGTCAGTTCAGAAACTGTTCTAGGTTACTTAAAGCATGCCAATTAAACAAAACTAACCTACCGGGTTATTTTAAAAACCTCCAATAAATACGGCCTATACAGTATGATCCACTAAAGTTACGCCATGCGACATGGGAAAACAGCTTTTTGTAAATCATAACCGTCTGTCTAATCATTATATGATATTATGCATGGTGTGTTTAAAAATAATTTTTCATTGATTTTAATGTTCATTTCATTACTCGTTTTAATAAGGTTAAAATAAACAGCCCAATTCTCAAAAGAATTTTAGCGAGAATCTAGCTAATTCTGAATTTTATATTTGTCAAATTAAACTACACCATATTTAAAAAAAAAGTTTAAATATTCTTCTTACCATTTAATTTTCGGAAAAGTAATTCAATTAACTTTTATAAATCGGATTAACTAATCCGAAATTCAGGATTAGCTAAAACTTTTTTGAGAATCTGGCTAAAAAGTATAGTACAACTCGTGAAAAATAAGCTACATACGAGATTTTTCGTTCAGTATTCGGATGTCGAATGAAAGATTAGTGGAACAAGTACATCGTATATTGGGTCAATTGTGAATGAAAGAGTGCGACGGCCTACGAATAAATGGTTAAATATGATTGAACGATTGTTACGTGAACGAAAGTTTCCAAGTGTGAGGAACAATCGAACTTATAGAAAGGAATTATGAATGTGGTTGAAGCGAAAGTGATCTGTCGGGATAGGAACGTTTGGCGAAGATTAATTGCGGGATGAATCTGATGATTTCAGACAAGTTCAGGATTCTTGATTTTAGTTTACCTGCAATCGTGTGAAATACATAATTCAACAAGCGTATTCCCTTCCTTTTTTATCTTTTTGATTCATTTTCAATTCTTATTATAGAGTGTCTAACTGTTATTGTGTGGAATTTTCTTTCAAATACAAGCGCAGACTGTTGCTCTCTTCTTTTCTAATCTTTGTAGATTCGTTGTTAGCACAGGCGGACTTTGGCCTAGACTAAAGAGGCAGTAGCCTAGGGCCCAAAAAATTTTAGGGCCCGGATTCAAGCTTTTAGTTTAAATAATAGAAATATATATATATACAGGCTGGTGGCCACGACTCTCGATATTTAACAAGTAAAATCATAATTTTATAATTTCTTGCTTCCCTAACTATTTTAAACAACTTCAAATAAAAGTTTTAGGACATAAAATTCTGCATCTAAACCAAAAAACAAATTTAATTTTGCATACTTTGTAACGACACAAATTAGATTTGAAAATGAGGAAAATTGCCTCAAAACTATCGATAGGCATGAAATTGAAACAAAATTAAACAAATGTTTGACGTTTTATTTGTCAAAATAAATGAAATAATAAATAAAGAATTTATTCTGACAGTTTGTTTAATTTTGTTTCAATTTCATAAATATCGATAGTTTTGAGACAATTTTAGTCATTTTTAGATCTAATTTGTGCCGATACAAAGCATGCAAAATTAATTTCGTATTTTGTGCCCTTAAACTTTTATTTGAAGCTTTTTCTTTTAAATAATTAGGAAGCAGGAAATTTAAAACAATATGATTTTACATGTTAAAGTCCTATGTTCGAGAGTCGTGGCCACCACACTGTGTATGTATATATAAATAAAATAAAAATTAAATTATAAGTTTGAAGGTAATAAATTCAAGCTGAAACTGAATTTCAAGCTGTATTCTTATGGCCAGCTAGTGACATGTTCCCTATCGTAACGATTGAGTAATCTAAGTTTAAGTATACACAAACACAAAATATTAGAAAATAAAAACTGTAACACTGCTAAATCGGAATTTATTAAGAAATGGTGTCAATTTAAGGAAGAGTTATTCGAAAATTGTCTTTACTCTTCAATTCAAACCCAGACGACAAAGACTAGTAATTTATTTCACAAATTTAAATATTTTTTTATCCATTTGTTTGTGTATTTGTATTTATATAATGTAAAAAAAAAATTTTTTGAAATTTATGTATATCTGAAAGTTTTTTGCGACTCGCCCCCCCACTGGAAAAATGTCTGTGGACGCCCATGGGCACAAAGTAGATCTGAAAGTAACGAAAATAGCCTCAAAACTATCGATAGTCATGGAATTAAAACAATATTAAACAAATATTTGACGTTTAATCTGTAAAAATAATTTCTTTATTTATCATGTCATTTATTTTGATACATAAAACGTTAAACATTTGTTAATTTTGTTTCAATTTCATGGCTATCGATAATTTCGTTATTTTCAGATCTAATTTGTGCTGTTATGAAGCATGTAAAATTATTTTTGTTTATTGGATTAGATGCAGAATTTTATGTCCTCAAGGGCCCGAATTAAATATTTTGCCTAGGGCCCAAAATATTTTTAATCCGCTTCTCGTTGTTAGAGAAGTGAGCGTGAGTAGTTTGAGATGTTTAAGCATATAAATCGTACGTCGAAGACAGATGAATGAAAAGTATAATAGAAGTAATTGGATGAATGTGATTGAAGGTTTGTTGTGTGACGAATGAACTTGTATGGAGGGATATATGAATATGATTGAAGCGAGGATGGTGTGTTAGGATGAGAATGTTTGACGGGGACTGATTATTTGATGAGTCTAATGAATGAATGTTTCTGATTGATTCTAAGGTTCGTGCAACCCCATTTGATGGGATATAGCGTGATTTATGGATGTATGTATTCAGATTGAATTGAAATATAAATATAAATAAAAATAAATAAATATATCATCACGCTTTCTACCCATTACTGGGTGTGGTAGTCTGCCGTAGCAAATCTTGGTAATTGATATATTTTGCGCGTGAAATGCGGTTCCCAGCCGTCAAATCACGGCCTCCAAAGATTTTAGTGGAGATGAAGCCACAGAGGTAGTTTTAATGTGGTGAAAATTGTTTGTCGGTTATGGAAATCGAACCAGGGTTCTCAAATCCACAGGCCGGCTCGATATCACTGAACCACCTACCCCATATTCAACATTTCCAATTATCCAACCAGGCTTTAATAGATTTCAAACTAACCTAAATACATTGTGTTTGATGGCGTATATTGTGTATAAGTATGTTTAGTATTTCGAGTCAGTGCACGTCGGACTTACAAACTAGGATGAACAAAGACTGATTCACTGGTCGCGTTGATTTTAAGCTGCGGTTTACAATTACGGATTATCTGAGAGTGGATCGCATTCGTGCTCAAGAGCGTCGTTTACCTCACGCTGATAGCGTTCTGCTGAATCGCGTCCTACGTCCGTCACCGCCGCCGCCACCGCGACGCTCTATTCATAATTAAAGTTGCCAGCCAACATCGCTGACGTTTGGAAATTAAAGCTAATTTATATCCCACCACTGTTCAAATAATCAAAGAAACATGAAACTGTGAAATGTCATCGAAGTTATGTTATTGATTTACGAGTAGTTTAAATAATTTAAAGCATATTTAATACTGTATTTTGAAAATATTATATATATATATATATTCAGAACGAATTTATAGACATATATCATCATTGATTACGTTCCTTATTTTCCAATCATGAGCTAATTAACGTTTTATACCAACTAAGAAATAATTGAAACAAACTAATCTTTCTGTTAGGTACATGAAATATGTTACTTAACGAATACATTGGATCTCAGATTTATTTTCTAATATTCAGAGTCATGTTATAACTCTTCAGGGTCCTAGGCAAATTATTGACCGGTTTCTTTTTAGAAATATAAACAAAAAGTAGTATTAGCTGAAAATACAACTGAACACTCTAATATTATAATATAAAATTGATCTATAATGTCATGGAAGATTCAATTTAAGGGCCAAGAGCGCACTAGTGATTTAGACCTTAATTATGTTACGTTACTTTTATTTGTAATAATTTAGATAAAGATTCGTTAAATAGTTTTATGAATACGGAATACGGGAATTAAAATAACGAGTCTGAAGCATTTCTCAATTTTGTCTATCTTTAAAGACGCCTCTGCTTACTCGTATATCGTATTAACTTCGGAAGGACTGTCGATCCATTAAAGACTGTTGTATTAAGCCTTGTTTCCACATCTTAACATAGTCTTAGTTTTAGTTTTTCGACATAACATTGAGAGTTTGTCATATGTGAATACAGCTGAGCGTTTCCAGCTACTGTTTTAGTCTTAGTCGTCTTTGTCGCTTCGCATAAACACAAAGTTTGCAGACCTCATACTTTCGACATAGTCTTTCGTCGCTGTTCTGTAAGAGAGAGTTAGCTGCGGTAATTCTATCTCTTGTTATGCTACAATATACAGTCAAGAAATTATTTAGTCGCAGTCATTTTAAAATTTATTTCTTTTCGTTGATTTTATAAGTATAATTGCAATTTAATCATATTTTAATATTATAAAAATCAATTTTGAAATTTAAATTACTATATTTGAAATATTCAGGTTTGTTCACTACAATAATGTCCCAATTTTTTAAAATTACTTTGGAATTGTATAAATTAATTAAACTAGTGCTTCATTTGAATAGTGATTACTGTTCCTCATTAATAATTTTATATAATTTTTAAAGTATTTCAAATAGTTTTATACAATTATTTTCTCATTTAAGTGATCAAACCTTTACTAGAATAATGAATTAAGGTTATGTTTATGTTAAGAGCTGGAAATGGCTGGAATTTTTCCGACATAAACAGAAACAAAAAACCAAAAACGAAGACTAAAACAAAGACTATGTTAAGAAGTAGAAACGTAGCTTTACTCTCTGTATTACTCTCTCAAAGCAGATATTTAAATTTACCAAAATGCTCATCACTATATTTTCTACTGCCCTATTATCTCTATAAAAATATATGAAAATTTATTTAATTCTTAATTTGTCACTTTAAAATAAAGTTATTTATTTATTTATACTACTCTGTGCAACAGGAATCCGAACCCACCGAATAGGATTCGAATGCCGTAACGCTCTGTTATAAAATAATATATGTATAATTATATCATCACACCATTTACCGATTGCTGGTGACACTCTGTCATAGTACATCTCGGTAAATGATTAACGCCCAATGCACCCCTTCTCCAAAGATGTTGGTAGAAGGAAACTCACAGCGGTAATTTTTTCAATGTGGTGAAAAATAAATTGTTTACTGCTGTGAATTAACTTTTTTAAACCATTAAAAAATATATCTAAATAATTTGAAAATACTATAATAAATACTTTTTATTAAACTTGCCCAATAGTCCTTGTTTAACAAACTAAAAAGCGTACGTAAACGAAATATTAAAATACACCGTCTTTTTGGCAAGCAACAAAAAAATTATTTTGCTTTTTAAGTCCAATCATATTTATCACAACAAATTACAAAACAACGAATCCACAAAGTTACATAAACAATAAATGCTAACCTATCTTCATGTGAAAGATATTACGTCAAATCACACACACAAAATTATGAAATGAATCAAATGATAATGCTGTTTTCCAGCTTTAGTTTCCAGATTATGATGGCGGTAAAACAAAAAATAGCTTATGATACGAGGTGTGGCTATTAAATAACGAGACTGATGCTGTTTTAACATTTTATTTTGATTCTATACCTATTTACTTATTATCACTTTCAATATACACCCCTCCTCTATTCCTACAATGCTCTATGCGAATCTTCCGTTGTTCTAAACAGTGTTGGAAGTCTTCTTCTGTCAGCTCCTTCAGAACGCGTGCCGATTTCTCTTTCAAAACTCAAATCTTGTTGCTATTAACGCAAATTTCACCTTAGGAAACAGATAGAAGTCGCACAGAGCAAAATCTGGCGAATAATGCGGATGGTCCAACACTGGGATGCTGTACTTGGCTAGAAATCTCTTGACAGACATTGCGGAATGAGTCAGCGCATTGTTTTGATGAAGAAACCATGACTTGTCCTTCCAAAATTTGGGTACTTTTTTTAATAAATTATAAGTTTCTATCGGCTGTATCATGTAACATATCTTTAATAATAAGCGACATCGATAAATTTTACAAGGTTTGGCATCACCGGTTTTGTCTTGTATTTATATGAATAAAAATTTGACAAACGTCAAACCGAAACCGATGTTGCCAAAGCTAAAAAAGTTATCGATGTCGCTTATTATTAACGATGTGTTACATGATACAGCCGTATAGCAGTTTTGCCAAGTTTCATGTGAAATTTTTACAACAATTCGTTGCTCTAATGTTGCACTTAACTTTTTTTCGGCGAAACAAAAAACAACTCTAATTAGAACAAATGCTACGGCTATACGGATTTGTTTACAGAAACTAGAGGTACTGCATTCGAAAGAGAAAGCTTCAGGCTAAAAAGCTAACGGTCACTGGTGTTTGGCGTATGCGTACTTCGTCTGTAGCAGCGTCAGTCCCGTTATTTAATAGCCACACTTCGTACATGTGTATAAGTGCCTTTAAAGCACAATTGCTTTAAATACTTACTTATACACTAGTCTCATAATATACTATTTGTTTAAAATTCATCTTTTTCATCGTTTAAATGAATCTACTCCCAAAACGGCTTCCATTTGCGGGTGTTGGACCACTATAATCTCAACTAGCGATCTCTTAGTCGGTAATCGTGGCTCGTGTGCTCTATAAAACCGACCAAGTAGCGGACGTGAATCCGAGAAACAATAAAAAAACAATGTAGAAACAGAAACACCTCGGTTAGGGGCGGACACTACTCCGGGACCGGAATACACATAAACGCACTCCAGCAAGTGGGTTTTATTGCAACACCACTCTCTCTCGATGGTTGGAGGAGTGAACTACTACTCGCTTGTTGTGGACATTGAACAGTGGCGTTCGTCACGTTCGGCACCTACACCAACTTTTAATTATTCTACTATTTGGTTAATTAGCATACATTTCAATTTTGTGAAATTTAGTAAACTTTGGCTATATATATTTCCTACTTTTATTTATATTTTTTCATTTATAAATTATCACTTATAATATAACAAGTGCATTCAATATCATCGATAATTTGTTTGAGCTCACGACTCCTTTTGTTGCTATGGAAATAAGCACGAGCCGATAACGAGTACATATTTCCTAAGAGCAACAAAAGCCCGAGTGAATAGCGAGAAAAAATTCTGAGAATATCCAATGCATGTGTTATATTCGGTAAGAATATTGCCTCGCGAAAACAAACCAAAAATGTTACAAAATTAATAGTTTGAGATGTTTATAATAATATATTCATTTGATCATTATATGTCAAACATCCTAGTGGTTGGTAACTAAAAAAAGTTAGAGTAAAACTGTCTATTTTTATACAGATTATTTTTTGACGTTTCTTAAAACCAATGAAATGTTTCATTGTATATCACGTGCCTGCCTTTTAACCAATCTTGTCATTATTATACTGAGAATATAGCTCTTGTAATACAAAGACAAAATGTCAATTGCGATGTCGAACTGAGTCTTAATAAATAGGCTGACCAGCCGTTTGATGCTGACCTGATAAGGTGATTCAAATGTGCTGTAATTTTTTTGTGGAACTTTGACAAGTGATGGAATTTTTTTTTCCTATTTTTTTCTTATTTATTAAAGCTCTTGTGATTACTTCCGGGAATAATCGCTGTAGGTGCTTTTTTGTTTGTGACAAATGATAGGTAGTTGTCAAATAATTATTTAAAACAGTCAACGCGTCAAGTTAAATGTGTGAAAAAATCGATTTAGTTCCATTTCAGATACAGAAATACACCAAAAAATTTTGGAAACAACTTCCAAGAATTCATTAATAAGTAATCAATCGATATGAACCTAGTTCCAAATCTTGTAAGATGTCAAATTATTTTCAATTTATTTTCACTCTCTTATTATAATATTACTGAAAATTATCACTTATCATTCACTCATTTCCATGACAACGTAGTCAAATAATGAAACGCTACTGGTTGTTTAAAGTCGTGGGGCAATATTCAAAATAAATATTATATCACGTCTTTTACCCATTTATAGGTGTGGCACTTGAGCGGAGGGAAAGCCATAAGGGTAATTTTAATGTAGTAAAAATTGTCGGTTGTGATCATCGAATTCGGATTCTGAGATCCACAGTCTTCGTTACCATCAAATATTATAAATATATTCCTAGTTGTACTTGAACCATTAAATGTGTATAAATTTTATATATTTTTTTATATTATTGTAATAAATTAACTTATAATTCATTTAGTAGCTTGAGAAAATATTTATGAAAGAATAAAAAATGCAAAAGTATGTAAAATAATTCAAGCCTTCCAAAAAGAAAAACCTTCTAACAACCAGTAATTTACAAGTTTGAAAAGAATCATTTTTCCTCCCTTACCTTATAAATAATGAACATTCCCTTTCGTAACCCCCTAATTCTCCGTTCCTGAACCTGAACCTACACTTACCGCACTCCACACCGTTATTTCGTCATGTGTGTTAGGTTACACGTGGCCGGTTACGATGTAGCAGGTCTGGCACCGGTTCGTGCATTTGTAAACCCTATAAATTACATATGGGTAGTGTACGGTAACACAGCGTTACACCCGGTCGTGCGAGAAGTAACACAAAGTGCGGGAAAAGAAGAAATGAAATGAGACGAATCGATGCGGTTTTGTTTAGAAGTATGATTGTGTTTTATTTACAGGCTAAAAGGAGACTGATTCGTTTAAATTTTATTTGGTTCAGAACAAAAATAGACTAAACATTATTTTGTAGTTAAATATTTAATTAATTCCATATTAGTAAAGATAATTTCACTTATGATATATCATCCAATGTAATCACAGTATTTTATAGTGATACTAGCTATTACCCGCGACTTTGTTCGCGTGGACTACAATTTAATGCGAGTACCCGGCATGCGTTGCATTGCAACTCAAAGAAAGTGTTTGTGTACAGCTGTTCATGTGAGAAGCATGGATTTTCAAAATTTTGTCCAAACACTTGTAGCGATTATCCCTGTGCTTTGTTGATGGTCATTGCAAATGCGAGTCTGAAGCTTTATTATACCTATATGTTAAAATTGGTTCTTATCTATGTCTGTACCAAATTTTAATCGAATCAGTGCAGTACTTTTCAGGATAGCTAGCGGCCATTTTGTTTCAAGATGGCAGACTGAAGCTTTATTATACCTATTTGTTAAGATTGGTTCTCGTCTATGTCTATATTAAATTTGAATCGAATCAGTACAATACTTTTCCGGATAGCTCTTGTCTATGTTTACTTTAAATTTGAATCGAATCAGTGCAGTACTTTTCAAGATAGCTAGCGGCCATTTTGTTTCCAGATGACAGACTAAGGCTTTATTATACCTATGTGTTAATATTGGTTCTCGTCTATACTTACACCAAATTTTAGTCGAATCAGTGCAGTAATTTTCAGGATAGCTAGCGGCCATTTTGTTTCAAGATGACGGACTGAAGCTTTATTATACCTATATGTTAAGATTGGTTCCCTTCTATGCTTATATTAAATTTTAATCGAATCAGTGCAGTAGTTTTCCAGATAGCTAGCGACCATTATGTTTCAAGATGGCGGACTGAAGCTTTATTATACCTATATGTTAAGATTGGTTCTCGTCGATACCTATACCAAACTTGAATCGAATAAGTGCAGTACTTTTCAGAATAGCTAGCAGCCATTTTGTTTCAAGATGGCGGACTGAAGCTTTATTACACCTATATGTTAAGATTGGTTTCCGTCTATGTCTATACCAAATTTGAATCGAATCAGAGCAGTACTTTTCAAGATAGCTAGCGGCCATTTTGTTTCAAGATAGCGGATTGGACTTTTGCTAAGTCAGAAACCTTCGCGGGCGTGCGCACAACAACTTTGTAAAGTTTCATCGTAATCGGATGAATGATATAGGAACGCATAAGGGACAAACAAACAAACAAACAAACAAACAAACATTAATTTTTATATATATATATATATAGACTAGCTATTACCCGCGACTTTGTTCGCGTGATCTACAATTTAATGCGAGTACCCGAAATGCGTTGCATTGCAACTCAAAGAAAGAAAGTATTTGTGTTTAATTCTGTTTATTGAAGTGCTTTTGCTTTGTACACGAATAAATCAGAAGGTTTTCCGACGCGTGAGCTTGCCACATACAGTTATTCATGTGAGAAGCATGGATTTTCCAAATTTAGTCCACACACTTGTAGCGATTGTCCCTGTGTGTTGTTGATGGTCATTGCAAATGCGTGTCGTATTGGAAACTGCAAACGTTTGAATTCGAATGGCATAGGACTGAAGCTTTATAATACATATATGTTAAGATTGGTTCTCGTCTATGCCTGTACCAAATTTGAATCGAATCAGTGGAGTACTTTTCAGGATAGCTAGCGGCCATTTTGTTTCAAGATGGCGGACTGAATTTGTGCTACGTCAGAAACCTTTGCGGGCGTGCGCACAACAACTTACCAAAGTTGCATCGCAATCGGATGAATGATATAGGAACGCATACGGGACAAACAAACAAACAAACAAACATTCATTTTTATATATATAGATTTATAGATTATAGTGTACTTTTTGAGACAATTATTAATAAGCTACAAGTTAGTATACGTTGTTCAGTTACAACTCGGTGCCTTTTTATAGTTGCCGCAACCAATATTGATTTACCGACAACTGTGCGATTTCTTTGTTATTACGTAACTATTATTGCCTTGGTTACGTATGGAAAGTAGACAAATGCAGACCAAGTGCGTTTCTGTAACAGAGAAACACTTGTGCCGAAAGTAATTTGTACTTTACGTAATTGTCAAAAGGAAATATAAGTAAGTGCGATTTAAATTTCGCGCCAAGCACGGAATTTCATATTTTAGGTACATACGCTTATGGAAGAAGAAGAAATATGCAGTGATATATTTTGACGTTTATAAACATAACCTTAAACTGCTGTATATCTAATCGGTACACATCACATTGACCAGATAAGAACTCATTATTAAATATGATAATTAATAAAAATAACCGAACAAAGTAAAATATATAGATAAATGGTTTTATTTAAAGAGTAAGTGAAATACATAATATTGATTGTTTGTGTATATTAATAACACGTTGTTACAGTTACTTATATTGACATAATGTGAAGTGGAAACTTTTGTACTGTCTAAAGAAACATTGATTTCGTCCGTACCTGTTCATATTATTAACAGTAATATTATTGAGAACAATTTCGGAGGCTTTAGAAGTACCAGCAGCAGTTTGATTGTCATTGTTGAAAATAGATCCAACATAGCATTATATGGGGCTTCAATTATCTTTCGAGGTGTTTATGATAAAGAAGAATCACTCACTGTAGTATTACAATCTAGACGATTTTGAAGAAATTTTCTAGAAATTAGTGAAATATTTTTAAATAATGTAGAACAATGTCCAAGCAATCAACAAACAAACCATAACAACGCCGTAAAACATCATCGTTCTCGTGTAATACCAGTAAAATTTTATAAATTCTGGTAATATTTTAGTATTTTCTAAATTGCACAGTTGTAGGCAAAATGTTGTTTATAACACATACCACCCTACCGCTTACTCTTCAGTGTTGTTAAGCTACAGCTACAGACATTCATATTGGATCAAATGTAGACATCAATAAAAATAAATTTTACATAACTCTTAATTTTTGTACTTCCACACATATTTAAAATTCAATGTTAAATTCCTCCGAGTTAAATTAAATATTCAAGTATGATTCACTGATCTTACTCGAAATTGAAATTTTGTTTCATTTCCTTTATTTCCACGACTACCTGATTTTTGACGAAAATATCACATTTTATTTTTATAATACTCGTATCTGACATTCTACTACAGATATTCTAGTGGACTTTTGAAAAATTAAAATTAATTTTGAATAACACTCAATTTTTATACTTATATATAATGTAGAGAAAAGTCAATTTCCACAGATATTCAAAATCTATAGGAATTTTCATGTTCCACGTTCATTGCTGTGCGTTGGTGTTTATCGTAATTTAAGAACAATTTGGTACGTACGTGTATATGCAGTAAATTCAAAATCCAAGCAGTATAAATACGTTTTTCCACGATCATTGAGTAATACATTCATTATACGTACGTACGTTTCTAGATAGATATGATGATTCATTATGAAAAGAGCAGAATACACGTAATGAAAGAAATTATTGAATAATAAACCATGATTTAACACTTTTCAGGCCAATCAGATTGCTGGTTCTATAGTCACGCCATTATTCGTTATTTTTTAAGCCAATAAAATTGCTGCTTACAGGCGCGATGGCCGAGCGTGTTAATGCACATCTCTTAGCATACTGTGACGTCATCCGAACCAAGGTTCGTCAGTTAGAATCCGCCTGTCGACAAAGTATGATTTGTCGTTAAATAAAAAATACAGTTACTTGTATTAATCATACTCGGGCGCTATAAGCTAGTCACTTATACATATGCCTTAAAAGTAAGTAACACTGACTCAGAAAACCGGCAGTACGGCAGCGTAAAAACTGCGGCTCGGTGTGCCCGGTAGGCCCAAGCCCGACTCGGGCTGTAGCGCCAGTAAAGAAGAAGAAGAAAATTGCTGCTACTATATTATTGTTATTTTTATGTTGCTTAGAAACCACTAAAGTTTGACCTTTATCATGTAACCTCTAAAATATTATTTACTTTGCTTAATCTAGACCTAAAAGTGCATGATTCTGTTGTATAGTTGAGGAAATAGTATATAGTATTCAACTCGCGTGTTATAGCAATTATTCTTGCTATTACAACGCGTTCATAGAATAATATTATAACAGACTACATTTACTTAATAAATTTTGGTGAAATAGATAATGTTAAAAGTAAAATGAAAAAATATTCCCTCTTTATCTTTTTACCATATAACATACCGAGCTGGGCAAGCTACTTAGAAAAAGTAGCTGAGCTACAACTATAAGCTACATTTTGTAAAATATAGCTAAGCTACAGCTAAAAGCTTTCGTTAAAGTAGCTGTTAAATTTTAAAGCTACTTTTTTCAATTATTGTGAATTAATTAAATTTGCCATTGTCATATGATCAGTTGATAAGTCTTTTGTTATAATGACTGTTAATTCACTATTATATACATAAATATAAAAAATCGCAAATAGACAAATGTACTGTTAATTTGTTATGCTATAATTCTTATTTATATCGGAATAAATTAACAGTCACATTAACAGAAGACTCCTAAACAGTCAATGTTTAGTTCATCTAATATTTAATACAAAAGTAGGATAGGTTAAGAACAAGTGAAAAATAAAATATGTTAATAAATTTTAAACTATATAATAACTTGTTATCCTACAGTTTTAGAAAACAATCAAGAAGGTACAATTCAAATACAAAACAAAAATAAATAGGTATTTCTTAATGAACAGTGATAGCTTTAAGCTACAATAAGTAGCTTTGGACTACAAAAAGTAGCTTTAAGCTGCAAAAAGTAGCTTTAAGCTACAAAAATAGTTTTCAGCTACAAAAATAGCTTTCAGCTACAAAAAGTAGCTTTAAAAGTAGCTTCAGTTGTAATAACAATATTTTTAAGTTAATAGAAAAATACATAGTTCGCTACAAGCTACAGCTATATTTTTTCACATTTAGCTAAGCTACAGCTACAGCTAAAGTAAGCGTAGCTAAGCTAGTAACTTAGCTACAAAAGAAGCTAGCTACTGCCAAGCTCTGACCATATACGTACATATGTTTAAATGAAATGAAATTATCATGGAACCAATTGATTTTTTTTTGTATCTGATAGAATTATTGCACTCTTCACTAACTTTTATATAAATTTTAATAAACGAAATAAAATTTAAAAAATGCAACATAATCCAAAGAAAACGTGAATACTGATAACAAACCTAATTTATGCTCATAATATCAATTTTGTCTAAATAAGAATCAAATTTCTCGCTGTGAAATGCTATGTTCGGCTTTGCCAAATAAATGAAACTACTTAAAGCTCAGTCGTTCTTGTTCGTTATTTCAAAACGTTGAAGATCGTCAAATTTCAACATTGAAAGCGTTCTATTTTAAGGGCTGGATACTGGTTAGTGGTTAGTGGAACATATAGGGCAAGTGTACAAAAAGTCATCGTTTGAATGGCTTCCCTCGCCTTTGCTACAAAGAATACAATTACTTTTCATTGGTTTCTTAAATTTCTGTTGAATGTCGATCGACAGGGAAAAGAAACGAAAAATAAATGTAGGTATTCCATTACGTCGTGAAAGGTATACAAGCTTTTTCAATAACGTTCGACTCGTTTTATGTAATATCAATAAGATAATCGAATTGCGAACGAAGAAACGAGTAAAATAGGGGAAAATAAACCGATATTATGCAGCATTCTTTCTCTGATGTGATTTACGTACGATATTGTTATTGTCCCAGTTTACAGATGTTTCATTTTCATTAGTTTACAAGATCGTTCTGTGAATATGCAGTCGATAATCAACAACCAATCAATATTTCTCAATCTTTTCATAATTTTTACACTCTAATTACCTATACTTGATTAAAGTTTCAGTACACTCCTATATTCAAGTTTTATATTTTATATCAAATAATTTTAAAAGTTTGTACTTTTTTGATCTACAAAAAAATTATAATATCAGTTAGTAATATTCAGCTGGTAGCCTCTGTTTTCAGTTAAGGGTGGCTTATCAAACTGAAGATTTAATAAAACGTAAATTATTTCGTTTGACAAATATGTTTGATTTAGTTATTTAAGCAAAATTTAAATTATTAAGTTTTGTTGTTGTTCCTGGTCATCCATTTAAGTGTGCCGCCATTGCTATCTAGAGAACTATAAGAGCTACGAGATTGGTTAAATAAGCAAAGAACCACCATTTTACAAGACTATTGCAGTGAGTAAAAAATTTTTTTTTTGACCAATGGTTCTCAAAATACTGGATACAACTTTCTTACTTTAAATGGAAACATGGTGTTTTTTTAGGTTGTTCGATAGGCTATTTTTTTCTGAATTGAACGATATAAACATATCATACCCTAATATAACAAAATAACTGAGAAAAATGTATGTTACATTTATTTGTATTTTATTTATATCTGGCTGAAACAAGAGTGCTTTGGATAGAAAATAATTGAAAAATAAACAAATCAAACAATGGGGTAACTACAATAATATTCAAATGAATAAATATTAAACATATAAATTAATAAATGTTATACAGAACAATATATTCAATTATTTTCTATCCAAAGCACTCTTGTTTCAGCCAGATATAAATCAAATACATATAAATTTAACATGCATTTTTCTCAGTTATTTTGTTATTTTAAGATAATAATAATAATTATTATATATATATATATATATATATATATATATATATATATATATATATATATATATATATATATATATATATATTTGTTTTAAGCTTTGCTTATACAAAGAGGGAGGTATAACATACTGAAATATAATAAATAAATAAATATATCATCACGCCTTCTACCCAATGCTGGGTGTGGCACTCTGCTAAAGCAGATCTCGGTAAGTGATATATTTTTGCGCGTGAAGTGCGGTTACCAGTCGTCAAATCACGGCCCCCAAACATGTTAGTGGTGGAGGAGCCACAGGGATAGCTTTTTCAAATTATGAAAATTTGTCGCCTGTGGGAATCGAACCAGGGACCTCAGGATCCACAGGCCGACTTCATACCACTGTGCTAGCCATCCCATATGAAATATAATACTTATAACAATTCACAGACATATAAATTCTAACAAATAATTTCGATCTACAGGTTGGCAATGAAGTCTCGTATTCTGATTGCTCCAGTTACAAAGTAAAATAAATTATATAGCTTTTCCGGGTTAAGCCATGCTAACAGTTCCTTTTTGTATTTTTTAGGCTCTATGTTGGTGAGATAATTGGAAATGTAATGTAATGATCTCTCAGTGGGTTGTATATCGGGCATCGAAATAAGAGATGGGCCAGACTGTCTTCCTCAAATTTGTTACAATAGGTACAGATTTCTTCCTTCTTGAATCTATAACAAACTCCCTTATACGTTACCTTTCCGTGTTTTGAAGATATGATATGTTTATATCGTTGAATTCAGAAAAAAGTACTCTATCGAATAACCTAAAAAAAACATATATTCCCATTTAAAATAAGAAAGTTGTGGTCGAAAAAAATATTTTTTTTATTCATTACAATAGTCTTGTAAAATAGTAGTTCTTTGCTAATTTAACCAATCTCGTAGCTCTTATAGTTCTCGAGATAGCAATGGTGGTACATTTAAAAGGAATATTAACTTTACTGATTTTATAACAATTCAAAACTAAGATCTTTAAAACATTTCCGCATATCTATATTGATAATTCAAAAATTATTTTAAAATCTGTTAAGGCATATTTTTTATTACTTGCAGATTGTCAATATATTCTAGTCTGTCACGAGGCTCGGAAGAGTAATCTATTGTTTGGTTTATGCATCAAAAAGAGCTTGAAAATATTCTTGTAGCTATAAATAACCGCGGATACATTTTTGCTGAAATGTGATAAATGTATACAAGACGAACAAAAGATATTTTGCCGGATTTGTTATTTTGTCTTGAGCCTAAGTACATGCTTTTAAGCTGACGTTTTAGGTGAGAGTTTTTCTTAAGAACACGTCATTGAAATATGTAAAAATAGCACATAGGCATTACAGTTTATTTTTGATATTTAGAATAGATAATAGGTAGAAGAAAACTTCATTTCAGGCCTTCAGAATAAACAGATACTCGTGTTTCTGAATTATTATTTTTTAATGAATGTTGATAATTACGCTAATTAACCTTAACTTATATCAAATGGACCCCGTTAAACTCAAAAAATTACTCGTTGAGTAAGCAAGCACGAAAGCTCAGTAAAAACATACCATCAAACATTTATTACAATTCCAAATTTCATTTGGCGAATTGTTTATTATTATTTTCATAAATATCTAGTTTTCTTCTACTACATTCATTTGCTTGCCTAGTAAAAATATAATATAAGTCAAAAAAAAAAACACATCGTTGTCTGTTGGTTATTAAAATTAATTTTTGTTTTTATTGTAGTAAATTCAGTTACATTTAAATACCGGGTAAATATAATTGATTGATAAATAAATACCCTGTTCAATTAGCAGTTGACAAGCCTTGTCACATGACATCTTTTGATTAATATTTTTGGTTTTCTCAATTTGGTGTTATTGTAAATAACAATTTTTATAATAATGATGAAATCAAGTTTGACAATGGCAGGTAAACAAATTACAATTATACAAGGTGATCAGAAGTAAGTGTTTCAGTTGGCAATATAATTATGGGGACTTTCGGACCTTTTTATTCCAAAGTTGGTACAATGTTAGGTAATGGCGGAAATACTATTTGACATGTCACTTTTATAATAAATTGAAATAGGTTGAGTGATAGAAATACTTTAGATTATTGCTCTGTGGGTAATGTTAAGAAATAAAAGGATGTGGGTAAGGGCAACAACGATTTTTATTAATTTAAATTTTCAAATGTCACGGTCAACAACAGGAAATAAATTTATGTATCAGTCTTACCAGTTTCAAATAGTTTCTTCCATCTGAAACACTTACTTCTGATCACTCTGTATTTTGTTTGACAATCAGGTATACCAACATAAAACTTAAAATATACAGGTATCCCTAAAAAAATAATATGAATCATTTATAATCACCCGGTATAAGTTTAATCTTTTAAAATATTACGGCCCAAATGTTTCAATGAGAAACGTAATACATTAATTATATTCAGCAAATTATATGCCAATAGATATTCAGATATATCTCGCTGATGAGATGATCAGGATCATTACAGGTCTAACGGCCGGTAATATCAATCACAATTATTTCTTATGTGTAATTTAAGAAAAACAATGAGACTCACTTACGGAAAATTAAAATTGCTGCTAAAATTTGAACTGTAGTTAATGATAAATGCGTATTTGACAATTTGATAATTCTAACCATAAGTATTTGTTGTATCATCCTTTATCTGGCTTGGGTTACTACACCCTTAAGTTGCTTGGTGCATAGTTAGTGAGCAGCCATGGCCACTGCAACTCAATTCTACTCGCTGCAATTTTGAGAGCCCAATACGGTCTCTACTAGTGCTGTGAGGATCCGACAAAACTTGGATCCGGGTACCCGGATATCAAAATATCCGGATCCTCGAATATCCGATGTTCGGATCTTGAAGCGGATATCCGAAATTTAATTCGGATTTGGATCCGGATCCTGATTTGAATCCGGATTCGTTGTTTTGCTTACGGATCCGGATCCAAATTTTAATTCTAGATCTGATTCTTCATTTCGAATGTAAAGGCAGACATTTGAAACTGAGTTCAAATTGAAACCATTGAAGTGGGCCTGTTTATCTTTACAGCGGTTTGTAAACAGTAATAAATTTTATAATACCCCTCTAAAATAGCCTAGTAGTTTGTACATATATAAAGAAGAAAGGAATTTACTTTCACAGAGTCCTATTTAGTTAAATGATGAATAAAAAATACAAATTTGTATTATTTCACATATACAGTAACATATTAATATGACATTAATTTCATTAATTTATTTTGTCGTACTATGCGTATGAAGTTTGTAGCAAAACTCATTGAATACTTTTTAAGAAAACGATTCTAATTTCTTTTTACTTACCGTATAATTTTATACTGGTAGATTCACGAAAAAGGTTAAATTTGGTGTTACGTAACCTTAATTTTATTCCGGGTTAAATTTTAATCCTTATTGGCAATTCACGAAACGAAATAATTTTGGTGTTAAATTTGACATCTTGAATTAGTTGTTATTTTTACCATTAATACTTGGCGCCACTTTATTTCAAATTCAAATCAAGTCTCCATATAAAATATTAACAAAATAATTAATTTGACATTTGACAGATAGCAAAAGGAATAAAAGATTGAATAAATGGTTCGAATTATTAAATCTTTGAAGAAAAGAAAGTTAAAATTTACGAAATAAATCCGATAATAGAAGAAGAGAACAGAACGAGAAATAATAATTTTATAGAAAAACGAAATATCAATTATGGAAATTTTAGATAATAAAATGAGTTCTGTGGTGGGATACTGAGTATTACTCTGAATAAAATATTATACGCTTCAACGTAGCGGTAGCGATTACTAGTAATAAAAAACTGATTCAAATGAAATTGTCATTTTTGACAGCTGCATTTTCATTTTCTTCAATATTATTTAGATAATCACGTCTTGTGAAACAATAATGAACATAAATTAAGTGAAAATTTGTATAAATATTCTGTATATTAGTATTAATTAGTATAATTTTTTCCTACATGTTTTCGATTCATGTGGCTTCTAAAATAGGATACTTCGGGAAACTAGTGATCTCTTTTCACTACCTGATATTCGGTATATCGAACTATTTCGTTTAAACCAAACAAATGGTAAGGTATCTTTTTAAGGAATTGATACTGTTCATGAGAAGCTCTTTAAAGAAGTGTTGATCCGCATTTTAGAGTTTTTACATCCCTGGTTTTCTTACTACTAGAGATTCACTAGACAATAATATTTATTATTAATGAGTCAGTAATCAGTTAGTAGAGTTATAAAAGAAGTTAGTATTGTAATAAGACAAATAATAACAATATATCAATAAAAATAATATAAATGTTAATTTATAACTTCCGTGGTACTTGCGGATAGTAATTCATTTAACGTAAACAAAATTTTACAAAAATATAAGTTACAAAACATATTGTTTGGTTAAACATTGTACCATTTAAATTTTATTAAAAATAACAAATAATACGTGGCATAAAATTGATATCAACTGCCAAATGTCAATGTGATACAGTATTTTGGTTCAATTACCTACTCATACTAGATATATAAAAACGTCAAAAATATATTTAACCCTACTCATCAGTAGTGTTATTTTTTGGACTAATTTTTTTCCTTAGCCCTGCTTAATGAATCAGCACAGGGGTTATTTTGACATTTCATGGAATTAAAACAAGGGCTAAAAATGGGGTTAGGGTTACCTAGTAACCTGTTTCGTGAATTGGAAACAGGGCTAAAACTGGGATTAAATTTGGGGTTAGTCGCTAACCTGTTTCGTGAATCTGGCTGATAGAAGTTAGTCTAAGCGATATGTAAAAGGTACTTTCATGATTAGATTTATTATTGCTCATTTAGAAAAATATATATTGTCATACTCTTAAACATACGAGTACAATAAAGCTAACATAAAGAAAAGAAGGGAGATACGTCTTTGAATATTGAAAATTCTGCAGTTCTAAGATTTTATAACATTCATTAGAACAAATACTTCAAAGCAAAAAGGGATTAAGGTGAAATTTGAGAAATAATGGCCATAGGTTCATTGCAGGTAGCGAATACATATTTATGTACATCGAGCACGTGTTTCACATAAAAGGGATTGTTTTTGTTACCTACTTACCTACTAGTTCTGTGAAATTTCCTTGTTAGCAGATGCTAAAAGTTGTTCAACAGAAATTTAAACATCAGAAATATGCCGATATGAAACGAAAATGCTTAGTGAATTATTTCATAATCACATTTATTTGGTTTTACTCAGAATATTTGAAAAGAACCGATCCGGATACTGAAATTCCATATCTAAGATTTCATACTCACATTCGAATCTAAGATCAGATGCTCAAATCCGTTTCCAAGATTCGACATTTGGATCCGGATTCGAGATCCAATACTGAGATTCGGATCCAAAATTCAATACTCAGATTCGGATCCAAAATCCTATACTCAGGTCCGGATCCAAAATCCGATACTCAGATCCGGATCCAAAATCCGATACTCAGATCCGGATCCAAAATCCGATACTCAGATCCGGATCCAAAATCCGATACCCAGATCCGGATCCAAAATCCGATACTGAGATTTGGATCCGAGATCCGGATAGTTTAACATTCAATTATCCGGATATCCGGATATTTTCGGATCCGAAACCGAAACTATCCGGATCCGGATCCCACCACTAGTCTCTACACACCCGATCTATTATCCAGGATATTCCTCTACATTCTACACAATCACTAACTATCTCATCACTACCTCACTCATCAAATAGGTAATTGAAACAAACTAAAGAAACCTTACGACTTGGCGAAATAAAAATAAATCGTAATATAAATACTTAGATTCGTTATAAGAAAAGAGATAACTTTTATAAAAAGAAGCTAACAACATTAATGTGATGAAATGAAAGTGATTATGACATATTATTTACATATTTTAAGTGGCATTGTAAGAACTCAGAAACCTGATTAATAAAACTATTAATTAAATGATTCTTCAGTTTTAAAATTTAAATTAGTTGCGGCAAGTTTAATTAAGCTTATGAAGCGATAAGATATTGACACTTAAATCTGAATGAATTAATCAATGTCATTATCATTTATATGCCACATGTTTCATTTCAAAAGATTACACCGATTGTCAACTTAATGAAAATTTAAATGAGACCCTCGTTTAAGTCCCTTAAATCTTGAACTGCTGGACTAGGGTTGCCATATTTGTTAATTTTATAAACGGAATAATAGGAGGGAAGTCCAGGAAAACTAAAAAAATCTAGTTAAAAAACCATATTTAAAAAGTATTTTATTATCAATAAGATAATTTCATATATTTTTTTTCGGGAATTTTATTTCATCAAGAAGGCATTATACCACAAATATTATTAATAGCAGAACAAGCGAAATAGCGCAAAATCCTGTAATTTTTGCTAGTTCTGATAAACCGGAATATTTGATGGTCCCGAAACCTCTTATCGGAATACTGGAATTTGAGATTACAAATCGAGACAATCACGAAAAAACCAGGCAACCATACGTAAGTCACATTTTAATGGATACCTCAGATTTTAATATGACTTACGCTCAGTTTTTCATTCAACTGTTATGTTTCTGCATTTGCATGTTAAATATAGGAGAATACATACAATTTATATTCCTGTTAGTTAACAGTTAATTAACAATCGATTGATAAATCGGCCTTTACACATACAAGATATAGATTTATTAAACTTTTATCAAGAAAATATGTATTCTCATGTAATAATTCTAGCATTACGTTTACAATATGTCAAACCGTATACTCGTATGATTTAAGCCGCATTCACATCTCGAAATTTGGTGAAATTTGTAAACACGAATTTTTGTAAATTACTTCGTGCGTTCACAACTCGAAATTTATGTAATATCGACATCTATTATCTTTTCAATGTACCATCACCCAGCTATTTTCCGATTGGCTTGTTACTGACTACGTGTTAGATAATTCGTTCAATTTGTACCATCGATGTACTTTATTTGTAGAACGGTCTTTAAATTTGGTAAAAAGTTTGGAGTCTGCAAACTTTTGTAGAAAGTGAAATTTGTGCGCATCAAATTTCAGAGCTGTGAACAGATACATACAAAGCTATATGTCAAACTTTACTAATTTCACCAAATTTCGAGCTGTGAATGCGGCATTAGGGTCGAGATATCCACTTCCTAATAAAGTGCCTAATTTTATTTAGCTAATAAATATTTTTCGCAAATATCCACTACCTTATAGACGAAATTCTTATTTTTTTTGCAACCCGTTTTTAGTGTTTCTTTTTTCGCTTATCTCTAATAGCAACCAATGAGAAAGTAATATTTCCGCTAGTCTCCCAATAGCAACAAGCAGGAAAGTAACATTTCCATTCGCTTTATTTGTCATCTCTTTAGATGCGAAATCAAAGAGCAACTAAAAAATATGATTAAAAATTTATTTTTTCTTTTCTTTATCACAGTAACACAAAAAATATTGTATACACTTCGAGAGGAAAGTACAATTACTGCTCTTACCTAGTAGTGCAGTGTTTTTCAAAGTGTGGCTCGCAAGTAGGGCTAGGCAAGAAAATCGTTTGATCGATTTAGGGAAATAAAATCGCGTTGATCTTAAATTTTGTAAAAGATCGATCGATTGATAAAATCGATGTTACCGATTTTTTAAAATCGTTTGATTGAAAATGTCAAATGATCAAAAAATTGAGATTATCGATGTTTTTAAATGAAAAAAATCGATTGATCAATAGAATCAAAGTTACCGATTTATTAAATATTCTTTTAATCATAAATATGTTCATTTAACATAGATTTTTCATTCTCGTTTACAATATTTAAAATGTTAATATTATTGATTTTAAAGCGCAACTAACTAATGAAATTGCGACGATACGCGTTGTGTGTATGATCGTAGTTTGAAAGTCCAAATCTCTATTAAAAACCTGAACATGATTGTTGTGATATAAATGGGGTCTACATTTTTCTATTATACTTATTATATGTTTTTAATAAAAATAATAAAATCAAATAGATTTTTTTTGTTTCGATTTTATATTAAAATATCTGTAAGATCGATCTTTTGATCATATTTTTAAATTAAACTAGATTATTTAAAAAAAATTCAAAAAAAATTCTTGATCCTTTGATCACATTCGAATTTAAAATTTGCAATAAATCGATAGAATCGATCAGATTGATCAATCGTGATAAATTGACTCCAATTCATAATCAGGGAACAATTTTTAAATTCAAAGATCGCCCAGCCCTAGTCGCGAGGGTTCAGTGTTAGGATTTAATAAAAGTTATTGCGCATGCTCGTATTGCAGTTAATAATTCTTCTGTACCTAAATCAGAAAGTAGTTTATTGTGGAATTAATCAATAAATTAAATAAAACATATTCTATATTTTGTCGATTTTTTTGGGAACTTTTTCTGTGCCAACACTGTAGTATTTGACATTTCAAGCTTTTTGTATATTTCTAAATGTTTTTAAGCTTTCCGTTCCTACGAAATAACATATTTCGATGCGTATCATTTAAAAAGAATCAAAAATATAAATCGTATAATAATTTCGTTTGTTGTAACCTACTTTCAACAAAAATAAATTGATAGAAAATTATTATGTGCAAAAAATGCTCAACGCTTATTGATCGATTATCAGTCAAAAAATTGACCCATTTATTGATAAATGTAAGACAGCTATTAGAGAAACTCACTTTGCACTATAGCGGAAAATACTTATTTTTCACACGCTACTATTCAAAAGTGCAGAAAAGCCGACCTTTTAACATTACATTTATATACCTATGTAATCAATTTTCGGACAAACGCAATCAATTTTTTTAGGGGCAGCGCAGCTGCTCTTCAAAAATCTAGTTACATATTTATTTATTTAATGTTTTATATATAAATATTTATCACTCGTACTGATAGTACATTCATAAATATATAAAAATACCTATAAATAAAAATTGGTGATTTTATGTCACGATCTGTGATAAGGAAAGAAGAAAAATTACTGTCATAGACGAAGTTCAATCTAGGTAATTTTAAGCCCATGAAAAACGAATAACATGAACAGGATATGAATTGGTTGTGCAACTCAGAGTCAAATGCAGATGGTGTCTCGCGCAAAAAATTGAACGTGGCAGAACGCAGAATGAAATCAATTTTTTTAGAAGCAATGAACGAGTTTTCAATTGATAAATGTAAGGAATTTTATAAAAAAAAAATATATCATCACGCCTTCTACCCATTACTGGGTATGGCACTCTGCTGAAGCAGATCTCGGTAAGTGATATATTTTGCGCGTGAAGTGCGGTTACCAGTCGTCAAATCACGGCCCACAAACATGTTAGTGGTGGAGGAGCCACAGGGATAGCTTTTTCAAATTATGAAAATTTGTCGCCTGTGGGAATCGAACCAGGGACCTCAGGATCCACAGGCCGACTTCAAACCACTGAGCTAGCCATCCCATTAAGGAATTTTATATTAGTTTCTTATGGCAAATTAATCTTTTCTTTTTGCAGATTTCTATAGCACTTTAAAAATAAATATTTCTACACTTAACGAACAAATATATACATGGAAAATAATTATAATTAATTAAAGCATACAATCATAAACAAGCAATCGCATTCATATTATCAGTTTTGATTGCGATATCAAGTGCGAAATATTTGTACTATTACTAATAGTTATTTGTTTCATTAGTATTAGTTTTTAAAAGACTTGAAATAATATTTTTAGTCCGATTAAAACATATTTTTTTTTTGGCCAATTATTTAGAAAATTTCGCAAATATATTCAAATTAAAATGAAATAAATTGACAAAATTATTTTTATCGCCATGACAATTATTATAGTAAAGTTCTATTTTGGTCTTAGGACCAAAAAACGTTGACGTACTATTAAAAAAGTTGAAATAATGGTGTCATATTTAAGTGTATGAAAAAAAATATTTTTTTTAAAGAAATTATGAGTTAAAACAAATTTAACATGAAACTAATTTTTTTATAATGTCGAATGATATAAATAGGATATTCCGTAATTTAACCCGATCGTGGTTGTTGTTTTGCTGTGGTACGTGTGGTCAAATTATGGTTACTGAAAAAGTCCTTGTGATTCGAAAGATCTTTATTATTTTTTGTCAGTAAAGCCGGCATTCAGCGATTTTAGTATCCGGTGGTGATTTTATGAAATTATAACTTATACATATTTATATATTACTAATAACTTACAATGTTTGCTATATCGTTGTTACTAATTTTTTTCATGTACAAATTCGCCACAAACAAAAAGTATTTAAAGTTTGATTTGCATAATAAATAAGATTATGTCTTTCATTCCAACTAATATCAGTTATAAATAAATAAGATATAAAATTTTGTCTAATATAGCATTAAATAACCAGTGCTTTCTGTGTCAAATAGTGCACAAATTATGTTAACTACATTTCTTCTGCAAAATTATTTAGAATGGAGTATTAATTTGGCTATTTGAAAATTATCGCCTGAATCTACAATAGAATTCTACAGGACATGCTTCCACCCCAGTATCTGTGGTGTCAACACATTAATTCATTATTTTGAAATCAACTTACTTGGCAACGATTACTTGGTAATTAGCAGAGTGACTTATTTTTGTATGTGAACATAATTTAGAAGAAAAATAAAATTGCTTACATACAAAAATAAAGTCTTGTATTTCGATAGTTATACCAATTTAATTATAATTTCAACATAGTATTGAGATTTTTAACGAATCAATTTCTTTAAATTAGAATTTTATTTATTATATTTATGAAGAACTGTACGTCCGACAGGGTAGAAGAGTAAAGACTATTTTATTATATTTATAAGAAATAAGGAGATGATCGCAACAACCACAAACATTTTGTGGTCATTGTGGTCTCAAAAAAGTAACTCAAATTTTCAGAAATCTTATTCCGAAATTGAACAACGGTCCTGGAACTATATTTTTGTTCCATTAGAGAATGATTAATCAAAACAAAAAATCTTGGTCACCGTGGTTAATTTACGGAGCATTCTATAAAAATGTTATTTTATTGACATTTTACAGCCTACTGGCTATAGAAAAACAACAAATTTGACATTTACTATTTATGCCCGTATTTATAACAATTCGTTAACGTTTCGTTGCCGATAAAAACAATTACACATCGCTCTATACAATTACATAGAGAACCTAAACGACTTGTTTAATAGTTTTATGTATACGGGTATTAATTTAATAAATATAATTACAACAAATGCCACGTCTTGAATCTCAGTTGGGGTTAACATTTTTCCATCACTATCCATTGTATATTGTAAATTAAATTAATACATACAGTTTTGCTCGGCTTTACATAGAACAGATTTAAATTAACATATTAGAATCAATTTTCGCTGTTGCGGTATTAAAATAACACATTCTTGTACGCATATTGATGCTAGTATGAGCTTCATTCTTAAACGATTTTTGGTGACATTATCATATACGAGTAGAGTTAGTTTAAATTACATACGACTACAGTCAGTAATTTATGTTTATTTAATATACAGACAACATCGACGTTTCGTCGCCGATTGTGTCTTCATCATTCAGTTATTTAAAAGAAACAAAAACATAAAATTGTGGTTTTATACATCATGCACGGGTCATGTCCGAAATTAGAACTCGTGCTAGAATAGGTTGTCTTCTCTAACTTGTATTTTAATATACTATTATTTATTTTATAACCCAATATTAATGTCACATTAATGAATAAATTTTATTTACTTTGGAAGTAAATTAATTTGTCGTTCATATAACCGGCCATTAAAGAATTAAATTTTAAATTGGATTGATCAAAATTTGAAATATACTGAATTGTTTTAGTGTAGGTACTTAGGTCAAAAAGCCGCGAATGTATTATACGTTATAGGTAGCCAAATCAGATTGAGAATAGAGAATGCAGGAGTGAAGGTATCAGAGGATAAGAAGGCGTCAAGGATTCAAGTAGAAGCCCAACCTAGATAGTCACTGCATCGAAAAATCCTATTTAATTTATTTCGGAACTCATTTAATTTATTTTCATGTTCAAAGATTGAATAGTAATTCAGTTCATATAATGTTTGTTGTAAATTACATTTGCTTTAAAAGTATAATTTATCTCAAGGAGAAAGGGATGTAACAAGCACGATTAACGTTTGCTACATTATGTTTAAAAAAATAACAAAAAAATGTACATTTTTGAAGTTTTTTTGCAAACTTTATTTTGTTAGGTACTAAATTCTTACTACATTTTAACAGTTTGAGAAATTCGATCAAAATTTTTAAATAATTTTTTATTAATATTTGCACATAAATTTAATGTTTTCCAATTAATTATTATAAATAAGTTAAACTTTTAACTTGAAAAACATAAAAAAATACATTGTTAGGAGTGACTCTCGTAACAGATCTTGATGTTTTCCGTTTAACACTATGAGGTAAATTTTATCATGAGCTCCCTCATAATTCGCTGTCTAGGCTTCAATGATTGGCAACACTGGAATAAAATTCAACGTACAATTAAATAAAATTTAATAAATTATTATATCTTATTAATTAATAAGAGAAAAGGGATACCACCTAGATTTAAATCTGCGACCTATGAACTTCGGTCATATGCTTTAAACCATCTAAACTACGGCCGCCCTGAATTCAAGTCCGATTTTATTCAAATTTTTCTCTCTATTTTGTTATGTGTCATATCCAGCCTCGATTCCATGTATCTTTCATAATATTTAAAAACTTACTATCATTCAAGGAGAATATTTTCCAATTGAAATTTAATTAGCATTTTGATGAATTATATATATATATATATATATACACTGGTGAGAGAGAAAAACGAAACAATTAAATTTCGTGAAATTTTCCTAATTTTCAAACCATCATAACTTGGCTAATTTTTAACTAATTTGGACAAATTTTCAAGCTAGAGAAAGTGCACATTGGATAACGCTAATGTCGGTGGTTAAAAAATGTAAAATTTGTTGGTGGGGGGTGCTGAAGGTGCAAAAAAGGTAATCCTAATTTTGCGTACAGTCAATTAAAGTAGAGACAAACAGGTATTTTCCTGAAAGAATGGTATAATTTTGTTGAAAAGTCGCGGAGTTATGAGCCAAAAACCACTAAATGCAGAGTCAACTTCAAGCACGCATAACTTTGAGCCTAATCATCGTAGGAACTTCGTTTTTTAAGAGATTTTCAGGGAATTGAGCAAACTTTATCGCCCTGATGATTAATCGAGTCCAAAAAATTTTTTTAGCTCCGTACAGATCATCAATGATAGACGTTTTCTCCACTAAAAACAAGTTTTCTTCTAGGGGGTTGAGGGGAGGCTGAAGAGGATAATCTTAATTTTGCATACTGCTCCTTAAAGTAGAGACAAAACTGTTTCTTTTTCTAAAAGAATTGTCCAATTTTGATGAAAAGTCGCCGAGTTATGAGCCAAAAACTCCCAAATGCATATTTCACTTTAAACACGCATAACTCTGTAACAAATTATCGTAAAAACTTCTTTTTACGTAATTTGCAGGGAATTGAATAAACTATATCGCCCTGATAGTGAATGGGGCCAAAAAAAATTTCTTAACTCCGTACAAATCGTCAAAGTTGGACGTTTTTTTCATTAAAATCATTTTTTCCTTTTAGGGGGTTGAAGGGGGTGCGGAAAGGGTCAACCCTAAAATCGTATATATGCCCTAAAAGTAGACACTTTAAACTTTCTCTAGCTTGAAAATTTGTCCAAATTAGTTAAAAATTAGCCAAGTTATGATGGTTTGAAAATTAGGAAAATTTCACGAAATTTAAGTGTTTCGTTTTTTTCTCTCACCAGTGTATATATATATACATATCATCACGCCTTCTACCCATTACTGGGTATGGCACTCTGCCGAAGCAGATCTCGGTAAGTGATATATTTTGCGCGTGAAGTGCGATTACCAGTCGTCAAATCACGGCCCCCAAAGATGTTAGTGGTGGAGGAGCCACAGGGGTAGTTTTTGAAATTATGAAAATTGTTTGTCGCCTGTGGGATTCGAACCAGGGTTCTTAGGATCCAGAGGCCCACTTCATACCACTGAGGTAGCCACCCCATGAATTATAAAGAGAAAAATTGGTATACCACCTGGATTTGCACCAGTTCCGGTTATATGCTTTAAACCAACTAAGCTACGGTCGCCGTGGATTCAATTCAGATCTTATTTAAATTTTTCTCTCTATTTTGTTATATGTGCTAAAAGCTGTGAATGCACATTTCGAATCGGATGGTGTAACCGAACATCAGAGGACTAACATTATAAAACTTTATGAATTACAGTCAATTTACTATAAAAAAAATGCAATTGTTTTCTATAATTTTCTATTTGTATTTTTCTTTAGCTTGTGAAGATGACCCAAATAGGGTACGAAACCGGTAAAAAACGGTTGAGTATATAAAAAAAAATTAATTGATTGATATTCAAAATTCTTTTTCATTGATATAGGGTTTTAAATCTTAAATGAAGACTTGGTGGTCAACGAAATTTTTTTTAACAGAGGTCCTTAGTAAAGGGAAGTGAAGAACAGCTACAATACACAAAACTCGTATACTACGAGCAGTCCAAATCGTTTAGTACCGGAAGCAACCATCAGTTTTTTTTTAATTGTTCACACTAAAGTAATTTGACACTCAGCAAAATATTCTTGTTGGTCAAATAACAAACTGTATACGGAATAAAATATGTTCTTCAGTTCTTCTATATTCTATAGTTAGTTGATAAAATATTCTCAACAATCAAAACAGTATGATAGTAATGGCGGATCCAGGGAGAAGGGATAAGGCGATGGCATTCCTCTTTAGCATTCTCACATCGAAAAGTAAAGTACGAAGTAGAACCTCAGTAAAAAACTAATTTCTGCATTTCTTGTCAGAAAAGATTCTGAAAGACTCTGTTGTATTTTATATTACTTTCTAAACATAAAAATATTTGGCTTTTTTGGTCTGTACTTTAATATACTAGTTAGAAAAATATTATACGCTCTTACATATCAGAAAAAGACGACAGTTGTTTGTCATAAAGCATAAAAATATATATAGATAAATAAGTATTGAGTCCACTTTAAATGCCACTCCCCCTTAACAATTATTTTGATCCATCCTTGATACTGATGAAAACTAGAGGGACAGGTACAATAACATTTTTAAAAATAATTATATGGGTTCTAAAATTCTATTTTATACATTTATGTGCGTGAATGAGATTTATATAAATAACTATAAATTTTTAATGTGAGGGGAACGGTGAGATAGATAATTTGAATAAATAACTGTAAAATAATATTTAAAAAGTTAAAAGGAAAAACTATCATGAACTTAATAAAGCAGTTTTCTAATTGATTCTTTACTACTTATCTATTTCTAAACGAGAGTAAAATAAAATTGCTCCGTTTCTACGCCTGTAAAAATAAATGTAAGTTAATATTTTGGATAAAAATATTAAAACGCTGAATTTTTAGGGATAAATGTAGATGACACCCTAAAATGGAGAAATTACAGCGCAAAAGTCTATTAATAACACATGGTACCAAAATAGATGTATGTCGAATATTATGAATATACGTCAGCTTACAACTTTCTACCATGCTTGTGTCGAATCCAGACTAAGATATGATATATACGAGTACTTCCGGGGTGGCCTCTCCGTCACCAACTGTGTCATGTCTTTATTGCTCAAAAGATAATTATTCGCAGCATGATTGGTTCATCAAATAACGCACATTGTAAATAGCTGTTCAAAATTATGCAAATTCTCACAGTAATACTCGTAGTTATCTATATTTATGAAATGGCAATATATGTTTTTACAAATAAAAATAATTTCATGGCAAACAGTGATACAATACAAATGTAACACTTAGGCTCGATTGCATAAAACATTGTCAGCTAATCACGTTGTTAACTATGTGAAAAAGTTGAATTATAAAAAAAAAACGCATCTAAGAAATATCAAAAATTTTAACAGTTCAATATTTTAAAACGTTATAATAAGTACGCATTAAACTAATAATTATTTGTTAAAAATATTGTTTAATCATTAACTAATAATATGCATTTTAATGGTGATATTAATTCATTATAACATTAAAATTTTTGAAAATATTTGAAATGTGGGGTTGGTCATTATTAACTTTTAACAAGCTGTTAGCTAACAACATAGATACCATCGCTTTATGCAACCGGGCCTTAAAGTTTACGTTGCAAATACCAAAATGAATAATGGGAAGCTTAGATTATGTAGAATTCTAGGTACAGATAAACAATTTATTTTAGTCCAAACTATTTCTTTGTTTTATTTATCACTCAAATTCGTGAGGGCCACAATTAAACTACAAGATATTGTATGAATAGTTGAAAACAATGTTATACGCGTCCGGTTGCATCTGCAAATTCAATAGCTGACAATTATTTATATAAATTACAAATCTAATTTCTGAAAATTAGACAAACTAAATCGTCTTTGACGTAATTAGATGATAGTTCTTGTAGTATTATGCTGACTGTTTATGAACTGTCAACCTCAATTTCATGTAATAATCCCGAACATTTGGCTACACAAACAGCCGAAAATAAAACGAAAATGCAACTTGGCTCTGGTGCGCTTCATCACAAATCTATATTGCGTTAATGGACCATGTGTAACCGCTTCCGGTAATACATAATTATAGATAGATATTTTTAAAACACCAAATTTAACCGAGTGATGGAGTACCTCCCTGTTGGTTACTGTAGTAGCGTGCGGTAACCCCATCGGGTATAGCTTACATGATTAATATGTTGTGTTTTGTCGACCAATTAAGACCGAGAGATCAAAATACGAGATTGATTTTCACGTCGTTGTGATTTATTCTCTCACGAGACCGCAATTCCAAATGTTCGATACAACTGCAGAAATATTGTTACAGTTTATTGATTTTTTTTTCTCTAATTTTTTTAGTGGTTGTTATTAAGCTGTACACTTCATCTCTTAATATATATTTTTATGCACAACCGGATCGAAAAGCATGTATTTTAGCCCTAAAAAGCGGGAGTAAACACTTCTTTCCTATGGATACATAAATAAAATGCCAATTTTTGTTTATTGTGAATATTTGATTCTGCAAAATGTTATATAACTTATTTACATATTTTAATCTTTTGAACATATAATTAAATGTTATTTTGTTGTGCATAAAATATTGTATGTACCACGGGTGAAATTAGCGTTTCTGACCCTGAGCATGTTATTAGCTCTCGGCGCTTTGCGCTTCGTGCTAATAATCATGCCGCAGGCCAGAACCACCTGTTTTCACCCTTGGTACATAAATAACTATATTATAATAATGTATCTAAGGTTTTTTTTTAACAAATTGAATATACTAGAAAAAAAGTATGGCGAAACAAAACCTTCATAGTTTTGAGGAAAACATCCAATAAAGACAAAATGTCCCGCCTGACCCCCAGAGAAGCGCGAAAGGGGATCAACTTTAAAATGTTAAATGGGAAGCCCTATTGTTTACTACAAATTCGGAAAGAACGTAAAAAATTATGTAGGGTTTATCTGGAGACTTTTTTGTACTTCCAACAGGTGGCGCTGTAATCGTTAAAATGTGATTTCTTTTTTCAAAAAATTACGCAATCAATATTGTGTAAATAGCTGGATAAATTAAGACGTTTGTTGTTTTAATAAATACCTAACCTTATAGAAATATTACCCCTCAACACCCGGAGGAAATTGGGGAAAGAAACTCGATTTTATCGTTTTTATCGTAGATTCGAATAAGACATACTAAAATTTAGTAAGTTTAACTCACTAGAACAGTTTGTTTGACAAGTACAAAAAAGTCTCCAGATAAACCCTACATAATTTTTGACGTTCTTTCCGAATCTGCAATAAAAATTTGGCTTGCCATTACATATTTTAAAGTTGACTCCTTTTTCCGCTCCCCTGGGTATCAGCTATTTTGTCAGAATCGAGAATCTCTCTCAAAACTATGAAAGTTTTGTTTCGGCACACTTTTTGTTACGCAGCATCGTTTTCAAGATATTCAAGGAAACAGATTAAAATGGGACACGCTGTATACATACATGTACACTATTGCTACCTCGAGAAATATAGGAGCTACGAAGTCGGCTAAATTAACAAACAATTTCAATTGTATGAAGCTACTTTAATGAGCAAGACAAGAATTTTTTAGACCAGTGGTTCTCAAAATACGGGGCGCAACTTTCTTATTTTAAATGGGAACCTATTTTTTTTTTATTTGCTCATTTGATTCAGTATTTTTTTCTGAATTGAACGATTACAAAGTTCAGTACCCTCACATTACAAAATTTGTGACAAAAATGCTAAATTAACATTACTTTAATTCAAATCGCATAGAAATCAATGTGCTATGAAGAAAAAAGAAACAAATCATTGTATTGGCATATAATAATGAATAATTTATGTCGAATATAAATTAGAATATTTGAATGAGCCCTTGAATAATAGTATGTTTATAAAATTCACTCAAACTGTAGGACTATTACAGAAATGGTATGATGATAAAATTATATTTCGACAGAGGATTTCAAAAATCTTTTAGAGTCCAGATGCCTTGTATTTAATGTATTACCCTCCTCTTTTAAGTAAACATGTTAATACTAAATGACACCTGATCTAAAAATAAACTAGTGATTAAAATGTGATCACGCAAAGACTTTGTTGTTGAAGTGCGAACAATTAATTCATATTTCTTAATACCGGCGTGCAATCTCAGTCTTTTCACTTTTAGAGAATCGTAAATTAGTACAATTAAGATATGAGTGAAAAAGCGTTCATTGAAGTGAAATAATTGTGACCCGGTCAGACAGCTGGGGTTGTTCAGCTAAATAACGCTATTTATCTGTGGCTGTGTTTGAAGTCTTAATTACGTCTCGTGTCGCTTGGCGGCGACACTGCCAACGCTGTCGGCACCGGGGTGAAGTTGGCGCGGTAATGAAGGCAATCCGCGACATCCTGCAGCTACATTCATTGGAGTAAACTTGCATTGTCTGCGAGCTGCGATATTGGGAGTCACTACCGGTGTATAAAGAAAATGTTAATTAAAAGCTAGAATTATCATAATTTAATTTATTCAATTTTTGTTTGTCACTATTTTCGTATGCTATACTTTTCATTATTAAATATCACAAAAATATTCATATATACGCGGAAATGGTTGTATAAATCAATTGTTGAACAAATGCAGAAATTTTATATTTGTTTAAACTGTAAAGATTGTAAGGAAAAGTAAAATAAAACAACCAGTTTTTTTAATAACTTGACTTTGCAGAAAAACTACATATTAAAATATAACAATATGACAAATTCAATGAAAATTAAACATAATTAACAATGTAAATAACGAGGATAGTGGTAAACAAGAGTTAAATTAAAATTATACTTTTTGAATAAATTAGTTGTATCTTAGTTAATACTATTGCCGGCTTCAATGGAAGATTTATGAAAATTTTTATTTTGAATGAAACACTCTTTATTTTGTATGCTAAATTTAAATACTGCATACATTTTTAAATTTAAGATTAATCATTTAATCTGAAATTCGTCATCGTGTAAGTAAATATAGACCTGACCAATCATAGAAATATTAAAAATGATATATAAAATAATGGTAGGAGTAGGTATTGACGCGCGTTTTAATACTAGACGAACGTAATAATTTTCATGATATTTCAAATCACTATAAATGTTTCTGTACATCAACACAATAAAAAATAAAATTTAATCATACTGAATATTTTGATATTTATTTATGCTATTCTCTGCAACAGGAACTTAATCCTAATTACAGTACAGTGTCCGGATTCACCGAGCTTGAGTAGGATTCAAACTTGGGATCTCCGGATTCGAATGTCGTAACATACTCACTCCACCATATTGCTTGTTATAAAAATAACATTTTTATATATAATTTTTTTATCTATGTAAAACTGATAGATCAGCAACATGTAATAAAAAAAGTCTTTCTATTTATTTGTAAATAACAAAAATATTCTACATTTCACTTATTCAGAATCCATGTAGACTAGGAATAATTTATAACAGACTTACACTTCTTATAACATAATTTTTAGTTCAAATCTCTTACTGCCTGATTCTCAAAAAAGTTTTAGTTTTCTTTTCTTAAAAGTTTCTCGATTCAATTCAATAAAAATATACAGTATTAGAGAAGTCATATTCTCAAATATATGAATTTTTTAATTAAAATTTTTCAGAATAAATTAAAATTTTGAACGTAATTTCTTTCATCATTTCTATATAAACTTTACTGTATCTACATTATTACTATACTTTGAAGTTTTCGCTGCAAACTTAAGTACAATACATTATGAGTTTCATTAATAATAACAATAATATTTTATTTCAAAGAGATCAAGTCATATCATTGTTCTGATGCTAGCTTCAGATCACAAGATTCACCTTAATTAATGTTTTAGGAGATATTATTAATATTACCTCGCATTGACACCGGCACAGAGAGTCAAGATTGTGCACCAAACAGTTCCGGAAAATTAAACACAATTTAATATTTTTAATTACTTATTGAAAAATTGACACAATAACAAAAAGAAACAAATGTGTAAAATATTAATTCACAAATATACATAATTTATCAAAAAATAAATAAATTCTTCTCACAAAACAAATTCCTTACTAACTTTAAATAAAAATAGCGATCTTCTCGGCTTCTCAACAATTTTTAATATAGTTTCATTCAAAAAAATCTTCATTATTAGAAATTATTTTTTAATATATACTCATTATCATTAAACATAATCTTGACAGTTTAACCATGCACCTCGCGCGATACTTAATTCGAGCATAGACTTTGCACAATCCATATACAGTGACTATCAAATTGTAATTAAAATCTTGTTTTGGTGGTCACGAAATATCAAATTCTTAAAAAACTTACAATTACGGAACGCGCTTCCTGAAAGATTGTTACGAATTTTGCTATATAAAACAACTAATTTTACAAATTCACAGGCCGATAGAAATTTCAAATTAAAATTAAATATATTTTGGAATAACTTATTATATTAAAAAGTAATGACAACTTAAGTAGTTATAGTTAAGTAAACTTAATTAAGTAATTAAGAGAAATTAAATTTTATTAGTAGTTTTTTAAGTACATAATATTTTAGAGACAGACAAATTTTGACGACACCAGAATCTGAACTCGAGAAATTAAGGCATAGACTGCATAATTTAAATGACATCGATATTACTACCGAAACCTGTGTAATCTAGATTGTAGTTGAGAAAACGCTTTACAAAAAATAAAAATAAAAACTCTCGGATACAAATAACGACGTCGACTGTATTTTACATTCTTAATTAAAATAATAGCTATGAATTAAAAAAAGCAGCTATATTGAACTAAGTGGTATATTTCTGATATATATATATATATATAGACTGTGCCAAAAAAAAATCGATATTTTTTGATTTCGCTCTTCTTCGATTATATCATTCCCCGTTCAAATTCATTCAGATTTCCAAAATTTTAAACAATTCTGTTAACATTTAGAGGTGCATCATTTTTGTGAGGTTTCATAGCACTGTTCTACAATAACGGAATGTTTGACGCTTGGGAGACATTATTACATACAAACACAAAGTATTTAATGCATTTCAGTTGCCAAATCCACTTTCGGACAGGTATGTTGGCGAAAACAACCATTTTTTTAAGGCCTAAAAACTGTAATTTCAACTTTCAACTCCAATAACTTCATATTTTTAGGTTAGTTATGCATCATATGCTCTTTTAACGTAGTCTAGTATCACGTAGCATTAATTGATCTGAATCTGAAATGAATTTGAACAGGGAATGATATACTCGAAGAAGAGCGAAATAAAAAAATATCGATTTTTTTGGCACAGTCTAATATATATATATATATATATATATATATATATATATATATATATAATATCATCACGCCTTTTACCCATTAGTGCATGAGGAACTCTGCCGAAACAGATCTCGGTAAGTGATATATTTATGCGCGTGAAGAGCGGTTGCCAACCGTAAAATCACGCCTCCCAAAGATGTTAGTGGTAGAAGAGCCCTAGAGGTAATTTTAATGTGGTGAAAATATTTGTCGGATGTGGGAATCGAACCAGGGTTCTCAGGATCCACAGGCCGACTTGATATCACTAAGCCAACTGCCCCATATACTATTAAATTGCAAATATGATGAAATTCTGTTTAAATCCATGTACGCTGCTTTCTATAAGAAAACTTCCTGAAAACATTTTATATACTCGTATCATGTTTGTGCATACCATATGAGTTTAACTAAATTATGGAAAAAAGAAAGAATATCAACAATTTTTGATATTATTTACTAGTTGTAGAGACGAAAAAAATTTCAGAAATTTTACAAAAGGACTGTAGATATTGTTTTGAATGTCGACATATCTTCAAGATTAAAATCAGAACCCGACAAATCATGAAACATTTTAAAAGTAAACTAAATAATAAAAAGAGATGATCGCTTTACTTCAAAGTTGCGAAGACAAACTCAGACTTGAGGTTAGCTACTAAATTTTTCACTTGTTTAAACGCTTGGTTGTGTCTGGTGTTGTCTATCGCTTCACCTTTTTTTCTCTACCAATAAAACAACAGCAGCACTTTGTTCTCTCTTTGGTTAGTAAATATTTTAATATAGGCGACATTCACGTTGCAATGCAATTGTTCCTGGTTTCTAGCTCAAATATTTGAAAACTATCCAATATCTCTAAAAATATATTAACCAAACAGAACAGATGACCACATCTGCTTTAACAGCTTAAGTATCTTTGTTTAAAGTTAATTGTAATCCTGGTTAAGTTTCGGACTACATCAAACACTATTAGTCGTTGGGTAATCCTATTAATTTGTTAGTGGACGTTTATTTTGAACATTTGTTCTGTATCTTATACAACATCGCTATGTATTTTGGTAGTTAGGTAAAAGTATATAGTTTAATAATAATATTTTGCATTCTATAACAACTTAACATAAGTTTTTGAAAATGTATTATTTCATGGATTTTGACTTAGTACATATCACAATTGAATTTTAATGCTCGTAAAGTCATAAAAACGGGTAGAGGAAATGCGAAAGAAACTGTTGAATTTAATATTTGGTTTCATATTTCAGTGCTGTTTAGTACCAACTTTAGAATAATAAAATAACTCGCCAACATTATTCTAAAGATGGTGTTAAACAGCACCGAAATATAAAACCAAATATTAAATTCAACAGTTTCTACCCGTTTTCATGATTTTATTAACATTAAAATTCAATTATGATAAGTTTATAAAATTTATTTGCTGGACTAGTTATTTATGCTTAAATTTCTAAGGAATATCTAAAGCTATAAGTAGACAGAGGATAAAAGCACAGTTTTTTTTGTTTTATAAAAAAGTGCTTTAAAATACTCAATATTTTAATTAAGTTGAACAAAAAAGTTAGAAAGAAACAGATATAAATAGTTAAACTTCTGTACAATTATATAGATGCGTTTTATTAATTATATTTATAATTAAATTAATTAAAAAAAAACTTGTTGTTTTGACAATGAAGTATTCAAATTCCCGATTTTATAAAGCAATGTTAACTATATTGTTAGCTGACAGTACGTTAAAAGTTAATGATGGATATGATGGCTGACACCATATATAACACATACACCTTATTACTTGTAAAATTTTTCATAAAGCGCAACTCTTTGCGGCATACGGAATTAAATTTTATACCACGAAATTCTAGTCAGTTGTAACACATCGATCCATAAATTGAACCACTTACAAAATTGCTTACACATGTGAAGTTGCACATCGACGCACATCGTAAACCACCTATACCCATTTGCTTCTTATAGTTCTAGCGTCAACGCGGAGCTGTCACACAATCAATTCTCAAATTTAATGGAAGTGCGTTACAATAATATTTCAGAATTTTTTTTTTTTATCTTTTGTTTTATTTTTTATATCAATTTCTCGTGCAGCAAAGAGTTAAAATCCAATCTTTAGTTATGAGAATAGACCTACATAATTGCTTTCTGTTCCTAAAACCTGAAACCTAAATACATAATTAATGCAAATGCATGTTGTATCAATTACTCGTACTATTATACATTTACATTTTTTAACTGTAACTGAAACTCAAACATGCTAGCTTAAATAAAAAGATGATGCTAGGGTTACTTAAATAAACAGGTTATTATTGGAATAAATTACAAAACAATCTTAAAAAACATTCAACTATTTTATCTCTACTACGGCGCGGCGCTAGTAAGAGTGGTGCCACATGGGCGACAGCCCTAGCCGCAGCAATGAGTAATAGGTAAAAGTTAATATACAAATTGTAATATAAAATAATAATTGTAAATAGAATATATTCCCTAAAACCTCTTTTTTACGCTTAGGCAATGTATGAAACAACTCACACGAACGTAACAGTAATGATAAAATTTAAAAATTCAAGTAGGAAAAAACATAATCTTCGATGTCATATGAAATGACAAGATCTAATAATTTGAAGTGGTAATAAAACTAACCCAAGGCGCTCACTTTGTAACTTAGCTATATTAATCGGTAAAATATTTGAGAGAATTCGAAAATACGAAATATGAAACTTATTATTTTGTAAATTCGTTTAAAAGGGCACTGACCACTCATACCTATTTTATATTTAATTTGATTTATGTCTTTATATTTTATATTTCGTTACTTTATTATAGTTAATCAGAATGAGAATAAATTTCAAAGTTATTACAAATAGCTATGTTATATTTGATAATTTGCATAAAATTATTACTTAAAACATTATACGTTCCTTGACTGTGCACCACGCGCGGAGAGACCTTACTACGACACTGATTACGAACACATTTTTTTAACATAATATTAAATACCATCCATGAATCAGGAACGACAATTGCTGGATAAATGTACTTACATTCTCTACTAAAGTCCATTTTGTGAGAGATTACAGTGATTGGCGGATGAAAATCTTGAAATGAAGATATGATTACATACAATAAAAACTTATGATAGTGCCATCGCTGTATCAATTTGATTGTTTCACAGTTTTATAAATTTCGATAGATAATAATTAAAATGTTTCATAAAGTGAATTTAGAAGAAATTTTAGAACACGTAATCAAATTTACGCCATGTTTATTTGACGGACAATTAGAGCTGCCAATGCTACAATTTTTTATGGTATGTGCATATGTCTTCATTTTGATGTTTCGATCAGCCAATCAGAATCAGAATAAAATACGTTCTATGCAACCATACTGTAATCTCTCATCGAATGGATTTTACGTTCATAATCCAACTAATGTTCTCGCCATGAAGGAGTTTATACGCAACTACTCAATTCTGCCTCCCGCCTTGTGCTACGACTGTTTTAACAATCATACCAACAGACATTAAATTGCAGATATCATCGTAGATTGTAGCTAATCGACTTAGTGCAAAGAATATACCCATATATTCTGTAATTGAATCATTATTTGTTAATTATTGATAAGTTAATGATATTTTTTTTAGTCACGATTACTTTACAGATTATCACAATTTCTGTATTTTATGACCAGTATAATGTATCTATTATTTTTATACATTTTGATATAAGAATATAGTGGACTTAAAACTTAAAAGTAATATAAAACAAAATTTAAAAATCCGGTGTGGGCACCACACGACTTTCTTATACACAACATATTTAATATTTAGCATCAAAAACGCTGAATTGAACACTTTTGACTTGCTCCTTGCGTTTGACAATTATTAATTGATATATAAATGTTAAACATGTTTATGTTTTTTTGGAATATATTATTAAATATATAAATTAGTTTTTACATTACATTTTATGTTCCAAATATTTTTGCTAACATCTTTTATTTGAAACTTTTTTCGTAACTGATTCCATTCTTGAAATAAATGGATTTTATTGTTTTGTGTGTCCAGTTAACTTCCTCTTCTGGTTTTTCAATTTCATTCAAAATCAACTCAGCTTTTCGTATTTTCATGAAACTTATAATTACCAAGTTTCGTTAACAAATCTTATCTCGTTCATGAGATATTGCACACTCCACACATCCATCCATCCATCCATCCATCCATCCATCCACACACAGACATCATTGAGAAAATGATCAAAACAGATTCAGTGGACCTCAAAACACGTATTTCCGCGAAAATCTTGTCAACGATTTTTTTCCAATACTTCCTTATACTTTGTATAAAAAAGTAAAAATTTGATCATAGAATGCGTAAATGGTATAAAACAGAGTGATCGAGTTGCAGAATAGGAGTGATAAATATTTTAACATTAAAAAAATAATGTTGAAACTTATGAAACTTGGTAAATTTTAAATTACGATTGAGGTATATATTTTAACCGAGAGTATTAGACGCAGAATTGACAATAGAAATGTAGGGTATCTAAAGCCTTTTTCAACATGTTATACATAATTATGTAGATTATATAGAGGCAGTGTATCTAATAGACACAGTTGGTAGTCGACTATATATAAAATAATATTTAAATATCTAAATAAAAACAAGGACCCTTTTTGTGAAGTAGGTACCTATTATACCGAGTAGCCGCGAATGTTTTTATACATTAAAACCTAAAAGCTTTTCCTTAAACCAAACTGCTGTCCGTTGATGCTCCCGTTCTAGAATTCGTTGGTTCGCAGCACAACCACACCACACGCCGTTATTCAAATGTATGCAAATGCGTGCTGGTGTCGCGACAGACGTAATGTGTCCATGTCAGTTCGAGACTTGGCCGCTAGGAGCACTGTCTGTCGTATTTCACAACTCACACTAATGTACCTATGTGATTTCTATGCGTTTTTGTTACTTGATAGATTGTATATGTTGAAATTCCTCCATGTGAAATTAAATTAAGTTTTAAATGTTTCAGATTTTGAATTTTACCGATAAGAATAAATATCTATTATTTCTTCCCGATTCATTTTATTATTTTTATTACTAGTTATTAATAATTGTAGTAATATATGTAAATTGTTAGAAATAATTAAGCACAAAGATTTAATTTTTAGTTATTACAATTATTGACATTATTTTTAAATATGTATTAGTCGAAAATTAAAAATTCTGCAATATCATATATATTTTTTGCCATTTATTGAGTAAAGTAGAAGTTAATAATTTGTTATGTAGTGAATATGGTTATAGCTTTACAGTTTGTCGTATATCACGTGATCACAATAACTGCTCATTTGAAAGTCAATATAATATACAAATATGTCTGAGACGTAAAAATAAAAATATATATCTTGTATTAACTTCATTCCTATACTTAAAATAGACCATAAAAAGATAAGATATATTCATTAACCAAACGTCAATCATCAAACATCCGAACATGTGTTAACTAAATAACAAATGAGGATTTCTACAGGAAGAAATGCTGAAAGAGACAGTAGCTGATCGACTTGGCCATGGTCTATCACCTCACTCTTTCTATAAGCAACGAATTGTTGTTAAATTTCACATGAAACTTGGCATAACTGAAACTTATAATTTATTGAAAAAAGTACCCGTATTGTGGAAGGACAAGTCATGGTTTCTCCATCAAAACAGGCTCATTCCGTATATATATATATATATATATATATATTAGACTGTTTAAAAAAATATTTTTTTTCTAAATTATATCGAAAATGTTGTTGGAAATGGTAAAAAAAAATCCTGTGAAAGTTTGAGCTCTTAATATTAATGTTAAGAGGTGCTGCATCGTAAATTTCAATTTCCCATTTAAATAACATGGGAACAACGTTCTGCTGGATTTGGAATTTTGTAACTCATGTTAGGGAAATTATTTTGAAATAATCAAAACATACTCTTGTATAAAATTTAACGCTCTACAAAAAAGGTCTCTTACAATTTTTTGATATATTTATTTTTTCAAAAGTTAACTTAACTTAACATTAATATTAAGAGCCCAAACTTTCACAGGATTTTTTTTTTACCATTTCCAACAACATTTTCGATGTAATTAAGACAAAAAAATATATCGATTTTTTTTAAACAGTCTAATATATATATATTGGTCCACCAAGATATTATTCTTCTATGAAATTCGAGGCATTCCATAAAATATCTAAGACATACGCTCACATAGTTACTTCACGAGTCAATATCCCATATAAATACACTTGCTATAAAGCACCAATTACGTGTATGTCATAGATTTTTAAGTAAAAAAGGTTTTAATACTAATTTAAAAACAGGAGCAGAATTAAACTTTACTAACGATTCACCTTTATACAATTTCATTCGCGAAAATGGTTCTTGTGAAGGTGTTTGTGTATCGTGGTTTTCATACAATGGAATAGTATATAGGAAAAATCAAATATTGCTGCTGGGATTTGATCACTCTTTTTTAGAGAATCCTATTTTGGGTGTAATAGATACACTTGTTTTGGACTCTCAAAATGATGTAATAATCATTGTAAAGTTAATATGTTGCATAGGATACGAAAGACGTTTTCAGTTTGTTCTGTGTTCTTTCTAATAACATTCATATGTTATCAGATGGAACAAAACTAATATCAACAATTAATATTAGAAACAATAATTAATAGAAAATTACTGTTGTGTAAAGATGATTTATGTCATGTTTTTATAAGAACATATTGTTTATATATAATAAAATTAAAAAATCAACACTAGGTAGGTTTCAAAAAAGTAAATAAGTTTATTCACTATACGTATTTCGGTCCACTAGACCATCATCAGGTAATGATTACAGAAGAATAATAATTTTATTCTTATTATTCTTCTGTAATCATTACCTGATGATGGTCTAGTCGACCGAAATACGTATAGTGAATAAACTTATTTACTTTTTTGAAACCTACCTAGTGTTGATTTTTTAATTTTATTATAAAAATGTTTCAACGAGAACCGACAGTGCAATCTATTGAATTTGTTTATATATACATTTGTTTGTCAAGATTTTATTTCAATAAATAAATATAATTCTTTGCAACAAATACGTTCAATTTTGCCAAATATATTTAAAATTAAATTTATTTTATATTACTATTATTACAAAATAGTGTCACGTAAGAATATATTTGTGAAAATCAAATCATATATCTTGCGTCAAGTTAATATTTATTTAAGTGAATTAAATCGTTCATGAAATTATTTATTTAATTACATTCAATATTTTATTGGCTCATATCAATTCTAGGATTAATTTAAGTGAATGAAGGTTTCAATTCAAGGAACTAAACCTTTTTCTCAGTGCAGTGGTATCAAGTCGGCTTGTGGATCCTGAGAACTCTGGTTCGATTCCCACAGGCGACAAACAATTTTCACCATTTCTAAACAACCCTTGTGGCTCCCCCACCACTAACAACTTTGGGGACCGTGATTTGCCGGCTGGTAACCGCACTTCACGCGCAAAATATATCAATTACCGAGATCTGGAGTGGGATCATATAAATATGAAAACAGTAATAGATATTCGTTACTGTAGTGACCATATAAAATTAGTCACTCGTTTCGTTTTTATCTTCGGTTATTTCCGTAAAATTACTGCGTTTTTCAAAAAACGATATTGCTCATTTAGTAAATTTGTGTTTATAAGGCTTTAAAAAGTGACATTTACTTGAATGACATTTAATTTTCGGGAAATGTGTTTAAATTGTTAACGCATATTTATTTTATTTATTAATTTAGAATTTTAGGAATAATTTTAGCACAGTTTTTATCGTTATATAAGGAATACTTATATAATATCCATAAATTTTCATAGTAATGAAAATTTTTGCATTATTATAATCAATTTTGATTGTTGTGCCCATTTTCTTTGTTGTAATTAGAATTTGTGTTGGAACACATTTTTGATATTTTAAATATCATTTGCATCTTCAAAATTATTTTTATGATGTCTATATCACAGATCTTAATATTTATTTTATGTTACTCTGCACAACAGGAATTGAATCCCAATTACAGTGCAGGGTCCGGGCTCACCGAGCCGTAGAGTGGTTGTAATTATAATTTCTAGCTTGAGTGGGAATCGAACTCGGGATCTCCGGATTCGAATTCCGTAACGCTACCCACCCCACCGTACTGCCGGATAAATATACTACTATAGATAAGAAACTGCCTTGTTACGCACTGGGACTGTATTTTGCGCCATCTGAGTAGTGGAAGTCTAACTAAAGTCATGTTTATAGGCAACACGATATGCATATTTAGGCAGCTTGTCATTTTTATTATTATTATTATTTTATATTTATTTAATCTACCAATTTAAAAAAATTACCCCTATGGCTCCCCCACCACTAATAACTTTGGGGGCCGTGATTTGACGGCTGGTAACCGCATTTCACGCGCATAAATATATCACTTACTGAGATCTGTTTCGGCAGAGTGCCACGCCCAGTAATGGGTAAAAGGCGTGATGATATATTTTTATTTTTTTTTATAAATATTTATTAAAATATTCTCCTGTATACAATTTATTTATAATTTGAACTGTTTCAATCGCAGTTTTATCCAACTCTTGTGAACTAGAAAATATATTATGACTTCCTCATCTAAATATTATTTATTATATGTTCACTTACTTACCAGTAGCAGTGCAGTTTTTTACACAACTAGTTGATGACATTATTTATATGAAATTATTTCACAAATAAAAATTAATTATTTGACAGATTAAAAAATTTGAAATATGTACAACTACAGGAACAATCTAGTAACCAATGATTGTCGATATTGTAGTTACATAAAATGGATTTCTTCACATAAAGACTATTAGCGCCATTCCTTAGGTGGAAGTCTAACTCTTTCGGCATAATATTTGCATATTATCTTCGTGTACGGTTTCCAAGATTCGTCGAATTTTGTTTCAAGGCACACGACGCATAAAATCTGCAACCTTCGTAGTTTTTTGGGAATCTCCGAAGAACAATTAGATCAACCTTTGTACTAATTTGTTTGTTAGTACGAGTATAGAGTACATGTTCCCTGGTACAGAGTGTATGGTAAAATGTCACTATCATATTTAAGAATGTTTCAGAATTACGTTTTTTTATTACGCACTAAAACATGTGTGCAAAGATATATATTTTTTTTAACTACAAAATTCTGTAACTTAAACTAATTTTGCGGTCCCTTGATATTCTAGATATACAGGTTTGACTGGATTAGGAACAATATAACATAACAACAAATTAATTACTAACTGTAATAAATATAATTAAAATAAATCTAACGTTTTGTAACAGATACAATTGTTTAAACATTAATTAAATATTTTACTAGAATTATTATAAGAAAATGATTTTTACTACTAATAAAGATAGAAAATAATAAAATATTGAAATAATTTAATATTCAAATCATTTGGAAGTTAGCATTATTATTAACTCATGGTAATTTCATGTAATATTGTTTCTGTAACAGTTTATCTAATTTAAGTTGATTGTCTTTTGTATACGAATAAACTCAATTTGAGTGCTGCTTACTTAGGAAAAGTTTGTGCAGCCAGGACTACAAATGTTCACATTAAGAAAACTTGCGTCTTTCTTAGGTCAGGGTAATCTTGGGGGAGTCTAGTTAAACACTGGCATTTACCAAACTTGGCTTGTTTATTAAATTAATTGTGCAGGCCCGTATTAGCCCACTTCCTACTTCATATTATGTAATTACCACAAGTTTTTCTAACATTAAACAAAAAAATTAATAAGAGTAGCTAACCTCAGAATAACACTGCAAATAACATTAATTAATTTATTATTCTCCATTTACTTCGTATTTACGTCTTGATAGATACTCATATATTTTACAATGTCGAATGAGGATTTCTCACATATACATATATTTTTTTATTTTATCTATTTTTGCTTCACTAAAAAGAGCTCAGTATTGCAGTAATAAATTTATATAATTTGAATAAACCATGTTGTAGTAGGTAGTGTTTGTATTAAGATATGATAGGTTTTTTATTGTGGTATCTGTTGTTGAGTAAAATGGCTCTGTAGGCGTGAGATCTTACTAATGCGCATGCGTAGAAAACTAAATGTAGTCCGATTTCAGTACAAATCGACGGACTCGGGTTTTATAAGAAATATTTTTAGATTGACAGCAACCTTAATAAAAGCTGAAATTTGTACAAAAATATAATTATTTAAGTATCGAGTGTTAAAAGTGAATCGTAGGACGAATGTTGAAACCCTATTACCTACTACGCTTTTTTTTTACGATCGAGTTTTAACTAATTATTTAACGACATTTCGAATGTCAAAAACTTCTATTTTGTATGTTACAAGATTTGTATTCCATTTTCCAATTTGACAAAATTACTAAATGAACTGAATGAAGCAAACTGATGCACTTATTGATGTAAATTACTTCAAAGTGAATTACAGGTCTATTCTGTAAGCATTCGTTAAGTCATAACGTTTCGTTATTTAACGAAAAATCGTTATTATAACGAATTTTGTTTAAATGGTATTCAGTAACTTACAATTCGTTATTTTATAACAAAATTTGTAACGAATTTCGTTAAGATCATCAAGAAAATAACGAATGCAAAATAGCATTCGTTATGATATTTTCTCACGTGTCAGGTACGTCTTTATGAATTTCGGAAATGAATAATCAAAGCGATTAAATTTTATTTCTTTACTATCTTGAAGAAAATAATGATAGGTTAAATGATACTTTAATAAATAGATATTGAATAAGTATAATCTTAAATAATTTTCATACATATTTACGCGCGCATAAATGACCCATTTTCAATACCAGAAGAAAATTTTCGTAAATTATAACGATTATCAAGAGAAGCTGGACAAGATTGATATTTCTTGATCTTTCTTGTCCTCCAAGTGAATTTAAATCTGCAGCCAATAATTCATAAGCTTCGTCTACTTGTTTTGGATTCTCTGGAGTATTTTTATTAATCCTCAAGACTTCATCAGTTTCGAAAAAATATACGTAGAATTTATATTGCTCCCTTGTAGTTTTTTCCATTCTATGGTTTTTCTCCATTTTTTTAATATATTAGGTACTACATAAATAATACAAAGACAAAATGTCAATTTCGATGTGGAACTGAATCTTAATAAAAAAGAAAAATAGCAAAAAAAAATTCCAACACTTGTCAAAGTTCCACAAAAATGTTTGAACTATTTATAATGTTACGTACTGCAACTTTTGTATTTATTACCTGCCGGTTTTATTTATTGTGACAGATTCTCATCTCCTATGGTTGTGTAACAAGTCAAAGTCAGCACATTCTTAGTGAATACAATTAAGTAAAGTAGAGCATGTTGTAATGAGGTCAAGTATTCTAAATAATATAGTTTGACGTAAGTAGCTAACTATTTGCTGACTTAGTACATTGTAATTAGATATATAGTAGCGTTAGGTCAGTTATACGATGCAGTCAATACGAGATAGTCCATACGAGAGAGTGATGAAGAGTCATTCAGAGTGATGACGAGTGATTCAGAGTACAGTAGTCGTTAGAGTTCAGTAGGAACTCGACAACATCAACCATGTAGTAAGTGTGAATAAATCTTTGTTATTTGTTAAACCGAATTGTAAGTACAAACTTATTTACAACAACCCTAGTACTTGTCCTTTCTCCGGTCTGACAAGAACCCATATAAATTATTTGTTAATTCTCCTTTAATTAATAGAGGGTTACAAATTGGTGATAGCGGTGGGATATTTTGCAACAACAACCCTCCGTTACAAATTGGTGGCAGCGGTGGGATCTTTATATTTTGTCAGATCAGAGGGGGCCAATTGTTTTTGGTCCACTCGCGGAAAAGCAAGTATTAGGAATTTCAACAATAACAACAGTTGTATTCTCTCCGATACAAATGATGGCAGCGATTTGCGAATGTTTTTTTCCAAACTACACGAACTAAATGTTTGATAAATTGGAATTCATGGATTCAATGACAACAAGCAAGTAAGTAAATCAACAAAGATGTATGGCCAAAGAAGATCAAATTACAACGAGAGAAGACGCTCTGTACAATGTTACATTTGCAATGGCAACCACTATGCCAGGCAGTGTCAGCAACAGCATCAGCGTCAACGGCCGAATCACTATCCAAGGGAAGAAAATTACAACTACCAGAGGGAAGAAAATTACAAATATCAGACGGAAGAAAGTTACTATCCGAAGGAAGAAAATTACTACTATCCAAGGGAAGAAAATTACAACTACCAGCGGGAAGAAAATTACTACCACCAGAGAGAAGAAAATTACAATTATCCGAGGGAAGAAAATTACAATTACCAAAGAGAAAAAAATTACCATTATCAGAGGGAAGAAAATAACCATTATCCGAGGGAAGAAAATTACAATTACCAGGGTGAAGAAAACTACAATGATCAGAGAGGCGATTACTACGACTACCAGAGAGAAGATGATGACACTCATTATAGAAGAAATCAAGTTCAGTGTTATAATTGCAATGGCAACCATTACGCCAGGCATTGTCAGCGTGAGCGTCAGCATATGTATCAGCGTCAGCAGTCAAATGTTTACGAAAATCAAAAAGAAGAAGACATTGAAAATGATACACAGTATAACAGAAGAGAAGCAGAAACAACAGGCCAAACCAAGAAAAATACAGAAGAAATAAACCCGGAAGAATTAAAAGAGATGGAGGAAATTACGTGGTTCTTCAATATGTTAAGAATGGCGGAAATATCCGGTGACCAAGAGGCAGCTCTTATGATTTATAACCACTTAGATGGCATTCCGATGGACGATGGAGTATTAAGATGTTTTGGATGTAAGATGCCTAAGAAAAAGTACTGTCTTTGTGAAGAAATTAAAGAAAGAGAAAGAGAAAATATTGCTGAAATAGACAAGAATGAGGATGACACCCAACAAGTAAGTTCGGAAGAAGACCGTAGCAGTGAAGAGAAAACTAATGGCGCCGTTACCAAGGAAGCTCCGGAAATTTACGAGGTAAATAGGGAGGAAAAAGAAGCATCAGGGGTTAAAAATGATGTCTTAATAGAGGGTACGGGTATTGAGGAAATTTCACAAGCGGTTAATGTAGGAAATGACGAAGTTGGGCAGATCAGCATTAAGTTCGAAAACAGCAAACAGGTTCAGAGGAGTAAAGAACAAAGAAAACAGTACGATAGGAAGAATCCACATCAAAAGAAGAACTCCGCAACAGATGGCCGAAAGAAGAAACGAAGTACGAGCAAACGAGATTCGATATTTAGACGACATAAGCAGTACTACAAGAAGAAATTCAAACCAAATTTGACATTCACAAATAACCGCAAGAAAGAACGAGATGCGAGATATACACTTCAATTTTATGCTAGTGTTGTGCGGTATAAAATAAACATAAGACGATGGTGGTGTTTATTTGGACTATTTTATGGATGGCACAAAGTGTTTTGTGTTTATGTATATTTAATTTAAAATTAGTAAAAGTTAAGGTATAAAAAAGGGAATGTAACAAGGAAATAATAGTTAAATTATGTTTTGAGTAATATGTAAATTGTGCCCCTTTGCAGGAAGCAAATTGTTTGAAAAAGGGAGGAATGTAACAAGTCAAAGTCAGCACAGGTATTCAAAATAATATAGTTTGACGTAAGTAGCTAACTATTTGCTGACTTAGTACATTGTAATTAGATATATAGTAGCGTTAGGTCAGTTATACGATGCAGTCAATACGAGATAGTCAATACGAGAGAGTGATGAAGAGTCATTCAGAGTGATGACGAGTGATTCAGAGTACAGTAGTCGTTAGAGTTCAGTAGGAACTCGACAACATCAACCATGTAGTAAGTGTGAATAAATCTTTGTTATTTGTTAAACCGAATTGTAAGTACAAACTTATTTACAACAACCCTAGTACTTGTCCTTTCTCCGGTCGGACAAGAACCCATATAAATTATTTGTTAATTCTCCTGTAAATAAGGGAGGGTTACAGTTGCTATGATAACAAATAAACACTGCTGTCATTTGAATAAAATAATACACATGATATTATCAAATTACAATAGATATAATTGCCAACATAAATTCCTGTGTCTAAAATAATAACGAATTCGTTAGAAAAAATTATAACGATTATCTAATAACGAATGATGTTACAGAATAGAAAAATAACGAATACCGTTACAATGTGATAACGAAATCAAATATAATGAAAATCGTTATAATAACGATCTTTTATAAAAATATTTTACAGAATAGGCCTGTTAATGTCAGTAATTCTAGTACTGGAAATAAAGTCAGTAAAGTAATCTGGCGAAATAAATAAATGATCTGGTTCTGTACATAAAATTAGATACTGTCACGAAATACGACCCCATCAGCCATGGGCGTCCGCAGGGGGAGGCAAGGGGGGGACGCGCGGTGACCAAGACTCTCGAAGATAGGACGTTAACATGTAAAACTATAATTTTTTAATTTCCTGCTTCCTTAAATATTTGAAGCAAAAAAGCGACACAAATTAGATTTGAAAATGACGAAAATTGCCTCAAAACTATCGATAGGCATGAAATTGAAACAAAATTAAACATATGTTTGACGTTTTATTTGTCAAAATAAATGAAATAATAAATAAGGAATTTATTCTGACAGTTTTGACAGATTTAACGACAAACATTTGTTTAATTTTGTGTCAATTTCATAGCTATCGATAGTTTTGAGACAATTTTAGTCATTTTCAGATCTAATTTGTGCCGATACAAAACATGCAAAATTACTTTCATATTTTATGCCCTAAAAATTTTATTTGAAGCTTTTTGCTTTTAAATAATTAGGAAGCAGGAAATTTGAAACAGTGTGATTTTACATGTTGAAGTCCGATGTTCGAGAGTCGTGGCCACCACACTGTATATGTATATGTATATGTATAAATTAAATAAAAATTAAATTATAAGTTTAAAGATAATAAATTCAAGCTGAAACTGAATTTCCAGCAGTATTTTTATGGCCAGCTAGCGACATGTTCCCTATCGTAACGATTGAGTAATCTAAGTTTAAGTATACACAGACAAAAAATATTAAAAAATAAAAACTGTAAAACTGCTAAATCGGAATTGATTGTAGACATTTAATTTATGGAAGAGTTATTCGAAAATTGTCCTACCTCTTCAATTCAAACTCAGACGACAAAGACTAGTAATTTATTTCACAAATTTAAATATTTTTGTATCCATTTGTTATGTGTATTTGTATTTATGTTATGTAAAAAAAAAATTGTAGAAATTTATGTATATCTAAGAGTTTTTTGCGACTCGCCCCCCTCTCCCCCCTGGAAAAATGTCTGTGGACGCCCATGACACCACTATGCTAGAACCTCAGACTAACCATACCTTAGACAAAGTCTGTCGTATTCAAGTCAATGCAGTGTTATGAAGTAGAGAGAGTTAAAGTAAGTTGTGGGTGAGACGGGTGCGCGGCAAGGAGCGAGTATCCTTTGATGTTATGCGAGTTGCAAACATTTGTATAGTTATTCTTATATTCAATTACTTACTGTTTATACATCAAAGTAAAGGTTAGTTTTTGACATATTAAGTGTTTTGTATACGTACTTTTGTGTTTAAATAAATAAAATGCTCGTGTCTAATAACTGTCATCAACAAAAATGCAACCCGCATAACACCAAGGGATACTAGCTCTTTGCCGCGCACCCGTCTCACCCACAACTTACTTTAACTCTTTTTACTTCACAACAAACGCCGTTGTTCTCCGTCTAAGGTATGGTTAGTCTGAGGCTAGAACCCACTGGATATACACGTCTACGCGATAACGTTGCGCTCAGTTTGTAACGACAAATACAGCTAATTATTTAAAAAAAAATATCGACGAGTGTGTGTCAGCCTTTTCATTCAAAATGTTATTTTTTAACGTATTACATTACTTTTTTGTAATTTTCGCCGACTTTAATTTTTTTATCTACGACCGTGTGATCGCATTCATTTTGAGTGAGATAAGTATTTTATTCACACACTAGTGCGTTTTTGGAAATATTACCGCAATAGTACTTTAATACTACAGTACTTATCGCACTCAAAATGATAGTTATCATGGTTTCACTTAAATTTTTAAAATGTCAAATAATTATAAAATATATAAATAAATATATCATCACACCTTCTACCCATTACCGGGTGTGGCACTCTGCTGAAGCAGATCTCGGTAAGTGATATATTTTGCGCGTGAAGTGCGTTTACCAGTCGTCAAATTACGGCCCCCAAACATGTTAGTGGTGGAGGAGCCACAGGGATAGCTTTTCCAAATTATGAAAATTTGTCGCCTGTGGGAATCGAACCAGGGACCTCAGGATCCACAGGCCGACTTCATACCACTGAGCTAGCCATCCCATATAAAAATAATATAATATAATAATATCAAATAATTATGAGAACAGTCAATTCAAAATTATGTTTGTTTTAATTTTAATTTATTTCATGGTCGTAGAAAAAATTGTGTACTATATACGTGGGATAATGCATAATTAAGATACTTGTGAGAATAAACAACTCGGCCGTAGACTAGTTGTGCAAATTTCACACGCGTGTCATAACGATGCTCTTATCCCACTTATATTGTAAATAGCTATTAAATATGTATGATACGCCGCAGCTTCAAAATTGTGATTATTTTTAAAAAAATGTTCGATTACTATGCATGTATGTCATATTGTCATATATATATATATATATATATATATATATATATATATATATATATATATATATATATATATATATATATATATATATATATATATATATATATACCTGGGCATGATTTAAATAAAAAGGAATTATAAATTAATTTAAATCATATTTATTTATTTAAATCAAGTGAATTAGGGCTTTAAATAAAATCACAAATCAAGCTTGTGATTTAAGTCCTTAAAAGGAATTTATTTGGGCTTGTGAATTGTTCCAGGTCTTAAATTTTAAAAAAAGGTTTAACTTCTCAAAAAAGGCTTAAATCCCTTTTCCTGGGTTTTGTTAGTTGAAAAATCTTAATTCAATTGATGGGGCTTAATACAATAGAAAGTATGTAATGGCGAGTTATATAATTGACGTCACGTCGGAGAGAGATGAAAGGTAAATAAAAGAGACATCTCGCACTAGTAAGAGAGTTAGTTGACAGACCACGACTAACCAGAGCAAACTCTTAACATACGATGCAGATAAATGGCTCGTTAAAAATATGCTCTAATGATCATGGTTTGTCAACAAGCTCTGTCACTAATGCAAGATATATCTCTCCATGTTGCGCCGTTCCATCCCTGTTCCAAGAATTTTAAATGTATAACTCGCCATTCAATTTAAAGGACTTAATTAATGTTGATGCATCGTGATAAGCCCTACAACATTGTATGTGTTTTTTATGTACAAACCCGTAAGGCCCACCGGTTAGACGAGCAATTTGTGTATAGTAGAAACGTTTATGGGATTGACTTGTCATCAATCAAGAAAAAAACTTAACAAAACATTAAAAAACTAGTGCAATATTTCTTGATAATTTATATAAAAAAAGATAATAAGCAAGATAAAACAAAACTTATGAAAAAGTATTAAATATAAAAATAACTAAATAAATATATCATCACGGTTTTTAACCATTACTGGGTGTGGTACTCTGCCGAAGCAGATCTCGGTAAGTGATATATCTATACGCGTGAAGTGCGGTTACCAATCGTCAAATCACGGCCCCCATAGATGTTAGTGGTGGGGGAGCCACAGGGGTAATTTTTAATTTGGTGAAAATGTTTTGTCCGTTGTGGGGATCGAACCAGGGTTCTTAGGATCCACAGGCCGACTCGATAACACTGAGCTATTACTCCATTAAATAATAATTATATTTATTTATCATCCATACATGCGTTACAAATAATTATATTTTATTTTCAATGACTTCTATATTTTTTGAAAAACCATAATACTATAATTATTTTTGTTATTCAGATTGGCAATGCTGGTACAACACGTTTACAAGTCACATTTCTGGCTATAGCATTTGTTTCAAATTACTAGCCTTTTGCAAATTTTTACAAGGAAAGGGCGTATTTTTATATCCTCTTATTCTACAGGATTTTTAAAAGCTAAACTACAGCAATGTTATAAAATTTAAAACCGGGTACAGATTTAATGCAAACATAGCGGCATATTATGTTATTCATTTAATTACATTTTTTGATTATGTACTCGTAAGTCAATACCTTAAACGTTTCTCCGTTTGGTTGTGTATCTACACAATAAGTATTAAATATATTCATTATATTTGTCACAAGACGAAATTTAGTAGGGCAATTCTTTCTATTGGAATAATCAATTATTAGTAATGCTATACAATGAACATGTAAGGTAATTAATTCATAATATATTTGTACCCATAAATGCTTTAATAATATATATAAATGAAACTCACCTCAAGTTGATTCACAAAACAAATGCACTCGCAGAACTAAGTAAACGAGAATGGAACATTCGGCGGATCACCTAACGCGAGCGTAAACCACTTAATGCCTGTAAGAACCAAACCGTGAGTAACAAATTCAATGAGGAGTTAATCTACAAAACCTAATCATCATTCATACATGAGGGCGACCTCATACCCGTAGGTCATCAGGTCACTACAGCCTTCAGCGGTGCTACCGTGGGCAACCACAGAGCTATCTGTGACCACAACAGCACCCGGCTGCTGCCGTTGGTAACTACAGAACTATCTGTACCTACTACAGTCCGCTATTCAACCCGGTGATGGTCGGACTGCTGGCACTCCACTCAACTTTCATACTCTCTCATACGTACTCTAGATTAACTCACTCACCTCGCTACCGCTACCTTAACCAGCTCAACCGCAAACCAAACATTATCCACCCGCGACTTGACCACTACTAACTCAACTGTTGCACTACAACGTTACTCCTCATCCAACGACCCATAAACTAACGTAAGAAATCCGATGACTGGGTAAGATCGGTCTAACTCCTTGCATAAACCTTTATTATAAATTAATATAATACCAACAGATAGCATAACGTCAAATTAATAGCTAACTTATTTAAACATTATTAAATTAAAATATAATGTTTTGTGACATATTTAATAGATGTAAACAATTCAATTAGAATTCTGAATTGTCAAAAAAATAATTACTTGAATTGTGAATCGTGATTTAATTACTTTTTTCTGTTTAGTTTTATTTATAAATCTATACATGCACTGTAAACACGTCGTTAAGGAGATCTATAAGCCCACTATTTTGGCGCTTTTCATTTTGTAGGCGTGCTTTTAAATATGACAAATGAATGTCATATAACCTCAACAACACGACTGATAAAAAACACTAACCTATATTTTTGACAATTCGCAGTTTTTTAAAATCTAACAGAATTATAAAATTATCTCAATAGAAAAAACAGTATAAAGAACACGTCTCATAAGGCCTGTTATCGCACTCGTCCTTCGTAAAACTCGCCGCAGAGGTGCTAGGTTTCCAAATTTGGACTCGTGCGTTAACAGATTGCCATGAAACTAGTTCTTTAATAGACTATTTCCTACAACTATGCGATTGTTTTGCTATTACGTAACTATTATTGCCTTAGTTATGGGTAGAAAGGAGATAAATGTAGTCCAAGTACGTTTCTGTAAAAGAAAAGCACAAATACGTTTCGTTTACGCAACTGTCAAAACCAAATTTAACTGTGAGAAATTTAAATTTCGCCGAACGCGGAATTTTATATTTTATCCACAGACCATATAATAGTTGGTTTCTTTTGGTCGCTTATGGAAGAAGAAGTACGGCGAGCAAAATAACGGTAAATATGCAGTGGCATATTTTAATGTTTATAAACATAACCTATATAAATATTGCACACAATATCATCAGTATATCAATATGTATACATTACAATAAGCAGAGAAGTACTTGCAAGTGTATCATTTTTAAATATGATAATTATCAAAAAGAAAGTGATTTTTTTCTGTTTTAACTGTGTAAAGAGTAAGTGAAATACATAATATTTATTGTTTGTGTATATCAATAATACAGTTGTTACAGTTGCGTATATTGATATAATGTGAAGTAGAAACTTTTGTACTGTCTACCTATTCATATTATCAAAAGTACAATTATTGAAAACAATTTTGGAGGTTTTAAAAGTACCAGCAGCAGGTTGTCATTATCAAGATCTAACGTAGTATTACCTGCGGTTGCAATTATCTCTGAAGGTGTACATGATAAAGTAGAATCACTTATTCTGCTATTCAAATCTACACTATTTTGAAGAAATTATCTTGAAATTAGAAAAATATTTCTACATAACGTAGAACAATAAAACAATCCATAAACATCGTTCTCGTGTAATATCATTAAAATTTTATAAGTCCTGATAATATATAAATGATTTTCTAAATTATCAGTTGCAGGAAAAATGTTGTTTCCAACATGTGCCAAAAAAGATTACGTGTACGTGTATTTTTACGTAACAAGCCTTTTTCGGCACTTGCTATATAAATAACTATTGTTCGTGATTTTGCCCAGCATTTGTCATATATAATGTATAGTTTTAGTAAAACAAAAACATATAATATATATCGTAAATATTCGTGCATTATTTTATTAAACAACACAACACTCTCTTTTCGAAAATTATTAAAATAGCTCAACTCATTGTAAAGGTTAGCGACAGTCGTGCAGACTCCTACACTGATTGCAAGCAATTGTAAGCAATTTTCAAATTTTAGGGAACGAAGATAAATTGTTCAACTTAATGCATTTCAGGAAATTTATGTATGATAGCTTTATTGTTTTACTATTTTTTCGGCACGCACACTTATGCACGGTGCTTACCTTGCTTATCACCTTGCATAATGACGCCATTTTTCACAATAGTAGAAAAAACTATACGAAATGCAAAGAGTTTTATAATTTCTTAATGCAAGCAGATCAGAAATTATAATGTTCAATTTCTAACAAAAATTACAATTTCAAAATGAAGGGATGCAATAATTATCTATATTATCTAGTTAATAACAATCTGAAAAACAGGAACTTAATCCCAATTACAGTATAGGCTTCGGACTCATCGAGCCGTAGTGTGGTAATACATACATTTTGTAGTTTCAAATAGATCATTTTTTAATATTTTTATTTTAAATAATGTAAAACAAAAGATAATTGTTCTTTTTCTCGATAAAAATGCACAAAGACTTTTTTATAAACAAAATCTCCGTGTTAATATTAACCAAGGGGTGGAAACCGTGAGTGTAATATGTCATAAAATAGATATAATGAATATAAGACTCCGATTGAAAGGCAGGTAATTTTCATTGTAAAATTACTGTTATATATAAATATAATTTTTGATCATTATTTTACTTTATATAACTTCTTATAAATAAAATTGATATGCGATATATTTTTTTAAAGCCATAGGGAGAGAAACTCCCGTTATATCTTCGCTTGACTGCATCTTAGAAAATATACACTTTCATGTTCACCTATATTTTGCTACTTCCTCTTTTCGTCGTGTTATTCAGTTTTCAGTAGTTTTTTTGTATGTAAATATTGTTATATTATTTTGTAATAATGTAATGTACTTGACAATTTTTACAACTTATTATTTTCCCTTTGTAGTCTCATCGGTACCTGATGATGATCAATAAGTGGCTTCGGTAGTAATTTAAATTGAAATAAGAACAGTGTGAATAAGAAACAGGGATTTGATTTTTTTCAATTTTCTTTCATGCATTTCCCTACTACAAAGTAAACGAATAAATTAATTTCCCAAGTTTCCGTATATTCCATGTCTATGCGCACACCCTAGAATGTATTAGGCACTCAGTAGATAAAACAGACTGCACTTGATTCCCGGGCATCAAGTATCTAATAATGTAATTATTATAACTTTATTACTAATTTTAAAGTAAATTGTACAAAAGCGTAGAATGATAATTTTGTCTTGAAATTTCAACTTTTTGAATGAAAATTTCATCCTATTTTCTTGAAATTTCAACTTTTTAAACATGTGTTATTTCAACTTTTTTCTTAAAATCTCAACTTATTTGCACATTGACGTTCTATCCTATATTTTTGATGCATTAATAAATACTGTTATAATAATCCAACATATTTGTCGAAGCTTATTGAGGTTGACCTAAAACCTAAAAATACCGCTCTTCTAAAGGGGCCATTGCATAACCTAATAATGCCAGGGCAACAAACCGAACCGGAATTTGAACCGAAACAGAACTTTTTACGAAAACACAGTTAATTGAACCAATCCAAAATATAATGAACCGCGAAAAAAAACCGAACCGATTTTTTTCAGCAGTTTGCAGCTCTGATAATATATACTCAAAATAGTCATCATTACCATTACAATAGTTATTGCTCCCCAATTCTATGACTATAGAATTGGTTATTTAAAAAATAAAAATCAAAAACTTCGTGTGACACTTGTTTATTTGAGAAAAATGAAAAACAACTCCTAAATCACTCAATACCGGTAAAGTAGGTACTATCTTTTCAAAACGCAATTGCTGAATTAAATCTGAGAATTATCCCACTCGTAAACTTGCAAATTTATACGAACATACGAGTATATCTGTTATACTTACTTCTGAAACAGAGCTGAGAGAGCCGTTGTTACGCGTATAAATAAATAAAAATCAAGACGAAATATAACGCGATTTAATACACTATTAAATAAAACGAAATAAGACGAACTTCTTGTAAATATAAAATATATATTTATAACATTAAAGAAAGTAAAAATTATAAAAATACAAAAGTTATAATGAATATTGAAATTAAACAAATTATTCGGCAATGGAAACAACAACGTATGAATAAACTATTGTTAATGTTACTAAGTTACATTGCAAAACCTACATCTTGCACAAACGACGAGAGCTAAACTTGTCTCGACGAAAGCCAATCTACCACTAACTAATCATTGTTGTTTTCATGGGATGTACTGACAGATGGTAATGGGGTGGTATTCTTCCGCTGGTCGAGAGAGCATTTTCCACGCATGATTTTACATAAAAAAACCTAGACGGGGTGAGTTACACAGGTTAACTCTATCCGAATAGATGCTTAGCTATCAATTTACCCAGATATATCATCACATCCCGTATAACCAGACGCGACAATTCAGAAAAGCTATAAACTTGATAAATAATGATCTACGGAATACTGAAGTTATTATAACATACGCACTAATAAATTTGATAAACAGAATAAACTCTGTCAAGTCAACTTTAGAAAGATACTTAAGATAACGATTAATTAGTCTGTATCTCTCGAAGCTGAGTTGATAGTGACATATCATAATTAATAAACAAAACTAAATTCTAAATTATCCGTTTTGTTACACTTCTCTCTAATCTAGATAAGATCTTATACCTGTACCTAATAAGTTGTAATTACAAAACCATGCCAGGATTTAGAAAAAAAAATTGGGTCTTCAAGCCTTCAAAATGTTGCACCTTTAAAATGAACTGAATTTGCTAATTTTTATGTACTATAGGCATTATAATTCGACATACTCAATCCAAAATATAGATTGTAAATTATTTATAAATTATAATTTTGTTTTAATGACAGAAACTCGGATTTGGGTATACAGAAACCTGCAAACATGCACATACAGATATATATGTGCATAATAAATGTTTATTTTATTTTAAATTAAAAATATAAAAATTAGAGGAAACTAAAAAATAAAAGTATAAAAAATTAATCAAACATTATACTGGTAAATATCATAAAACTAAATTATTACATAACTACTAGTACACTGTTGCAACAACAGATGCATAAAACGCGTGAAGCATAGCGCCTTTTATAGTACGAAATTCAAATAATATTTCGCTTGAAGCGGCAAACAAATTAAAAGACCATATCTTGAAAAGAGATAAATAATATAATAATTAGTTAATCATGTAGTGATAATAAAAATTAATTAATCTTAACTTTAAAAATTTGGAAAAATATATAATTTTATTTGCTAACTATCATTTCGTAAAATACCGCTCTTTGTAAAATTTTGAGTATACAACCGCACACCTACACGCACTAAGATCCGGCACTGTACAAATCAGTGAATTTGTTCCGTTCTTAAATGTGTACACATTACATGGGTACAGAATACAGTCTTACTTTCTAATTTCGGCGTCTCTGCAAATATTTTCTTGGAGCCTCTACTATATTTATTAATACTCGTATTAAACTCCGTCGTTCAATTATACTTGAAGTTTTAACACTTCGCAACTTACTCAAATTTCGAATTATAAACAGTAATTAAGTAAACCGTGTGAATGAATAGAACGTTTTTAACATGGCAAATAAGTTTTTTGTAAGTCAAAAGTGTACGGAAAACAAGTATAATAGGTACCACGTACCAAATTGCATATGACAATACTAAATCTATCCACATAGATGCATCATTTGAATGCCACAAATTAAAGAAAATTATTAAAATAAGAGTAGTTTGAGAAATTTTTTGGTTACAACTGTCTCTGTCATAAATATTAGAAATTAGTAGGACTTTTTTTCGAAATATTTTAATCTGTAATAAATAAGATATGTGGATAAATCTAGTACTACCATGTGCAATTTGGTATCATTATTGTGTCTTCGAACACTTTTGATTAAAAAAAAAACAGATTTTCCAAGTTTAACGCCCTTATCTCTATTTATTTGAGACGCAGAGTACATACTAAGTGTCTCCTTTTTTTATTATATAGAAAATATAATGGTAAAATTATCTATTGGCGATAGATCTTTTCCAATTAATTTTAGAAAAGATATTTTGTTTTTCAAAGTTTTGTATTGGGGTCGTTACGTCTTAAGTTCGTTTCAGTAGTACTTAACTTGTTTCGTTCAAAGAGTGAAAATAATATACGATTAAATCCTTGAAAAAACATCTTACTTCGTTGGAAATCATATTTTATAGTAGTTGAAAGCCCATGAAAACGAAATTAAATTATTGTAATAAATATACAATGTGTTGAACATATACATACCAGCAAACAACAAACAGTTGGAAAAAAGTGCTGAGATATCACAGTTAGTTATCTTCTATTCCGCATATGTATCTTATTTACCGCGCGAAAATACTTGTGGGCAATGAGAACCCTTTCGAACTTGTGATGTCACTATATTTTTAATCGCATATATGTCTGATGTAAAATATTATTTAGAACAAATTTTTTCACCAATATCCAATATTCTATATACATATTTGATGTTTTTATCCTTAATTCTTGGTATTTCGATTATGTTATAGTAGCCCATTTAATATGTACTTTTTCTTTAAAAAATTGTAATATAAGGGTACAGAACTTTGTATTCGTTGAACACAAAAACATTATCTTACGCGCAAATAAATTTATAAAATTGTATCCCGTATTTCGAGAACCAATGGCAAAAAAAAATGTTAAAAGTTTTCTAATAGGCTTTCAAAATGATAATCTTTGCTAATTTAACCAACCACGTAGTTCTTATATTTCTCGAGATAGCAATTGTAGGACACTTAAAATGAACATCCTGTATAACAAAATAAAAGTAGACATCCGGTGTAATATATTCCATGAAATATTTTTTTGCGAAATAATAAGAAGTTATAAAAAGTTTTTTTTTTATTATTATTAAATAGGTTTAGTAATCTCTCGTAATCACATATTGATTGAATAAAAACTAAGTCAAATTAAAATAATAATAAAATAATCTCTCCCCTAAATTTCATAGCAAAAGTTGAATAATAAAAAATTGTTTAAAATTAAATTTTACGTATAAAAGTTTAAAGTTGTTATGCTAGCATGTCTGTAGTATATTTAAAAACTGACATTTTTCGTCAAAAATCAGATAGACATGAAAATAATTGACAAATTAAACAACTTTTTTTTTGACGGCTTAATCAAGAATTCCTTACCTTAATTGTTCAGATTTTGTTTTATTTGTTTTTAATTTTCATGATATAGTTCTTCATAAATTTCGTATAATATAAGTAAAAACTGGCAAAAACAAGTGTTGACTGAAAAGTAAATCCTGTGAGATGTTTCGTGCAATTGTCAAAGTATACTCATCTCTCTCAAAAAAAAAACCTTCTTTCTCATAATTATGCTTCCTCTCATAATATTAATGTTACCTTTATCACCAAGAGGTCACAATTAATTAATAAATCTTTATTATTTTTTTTCTACCATAGTAGGAACTTTACAACAAATTAAAAAAATAAAATAAAACAAGGAACAATTATTTTTTAAAGATAACATAAAATAATCAAATTTTTGTGGAATAGTCTATTGTGAATAGTGCGATATTTTTTCTGTTATAATTTATTAATATTTTCCATGTTTACTTGTACTCTTACAAGTTTTATGATTTGTGCTAAATTCTGATGATGATTTGAGAATTGAAAGTGTTTTCGAGCTCTGGTCTGCTTGCATTGGCCGTATTTGTTTGGGAAATTTTGATCCAACCCTGAACTGACCTAGAACTAACTCGTGTTACTTCCTAATAAATGATGCATCTCAAGTGTCAGTTGTAAATATTAGCGGTAAATTTAAAATCTGTATGCATGTTCGAAGCGACATTTGCTTAGTTTTGTTTGTGTGTTAAATTGCGCTTTTAATTGGATGTTTTGAGTCATCTTTATATTTTTTATATGTAGTCAAAAAGCAAATAACGTCAGGGGCTGTTTTTCTTTTATAATTTTGTCATCAGCACTATCAAAATAATGAATTTCGGAGTCGTAATAATGTGTCGTAATATTACCCTCTGTGACTTATATTGCAAGAAGCACATAATGCATATTGCTCTTCCATCTGCATAAATAATACTGTAGTATATTTTTTCAAAATATTATTATAAAATTACTTACGTTTTTCATAAAAATAACTCCTAACCTCTCTATACTATTACAAATCGCGATGCCGCCACGAATAACAAGGAACACAAGTTGATTAGGTAGAGATAGTAAACGGGTTGAATCTACCAACCCGCTAAAATAGCTGGGGCAGTAGGGTCAGTTTAAGGTTAGTTCCAGGTTACTTAAAGTGTGCCAAGTAACCTGCAGGTTACTTTAAAAATCCCAAATAAATACGGCCATTATTAAAAAATGAATAATAAGTACAGTAACAGCAAATTAGCGGATTTGTTGCTGGCATATGAGGAAGTGGATCAGAATGCAAGATTGGCTCAGCCACACTACGCAGATTGTTATTACACGAGACGCCATTCTACACCTCGAATATTTGTAAGCATTTTTCAGTGTTTTCGTGATACTGGCAGCTTGCGGTCTAACCGAGGAAGAGACGATAGAGATAATTCCGTACGTGGTGCACTTTCAAAATCTTGTGGGTGGTGATTCTACAACAAGCACATGAATAATTTCCCGCCAATTAGGAAGAGTACCTTAGCCAACGGTATGGAGGTACTATGAAACAATAATTTGTACCCTTATTACTATCAACGTATTCATGGCCTTGCAGTAGGAGCGTAATTTGAAAAAACCGTACAAAAAAATGAAAAGTACTTAATTTTTTTGGATAAAAGGAGACTTTAACTTTTAACGTAATCTATACTTCATTCAATGCTTCTCCAGTTTGTTGATCCCTTCCGAATAATAGGTTTGGTTCAACTCAAAATAAGCATTCGTTTCCATAATTACCTCCTCGTTTGAATGAAATATCTTCCCCGCTAGCCATTTTTTCAAATTGGGGAACAAGTAGTAGTCCAAAGGAGCCAAATCTGGAGAATAAGGGAGAACCTTAATTTCATCAATTTTGCGACCACAACTCTAGAGCAGTGAGCTGGTGCGTTGTCGTGATGGAAAAGAACTTTTTGTATAATATTTTTACCGTTTGCCAAATAGTCAACGAAGATTATATCTTGTGAATCCTAAAAGACAGTCTCCATCATTTTCCCGGCTGAAGGAACGGCCCTCGCCTACTTTGGTGCAGACTCTCCGCTGGCAATCCATTGTTTGGCCTATTCTTTGATCTCAGGCGTGTATTGGTGTACCCATGTTTCGTCCACAGTGAAGAAACGATGCTTAAAATCCTGTTGATTTCTCTGAAATAGCTGCAAACCGTCTTTGGAATATGTCTCATGATTTCGTTTTAGGTCCACTGTGAGCAATCGTGGCACCCAAGTTGCGGAAAGTTTTCTCACATTAAAATGTTAATACAAAATATTATACACCCATTCATTTGAGATGCCCACAGCACTAGAAATCTTGCGCATCTTCGCTTTTCTATCACCCATCATCAGATCATGGATTTTATCAATGGTGTCTGGTGTAGTGGCCTCAACAGGACGTGCAGAACGTTTAGCCACACTTGTGTTCATATCGCCACTCGTTTTTAATCAAAGGTGCAAATTCACCATAATGTTTAATAAGCTTTTCTTCCTGAGGCGATTTGTCTTTCATAATGTAATGTTTTATCAACACATGAAATTTTAATTCATCTCTTTTTTTTGGAAATCACTGAACTTGCACGATTTAAACGAACGCTAAACCAATAAACCAATATGGCTGAAATTTGGTGAGTGTTCTTCCGAAAAATACTATTAACTGAACATAACCTCGATACATACCAATGCTATCTCCATGAGTTTGCATGAACTTTTTAAACAACTCTCGTACCTGACCATCAACTAAAAGTAGAATTTTTCGAATAGCTTTTATAAAAACATGCAAGTTAGCAATCTAATGTCATATTTTATTCTTTTGTTTGGAGATTTATTTTGCAATTTTATTTGTTATGTTTTATAGAAAAGATTTAAATGAAATTTTAAAGAAGCATATCGATACATACATGATAGTGATTCAAAGAAAAAATAAACATTTTTATATTAATTCAAATGTATGAGTATTTATTTTATTCAAAAACTGTGTGATCAGAAAGTTTGTGATAAATTTTTATTTTATTTACCAAACTGCCTCAAGGATATAATAATCCTGATTGTCTATTTGTATGTATTAAAAAAAAATCTGACAATATATTTTGTGCGTTAAATATAATTAGCGTTAAATTTAAATAAAAATATTACAAAATTTAAATTACTGATGCTGGGTTGCATGAAAGGTTTATCGGTTTATTAGCAACTAACGGTTCAATAAATTTCAGAAAATCTCTATTGATACTGTTGCTACATAAACAATTCTTTAACTAAAGAGCTCTTTATTTTTTTCTTGAAACCCAGCATAAGTGTGGCACTCTACTGTAGCAGATCTCAGTAAATTAAACATTTATGCGCGTGAAATTCGATTACCAGCAGTCATGGAGAAGGAGCCACAGAGAGTAATTTTAATGTGGTGAAAATTATTTGTCATATGGGGGAATCGAACCAAAGTTCGGAAATCCACAGGCCGACACAATACCACTGAGCCACCTACCCCATACATTACAAAATGAATTGTAGAATTTAATGAATGTCAGATAATTATGCGTTTTAAATAGAATATTACTTATTTTTTTAACGATTAAGTGTTAATCATGTGATTTTTAGACTCTAGTTTGATTATAGAAAATATCCGCATTTTTTTTTAAATCGATGGACCTTTTTATAATTTACGAGCAACAAAAAATTAAATTAGTAGAAGCGATATGTGACGCCTCTGTGACGTTTAAGTGGCAGGCCAGAGAAAGAAATAGATATAACTTAATTGTCACTCATGTTCAGCATGTGAAATGCACAATTTAATTTCAAATGGAAAAAAATAATATAATTAGACGATGGTATGCAATTTTTATTTGCATTTTTATGCAACGTAGCGCTGAATTTACTTATTTTATCATTTATTTTAACCTAGAAAGAAAACAAAACTTAAAAAATAAATAAATATATCATCATGCCTTCTACCCATTACTAGGTTTGGTACTATGTCGAAATAGATCTCTGTAAGTGATATATTTCTATGGGTAGCCACAGAGGTAATTTTATTGTAGTGAAAATGTTTTGCCGGCTGTGGGAATCAAACTCGGGTTCTCAAATTCACAGGCCGACGCAATACTACTAAGCCGCTTATCCTATAAACTTTCTTCATTAATTTAAATTTGATACACAACGACCAAGCAGTGTATCAGGCAAATAAATGAAAAAAGATGCTTCATTACATGTTGTACACGTATTTTTTTGCATATTGAGATCCGGAGATACCTGTTTTAAACCAATCACAAGGCAAAACATTTTAAAATTGAACAATAAGCACGGTTTTATACTAATAAAACCCCATTACTAGAGTAAAATCCCGCGACTGGGATAAAATCCCGTCTCCAAAAAAATCATAATTTGACAATTAAAGATTAATTTATTTGATATAAACGTCTTTTATAGCCCTCGGACTTCATAATAACCCGCGGGCTATAATGAAATGTCAAACAAAACTGTCATAAACAGTTGTTGTCAAGTTGATGTTTTGTTTTAAAACTTTTATATGAACATGAAATTATAAGTAACAGTTCAAAACATATATCCTCAATCGTCTAATACACAAATCAATTTACAAAATCTCACTAACTTGTCCAGATATTGAAATAATTATATAAAAAGTTTCTTTTGTAACAACAAAAGTGACGGCTTCGAACATTATTCACCATAAAAGTGCCAATTTAAAATGCATAGCAACGCGTAAATTCTTCGATTATTAAAAATTTGCAAAGTTTTTAATTATTTTCACGCGGACTACACTTCCAAATAATCTAAAATACCCAAAATGCACTGGTAGTGATGTCTCCGAGAAGACATTTTTTCTCGATCTCGTCTCGAGTCATTATTTAAGATCGAGATTGACATGAAATCTCAAGATCAAATTCTTGCTCGAGATGAGATTATGGTTCCAAATTCGTGATGAGATACGCGAAATCTCGACTCACGACTTTTTTTGACAATTTAATTAAAAGAATATTAAAAATCAAGTACAAAACATAAAAATACTGTTTACATTTTCCTTAATTAAACAATATTTCATAAATACTAAAATGATTATTTTGTTCACTTACCGGTTATCAACATTGGGGAATTGCTGCATTTTTTAAAATTATTGACTATTACAGGTTTCCCTGAAAATTTCTTATGTCACGAATATTTATAATGTACCTTTTTTATTATAGTACGCATAAAAAAGCTTTTCTTTTCGTAAACAAACTTATCTACATTAATATAACAAAAAGAAATTAAATTTATATTTTATAACACCACATACAAATATTTATGTGTGTATTGTGTATGAATAAGATATGATAATAAAATAATTATTAATAATTATTCATTCAAAATCATGCTTACTGGATTCTATGTCGAGGCCTTTTAGAAATTATTTACTAATAACGTTCCTGGTAATTTTACAAACTTAACATATTTATATTTTTCCATGAAAAAGAAATTTCAAAAACAACCGCAGGGCAACGCTCCCTCCCTTTCTTATCTTTTTATTTCATTTTCAGTTACTGCATTGTGTGGACTTTTCTTTCTCAAGTGCAGGCTATCGCTTTCATCTTTTCTAATCTTGTAGATTCGTTGTTAGTTTCGTTATTAGATTCGTTGTTAGGAGTAAACGTGAGTAATTTGAGATGTTTTATGCACATGTTATGTACGTTGAAGAAAGAAAATGAAGGATAAGTGAATAGGAATGATGTGATTGAAGGTTTGTTGTGTGATAATGATTTCGAGTGTAATAAATGAATGAGTTTATATGGAGTGATCTATGAATGTGGTTGAAGTGAGGGTGGTTTGTTTGGATGAAAATGTTTGATGAGGGCTGATTGTTTGATGAGTTTGATGAGTGACTGTTTTATGAGTGATTGTTTTATGAGTGATTTTAGGGTTCGTGCTACCCTATTTGTTGGGATATAGCTTAAAGATATGTATGTATGTATGTATGAAAAAGAAATTAATATAATGAAATAAGACAATGTATTATTTTAGTTACATTATTTCTTGAATACAGTTGTTTGATTATGCCATCCAGTGGCGTACATAGGGGGAGAGCGGTGGGTGCGGTCCGCACCGGGTGGCACATATTTTGGGGCGGCATTTTTTATATTTAGTTTTAGTTGTAAAAAAATTATGTACCCAACATTGTAATTTTGCTAAGAATTTTTTGTCGCTAGTTGTGAAAGGAGCTTCGCCAAATTGAAGTTGATACAAAATTATTTTCGTTCCACAATGAGTGATTTAAGACTACAAAATATTGCAATATTGTCCATAGAACAAGAAATTACAAATAATATAAATTTTGACAGCATTACACATGATTTTTCTACTATGAAAGTTAGAAGAGTAAATATATAAATATGTTTACATACACATATGTGTACAATTTGTTTGTTTATCCAAATGAAATGAAATTATTTATTTATAAATATAAAATAAAAAATATTTAATGGTAATTTTTGTTTGTTTATTAGGTATATATTTTATCTCATAGATGGGGAACCTGTGACCTTCGTAAGTATATTGTGACTTTTAAAAAAATATCTTGTATTTTTTTATAAAAGTTGCATTTATAGGTATATCAACTTATGCGGCCTCCAATGGTAAAAGTTCTCCACCTATAGTTTATTAATTTATAAAAACCACCATTTGATTGACCTAGAAAGGGCGGCAAATTGGAGACCGCCCTTGGCGGCAAAAGTTCTAGATACGCCACTGTTGCCATCAGCATGAAAATAATTTTAATTAGGATGTAAGAATATGAACAAATTATATTATTACAATGTATTTAATTTGCTTATATTTAAAAATAGCGACATTCAAATATTATTTTTGTTATTTCAACTCGAGATTTATTTTGAATCTCGCATGTCAAGATCGAGATAAACTTAAATGTCGAAATAATAAATGGTCGAAACCGAGATTAACCATATTCTCGATAAATCTCGTCTCGCGGCAACACTAGGCACTGGTCCCAAACATTATATAAATCCTAAAAAATCACTACAATTGATCAAACCGTTTAAGCTGTAGCAGTGGCTAAAGTTATTGTTTTCCCGTTCCCATAGTTACGATAAAAAATATTAACCAAAGCAATCACTAAATATGAATGGAAAATTTGTTACATAAATATTTTTTTTTATTATTTAAAAAATTTTCGATCGTGTTTGAAGTTACGTATGTACCACGGGCGTAACTTGATTTAATGTTCTTTATAACATGCTTTTTACCTTCGGTTGGAGCATCGGGCTCAAATCACGGCTCACGCCATAAAAGCGTCATTACGCCCTTAATATATAAGTAACTATTATATATGCTGTAAATTTGACACATTTTTTTTTTAATTTATATTTTATGTTGTTAGTTTGGCAAAATATTATATTATTTGTCTTGGGAAATTAACTCACCAATAAACAACCTCTCAGATTTTTTTCTAGACACATTTTAGTTTTAAGCATTTAATTTAAATCTAGAGATTTAGTGCAATTACTTGTGATAATAATTCAAAATTATTATGACAGACGTTAAAATTTCGATAACATGATGTTAAATTTTGAATGATAAAAAAAAGTTAAAACAAACCAATGATAATGTAACATTTACTTTTATTCACGGTTATTTAAATAGTTGAAAAATGGGCCATTTTTTATAAAAAATTTTGTTACAAAAATTTGATTTTCGGAAGATGAGTAATTATGTACTCCTTTTCAGTGCGAAAAGTGATTTTTTATCGCACGCTGTGGGATAAAACGTTTAGTTGCTACGAAACAAGCTGAACTACATAACCTAAAATGAAAATAAATCTTTTTGACGTTCGAAATGTAATTAGTAAACTTAGTATAAATAGTTAAAGTTCGCCCGAAGAAAACTAGTGTATATAACTCGTGTTAAAAGTGTTTTGTATTGCACTCATGGGTTTGTAACACTTGTCTACCGCTCGTGCAGCACGTTTCTCACTCGTGCAATAAATTAACACTAGTTGCGTAAATAACTATTTTTGAATATGAAATAACAAAAACTAAATTTACGTTATAGGAACATAAATTTAATGTAGAACTTAACTTTCTACAAATCTTATTTAAATTATAGTTGTTTAATAGTTATTTATGTACTAAGAGCATAATCATACGATTTTAGTACTGAGGAAATGTTTTAAGCGCGACGCGTAGCGAAGTGCTTTAAATTTGCCGGGTGCTATAATCTTCATTATGCCCATAGTACATACAACGTTTTATTTTATTTTGGTCCTCAAATTTAAAGGCTTCAGTCAGTAGGTATTCGTTATCGTTTTACTGGCGTTGTTAATTTTAGGTATGCTGTGGTTTCTATACTTATATATATTTTTTTAATTTATTGTCAAATAAAAATCAAAGATATCAATAACTATTCCAAAGAAATATTGGATGAATTTGAGTCTGCACAGAGAAAATTAGTACCATATAAGACAAAAGAGCTTCTTACGGAAACAATACGAATTGATTGTGTTGTCTGACATTTACCCATAAATCACGATTTTGATTTGTTTGAATAGCTGCTGCTTTACGCCCTTTTGAGGGTTAATAAACAAGTTTATGATGAACTAAAATAAAATAATTTAGAAGTTAAGTAAAAATTGATTTTCCATGTTAAATACATATGGCATTTTAATGTACATATTCTGTATTGGCGTTTTATTGACATTTATGATAATTGCATTTGTTTTATTGGTAACCAAGAAGATTTAATTACAGTGAAAAATTATCACTTATTAATTATTCTAGTGACAAACTATCAAAATAGATTTCATTTCATTGGTTCATTTACAAGCAAATCCGTGATTCTCTTGGTTCTTACATATACCTACTTGGTAAATTCTCACTTTCGTATTTTCAGTAGGTCAAAAGATGTAAAATTAAGATCGAAATAACAAAAAAATATTAAATCTTGCACCCACAAATACAAAAAAAGCATCTTCGTCATAGTAACAAAGTCTTAAATGCGTTTTTTATTCAACAATGTCATTGCTAACGTCAAAAAGTATTGCATTATATATGATTATATAATCAATAACTATAATAAATCCAATATTACATTTCTAAAATTGATTTATCCAAAACATTTGACAAAGTAGATCATAATATGTTATTAGCCAAGTTAAAATTTTACAACTTCTGACCAAATGCTCTTCATTGGTGCAATATTTACTTTATTAACACATGCTTTCAGTCAGTAGCTGCGTTCCTAACGTGAACACGGCATGTTGATATGAATTATTTTCAGAATAAACTTATGTGCAGAGTTTTGTATTAATACGTAACGAATTATTATTAATTATTATTATTTACCAAATTAATTCAATTTAGACTTAAAATTTCACTACACTGTCAAAAAAGTTTTAATTAAGACGTTTTTGTATCCCTTTTATTGTCATTTTAAAACGTTTTTCTAAAAGTCCATAGCATTTAGATGGGCGGTAAGATAATATATGGCTTAATTAAGACGCATAAACTTGCAGAGTTTTTGTAGGACACTTCGCCGAGTTTATTATTTAATTCGTGGCCGACTTTTCGCGAATTATGCGTGAGCGTGTTTGGAGATGGCAGTGGCAAAAAATTCGAGAATTACAAATCTTCGAAAAATTCGAAAATTCGTAAATTCGAAGCTTCGAAGTTTTTCTGACGAAGTTCAAAACATTCGAATGTTCGAACGTTCAGAAATTCAAACTTCGGTCAAAATCAACGACCCTATTTGTAATACTTTTTCAGGAATATTTTCAAGGTTTCTACTGGCTGAAGAGCTGGAAATAATTCTCAGTAGAAATATTTGGCGCGAAATTCAGACAGTTCTTAAACAATGTGACATACACGACACGTACAAGAAGGAACCTGCGCCTATAATAATAATAGGTGGAGGAAACAATTATTTATCTATACTACTGAATTAAAATAGGATCTGATCCTTTTCGTCTGTTTAATAATAAATCATTTTTCTTTTTGTTCATTATCACATTTAATAATGATACACTTGCAAGTACTTGTCTGCTCATTGTAATGTACACAGATTACCTATACTGGTGATATGTGTGCAATATTCAAAAAAGTTATGTTTATAAAGGTCAAAAAAATACCACTGTATAGCTGTATTCCATTTGCCACTTGGTTCCCTTAAATCAGTTCAAATCAATTTGACACATGACTAAATGAACTGAATTAAACAAACTGATACACTTATTGTGGTGAATTACTTCAAAGTAAATTAGAATCTGTAATTCTAGTACTGGAAATAAAGTCAGCGAAGTAATGCAGCGAAATAAATAAGTGATCGAGTTCAGTAAATGTAAGTTAGATCTGATCCAAATGGCAAATGGAATACACCTTATATTTGCCGTTCTTTTACTGGCCAAATCTTCTTCTTCCAGAAGCGACAAAAAGAACGCAGCTAGTATAGTAGCGTTCGATTTGCAAACAATCTCACCTCAGTTCATTTCAACTGAGTTGAGATTGTCTGAAATGAGATGATATTTTTTCGATGACAAATCGAACGGGTTTTGACAGGTCTGAACTGAGTCGGTTACGTGACGAACGTTGTAGTATCATTTCGCGGACAACACATGATTTGCTTGATGTTTTTGTTGGCAGTTAGCTGTGAAACATGATTTATAATAACATGTACAATTTAAAAAATATATTAAATAACTTCCAAATATTCAAACTACAAACAAAACATAACGAATTCTACCCCCACTCTAACTGAGTAGAAAATCTCAGTACGCATCAGTGAAATAGGTAGTGCAGCATCGGCAAGGGGGGAAGTGAGTGTCTCACTTGATCTCAGTTATGTCAGTGCAAATAGAACAGCACAAAAAAGCTGTCAAACTGAGGTGAGGTGAGATTAACTGAGATTTGGTGCAAATCGAACGCTACTAATGTCATCGAATTCATCTTCTTCATATTCTCGTCGAATCGAAGCGTCGCGCAAAGATCCACCTTAGACCCTTTATTTTTCTTTTTCCGCGTCGCTGATATGCCTTCAACTCTAACTTTTTGATCTGTCCATTCTTATGCAGATGATACGCAAATTTTGGTGTCATGTAGCAATACTGATATTGTAAATGTGTGCAAATCTGTCAATTCAGATCTCAATAATTTAGTAAGATGGGTTAAAAACAACGGGTTGAAGATATAAATACAGGAAAGTCTTCCCTATTTGTTTTTAGAAATTGTGAATATCCTGGCATAAGTATTGATGACTCAAAATTAAAACGCAGTAACCTTATTAAAAGTTTAGTGATCAGTTTCACCAACAAGAGTTAAATTTTAAACATGCTTTCAATAAATAAAAGCGTCGAATAAATGACAGCAATGTTAATTATTCCATTTGACATATAATTTGGATTTGCTTTTATTTATTTAATCCAAGTTTAAAATTTAACTTTTGTTGGTGAAACCGGTCATAGGCTTGTTAATAGACGAAAACCTAGTATTTCGTGAACATTTAAATAGTAGACTGACTAAGATTAAAACATATGTCTCATTACTAATTTAAATTATCTTCAAAAGTTAAATTACGTTTAGTTAGCTCTTTCATTTTGCCCTTATTTAATTATTGCGCAAATGTGTGTGCACCTAATTCAACACAGGGTGAAATACGTAAAATTAAGCTGCTTCAAAATTATAGTTTGAGATTCGCATATGGAATACTAAAATATTATCGTATTACCCGATAGGTCGTATCTTAGCAAACTTAAAATATATCGATAACCGTGTATAATATTTTTTATGCACAACCGGGCCGAAAAGCATGTGTTTCAGCCCCAAAAAGCGGGCTTAAACGCTTCTTTTTGGCCCTAGGGCCATAAAATACTTTTTGTGGCCCTAGGGCCATAAATTATTTTTCAAAATGTCATTTTAACATAAATATACCTATATGAATCTTTTGAACACAAAATTAGATGTTATTTTGTTGTGTATAAAATATATACCTACAAATAGTACTATTATTATTATTATTTTATTTATTCTTTTAATTTTGTAAATTTACTGATATCTTATTGTTAGTTGAAATTGTTAATTTTAACATTGAATAAAAGGACAATAAGATAGATTTTTTTGTACATGATATGATAGAGAAATACGCCAAAAGTACGTTTTCGGTGTAACTACTTATCTTCTTTTCTTTGCACCTTTCACAAAATTCGAAGTAATTTTTTTTTCATATAGTTGTTTTGAAATTAACGGCAATAATTTCAGGATCGCATTATTCGAAACTTCTTTTACATCAGGCGTAGTACAAGCCAATTCATTATCGCTGCTGTCCCTCATTTTCACACAACACAACAGAAAACATACTGATTTTTATTGTTTGCTATGGATACATAAACATAATTACAATTTTTGTTTATTGTGAAAACTTGATTCTGAAAAATGTCATTTTGACATATAAATATACCTATTTCAATATTTAAAATTAAATGTTTTTGATTGTGCATAAAATATTGTATGTACCACGGGTGAAATTAGCGTTTCTAACCCTCAGCATGTTATTAGCCCTCGACGCTTTGCGCCTCGTGCTACTAATCACGCCGCGGGCCAGAAACGCCTGTTTTCACCCTTGGTACATAAATAACTATGCTATTTCGTTGTTTTTATAGCTCTATAAACCAAGGACGTTGAAAGGAGGGGATATGGCATTCAAGTCAAGACTGTGAGGCTCGGCAGATTGACAGAGACAGAAGTATTATTTTCTGTACCGTGCTTAGCCTGCTATTGATTGACATGTGTCATAAAGAGATTTGAAATTTAAATAGACAGAACAGAATCATTCTCTCTAAAAGATTATAAATTTTTACAAGGAAACTGAAATTGTAAACACTTTGTTATCATTTTATCCACAAAAATTATGTCCAATTCCATACAACACAAAAATTGAAACACAAATGACACTTCGTGGTTATGTTTACATAAAACAACGCTCCCTGACAACGTCTAAACGTCACTTTTCTAACATAAAAATTCAAAATATTTGAAAGAAGAAGAGATTTGGCTAAGCACGGTGCAGAAAAACTATTGTTGTCTCTTTCCCTTGCCCAAGCCTCACTTCAAACAATGCTACAATATCGTCATGCCATATCCCCTCCTTTCAACGTCCTTGCTATAAATCCACTGTAAAAACGTCGTCAAGGAGATCTATAAACACACTGTATTGGTGCTTTTTATTTTGTAAGAGTGGTATGAATGCTATTAAATCTGATAGATGAATGACATATAACCTCAAAATTGTAAATTGTCGGTGTCGATGTATTACTAAAATAACATGCTATAATTATACAAAATTCACAAAAAATACATTGATTAATTGTCAAAAAAAATAATTATATTGTTTTTGTTATGAGAAGCGCTACCAACACAATTGATAAAAAAACACCAACTTATATTTTTTACAAGTCGCAGTTTTTTTTAAATCTAACAGAATTATAAAATTACCTCAATAGAAAAAATAGTATAAAGAACACGTTTCGAAAGGTCTGTTATAGCACTCGTCATTTGTAAAACTTCGACTCGTGCATTAACAGATTGCCTTATGAAACTAGTTCTTTAATAGGCGTATTCCATTTAGCATTTAGATCAGATCTAACTTACATTTACTGAACCAGATCACTTATTTATTTCACTGGATTACTTCGCTGACCTTATTTTCAGTACTAGAATTACAGATTCTAATTTACTTTGAAGTAATTCACCTCAATAAGTGAATCGGTTTGCTGAAATCATTCATTTAGTTATGTCGTCTAATTTAACTGAACTAATTTAAGTGAAACTAGTGGCAAATGGAATACAGCTAATATACTATTATCGGTTGTATCATGTAACACATCGTTAATAATAAGCGATGTCGATATTTTTTGTAGCTTTGGCAACACTGTTTTTTTTGAAATTTGTCAAATATTTATTCATATAAATACAAATTTGACAAACGTCAAGACAAAATATGTGTTGCCAAAGCTATACTCTGTTTTTTAACCAGGAGGAGTAATTTAAATTTGAACCGCAAAAACTGACGCTTCTGATTGGCTAGTGCTTCGTCCAGTTTACACTGTAGATAGATTTTACATTTGATTTATTAGAGCTGTCCTCAAACAAAACATTAGTAGACGGAGAACAACGGCGTTTGTTGTGAAGTAGAAAGGGTTAGAATAACTGGATGATGAGGCGGGTGAGCGGCAAAGAGCTAGTACCCCTTGGTTGCATTTTTGTTGATGACAGTTATCAGACGCGAGCATTTTATTTATTTAAATACAAACGTGCGTATACAAAACACTTAATATGTCAAAAACTAACCTTTACTTTGATGTATGAAAAGTAAGTAATTGAATATAAAAATAACTACATATATGTTTGCAACCCACCAGTTACTCCAACTCTTTCTACTTCACAACACTGCATTGACTTGAATACGGCAGAATTTGTCTACTTATGTTTTGTCTGAGGATCTGTCATAAGTTTTGAGGTTATCTGTTTTCTTGTTGGTTTTTTGCATTTCTGTGACATTAACATAAATCAGTTCTTTTAAGAACTAATAATATACGGAGTGACAAATTAGACTTTATAATACTACTATTTAAAATAAATTCCACAAGACTTAATCAGTGCAGATGTGTAAGAAATTTTTATATTTCGCGCGAACAAAAATCTAGTAACTTTCTTTGGTAACTTTCTATAGTGTAAATCTGACTTGTGCATTACTCCTCCTGGTTAAAAAACAGAGTATAGTAAAATTTATCGACGTCGCTGATTAAGTATTAAAGATGTGTTACATGATACAACCGTATTTATGTCTTAAATTATGTCTATAAAACCAGATGCTCCATCATATTTATATAATTAATTAATTAATAAAGAACATAAATATATAATAAGCATTATCGCTTGGATTGGTACCGAAGACTTGTGCTATAGCCGTTGACAATAAAGTTTTTATTACTATCATTATTTTTATATATAAAATTAATAATTTTTTAATGTAACAAAATTTTAATATAATTTAGACTTTTAGACATTTGACTATGTTGTTCAAATTTATCTTTATTTAAAATTTAAACTGATGTGAAAATGGAACCAATCCTTAGATTTCCAAAACGTCGTCTTTTTCTTAATTAAAAATTTAACTGTTCTAATAAAGCAAAGTAATTCAAATAAAAGAATTTTTCTTAATTTGGTGATTTTCCATTCCTACGTTCAAATAAAAAAATACGTCTTAATTCAAAATCTTTTGACAATATTATAAAATATTGTTCACATTTCTACCACTCTGCAATAATTACTTATTAAACTTAATGAAAAAAATTATGAAATAAAAATACAGATATTTTTAATTCGTGTAATCTTATTAGGATTAAAATATACTCAAAACTAGTTATTAGATATTATCTACAAAATAGAAATTATCAAACAACTAAAATAAAACTTAACTTAACTTATTTCAGCACAAAAAAAATAAAAATTAGAACAAAACATTTTTTCATCACATTATTATTGTTTTGTTAGTGATCCAAGCACGTACGCTACTGAAGGCACTCTGCTCACATTTCACATACCTATAATGCAACACACGCACACTATTACACATACGCGTCCTCCCCCTAAGCTACAAGTCACTCCGTACGGTTATTTATTACGAGACAACGGCATAAATTCGTTAGCGGCAGGCTGCTTCAACTCATCTTGGCCGATTATTTATGAGACGATTCCTCTTCTAGATTATTGAACAACTGATCGACAACATAAATAATCCAAGGCGGCCGTGTCACACGGATAAGTTTCTATTAAATTGTCAAGACTCAGAAAGGACAGGAATTTAATAACGATGTTGAAGAAAAGAAAATGATTAACTCGATGTCGCTTTTTAATCGATCTAACGCGCGCAAATGACTGGATTTATGTCCATTTTACAAGATAATGTGACGATGAAAAGACCGTTTTATTTGTTTTATTGCAGTGGTATAACTTGCACTTTAAATAATTTTGAATGAATGTTTAACTGATATATTGTGTAGATAAAACAATAATTCAAAAAATTATTACTTATTTACTAGAGCTTCATAGTCTACGCGACAGTACGATGTTTAAACAAAGTTGTAGATAACCCAGTGCCAATGCGTCGTACTCTTAAAATTTAAAAATCTAAATTCGATTCCCACTGTCGAGAAACTGATTGTGAACCTAGTATGTATTTATCATGACTTATATGCTTATAATGGGATGGCTAGTGGTATGAAGTCGGCCTGTGGATCCTGAGGTCCCTGGTTCGATTCCCACAGGCGACAAATTTTCATAATTTTAAAAAGCTATCCCTGTGGCTCCTCCACCACTAACATGTTTGGGGCCGTGATTTGACGACTGGTAACCGCACTTCACGCGCAAAATATATCACTTACCGAGATCTGCTTTAGCAGAGTGCCACACCCAGTAATGGGTAGAAGGCGTGATGATATATTTATTTATTTATTTATATGCTTATATAAGTAGATACATTTTGTGATACTTTACTCCATACAAAATTAAATTGTGTCGAGTGGTGGTTAGCTATTAATAAAATAAAAGTGTGTATAACAGACGAAGAAATAAAAATAATTCGTATTACGACAAATGCTACAGCTTCTTTATCAGGGATAGAACGCGTTTTCTCGTCCTTCAATTTAGTGCATTCTAAATTAAGGAACCAATTGGATAGAGCAAAGGCTACAAAAATCATCATTTTCCACATTTCCATTCTATTATATTTTTTTTGTTAATTGAATAATAATATGTGTTGTATTAGCAAACATCACCCAAAGTAATTAAATTATTGAATTATTATTAACTCAACTACATGAATTAGGCAGCAAGTAGTTAATTGACTATGATAACATGAAATTAGTTACAATTTTAAATTATTAGGTGAAATTGATGCAAATAACAAATATTAAGTAATGTAAAAATAAGAGATGAATATTGCAATTTGAGTTTATTATTATTTTTTTTTTTTTATATTACATTGGTGTTCCGACAACGTTGGTCATTAACACCCGGTACAATATATTTTGTTTACATTTATTTGTTACATTATGTTTGTTGCTATTTTATATTTATATTTTTGAAAATAATTGAGTTTCCTTTAGGAATGCTATCATTTTCGTTATGCTTGTAGTGTCTTCTTTCAGTGCTTCTTTCAGTGTGTTTGGGATCTGAAATTTTAGTCTCGTTGCGGTGTACTGGGGGCATTCTGTGACAATATGGTTTACTGTAATTCTTGTTTGACAGTTGTTACATATTATTAGTTTATTATTGTTACATTGTTGGAAATTTGAATCTTCTTACAAACTAATGAAAAGTACAAAAAAAAACATGAATTTTGATATACGACTCGAAAAATAATTTTATTTAAATAAAAAAAGTCTTATTTAAATTTTTAAAATCCGATTTTTTTTTGTTTCTTTATCAAAAAAAAATATATTTTCTTCGCCCCCTGGTAGATGATAATTCACAGACGGCGACGGTATCCAGCCCGAGGGATGGATGTTGCCATTAACGTCCGTGGTGCATGATTTTATTTTTTACTAAAATATGTAGAATTAGTTTCAATGTATAATTATGATTATACGGCATGTAATAGGCGAACCAGTTGGGAGATACTGAAGGTATAGCTTCGAAAAATCGTATTGCTCGTATGATTGCTAGTTTATTGAACGCATTTCGAGAAGTTAAAGGAAAATCCTCAATAAGCGTATGTCAAGGTGAAGAAACCACATTTAACACTTCAATGGATTTTCATATTCGATCTACCACTGGAGAATCTCCATCAACTGTGTGTGAAACTGAGAAAAGCATCGCTGGAAGTTCGGACGGGTGTCATATTGAGTCTGTTTCTTTTCCAGGAAAATTTAAGAATAGTAATTTTCGAAATTGATGGTAATAAGTAATGTTGTTTACCTGTATGTATTTTATTTTTCATGGTGTAAGTTAAATTGAAATTTTTTCTATAAAACAACAAATTTTTTAAAATAATAAAAATACGGTATTGATAATTCCTACTTACTGTATTCTCTACAATCATCTAAAAAACTCAAAAACTGCTTTAAATGCCATCGTGATTCTGATAATGTTTTTGCACTATTTTTAAATAAGGTTAAGACAGTTATTTTTTTATGTTATTTTTACCTATAAATCTTTTTCAACATCATCACGTACAAAATTTTCACAGTACTAACGGTATTATTGTGTAATAATAATAATATACTATTAATATTGATAACCTTATAAAGATCAATAATATAATTTGACAGTATAGAATCTACTAACTAAAACCAACAATAAATAGTTGTTTGTAAAATAAATAAATAAATATATCATCACGCTTTTTACTCATTATAATTATGCGCGTGAAGTGCGATTACCAGCAGTCAAATCACGGCCCCTAAAGATTTTAGTGGTGGGGGAACCACAGGGGTAATTTTGAATTGGTGAAAATTGTTTGTCGGCTTTGGGGATCGAACCAGGGTTCTTTGGATCCACAGGCCGACTTAATACCAATAAGCCATTACCCCATATAGTTGTTTGTACATTTGTTAAAACAAAAACTAAATTAGATTTGTGAATGAAACTTAATTAACGATCCTAAAACATAGAGATGCGGTCTGACATCTGGTGACATAATTTAGAAGTACTGTATGAAAGCATCTAAAGTGGCGGTTACATGTGAATTACATGTGATTTATATGTGCTTCATACAGTTTTAAGTAATAAAAGTAGTAAAAACAGGGGAAAGTAACATAACGTATTGTATTTACGGATGACATGCAAATACGGGACGCGAGAGAAGTATAGACAAAAAGTTACTTAATCGCGATTTCACATTGGGAAAGAATATACTAAGAAAACACACCTCCAACCATTCGTCTCAGATACTCCACATGTCAAAATGACCAAATTACAATATTAGATATCCTTTCGTCGTTGGTAACCTGGTTAGGGTTACTACAGCCAACAAGGTTACTCTCTGCACTGTTGGTAACCTCAACAGGATACCACTACAGTCCAAAGCTGCTCGCTGCATCGTTGGCGACAAACTCGAAGCTCAAACTAGCACAATGACGCTAATTACTCTCACACGGCTACAGCTGTATCACGCAGTTACATTTTCAACATCTCATCAATACAAAATCCAACTAAACTCACATGTGATACATACACGGCCTCCAAAGATGTTAGTGGAGGGGAAACCACAGGGGTAATTTAAATGTGGTGAAAATGTTTGTCGGTTCTGGCAACCGAACCAGGGTTTACAATCCATAATCCGACTCGATACCACTGAGCCACCTATTCCTTATAATAATAATTGAAACACAAACGTTTGAACGGGAAAAGAAATTCGAAAAATTTCTCTTTTAATAATAATTAAAACATAAACGTTTATTCGGGAAAAGAAATTATAGAAATTTTCCAGAAGTAAAATTGAAAGCCGCCCTTATTGATATTGCAAATGATGTTTGTACTATAAAACAAACTAATGCGAAAAAAAAAATCTGTACGAATCATTATCCGGGGTGGTGAATTGATTTATGCAATGTAGAAAATACAATGTTATTATTTTCATATATTAATATGTTGTTCCCTATTGATTTGAGAGAAAAATACTACAAATAAATCTTATAGCTAATTTAATTCTGCGTCTAAATCACTATTACATAGTGTTGCATTATTAAGGAATACTTCCAAAAACTAAGTCATAATAATGGTAATAATGGGAATAATAATACTTTCGCGAACTGTCAAAACATTGTTTTGCATTTGGCTATCACTTTAAATGAACACGTTTTTAAATTTTAAACATCATTTTTATCTTTTAAAAAAGGTGTAGAATAAAATACTATTAATGAGTTAGACGCAGAATTTTATTATCTACAAGATTTATTTAAAATATTTTGCTCTAAAATCGATATATCGTTATATGAAAAAAATTTACATATTTCCTACATTGCAGAAATCAATTCACCACTTAACATACCTAAATAAATAACATCACGCTATATTTCATCAAATGGGGTAGCACAAACCCCATAATCATTTGCAAAACATTCACTCATTAGATTCATTAAATAATAGTCATAGGCAAATATGCTCATCTCTACCATCACCCTCGCTTCAACCACATGAATACAGAGTGATCAAATGGAATTGTTTAAGTTGGCAATACAGTTCCGGAGATCTTTTTATTCCACAGTTGGCACAACGCCAGGTAAAGGCGGAAATGCTATTTGACATTTCTAATAAATACAAAAATGTTATGTCAGGAGTCTGATAGCTAATAGAATTTTGACTTTTTAAGTAATAGAAATACTTTAGAAATAAATGTAATAATAAATGTACTCAAATTTAAATTTTCAAATGTCACTGTCAACAGGAAATGAATTTCTGTATCAGGCTTACCATTTTCAAGTATTTTTTTTTACTGTCAACTGTAACTATTCCTTTTGATCACTCTGTAGTTCCCTCCATATAATCTCATTTATTTATCACACTAGGAGTCATTCCTCACACAACAAACCGTTAATAACATCCATCCAATCACTCGTATACACTTTTCATATTAATCTTTCTTCGACGTATGTTTCATATGCTCAAAATATTTCTAATTACTAATGCTTACTCTTTCAACAACAAATCTAACAACGTATCTAGAAAGGTTAGAAAAGAAGAGCGACAGCATACGCTTGTATTTGGAAGAAAATTCTACACTTTAAGAACTGAAAATTAATCAAACAGATTTTTGAAAATGAATTTCACACAATTGCAGTTAAACACTTATATAAGAACTGAAAACGAATCTAACAGATGAGAATTCCTCACAATTGTATTTTAACACTCTATGTAAGATTAAAAAAATTAGTCAAAAAGATAAGAAAGAAAGGGAGTATCGGCCTGCGCTTGTTTTTGGAAGCGAATTTCACACAATTGCAAGTCAACACTTTAACGAAATAACTAAACAACAAAACTAAAAACACGAATCTTGTGCATGTTTCAAATCATCAGATTCATTCGGCAATTAGTCTTCACCACCCGAAATAACAAATATCATGGACGACATACCTGTTCAGCAGGGGGGCTAACAACTCTTTCCATTAATGGAAAAAAAAGTATAACATTGTTCAACACGGTTTTGTGACTCGATTCTCTTTTAATGTAAACTGGTTTCTTTTGCCCTCTAATGAAGAAAAATCAATGATAATGATAAATATTTGCTTTGAAGGTCAGGGTATTAATTTTATATGATGTTAAGCTTTTTCCTGATTTTTTGTCCTAAATTTGCACCGGATGACGAATAATAGTTATTTTTATAACAAGTGCCGAAAAAGACTTGTTACGTGCAAGTTCAGAATTTAACGGAAATCTGCACGAGCATGTAACCTTTTTCGGCACGTGTTATAAACAACATTTTTCCTACAACTGTGCGATTTAATAAATCACAAAAATATTATCAAAATTTATAAAATTTTAATGATATTACACGAGAACGATGTTTTACGGCGTTGCTATGGTTTGTTTGTTGATTGCTTGCACATTGTTCTATGTTATTTAAAAATATTTCTCTAACGTCAAGATAATTTCTTCAAAATCGTCTTGATTGGAATAGTATAGTGAGTGATTCTTCTTTATCATTAACACCTCCACTTGGTTGCATTCATCTACTTTTCATACGTAACCAAGGCAATAATAGTTACGTATGGAAAGTAGACAAATGCAGATCAAGTGCGTTTCTGTAAGCAAAGAAACACTAGTGCGGAAAGTAATTCATTACGCAACTGTAAAAAAAGTTGTTTTGAAAGCGATTTAAATTTCACGCCGAGCGCGGAATTCATATTTTGGACACAGACGCTTATGGAAGAAGAAGATGCAGTGAGCCAGCGCTAGTAAATATGCAATAGTATATTTTGACGTTTATAAACATAACCTTAAATTGCAGTATATCTAATCTGTACACAATTAATAAAAAGAACCGAACAAAGTAAAATATATCAATAAATGGTTTTAGAGTAAGTGAAATACTACATAATGTTTATTGTTTGTGTATATTACTGACACAGTTGTTACAGTTGCTTATATTGACATAATGTGAAGTAGAAACTTTTGTTCTGTCTAAAGAAACAGTGATTTCTTCCGTACCTGTTCATATTATTAACAGTAATATTATTGACAACAATTTCGGAGATTTTAGAAGTACCAGCAGCAGGTTGATTGTCATTGTCGAAAATAGATCCAAAATAGCATGATCTGGGGCTTTAATTATCTTTGGAGGTGTTTATGATAAAGAAGAATCACTCACTGTAGTATTCCAATCTTGACGATTTTGAAGAAATTATCTTGAAGTGAGTGAAATATTTTTAAATAACGTAGAACAATGCACAAGCAATCAACAAACAAACCATAGCAACGCCGTAAAACATCGTTCTCGTTTAATATCATTAAGATTTTATAAATTTTGATAATATTTTTGTGATTTTCTAAATCGCACAGTAGTAGGACAAATGTTATTTATAACACGTGCCGAAAAAGGTTACGTGCTCGTGCAGATTTCCGCACTCGACAAGCCTGGTGCGTTAAATTCTGCACTTGCACGTAACAAGCCTTTTTTGGCACTTGTTATAAAAATAACTATTTCAGCCTAGAGACGAGCGACGGATACCCATTATACTAGAAAAGGTACAGTGGAACTATCCCGGAACGAAAAAGATATTTTATAACTTGATTTTTTTGATAAAATTAGCTTTTCTTGTAATTTATTGTACGTTTTTCGGGAAACAAAGACTTTCACTCTCTCACAAAATGCGATTGGAAGAATGAAATATGTTTCAAATGACAACTACTAATGTATGCTAATTAGCAATGTATCGTACGAATAGATTATAGCACCGTAAAGAGCTTAATACTCGTAACATTATAAAACTGATATGTGTGTCAGAGTAAGAACTGTGTTAATGAAAAGTCTGGCCCATTATTTGAAAGAACTGTTATCCTCTAGTTAGAAAACACATTGTAACGTCCTAGAAAGATTACAAATAAACTTTTAAAAATTGTAACTAAACAAATTTGTACGAGATAAAATTTTTCACTGGCAACTCTGATGTAAGCACACTTAATAGCTTTTTATTATTGCTAAACTGTATACGGCGCTATAATCTATTCGTACGATACATTGCTGTTTAGCATACATTAGTAGTTGTCAGTTGAAACATATTTGATCCTTTCAATCGTATTTTAAAATAGAGTGAAAGTCTTTCTTTCTCGGCAAAAGTACAAGAAATTACGGGACGATTCCACTTTGCCTATTCCGTTGAACGTCTCTAGGCTGGAGAAAACTTTTATTCGTTTATTTCTTATTTGAAACAAATTCGCAAACTTTACTAAATAATAAACAAAATATGTTTAAATGTTTATAAAGTAACCTTAGTTTACGGTACTGTACTACAATCGCAATAACATCGAAAAAAATGTAAGATGAACAAACATTGTTGATGTCCTATGCTCTATCTAGGAGAAATAGGAAAAAAGCGACACTCATGACACTACTTTAAATATCTCATCTAACATTATAATTTCGTAATCAAACCATATATTTCTATGTATATCCTGTTAAAATTTGAAGCTAAAAAGTACGTAACTTATTAATTTTTAAATAATTCTAAACGTATATATATATATATATATATATATATATATATATATATATATATATATATATATATATATATATTAGACTGTTTCAAAAAAATCGATAATTAATTTTTATCTTAATTATATCGAAAATGTTGTTGGAAATGGTAAAAAAAAATCCTGTGAAAGTTAGAGCTCTTAATATTAATATTAAGAGGTGCCGCATCGTAAATTTCAATTTCTCATTTAAATAACATGGGAACAACGTTCTCTTGGACTTTGGAATTTTGTTACTCACGTTAGGAAAATTATTTTGAAATGATCAAAACATACTCTTGTAGAAAATTTAACGCTCTACAAAAAAGATTTCTTACAAATTTTTGATATATTTATTTTTTCAAAAGTTATTTAACGGAATTACAGGCAAATTTCTTCGATTTATTTTAAATTGCGAATTAAATTTTATATGACTAAAGGACAACTATCCTAAAATAGAACTATTTTTAAAACTATCATTAAAACTACCGTTAGTAATATTTTTTAAACTATCGTCAGTACTATTTTTAAAACTATCGTTAGTATTATTTTTTAAATTTATCGAAATATTGATAAATGAAAAAACCGATAGTTTTTCTTCTCTAATGCACATTACTCGTCAGCCCGAGAAAGAGACAGATGAACATATATCGTCATAAATCTAGGCCTCTTAAATCATTTGATAATGCATGGAATAACTATATGCATTATCCTCTCCACTTCTTACATCCATGTTTTTGACGCAATCATTAATTTGTTTCTATATATTTGAACTTTATGCCTTATTCACCGTTATTGTTATAAATATAAGTTATTGTATTGGTAAAAAAATAGATAATTAACAAAAAGTTGTTATAATGTAATTAAAAAGGCAAAATATTACGTCCAGTCAAATGATAAATAATATTTTTACATTAAATATATAAAAATTGATACATTAAATTTTGTAGTAGTTTTATATATTCGCAGTTTCTTCGAATTTGTAATAAATATTTCATAGCATTCAGGTTTTTAGTTTTAATTTGTATATTTATCATACTATAGACATACTCAGTTTCTTTTTGTTTTGTAGTGAAAAACATAAAAAGATTACACCTGTTTCATACAAAACTTTAAGCATTTTAAAGTATTATTTTATAATATTGTGACATGTTATTTTCAGTAATCTAAATACTGAATAATAATTAAGGTTCTAATATACCGTAACAACTAAATTATTGCATAAAAATCACCGAAGACATTTTAAGGGAGTTGCCGGATGCTATTTAGAAATTGTAAAAAACATGTATTCAAATATTCATCCAGTGTTGCATTGCGTTCACTTAAATTATCCAAATGAAAAAAATCGAGTAAAATGTTTGACAGCACTGCCAAATTACTCATTTGATAGTTCATCTCAATAAGGTTCCATTTTTGTAATGCACATTATTAAATCAGCTTTTAACAAACTGCAGTTTTCATCACATAAAAAAGAAAGAGATCGCGAACCAATTTATTTCTGATTTTTGCTTCCAAGGGGGTCATGACTCCCAAAAGTTTTAAAACCATTGATTTAGAGAAACTATCTATGAACTTCCAGCACCGATATATTCATCTGAGCGGCGCTGATCTTCTTATTGTATAATATGAAGTAGTATTAAAATTGTTTATCACTACTTATAAAGGAGCTGAATATCTATAAATCTTCCAGTATAGTGGAAAATAGCATAGAGACAAAGGAGCGGTCTTGGAAAACAGAAAAATTATTAAATAGTAGAAAGAAATACATAATTTCATTTTTCACATTTTTTCATTTTTTTTTTGTTTATTTTCTACAATTCGAAGTTTTCCTAATTCGAAGACTTTTTCATGTATTGATATTCGAGTTAGGGAAGTTCCACTGTATACGTATAAAGAATAGATTAAAAAATAACCAGTGCGTAAATTAAACAAAACAAAAAAATCTAATTTATATTTAAAATCATATATTCTCAGGAGAGGCAATTACTTCCTGTGCCCCACGCTTAATTCGCCACTGTACTGAGACTGTGAGGACAGTTACAAACAGACTATCATTGTCATCTCGAGATTAGTAGTGAACCAAAATAAATATAAGTCCTTATAATAATTATGTTTTTAGTTAGTAAATTAAAAGAAGATGCTCGAAATGAGTAACTAACACAATTCTTGTTCATAAATGTAAAATTAATACCGAATACCATATTTTCCAATTCTATTATTAATTGTAATGTAATAAAAAACGTTATCGTTATTAAGAGTTTAATATTAGTTATTTATGTAGCTTAGTGGACGAAATACCTATTTTTCTCGCAGGGATTAAAAGTTGCCAAGTATTCGAGGGCGCTAAACACATTTCACGTAAGAGGTGCAAATAATATTTTTTATGAAATCGTACAATAATGAGTTACTTTAGCTTCATAAAATCATAGTGTAAAGTATTACTTCAACTATTTTTTTCGATCAATCAGAGCGTTGGCAGGGCAGCCATCGCTGACGTGATTGACAAATTTGACAAATGTAATTCACCTAAATATGATATATTATATTTCATAAAAAAAATAATATATATCTCGGCTATAAAGATATTATTTATTACTCACGTGATTATTTTCGTCGAGTAATGCCTCGGAAAATAATATTCCACATTCGTAATAAAAAATCGTTCTTCATACCCTAGGCATATAAATAACTTTTATCTGAAACCAGCAAGAACATGCATACTTTCCTGACCAATTTTAGTATGGAAAGTAGATGTTTACTATAACAGTCAAGTAAAGTACGTATCCAAGATTACAACAAAAACTAAGTCTGGTAAAGTACAAAACAGTCTGGTATAGTTATTTTTATAACAAGTGCCGAAAAAGGCTTGTTACGTGCAAGTGCAGAATTTAAATCTGCAGGCGCACGTAACCTTTTTCGGCACGTGTTGAAAACAACATTTTTCCTACAACTGTGCGATTTAGAAAATCACTAAAATATTATCAGAATGTATAAGATTTTAATGATGTTATACGAGAACGGTGTTTTACGGAGTTGCTATTGTTTGTTTGTTGATTGGTTGCACATTGTTCTACGTTATTTAAAAATATTTCACTAATTTCAAGATAATTTCTTAAAAATTATGTCAATATAAGAAAACTGTAACAACATGTTATTAATATACAACAAACAATCAATATATTTTACTTTGTTCGGTTATTTTTGTTATTTATCATATTTAATAATGATATACTTGGGTTCTTGTCTGCTCAATGTGGTGTGTACAGATTATATATATATTGCAGTTTAAGGTTATGTTTATAAACGTCAAAATATATCAATGCATATTTCTTCTTCTTCCATAAGCGTCTGTGCCTAAAATATGAAATTCTGTACTTGGCGCGAAATTTAAATCGCTCTCACTTATATTTTCTTTTGACATTTGTACAAAGTACAAATTACTTTCGGCACTAGTGTTTCTTTGCTTACAGAAACGCACTTGGTCTGTATTTGTCTACTTTCCATACGTAACCAAGGCAATAATAGTTACGTAATAACAAAGAAATCGCACAGTTGTAGGAAAAAGATTTTACTTGACTATTATTTTTGTTGTAAACATGGATACGTAGTCAGATGTCAATACAATTCATATCAAAAAATTGTAACATTTTGCATTATTTATGATTAAATATTGATTAAACTGTTTCAGAAAAAATTATATACGTAACACGTCAGGAAAGTGTTTTTACTTGACTCAGCGGATTAAAATACTCGGCCTGCGGCCTCGTACTTAAAACAACTGCTTCGTCAAGTAAAATATAATCTTCCTGACTTATTATGTAATATACTATTATCCACGACCAATAATAAGTAATATATGTATTCATTAAATGTACGTTTATAAAAAAATAAGATTGTTCAATATTCTAAAGTGTAGAATAATAGCATAAAATATTGAACAATGAATTATTCAACATTTTGTTATTTGTTATTTTTGTGTTGTTCAGAAACTACTAAAATTTGACATCTATCAAACTTATAATTTTCGTGGAAAAAGTACAGTATTCAACTCGGGTGTAATGGCAATATCGTTGAATAATATACTTTTTTCTATTTCGATGTTCTTATAAGTCTATAGATGCACTGAAAACATGTTGTTAAGGATTAAGGAGATTTATAAGAGCATTATTTTTGGCGCTTTTCATTTAATACGACTTGTATGTTTTTAAATTTAACAGATGAATGAATCTCAAAATTGTAAATTGTAAATTGTAAAACACAAAATAATTATCTAAAAAATATATTAATCCCGAGTGGTATTTGGATAGATTACGTACGTATTTAATAAATTATCTATTTCATAGTCATATGACGTTTATTTGAAAAAAAAACAACAAACAATAATTGAATATAACAGTATTCAATAAGTTGTCACGATTGTTTGATAACACCACCCAGTGGTATAATACAGCTGAGAATGATCGAAACCGATGCTGTGTAAGCAACATCTTATTGGCTAATTCAATATGGCGTTAAATAATCTTTGACTTAATATCAAATCAGCATATCTTGATCTATGACTTTCATATTTCTATTCTGAAATAAATATTTCTAGGTACTAAGCAATGATCATTCACTATGGAAGTGCACTTACTAAAGCTTATTTTATATCGTGCTAAAAAGTAAATCATAAATTATAGAGGCCGAATTCATCTCTAACTAAAAAAGCGTTTCTAAAAATAACAAAATTTAAAATAATATATATATATATATATATATATATATATATATATATATATATATATATATATATATATATATATATATATATATATATATATATATATATATATTTATTGGAATTAATTGTGTACAAGTCAAATATATTTAACGATTAAAATACAGCAATTATACAACAAGGTGTTGTCTTCCCAATCTCAACCTCCATTCCTCTCTATCATACGCCATATTTTCTTCTAGGTCTCGGTCTCTCATTGCCTGTCGTATTCCCTCTTTCCATGATTTACATTTATATATATATATATATATATATATATATATATATATATATATATATATATATATATATATATATTTACATTAGTCAATAGTAATACCACAATTTTTCTAAACATACAATATAACCTCTTTAATTCGGAAAGAGTTTAATCCGGTAATTCGGACATCCACTTCGCCAAGCCAAAGTCCGGTCGCTTCTCGTTAATCCGGACATTTTGCATGCACGGAAAATTTTGATTTTTTGAAAATACATATTATATTAGACATGTAATGCTATATGTATAATATATACAGTATTATTTACCTTATATTCATGTACGTCGCACATAAAATGTATGTAAGTATAAATTAATTTTTTCAGAATTCTATATTTTGTTTCATGAAAGTTTTATTTAAAGATTGTGACGTTGTTTTATTGATATTTAATGTGAAATTGAAAATATTAGAACAAACTTTGCTGTGTTTTATTTAATTCGCAAATTTCCATATCCCAATTAACCTGTTTATCCCATTCTTACATTAACATTTTTCATAAATATTTAGTAATCCGAACAAATCGGTCATTCAAACCCGTGCATTTAATTTTTCAGATTAAAGAGGTTGTACTGTATTTAGAAATATAAAATTACTGTGTTACCTATATAGTGACCACGACTATCAACTTAAATTAAAATAAAATTTAAAAAAAATTATTAGGCTTTTCCATTATATAGAAATTCAATGGGTTCAACCATATACTTACTTTCTATATACTGCTAATCCTCGTATTTTATAATTGAAAGTAGCAACCGCTATAGAGGGAGATAGATGTATACATCCATCTCACTAATAGAATTTCGCCCTCGTAATGCGCAGAAGTGTTTCTAGGTGTGTCTTAAAGAAATATGTCAAAAGGGGCATAAAATAATTAAATACAAGTGCGTACTCAAATATTGTTTCCAAAAAACTATTACTACTCGCTACGCGGTACAGCAACAACATGACAAAGGGATAACAATGTCGGTATAACTACCAACCACCTGAAGAACAGAAAACCGCTTGTTTTAGAAATAGGAGCGTCCGCCAATGACTATACAGTCATGGACACTAAAGTATGCCACGCTGTAAAATGCTTGCAGTATCTGTATAAAACAGCACTGCGATTAAAAATATTTTACTATTTTAGATCGGCGAAAAGTTTTAGATTGGTAAAAATTCAATCTATATTCTGTCAATTGTCTTACAGAAATTAATTCTACTTCAGTGTCCGCGGAGCATAGCGCGAAGGTCTGACGAAGCCAGGCCGACCGCTAGTACTTTACTATTAGTGTTATACGTAATACATGAATCGCTCTGCCAACCAATACTAATTGCAATAGACCAATGGAATAAATACAATTTCACCTCTTTGGCATTTGAGCATGCGCATTTACTACGCCGAATTCTGTTAGTGATAGAAATATATATTTGTCTCCCTTCATAGCGGCCGTGGAAAATACGGAATCAGCAGTATATAGATAGTAAGTTCAACCGATCTTTATGAAATTTACAGAAAAATTTTATTTTTGGCCAAATTAAAATATCGATTATCGGCGTCATCTTAATACGAAATAGCGACGAGCCATCTCAGAAACTGCTTGACGTACTTCGACCTTTGTACAATTTAAAGTATAGTCACATGAGTCATTATAACTGAGAATTATTGAAATTTGGGCAATTTAAAAAAGCATATTCCATTTTCTGACTAAAACAGTCGCATCGTAGCTTTTACCGCTTACTAACAGTTTCACAGTCGTAGGCGCCAAACAAAGACAAAGCATAGTTTTCGCTTGAACTGATCCAAACTGAACGCGAACATTCGCCGTATCTTTCTACCTCATATGTGCGTATCTGCGGATCGAGTGAGCTGTGAGCCGCAACATCGCGTGTCAACGTTCGCTTGTTCGCTTGTCTTTTGTAACGTGATGAGGCGCACAGCCTCCGTGATTGTTTCGCACTCACATTTTCTTTTTACGAAAACGTTCCCCCTTTTACATGTTTCATTGTTGGGCCGTTACGAGTTCGCACCTAACCGGGTTCCGCTAACACGCCTACTTGATGTAAATGCTCATATATATCCATCGCGCTGTTTATGTTCTGGCTTCTGTCACGAGATACCACTACCATCAAGTTTAAATAGGTAGGTACATCTATTTTACTATTTCGTGGTTCTGTTTTGTTTAATGCTACGGCTATGATTCTACGCCTACGTACCAATACCAAATTCAAGATTCTGGAAATCCTGGTTCTTGAATGAAATTGGCGTTATAAATTCTATTTTGAATTTTTTATATATTCTTATTGATTGCCTCTGTGTGTATTGAAACATGACAAGTTTGATAAGCGTTTATTGTAAATTGATTGATGAGATATCGGTCGAAATTTTTCAAAGAGATTTCAGTCTAATTATTTTGTATTTTATAGACCAAAAATAAATTCAAATATAATAATTAAACAGTATGATATAATATTTTGTAATTATGTTTTTTTATTACATCGTATACCAACAGTAATTTATCAATAGGTACCTTACTTGTTTACTCTATATACAGATAAATTATATCTACAAAAAAAATTAACCTTTTGAAACGTAATATTTTCTTTTGTTACTGTGTATTATCTATTTAATTTACCACATCTGTAAACTTGTTTTTCTTTTGTCGGAAAGTAACTTAAAATATTTAACTTTAAAAATAAGTATATTAAATTAGGTACCTACCTACTTATATTAAATGTATGTAATACAGTTTTTATAAATTGAGAAGTAGCTAGATTCACAATCACTTATAAGAAACTTTTTTTTTAATTAAGCGGACTTATGGCCATTTGCACCTCTACCGTTTAACATTTAAACCAAGGTTTAAATTTTAAGCGGTTTGCACAGTTCCTAAAGTTAGGTTTAAAACAGTTCGTTCGTAGTTTAACTTAAACCCTACTGCATCTTCGACTTAACGGTCCAATTCCGTGACAGTTGCCGGATACCTACTTGAAAGAAAATATGTGAATGTGTTTTTCTTTTAAATTACTTTGAAAATGAATGATATTTTTTATATTGACGATATGGACATTGATATAGAAAACATAAGAGCTTTCATGTAAGAAAAATATATGAAAGAAGTAATTATTTTCATAGGTTCGATGATGAAAATTTGTTTAAACAATTACCTTTGAAGAGAGAAAATGTATATAGTTTATTTCCTTTATAGTAGACCATCAATTAGAATTTCCGTATAATTTGTAAGTAATAATTTACTAGAAATGAGATATGCATATTTTTTTCCGCCAACTACAAAAAATATTTTATTTTAATATTAATAGTGTGTTTTATAATGTAATAATTATTATATACACCGAAATACAACCAAAACATCGATAATTAATTTGAAAACACAACTGCTCGCTTGTCGTGCTTAATGAAATGTCAAAACGAATTGTAAACAAAAATGTGTATCTTTAAAGTACTAAAAGTTACTAGTATGTTAGGGGAAAATACAAAAATTCCTAAATTCGTACAAAGTATAACACTCCTAAAACATATTGTCATAAAACTAAGCCTTAAGTAAACCGCAGTTAGATGTTACCCGTGCAAACCACTAAAAATTTAAACCACAGCTTAGTTTAAACTCAACTTAGTTAAACCGAGAAATTAAACGGTAGTGGTACAAACGGCCATTAAACTTCTACAAGTCATGTGCCGCCACCGCTGCTCACTATCGATGGTATGGTGAATGGGTTGTGGTAAAGCAACAATTTACTAGCCCCGCGCAGTGTTTTTAATTTGCATTCATAAGTCAACATAAACAAATGCACTCATCCATAGCCGTTGCCAAAAAAAAATTATTATTACATTTGATGCACATGCATTACATAAATTCTGAAAGTAGATTTGTATACGTCAAAACAAACATCCACTTATCTACATATATACAGATACAATTACGATGTTTGTGACTCTCCAACTCTGTAGTAGAGATGTGATCTAAGCCAAATAATTATTCAGTATTTGGCATGTTTGGCCATATTTTCACTTTTCAGTATTCGGCCGAATCGTTGGTTTTAGTAGGTACCGAATATTCGGTTGTAATTATACATTTTTTTACAATACCTGTATTGAAAAAATTTAAACACAGTAAGTGGAACTTTTAGTGCACACTTGGTTTCCATGGTTATATCAAGACTATAATATTTACTTACTATCCATCGTGGATAGTAAGTAAATATTATAGATCAATGTTCTGTTTATATTGATAACAATTTGACAGCTGTTAATTTTGAAACCTATTTTTCTTTTCTTTTTATTTGTGCAGGAATTGTAAAAATAGCTTACTAACCTCGATCTGTAAGTGATTTTTTTAGGTCGTGAATGTTTAGGAAAAACTATCACTTACAGGTTATGGTACGTAATATAATATTTATTGTTTTATCTTAAATATAATTCAAACAAAAATAATGTAACACATACAAAATTAACTCAATACAATACGATTTTTGAAAGATGTCACCTTACGTTCTTAAACCGAAATAATTAAATTTAATAATAATAATCAACTGATAAAATACCATTTAATCATTTATTAATTTAGCCAAAAACATAACAAATTTTGTTATAATTAAACTAAAAAATATATATTAGTTATTTATTTATAGACAAAAATGTAAGAAATATTTGAAAATTTGTAAGAAAAGGTGAATTAATACACTGCTAAATTTTATATTTATAGAATATTTAGTCTATGAGTGATAAATTGCGATTTAAAAATACTAGATTTTCAGATCTTTCGGGTAACAAGCATGTATTAAATATTTCCCGCTTCTGAAACCAATCGTTCGTTCTACAAAGTTGTAGGATCCGACAGGTTAATAATTAGTAGGCGATTCAACTTTGGAAATTTGTGGCAGTATTTTTTCGCGAATCTAACAAGGTAATAGAAAATAATATTTGCTGTTTTCTATTTCGCCAAAACTTGTTCGCATCCTATTATAACAAATAAAGGAATTTCGGCACGCAGAGCGAAATTCAATAGCAGTTCAACATAAACAACTTCGCAAAGAGAACCGCCAATCACATATATCGATATAATTGACAATTCGACCAAATATTCATTATACGGTTAAACGTTATAAACTATTATATCATATTTTTTATTTTATACAAGTAAAAATTAATTACTTAACCTATATTTCGATGTATGAGTACAGCGTTGTTCCACTAGCAAATCTTGGTGCGTGAAGTGCGATTATAAGTCGGAGTCACAGGAGTGTATTAAATCACGGACAATATATAATTAAACTTTCTTACCAGAATTTGGAGTAATACTTCTAACAGTTTCCCCAGAAGCTCTACGGCCAGAAGTGAACCGATGATAAAGCTCCAACATGTGTTTAGGGGGTTGTTGATCTTCATGAAGCCTCGCCACAGATATTTCCGGGGGATTAATTTTTAAAATCTGTTTTATGATATTTTCTAACGACACCTCATCTGAATCAAGCGCCTCGCAGCTCACCAGTAAAATAAAAAACACGATAATATTATTTCGCATCATTTTATCGTGTCCCGAAAATTACATTACAAATTATATGCTAAATAATGTTTTTAAAATTAGCGCGAATTCTGTTTCACAATTGCTTCGAAGCACGTGGTTGGTGCGAATTTCTCCGACGTAGTACGTGCGACCTACTACAAAGCTGGCGGCTGACTGCCGCAGATCGCGGAACACCGAATCGCCGAGAGTGCCACAGCATTCTTCGATCTCTGTCTGGAGTGATGTTCGTTTGTTTTACGTCGGATTTTGAATTTTCTTCCCCACGGCGCGTGGGGTGGGCAAATTTGACGCTTACGCGAAATATTTCGATTCGAAGAAGAAACCACTGCTGTAATAATATGAAAATACGCAAATATCGCAATAAATTTTGACTTTATAGTTTGTATAGGAAGATAAATCAAGGATTTTGTTTTAATTTATTTGTATGAATGTTAACTAAAAGATGAAAGGTGAAACAGAACTTCAGTTGGTTGTATGATGTATTAATATTGCGTATTTATGTAAACAATTTACAATTTTTATTACTGTTCTTAGAACTTACATATATATACGAATAGAGTCGATCAATATGAAGAATTGTTCTAAAGATTCCTTTTTTATTATTATTTTTTATAATTTTAAAATTTTCATATTACGAGTTTTTTCTGTACAAATTAATTTAAAATAAAATTGTATATACAAAAAAAGTTTCAATTACATCTAATAACCAAAACTATTTGATTAAATATGATTCATTAGAAAATAGACTCAAAACAAAATTATTAACACGAAAAAACAAAAAAAAATTATTGTTGTCTATACTACTGGATACACTTTACAATAACTATCTTTTTTATTCGAAACTTTTTGCTGATATCCAACTGTTAGATATTAATTGTAGCTATATTAAAATTTTTCTTTTGCGTCTATTTTGTTATTGAATTATATATATGTATATATATAGATATATATTTAAATATAAAATACATTTCATTTGTGCATTTCATCAGAATTAAAAAAAAAATAATGTATTTTTCAATTGCCTATTTTTAAATCCGACATAAAGTTATAGTTTTTTAAAATAGAAGGGATAATTGAAAATTACACATTTGTTTTTTTACTTTCTTATACAGAGTATAAGGAAATATTGTAATCGTGAAAAAAATCGTTGAGATTTTCGCGGAAATACGTGTTTTGAGGTCCACTGAATCCGTATTGATCATTTTCTCAATTATGTCTGTGTGTGTGTGTGTGTGTGTGTGTGTGTGTGTGTGTGTGTGTGTGTGTGTGTGTGTGTGTGTGTGTGTGTGTGTGTGTGTGTGTGTGTGTGTGTGGGATGGATGGATGGATGGATGTGTGTCCGAGTGTGCAATATCTCATAAACGAGATAAGATTTGTTAACGAAACTTGGTAATTATAAGTTTCATGAAAATACGAAGAGCTGATTTTGAATGCAATTGAAAAACAGGAAGAGAAAGTTTACTGAGCACACAAAACAATAAATTCTATTTATTTCAAAAATGGAATCAGTTACGAAAAAAAGTTTTTAATAAAAGATGTTAGCAAAAATATTTGGAACATAAAATGTAATTTGCAATTTTCCTGTATATGCATCTAATTTTGAGAAAAACTAATTTTTATATTTAATAATATATTTCAATAATCATAATAGCATTACAAACAAAAACATACATTTTAATTTTCGCTTTATTTAGTTTCTATGTCTTTTGTCGGTAAAACAAATACATCATTAAAATGATCAACTAATTTGGCAATTTTGCCTCAATTTAAACGACTTCGTATCTCACGGGTCTTGAAATTCCAAGGGTTAGGTTCAAAAAACAGACATCCTGTATATGCCTGTATAAGTTAGACATAGAGTAGTCAATATTACTAAAAAATTATACGTAAACAAATTTGATATTTTATATGTTTCAAACAGATAAATGCTGAATTACTGAAAAACTAAATTACATGTTTAATAATATTATATAACATTCATATATTATAAATATTATATATATATATATATATATATATATATATATATATATATATATATATATATATATATATATATATATATATATATATATATATATAAGAAAGTCGTGTGGTGACCACACCAGATTTTTTTAACTGTAATAGTAAGTATGTTTAATAGCAGGCAACAAATATGAAAAAATTAATCAGCCTTATTGTTTCTATGATATATAAATTCATACTTTATTTACGTGAGCAAAGAAAAATCTAATGCATAGGTAATTTATTTAACGTTCGATAATTTATAATTTATTGATCATTTTAATTCAAACAAGCTAATTTGTCATCTTTGAAGAGAGAAGGAAATAAGTTTTTAAATATATAAGTTTCAATTATTTATTTTTTATCTAATTTTTAGTTAAATAAGGTTAATATTTTCTATACATAGAATATAATATATCTATTTCGACCAAGGAGTTATAAGGAGAGAGCAATATCATACGAGTATGTCAATGGACGCGGTGATTGTCTCCAAGTGGGAGGAGGGAGAATAGCATGATGGCCATCTTGTTGTGACCATATTTTACACAAGAAAGATACATAAACGATAGGAAAAATAAGAATCTAATAATAATAACAAAAAAATTACATATTTTATTTAAATATTATATAAAGATACAAGTCAAAAGTCCTTAAATAAGGTTTAATTATTATAGGAATGTCTAATTGACTCACTTTTGTCATTAGATTTTTTGGCAATATAATTAAGCCTTATTTTAAAATAATAATTTGTTACTGATTTTATTAATAATATTTGATGATTATCTAAGAAATTCTGATTATTAGTATGTTTATTTAAATTATCAAAGAAATTAATCTCCATATCTCATTAAAAATAATAAATTTGTTAGATAGAAATTGATTAATTTCTTATTTATATATTTCCCACCACTTTCATGTAACACATTTCGAACTAGTACTTCGTATTTTTTACAATATATGCTCTCTCCTTATAACTCCTTGATTTCGACCTCAGACAAAACATAACTAGACGAATATCAACGGCGTTTGTTGTGAAGCAGAAAGGGTTAGAATTACTGGATGATGAGGCGGGTGCACGACAAGGAGCGAGTACAAGTTGATGTTATGCAGGTTGCATTTATGTTGATGACAGTTATCAGGCGCGAGCATATTTTTTATTTAAATACAAAAGTGCGTATACAAAACACTTAATATGTCAAAAACTAACCTTTACCTTGATGTATGAAAAGTAAGTAATTGAATATAAAAATAACTACACAAATGTTTGCAACTTGCATAACATCAAAGTGTACTTGCTCCTTGCCGCGGACCCGGCGACCAACAAGTTATTCCATCCCTTTCTGCTTCACAACACTGCAATGACTTGAACACGACATAATTCGTCTAGTATTATACATCATTAATTTCAACCCATCTTGAAAAAAGTCTACGAGCACCTTTATATCTCGTACAACTGTAATTTGAAGCTTTTTCTTTAAAATGACCAAAGAAGAAAAGTTTATGAATAAAATGGTTGTCATTATTAAATACCTATATAACCATATTTTATTTTTTGTTTCATTTGTTACTCTGCACAACAGGAAGTTAATCTCAAATACAATACAGAGTGTGTGATTAGATGACAAGTATTGTGGCATTTTAACGGTATACTTGGTAGTGATCTACTCGCAAACACGATAAACTACATCGCGGATATCCGACATAATTTAGATTTCACTGAACTGAGAACTGATCCAAACTTGTGATATATAATATATACTTTTATAAATATACAATATTTATCAACAATTTTTAAATATTCAGCAGATATAGTCTTCAATAGGTATTATTTTACAGAGAAAATGTGTCTAAAAAATTATAATTAATGTAGGCTCAGTTTTTCTATCACCGATTAATGCTAATCATGATTAAATAATTATATTTTCCATTATTATTTAATCATGATTAACATTAATCGAGAGTAAACCGGTGATTGAAAAACTGGCTCTTAAACAATTAAAAAGAATTTTCTTAAAAAAAGAAGACAATTTGAGAGCGGATAAATAAGCACATTATTTTGTTTCAAGAAAATGTTTAAAAAATCTTCCGATTTTGTCAAAACAAGCATTAAGTTGAACAAAATGATTAGAAAAAAAAACATATAAATAGTTAATCTATTGAAAAATTAAATAGGTTTATTTTTAAATATAATACGGGCCGAAACAGTAAGCAAAAATTAAATTAATACTTAAAATATTTCCAAAATTCAATCAAATAGGGACAAACAATAAAAAAAAATCGGTTTCCATTTAGTGAGTAACATAGAATTTAATAATTTATTATGTAGCGAACATGGTATTGCTTTACAGTTTGACATTTATCACGTGATTCGAACATTAAAGGTCAAACAAATGTGTAGTTCTACGGGGAGAAGTGCTGAAAGGAGAAAGCAGTTGATCGACTCGGCATGGTGTCACCTCGCTCTTTCTATAAATTTCTTGTTTCACACAAAATTATGTGGAGGGTGATCTGCTTCGGGTCTGCTGCTTGTAACGTCAAAATTGTAAGTCCCTATTAAACTTATTCTTGATTGAATGTATTGTTAATTAAGTATTGTTCCAAGATCTACATTGTAGATATTAACTACTAGTGTATTGTTAGCTAACAGCACGTTAAAAGTTAACAATGGCCAAGGTGGTCACTAAGTCGGCATTTTCGATCATTTTGATATCTGCCTAATTCGATTTAAGATCCGATCCAATTGGGACTCATACAATTCCAATTTTTCGGTTGCCCTCTAGTGAGTTAAATAGAATTTAATAATTTGTTATATAGCGAACATGGTATAGCTTTACAGTCTGACGTTTATCACGTGATCCAAACGTTAAACGTCAAACATCCTGTGTTGACTAAACAACAAATGTAGTGATCTGCGGGGAGAAATTCTGAAAGGAGAAAGCAGTTGATTTACTCGGCATGGTGTCACCTCGCTCTTTCTACAAATTTATTGTTTCACACAAAATTGTGTGGAGGGAGGATCTGCTTCAGGTGATCCGATCTGATCCTATCTAATTAGATCCAGAGGATTAATAATATTAATAATATAATAATAGTAATATTTATTTAGGTTAAAGAAATTTACAAAGAAATTTACAACCATGTCAATGAAATAATACATGATAAGAAAAATACATATTAAAATTAGAAATAGTACAAATTACATAAGTAATAATCTGAATGAAGATACATTAATGACAATACACTATAAGTATTATTCATATTTGGATATTTACATCTCAAGATAAATCAGCATTTAAAAATTATGTTACACTATAACGCATTTAGCGTTAAGTGTTGTTTTATTTTATTTATAAATGTTATTGTGTTTACATATTTAATTGAATCTGGTAAATTATTGTAGAGTTTAATAGCTAAATAATGGGGCTGTTTTTGTGCCTGCGGCCTCGTATTTCAAACAACCGCTTCGTCAAGTAAAATATCACTTTCCTGACTTATTATGTAATATACCATTATTTATATTACTATTGCTATAATAGTCCTGTAGGATTAAATATTATTATAAAAACAAACTGATATTATTATAGTTCTGAACAGAAACTTATTTATAAACAAAGTTATATGGGCCATTTCCCTGCCACTTTAGGACATGTTGGCTTCGAAATAAATGTCTTATGATTTCTCTACTTTGTATGGTCGAAATGTAGTATCCTGTCTGGCTTAGTGTGTTCGGGGTTGCCGACGAGCAGTCTCGTGAACTGTAGTTGCTACAGATAGTTTTGTAGTTGCCAAAGGCAGCAGCCGGTAGCTGTAGTGGCCATACATAGTTCTATGGTTGTCCAATGTAGCAGCGCTATTATGCTGTAGTGTCCTGTTTGTGTTCGGGACCACCTTCATGTATGAATAATGATTAGATTTTGGTAGATTGACACCTCATTAAGTTTATTACTCATTATTTTTGTTCCTTACAGGCATTAAGTGATTTAAGCCCGCGCTAGGTGATCCGCGGTTTGTATCGCTCTCGATTTACTTATTTGTTGCCATTCAAGTTTACTTAGTTTTGCGAGTGCATTTTTTTGTGGATTAAAGCATTTATGTGTAAACAAATGTATTTTGATTTACTTATTCTACACATTCATTATATAACATTGCTAATAATTGATTAAAATAAGAAAAGTAAAAGAAAAAAATATGTCCTAATACTAGTCCAAGTTCCACAAAATTTCTTAGTCTCGACGATACCGCTGTTCACTAGTCCGTTAATTTATTGATCAAAAAGGCTTATTTAACATTAAAGAATCCTTTTATGAATCGCATCGTCCTATCAACAAAGCATACGGTTGTTCTTGCTGATTCTCTTGTACTCTCTGTATTCAACTATTGTGATATAATTTATGGTCCAGGTTTGTTTACTTATGATGCATAGAGAATAGAGAGAGTACAAAATATGTGCGCAAGGTTCGTCTTGGGTTTGAGGACGCGCGATTCTGTAAGAACTCATATTCCTAGTATAGGTTGGTTGGATATGCAGCAACGTCGATCTCACCACTTTGCTTGTTTGATGCAGCGTATAATATTAACAAATACGCCATCATATCTGGCTAACAAAATATCATGCAGAATAGACTTGCATAATCATAATTTGAGAAATCAAGCTAACATTCATATCCCAGCTCATCACACATCTCTATTTCAACATAGTTTTAGTTATAACTGTTATCAAGTCTTCAACCATATACCTAAAAAAATAAAATCCCTGAATATCAAATTATTTTCTAAAAAATTAAAGGAATATCTATTACAATTTCAACTATCACTTCATTCGCTCTAAGCCCTTGATCATTCTATTTAACAAATTTTATTATTATTACTTTATTTAGTTTTTTTCTGTTTTTTCTTGATATTTAATTATATTTATTACCCTACTTATTCAGACAATACTGTTTTTTTTTCTATCTCTATTTTTTACTGAACTGTAAATTTTGATGTATCTAAGATTACAGTGTCAGCACAGATTTTAGTAGAACTTTCGGCAATAAAGTTTATTTACGAGGGTAAGGTGAAAAGTTCTTGGCCTGACATGAAAGACTGCGATTTTCAGTTAAAAATTATTTCGTTTTTCTACATACTCTCCCTTGACTGCAACACACTTGGTTTAGCGTTTCTTCAACATCAATATTCCTTTCCGGAAGTGAGTGTCTAGAAGGCTGTGAAAATATTACTTTACGGCCCTCTCAACTTCTTCATTGGACGCGAAGCGCTACCCAGAAACAAATTTCTTCAAGTTTGGAAACAGATAGAAGTCTGAAGGTGCCAAATCAGAAGAATATGGGGGATGGCCGAGCAAATCGTACTCCAAATCCCGCAGTTTTTCCATCGCCAACGCACCCTTGTGTGCAGGTGCGTTGTCTTGGTAAAAGATGATTTTTTTCTTCTGCAAGCCAGGCATTTCTCGCGAATTTTGGCATCCAGCTGGTCAAGAAGATTAGAGTAATATTAGCCTGTAATTTTTCTGCCTTCTTAAAGGTAATCAATTAACAGGATCCCTCAGCATCCCAAAAAACGCTGGCCATGAACTTTCCGGCAGATGTTATCGACTTCTCTTTCTTTGGCGCTGAACCACTGGCTTCTACCCACTGCTTGGACTGCTGTTTCGTTTCTGGCGTGTAGTGGTGGACCCATGTCTCATCCATGGTAATAAACCGCCGCACTAAATCGGTCGGATCCCTATTGAATCGGTCCAAACATTGCTACGAATATCGTTTGCGCATTTGTTTTTGATCGGCTTTCAGCAAATGCGGCACCCATCTTGCGCAGAGCCTGCGCATCTCTAATTCTTTGTGCAAGATGTTTCGCACCCTTTCTTCCGATATCACCATAGCCTCAGCTATCTCACTCACCTTCACACGCCAATCGTCCAACACGATATCATGCACTTTTTCGATGATTTCCGGTGTGGTGGTTGTTTTTAGTCGTCCTTCATGTGGGTCATCTTCGAGGGACGTGCGACCACGTTTAAATTCAGCTGTCCACTTTTTAACGGTTGACATGGAAGAAGCAAAGTCCCCGTAAACTTTTGTCAAGCTCGGATGAAGTTTCTTAGGGGTTAATCCATCCAAACCGAAGAATTGTATGACCGCACGATATTCAAGTTTATCCATTTTAACGAAAAACACGAAAGACGTCTACTTCAAAAATTCGTATAAACGAACTACTTGAGAGAACAAGTTTAAACTTGTCATTTTAACTAGTGACACATGCACCCAGGCAGGAAATACTCATTTTTGTTTATTGTAACGCCATCTCTGAGTGAGGCCGAGAACTTTTTACCTTACCATCGTATTATTATTATTATAAATATTTTTGTTATTATTGATTGTCATAATATATTATACATAATTTATTCAGTACCAAAGATCTAATCGTATACAAAAAAAGCATACATAGCTATAATTTTTTTCATTTATATATATATATATATATATATATATATATATATATATATATATATATATATATATATATATATATATATATATATATATATTGAACTGGGCAGTAGCTAGCTACATTTACCTTAGCTGTAGCTGTAGCTTAGCTAAATGTGAAAAAATATAGCTGTAGCTTGTAGCGAGCTACTTTTTTTCTATTAGCTTAAAAATAACAACTGAAGCAACTTGTAGCTTAAAGCTACTTTTTATAGCTGAAAGCTACTTTTTTAGCAGAAAGTCAACAAAGTACGCATGCGTACAAGCTAAACCCACACAAAATAATTATTTGTTGGCGGTTCTAACTGGCTCTAATACGCAAAAATACGCAGTAGGTGCCAGATAGTATAGAAGCGCAAGTGGAACTGGAATGTACAGTATAGTGCAATATTTTCTATTAAGTAAAAATCAAATCAAGGTAAAAATAATAGTAAATTTTAATCTAAAATAATGAATAAAACTGAAGAATTGTTGCTTTCGGTATGTAATTATTATAATATTGTACCTGTATTATTGTATAAAATATGTTCTTTTATTAGGAGGATACTGTCGACCCCGACGTTTTTGAAAACGATAGTGATAATGATCCCGAATATGTATGATCCCCAATCGAAGGAAATTCAAGAAAACAAATAATAACTGATTATTTAACATTTGAACCCTCAAAAAACTACTATTGTATTAAATATTAAATGAACTAAACATTGACTGTTTAGGAGTCTTCTGTTAATGAGACTGTTAATTTATTTCGACATAAATAAAAATTATAGCATCAAAAATTAATAGTACATTTGTCCATTTGCTATTTTTGATATTTATGTACCTAATAGTAAATTAACAGTCATTATAACAAAAGACTGATCATATGACAATGGCAAATTTAATTACTTCACAATAATTTAAAAAGTAGCTTTAAAATTTAACAGCTACTTTAGCGAAAGCTATTAGCTGTAGCTTAGCTATATTTTACAAAATATAGCTTATAGCTGTAGCTTAGCTACTTTTTTAAAGAATAGCTGTAGCTGTAGCTTAGCTACTTTTTTTAAGTAGCTTGCCCAGCTCTGATATATATATATATATATATATATATATATATAATATATATATATATATATATATATATATATATATATACAGGGTGGTGAACGCAATTCTCGAACATAGAGATTTAACATGTAAAATCACAATTTTGTAATTTCCTGCTTCCCTAATTATTTTAAACAAAAAAGCTTCAAATAAAAGTTTTAGGGCATAAAATTCTGCATCTAAGCCAATTAACTTTTCATGCTTCGTAACGGCACAAATTAGATCTGAAAATGACTAAAATAGCCTCAAAACTATCGATAGCCATGGAATTGAAACAAAATTAAACAATTGTTTGACGTATAATCTGTCAAAATAATTTCTTTATTTATTATGTCATTTATTTTGACAGATAAAACGACCAACATTTGTTTAATTTTGTTTTAGTTCCATGGCTATCAGTAGTTTTCAGGCTATTTTCGTTATTTTCAGATCAAATTTGTGCCGTTGCGAAGCATGCAAAATAAATTTTGTTTAGTGTATTAGATTCAGAATTTTATTCCCTAAAGCTTTTTTGGTTAAAATAATTAGGGAAGTAGGAAATTACAAAATTGTGATTATACATGTTAAATCCCTATGTTCGAGAGTTGCGTACACCACCCTGTATATATATATATATATATAAATATTGTACTTATATCATCTAAAAAATAAATGGTTACTCTAAGCATCACTCTACTAATTTTATCATCATGATAGTATCTATAAATTTTACGCAGCGTTATCATTTCTATAGAGTGGATTTGGAATTTATATTTTTTACTCAAGACTGTATAACTGTGAATGCAAATTTCGGACCGGATGCTTCATACGAACTTAGAATCAGATAGTAGTGTATTTTAATAAGCCAAAAGTAATATGGAGAGGTAATAATCGACGAGAGGCTTAAAGTTGTAGTTATTTTATTGAAGAGGTAAAGACAACGTTTCAGCTAAGGTTATGGCCATCTTCAGGTCAAACGTTAAAATAAAACGAATAACAACAACTTAGAAAAAGGTACGATATTATTTATTCAGGGCAAACATATATCAAAATGAAAAAATTAGTATGAATCTAAAATTAGCGCAAAAACATGAATTTAAATTATATGTTTGCCCTGAAGAGTCAGATCGTCGACTGAGACATCTTCAATAAAATAACTACAACTTTAAGCCTCTCGTCCATTATTGCCTCTCCTTAGAATCAGATATTTTATCCGACTTTTGGATCAGATATTTTATCCGAACTTCGGAACGGATGTTATATCTGAGTTTCGAATCAGATATTTTATCCGACTTTCGAATCGGATATTCGATATTTTATCGAACTTTCAGATCTGATGTTATATCCGATACTCGGATGGGATATTTTATTAGACTTTCGGATCGGATGTTCTATCCGATTTTCGGATCGGATATTTTATTCGATTTTGGAATTTGATTCGAATCCGGTCTGAAAGCGTTCTAATCCAATCCGATCCAAATTCCGACATCGGATCGGATTCGGATATCGGACATTTTTGCCGATCTCCACCTGACAACACATTTTGCATATTTTCTGATTGGTACGAATTTTTGTAAGCATTTTGAATACCGCGTTCCTTTAAAAAAATATGTTTACAGATCTGTGAATAAAATTCATACCTATTATGTAACAAAAATTGCCAAATATAGCAATTTCTAACATGATCTTCCTAGCAACAATTGTTGGTCGGAGATCCTAGTTTTAAAAACATTTATTTGTTTTATAATACTGTAGCATATCATGCTTAAGCCAATAAGAACGCAGCGCAAGCCGGCCAATGAGCGCTAAGCATAACCCTCACCAGACGCAGCGCAAGCCGGCCAATGAGCGGTAAACATAACCCCCACCACGACGCAGCGCTCAGTATAAGACAGAACCGCGCGAGCAACAGCATCAGTCAATCTACGACAGCCGAACAGGCCTAGTATACTGACTCAGCTCCACACAACAGCCGAATAGGCCTAGTGTTTACGACTCTCGGAAGGATAACCTTCCACGCCTGACCTTCCGTGTAGCAAGTAGCCACTGTGGACGACCCGGCCTAGCTACAAGACGTCTCCGGCCGACACTCAACAAACCTTATGTAATCTTAATGTGTGAATAAAGAGCATTCAAACTATTTCAGCTGTATCATTCAGAAATCACCTTATCCCATTGCTTCAACAAATTGATGACCCCGACGTGATCAGTGGGTAAGGACGAGCAGCAAGATGATGGATCCAGTGGAAACCGCCACACGAGTTGAGCGCATTTAGATGAAAGTGCCACCATTCTGGTACAGCGACCCCGCAGTCTGGTTTCAACAGCTAGGGCACTCTTCTGCTCTAAATGGAATTACAACCGACGAAACCCGGTACAGTTACGTAGTGGCAAATCTCGAGGTCAAAGCTTTTTCAGAAGTACGTGACATCGTAATAGACCCTCCGACCACGGATCGGTACCGGAAGCTGAAGGAAGCACTCGTTTTCCGTCGTGGTTCGAGCCGGGACCAGAACATACGGCAGCTGCTAGAACATGACGAAATGAGAGACCGTAAACCATCGCAGTTCCTACGGCATCTCCATATGCTAGCCGGCTCATCAGTTCCCGAGGATTCACTCAAAACCCTGTGGTTGCAGCGACTTCCACTCACACCGCAAGCCATACTGACCACCCAACAGGGGGAGACGCTGGAGAAGCTGAGCCAAACAGCGGACATCATCAACGCTACACACCAGCAGGCGAGTATCCACCGTGTCACGCAGCAGCCCCCGGTCACAGTCACCGAACTCCCATGGCAGGAGACCGTCCAGCGCATGGAGGACGCCATGACTACGCTGGCCACCCGAGTGTAGAAGCAACTGGAGGCCATCGCTACTCGACTGAGAACTCAACCGACAGCCTGGCGCCGACCAACTTCACCCCCCGACGAACGACAAGACGGGTTATGTAGGTACCACACCAAGTTCGGGAAGCAAGCCCGTAGATGCCACGCACCGTGCAATTTCGCATTTTCCCGGCCTTCGGGAAACGATCCCGGTGGGTTCTAACGACGGCTAGCGACCCTGCGACCCCACCACGCCGTCTCTACCTGCAAGAAAGAAGTACCAAGCGCCACTTCTTCATCGACACTGGCGCCGACGTATGCATTTTCCCAAAACGTTAGTTACCGCGTCGCTGCAGGCAAACATCGTTCACTCTGTATGCCGCGAACGATACGAAAATTCCAACATACGGCACCATACCGCTGACCCTCGACCTTGAACTTGGCGTTTCATCATCGCCGATATCGCCAAACCGATTATTGGGGCAGACTTTTTGAACTACTACAACCTCTTGGTCGATATCCGACAACAACGGCTAGTGGACGGTTCCACGGCCACACGGGGAACAACAGCACGCCCAGTATCAAGAACTCTTGCAACGCTACAAGGGAGTGGTCAATCCGACCGGTTTGCCGCGGGAAGCCAAGCACGCTACGACGCATCACATACATACTACATCAGGACCACCGGTCGCTCATCGACCTAGCCGACTTGCCCCGAACAAATTCCTCGTGGCACGGAACGAGTACAACACGATGCTCCGACTCGGAATCATTCGGCCATCCGACAGCGCCTGGGCTTCACCGCTTCACCTAATCGAGAAGAAAAACAAAGAATGGCGGCCATGCGGTGACTACCGGGGATTGAACAGCCGCACCATCCCCGACCAGTACCCCGTACCACACATCGAGGATTTTGCTCACCAGCTACATGGCATAAACATCTTTTCGAGTATCGACCTAGTCCGAGCCTATCATCAGATACCCGTCCATAAGACTGCTATCAGGACCCCGTTTGGGTTGTACGAGTTTTTATTCAAGACGTTTGGGTTACGCAACGCAGCGCAGACCTTCCAGAGGTTCATGGACAACATCCTCAGAAACCTAGATTTCGTCTACGTCTACATCGACGACATCCTGGTAACCTCGGCTGACGAACAAGAATACGTCCAACACCTGCAGACTCTGTTCGAGCGATTGCAAGAGCACAGGGTCATCCTCAACCCGTCCAAATGCACCTTCGGGATAGACCAGGTGGAGTTCTTGGGTTAAAACGTCACCAAAAAAGGTCTCAACCATTACCTCAAAAGGTGAAGGCTATGCGCACATACCCGAAACCGCTCACCACCAAACAACTGCGTCGATTCCTGGGGATGGTGAACTATTACCGGCGCTGTTTACCCGGACTCGCGAACACCTTGGCGCCCTTGAATGACATGTTAAAAGGCAAAGCCACTCACATACGCCTTCCGTCAGAAGCCCGATAAAAGTACCATACGTCAGTTCCAGCACCTCAGTTCGCCACCAACATACAACTTCTACAGGGGCAGGACAACGTGGTAGCCGATGCTTTGTCCCGCATCGAGGAAATCACGCAGCCAGAGGGAATCAACTACGAAGGACTGGCGCGAGAACAGGAGAACGACGAATATCGAGCGACGCGAACCACAGGACTCCGTTTCGAAAGGAGAGTAATCGCAGAGAGCACAACGACATTATTTTGTGACCTGTCCACAGGACGAGCCCGTCCTTATCTGACGCCGGCATACCGTAGGTACGCCTTTCATAGCGTACACAATCTTTTGCACCCCGGTATCAAGGCTACCACCAGGATGATGGTACAGCGGTTCGTCTGGCCAAGCATTAAGAAGGACGTGCGGGAGTGGGCTAAGCAATGCCTGGCCTGGCAACGCAACAAGATGACCCGACATATGGTCTCGCCTCGAAGACATTTCACGCCACCATCTGCCCGTTTCGAACATGTCCACATCGACATCGTCGGCCCATTGCCGGTGTCAGAAGCGCAGAGGTACCTCCTGACATGCATCGACCGCTATACGACGTGGCCCGAGGCGTTCACTCTGCTACACATTGAGGCAGAGACCATTGCGGGCGCTTTCTACAACGGCTGGGTTACAAAGTTTGTCGTTCCCCTCCGGGTAACCACCGATCAAGAACGTAAGTTCGAATCATGTCTTTTCGAGCGTCTAGAAGGGCTTCTCGGGTTCCAACGCATCCGAACAACTGCGCATAACCCCGCGGTGAACAGGATGGTAGAGCGGTTACGCCGCCAACTAAAGGCAGCCCTGAAGTGCCACGACGCCACACATTGGACCGAAGCCCTGCCCATAGTACTGTTAGGCATCCGCAACGCGTGGAAAGAAGACCTGCATGCCATGTCCGCCGAACTAACTTTTGGTGAGTTACTTTGGCTACCCGGGGAATTCCTCTCGGAACTCGCCGACCACACATGCAGCCCAGAGGACTTCGTCACACACCTCCGGGAGTATTTTCGTCGACTCAAACCAGCTCAACGGTCTGACCGACACGAGCAAGAGATTTTCGTGTTCCATGACCTTCCCACCAGAACCCATGTGCTGATACGTCACGATGAATATAGAGGCCCACTGCAAAGCCCGTATGACAGGCCTTTCCGGGTCATCAAGCGAAACGAAAACACTACACCATAGCACGAGCGGGACGCGAGGTAGTAGTGTCCATCAACCGACTTAAACCAGTTTACCAAAGTTCCAACGGGAACGAAGAAACAGCGAGAAGATAGGCGAGCGCAGCACCACACGCGATCAGCCCGACCGAAGAAGACCCGCCTTTAACTGGAAAACCAACGTCAATGGTAACCCAGAGCGGCCGACAAGCGCGCGCTCCAATAAGGTTCATACCCTGATCGTCTCGATCACTAGGAGGGGGGTACTGTAGCGGCGCACTTTGCATATCATGCTTAAGCCAATAAGAACGGAGCGCAAGCCGGCCAATGAGTGCTAAGCATAACCCCCACCAGACGCAGCGCAAGCCGGCCAATGAGCGCTGAGCATAATCCCCACCAGACGCAGCGCTCAGTATAAAACAGGACCGCGCGAACAATAGCATCAGTCAATCTACGACAGCCGAACAGGCCTAGTATACTGACTCAGCTCCACATGACAGCCGAATAGGCCTAGTGTTTACGACGCCCTCGAGTTCATACGACAAGCACGCACGACAGCCGAACAGGCCTAGTGTTACGACGCTCTAGTTTCAGAGTCACCAGTAGACCGTTAGGAACATCGACGACGACAGAGGGTAACCTGGAATCGGCTTTGAAGACCACCATGCGTCACGACACCAGCAACCGGCTTCTCACGACCGTGACCACGAAGAGTCCACTCTGCACGCACTGGCACGGCTCGCTCTTCACGCAGCACGTCCCTGTACGAACAGTATCACCACTGCTGATAACGCCCAAGAAGAAGTCTCGGAGCACACCGTCCACGCCTGACATTCTGTGTAGCAAGTAGCCACTGTGGACGACCCGGCCTAGCTACAAGACGTCTCCGGCCGACACTCAAACACTCAACAAACCTTATGTAATCTTAATGTGTGAATAAAGAGAATTCAAACTATTTCAGCTGTATCATTCAGAAAACACCTTATCCCACTGCTTCAACAAGTTGGTAATCGGGCGCAGCACGAAACGCCCGAACCAACAATACTATAAAGGGATTCTTAAAAATAAAATAAAAACTAAAAATATAAATGATTCAATTTATACTGATCAACTGCAACTCGCATCACGATTAAATTAATACTGATCGACTACAACCCGTATTACGTGAAGAGCTGAGCCAAGATTCTTATAGTTCTGCATCATTAAGCGTATTCCATTTGCCATTTGAATCAGTTCTAACTTACACTTACTGAACCAGATCACTTATTTATTTTACTATTTTACTTCGCTTACTTTATTCCTAGCACTAAATTTACTGATTCGCATTTAGCTTAAAGTAATGGCACCAAATAAGTGTAATAATTTGTTTATTTCGGCTCATTTAATGATATTGTCTAATTTATCTGAACTGATTTAAGTGAACTAAGTGGTAAATGGAATACAGCTATTGGGCGCACATCCTACAGTTTGTATACTTGGTTGTCATGTCAACCCACGCTCTCCCACCACCCATACAAGTGAATGATGAATTTTCAGTGAGCTCTGCATGTAAGTTGCAAATGTTTAGTTTTTAATTGTACGAGGTTTGCAGGGATTTATTAGCTGATTATATTATTTTTTGGAGAGAATTAGTTAAGCCGTGAAGAATATTGTAAAATGGAAAAAAACTAATTTTTCACGTTGTTTGGAGTTCCTGACTTTTATTTACTAATAAAAAGTACTGACGACGTTTCGAACCTTGGCGTGATTCATTTTCAAGTCAAGTTTGACATTCATCACATGACTACAGGAGTTGACACTCCTAAAAAAAATTATAATATGTTTCTTCTTCCATAATGTAATTTTAAAGGATACTTATTTAATCATTCAACTTGAAAATGAACCAAACCTAGGTTCGAAACATCGTCAGTACTTTTTATTAGTAAATAAAAATCAGGAAATACATACAAGGGGAAAAATTTGTTATCTTTTTTCCCATTTAACGATTATATTGTTTATTTATTAATATATTTCTTGACTGATATAGTTATTTTATTAAATACTAAGAACTTTAAGTAACTGTAAGTATTAAATATAATGCGATACTACTAATAATTTTTATATTTATTGTTTGCATCTTTTGTATTTGACAATATGTTTGAATAATATTCTTTTTAATATATTATAAAAAAAAATCATTGGTAATAAATAACTGTGTATCTCTGATAGTAATCACTCGTCAAATAATTTATGGATAAAGAATTAAATGTACTTTTACACTATTTTCAATGAAACTGAAAAAAAACTGCAATATCTGAAAAGAAAATCTTTAAAAATTTAACGAAATAGTCACAAAATAGTAATATTTTATATTGTTATATATTGGACACTATTTTAATTTAACTGGATACAAGATTTCAAGATATAAATATATTAAAATTTATCTTTAATTGATCCATCATAATTTAAAGCACATTGTAATAAAAATCCGTCGAAAGCATTTTTGAATTTGCTAGAGGTGTATCCAACCACTAAAAATAAATCGTGAATTAGAAATTATCTATAAGGATGAAAATTATAAAAGCAAAAGTGTTGCAGAAATTATATAAAGTTTAAAAGATAATGATTAAAGCCCGTCTAACACGATCAATTTCTATGTACATTTATAATGTCCATTTTTTACTTTGTAAAAATTGAACGTGTCATACATACTCAGGCACTTCAATGTTTCCTTCAATATTAAATCCAATGAAAAAATAGAACCGGTCCTATTTCCTTCAATTAGATGCGCAAATAAGCTGCGCGCGGCGCATGGCATGGTGTATTGTTAAAACGTCAAACTGTGTTGAATCTGTTGAATCCCTGAACCTCATTTTACCATTTGTATCGTTATTTAATCAAAATGTCGTAATCTCGGCAACGACACAAAGGCCCTAATTCAATACCAACATATTTTCAAAAGAAATCGAAATGCATTTGCGCATCTAACAAAAAATTGACGTTTCATACAGGTATTTGTATCTTCAATGAAAATGTACATGGAAAATGTACTAAAAAATTGAGCACAAAAATTTACATTGAAAATGTATATAAAAATTGATCGTGTCAGACAAGCTTTAGATTTGGGTGTTTTCAAGAAATCGTATCAATTATTTTCTTTAGTTTTAACTATCCCCTCTACAAGTATGTCCGTTGAAAGAAGCTTTTTCTGTTTAAAGATAATAAAAACCTATTTAAAAACTAGGTACAAGCAAGACTTTCCTTAGTAGCTCTGATCTGTATAGAAAAGGTACTTATTAGATTTAATAAAAATATCGTTTTACAACGATATTATTAATAAATTTGCCTCATTGAAAATTTGACGAGTTGATTTAATACACAAAGTTTAATTATTTCATTGCCTAACTTATTTTTTGTTTTTGTTTTGTTTTTCTATTTGAAATATATATTTAAAATTTTATTTATTGAAATAATTTTTTTAAAGACCCTTTATTCCCTGTCAAAGTATTTCTCATATCTCTTCACCGACTTTTCTTTGCACGAGCCGCCACTGTTGTACAGCAGCCTACAGATTGTTTTGATGTTTAGGGAAAACAGATTAAAGTCTGAAGAGGACAGCGGGCTGATACACGTATGTGTATTGGGATGCCTAGTTTAAAATCTTGTTACATTTTTCATTTCTGGTTTGTTTATATTCTGTCATTATAAGCATTTGTTTATGTTTATTAATTTTTGTACATTTCTAAATTGTACCAAGAAAATTTATAATAATATTTATTTAGTGGCAGTCAGTTAGAGAACATCCAGCTTTTTGTCACTTGCGCGCGTGACTGAACGAGAAAGATAGCTATAATGAGGCTGACATTTACTTATGTACAACGCAATATGAACGCAGGTTACTTTTTTTTTAATAATTAGTCTTGATTGGTGATACATAATTATAAATAATTGGTTTACAATAGGTCGTAAGTGTTTTGCGCCCAATTGTACCAGCAGTTTTGACTCAAATCATAACAAAATATCTTTGTTTCATGCTCGAAAAGAGCATTTGGCAATTTGAAAAACTGTAATTCCAAGAAAAGATAGAATAATGAACGAGAAAGATGTTTTATGTACGAAACATTTTGTAGCTGAGGACATCACTAAAGAATGATCATATAGTGTACAATAAGTGATAATTATTTTAAGTATAAAACGAGTACAACAAATTTGCATATTATAGATTCCTTTGAAAAAAATTCTACTTCAATCAAACGCGGTACATACTATTTTCTCAAATTGTCCAAAATACTTATCAAAATTGCAAAAGAAACGACGGCAAATTTTTAAATATGACAAATTAGAACTGAAAAAACGAGAAACAAAAATTACATCCAGTACAGGTTAGTTTCGCTCTCTCTTAAGAATGTAATAAAGAAGCATTTTAATTATCACGTCTTATTGACTCAGAAAGATAATTTGTTAATTCAAATACGAGTATATATTTTTTAGAAATAATTGTAGAAGATCCTGATATTAGTAATGCTTTTGAAATTATTTCAACTAAATCTTTACGTAAAAAATATTGCGTAATGATCATTTTTTATATTTTTACAATTTTTACTTTTCTATTCAGAAGCGTACAAGCGAACAATATTTAATGATTTACGGGCGTGCAATTTAAAATGAACAATTTTGGATTCATATAAAATTTAAAAATAGTGATGATTTTAGAATTGTTTCTTTCGCCAAATTTCAAGCAATTATCAATGGTATCCCAGTACCCGAGAACGAGTTTATTATTTTTTTAAATATATAATGTAAATACTATTTCCATTGTATAAAGTGTACAAAAATATAAATGAGGAAAAAATTTAAATATTCGGTTCTGTTTAGGTACTCCATCAATTTAAAAAAATGCAGGTACCATTTTCATTTTATAAAGTGTATAAAAAATATAAATAAAAAAAATTAAAATATTCAGTTCCATTTTCTTTATCTTTTTTTTTATAAAATGTCAATTTTTTTTTACAAATTTTACCATTTTAAAAATAATATGCCAAATGTATATATTTTTTAATTTTACATTTATGTAACTTGTAATGGTGTAATTAAATAGCAAAAATAAATATAGGTACTACAAGAAATATGTGTCCATGTATGGTTTCACGTATTTTTATTTGTCAAGCTAAGCCTGATATATTTATAAAAACATGTGTCTTTAATTTTAAATAATTGCAAATAACATTTTTTAAGTAATTATTTTTATAAAGTAAAAAAAGCATGAATAAACTCGTAAGTACAATGTATTTGCCAGCCTCTTGTTTCTATCTCACACACGTTTTGTTGCTCTCTTTCTGCTTCATTTCTGTGGACGCCTTAAGCGCAAGACTTTCCTGTCCTTCAGTATAGAAGTAGTTCGTAGTGGCAAAATTTATATTTTATTACTTGGTTAGTTACATGGAAGTGACATCTATTGAACATTACAAGAAATGTTATTGCATATAAACCTCAAATTGTAATTTAGATGTTATTTGATTTACACTGTGTTTTTTATTTGTCAATAGTTAATTTAATGTGTTAATAAGTATTTACTTAAAATAATTACTTATAAAAGATATTAATTATGATATTTATAATCGCTGTTTCTCTTTTTCAAAGTAAGGAAAGAAATTTAAAATGTACCATCCTGTTTATCCTTTGCCAAATAACAAAAGTGACATTTCGATATATTTAACTTTTTTATACATGAATTGAACTGTCAGTATCTTCGGTATCTCCTTAGTATTTTAATTAAACGTTATATATTTTTAATAAATATTCAATATACTCGAATTAAATAAATACAGTATGTTTCATAGGTATTGAATATAAATAATTAGTTTAATAATTAATAATATAATAATAAATTTTATTTCTAAGAAAACATGTATACACATGTGTGAGAAATATAAACAAATAAACATATACAATAGTAATAAACTATCAAACAATAAAATATAATTCAATTAAAACATATTAAGAATTTAAAATTCGATACAAGAGAAATTATCTAGACTATATAAAGGGTTTTCTAGTAGTTTATTAAATAGTTGTGACTGAAATTGTTTGTTATTCATATTTTTTAGACTGTTCGGTAGACAGTTGTACAGTTTAGCAGACATATAATACATTCCTTTTTCATAGGTACTTGTATTGTGATGCGGATAAATGATGGTTTGATTTTTTTGTCTTGTTTCATTTTTGCTATAGTTGTAATGTTCTTTATTTTTGTGTGCAAATTTTAATAATTCAAAGGCATACAACGAGTAGTCAGTTAGAATTTTATATTTTATGAAATACTCCTTACAACTTGTAGTCAACCTAATCTCAGCTATTATACGAATGACTCGCTTTTGTATAATTAAAAGATTATTGCATTTAGAGCTGGATCCCCAAAAAACTATTCCATATCTCAAATGTGATTGAAAATAAGCATTGTAGGCAACAATACAAGTACCTATGTCACATGCAGATTTTACATGCTTAATTAAATAACATATTTTGGACAGTTTTATAGACAGTTCATTTATATGAGTCGACCATTGTAATAGGTGTTCAATTGTAAGACCAAGACATTTTACACAATTGGCTTTATTGGCTGTTAACTGAACATTTTGTGTGGTGCAAGATCTTAATGAACAGAAGACACATGTGGTTTTCGTCATGTTCAGAATTAAGTTGTTGTTGTTGCACCAGGATGATATAGCTAAAACTGTATCATTTACATTATCTATACCCATATCAATAGTACTATTGGAGGACATAAAGTAAACATCATCAGCATACATGACCAAGAAGTTTTCTGTGCATTTGGGTAGGTCATTGATATAAACCAAAAATAGAAGAGGACCAAGCACTGACCCTTGTGGTATTTTTATATTAATAAGTATCTAATATTTATAACAACTATTAAATATTTTGGTGGTCATATTCATTCAATTTTACATTTCTTTTAACTGAAGTTATAATTATATGTCTAATTATCAAGAACCTGAAACGAAACATAAACCAATTGAAACTAAATATTTTTAGGAACAGTAAACGAAACGTTACGAAATACAAGTTGTGAAAATGATACAACCGAAACCGAAATATAAATTCAGGTTAATAACGTTATTATTTCGTTCCCAATACAAATTGAGTTTATTTTTAAAGAATTTAATTTGAACGCGCCGCTTATGTTCTTATATTTTACGCACAATTCTATGTCGGTAGGATTTTCCCACGAATAATTTTTTAATTTTTTTGTAAAAGGTAATTAATTTATAATAAATAAAATTGTTAACACTATTCTTTTAACAAATATTTCAATAGAAATAAATGGTTTCGAATAAAATTTGTTCTTTGTTCGGACAAAAACTAAATATGTATTAATAAACAGGAATGATATTAACCGAAACAATTTTATATGATCTATTTCGGAACGAAACTAAAAAAAAAATATTTCTTTCCGGATCTCTGTTATTTACCAAGTATAGCCTAATGCAACATCAACATCATTATGTCCATAACTCGTTTGTCAGAAGTGAAAAAATTACCTTAATTACATAATAAATTATACAACAAAGCCTATATTAACTATCATATAATGATACAATATTTTTAACTTTTTTGATAACTTTATAATATGTTACTTCATAGATAAATGGACCTTCAGTCTATATATTTAATAGTATTAGTTTAGCTGCGTTACTAGAGCTTCACTATTATTGGATCTAATTAAAACAATAATAACGGTGTTCAATGTGTGCCATCATTATTATCTCGAGAACTATAAGAGACACAAGGTTGGTTAAAATGGCAAAGAAGTAGCAATACCATATTTCTGGAATACTTATTGCCGCTTTTTGTGATTGTTTACTGTTGACAAGTCCACTTAATTGAAATTGTAAGTATGCTTTTATATTTTGTATTATTTTATGTTTTCTAAGTACGGTTTCAAAATAACCAATTTTTTTTTAAATACATTAACGTAGCGACAGGTTCAAAGTAGTAAGTTTTTAGAAAATATCTACTCACCAATAATGACGTCATAACATAACTTACATTTTAGCCCGCAAGGTGACCAAACTATCGGTAGTAACGATAAGTGACGTCAAGTCAGTCGCTACAGCTGGTTGCTACAAATTACAGTGATTAGAAGAAAGTGTTCTGGTTGGCAATACAATTCTGAGGGTAATTTTATTTCAGAATTTGCACAACGTCAGGTAAAGGTGGAAATACTGTTTGACCAGTGGCGTACCTAGAACTTTTGCCACCCAGGGCGGCCTCCAATTTGCCGCCCTTTCTAACTCAATCAAATGGTGGTTTTTATAAATTAAAAAAAAAGTAAATAAAATAAATATATCATCACGACTTTTACCCATTACTGGATGTAGCACTCTGTCGAAGCAAATCTCGTTAAGTGATATATTTATGTACGTGAAGTATGGTTACCAGCCGTCAAAGCACGGTCCCCAAAGATGTTAGTGGTAGGGAAGCCAGAGGGGTAATTTTAATTTGGTGACAATTGTTTGTCGACTGTGGGAATCAAACCGGGGTCCTCAGGATCCACAGGCCAGTTCGAAACCACTGAGCTATCACCCCATTAAATTAATAAACATAAATAAATAATTGTAATTGGGACATACAGGTGGGGCACTTTTTTACTATTGGATTGCATATTTAAATTAGGCAGTAATAAAGGAATTTTTCGAGATAATATTTTCAACACTACATTGACTTGACGATGAAGAAAAATATTCCGAATCATACTGTAATTCATAATTCCTGGAAATCGAATAAGAAATTTATGAAGTGAATATAAAAAATACCGCCCCAAAATATGTACCGCCCGGTTCGGACCGCACCCACCGTCCCTCCCCCAGGTACGCCACTGTGTTTGACATGTCATTTTTAGCATAAATTCAAATCAGTTGTCAGGAGCCTGACAGCAAATACAATTTTAAGTGATGAAAATACTTTCAATTATTTCTCTGTGAGTAACATTAAGAAATAAAAGGATGTAGGTAAGGGAAAAAACGATTTTATTTATAGACTGTAAATATACTCAAATTTAAGTTCTTAAATATCACAACAGGAAATAAATTTATGTATCAGTATCAGTAAATAAGTATTTTTTTATTGGCAACTGAAACACTTCTGATCAACCTGTAGAATTATTGGTCTCCAGAACAATTTGACACTGGACTCTATCTCACCGTAATTTCATAGCACAGGGAATACATTTTCTTGTCGGTGAATGGTTGATTGCCGTAGTATAACAGTGACTACGACAAGGCACATTCCTTTGTATTTTTTTTGTGTTATTTTTCTGCAATGCATCGATCATTTTGACAGTTTTACTCAATTTTGTGATTTTGGAGATTTTTAATTTCTTTATAATACATTTTCGCTGTGTAAATCGGTCTTCTAAGAGGTTCCGGTGAGACAGAGTATAAAAATAAATCGCGCGATTCTTTCAAGTGATTTGTTTTTGTCTGTTGTTACCAAGCAATAACGTTCTTATAATTAAAATTTATCCACCTCTAGTGGTTCTATTCTCAGTAATAATATAACAAGAGAGTGAGAATAAATTGAAAATAATTTGACAAATCTTTCGAAAACTTGTTTCCAGGCAATAATCACGAAAGCCCGTAGGGGTTGAGTGGTTATTGCCAGGAGTTTGAGAAAGGTACTGGAGAATTATTTTCAATTTATTGAACTCTCGAGTTATGTTTTGTTGAGGTCGATTCATCCAGCTTCAAAGATTTTGAACTGGATTGATTACTTATTAATGTATTCTTGGAAGGTATTTTCAAAATTTGTTGATGTATTTCTGTATCTGAAATGAAACTAAATCGATTTTTTTCACACATTTTACTTGATGCGTTGACAGTTCTAAATAATTATTTGACAACTACATATCATTTCTCAACAAAAACAAAAGCTACAGAGATTATTCCCGGGAATAATCACAAGAGCTTTATTCTCAGTATAATAACGACAGCATTGGTTAAGACGCAGACTCGTGACATACAATGAAGCTTTTTATTGGTTTTGAGAAACGTCAAAAAATAATCAAATAAATAATACTGCACATTTATGAAAAATATCAAACAAAATTTATTGTTTTACAGAACATAATTTATAATGATTAAAAAAAAAATGAACAAAACAGATTAAAATACTAAACCGTTAATTACGCACCTAAACTTAATATATTGTCTTGTTATTTGAACAATGCATAAAACATAAATAATATTTAGGTAATATTCATTTATTCCCTAATACCAAGTATTATTTTAAAATTCCGAGATTACGTAGGCGCTGTCACAAAAAAGGCATTAATGATAGCAAGAAACTGAAATGGCATGTATGAAAGAAGAAAGTTAACATAAGCTAATCCAGGCACACACACTAAAACAAGCGAGCATCAGTTGTATCCCGGCCAGTGAGATGGCGACTTCGATCTATCTGTCAACGATAATTTTTACTGGATTATTGTGTCTATACTTCGCTTTCATCATAGGTAAGTACATACATACAAACATATACCTACTAATTAACATGTCCACGAAAGAGAAATTAATAATATGTATATTGTGACAAACTTATATATTCTAATAAGTTTAAAATTAAATTTATAAACTTGTTAACTTTTTAAATTTATTATAAAGATTCTAATACTTTTGTAAAACTATTTTAATGTCGTAATATTACTAAAGTGTAAATATTTTCTTGTACAGAACATTTGTGTTTTCATATTATACAAGATACAAGAATAATTTATAGATAGAAGAAAGTGCATATTTTTAGATCACTTGTGACAGATTCTTATTATGTATTCGTAGATTTAAAAATAAATACAATAACGAAAATGAAACTTCATTTTTTATTTCAAAATTGCTATTAGCCTGGAATTTGTTAATTTTTAGCGCGAGAATCCAATGTTGATATTTGATAGGTAGAATCAGCCGAGAGAGAATACAATAATAATTTAGTAGGTTTGTAGCACGAATTTCCAGGTCGCGAGATGGACAGTTCTGTAGAGTAAAGGCGCGTTTACAATGCAAAAAAGCGGCATCTTTGACCATCAGTTACTGCAATTCTAACTGTGATTTCACTGACGTATTAAATAATTAAAATTAATGCTTATAAGCAATTGTAGAGTATTAATATCGCGAAATAATTACATTAAAAGTAAAGAATTTTCTCTGGAAACTGTAATGCCCTGAACGTATACTTATAAAATTGTCCGTACTTACATCAATCATCATGTTAATAGCAAAATATATTTGACATTTTTGGCCGTATTTATTTGGCATTTTTAAAGTTACCCGGTAGATTACTTTTGTTTAATTGGTACGTTTTAAGTAACCCAGAACAGTTCCTGAACTGATCCTACTGCCCCAGCTATTTAGTTAGAGAGCTAAGGTGCAAAATGATGTCTCATTTTTTTCAGTGACATAAATTAATTTTTTAATAGCTTATGTAATGATAAGCATGAAAAAAGAAAATTAGATTTGGGAACAGATAGCAACTGTAGATGGCGCCGATGTGAATGCACTGATATTAAGAGTGGTTGTTGATCCCTACACCAGTCCACTTTCAGAGCTTCTGTCACCAATGAGCAAACAGCAATAATTTCTGTCAATAATTTTTTTGTCATCTGTTCATCGCGAACAAGTACTTTGACCGGTTTTGTCGCGCATGCGTCACCGGCGAAAACTTCTGTCTTTTTATTACTTAATTATATCAAAGTCTATAGTTTAAACTGAAAATTAGCCTGTAAAAAATATGTCAACAACCACTCTTACAGTCGGCGCATTCACTTTGGCGCCATCTATAGTTGCCACCCGTTCTCAAATCTAATTTTCTTTTTTTCATGTTTGTGATGATATAATCTATTAAAAAACCATTTCTGTTACTGGAAAAAATGAGACATCATTTTGGATCTTAGCTCTCTAACTATATTTTGGTGGGTTGGCAGGTTGAACCCATTTTCTATCTATTTCTAATCAACTTGTGTTTCTTGTTATCCGTTTTGAATTGGTGGCATCGCAATTTGTATTTCAGCAGATGTCACTTAGATCGTGCATTCAGATTTTAAATTTATCCCTAATTTTTACAACTGCATCATTTATTTGGAAGTAACACGAGTTAGTTCTAGATCAGTTCGGGATTGAACCCAAAGTTTCTAAACAAATACGCTCTTTGATAACTATTAAATTATCAGACTATATTCTTCGACTAGCTATGGTAAATAATTTTAGCATAAAATCCTGAATATGATGGACATTGTAAAATATATATCTGTAGTTAATTAAAATTCTAGTCAGTGCATACTTATTACTTTCTTTAAGACATTTACATATTTTTGTTTCTGTTTTTGACAGATGCAAAAGGAAACGTTATCAGATGTATAGAAAACGGACGTTTTTATAGAAATCCTGAGCGGCCAGCTCACAAGATATGGACCAACAATGAATGTGCCAAATATTATCTGTGTTTAGAAGAAGAAGTGTTCGAATTTAAATGTTCCAGCGGTTTGCTCTTTGATGTAAATAGGCAAATTTGTGATTTCAAATTAAATGTGGACAACTGTGATATTACTGCCGGTAACTTTATTTATTCATAACATGCAAGAAATGTATCTCTGATATAAATTAATTAATTAATAGAAATGTAGCTGTTTAAAAATGAAAGTTATTCATTAATACATTGCTTTTCTATTCTCACGCAAATTTAATCATTTACATTTACACATTAAATTCATTCGGTTTAATTTCATTCATATTTTAGCTAACTTTTTTAAATTTAAATTTAAGGTGACATCCCAACATACATATTCTTTGAGGCAGTGTTTTTCAAATGGTGTGTTTTTAAAAATGTTTTCTGTGATTTGTGATATGGTCAAGTTTGTGATAATTATTATATAATTTCAAAAAATTGTTTTATAAAAAGTATTTTGTTCGAACAGAAAGTACGACATGAAAAGCGGTCCCATACATTTAATACGGAGCATCAGTTTTTTCGCATTCATTTTGTTCCAATAATTTTAGACAAAAATATTTCAAATAGAAGTTGCAGATTTAAATTATGTATCCGAATCAATGATCAAATTTCATTTTATTCTTTTTTTAACTGTTTAAAACAAGAAACGATACCATACGAGTATATCCGGTTTTTATAATATACACTATAAAAATATTTTATTTACAATACCTGTACTGTAAGTTACCCATTAATGACAAAACTTAAACCCAGTAAATGGAACTTTTATTGCACAGTTGTTTCCATGGTTACATCAGGACTATAAAATTTACTTACTATCCACCGTGGACAGTAAGTAAATATTATAGGTCCTGTATATTTTGACAAGAATTTGACAGTTGTTAATTTTGAAACCTAAAATAGCTTACTAACCTCGAACTGTAAATGATTTTGTAGGTCGCGAATGTTTAGGAAATCTCGATCCTATGGGCCGCGATTTTCGAAGTACATTCTTGACCTAAAAACTATCACTTATAGTTCATAGTACGTAATATACTATTAAGTAACAGTACAATAATTACTGTTATTAAATATTTTAGAGGAGACACAAGATCCATAATTTTTTTCAAATTTAAATTACATTGAGTATGTATAAATAAAAAAATATTTATCACTACTATATCATACTTTGTTCTCATTTTATTCCTCTTCATTATTAAATTACTGTTTCAAGCCATTTAAAATACAATATTTAAAGTAATTAACCAAGTAAAATAAGAACTGTTCATTGATTAAGTGAGAGAATCTTATTCTCTACAATTTTTTCACTTTTTATAGTAAATTGTGCAGATAACGGGGCGTATCTATAACTGATCTGTTAATTTTTAACAAGCAGTGAAAAATTTCAACCAACAAAAATATATGTGTCAAATGGATTTATCATGTTTATTCAATGTCGTTTGTTGCGAGCCAATAAAAATTAACAGACAAATTAAAGAATACACCCAAACGTCTGCGAAAAAAAAAACTAATTTATCCTGTTAAATGCCTATAATTCGCTTTTAGTATATCATTCTGTGTACTCTAATGTTTTATTTTTGACTGAAAGTCAATCGTACCGTATAAAAAAATCAAACTATTTAAGTTCGTCTCACAAAAAATGCTTGGAAAACACTGCTTTAAGGATAACTAAAGTATACGTTGCAGCAAAATGGGTTTAGAAATGTGTAATATTTGAAAGTAATAATTAAATAAACAGATAAATATATCATCTCGCATTTTTACCCATTACTGGGTGTGGCACTCTGCCGAAGCAGATCTCGGTAAGTGATATATTTATGCGCGTGAAGTGCGGTTACCAGTCGTCAAATCAGGGCCCCCAAAGATGTTAGTGGTGGGGGAGCCACATGGGTAATTTTAAATTGGTGAAAATGTTTTGTCGGTTGTGGGGATCGAGCCAGGGTTCTTAGGATCCACAGGCCGACTTGATACCACAGAGCCATCACCCCATATAAAGTAATAAGTAATAAAACAAATTAAATTTATTATGTATTAAGTATTAAAAAAGTACATGATTATTGTAGACACAGGAAAAAAAGCTAGTAAGTGAGGTACCACGAGCTAGATTTTTGTCTGTTTTAGGAGAAGTGTATTTGGGTATTTCAGCTATCTGTTACATGTTAAAACCGTGCGCTTAAACCACGCAAAAACAGAGCTTGTGCTACCAACTAATGTTTTGAATATTAAATTTCAAATGACTGAAATCTGAAATACACAGTGGAATCGGCCAGATTAGCGAGGCACGTTATACCTTTACTAAAAAACAAAAACGAAATTACCTAGAACGAAAAAAATATTTGTATTTTTTGTACATAAAAGTAAATAACAATTTTCAAAAATGTATCAACTCGTTATATTATCATTAATAGTTATTTTTATAACAAGTGCCGAAAAAGGCTCGTTACGTGCAAGTGCAGAATTTAACGGAAATCTGCACGAGCATGTAACCTTTTTCGGCACGTGTTATAAACAAAATTTTTCCTACAACTGTGCGATTTAGTAAATCACTAAAATATTATTAAAATTTATAAAATTTATAAAATTTATAAAATTTTAATGATATTACATGAGAACGATGTTTTACGGCGTTGCTATGGTTTGTTTGTTGATTGCTTGCACATTGTTCTACGTTATTTAAAAATATTTCACTAACGTCAAAATAATTTCTACAAAATCATCTTGATTGGAATAGTACAGTGAGTGATTCTTCTTTATCATTAACACCTCCAAAGATAATTGTAGCTCCGGATCATACTATGTTGGATCTATTTTCGACAATGACAATCAACCTGCTGCTGGTACTTCTGAAGCTTCCGAAATTGTAACCAATAATATTACTGGTAATAATATGAACAGGTACGGAAGAAATCAATGTTTCTTTAGACACAAAAGTTTCCACTTTACATTATGTCAATATAAGCAACTGTAACAACTGTATTAATAATATACACAAACAATAAATATGAAGTATTTCACTTACTCTTTAAATAAAACCATTTATCGATATATTTTACTTTGTTCGGTTCTTTTTATTAATTGTCTACAGATTAGATATACTGCAAATTAAGGTTACGTTTATAAACGTAAAAATATACTACTGCATATTTACTAGCGCTGGTTCACCGTATCTTTTTCTTCCATAAGCGTCTGTGGTCAAAATATGAATTCCGCGCTCGGCGCGAAATTTAAATCGCTGTCAAAACAATATTCTTTTGACAGTTACGTAATGAAGCACTTTCCGCACTAGTGTTTCTTTGCTTTCGGAAACGCACTTGGTCTGCATTCATCTACTTTCCATACGTAACCAAGGCAATTATAGTTACGTAATAACAAAGAAATCGCACAGTTGTAGGAAAAATTAATTACAACAGAACTTAAATTGCCGGATATTAATTCATTAAATAAATTCATATTGTTATCTCCTATTGGTAGCAATATTTTGTATGTTTATTGTTGTTAATGTTCAGATTCAAATTCAGATTATGATTCTGTTATGATTCTAACAATTCGAAATCTGAATAAGATTAAGATTTTTAATAATGCTTACATATGACATCACACATTTATAGTGTATTCCGAAAATGAACCGGTTAGTTTTTTCAGTAACCGGTTTCATTACGGAACACGGTTTTTGAAATTTGTGGTTAGTTTTTAATAACCAAAATAACCGTGCTCGAGCGGCGGTTAGTTTGGTTACTTCAAATTGTTGCTGTTGACAAATTTAAAACGTGTTTGGCGGCTTTTGCAGTGTTTGTGGATTTTTGTCTTATAAAACTATATTTTTATGATGACTGATAAATAAACATGTGATACAAAATGTATTTTTATTATTTAACAGTATATATTCATATTAGATGAATTTATTATTTGTTCTGAAGCTCGTATTTACTTTTTTCTTTGTGTTATTTTTTTATCCCTATATTTTAGTTAAAACAGGTGTGATGCAGAATACAATATTTTTATAATATAAACATTTTTCCATATTAAATAAATTTCACATTTCGAAACTCATCTGTCAAGTGACAACTGTCATCGTGAAAGTGTTCCGTTATGACGTCATTCTAACCGTAACTGTGGTAAAATTGAACCGCACCGTGGTTCATTTTCGGAATATACTATTAGTTACTTTTTTTGATGACGTAGTAGGTACCTCGCATGTATTACGGATTCAACTGTACCTATTTTTTTTTACTATTGTAATTTGTTACTTTAAGAACAAGTTTTATAAAGGACCGAATAAATTTACTTCCATAGTAAATGTATTTAAATAAACAAATTCGAATCAATTTATGGTTCATATAATATTACTGTCAAAAGTTTGACTATCACTTGAATGAATAAATTTTATTTACTTTGGTAGTAAATTAATTTGTCATTTATAAAACCGGCCCTGAGCACGAACAAGTTGCAAATTGCACTAAAAATTATTATTCCTTACATGATCATATTTTTAAATTACGACTTTTTAAATTTATCTCGAACGGTTTGGTACATTAAATCATTTTCTTTTATTATCTACAAAAAATTTCAGTGTTTATAAAATTATTATTATTTAACTATACATAAGCAGAGCTTGAAATGTACTGGAACAAACCGGAACTATGTTATAATAAATATAGTTTTAGTTCGTGGAATTATGGTAAATATTGGTCAGCTTCCTGAAATTATAAAAATTATTGTTCGAGTTCCTGGCAAATATTATGATTTCCATCTTTCGGTTGACCAAAAAAAAAAAAAATCTATTAAAATGTAATCTTTTTATTTTAAATCTGCGACTGCTTAGCCCCACCACTATCATTCGTTGTCATTGCACAGTCCAGCGAGATTATATTATAGCCGCAAGCAAGTAATAGTAATTGTTATATTTAACAATCAGTATCCAGTAATATTTGTTCAGTGCGATATTCTAAACTAGCGGTTCTTAACCTATGGTCCGCGGACTCCTGGGTGGCTGCATTTTCCTCAAAGAGGGCTCGAGAAAATTTAATGGTATGATTAAAAGAGATTGAACGAATTTAATAAATAAAAAAATTAAAGAAACATAGAATAAATTTTAATTTAGGGAGCAATATTTGGGGAATATATCAGTCATAGGTACTAAAATAAAGAAAAAATGATATACACCCAATGCCCAGAAACAACCCGTTACGGATTTAAATAATCTTTTGCTTAAATTTTCATGTCCGTACATTAAATATATTAAATACATATCGCAATATGAATTTAGTATATGACAGATTTATGAAATGATGCAACAAGAAAAAAAATTAGTTGTTATTATATAATTATGAAAATATACTCTTGGCCTTTTTTGAAGAAAAATTTAGAAATCATCTACGAATATATATATATATATATATATATATATATATATATATATATATATATATATATATATATATATATACGTAGATGATATCTAAATTTTTCTTCAAAAAAGGCCAAGAGTATATTTTTATAATTATATAATAACAACTAAATTTTTTCTTGTTGCATCATTTCATAAATCTGTCATATACTAAATTAATATTGCTCTTTCGATTTTGTCGGTAGTAATTCTAAAGTAGTTCTTGAAGCAGTCTCTTCAATTTCTTTTATTTCTTTTGGTAATGCGTTATTCATAATACACAATAAGTACAAATATACAATGCAACACAATGCCACGTACATTTTGTAACTAATAAATAACTGTCAATTTTTATTGAATTAATAGACTACGTGTTTTATCACATTACTATAAATTATCTTGTTACTAAACAGTGAAAAATAATTAAAAAAATTATTTGCTAAATTTAAATGTAAAACGATGTTTATAGAAAAAATATTGCATGATATACATGTTAAAAGTAATTTTATTTTCTTCGTGGGGTTGCCCCATTCGGCTTTGGCTCGTTTCGTAAACTTCCCTACTCACAAAGTAAAACGTCACTTTAATACTTTTATTTTAAATAACTATTGCTTAGCAACTTTAAAAGACAGCGTGTTTTAATATTGCGTTTTCGCACGCTTTTTAGTTTGTTAAACAAATATTATTGTGCAAGTATAATAAAAAATAGTTTTAAGAGGATTCGTAATAAAGACAAGATGAAAAACTTTTAGATATATTTTGCAAAAACGTTCTACAAATATGAACAATAGTGAAAATGATCTTCGAACTAAAATGCATTATCATGGTCATGTGTTTTATTATTATTATTATTCACGTCGCAATTTGATTGCGTTCCGGGTTGTGAAATTTTTCATTTCGAGCCCTGACAGATGAAAATACATACATTTAATTTGTTTCAAATATACATTAAAATATTGCACATTTTGATGATTTTGAATGTATTCTTCATTAGTTTTTACAGAAATCCAATTTTGAAATTCGCAGAGGCAGTAATTCCAAAGCCGCTATTACACGCGGCAGAATGTACAGATGATAATCAATTAGGATGCGCAGATGGCACATGTTTGCCAGAAGATTATTTTTGTGATGGTTCCTTAGACTGCTTGGACGGAAGTGACGAAGGGTGGTGTGATGTCAATCATGATCCAAATGCCGCAAGTTCTTGCGATCCGAACACTTGTGTTCTACCTGACTGCTTTTGTTCCAAGGATGGTAAAGTAAAAATTCTCTTTTTTTATTAAGTTTAAGAAAACATTTATGACAAATAAAACATATATTTATATATTACTTTGAGTTACTTTTTCATAATATTCTCTTTTATAATTTCAATTAAAAAAAATCAAATGTGAAAAAAATAGTACCCAAATGCAACAAAATAAGTTTTCCTCATAACATACTTGCTATTATTCCTGCAACCGTAACATTTATATTCTTATTATATGTCAATAAAATTTACTATTGTATTCAACGGCACTTCACAATTTTAACATGCTACTTTTTTGCGACCATATTGAAACAAAATTCAGTTTTGAACATGAAAATTGACATATCTACAAATAAAGGATTTGACAGAGTTTCGTAAGTTGGTGAAGTACACCACCAAGAATCGCGAAATGAAGGGGCTCAAAATATTTTAACAATTATATGTAATACTTAATTTTTTAAATACATGCCTTCCAATTTTTATCTAAATAAAATAATCCAATTAAAACTTAAATGGAGTGAAATTTAATTGATTAAAAATTTTATGAACGTTTAAATCTCTTTCTTGAATAAAAAAAGTATAACATAATCCCAAATTTCCAATAGATCCACCACAAAACAAAACAAACAGACAACATTATCCTTATCAGTTACGCTTAGTATCGCGAAATCTAAACACACCTTACTAAAAAATCTCACTTAAGATGAATAATATAATTTGTGGAACGTGACAGCAAAAATACTTGATAAAAGTCCATAAATCAGAGAGCGCGCGCCAACGACCTTGCGCGGTTCTGCAGTAGTGATCAGTGTTGCCAATTATGTTGCAACGAAAACAATTTAAAAATGCAATCAACGAGCGGAGGCCTAAACTAATACGGTTACGAATATAACAACCACACTAGCAACATCCCAATATTACTCCCAATCGACACGAACACAATTAAGACCAATTTCCAGTTCAACAACTATAGACTCCACCTACTCAACCCCAAACCGATCTCGCCCATTAGAAACGATGGAAACATCGGCGAGCATTCCCTCACTAAGCTCACCTATAATGCCACCTGCAACACCAGTTACTGGGCACCAATCAGATACCTCAGATCTTCCCAACTGGCAAACAGTGACCATCAAAAGGGCCGGAAAACGATCCAGAGAAAAATAAACTGAACGCATAAAGAAACGATACAATACAGATATATATGAAACATTAAATGAAGAAACCATCACGAACAAGACAAATAACACCCAAAAACCACCACCAGTCTTTTTTCAGAACGTTACAAACTTCAAATTAATGCTAGATAGTCTAGAAATGATACTAAGACCTGAAGAATTCATATGTAAAACCGTAGCAAACAGCGACATAAAAATTAACACAAACTCCTCCGACACATACCAGAAATTAATACACCTGTTAAACACCAACAAAATTATGTATCACACGTACCAACCCAAAGAACAGAGAGCCTATCGACCCGTAATAAAAAACATACACCACACCACCCCAATAGAAGACGTTAAAGAAGCACTTGTAGAATAAGGATTTGTAATTAGAAACATCTCAAATATAAAAAGCTGGAAGACAAAAGAACCCCTTCCCATGTTCTTCGTGAACCAGGAGCTAGGAGAAAACAACAAAAAAATATTTGAATAAAAGCATATTTTAGGAACCAAAATCACAGTAGAGCCACCAAGAAAGCGAAATGACATACCGCAGTGTATGCGCTGCCAGGATTACGGTCACACCAAGACGTATTGTACGAAACCGTACTACTGTGTGAAATACGCAGGTAATCATGCAACAACACAATGCTCCAAACAAAAAGGCGAACCAGCATACTTTGCTCAGGTCCACATCCAGCAAACTACAAGGGATGCGAAGTATACAAGGAACTGCAAAAGGCTAGAAATAACACAACACAAACCAGTCAACAAAGAACTCTTAACCCGCCTAAAAATTATACAACATACGCGGTGAAAGACAACACTACTTACGCACAAACGACAAATCAAAGTCTCAACAACGAATCTAGAAATTATCAGACACAAAACACAGACAACAATGAAATCCTCAAACAACTATTACATACATTTGAATTCCTATTTAATTAACTACTCCAACAAAACAGTATGATGCTAAACCTTTTAACTACACTAGTCAACAAACGTAATTCTCTACGCATAGCATTATGGAACGCTAACAGAATGGCACAACACCGCCATGAAATTGAAGCATTCATAAATCTACAAAAAATTGATGTAATGCGAATCTCAGAGGCATACTTCACAGAGAAAAGATACTTCAAAATTCCAAAATACAAGACGTACCTCAAAAATCATCCTGACAAAACTACGCACGGAGGAACGGCAATAATAATAAGTGAAAACTCCAACATGTAGAAAGAACACAACAAAGAATACTTACAAGCAACTTAAATTAAAGTAAAAGATTCTCATGGACCAATATCAATATCAGCTGTCTATTGCCCACCCAAACACAACACCAAGAAGCACAACTTTGAAGAATTCTTTAGCAGACCTCGGGAACAGATTCATCGCAGGTGGAGACTATAACGTTAAATACACGTTATGGGGCTCCCGCCTAAATAATCCCAAAGGAACAGAACTCCAGAAAGAAATCGCTGCAAAAAAGTACTCATTGTTCAGCACTGGAAAGCCAACATACTGGCCCTCGGACCAAAATAAAAAACGCGACTTACTGGACTTATTGAAGCTTGCGACGTCTTATCGTCCGACCACTTCCCAGTAATACTCACCTTAACTACGACAGTTATTAACAAAAGGCGAAACCAAACCTACACAACAAAATCACGAACTGGGAAAAGTTCAGAGCCCAAATAAACAACAACATAAACATAAAAATCTCTCTCCAAACTCCAAAAGAAATCGAAGATGCGATAGAAGATCTAACCACTCAAATCCAATAATCAGCGGCACTCAATGCCCATATCAAACAAAAAAAAAACACGTAAACAATTACCCTAAGTATGTTAAACAAAAAATTGAAGAAAAACTAAAACTAAGAAAAAAATGGCAACGAACAAGACACCCGGATGATAAGAAATAATTAAAGCAACTGACTAAAGAAATCAAATCACGAATACAAGAGATTAAATACGACACATTTACAGACTACATTACCAGCCTCTCATCTTGCGCAGAGAATGACTACTCGCTATGGAAAGCGACAAAAAATCTAGGAAGACCACAATATCACATACCACAAATAAAAAAAGAAGACGGCACGTGAGCCAGGAAAGATAAAGAGAAAGTAAACGAATTTGCGAAACATTTATCTAAAGTCTTTCAATCAAATCCTCAAACAATTACAGACGAAGAAAACAAAGAAATCGAAGACTCTCTAACGAGCCCGCCACAATTATCAACACCTATAAAATTCTTCACACCAGCAGAAGTCGCAAATTAAATAAAACTATTAAACAACAAAAAAGTCCTGGCTATGACTTAATAGACACAAAAATCCTGAAGAAACTGCCAAGAAAAGCCTTTGCTGCAATAACGCAAATATTCAATGCGACAATAAGACTCTCCTACTTTTCAGTACAATTAAAATACGCCCAGGTAATATTAATATACAAAAAAGATAAACCTGCTCATGAAATGATCTCATATCGGCCAATATCATTATAACCCCTACTTGCAAAACTACTTGAAAAACTCCTCCTAAAAAGATTAAAAACACTAATTGTAGAGAACAGACTAATGCCCCCCCCCCCCCATCAATTTGGCTTTAGAGAGTGTCCAAATCCACCGTGTAGTCAGCAAAGTGGAACGCAGCCTCCAACACGGAAAAATATGCTCGGGACTCTTTATAGATATAGCAAAAGCCTTCGACAAAAGTCTGTCACAACGGACTACTTCACAAAATAAAAACCAAACTACCTCAACAGTACTATACGCTGATAAAATCATACTTAGAAGAAAGACACTTTCAAGTAAAATATGAAGAGAGCTTATCCGAACTGCAAGAAATAAAAGCTGGAATACCACAAGGTAGCGTACTCGGTCCAATACTATACCAACTATTTACTGCCGACGTACCATGCTCGGACAACGTGATAACCGCAACTTATGCTGACGATTATTCTTGCGTCCAACGAAGATCCTAGTATAGCAACTGCATTACTGCAAGAATCAACTACCCTACTAGAACAATGCGCAAAAAAATGGCGTATAGAAATCAGCGAAGAAAAATCCACGCGTTTACAACAAAAAAAGTATGATGCCCACCAATCAAACTAAACAACTTGCAACTAGAAACAAAAAATTAAGTAAAATACCTAGGAATGTATCTAGACAAAAAATTAACATGTCAAAAACACATCCTGTCCAAGAAAAAACAGTTAAACATAAAAGTAAAGCAGATGCACTGGCTCATCGGTCGAAAATCAAAGCTCTCACTATACAACAAATTACTTGTATACAAAACAATCCTAGTTCCAATATGGACATATGGTATAGAGCTATGAGGATGCGCAAAAAAAGACGAACATAAATATAATACAGAGAACCCAAAATAAAACCCTACGCATGATTACTGCTGTCTCCTGGTTCGTCAGTAACCATACGATACATAATGATTTCAAAATAAAACATGTAAGAGAACAAATAAAAAAATTCGGAACATACCACGAAAAGAAGCTAAATACACATCAACACGACCTAGTTGTTACTCTCCTCAATAATGAAGGCGACACCAGAAGACTGAACAGAACCAACCCACTAGACCTGAGATACATTTACATCACATAAAACCCAATAATAAAACAAATGTAAACTTATAAGAGGAAACTCCACTGGGAGTTCTTCTCTCTCCTGGTAAACAAATGTATCAGATTGGCTTGTTGGCCCGAATTGGCCAGTTTTAAATAAAAATAATAATAATAATAAAAAAATTGTTTAAATTTTGTTAATTGACTACAACTGTAATTAAATAAACGTTTTCCTCTATATTTAGTTCTGAGAATGGTTATACATTAACCGAAACGTTAACAATATACCATTGAATTTTGATTATTTTGTCCGATATCCGACAATCTTCTCCTTATCTATCAACACGTGACATGATCCTTTCACCGTTTTATAATTATCAAATTGTAACATAATTTTAGCATAATTCTGGCAATAAAATATATTTTACATAATTAATCAGGTGTTAGTTATATATTGTATAATGTGCATTTATTAATTCAAATCAATTTATTTCTTAAAGTTTTGAGTGATTATTATTTATAGGTGTTTAGCCGGACACTCATTAAGCGGATAATACCCTATTTTTCGTATTTGTTGAGATCACGCATCCGTAGCATGACGCTCTTTTATGCTAGGCGCTCGCGCTATGCGCTATGGTAGATTGCGAACACTAAATAAATTGTATTGTTGCAATATTTCTATAATATTACTCAGTACTTGTAGTGGATCACATATGTAAGATGAATGTCGAGCTATATGGAATAAAGCAGAAATACGTTATGATGGAAACCACGAATTTGACTCTAATTTAGTTTCGATTTGATTATTTTTTAATACCATATTTTCACTGATTGTCGTAGTTTTTAATGTAGTTTTATAAAAAAAAAAAATAATAATAAATCGGAATAAACGTATTCATTCCAAATTGTAACATAATTTTGCTGTAAATTTAATAATTGTGGCAATATTATCATATAATTTCATATTTTACATCTAACAATACAGATTGGTAGCTACAGTCCATCAGTTACATTTTCGTGTGCCAAGCAGAGATTTTTCTGCTTATAGCGAAGGGTCCCGAATAATTCGGATCTCTCTAAATTTGCGCGGCGAATATACAGTCTTTATGACATTGAAAATTGGCAAATCACGTTTCACTATTGACCGAAGCAGAGTTATTACAGTCTACCTCAGCTCGCTTTTATGCGATGATCAAGTATACTCGTATACTTTATTTTACATTTAAAACAGATTATAAATAAATTGATCTTGCAACTTTTATCAAAATTATTTTATATTTATTGGCTTATATAAACAGATGAAATTAAATGTAATTTTCAGAACCTGAATGTTAAGAAGAGCTTACATTGCTTACCCTGACTACACGCCACATACCTATAGATCCAATTAGAAATATCAAAGTTGTTGTTTATTTTGTACATTAGAATAGACATTACGAATTTACATTCGCCATTAATTACACTTTATGTTATATGGAACGGATAACTAAATAAATAAAGAAAATAATTGTTGCTGCTTTCACCACGGATACATAAAATACTTAATAGATTTTTGTTGTTTTCAGGAACCCACATTCCAGGAAAATTACATTCAAACGAAGTTCCGCAGATGATTGTATTAACATTTGACGATGCTGTGAACTTTGAGAATTGGGATTTGTATATAAATAAATTGTTTACGCCTAACAGAAGAAATCCAAACGGTTGTCCGATAAAAGCAACCTTCTTCATCAGTCACCAATATACAAATTATCAACAAACGCAATCAATGTGGAATGACGGACATGAAATTGCTGTACATTCTATTACGTGAATATTCGCAATTATTATTCAAATTATTTTTGTTAAAATAATATATATTTTTAGTCATCGTGGACCAGAAGATTGGTGGTCAAAAAATGCTACAATAGAAGACTGGTTTGATGAAATGGTAGGACAAGCGAATATAATACATAGATTTGCAGGAGTGAGAATGGAAGATTTGAAAGGATTACGTGTACCTTTTCTTAGAGTTGGATGGAATAGACAATTTTTGATGATGAAAGAATTTGGATTTGTTTATGACAGTTCCATGGTAGCGCCATTCTCAAATCCTCCACTTTGGCCTTATACTTTAGATCATAAAATGCCGCACAAATGTACAGGTAAATTAAATATATTTTTTTATTATATGTAATTTCATTGCATACTGTTTTTAGGTAATAATCAAAATTGCCCATCTCGATCTTATCCAGGTATTTGGGAAATGGTAATGAATCAAATTGAAGCAAACGAATTTACATGTGCAATGGTGGATTCCTGTCCACCGCATTTAAATGGTGAAGATGTTTATAGAATGCTAAATCACAATTTTAAAAGACATTACTTATCGAACAGAGCGCCATACGGATTATATTTTCATACAACTTGGTTTAAGAAGCCCGAATACTTAGCCGCATTCACGGTAAGAAACATTATTGTAGACAAAACTTTAAGAAATATATCCTCTTTTTTTCTTCTTCCAATATACGACTCACACTTGAACCAGCAAAATATGTTGGTTCACGTTTAATTAGAAAGTCGTACTGTATGTCGCTGAACTATTGTTTATCATCTTTTATTAATACACACAGTTTTCCATGAAAATTACTTATCTAACCAGTGATGTAGCCAAGGGAGGTATTTGAGTTTTAGCACCCTCCTTGAGCCGAATATTAAGATGTTTTATTTAATTATTTGTTATTTGAAGGTAGATACATAAAAAATACAATACATATTTATTTACTATATCTGATAGTTAATTTTTACCGAGACTGCTTAGGACGATGTTTCTGACACCGGATACTTCTTATAATTGCTAGATTAATGAAAAATAATGCAGGAAAAATTATATTTAATATAATCTTTACTATTTATGCTGTACTTTCAATGTGATATTTGTTATTTATCTGACAGATCCTTATTCCACACTTTATTCGGAGAAAGACGGATACTTAATATGTCTAACAGTGTATTATGTAACAAGTTTTATAAATGTGTCTTTAGTATCGATTTTTACTTTTTTTTTTACACGAACGAAGCGAATGCATAAAAATCAAGTATCTAAAAATTTTATAAAACAAATCTTATACTAGACTTTTTCTATGACGGCAAATTAAGACAACAGAAATGTATAATTTTATTAATTGTTTGAAAAGTACCGTTAAGTTACAATGACCAATGCAGGAACTTCAGCACGTGCTTGATAAATCAGTTGTTAACTTCACGTAGTGACTAAAATATTCGAAGCCACAGCTTGTCAACATATGATTAAAGGCGTATTCCATTTCCCATCTGGAATAAATCTATCTTACATTTATTGAACCAGATCTCTTATTTATTTAGCTGGATTACTTCGCTGACTTTATTTTCAGTACTAGAATTACTTATTCTAATTTACTTTAAAGTAATTCAACCCAATAAGTGTATCAGTCTGCTTAATACAGATCATTTAGTCATGTTGTAAAATTTATCTGAACTCATTTAAATGAACCAAGTGGCAAATGGAATACAGCTGTACATATTCGTATCCCACTATTAGTATCTAAAGTCTATGGTATGGCGCTGCGTGAACTTGTTTAAAACAGAAATAGAAAAGGAATATCATGCATTGCCTTCTTTATTACCTTTAATTGTAAAAGATAGATTTAGTTAGACAAAGTATTATTCTTGCTAATGCGTTTATATTATGTAGACTATGTTTGAATTTTTAGAAAAATATTTGGCAATTTTAATGTTCAGTGTGATTTATTAATTTTTAAACTACTAATATTATAAATATTATAAAATACCGATGTTTGTTTGTTTGTTACTCAATCAGCGCAAACAAGTTTTTTTACCAAGTGGTCTGTTTATTAGTAAATAACGTGATTTTAGGGATTAGGAAATAACTTTTTTTCTTAAATGCCAAATTAAATTAACATCTACTGGTTGTTATTTAAATGATGGTTCTATGTCATAATAGTATCACTATTTTGTACATGATTTAATTATTTATTTGGTAAACATTTTGTGTTATCAAATCAAACATTTCCTGTATACTGTGATACTTACGGTGTTAGCTTGATGTTGCTTCCCTAATTAAATTAGACCAAAAGTGTAAAAATACAAAAAATGTTAAAAATTAAAAACTACGTACTTGTTGCTTAACTGTTTTTTATGCAATATAAGAAACATACAAAAAAATGGCTTTTATATAGAAAAATACGGATTGAGAGTAATGTGGCTAAAAAAATATAAAAATAATGGAAGAAAAATGATTTATCCCCTATTCTGTAACTGGATCATTATCTGTTACTAATCGATAAGATAAGGACTTATTTTTCATGATTACTCAATAGAGTAATCATGAAAAATAAAAATAGAAATAACAGAGTAAATAATGAAATATCATTATTTACTCTGTTATTTCTATTTTATTTTTATGCAATTTAGTCTCATACTAAACAGCCAGTATACAAAAATAATATTTTTAACTATACTTTTTACGAAGCAGTCAGTGAGTTGTCATTATATGATTTTTTTTAATAAAAGCTACGTTTATAAGTCAATAAAATGCATGAATATAACATTAAAATATAAGGGTACATTAAAAAATAAATAAATATAAATATATCATCACGCTCTGCCGAAGCAGATCGCGGTAAGTGATATATTTTTGCGCGTGAAATGCGGTTACCAGCCGTCAAATCACGGTCCCCAAAGATGTTAGTGGAGGGGAGCCACAGGAGTAATATTAATGTGGTGAAAATGTTTGTGACCAGACACGATAACCACTGTGCCACCTACTCCATATAAGAGTAAATTATTATGTGATAATTTTGATAATCTGTATAATAACCATGAAATATAAAAATAGTCATAACTTATCGATTATTAACAGATAATGATACAGTTACAGAATATAGAGGATAATTTGATAAATCCATTAAATAAATAAACAAAATTGCATAACTGAAATTATTAATTTTTGAATGTGTATTGTCATATTTTATTGAAGAGAATAGTAAATAATAATAAATTAATAATAACATTTATAACAATTATATTTATCAACGACCATAGCACAACTCGTTGGTACTGATCCAAGCGATAACGCGAGTTAAGTAACATATCGCGTGGGGAGTCCAGGGTAACAAACGTCGCTGTTGACAGAATAAGACCTAAAAACGCGGATCAGGCGGCATACGCCCTTGGTAGTTTGCCCGCCTAGTGTTTTACTGTCCGATCTAGGAATTGCTCCGAAAAATTCGACTTACTAGTGAAATATCAGTTCGAGTTATAGAAATTCGACTTAGGGAGATAAAAATACATTAAAAATAAAAGGAAACGTAAATATTTGTGATAAAAATTCGACTTAAAGAGTAATTCGAGTTCTAGAAGTTCGAGTTAGAGAAGTTCCACTGTATACAAAATTTGCAAAAATATCCCCGCGCTCCGCTACAAATTCTGTGCTGCGCTTATCGCAGTGTGCAAACGAAGCGGGAATACAGTGTTGCAACTGTACTCTCGACAGAACGTCACTGTGGAATGGTATTTATTCCACTGGTCTATTACAGTTAGTATTGGTCGGCAGAGCAATTCGTGTATTAGGTATATCACTAATAGTAAAATATTTATAAACGCAGTGCCGCTTTATACAGATCCTGTAATCATTTCACATTCCAGAGCTTGGTATACTTTATTGTCCATGACAGTAAAAGTACTGTAAGTAACACATCATCTGAACTTATCTTAGAAATAGAATAAGCGAAGAGAGACTTTCTAGATTTGATCTTATCATTATTCAAAGAGAGATTGAGATAGATATTGAAAAAATTATAGATCGATTTGCAAAATTGTTCCCACGATGACTTCAATTTATTATTATTTTTTTATATAATAACGTTGGCAATAGAATAAACAGCACTCGTCCGTCATGTTTGAATTCTACTTCGCCCTTTGACTGGGAATTTCGAGATAAATTAAATATAGGCTAATAACAAAGATAAAATATCAATTGCGATATGGAACTGAGTCAATAAAATATGAAAATAAAGGAAATAGTTATTTTTATAACAAGTGCCGAAAAAGGCACGAGACCTGCCGAGTGCGGAAATCTGCACGGGCACGTAACCTTCTTCGGCACGTGTTATAAACAACATTTTTCCTACAACTGTGCGATTTAGTAAATCACTAAAATATTATCCAAATTTATAAAATTTTAATGATATACTCCATTCCCTGTATCAAAACGATGACGTCATATGTGGACGAGGTTATCATAGAAACGATGAAATATAGCTATCTTTTTTTAATAATATTATTCGTACCTATGCGAATGACATAACGTATGTCTTAATAAGTAAATACACACGTTTCATGTTTTTTCACGTTCTATCAAATTTATTATTTGATTGAAAACGTATGACAGTTCTTACAAATACGAAAATTTATATTTACTTTGTTCACATTTGTTTATAAAATAAAAATAGAGACCTATGGCCATGATTTTGTTATTTTCTCGCCTGTCATTTCTATGTTTGTGACATTTTTGATACATAAATACAGACTGAGAAATAAGAAATGGCTTGAAAAATTTTGGGTACTCAAATGCAGAAATGCGTTTGTCATCTTCATGATTATTTTGCGCTGGAGTTAGAGAGAATCGAGCATCTTTAATTAATTTAACTGTAGTACAAGAGGTAATGTGCATTGTATTTTGTATTTTCATATATTATTTATTTATATATAATAATAATGCATATAAAAATGTATATTCTTTTGAGTTTTATTTTACAAAATTACATATTTCAATAATGTAGGTAATATTTCTCGTGAGTCAAGATAAATTTTATTTGGTTTCTTTTATAAACTAATTAAATTTTATAAAGTAATAAATATTTTAATCTGACATTTAATTTTTTGGTTATGTTTTAAAAATGTCAATCCAATACCAATGTAAACGTTTTAAGCACAAAATCTTGAATCACATGGATACCGAATGTGACGTAATCGTTTTCATAAAGGGAATAGAGTATATTACACTAGAACGATGTTTTACGGCGTTGCTATGGTTTGTTTGTTGATTGCTTGCACATTGTTCTACATTATTTAAAAATATTTTACTAACGTCAAGATAATTTCTTCAAAATCGTCTAGATTGGAATAGTACAGTGAGTGATTCTTCTTTATCATAAATACCTCCAAAGATAATTGAAGCTCCGGATCATGCTATGTTGCATCTATTTTCGACAATGACAATCGACCTGCTGCTAGTACTTTTAAAACCGCCGAAATTGTCAATAATATTACTGTTAATAATTTGAACAGGTACGAAAAAAATAAATGTTTCTTTAGACAATACAAAAGTTTCCACTTTACATTTTGTCAATATAAGCAACTGTAACAACTGCTAATAATATAGACATAAAATAAATATTATGAATTTCACTTACTTTAAACCATTTATCGATATATTTTACTTTGTTCGGTTCTTTTTATTAGTTGTGTATAGATTAGATATACCGCAATTTAAGGTTATGTTTATAAACGTCAAAATATACTACTGCATATTTACTAGCGCTGGCTCACTGCATCTTCTTCTATAAGCGTCTGTGGCCAAAATATGAATTACGCGCTTGCCGCGAAATTTAAATCGCCCTCAAAAAAACTTTTTTTACAATTGCGTAATGAAGCACTTTCCGCACTAGTGTTTTTTTGCTTACAAAAACGCACTTGGTTTGCATTCATCTACTTTCCATACGTAACCAAGGCAATAATAGTTACGTAATAACAAAGAAATCGCACAGTTGTAGGAAAAATTATTTTTCCAAACACTTGTCAAAGTTCCACAAAATTTACAGCCTTTGAATCTACTTATCAGGTCATCGTCAAAGACTGGTCAGTTCAGCTCATAACTATAGACGCGTTTCATTCTTTTGGAGCTCATCAATATGGTGCTACCAACAATTCAGTTAGACCAATTAGGGACTAGTGAACTGTAGTGCTGAACTGACCAGTCTTTGATGATGACCTGATAAGTTGATTCAAAGTCTGTAAATTTTGTGGAACTTTGACAAGTGTTTGGAAAAATAATGTTTCCTTTATTTTCTAATTTTATTAAATATAGACTGTTTGTCACCGGTCTTCTATTATATCCTTTTACTAAGATAAGTGTTATCTATAATTTTTATAGTAGCTTAGATCTTTGTGGTATATTTTCATTTCATTATTTGTTTATATTAATTACGTGCTTCGAAACGCTGAGTTATGTTTTATTTTTAGGTGTGATTGGCATTTGACAGGTGTGTCAATATCATTTATTTCTATTTTCCTTTACAGTAAAGGATAAACCTTATAAGCTACCTCAACTTCTACTCTATTACCGAGAGTACTCTTCTTTTATTACCTTTTGTTCAAATAAAGAATCGAGGGCCGAAATTTGATTAATGTAAGTTTGGAATATGAAATGTTTGGGGTATAAATGGTAAAGAAAATTAATTGATGAATGTAATGCGTGTGTATAAAGACGTGGTCACACTGAACGACAGAGTGCGATCTACTGCGATTAACTAAAAAACAAACATATATTATCTTATGCCTGTGGTCACACTGTTTGTATCGCTGTCGATCACAGGGGTTTGACAGCTAAATGGGATTCGTTTTGATAGAAGTATTTGAGGGGAGGGGGGAGAGGTGTAAGTTGAGTTACTGGTTGCAAAGAGAGATGACACTGTAAACAGCGTATTTACCTATTATTACGCTAGATGGCAGTAAAATGACTGTTTGGAATTTCAAACTGACATTTCAACTAGAAACAATTTTCGGTTACTTTGGTTACTGTTGTTCTTGTGTTCGCTTCGTCCATAGTTCTTCTGTTGTACAATTTGTGTGTTCAGTGTAAATTTTGAATTCAGTTAATTTCTACTGTATTGAAAGGTAAGTTTACAATATTATTTTTTTATATAGAAGAAATCATAATATAATAACATAAAATTCATATTGTTTCAGACCATGCGACGTTACAAGTGTATTGTTTCTGGTTGCAAGAGTGACAGTACGGTAGAAGATGTTGACTTCTTTTGCTTGCCTAAGAAGTCTGCTCTATTAGATAAATTGACGAGTACCATGCATTTATCTGAGCTTTTAAAAGATAAACCTGCTTCCACACTCATGCACATGCGAGTATGTACTTTACATTTTGAAACTGCGTGCTTTCAAACATCACTCAGTAAAAAGTTGAATCGTGGAGCAACTCCAACGATTTTACGTGCCACGAATGGTATGTATCATTTTTTATTATATACTTTAGAAGGTGATTCATGTTTGTTTGTTGTTTACAAGAAATAGTATAATATATAACACCTATAAAAAATTAATTTACAAAACTTGTTATACATATAACTATTGTTCAAATTTATTTTCATATATAGAAGATTTAAAGATAATAAAAAATGTGCTTGCAAAACAATCAGATTCACAATTTAGCTTATATCTCAACGCATGTTATTTATACAGATTTTTCCAGCATTTAGTACTATCATCATTTTCTTGTTATTTTTGCAGAATCAGAAATCTGCCAATCAGCAGTTGTGGAATTACCAGATCATTCTACATTTTTATTTTTATTTATTGAATTTTGTGTTATTATTTATTAGAGTTCTAATAATTTTTCTGTAAGTGAGAAGGAGAGGATTCAAATAAAACTAGAATATAAAAACGATAAACTTTTATATTTTATTTTACTTGACATTTGTATACACTGCACGGTTTTTTATGAGAAACAACTACAATAATAACAGATGCCGCTCGCAACACTATCTAGATTTTACCCGCGTTATCAACTTAACGCGACAAACCAACTGCCTCAATACTACCGCCGTTTGAGCGTTTACGTTGAATCGAAGCTATATTTATTATCTCGCATAACTTCTGGAAACGATCTCTAGGCAGCGCCTTTGTGAGGATGTCAGCTCGCTGCAGCTCTGATGATACATACATTACCATTAACTCGTGGTTTTTGAATTTCTCACGTATGAAATGGTAACGTATGTCTATATGCTTTGTACGCTTGTGAAAAACAGGGTTATTCACCAAGCGTATCGCACTCTGATTATCGACATACAATGTTAATTCGCGTTCACATGAATATCCTAGATCGCTGACTAGTTTACGTAGCCACACGGCTTCTTTGGCTGCTGTTGCAGCTGCCACATACTCTGCTTCAGTTGTACTTAGCACGACTAGCTTTTGCCTTTGAGAAGACCATGACACTGGCCCGTTAGCCATACAGAACATGTAGCCCGTTGTAGACCTACGCGTCTCGACGTCATTCGCATAATCCGCGTCGGAAAAACCTACGAGATCCGTAGTCTTTTGTTCCTACGAGATACGCAAAAATACGTTTGACCGCGCGCCAGTGCTCGACACTATGAGTCTCTAGGAATTTACTCACTAAGTTCACGGCAAATGCTATGTCTGGCTGAGACACGGCCGCCAGAAAGACTAGGGACCCGATTGCTTCGCGATACGGCACATAACTCAGCGACTCGCCATATTTTTCAACCGGATCAAATGGTACACTAAGTGGCTTGGCTTCTCGCATCCCGAATTTTTCTAGAATTTTCTCGACATATGCAGTATCGATCCCACGTTGCTGCAGGAAACCTCGTGCACAAAGCCTCACTTTGAATCGCTGAACTCCTTTCACAGGATCCTCCTTGATTCGAAACACCCACTTGGAATCAATTGTTTTTGTTCCAGGTGTTTTCGGCACGACAGTCCACGTTTTGTTTGTGTCGTGTGCCTGAAGCTCTTCGTCGATAGCATGTGCCCACTTCGCGGCATCTACACTTTGAGTAGCCTCCTCGTACGAATTCGGCGTCACATACTCTGCGACATCGACCTCGTACTTATATCTGACAGGCCTACGAATTGTTTCTCGCCTTCGCAGCACTCGTCCTTCGCTCTCCACAGGTTGCTCTTCTTTTTGAATTGCTTGACCTTTTTGACCTTGATTTCCGTTTTCACATACTCCCTCTTGCTGTTGAGCTTCGCGCTCATCCGGAACCTCGTGCTGTGAGACTGCTTCGTCTTCTTCTTGACCTTGAGCCTCCTCTTTCGCCGTTTAAAGCGTTATCGTCTCGACTCCGTCTTCATCTTCGCCAATTTCTATCTTACCGATCTGCTCGTGGAATGTTGCGTCTCGAGTGACGCTGACTCGCTTCGTCTTCGGATCGTACACGCGGTAATTAGAAGAATCACCCTCGTATCCGACCAGAATCATCTTTTGACCTCGTAAGTCAAACTTCTTCGTGAATTGTTTCGGTGTATGTACAAACGCCTCTAAGCCGAAGATTCTGAGATGACTCATTGTTGGCTTCTTTCCTACCCACTTCTCGTACGGCGTGGAAGATCCGCCCGATGACACGGTACGATTCAACACGTATACAGCAGTGTTGGTCGCCTTAGCCCACAGAGATAACGGAAGACTCTGCGAATGGATCATTGTTCGAGCGCTCTCAACAATCGTTCGGTTCTCCCGCTCCGCCTTGCCGTTTTGCTGCGGCGTATACGGCGCTGGCGCTGTGTTCTCTTTCTTGATGCCTCGCGCTTCTAAATACTCGTCCATTCGTTTATTTCGGAACTCTCTTCCGTTGTCCGACCGCAGGACTTTCATTGAACACCCGAACTTGTTCACAATCAACTTTTCAAAAACTTTAAACTTTTCTAAAACATCCGATTTGTAACGCAAGAAACAAACGAAACGATATCCGGTCGCATCATCTATAAACGTTAGAAAATAACTTGCTCCGCCCGGCGATTCAACAGACATCGGCCCGCAAACATCAGTGTGAAACACTTCTCCCGGTTTTATTGACACTTTCTCGCGATTGTTGAAAGGTAACCGATGAGATTTCCCGAGCCTGCACATCTCGCACACGAAATCTGTCGCATCACACATTGACACTCCATGAACAAGTCCTTTATCTACGAGCTCACGTATCGCGCGCTTGTTGACGTGACCGAGTCGCTCGTGCCACACTCGCAGATTGTATGTCGCAGTGTTCGCTTCTTCTGCACTCGATTTCACGACCCGAAGAAACATACGGTAAATGTCATTTTTCTGTCTGACACCGGACGCAACAATTTCATGATCCCGCATGATATTCACATAATTGTCTCTGAAAGTTACCTCGAAGCCTTTCTTCGTTCAAACACCAACGGAAAATAAGTTTTTCTTTAGCCCGGGAACATAGAGAACGTCTTCGATGCGTGCATCGCACCATAAATCTCCAACGAGCTTTTTCGCGAGCAGGACACCTTTCCCCGCTACACTAACCTCGTCGCCGTCACCGAGTGATACCGTTGCGCCATTCGCGATGGGCTTGTATTCCGTTAACCAGTCTTTTCGATAAGTCATGTGTCGTGATGCACCACTGTCCGTTATCCACACGTCATTTTTATTTACCGCGAGCAACTCTCGCAGTTGCTTGTCACTCGGCACTTCGAATTTATTCGATTTGCGGCTCGCATCCCGCGATTTCTTAACGACGAACGCACAGTCACGTGACTTATCTCGACTACCGGAACCTCCACTTTTCTTGGTTGGACATTCGTGTGCATAATGCCCCATTTCGTTGCACCTGAAACACTTAATATTCTTTTTAATGTTACTGTTCTTTTTCGGCTTCCCTCTCCTTCTATTATGTTTCACATTTCCGTCCTTCGCGGCCGTAAATGCACTATCACCATCTTCACTCAAACCCAATCTAGCTTCTTCGTGAATCAGCCTCTCTTGCAGGTTTTCCAGAGTTTGACGTGTCGGCTCAACATTATCCCACGCCGTCTGCAGCGTACTGTATTTCGCCGACAAACTTCCAAGAATCTTGGCTATCACAGTCAATTCCGTCACGTGTTCTCCGAAGTCTTCGATTTGTGCTGCTAAATTTCGAATCTTCGCGATATGTTGCACGACCGAATCGCTCGGCGCCATACGATATTCGTGAAATTTCTGCATCAGCAAACGTTTATTCGCTGCGGATCTCTGCTCCTGGATTCGGCTTAAATTATCCCACATTTCCTTCGCGGATTCACAGACTAGCAGCGGCTCGAGCTGAGTCGGCTCTAGCGCTGATGAAATGAGAAACATTGCCTTCGCATTATCACGCGTCCACTGCTTCACTTCCGGCGTCTTTCGATCCACCGGTAAAACACGTCTCCCGTCCACTATCTCGTCGATCTCATCCGCCATAAATAAAGCGTTGAGCTGAAATTTCCATCCTTGAAAATTTGTCCCGTCAAATTTCTTCACGTGTCGAGCTGAGATGTCTTGCGACATTTCGGATGCAAATCACTCGCGTGCCGATACTCACAACAGGTGACCGACCGCACTCAAATATGGCTACCGCCCGCGCCTCGTGTTCGCGACCTCTCTTCTCACTCACAGCCAGATACGCAGATAAACGTGATCTGGGCCCATAACCTATTAGAGTTCTAATAATTTTTCTGTAAGTGAGAAGGAGCGGATTCAAATAAAACTCGAATATAAAAACGATAAACTTTTATATTTTATTTTACTTGACATTTGTATACACTGCACGGTTTTTTATGAGAAACAACTACAATAATAACAGACGCCGCTCGCAACACTATCTATATTTTACCCGCGACAAACCAACTGCCTCAATATTATTTTGTATAAACTATGTATATATTGATTTAATGTATGATGATTCATTTTGTGTGTTTTAAAATATATTTTTGAGTATTATCTAATTTGTTTTTTATTTAATATGTCGACACATCTTTAATTTTTAAAGATGTTAAGTATTTTATCTATAGGCAACTATAGATTAAAATGCTTAACAGTCTTTAAAAATTAGCGATGTGTATGACAGAATTTTACTATTTAAATTTGAATATACCCCGCGTTTTATTTCAAATAATGCCTTAATTCTTGGATCCAAATGTAGAGGCGCTGAACTTCTATCACAATTTATTTGCTTGTTCTGTCTAGTCTCTCTTTAGATATTTGGTCTGTGGTCGATCATTAGCGATCACTCACCATCGTTAAGTTTTATATATCAAATATGTGTAATATATCAGAATGGTCAAAATGAGAATTTATCGTGACCACTGATTGTCGACGTGCTGAAGTTGGATAATAAGTAAAATAACCTGCAAGTTCGAGTGATAAATATTTTATTAAAACAACATAATGAAAACTAAGCTAAAATAGAGACAATGAACTAATTAAACAACAAATAACAAATTATTGGCATCATATTCTCGGGATAGACATCGTTGAATATTCTTTACTCAAGAATCATTCTGAACTGTCTACTAACTATGAAATATCTTCTACATTGTCTATGAACTATCTTAAACTACGGCATTTATAATAAATAAATGCTAGATGGCAATAATTTCGTTGAATATGACAAATGCCTCAAACGCTCGCGCGTGTTTTGAAAGGTGAATAACATGACATGTCTAAAAGACGCAATCTAATAAAATAATTTTGCAAACGATTATTTTTTTACAAATCCGATTTGTTACATCTGGCACCTCTTAATAATAAAATTAAAATATATTTGCAGAATATATTTTAATTTTCAACCAAGTTGTTATAATCACCATACCTACACTACCGCACTTAACTACCGAATTTATTCTACACTGATCACGATTACATTTCATTAGTCACCAAAATGGGGGCCATAAATTGATTTTGGGGATTAGACGGTGGGGGCTCCTCACAAAGTTGTGGGAGACGGCTTTTGATGGTAAACGTCTGGTGTCGCAAGATGATCCACGGCTGGAATTGTCGCTGACCTTGCAAAGGAGCGACTTCTCCATGGCTGAAACTTGTAGATGTAACGCTGCCGTCGTAGGCAGCCAAAGGTACTTCGTTGTGAGAGGCTGCAGCTCGGATGATGTAGCCAACCTCTCGGTGTTGACGCTTGCTTGAAGGTAGCGTCGTGTTCATGGCAAGCATATTTGTCATGACGCAGATTTTCGGTAGGGTACCTCAAATAGAAGGGTACTGCCATGATGTGGTAAAGTCAATAAGGTGGAATTTCGCTTGCGGTCGTTTTCGCCGCCAACAAGTGTTAGATTACATTGCGTTATATGGGGTTAGTATCGTTATTTTAAACTATTTGCATACTTTATTGCTTAATTATATATAATTTATCTTTATAAAACTTCTCTAAACATATTTTAACATTTGTGTTAAGTTTATATTGATAAATATATTTTTATTTTACTAAATAAGAATCTTGTTTAAAGAGAGATGTCATTTATTTCAAGAATGTTATAGTAAGATTAAATATTTCATAATATTTACACTATTGGTTTACCTTAATGACATCTAGGCACCCAACTTTAGCATTGAGTAAATTTTCAGAAACTCAGTATAATGCAAGTATTTCGTTTTTACAAGATTTGTTATTCATTAACCAGAATTTATATATAGGACCTAAAAGGTCATGGAAAGCTTGTCAAATGGGTGTATTAATTTAATTATTTAGTTACTAAATCAATTTTAGATTTGCAAGATGATTTTTTAAATAATAAAAACTACAAATTTTTATTAACTTTAAGATTCACACAAGATTGTCTTGAAAATTTATTTAGTACTGTTCGAACGAAATAAGAAAAGCCTTCAGCTTCTCAATTTAAAAATAATTTAAAATTAATTGCAGTATCCCAATATTTAAAAGATACCTCAAAGTTACAATGAAGATGATAGAGAATTTTTAACTGTTGTACAACAAAAAACAACAATTCAGACTTATGGCCCTATAAACACCCCCAGAAAATTTAAAAATATAAGAAATAAATTTAAATATTAGCGAAAAAAATTCGTTATATTATATTGCCGGATATATTATTTCTAGAGTTCTTAAATATTCGAAAACATGCCAGAATTGTATATCTGCTCTTGGATCAAACAATTATAACAAGGAAATTGTGTTTCTTTATTATGCCGTTTAAGAACACAAAAAAAAATACTTTATTTGATTGTAATATGGATACATATGTCTATTTTTGTAAAATGGAAAATGTGTTTCGGACATATGAGTACTATAGTACAATCCAGTATCAAAATATAGATAAAAAAAATCAGTTAAAACAAAATTAAAAGATACGTGCCATAATATTTACAACAAAATCGTAAATAGATTTGTAGTATACAGATTAAAAACTGCTAATAAAAAGAAAATTTACAGTACATTATATACATACTTTTTGTTTTCAGATCATTTTAAACATTGTATATTGAATAACATTTATTTTTTCTTCATTAAATTATGGTTTTATGTTAATTTAATGTATTTTAATAATGTAATAGTCAAATAGTTTATATTTATTATAAAAAAAATGAAATAAAAATAGAGATTTAGTATTATTCCCATGTCTTATAAATGTTCTTGGCAGACTAATGGCGGCGACCTTGATCATGTCTTTACCCTTTCTATTTGAGGTACCCTAATTTTCGGTAACTACGCGCACGATATTTATGCGAGTATTGTGTACGACATTGGAATTTGCCAACTCTGCATTTTTGGCACACCGTTGTCGTAGGTCTTATATTCGTGGCGTATTTTCTGACATCTTAGGAACAGAGACGGATTCAGATTTTTGTAACTGGTTAATTTTTGTTACGTTATCTTTGATTAGGTACTACTTACTTTGACTTGATTCTTCGATTTTCGAACACGACACGAGCATGAGCTCAGATAAAACATTACTAGACAAATTCTGCCGTATTCAAGTCAATGCAGTGTTGTGAAGCAGAAAGAGTTGGAGTAACTTGATGGTGAGGCGGGTGCGCGGCAAGGAGCGAGTACACTTTGATGTGATGCAAGTTGCAAACATTTGTGTAATTATTTTTATATTCAATTACTTACTTTTCATACATCAAAGTAAAGGTTAGTTTTTGACATATTAAGTGGTTTCTATACGCACTTTTGTATTTAAATAAATAAAATGCTCGCGTCTGATAACTGTCATCAACATAAATGCAACCTGCATAACATAAACTTGTACTAGCTCTTTGCCGCGCACCCGTCTCATCACCACAACAAACGCCGTTGTTCTCAGTCTAGTAATGTTTTGTCTGAGAGCATGAGCGACCTCTACTGCCACCAGTGCCGGTTTTACAAATTTGGAGGCCTGAGGCGTAAGAAAATTAGAGGCCAGTGGCGGGGAGAGGCGGGGAATTATATGCCATTGAAAGAAAAAAAATTAGTACATAAATGTAAATATAATGTATATTTATATTTCAAAAATTGTTGCGTGAACGAAAGTTTCCGAGTATGAGGAACAAAGGTGCTTGTATGAAAGGAATTATGAATGTGGATGAAGCTAAAGTGGTGTGTCAGGATAGAAACGTTTGGCGAAGATTAATTGCGTAGTGAATCTGATGATTCGAGAAAAGCACAGGATTTTAGATTTTAGTTTTGTTGTTTAGTAATTTCATTAGAGTGTTTACCTGCAATTGTGTGAAATTCACTATCAAAAACAAGCGTAGGGACGACACTCCCTTCTTTTCTTATCTTTTTATTCGTTTTCTGATCTTACATTGAGTGTTTAACTGTAATTGTGTAAAATTCACTTTCAAAAACAAGCGCAGGGCGACGCTCCCTCCCTTTCTTATCTTTTTGTTTCATTTTCAGTTACTGCATTGTGTTGACTTTGCTTTCATATACAAGTGCAGGGCTATCGCTTTCATCTTTTCTAATCTTGTAGATTCGTCGTTAGTTTCGTTATTAGATTCGTTGTTAGGAGTAAACGTGAGTAATTTGAGATGTTTTATGCATATGTTACATACGTTGAAGAAAGGAAATGAATGATAAGTGGATAGGAATGATGTGATTAAAAGTTGGTTGTGTGATAATGATTTCGAGTGTAATAAATGAATGAGTTTATATGGAGTGATCTATGAATGTGGTTGAAGTGAGGGTGGTTTGTTTGAATGAAAATGTTTGGCGAGGGCTGATTGTTTGATTAGTGTGATGAGTGAATGTTTTATGAGTGATTTTAGGGTTCGTGCTACCCCATTTGTTGGGATATAGCGTGAAGATATGTAAGTTAAATTAATTGATTTTCAATTAATGTTTTTAAAAAAAAATTATTTAGTGCTTATTACAACAAATAAGAATGTTATAGTTCAAAAGTTAAGATACAGATACATTTGTATGTGCTTATCACACAGGGTTCAGAATCTGACTGACTTCCGTCTTACAAGATTCTACATATGATGTTATATGATCCTGGAATCATATTCTTGGAGAGTCAGCGGTTTGAGTGGGAACATCGTTTCCTAACTCCTCCTTCGCTAGAATTGAGCTTCATCGGGGAGTTGCTGGACCTTTCTAGGGGTTGAAATTCTTGGTTGAAGTTCAATGCCTTCTCTGGATGTTGGATTTGGCTGCAAACGTCTGTGGAGTTTTTTCTTTAAAAAGAGTACAAACAGGATGATAGCACCTGTAATCAGAATTATGTAAAGTATTAATGTTGGATAATTTATAATGCGATTGATGTCGTATTGATCGAAGTAGTAGTCATCAATGGATTCTTCAATCTTGTTCATTGGTTTCAATTCGTTAATGGTGTTGAGTTCAATTGACATCTTTGGAATTTGTGACTTATTGAAGTCGAATTTGTAGTTTTCGATTACGACTGGTTTGCCAAAGCTTCCATGTTTGAATAGTAAATTTTGGTTCTTGTATTCCAATTGACAATCATCTTCTTTCACCAGGAATATTCCTTGGAGCGTTTTTATAGTGTCGCCTTGTTCGCATTTGATCTTAATATTTTCTGGATCAGGAAATATTATGAGATGTTGATTTATATCTTTTAAATATTCAATATGATTTTGTTTAATGTTTAATTTCAGGAATTGGCAATTTTCAATGTTGTTTCGTGAAATGAAGTTCTTCTCGCAAGAGTTTTCGCTTAGTTCGTTGATCTTGTTAGGACACTGGTATGTGTTCTCCTTGTTGTAGGTACATATGTCATATAGAGATTTAATTTGTCCATCATTTGATTTTAAGAAATATTCGTGATTAGGGACTACAGTTACATATTCAGTATTGTGTTTGGTAGGGATTGGAATAAGATGGATTAATTCGAATTGTGTTTCGTAATTTATCGGAATTTCAATAAAATACGTAATTTTGTTAGATGTTAATTTACAATTTACGAAAAGTATTTTTTCTAATTCCAAAATGTTTTCTGAATTTACATTAATCGGTAACTGATTATTATAAAATTTTGAAATTTTATTTAGTTCTGTGAAAAGATCGTGTGATTTTATAATACTTGGGTGCAACGTATGTAACTTGCAGAATGTTAAAGAGTTTTCAATATCTTGGAGAATATTGAAAGTTAATGTGTATAAAGTGTTTAATTGATTGAAAATATCTTTTATAAAGAGTTTATCATTATCTTTAGTTCCACCGACAACAATGTGGAGTAGTTGTTCGATTTTTGATTTTAATAAATTTTCGTTTTCTCTTATTGTATTCACAGTCCTATTAAAATACTCTATCATTTGTTGATTGACAGAATATTGATGTTTGATTTGGTGGTTTAAATTATTTTGATTATCTTTTAGGTGATTTAAAATTTGTGTATAACGTTTCTCGTCGTCTGCGTCTAAATTTCCTGATATAGATTTAATGATTGTTCCCAAGCCGTTTATGAGACCTCTTTTAGCTCGCTCGTTTTTCGTGCGTTTTGTTAAATGATTAATTTTTTCGTTTATGGAATTTTGAATGTAATTAATTATATTTTTATTATTGTCAAATTCGGGAGAAATTGTCTTGTCGTTGTTAAGGATTTGTTTAAGGTTTTCGTATTGTTTATTTAGATTTTCGTATTGTGTCCATAGTGGTTGTAAGTCATAATAATGTACGAATGTGTGAGTAGATTTTTGGAGCTTTGCAGTTCCGAGATTTATTGTCAGTAGTCCTGGGTTATTCGTTATGTCTTTCATACTTTGTCCATAGGAGTATGAGAGGTAGAGGGACCTGGAATATCCGAATTTGTGTTAGTAATTTTTCGGGGTCTTTTTATGTTGGAAAGGTGTATTTTAGATTGTTTTTTGTCGTTGGGTTTAATTTCTATTTGGGCTGTTTTTAGGGGTTTATTTAAACTTTTAATTTTTTCTTTCCTAAATTTAGGCTGTTTAGTTTTATTTACCTTCTGCTTGTTTTGAACATAAATTGTTTCAGGGATGTTTGGAAGTTCTTCCCTTGTTTCATTTATTTTAGTTATTAATTTAGATTTGTCATCTTGTAATTTTTGATTAATATTTCGATATATTAATTTAGTTTTATCCTTGTGTTTTTGTATATAATCTTGGGTAACTTGCTTATCCAGCTCGATATCTAGAGGCGAATTTACATCTAAATGACCATTAATAATTTCAATTGGTTTTAGATTTGTCGCGCTATGATTTGTGTTGTTATACGCTAAGACTGCATATGATACTTTGTCTTTTATCAGTTCGTTCTTGAAATTATCTTGCATATTAAATAAACGAATATGTTCTATTAAAGTTGAATGGAAACGTTCAACTAAACCATACGAATTTGGATTTTGTGAGCAAGTAAAGTGTATTTCAATTTTATGCAAGGATAGCAGTTCTTTGACGACATTGTTTTTAAACTCTAATCCGTTATCCGATATGATTAATTTTGGAATACCGTGTGGGAAAAGAATTTAGTTAATTTGTTTGTTATTTCGATTGCGTTTATTGATGTTACTTTGTATGCTTGCGCATACCTGGAGAATGCGTCAATTATAGTTAGGAATTTTGAATTTTCGATCTATGTGAATGATATCTAACGGTTTGTTGGGTGTCGGAGTTAAATTTAGTTTGGGTTTTACAGGGTTCCTTTCATATTTGGCAGCCAGACATATTTCACACTGGTTGATATAGTCTGTGATGGTTTTATGTTGGTTAGGCCAATAATATCTCTTTTTAATTTGATTATAAACTTCATTGATACCTCGGTGATTCGTTTTACCTTCGTGATTGTTTTTTATTGTGTCTAAAATTTCATCTTGGGATTCTACATCTATCAATTTAATATTACACTTAATGAATTTGATTTCTGAATTTTTGAAATATTTTTGGAGTATGGTACTAAACAGTTCGTATACCGGTTGTTCGAAATACAGGTAATATTTTACCTCAGGTACAACGAATTCCTTGATGAATTTTACGGTGTCTTTTTCAAAATTTGATTCGGATAATTGAACTAAAATTCTCATCTTGTCGGTGTGTAATTTTTGTATTTTTGGTACACTTGGTGAATGTTTAACTTGAGATATCAAAATTTGGTTTTTACCATAGTTAACAGCTGTTTCTGAGATAGTGATTCCTATGATAGGATTTTCTAAATTTGAATGTATTGTTTGGTCTGAATCGGTATCGTTATTGACGTCTTCGTCAGGGTTAACTATCATGGATTGAGTATCGTTATCGGGATTGAAGTTTTCATTAAAATTTTCTACGTATTCAAAAAGATTTTGAGTACCGGGGTCTACAGTGTTGACGTTTAATTCTATTCGTGATAGAGCGTCAGCGTTTTTATTTAATGTTCCTTTTTTATGAATTACTTCATAATCGTACTCTTCTAGTTTGAGTCTCCACCGCATTAATTTAGAATTTGGTTCTTTTAGTGAGTGTAAATATTGCAAGGGTTTATGGTCGGTGATAATTTTAAATTTTCTGCCAAACAAGTATGGTCTAAAATATTTCGTAGCCCATATAACTGCGAGTAACTCTTTCTCGATCGTACTGTAATTTTGTTCGGAGTCGTTTAGGGTTCGACTTGCGTAGGCGATGGGAAGATCGGAACCAATGGGACCTTGGGACAAGATAGCACCTATAGCGTAATTGCTAGCGTCTGTCGTTAAGTTGAAAGGTTTGTTAAAGTCCGGGTATTGGAGTATGGGATCGTTAATTAGAAGATTTTTACAAGTATTGAAACAATTCGTATACTCTGGATCGTTAAGTTTAATTTCCGCGTCTTTCTTTAGACATTTAGTTAGGGGTTTTGTTAACTGGGCGAAATTTTTTATAAATTTCCGATAATAGCCTAATAGACCTAGGAATGCTTTAATTTGTTTCGGTGTTTTCGGTAGAGGGTAGTTTTTGATCGCATGAATTTTATCTGGATTGGTTTAACTCCGCTAGGGGTCACGACATGTCCGAGATATGCTACCTCTTTACGTAAGAATTCAGACTTATCAAGCTGTATTTTTAAGTTTGCTTTCTTTAAACGGTCAAAAACTGTTCTTAAATTTTGAATATGCTCTTGAAGGCTTGTACTAAAAATTATGACGTCATCCAAATATACTAAGCAAATTTCGTTAACTAAATTTCTGAGTACGTTGTCCAAGACACGTTGGAAAGTTGCCGGAGCATTTTTCAAACCAAATGGCATTCTTAAAAATTCGTAATGTCCATTTTCGGTGTTAAAAGCAGTTTTTTGAATATCTGCTTGATTCATTTCGATTTGGTGGAATCCGGACGCGAGATCTAAGGTCGAAAAATAATTGCATCTACCAAGCTTGTCTAGTAAGGTGTTTATATTCGGTATCGGATATTTATCATCGATTGATTTCTCGTTCAATTTTCTGTAGTCTATTACTATTCTCCATTTTCTTTTGCCGGATGCGTCGATTTTCTTTGGGACGATCCACACAGGGGATGACCAAGGGGAGTGAGAGGGGCGAATGATTTTATCATCGAGCATCTTTGCGATTTGTTTTTGAACTTCGCTTCTGTGTACTTCGGGGTATCGATAAGTTTTTGAATAAACAGGTATTTCGTCTTTGGTCCGAATAAAATGTTTAATTTCGTTTGTAAATGTTAAATGTTTATTATCGCCATGTAAAATAGGAGAGAATTCTTTTAATAATTTTATAATTTCGGATTTTTCTTCGGGATTCATATGATCGATTCTAATTTTGTCCATGTCGAGGTTACTTTTAGAACAAGATTTTTGAAAATTTATATTGTTAATTTCAAAATGATTTAACGTTTCTAATTGTATACAGTTCACAGTATCTAAAATTTGATCTTCGTCGCTTGTATTGATAACAGGGTAAAATAATTCGTAATTTTCAATTTTTGCTATTCCTTCTGGAATAATTATATTATTTATTTTTGTTTCAGTTATAAATGCTTCGCCGGTTTCAATATTATTAACAAATAATTTTGTAATTTTTTCAGACTTTGGCGGAATTTTTATAATATTAGATTTTGGAATTATTTTATGAAAATGAATTTTTATATTTTGAGTAGGTGTTAATATTTTGTTATTACTCAAGTCTATACTTGTTTCTAAACATTTTAAATTATCTATTCCAAGCAAAATATCAAAGTTGTTATGGAAATCAAATAAATAATATTTTAATAGTTTATCGGGGTTATTAAATAATTTTGAAGCAGGTATAACAATTCTAGAATTTTCAATTGAAGTACCGTGAGCGGTTGTAATTTTAAATTGATCATTTTGTATATTATTTCTAAAATATTTCCACGCGATATTTGGATTTATGAATGAGCGGGTACTTCCGGTATCTATCAAGACTTTTAAGTTGTGTTCGGGATATATTATGAATGGTAATTCACTATAATTATGAGTTAGGTTCATAATTTCAAATTCATTTCCGAGGCTTTTTATTGAAAAAAAGCGTCTTGATCATTATTGTCTTCGTTATCAGTATTTGGGTCAGTGACATAGTATTCTGCATTTTCATCAATATATTGTTCATCACTTTCATTATTTGGTAATTCCACAGTTTCTGTGTTAAACAATTCTTCCGCAATAAAATCGTGTGCGCGTTGTTGTGGCTGGAATTGTTGGGGACGGTAATTACTTGGACCGGGTCTTGGTGTGAATGTTTGTCTAGTACTGACACTCATTGGCGTCGGTTTCGTGAATTTTTTATTGGGATCGGATTTAAAGACATTTGAAGTATTTGTCTTATTTTGTTGGTAATTGTGTTGAGGGGTGTAATGTGTTCGTGGGGTATATTGTTGTTGTGGATTTGGTCTGTACGTTAGTTGAGGGAAATTTCTTTGTTGAAATGGTTTGTTATTTTGTACAGGAAAGTTTTGTTTCGGTTTAGTAATGGTTTTGTATTGTTGTTTATTAACAGAGTCAATTTGGAAATCGTTTGTCATCATATTTAAAGCAGTTGTTAAATCTTCAGGGTTTTTAGTTCTCATTAAAGTACCTAGAGGCTCTTTAAGATCTCTCAAAAGAACTCTTAATGCGTAATTTCTAAAATATCCAATTAAAACAGCTTGCTCTTCTCTTTGTATATGTAAAGTGATATAGGAAGTTGATAAATTTAATAATTGTATTACTCGATTGTAATAATCAAATGGAGATTCATTTTGATTTTGTTTTAATTCGGACATTTCAAAATTTAGCGTGTATATGTCGCGTTTATCCGCATAGGTATTTAATAGAGCTGTTTTTAAATCTAGCCATTTAGTAATGGTAACACTCGCAATGTTGACGGCGGCTTCTCCTTTTATTTTTGCCAAAATACTACTCATCAAGTACTCATTCTGGAAATTATTTACGTCTGATGCATCATAAAATTTAGTTACGATTTTTTCACAGACTTCTATGAATCTACTTAATAATTTAGTATCACCTCGAAATTCGGGGATCATATCAAGATATTCACGTTTGAGATCTGGGACAGCCATTTCGTCAAGGTTTAGGTTATTTATTTGTTCGATAAGGGATTGATCGATAGGGAGAGTGTTTGAAATGTAATTTTGTGAGTCAGAGGAATGTACTGAATTTGTATCTGAGCTATTGTCTGAATCTATTTCGATATACGCTCGATTATCTCTAGATGTCATATGTGCACTACTTACAGGAAAATCAGTGTGTTCTTCATCGGCTCTGTTGCGGTTTCTTCCACGATGGAGGAACGGAACAGGATGAACTTCTACTGCTAGGCTCTGTGTTCAGCAGGGCTTCGTTGTTCTCTTCGTGTGACGCGATGCACTCGTTGAAAACGTGTAGAATTTTTTTGCACTGATTTTACGTTGGTTCTTCGCAATAAATCGTTGAAACGAACCGAAATTTTGAGTTTCGTTTACGAAATCCGTTACGACTGCGCCAGTTAAATTAATTGATTTTCAATTAATGTTTTTTAAAAAAATTTATTTAGTGCTTATTACAACAAATAAGAATGTTATAGTTCAAAAGTTAAGATACAGATACATTTGTATGTGCTTATCACACAGGGTTCAGAATCTGACTGACTTCCGTCTTACAAGATTCTACATATGATGTTATATGATCCTGGAATCATATTCTTGGAGAGTCAGCGGTTTGTGTGGGAACATCGTTTCCTAACTTGTATGTATGTATGTAAAAATCATAAAATGCAAATAGTCACGTAATGAAAAATTTCAAAAAATTGCACGTACACAGGATTAAAAAAATAAGGGATTGTGTGGAGTAGCCTGTGCACTTTGCACTATGCGACCACGCCACATACTACTGCTTCTGCCACAACGCGACTACACACATAGTGCTGCCACATGTACTTAAGTATAATATATATATATATACCTAAAATACGAAACAATTTGTTGCGGAAAATAGTATTTATAAAAATACATTTTTATTTTGCATATAAATTGTTTATATATATAAAAATTCTAATTTGTATGAGGCCGGTAAAAATCGGAGGCCTAAGGCGACCCCCTTATGGTAAAACCGGCCCTGACTGCCACTTCGTTGACTTCAACTTTCTCAACTACTACTACATTGACAACGACATGCCTCACTGCACGAACGATGTCCATACGCTGCTTTGCCAATAGCAACGCTTCAAAATCAGTTGCGCTAATTTTTGCTACTGTCAGCTTCGGAACGGAAATTGAAGTCGTAGCTTTATCTTGCTCTAGCTTCCGTTTCTCGGTTATTCTACGTTTGCTAAAATAGTCTCTCGAGTTCGTAAGATGTGTTTCCTCTCGCCGCGCACTTGAAGTTATTAGTCCTGGTTCTTTCATATGTCCTCTTGCCATACCGACTCTTATTTCTTTTTTGTTTTACCTACTGCATGATGAATGTTAGCAGCTGCACATTGTTCCAAATGGATCCCGTAGTAAATGTGTAACTATTACAAGGTACTACATAGTTACCATTCGCACTACCTCCCGACACTGGAATCCACGAGTCTAGTGGACTCCATTGACGTGCCTGCTGACCATTCTGCTTCTAATGTAAAACTGATGTCGAAGATAGTTGTAAATTGGTCTGGAAACGACATGGTGCGCAACCTAGGGCTTACTTCGTCCTCTGGAGTTGTAGTACATCAGCACCGGAATTATCGTACTCGTAACCTCAAAGTGAAAACATCGTTACGAGCGGATGTGGCGGGTCATACGGCACTTCTCGCGAATACATTTTTCCGCGCACTACTGTCACTACTAGAGCGTCTACCCTATATGATGAAATAATTGGTTAATTTTTAAAACATTCTACATGACTGAAATATATACTTATTAAACAACTTCAAGCCGATTAGTCGTTTTTGGTAACTTAATCCCATAGTAAATCTTTATATAGATATATATATATATATATATATATATATATATATATATATATATATATATATATGGGGCATTCCAGCCAAGAACAGACAAACCGGGGCGCAGTCATGTCACCAATTTGGCTGAAACTTTTTTTGAAAAATCTTTCATATATTAGAAGGTGTTACCCCAACGGATCGATTTTTTGAACGACTTGTAGATAATGAGAAAAATATTTGAAAAAAATTCGTGCCTCAAAAATGTGCCTTTTTAAGGTATCTTTAAAAATCCATAACTTTTCTAATTTTTATCCGATTTGAACGATTTTTTGACGCCTCAAGACGTTAAAGTGTAATCTTTCGCAAGGTGTACTCGTTTATGTGATTCGGAATAACAGTCGGCAAGTATAAGTGTCCAAAATTGTGTTCAATTGTTGAAAATAGTACGTTTTTCATTGTGACCTGTATTCGACTAGTAGCAAGCTATTTGCTTCGCTTCTGGTCTCGAATCTTTAGAAAGACCTAATAAGCTTTGATATAAACTTTATTCCCATTTAGAAGCTACTTAACATAGCACTATTACAGTTTGAAAATGTAAAAAAATCGTTTTTTTCGCAAAAAGAGCAAACTTTGACAGGCTATTTCTCAAAAACCTAATTTTTATTTTTTTTTTAATTTTAACCATACATTCTGCGTTCCAAGTGCTACATTATTCGAAAGTTTCAACAATACTTTTTGCGTTGTTACCGAGATATGATTTTTTTTGTTTACAATGTTTTGGCGAATTCTAAATGTTGTTAAATCGACATTTTACGTACATGGCTTCAAGTTTCTGGTCACTAGCAACAACTATGAATACAAATTAGCTATTTAAAAAAAAAAACTATATTCGGAATTTTCTGGCATTTGTAATATATATAGCGAACAAATTAATGAAGTATAATCAAGTATAAATTTTCAACTAACATATTAGATTTATTAAGTGATTAAATTGTGTAAATCAATTGTTGATGACTCGAAATACTTTAGACACGTTGTCTTCCGAATGCGTAAACTGTGTTGTAACGAAATAAAATAAAATAAAGTCTGTGAAAAACGTCTGACTAGCAATTAGACTGTCCCTGGTTCGAATCCAGGCGGCATCCGAATTTTCTTTAATTTTAATAGATTATCAGTCTATACTATAATTGGAATGATGAGTCATTTTTACTTCTTTCATTATATATATATATATATATATACGGTGTATCCCATGTAAATGTTGGCATAGCCATCAAACATTTTCATCCTAACACACCACCCTCACTGTAACCACATTCAGAGATCCCTCCTTATAAACTCATTTACTTATCACACTCGAAATTATTCATCACACAACTAACCTGCATCACATCTATAGACCATTTTTAAAATGTCCGCGACCCCTAGGTGTTTATTTTTTTAACTTAGTGCCGCCAAATGGCGGCAAACGAGATATTTCAAAATGTATTTAAGTACAAAGTAACTAAAAAGGTTTATATTGAAAATGAAAACTTATTGTAGTATCAAAATAAATGAAGTATATTCATCAGTTATTTATAAATTATGTTAATATGATAGATTTCGTATAATAACGTATCCATTCTTTTCTTCTGTTCACGTTTTGAGGAAAAGAGTGAAATGAAATGTTTCTTGTTTTTTTTTTAATTATTACAATCCTGTGCACAACATATAGTACCCGTCATAATTACTATTATTAATTACTTTTCAATGAAGAAATAAATACTAACCAACAAAAATAATCGAACTGTCACTTGTCAAATCATTGACAAAGATGGACAAAGATGAGTATACGGCACTAACTTTTTTTATCTCCGTCTAACGTTTGCACATGCGCAATGAATTTTTAAAATGGTCTATTCAATCACTGGTATTCACTTTTCATTCATCTTCTTTCTTCGACGTACATAACATGTGCGAAAAACATTTCAAATTAATCACACTCACGAATCTAATAATGAATCTAACAATGTATTCTACAAAGAATAAAAAAGATGGAAGGGATAGCCTGCGCTTGTATATTAAAGAAAAAAAAATCCACACAATGTAGTAACTGAAAATGAAACAAAAAGATAAAAAAGGAGGAAAATGTCGGTCTGCGCTTATTTTTGGAAGTCAATTCCACATAATTGCAGTTATACCTTCTAAGTAAGAACTGAAAATGAATTAAAAGATAAGAAAGGAAGAGAGTGTCGCTCTATGCTTATTTTTAAAAGTGAATTTCACACAGATACATTTAAACACTCTATGTAAGATCAGAAAACGAATTAAAAAGATAAGAGACAAAGGGAGTGTCTCAATCTACCATCAACTCTCACCGCAGCCTTGCTACCTTTACACAGCGCACAAATTGTCTCCAACTAATTACCATTTATACCGAACTGTAGACGTACATCCTATAAGGTCTCGCGATGAACACTATCATATGATTTTTTTTTTAAATCGAGAATGCCACAGAGCCCCTTCTTGTTCTTAGCAAGTGACTTCCTAATAATCATACGAAGAGAAAAAAATTGATCCACACACCCTCTATCAGGCAAAAAAAAATATTAATATTGTTTAACTTGGAGATTGTTGAGGTTCATACCTAATGAATAAGAATCTTCCCGTATAACTTCCCTACCACACTCAGGAAACTTATCGCCCGGGAATTGGTGGCTTCACTCGAATTACTTTTACCTTTAAATAAAGGACAAATGATAGCATGTTTCCAATTATCAGGAGCCACACACCTTTTTAAACAAATTCTAAACAAATAAACTAACCAGTCAAATAACCTCTCGCCTCCAAACTTCAACATCTCATGCGATATACCATCCAAACTGGGAGTCTTACCATTCTTCAGACGCAACAATGCAAAACTAACATCAACTATATCCCATTTATCACCACTAACATTTTCATTACAACCATTCGGTCCATTTATGCTACCATATAAAGCCCTAAAGTACTCACACCATCTAATCCTAACATCTGATTCATTCTACAATAACTCACGAACCGTACTCTTAATCGCTTTCACTGCCTTTACGTTACCACCTATCAATCTCTTCGCACTCAACCAAAACATTCTTTTATTTATACCAAAATTATTTATTATTCTTTCATTGAATCAAATCATCAAAATGCGTCGTCGTTTCTCTTATTACTTTCTTAACACATTTATTTAACCCTTTGTATTCCAGCAAACATTCATCACGTAAACTTCCAAGCATATCTTTCACATTTAGGAATCGCAAATATGCTTTATTTTTCTCCTCAGTAGCTTCTTTTGCTTCTTAATTCCACTATGCATTCCTTGGACAAGAGCTTAATCTATATTCACCACAAACTTTCTTTGCACATTTAAGAACTGTAACTTTAAATTTCAACCAAATATCATTATCAATTATGCAGCATTCAAAATTAAGCTCACATACAGGCGAAGATTCATTTATTTTCTCAATAAACATATCTCTAACAGCCTCATTCTGTAGTATACTGTATTTCACATAAAACATTTTTTCAGTACCTTTCACTCTCATTCGCCAACATTTATCTAGACGTATACGCGACACCACCAAATAATGGTCAATCGTACCCAATTTAGCACCAGGCTACACACGCGTTTCTACAACTAAACGTATCAATCGTTCATCAAACAAAATAAAATCAATTTTTTAGGGCTTTATATGGTAGCATAAATGAACCGAATGGTTGAAGTGAAAATGCAAGAGCAAATTTTAGTGATGATGAATGAGATATAGATGAGAGTGATGCTAGTTTTGCATTGATGCGTCTGAAGAATGGTAAGGCTCCCAGTTTGGATGGTATATCGAATGAGATGTTGAAGTATGGAGGCGAAATATTATTTGACTAGTTAATGTATTTATTTAGATTTTGTTTAAAATGGTGTCTAGCTCCTGATAATTTGAAACATGCTATCATTTGTTCTTTATTTAAAGGTAAAAGTAATTCGAGTGAATCTACCAATTTCCGGGCGATAAGTTTGCTGAGTCTGGTAGGAAAGTTATACAGGAAGATTCTTGTTCATAAGATACGAACCTTCACAATCTCCAAGCCAAGCGATATGCAAGGTGTTTTTGCCTGAGTGAGAATTGTGTGTATCAATTGTTTTCTGTTCGTATTGTAACGTTTTTCGTCTTTTCTGGAAGTGTGTAGGTCTAAAGAACAAAAATAACTCACAACTATTTATGTTAAACGAAAATAAAAGTATTTATTTAATGAATGAAAAATAAACAAATAAAAGAAACTTATTCAAAATTAATTAAAACTAGAACAACACTTAAACACTTATTATTAATATACAGAGACTAATATTATTTATATCACATTCACTAGAACTATTACATTACGATATTTATGTAACCGTGTCCAAAGTCAACTGTCAACTAACTAACTCCAGTCGTTCCGCGTCCACTTTTATACACCCGTCCAACATCTCGAGCTTTCCAGTAAGTCCCAGAATCCTCCCTCATCCGCACGTGCAGAGAAGCGCGCTCACGATGTTTCTGGCCGGCCTTGATTCAACGCACCGCTCTATTTCTCGAGAAGGTTTCTGGAATGCTCTCGGTTCTCGAGAAGGTTCTAAAATGTTCTTGACTGGTTAGCTCATTCATTGGGTATATTCGTTACAGTATAATTGTTGAAAAGTTACTTGCTAAGAAAAAGAAGATGACTTGAGGCTTTCTCGATTACAAAAAAAAATCCCTATAATAGTGTTCATTGCAAGACTTTCTGGGATGTACTTCTATAGTACGGTATAAATGGTATGTTGTTGGGGGCAATTTGTGCGCTTTGTGAAGGTAGCAAGGCTGCGGTGGGGTAGATTGAGTAATTGGTTTTGTATAGATGTTCGCATGAAATAAGGTTGTGAGATGTAGCTGTTTAATTTGTATATGGATGTGTTGTTACGAATAGCGCTGAATGGGGTGGATGGTGTTCATATTGATGGTAGTGTAGTGCCTGCGTTAGCGTATGCGGATGATGTTGTTGTTGTGGTTGCTTCAGATAATGGTGTTAGATTGGGACAACTGAATTAGTTTGTATACAATATGACCTATTTAATCCAAACATGCCCTAATCCGAACCTTCAGTAATCCGAATAACGGAAATTCGCAGCCATAATCCGAACAACGCCTCCATAATCTAAAAAGCTAGAAATTCCTACTACATAAATTGAAAAATCAATTAGTTTCATATTTTCTAAGAATTGCTCTGTTTACTGTTAATTGTTCATTACACCATTGATCGTTACTAAGTAAAATTTACACGTTACTTTTAATTTCTTTTAGATTTACATACTTTATTTTATAAGCTATGTTGTATCTAACAAAATGCGATATGTAGTACAGTTGTTAATTTTTGATCTGATAATATAAAAACCTTAAATTGTTAGAATGTTAAAATTCGTAGATAATTAGGAATATGGATATTTCTGTCTTTTGTTCGATAATTCGAAAATTCGGATCAAGCAGTGCAATTATTAGTTCGGATTAAAGAGGTTATTCTCTACTTGGGTAATATGTTGTCGAAGGATGGACGCATTGATCGTAAAATTGAGAGAAGAATATCTGCGGGAGGCAAGGTATTGGGTGCTCTGAAAACCTTTGTTCGAAATGCGAATGTATCCAGAGATACTCGATTGTATAATGGCGTTTTAGTGCCTACATTGATGTATGGTAGTGGAGGTTGGATGTGGATGAAGAAGCATGAACGTCTTATATCTGCTGAGGAAATGAGGTATTTGCGGGATGAGTGTAGATATCGTGTCCGGAATACATTGGTGTATTGAGAAGAAAGTAGTTAAAAAAATGGGTGTAAGTCAGTTGAGATGGTATGGGCATGTAGATTGTACGTCGAATGAGAGATTGGTGAAACATATGTATGTTTGTGAAATTGAGGGTAAAAGATTGCGTGGACTACTTATGAATAAATAAATGAATATGATTGAGGAATTGTTGCGTGAACGAAGATTTCCTAGTATGGGGAACCAACGAGCTAGAATGAAAGGAATTATGAATGTGGTTGAGGCTAAAGTGGTGTGTCAGGATAGAAACGTTTGACGAAGATTAATTGTGGGCCGAGTCTGATGATTTAAGACAAGTACAGAATTTTTTATTTTAGTTTAGTTTTTTAGTAATTTAATAAACACAGGGGCGACACTCTCTTCCTTTCGTATGTTTTTTATTCGTTTTCTGATTTTACATAGAATGTTTAACTACAATTGTGTGAAATTCACTTTTAAAAACAAGAGTAAAGCGACTCTCTCTTCGTTTCTTATCTTTTAATTCGTTTTCAGTTCTTACATAGTGTTTAACTGCAATTGTCTGGAATTTACTTTCAAAAATAAGCGCAGGCCGACATTTGCTTCCTTTCTTATCTTTTTGTGTCATTTTCAGTTACTATTGTGTGGAATTTTCTTTAATACAAGTGCAGGTTATCGTTTTTTTCTTTTCTATTCTTTCTAGATTCATTGTTAGATTCGTTGTTAAGGAAGTAAGCGTGAGTAATTTCAAATGTTTTACGCTTATGTTATGCACGTCGATGAAAAGTGAATAGGAGTGACTGGATAGATGTGATTGAAGGTAAGTTGTGCGATGAATGATTTAGAATATGATAAGTAATGAGCTTATATGGCGGGATCTATGAATGTGGTTGAAGTGAGGATGGTATATTAGGATGAGAATGTTTGACGAGAACTGATTATTTGATGAATATAATAAGTAAATGTTTTAGGAATGATTTTAGGGTTCGTGCTACCCGATTTGATAGGATATAGCGTGATGTTATATATGTATGTATGTTTATTATTTTTAGTCTTTTTAATTACTTTTTTAAATACTTAGATGTCGCTACATGTAGCTATTCCGTCACTATACTCTATTCGAGTTTAGAATGTAGTAGATAGCATTAATTATCCGTTGATTCAATGACCTGGGGGACCGAGCAATTTGAAATAAATTTCAATTTTCAGCTTGTTAATAAGTATGTTTTTATTGCCAACGTTTCGTCAGTCAAGACTGACCTCTTCAGGGCTAATAAAATTATTGCACACAAGTTGCATTATATTGCATGATGACAAGACGTAAAGGATTTGGTGTGAGGCATGTTCAGAACCTGTTCATGTGTGTCTTGACCTCCAAATGTCAAAATGATGGGACGTGATATTTTAAGATTTGACTGATTCCTTTTCACGATTTGATAACAAATAACAGTTAGTTTGACTATGTGATCTTTAAACTATGAAACACTGTAACCTTCAGATTTCTATGATTTTATTTATTTTTGGTTTCTATCCAAAATACTGTGAACATGATTATCTATGTTTTATTGACGTCCATTATGAAAATAAATGGGAACATGCCTCACATCAAATCCTTTACGTCTTGTCATCATGCAATATAATGCAACTTGTGTGCAATAATTTTATTAGCCCTGAAGAGGTCAGTCTTGACTGACGAAACGTTGGCAATAAAAAAATACTTATTAACAAGCTGAAAATTGCAATTTATTTCAAATTGCTCGGTCCCCCAGGTCATTGAATCAACGGATAATTAACAATAATTGGGACCAATCAGCAAAAAATTGGAAAAAAAAAGTAGATAGCATTGTGTTCGCGACCGGTTTTCAAGTCCGTAGTCAGGAACTATCAATAGATGGGGCTATAATTTTTTCAGAGGGGGCTGAAAATTAATAAAAATAGTATAAATTTTTAATAGTATAAATTATATTTAATCAATCAATAAAAGCTTTTTTAAAAATTTATTTCAAAGTCAAAACAAGATACAACTACTCTGTTCTAGTGCTAAGTACAATCTAACTACATCTATGGTTCAAGAGAACTGATAACGTGGCTTCGCAGACATACTGCTGATACAGTGAAATACGAGTGTGAGAAATGGTGTGTTACCAGAGGAACTGTTATCTAACTCCTCCATCCTTAAGAAAAACGTTATTGTAAAGATTATGTTTCAATAATGTTAGGTGCTGATTCTATGTTATCAGTTTTCTTTTTACAAAATCTCTTACATATTTTATTAATACTAAAAATCAATATTATAACTATTATTACAATTATAAATACAATATTAAAAATAGAGTGTGAGTTTTCATTATTCATATTATTTAATATAACTGGTTTCAAAGTATTCTTCTCTAATTTCTCTAATTTATTTAAAGGTTCTAAAGTTGGTAATAAATCATGTTTATTGACATCCAATTTTTAAGGATATCATTTTTCCAAAATTCAAGCTTTACTTTTCATTTTCATCATTAATTTTACAATTATTTATTAAGAATATTCCTTTTAAATTTTTATTAATTATCTCATTCTCACATTCTATTTTATAATCACTATTATAGGGTGATATTATATATTTAATATTAGTAAAATCTATCTTAATTACATAATTATATTTTTCTAATACGACCAACTTGCAATGACGGTTTATTTTATTAAAATAAATTTCAGATAGACAATTTTCATTAATATTATTAATTTCCTTACACATAAACAATTTTTCTCTTATATAGTTACACTGTTCTAATTTATAAATTTCTTTATTAACAATTGAGTAAAAGCCAGTAGGAATATTTAAAGTTACTAAACTTTCATTACCTATAGTGGGTATTCTTGTTACTTGGTGGATATTAATTTTTTGTTCAAACATAGGAATTTCGATCAATATTTCTAAATGTGTATTTAAATAGCAAACAGTTTTAATGATTTTATTATTCGAATAATTATCTTTAAGCAGTGATTTTATTGGTTCTTTAATATTTTCATTAATATATTGAGTCATTTCTCCTCATGATCTTTCGATTTTAAGAAAATATCTGAAATAATACGAGGTCGTTTTAGTTGGTCCATTTTAGTTTTTAAATTCTTAGTAGTTATTATTTGTCCGCGTTCAGGAATTATTTCTTTTAGTGTCTGTTTTTTATATTTGGGGTTCTCTACTTTTCCACAGTGTCTTTTATGTTGTTTAATATATATAGTATCGGGGATATTTTCATCCATATTAACTTGTTCACTATACTTCTCTTTCTTACTAATTATGTTGCCTTTTACTTGTTTAAATAACTCTTTCATTATGTTGCCATGTTTTATATTATATTCTTCAGTTACTATTTCTTCGGGTTGTATTATTTGATTATTATTTAAATGTCCTAATAAGACTTGAAATGGCGTATTCTTTATTGTAGAGTGAATACTATTATTATATGCGATTAAACTATAAATTACTTTTTCTTTTAACGGGAGAGATTTAAAATTTTGTTCATCGTTTAGTATGCGAATAGTTTCAATTAACGAACTATGAAATCTTTCTATATTTCCATTTGATTTGGGATTATTTGTACTAGTGATATGCAGCTTTATATTTTTATTAAGCAGAAATTCTAGTAATAATTTATTATTAAATTCTGTTCCTTTGTCAGTAATTATTTTTTCAGGTAGCCCAAAATGAGAAAAGAATTTAATTAATTTAGATATAATAGTAATTGAATTTTGATCTTTAATTTTATAAGCTTGTGCAAATTTAGAAAAACTATCAAGTATGGTTAAATATTTTTGTTTCTCTAGAGATATAACATCTAAATGAATTATTTGTAGCGGTTTATCTGCGGTTGGTGTAAGAATATTAGGAATTTGAATCGGTCTTCTTTCATATTTATTTTTTAAGCAAATTTCACATTTGTTTATTAAATTTTGAATATCTTTAATCATGTTTGGAAAGTAATAAATTAATTTCAATTTAGAATAAGTTTCATTGATTCCTTTATGAATAGATTTACCTTCATGATAATTTCTAATTGTCATAATTTGTTCATCTCTATCTTCAATATCAATTAATAAGTTTTTACACTGTATAAATTTATAATGTCCTGCACTAAAATATGTTTGCAAAACTGCATTAAAATTTAATTTATATTCTTCAGGAATTAGACAATGATAATTTACATGAGGAACACAATAACTTCTTATAAAATCTAAGATAGTTTTATTACAATTAATTTTATTAATAAAAAGGTATATTCGCTGTTTTACGCCGAATAATTTTTCTATTTTAACAGAATTTTGATTCGATTTCTTAACAACTATTTGATTATTACCATAATTTATCGCAGATTCCAAGTAAGTGAGACCGTTGACCGGGCTTTCCTCGTCTGAGTGCATAGAAGCGGTGTCAGTTTCAGAGCATTCTACTTGCAGTGACTGGTTATCATTGTTTTTATCGTCTTCGTTGTGCATTACTTCTGACGTTTCGGCCAGTTCATGAATATTTATTTAAATATGAGAATTTTGAAATACTTCCTTTATTAAATTTTCAATTTTTAACCAGTTTTTCTTATCTAGTCCCGAGCCTATTTTTGGCATTTTAATTTCGTTAATATCATTTTGTATGAGATATTGTAATAATTTATTTAAACATGATTTTATGTTTAATAATGTTGGTTCGTTAAAATAATTATTTTTCGTTAAAAGGTGAATTATAATTCTATTATCAAAATTTTGGATAGCTATTTTATCATCGATAATTTTTATTTTATCTTTTAACTGTCTAGTTTTATATAATTCGTCCACTTGAGAAGCAAATCCTAGTTTCATATGAAAATCTTTTGATATGCAATGTACTAAAGGCAATTTATTTTCAAAAATATTTTCTGTCTTATAATTAATTTCAAATGTGGGTTTGATTCTCGAGAGAGCATCAGCTACGTAATTTTGTTTTCCTTTTTTATACTCTATATAAAAGTCATATTCTTTTAATTTTAATTTCCAACGAATTAATTTTTGGTTGGGTTCCTTTAGTGAATTAAGCCAAACTAGGGGTCTGTGGTCAGTTATAATTTTAAATCGTCTGCCATATAAATAAGTTCTAAAGTTTTTTACAGCCCATACAATTGCTAACAGTTCTTTCTCAATCGTAGAATAATTTTGTTCATGGTTGTTTAGAGTTCTAGAAGCATAAGCGATTGGTAAATCGTTACCTTTTATATTCTGAGACAAAACAGCGCCAAGAGCATAGTTGCTCGCGTCAGTGATTAAAATAAATTCATGATTAAAATTAGGATATTGCAGTATTGGGTTATTCGTAAGTAATAATTTACATTTTTCGAAACATTGCTGATATTCTTTATTTTCATAATTAATTTGACTATTTTTTTTCAAGCAATTTGTGAAAGGTTTTGTTAATGCTGCAAAGTCCTTAATAAATCTTCTGTAATATCCAAGAAGGCCTAAAAATGATTTAATTTCTTTAGTGGTTTTTGGTATCGGAAAATTTTGAATAGTTTTTAATTTTTCGGGGTTTGGTTTTATGCCATCAGTTGTTATGACATGACCCAGATATGCCACTTCTTTTCTTAGGAACTCGCATTTATCTAACTGGATTTTCAAGTTAGCCTCACGTAATTTATCTAAAACTGATTTTAAATTTTGTGTATGCTCCTGTAATGATGAACCAAGAATAATGATATCATCTAGATAAACGAAACAAGCCGTATTAATTACATCTTTCAAAACATAGTTCATGAGTCGCTGGAACGTCGCAGGCGCGTTCTTCAGACCAAAGGGCATACGTTTATATTCAAAGTGTCCATTTTCAGTCGAAAAAGCTGTTTTATCGATATCTTTGGGATCCATTTCAATTTGATGGAAACCGCTAGTGAGATCAAGAGTCGTAAAATATGTAGAAGTACCAAGTTTATTTAAAATTTCTGTTATATCAGGTATAGGAAATCGATCAACAGTTTTTTCATTTAATTTTCTAAAATCATTGACTACGCGAATTTTCTTTAAACCGGAAGCATCTGGTTTCTTTTCTACTACCCAAATAGGGCTATTCCAAGGAGAATAACTTGGCTGTATTATTCCGTTTTTAAGTAATTTATCAATTTCGTCATTTACTTGGTTTTTATAAATTTCAGGGAATTTGTAATTTCTTGTGTAAATGGGGATGTCATCGGTTGTTTTAATTTGATGTTTTATTTTAGAAGTAAAAGTAAGATTTTCATTTTTTGTTATAGTTAAATCTTTATATTGATTTAAAATTTTAGAAAGTTCGTTTAATTCTTCCGAATTTAAATGTTCATGTCTAATATTTAATTTTTTTATTATTTCCGTATTATATACTGGTTTAGATTTATCATTAAAATAATTAAATTTATGTTTATTATTTAATAATTTAATTTCTTCTTTATTTAAATTAATTTGAGCTTGTAATAATTTTAAAGCATTAAACCCGAGTAGAATATGAAATGATTTATGAAAATTATATAAGTAACATTTAATATTTTTACTTTTATATTTTATGAAAGTATATTCAGAACCTTCAGATTCTCCATTCATAGTTTGAATTTTGAATTGTTCTTTAAATATTTTAAATTTTTCATTATTTTTATAAACATAATTTTTATTAATAAAATTTTGAGATGATCCCGTATCAATTAGTATAAATAAATTTTGTAATTTAATATACAGTAATTTTGATATCATATTAATAGCTAGGGATTCAAATTTAAGTGATGGCTTAAGGGAAAATTTTCGTCATGAGTTAACTCATTTAATTCATTAAAATTTTCAGTTTCGACTGTTTCTAATTGTTCTGGTAATATCGCGTCTTGATTTTCGGAATCAGTAGCGTCCTCATTATTTTCAATATTATTTAATTCTTCAGAAATAAAATTTTGCCTACCATAAGAATTATAATTATTTGGATTAGTTTTATATGTTTTAAATGTGCGGGTGGAAATTGACATCGGTGTAGGTTGAGGTTGTGTGCGTTGTAGTCTTATCGGTTGCGACGGGAACTTGGATGATGGACCAGGCTGGTGATATTGGTACGCCACTGGTTTAGGTTGCGGGAATTTTGTCATCGGAGATGCATGTTGTCTGGTTTGAGTGTTAGTCACGTTCGTGTAAGATTGATTTGTGTTAGCGTTAATTTTATAATGTTGAAAATCGTTAGTTATCAATATATTAATTTCGTCTAGAGTAGAAGGATTTCTCGCGGCTAATTGTGATTTAAACGGTTCTTTACAATTTCTAATAAAACACTGAGTAGCAAATTTATGTCCGAAAGTTTTAAAATCTTGTAAAGATTCAGCATTGTACTGATTTTCGATATTATTAATATATAAAAGAAATAACTCATTATATTTCTTGAGGAAATCAAAGATTGTTTCTCTAGTTTGTTGCAACTGACATAATTCAATCATTAAAGTGCATTCATTTCTTTTATCTTGGTATTGAGATATTAAGAATTGTTTCAAATCTTTCCACTTTTTAACATTAGGACATGTAGTTAAAAATTCACTAGCTTTACCAGTAATTTTCTTTTTTATTGTAATTAATGTTAACGCTTTAGTTATTTCAGATGGATTACTCTGATTTATAATATCTAAAATTTCATCAGTAGCTTTTATGAAATGAGATAATGCTTTCTTATCTCCATTATATTCTGGAATTAAATCCACAATTTTTAGAACACTGGTGTCAAGGTTTGCTAGCACACCAGATGCGTTTGACTGATTGTCTGGCATATTTGACTGTTCAATATTTAAATTATTTAATAAATTAATTAGAGCGTCAATTTTGACTTCACTAATAATATACTGCTTTTATAATTAAAAATTGTTCTTACTTACAGTAGTAACAACAGTAAAATCTTCATTAGTAGGTTTCTTTGTCGATCTGCGCTCGACAGGTTGAGTGTGCTGATTTGCGCTCAGCGGTGATGCTGGTGAAGACGTTGGTCAGGAGACTGCACGGACAGGAACAGAGCGGACAGATGATCACCTTCAACGAGTTGTACTTCTGGAAGTTCTCGGATGATCGCCAATCTGCTTGTATCTTCTTCGATTATTGACTGATGTACTCGTAGGTTTTGTTCGTCGGGATTGCGGGTGTCGCACTTGCCGTCGGAACGTGTGTATTTATGATTGTTAAGTAAATGGTTAACACCAACGATTTTTACACTTTGACGAATTGATTCTTTCAGAATTTCGGTGTATCGATCTCTTAACAATCCTACCGACTGCGCCAATTATATTTAATCAATCAATAAAAGCTTTTTTAAAAATTTATTTCAAAGTCAAAACAAGATACAACTACTCTGTTCTAGTGCTAAGTACAATCTAACTACATCTATGGTTCAAGAGAACTGATAACGTGGCTTCGCAGACATACTGCTGATACAGTGAAATACGAGTGTGAGAAATGGTGTGTTACCAGAGGAACTGTTATCTAACTTATACATACAGTGTTTATTCAAAACAAAAATAATAAACAAAAAAAGCACAAATATTTAAGTAAGTAGATAATAAAATATAAATATATTGTCTTAAGTTTGAACACTAAAATAATTGTAAGTTTCTATTATTGAAAGCATTAAATTTTAATAAAACTTTTTATAAATTAATATTTTTCGTGCGAGATCCTTCAAATGCAAGAAATGTTAAATTTGCTAAGCGTTGATGCGTCATTGATAATCTTTATGGTCGATTTATTCTGGTAAACACAAAAAAAAAATATTCGCAAAGAGCTGTACTACAGCCGAAAGTTCTAGCTGTTGCTAAAATTTTATATGTAATTTTCATACGCTATTCTTTGTTTGCAAATTTCTTCAAAAGTTTTAGAATTGTCGATCTTCTTCAGATATGCTCGAACTACATGTAGTTCTTCTTTAGATGGTAGTGGAATATCCAAGGTTGATAAATAACTATTTTTTTCGTAACAAAGATCTTCTGCTGCTGATAGAGTTCATATTAAAGCATGATTATCGTTAAACCTTCGTGTGAGTTCATTCAAAATTATGTCGAGAGTCTCGTAAAACACCGACTTAAGATCGATTTCTTCATTAGTGACATGACCTGTTGTTTCCGTAACTATATCATCTTTAAGATTACTGCTTGGTGTTCTGCGTCTTTTGGATTGAATATCTGTTTCTGTTCTTGTACATTCAATCTCAGAATCACCGCTTTTACTCTCTTGTAATATTTCGATGTAAGTAATATCATTTCGCATGTTTGAAATAACTTCAATTACTGCATCAGTTATTTGAGCAGAGTCCTTTAAACTTGTTTCTCGGGCCTGTAGCATTTTTTCAATTGGATATAATGCTTATAATACTTTTCGCATAAATATTGCACGAAAACGAAATTGTAATTTAATCACAACAGTATATAAACCAATTGCTTCTACTATTTGATCTTCTCTAAGATTTCTGTTATCTGAGATCGATTTTAATGCCGTAATAAGCTTTTAATTAATTTAGATAAGATATTTTTAATATTATTTCTCTAAGTGGGGCTTGGTCAGTTCGTAGGTGGGACTCAGCCCCAATTGGCCACCCCCTGACTACGGGCCTGCCGGTTTTACATGCTCAGGTTTGTCATCCATAATGAAATAATTTGTTAAACGATGAAGTATAACAATTAATTTACAGAACAAATTAACAAATTGAAATTTTTCATTAATTGGAGACCAATGTCAGACATCTGTCACTACTGTAAATAGCCTTTTTTTGCTTTGTAAACATCGTTTGGATTTCAATCAATCAGAGGACAAAAATTATTGGCCCTATCTAACTCTATGATCTATTCTTAACTTTAATGGACTATAGCAGAGTTGAACAAAGCAATTTACAACCCTTGAGAGGAATGTCTTCGGAAGCAGTGTAAAAAGTTGTATTCTAAAAAATGGCGATTTTATTTGAATACATAAAATAAAATGGCATGTAAATCTCTCCATATATAAAAGTAGCATATCAAAAGAATAATAATTACGATGGATTAATAATAACTAAATATATCATTAATAAATATGCATATCGTACATGGTACGGCAGTCAAGTGTTTTCATTGGAACTGTACTCATATGTTTCACTTTCGTGCCAAAGTAGAGTCAATTCAATCGTTCTATACCTGAAGGGGTGGAGTTAAAGCACATTTCAGCCACGGTTTTACTTAGGTTTATCGAGCTCTACAAGAATAATATACTATCTCTCTACAAGAATAATATACTAGCAATATCAGTTTTAAAAAATTATCAAAAGTAACGTGTTAATATCTAAAATATTTAATTAAAAAGTGAATTATTCAAATCGATCGCCATTGATGTTCTTGTGACGTTGGTGGCTCTATTAAACTGTACCTTCATATTATGAGGCCATGCGCATGTGCAATTCGGGAAAAAGGCCATATTTTATTACAACAATAATTAAAATAATAAAAGTTAGAATAGCACAGTAACCTAGTACATAAAATTCTTCCATTTTAATTTAACCTAAAAAATGTACATAAATGTTTTTCTTCTTAAATTTGAAGAATAACAATTGTTTTTATTATTACCTGAATATTAACAGTTGAAACGTGATTAATATAACATAGTTCTACAAAAATTTCGTATAATATAAGTAAAATCTGCCAAAATGAAGTGTTGGCAAATTTGAAATTAGTTCCGTGAGATATGTTAAGCTCTTATCAATGTATACCCATCTCTCTCAAAAAATAAAGCCTTCTTTCTCATTATTATGCTTTCTCTGTTAATATTAATGCTATCATTGTCATCAAGAGCTACTAACTTAGCCTCACCGCCAGATAGCACCACTATCGCAAGAGCAATTCTGTATCGATTAGAACATTCTCGTAGACAGCTACTGTTAAATTTTCAGCCGAATTGGACGCGTAGTTTTGTTTTGACCGCGTGTGGAAGCGAGCGTGTCCGCAGATTTGAGAAAAATGGAAAAAGAACAATATCGGTCGGTGATTCGATTCTTGTTTTTGGAGGGGAAATCACGCAGCGAAATCAAAGAACGCTTGGATGTTGTGTACGGGGACTCTTCTCCTTCGATGGCGACCGTCAAAAATTGGTTTAACGAGTTTCAACGTGGTCGCACGTCGGTTTTTGATGAGCCACGCCCAGGTGCCCCGAAAACGGCTACCACGGAGGATAACGTAACAAAAATCCACGATCTCGTATTGGCAGACCGCCGATTGAAGGTGCGCGAGATAGCTGAGACAGTAGGCATCTCAAAAGACCGCGTGGGTCATATCCTGCATGAATTATTGGGCATAAGAAAACTGTCGGCGCGATGGGTGCCGCGTTTGCTCACTCCGGACAACAAGCGCATCCGTGAGATTACTTCAGAGCAGAGTTTGACGATGTTTAGGCGCAATCCGAAGGAGTTTCTGCGTCGTTTCGTGACCGTCGACGAAACATGGGTACACTGGTACACACCAGTGACCAAGGAACAGTCGAAACAGTGGACTTCACCCGGCGAACGTGCTCCAAAGAGAGGCGAAGATTATCCTATCGGCCGGAAAGGAGATGGCCACCGTTTTCTGGGATTCAAAAGGTGTGATCTACATCGACTACCTGGAGAAGAACAAAAAGATCACAGGGCTCTACTATGCCGAATTATTGGGTCGATTCGACGCCGAATTGCAGAAAAACGACCCCATTTGGCGAATAAAAGAGTGCTTTCACCATGACATTGCTCCGGCACACACCTCCGCCGTCACCACGGTCAAATGATAGAATTAGGCTACGAACTGCTGCCCCATCCACCGTATTCTCCGGATTTGGCCCCGTGCGACTTTTTTGTTTCCAAATTTGAAAGTCTCTCGCCGGGCAGAAATTTGAGTCGAATGAGGCAGTTATCGCCGCCACGGAGGCCTACTTTGCAGACCTCCAGAAAACGTATTTTTCAGACGGGTTAAAGAAGTTGGAGCATCGCTGGATCAAGTGCATCGAACTCAAAGGAGATTATGTTGAAAAATAAATCGCCACTTTTCCAAAATTTTTGTTATTCTTTTGAAGGCTAAGTACTTATCGGACCACCCCCGTACATCTCTATTATTTTATTTTTTTCTTAGTAAGAACTTTACAAAAAAATAAAAAAGAAAAACAGAGAAAGTTATTTTTGTACGTAAATTAGCATATAAAATAATCAATTTTTTTGTGGAATAGCCCTTTCCGCAGTTTTGCAGAATATAATCATTCCATAATTAAAAATTATGTAATAATTGCATTATTCTATAATAGTCATAAAGATGTTTTTTCTTTATTTATTTCTTTATTACTATTTTGAAATTTACATTATTTGAAGAAAATTGGAGATTTTGTATTTTCACTGTTATCTAAAAACATTAAAAATCATCTCTTAAAATGGTTACTTTGGTAATTCAATCAACTCTGTATGTCTTACGGTTCTCGAGATTCCTAAGCTGACAAAATAATTCATTATATTAAAACCAAGAACCGAGGTTCTCAATATCCACAGGCTGTCTTGACACCACTGAGCCACCTCACAGGGGTTTTAAGTAGTTTTTAGTCCCAAAAATGTCTAGAGCCTAGAAAAAAGCACCAAATTAAGTAATTTTTTTTTAAATTCTCGTTATGAGATTCTTAAAAGATCCCTCACGAGTTTTTTTGCTGAAAAATTTTCTGAAGAAAGTTATTGCTTATAATTTATTTTTAGTGTATTTTCACTTAGGTTAGGATATTTGAAATTTACGTGGTTTCAGATTGCTCAGTTTAGGGTTTCACGTCAATAAATATCCTTGAACATTATTTTAAATTTTCATGTCTTGTACCTCAGAAAAATAATAGTTTTCAACTCTTTTTAGGTTATGTGCACTTGGGTTATGATATGGTTTTTCAAAGTTCGCACGTTTGTACATTTTTCAGTGTAAGCTTTGAATGTCAGTGACTTTTTAAAACTATATTTTGTATTTTTATGGGTTAGTAGTATTGATTAAATTAATATTAAGAAAAAAAGTGATTTTTTTTAAAGCAATTATCTGGGTATTTACCGATTTCTATGCATATAAAAAAAATTTCAGCAAAAAAACTCGTGAGGGATCTTTTAAGAATCTCATAGCGAGCATTTAAAAAAAAATTACTCAATTTGGTGCATTTTTCTAGGCTCTAGACATTTTTGGGACTAAAAACTACTTAAAACCCCTATGTGTACCTGCTCCATTATAATAGTTGTGTTGTGATATAATATAGTTAATACAGGTTTTTAATCTTGCACTATTTATAATATAAAAATATTGTTGAATATATTACGATAAATATGACAAAATATGAATTTATATTTTATATTATTAAATGTGCAAAGCATTAAAAATTTTCATTTATTATTATTAATTTATAATAGTTACTTAAAATAAAAGTATTATTATAAAATCAAACTCATATTATGGCAGTTCTGTTTAGAAATTTATTTGTAAACAAAATTATATGGGCCATTTCCCTTCCCCCACTGTGTGGTTTCACAACAAAAAATGTCGCTATGGTTTGTCTACTTTGTATGGTCGAAGGTTAAGTTCTACTCCGCGTCTCTTATTTACCGCGTGTAAATACTTGTGGCCAATAAGAACGAATCTGACCTTGTGATGTCACTATATTTTTAATCGTATATATCTCTGATGTAAAACATTATTTTTAACTATTTCTGTTCGCTAATAGTCATTATTCAATATATATTTTATGTGTTTATCCTTCATTCTTCTTATTTCGAAGTTCGTATTAGCATGATCGTACATAAAAATTATATCAGCTATTTAGGCTATTTCAATATTGAAATATAAAGACATATACTATTAATTTTATAAACTGCAACATTGTGTTATACTAGTCATTTGTATGACATACGACGATTTGTATGACATAGAACATCAAAGTGTATATACCATAAAAAAATTACCCTTTTTTTAATATCCTGTATACCCTTTTTTTTTCTTAAGTTTAAAAACATCTATATACCTATATCCAATGGTTTTAAATTTGTTTCAGAAATTTTTAGATGAAGTGGTCAAACTACCCGACGTATGGTTTGTTACAAACTGGCAAGCAATTCAATGGATGAAAAATCCTACTTCAATTAATCAATTAAACAGTTTTGAACCATGGAGTTGTAAAAAAATATTCGATGTATCAGAGTTGGCTTGTAATTTGCCAAATATATGCAAACTTCACAGTAGAATACATCAACAAGATCGATTTTTATACACTTGTACAGAATGTCCTCAGCAATATCCATGGATAAGAAATGAATTTGGTATGAACTAATTTACAAACATAAGTTTTAGTATCCCATCGCGTTGAACTGATTGTAAATAGGTAGTTCAAAATATAAATCTAGGTTTAAGTAAATAACAAAAATGATTATTTTTATTTTACACAACTAATGAAATGTGCAATATAAATTTAGTTTTTACATCTTATAGAATAATTATGAATGTAATTATATGATTATGATGTAATCTAATACATATAAAATATAAATATTGATACAAAACTATTCTTGCGTTATGAAGGGATTTTGTATGGCTTCCATCCCATCAACGGGACATATTAAAACTACACTTGTTCCTCGACACACAACTAAACCAAGAGCTCTTGTGTCTTCAACAAGTTTGTATGGATCATCCGGATCTCTTAAATATTCTGTAGTATTGTCCAGCACAAGGTTTAATAATGGATCATAACCTTTCAATATGCCTGCCGCTTCTCGTCCACCAGCAAATTTTACTCTTATGCTTTTCTCAAGATATTTAGATAAATCTAAAATAGATTCTTTTCGTTTTTTCTCCTTTTGATCGCCACCACCCTGATGATTACTCTGAAATTAATATTTATTTTAAGATGACATTTACAATTACAGGTTATGTCTATTTGATTTTATACTTCACCTTTATTTTTTCTGTGGTTGAAGACATATTTGTTTTCAAAATGATTTCTATATAACTAAATATAGAAATATAATGATTATTAATTCACTGTACTAGAAATAATGATTCTTTTAAATCAATGCGGTACAATCAACAACCTATCAGATGGCGGTCTGAAATCAGAATTCCCTTCTTTAATTCAATGAATAAGGATAGAGCTCGACAAGCCGAAGTAAAACCCTGAGAGGTGTGTCATCCGAGGTCACTACTATCGTCCGTACATTCAGTGTCAAATAAAATAGTTGTTTATTTGAATTTATAAAATAGTAAGACAATATTTAATTCTTTCCATTTATAAAAAATGCATGTTAAAAAAATAATAATTATGATGGATTAATAATAAAAAAATAGATCATTCAAAAATTTGCATAAAAGAGCATATCTTACATGTTGCGGCGGTAAAGTGTTTTTACTGTAATTGTACATTTCATTTTCGCGCCAAGGTAGAGCCACGCTATTCGTTATAAAACTAAATAGGTGGAGTTAAAGCGCATTCCAATCACGGTTTTACTTTGGTTTGTCGAGGTTTATCTACTTGTTGATGTATTCTGTGGATATCAGTGCAGTGAAGTGCTGTGCTAATATTTTACCGCCAAAGTTGTTTCATCTCGTCAGAGAACTGTTCCAAATAGAGTACATATTAAAACAGCTGAAATATAAAATAAAAATATGAGCAATCATAAGTTATCTGAGGGCTCTTTAGCTGTAAGTATTTACATATTAATATAATTTGATATTTATAATAGAAACTACTCACAAATTTAACATTTTCATTAGGTTATAATGACGGGTGGAACTGTCGATGAACCAATCATGCAAGTATTGGGAAGCAAGAAGATAATAGGCAATGCGGATAAAGAACGATACAGATTGTTAGTTTCGGATGGCAAATATCAAATCTCATTTGCCATGATTGCAACACAAATTAATGAGCGTATCACATCCGGTGAATTGTCTAATAACTCAGTGATTAAAGTCAAGAAATTCATTACAAGCATGATAAATAGTGGAGGAAAAGTTGACAGACGTGTAATGGTTATATTAGATATGGATATATTAAGCAGAGGAGAAGAAGTTGGTAGTCGTATTGGCAATCCTATTCAGCTACCAGATGATCCATCTGCAATTACGAAAAATGAGTCTAAAACTAACGGAGCATCAAGCGGAACATCTTCTGTTCCTGCTCCAAAACCAGCATCTCTGAAACCGCAACCAAAACCAGCTGCTGCTCCTGTCAATGATCCAGGAGCATTATCAAATCAATTAACAGTACCGATTGTAAATCTCAGTCCTTACCAAAATAAGTAAACTATGTTTATATTAATTGTATGCAAATTAAAGCAAAAATTGTTTTATTGTAGATGGGTAATCAAAGCTAGAGTCACCAACAAATCTGCAATTCGAACTTGGTCAAATTCTCGTGGCGATGGCAAGTTATTCTCTATTGATTTAGCTGATGAAAGTGGTGAAATTAGAGCCACAGCTTTTAGAGATATTGTTGATAAATTTTTCGAGCTAATTGAGGTTAATACAAATTCCTTACGTAAGGTTAAAATATGTAATTAATGTAAATAATACAATTTTAGATCGACAAAGTGTATTATATTAGTAAATGCCAGATAAAACTTGCCAACAGAAAATTTTGTCATTTGAATAACGATTATGAGATGACATTTACTGATGAAACAACTGTAACTCCTTGTTTTGATGAAATGTCGATTCCGAAAGCTGTATATAATTTTGTTTCCGTTGATCAACTTTCATCTCAGGAAGTCGGTACCATAATCGGTAATAAATAAAAATATATTTTTTTAATAATCTTTCTAAATAGAATTATGTTTAGATGTAATTGGTGTTTGCAAATCTGTGAGCGATGTACAAACAATTACAGCTAAATCCACCAACAGGGAACTAAAGAAACGTGAACTGACTTTGGTGGATCAAACCAACAATTCAGTAAGGGTTATATAGCATTTTTCAAAAATTGTTTATAAATTCTTATTTGTACATAGGTAACATTAACATTATGGGGAACTGAAGCTGAAAACTTTAATGAAGCAGATCAACCCGTTCTAGCAATTCGTGGAGTCAAAGTTGGCGAATTCGGCGGTGGTAAAAATCTTTCGGTGCTAGTGAGCAGCGTTATGAAAGTAAATCCAGATCTCTCGGAGGCTCACCGTTTACGTGGTTGGTTCGACAATGAAGGTAAATCTTCAGAAACTGTAAACATCAGTGCGAGAAGTGGATCTGGCGGCATGCGAACTGACTGGATGAGCATAGGTGATGCCAAGCAGAGAAAACTTGGCGGAGGTGACACCGCGGATTATTATCAATGCAAATCTACTATTCTTCTCGTCAATTCTAGTAATGTCTTGTATAAAGCCTGCCCCTCAGAAGAGTGTAACAAAAAGATTATTGATATGGAAAATGGTCAGTATCGATGTGAGAAATGTAATAAAGAGTATGATAGATTCAAATATAGAATGATTATGTCGGTAAGTTATTATATTATTTTTAATTCATAACAGTGTGAAAGTTATAAATTTATATTTTAGGCTAATATTGGAGACTGGAGTGACAATCAGTGGGTAAGCATGTTTGCAGGTGAAGCTGAAAAAATATTAGGAATGACGTCACAAGAGTTGGGAGAGGCAACTGCAAATGATCAAGAAGCTCTCGCCACATACTGCAGTAAACCAAACTTCTCTGAATATGTGTTTAAATGTCGAGCTAAATTGGAAACATATAACGTAAGTATACCTTATTTAATATTTTATAAAGAATTTCTTTTAATTAAATGTTTGCATAGGATGAAACCCGTCTGAAGAGCGTAGTCATGAGAGTTGATCCAGTAAATTATAAAGAATATCATACTTACTTAACAACAAGTATCTCACAGGCCTTAAATTTGTAAACCATTGAAGTACTTTTCTACATACATTTTTGTTTGTCATACGATTAATTGAATAATCAACGCAGTTTACACTAATATTAATCTTTATTTTATTATATATTTATTTGATTATAAAGATATACAATCAATTCAGTCGTTGAAAGTATGTAGCTATGATACTGTTATCTGTAAATTGATTAAATTACTACTACTTTTGTATTTTTTATTAATATTATACTTACATTTTCGAATAATTAAAATCGCTCTATTCTTGACAATCGGTGGGCGTACGCCCCCAAGCATGCGAGTATGCCAATTGTGCTAATTATTAAACCCAAAATAAGGGCTAATAGATCAAGAACTGGCAGCAAAAACAAGTGACTCATAAGATACCAAAAGTTTGACACTATGTAGTACTGTCCATTTTAAATGAAAAATCACTCGTCTGCCGGCTTTAACTGGTCGCCTTTAGTCACTATAATTTTCAAAAAAGGTTCATAATCGACCGCCAAGTGCTTTATTCATACCAGTTTAAAGTAAACGCCAAAGTGACTAGAATTATATATTTTACCCTTGATTATACAGTTTAATAGATAGGCAACTAAATTGAATCGCAAGTTCCGATGTATAACTGTTAATTTGGTTGCATCCCTTAAAAATGTAGGCGTTTACGTTAAGGTTTGACTACTCGGATTCATTCGGTAATATTCGTTAGAAATGCATTCGTATTTGGAACCACTTCACTCTGAGTTTAGTAAATTGGAGAGAATAAATGACCTGCGGTTCTCAATAAAAAAACAAATCGCTATAATTGTGAAAAAGTTATAATTTAAATATTACAATTTATTTTGTAACGCTGACAAGTCATTTAAAAATATATATAATTAGTATCAAATATTATTTACACGGCACTTTCTCTATTTTATTAATAATTTTTTGTTAACTTTACTGGATGTAAATATTGAATAACTTTAAAATATAGTGTGTACTTAATTTTCTTTATAGATAAAAACAAAAAGCAAATAGAAAGCTCATCAAAATAAAATGTTTGAGTGTCACTGTCTAATGACGTCATAAATAGATATTGTGCTTTAAAAATTATAATACCCATTAATGTTGGGTATTTTGAAATCGGATTTTTATTAATAGTTACCTTTTGAAATTTAATTAAAAATAGTTATTAGTAAGCTAGTGCTTGAAATACCTGCTTAGCGCTTCGAGAGTAAAAGTTCAACAATGGGGAGTTCAATTGCTAGAGCTTTTTAATATATGTTTATTTCAATAAATTCTTGACCGAACATCATTTTTTATACAATACAAAACCATACCATAAATGATATCTTTATTGTTGAAATATGAAAGTAAATGTTACGTAACTTAGTTTTAAATTTATAAGATAATGTTTTATTTTCAAATAATAAAACTTTATTTTGGACTTCCATTATCTTTATTTTGTATAGAATGTCAAAAAATATATATACAATTATATCACAACGTTTCGACAGTGGGTATCTACTGTCGTCATCAGGTGAAACTGATACTACTGACTAATTCCTTAACATACGAGCCTTATATCTAGTGTTATGGTGGTGGTCAAGGGTGACGGGTCTTGATTGGTTTGTTGCATCTGGTGGGCAGGGCGTCATGGGTGCTTGGGTATTGATGTTTAGCCCAGAATCTGCCGCGATGTGCTTCTTCCATATTGGTCGGATTTCCACACTTGGATGGCTGAAGACTTCATCTTTGTTCTTCTGTATGATGGCCGCTTCCTTGAATTTCCTCTTGTACCAATGGTCTTCTTTCTTGACAATTTTCGCTCCTTCCCATTGAATACGGTGGTGATGTTCCCACGCGTGGTCTGCTAATCCGGATTTCGAGGTCTCTCCTCTCTCCGTGTGCCGTTTGTGCTCCTTAATTCTGGTCTCCAATGGTCTTTTGGTTTCTCCTATATATGTTTTTCCGCATTCACAATCCACTTGATAGATACCTGTTTGTTGTTTTTGTGACGGTTCTGGTTTTGTTGTTGATAGGATGTTCTTAATCGTGGTTTGAAAATGTTACGTAGTTGCATTAAGCCAATCACAGGGCATTGTCTTTAACGTTTGTCGTTGCTTAACTTTACTGAGAAAAAGACGAAGAAGAAACAAGCATTCTGCATTCTACGATTCTACAGACGACACATGTTACGTGAAGTTACTTGTTATTTATCTCTGTCTTATCTGACTCTCTTTAATCCAAAATGCTACTACGTCATATTCGTTTGTTTCGAAAGTTTAAATATTTTTATCATGCATAATACAAGTTTTCTGAAAAAAAAAATTGTGTTTAATAATTTTATTATGTAGATTAATATATAAAAAGTTCAAAAAAAAAAAAAAAAAATATATATATATATATATATATATATATATATATATATATATATATATATATATATATAAAGAGAAAGGATAAACATCAGTAGGCAATAAAAAAAACAATAATTCCTTTAAAAAAAGTAACGATAAGATATGATAATGAAATCAGATCTAGTGCATTTAATAAGAGAACAAAAAAATCAGTTTTAAGGGAAATAATGAATGAACATTACTTCGTCCGTGGAAATATGAACCTCCAGCATTCACTTAGAGCTTAGGGAAACCACGGAAAAACCTAAACAGAGGTTTCGACCAAAAACTGAATATAATACAAATAATTTTTATAAATTAATTAAAACATGAATAGAAGTTGCGATATTAAATATATAAACTTTGACGAACACCATGGCCCAGTTCAGAATTCTTGTGGAGAGATTAATCACTACAAAAATGCTAAAAATAAACAACACAACATGTCCTAAAATAATTCAGAATTCATAAACTAAGTAATTATTGTCCTTTTGTAATAATTACAGACTTAATAATTGATGCAAACCGACCGATCAGTTACTAGGAGGTTCCACGATTTATTAGATTTTTTCATATGTTAATCTTTATATAAAAATATTCGACCCTGATCAGCTGTAGGTTTGAAGTCTTTACAATACAAATTAGGCGAAGCTTGAGAGGTTGTCGACACAGCGGTGCAGTCAGTGGGCGTTTCCCTTTTCCTTCCTTGTTGACATATTTATGTGTCCCGTGCCGCACAGGTTCCCGATTCCAGGCAGTTGACGACCAAAAAACAAAATATATCGCTTACACAAAATGTATATTTAAATATAATAAATACTAAAAATAATTGATACAAAGCAGTATTTCATATTAATATATTATAAATTTTTTAAAATATTTAATTTTCTTGGATATTTTTTTTTATTATATAACGGGAATCCCATTGAATCGATTTTTATAATTTTACTTTTATAAATTTATTTATAATAAACATTTTATGATCGAAACATTTATCTAATTCAAGTAACCAGTCCCTGTGTTTTATACGAATATGATTTAAAATACTTTGCTTTATTTGATTAGTAATATTAGATTCATGTTTTTTTAATTCATAAATGTTTTGAAATATGTCAAGTAATTCCATCAATATTATTATTAAGGATTCGCTTGGCCTTTTAAGATATTCAATTTCATTTGGCTTGCCATAATCTTTTAAAACTAACAACATTTCATTTTTGTTAAATAATAATTCATTATTTTTTTGTAAATCATTTTCACATATTTTACAATCATAATGTTTTAAACATTGATGCACTAAATAGCCAGTGAAATAAATGAATGAACATTCTTCTAAAGATGAAAGATGTATATTTTGTACATTTTCCTCATTCATATTTTGTTTATTTTCTGTATGCTTAACATTTTCACAATTAATTTTTATTCCCGTATTTATATTATTTAAATTGATATTGTTATCGCATTTTTTCAGATTATTATAATTCTGAGACTCTTTTGGTACTGAAACACATAATAAATCATTTTCATCAGGTTCACAATTACCTGTTTTGACGGTATCTAATATTCTAACATGCATACATTGTTGTAATGCTTGACGAAATTGTTTAGCTGTGGGGTTAGGATTATACTCACCGCGACTCCTTATTACCGAAAATTGATTCTCTAATGCATCTTGTTGCAATCTATTTGTTAGTAAAAATAAATAATTGTCCTTTTTTATATCTTCAAATAAATTTAATATACCGTCAAAACAGTAAATATTATGTCTTTCCTTACCGTCTTTATTATATAGTTTACAATTAAAAAAAAATATTGCCTCTTTTAAAGTATTTTGAACAATTAAGTTTTTGTCAGATAAACCACATCGATATGGATTACTATCATTTAATACACGGCTATTTAAACAGTCGAATATATCATTTATTTTTCTGATAAAGACAGCGGTATTTTTAGCAGTATTTGACTTTAAATCATTTGTTAAAATCCCGGTTTCTATTGCTGATGCCATCGTTCGACTAAAAACTTGAGTAGCTAATTTTACGGTCATTTTTTCAAATGTATTCGGGGATATATGTTTATCTGTTATTTTTAAAAGAATGCCCTGATTTAAAAGATTTGGTATCTTTTTTATAAATGTCGCGTATATCATTCCACGATACCTGATTTCCCTCCATAAACAAATCACTTGCTAGTAATGTATTTCGTATGCTTTTAATCAAATGCGGCGTGTCATACATAGCATATATTTTTTTAGAATTTAGCTCAAAAAATGGTTGTTGTTTTGTTATTCCTAATTTAGAAAATGTTGCCCTATTGTTTGAACACTGATCACAAACTATACATCTAATGTTTAACCCAATATCCAAACATTTCTTAATATTCTCCTGAACGAGTTTTGATAAATTATCAGCTTTAACATTATCATGACTGTAATAATAAGAAATTGGTATTTTCCAACTACGCATCAAACCGCGTATCATAAAAACTGTAGCATGGTCTGTCACAGTGTCATGTGAGTGCTCGCATCCTATTGGTTCTTTTCAAATTTCGTCCCAAAAAATAGTTCATTTTGTAGGTGGCGCAGTGAATTTTCCCGAAACAGCTGTTCATTCTCACGTGAGTGCCCGCAACCTATAAAGCGGATCGCAAACCAACGCGGTGGCGGTGGCGGTAGCGGTGGCGGTGGCGGTGGCGATCAAATGGTGCCTACATAAGACAATGCAAGTGCGCACACAAACAGCGATCAGGCTACCGCGCCCGCCTTGTGTGCAGCGTTCGTCCGCGGCGGGCAGTCCGCTACGCGGGCAAACGCAACCTGCTGCATTTGCTGACCGCGTAGAACAGCAACATGATTGAAACAGAAAAATTGTTGAATTATTATTATTACTGTGATCATATGATATTATTATTAATATTATTGTGATCACATGATATTTTATGCACAACTGGGCCGAAATTAATTTGTTTTAGCCATAAAAAACGGGCGAAAACTCTTATTTTTGTTGCCCTAGGGCCATAATAAATATTTTTTTCTAGATACATAAACAAAATGACAATTTTTGTTTATTGTGAATACTTGATTTTGCAAAATTCATTTTAACATACATATAAATATACTTGTTTAATCTTTTGAATATAAAATTAAATGTTCTTCTGTATCACTGGTGAAATTAGCGTTTTTGGCTAATAATATGCTAGGGCCAGAAACGCTAATTTCATCAGTGGTACATACGGTATTCACCCTGAAAACATAAATAACTATTATATGATTTAGCAAATCCAAATTACAATAATGTGAAAAAAAAAGTAAAGAATGGGCCTAAATCTCTTCAGTTTTCTCTCTTCTTCGTCGAATGTATAATAGCATCTCTTCTTTTTCCATTTCCCGTCCAAAATCCATTGCAGTGCAAATATATTAGCAGAATACTATAGGCGATCACCTCAAACAGACCGCGTCAGTGTGCGGTGAGGTGTTCGCCACCGCGGCCGCCACCGCCACCGCTACCGCCACCGCCACCGCGGCCGCCACCGCCACCGCTACCGCCACCGCCACCGCGTTGGTTTGCGATCCGCTTAATCATATAAAAATGGAAAAATATTTACGCAAATATAAAAACAACATTAATTGTTGCGTATATGGATGTCATTCCTGTGGTAGTAAAAATGCAGGTATTAGTTTCCATAGTTTTCCAAAGCCTGGTGAAAGAAAGGTTAAAATTTTAAATAAATTTGGAACACATGAAGAAATTGATAAACGAAAAGCGTGTATATTGAAAATAATGACAAGAAAACCTGTTAGTATACATATGAAAATATGCTCCTTACATTTTCATAAAGATGATTACATATAAGCAGGTACGTAAAAAATGATATAAATTACATATCAATTCGATTACAGTACATATTTTATTAGATATACCTTGCAAAAGAAAGAGTCTAAAACAGAATGCTGTGCCTACGCTTCATTTACTTAATGTAGTTGCTACAAATGAAAGACCTAGAAATCGCTGCCGAAATACTGATAAAATGAAGGATGGCAGTTCTGTCAATATAAATACGGAGCTTGAGGACCATTGAACCTGAAATCGAAATTCCAGAGAACTGTGTACCTAATCCAAATGAGATGGAAGCAGCTCTCGCACTTTTAAAATTACTTGAAGGAACCACAAGAACTATTGGTACACAAGTAAAAAGCGGAGATTTAATTTCATCGTTTATAAAGCTTATTGATACAGAGGAAAAATCTATGTCTTCATACATTTCATCATATAACATTTGACAAGATTTTATATCATTCACTTTCAAATCACCTAATTTTTTAAAAATAATATGCTCCTTTATTTCAGTCATATATATCTCTGATATGTCATTAGTTTTTAATTCTCGATTTGCACTACAAATAATTTAATTAAAATATTTGCGTATGTGATTTAATAAATTTTTCTTCTCAGATTCGGCTTAAAACTTTGTAACGTAGTATTCTTTTGTTTTTTCCATTTGCATTCTAAATCTGTTTGAGTTAATATTTCTAGCTCGGAAATTTTATATCTGAAAACATAAACAAAGCAACCAGAAAAGAGAACTAAAATATTAGATTAAGAAAAATATGTTTAAAACTCGCCCGTGATCCTGGATATGCAATTAATTAAGAACCAATAACACCTAGTTAAATAAATTAAAATTGCAGCAACATGTTTGCATTTGCCACTACTCCCTGCTTTACATGAACATAAAATATTGTCCTGTTCACATATAATATTTCCTGTTATTTCGTGCCGACTAGATGTCAATGCACTAGTTTGAAGGCACAAAGCAAAAATACTTTTTCTAAGTTCTGTATTGTTTGTAATTCTACATAAAATAATAAATCCCGAATTAATAATTTCCTCGCCTTCTACTATATTTCGAGATGTGGGTGTCGAATTCAAATATTCAAATAATTTTGAAAGCGATAACCTAACATCATCTTGGTGCACATTCATTTTAATCAAAAAATAAGTAAAGTTAACAATTAAATGCATATGCCGTCTATTGTACATACTTACGATCTAATTATATTATTAGCACTGTGTTTTTATGCTGAAAATATAATAATAATTAAAACAATGCACTGTAATTATAACCATAAACAAATGTAAACAAATACTGAATACGAATTTCATCCGCCATTTTGATGAGATCGCAGCGCCGCCATCGGTAAATTCAGGTGCGAATATCCATACATTTTTGTGCTTAGCCAAGTTAACATTTTTGTCAGAATAATTAGAAATCCTACGTATTCGATAACAAATATTTCTTTAATGAATTTCAGGCCAAAATGGAAGTACTAAGTGACTAAGGATTTGATTGATTTTCGTTTCCTATTAAGCCCCTGGCACATATAGCGTCAAAACTCCGAGTCTGCTACAAACTGCTGAAAAACTGAGAGTCACGTCCAAAACGGGTGACACATATAGAGTCGGTGTTTCTGACAGTCAGAATTAAATATTTGTTAATTTTAACGTGTTATTTGTTAATTTGTATTATTTAAAATATTTATCGACTATTAAGAAATATAAAAACTATAAACTACGAAATATAAAACAAAAGATTACATTACAAAAAAAATTATATGAACTATAAATGAAATATAAAAACTTAAATGTATTATTTAAAATATTTATAGACTATTAAGAAATATAAAAACTATAAACTAGGATTAATAAAACAAAAAATTAAATTAAAAAAAATTGACATGAACTATAAATGAAATATGAAAACTTAAAAGTATCTAACTATGTATAAAGTAAATGAATTTAACTATAAAAATGTACAAAAATCAAACAAGAACATAAACAATAATAATTCATACGTCAAACAACAAAGGAAGATAGCGAAAAAACCAGCATCATAATGAAGTTGGTTTTCGGCAGTCGTGACTGCTGAAAATAGAGGCGTTTCTATTTTTGGCAGTCTCGTATATAGATTCATCACGATCAGTCTGACAATTTTACAGCCTAGACGGTTTATTCGATTTATTTCAAACTTTTTTTATTTGATAGAGGTCAATCACATGGAGTGCCTTTTGATAGTCTCAGATTTTTCGTGCACATGATGTGCGAGAAAACTTGAAAAAACATGCGTTTTTGGGGCAAAATCAACTAAGAGTGTGGAGGCTTTGAAATTTTTAAGAAGAACATCAAACGTCACTTTGACATTTGTCAGTGGACATGTCGCATTTTTAATTATAAATTATTTAAATATTAAATGTTTTACAGTAGTTTTAAAATATTTTACGCACATTAGGGGACTGAGGGGACGTTTTTATTATAATTATACATTTCAAATGTGTATATTTAAAAAGTAAATTTTTGACACTTCACTATGAAGTTGGTTTTAATTCAAAACGTCAAATTGACAAGTTTTATAAAGTATAAAGAATATGGTGGCTTTGAAATTTTGAAAAAGAACATCTACTGTCATTTTGACATTTGTCAGTGGACATTTCGCATTTTTAATTAAAAATTATTCAAGTATTAAATATTGCAGACAACTTTTGAAATATTTTACACATATTTGGGGAATGAGGGAACGTTTTTATTATAATTACGCATTTTAAATATGTGTATTGAAAACAGTCCACTAAAACAAAACGTCAAATTGACAAGTTATATAAAGTATACAGGTAAAACCAACCAAATTTGTCTGCAGTATAATACAGTAAAACCAAGCAAATTTTATTCACGGCAGAGTACAATAAAAAAAAAACCAGATAACTCGAATTAGAATCATTTGAGCACTTAAATTTTCTATCGGTAGTACGAAAGTTATTTTAAAGGGCATGTGGGCAAAATTATAATATTTTCAATCGGCAATTATTTTAGTGAAATTGCAACAAAACCTATCGTGTTTGGTGTCATATTAAAGGGCTTTAGAAGAACTTTCAGATAAATGAAAAAAGTTGAAATTTTACAATAAGCAATTGTTTCTAACATAAAGTATTTCGAATCATATTGTGTTGGGTGTCATATGAAAGGGAAGAACTTTTAAATGAAATAAAAAAAAAAGTTGAATTTTATGACTGTCAATAGTTTCAAACTTAAAGTATTCCGAATCGTACCGTATTTAGTGTCATATTGAAGGGCTTCAAAAGAAGTTACAGATGAAATATATATATAATTTTACGATAGGTAATTGTTTCAAACTTAATAAATTCTATAAAAAAATGTGGAACTATCAAAAATTACATCCAACGGATTTTTAATAGATTAGCAAAATCTTTTCGGAAATAAAGCACGTATTTGATTGAAATTTTACGACTGTCAATTATTTCAAACTTAAAGTATTCCGAATTATGCCATGTTTGGTATCATATGAAAGAGCTTTAGACGAACCTTTAGATAAAATAATTAAAAAGTTAGTTTTTGAAAAAGCAATGAGCGTTCGCCGGAATTTGAACCCAGAACCTTTCACTCGCATGGTGACTGCTCTAACCAATTGAGCTACAAACACTCGGCGAATACTCATGCCTTTCGTGCAACCTTTAGTTGAAGAAATGCTAGAGCATATGAAATAGAGTTAGAAGAAATAAAAAAAAGTTATTTTAACAAAATGTTTTCGAAAATAAAACACGTATTTGATTGAAATTTTACGACCGTCAATTGTTCTAAGCTTAAAGTGGTCCGAATCAAATCGTGTTTGATATCATATGACAGGGCTTTAGAAGAACTTTCAGACGAAATAAAAAAATTAAGACTTTACGGTTGTCAATTGTTTCAAATTTCAAATATTCGGATTAATGCCGTATTTAATGTCATATGAAAATTTGGAAGAAATTTTATATGAAATAAAAAAAAATGAAGAATGTCAATTGTTTTAAACATTAAATATTTTTTAGTATCAAATAAAAAGTCTTTTAAAGGGATCGCGTGAATTTTTTTTTTTCGATTCGCAATTGGTTTCTGAAATTGCTTTGAAACCTATCGTGTTTGATATCGGATGAAATGCCTTTTGAAGTGTTTTCGTGCAGCATTTAATTTAATTTTGATCGGCAATTGTTTTAGTGAAAGTACTTAACAATCTATCGTGTTTGGTATCTAATGAAAGGTCTTTTGAAGAGATCGCGGACAAAATTAAATATTTTACGATTGGCAATTGTTTTAGTGAAAGTGCTTCTAAACTTATCGTGTTTGGTATTAAATGAAAGGTATTTTGAAGGACTTGCGTACAAAATTTATTACTTTTCGATCGTCAATTGTTTTAGTGAAAGTGCTTAAAAACATATCGTGTTTGGTAACAAATGGAAGGTTTTTTGATGGGTTAGCGTAAAAAATTTTAAGACAAAACGTCAACTTGACAAATAATTTTTAAAAGTATGTAATAAAACAAAGCAAAATTAGTGTGCGGTAATAATATACATTTAAAAAAAAAATAAAATTGACAGCAGCATTCTACAATACAAAAAAGTATATTTCAGCGATTTCCAACAGTTTTTGAAAAAAGTTTAGAGAAAAATTTCAATTGATTTCATGTACATATAAAATATAAATGTAAAACATTATAAAAAATGACGTCCAAAAGATTTTTAATAGTTTAGCAAAATGTACAATTGTTTTCGTGAAAGTATTTAAAACCTATCGCGTTTGTATCAAAAAGAAAGATTTTTGAAGGGTTCGCGTACAAAATTTAATACTTATAGATCCTCAATTGTTTTAGTGAAAATGCATCAAAATTCTTCGTGATTAGTATCAAATGAAAGGTCTTTTGAAGAGCTCACGTGCATAATTGGATTTTTTTCAATCGTCAGTTGTTTTAGTGAAAGATCTTCGAAACCTATTGTGTTTAGTATCAATTAAAAGGTCTTTGGATGGAATGATACGCAGAAATGATTTAGATTTGTAATAATTGCATTTATATTGGGTCTACTGTCTTACAAAAGTGAATTCTACTTCAGGGTCCGCGGAGCTAGCGTGAGGCCTGGCGAAGCCAGGGCGACCGCTAGTCTTATATACTAAACGGCTTAATTCCCTATATATAAATTCATCACGGTCATTCTAACAATTTTACAGCCTAGACGGTTTATCCGATTTATTTGAAACTTTTTTTATTTGATAGGGATCGTTCATGCGGAGTGCCTTTTGATAGTCTCAGATTTTTCGTGCACATGATGTGCGAGAAAACTTGAAAAAACATGCATTTTCAACTAAGAGTGTGGAGGCTTTGAAATTTTTAAGAAGAACATCAAACGTCACTTTGGCATTTGTCAGTGGACATGTCGCATTTTTAATTATAAATTATTTAAATATTAAATGTTTTAGAGTAGTTTTGAAATATTTTACGCACATTAGGGGACTGAGGGGACGTTTTTATTATAATTACAAATTTCAAATATGTGTATTATGGGATGGCTAGCACAGTGGTATGAAGTCGGCCTGTGGATCCTGAGGTCCCTGGTTCGATTCCCACAGGCGACAAATTTTCATAATTTGAAAAAGCTATCCCTGTGGCTCCTCCACTACTAACATGTTTGGGGGCCGTGATTTGACGACTGGTAACCGCACTTCACGCGCAAAATATATCACTTACCGAGATCTGCTTCAGCAGAGTGCCACACCCAGTAGTGGGTAGAAGGCGTGATGATATATTTATTTATTTATTTATTTAAAAAGAAAATTTTTAACAGTCCACTATGAAGTTGGTTTTAATTCAAAACGTCAAATTGACAAGTTTTATAAAATATACAGACAAAGAGTGTGGAGGCTTTGAAATTTTAAAAAAGAACACCTACTCTAATTTTGACATTTGTATGTGGACATATCGCATTTTTAATTAACAATTATTGAAGTATTACATTTTTTAGATAACTTTTGATATATTTTACACATATTGGGGGAATGAGGGAACGTTTTTATTATCATTACGCATTTTATATATGTGTATTTAAAAAGAAAATTTTTGACAATCCACTAAAACAAAACGTCAAATTGACAAGTTATATAAAGTATACAGGTAAACCCAACCAAATTTGTCTCCAGTAATAATATACAGTAAAACCAAGCAAATTTTATCCACGGCAGAGTACAATTTAGAAAACCCAGATAACTCGAATTGGAATCATTTGATCACTCTTAAATTTTCTATCGGTAATACGAAAGTTATTTTAAAGGGCATGTGGGCAAAATTATAATATTTTCAATCGGCAATTATTTTAGTGAAATTGCAACAAAACCTATCGTGTTTGGTGTCATATTAAAGGGCTTTAGAAGAACTTTCAGATAAATGAAAAAAGTTGAAATTTTACAATAAGCAATTGTTTCTAACATAAAGTATTTCGAATCATATTGTGTTGGGTGTCATATGAAAGGGAAGAACTTTTAAATGAAATAAAAAAAAAAGTTGAATTTTATGACTGTCAATAGTTTCAAACTTAAAGTATTCCGAATCGTACCGTATTTAGTGTCATATTGAAGGGCTTCAAAAGAAGTTACAGATGAAATATATATATAATTTTACGATAGGTAATTGTTTCAAACTTAATAAATTCTATAAAAAAAATGTGGAACTATCAAAAATTACATCCAACGGATTTTTAATAGATTAGCAAAATCTTTTCGGAAATAAAACACATATTTGATTGAAATTTTACGACTGTCAATTATTTCAAACTTAAAGTATTCCGAATTATGCCATGTTTGGTATCATATGAAAGGGCTTTAGACGAACCTTTAGATTAAATAATTAAATTAATTTGAACCCACTCGCATGTTGACTGCTCTAACCAATTGAGATACAAACACGCGGCGAATACTCATGTCTTTCGTGCAACGTTTAGTGGAAGAAATGCTACAGCATTCACCATGCGAGTGAAAGGTTCTGGATTCAAATCCCGGCGAACACTCATTGCTTTTTCAAAAATTATTTATAATATCTACAAACAAACAATTGTGTCAATAAACAAATTCTTATAAAAAGTTAGTTTAGCAAAATTTTTTCGGAAATAACAAACGTATTTGAAATTTTACGACCTTCAATTGTTTTAAACCTAAAGTGTTCCGTATCATATCGTGTTTGATATCATATGAAAGGGATTTAGAAGAACTTTCAGACGAAATAAAATATATATATATATATATATTTCGACCGTCAATTGTTTTAAATTTAAAGTATTCGGAATCATGCCGGGTTTAATGTCATATAAAAATGTTTTGAATGAACTTGTAGATGGAATAAAGAAAAAATTCAATATTACAACTGTTAATTGTTTCAAACTGAAAGTATTCCGAGTCATGCCGAGTTTGGTGTGATATGAAAGAGTTTTGAAAGAAAGTTCAAATGAAATAAAAAGAAATTATTCTACAATCGTCAACTGTTTCAAACTTAAAGTATTGGTGTATAAAAAGGCTTTAGAAGAAAATTGTAATGAAATAAAAAAGTTGAAATTTGACCTATCGCGTTTGTATCAAAAAGAAAGATTTTTTAAAGGGTTCGCGTACTAAAATTTAATAATTTTAGATCCTCAATTGTTTTAGTGAAAATGCTTCAAAATTATTCGAGTTTAGTATCAAATGAAAGGTCTTTTGAAGAGCTCGCGTGTCAACTGTTCTACAAAAGTGAATCCTACTTCAGGGTCCGCGGAGCTAGCGTGAGGCCTGGCGAAGCCAGGGCGACCGCTAGTCTTATATACTAAACGACTTAATTCCCTATATATAATTTCATCACGATCAGTCTGACATTTTTACAGCTTAGACGGTTTATCCGATTTATATGAAACTTTTTTTATTTGATAGGGATTACTTATGGGGAGTGCCTTTTGATAGTCTCAGATTTTTCGTGCACATGATGTGCGAGAAAACTTGAAAAAACATGCATTTTCAACTAAGAGTGTGGAGGCTTTGAAATTTTTAAGAAGAACATCTAATTGTAATTTTGACATTTGTCTGTGGACATGTCGCATATTTAATTATAAATTATTTAAATATTAAATATTTTAGAGTAGTTTTGAAATATTTTACGCACATTGGGGGACTGAGGGGACGTTTTTATTATAATTAAACATTTTAAATATGTGTATTTAAAAAGAAAATTTTTAACAGTCCACTATGAAGATGGTTTTAATTCAAAACGTCAAATTGACAAGGTTTATAAAATATACAGACAAAGAGTGTGGAGGCTTTGAAATTTTAAACTCGAATTGGAATCATTTGATCACTCTTAAATTTTATATCGGTAATACGAAAGTTATTTTAAAGGGCATGTGGGCAAAATTATAATATTTTCAATCGGCAATTATTTTAGTGAAATTGCAACAAAACATATCGTGTTTGGTGTCATATTAAAGGGCTTTAGAAGAACTTTCAGAAAAATGAAAATTGTTGAAATTTTACAATAAGCAATTATTTCTAACATAAAGTATTTCGAATCATATTGTGTTGAGTGTCATATGAAAGGGCTTTAGAATAACTTTCATATGAAATAAAAAAAAAAATTTTACGACTGTCAATAGTTTCAAACTTAAAGTATTCCGAATCGTACCGTATTTAGTGTCATATTGAAGGGCTTCAAAAGCACTTTCAGATGAAATATAGAAAGTTGAAATTTTACGATAGGTAATTGTTTCAAACTTAATAAATTCTATAAAAAAATTCACTCGCATGGTGACTGCTCTAACCAATTGAGCTACAAACACTCAGCGAATACTCATGCCTTCCGTGCAACGTTTAGTTGAAGAAATGCTAGAGCAGTCACCATGCGAGTGAAAGGTTCTGGGTTCAAATCCCGGCGAACGCTCATTGCTTTTTCAAAAATTATTTATAATATCTACAAACAAACAATTGTGCCAATAAACAAATTCTTATAAAAAGTTAATTTAGCAAACTGTTTTTGGGAAATAACACACGTATTTGAAATTTTACGACCTTCAATTGTTTTAAATTTAAAGTATTTCGTATCATATCGTGTTTGATATCATATGAAAGGGATTTAGAAGAACTTTCAGACGAAATAAAAAATATATATATTTCGATCTTCAATTGTTTTAAATTTAAAGTATTCGAAATCATGCCGTGTTTAATGTCATATAAAAAAGTTTTGAAAGAACTTGTAGATGGAATAAAGAAAAAAATTCAATATTACAACTGTTAATTGTAGTAGTATCAAATGAAAGGTTTTTGAAGAGCTCGCGTGCATAATTGGATTTTTCCAGTCATCAATCGTTTTAATGAAAGTTCTTCAAAACCTATTGTGTTTGGTATCTAGTAAAAGGTGTTTTGAAGAGCTCGCGAGCAGAATTGGATATTTTTCAATCGTTAGTTGTTTTAGTGAAAGATCTTCGAAATCTTGTTGTGTTTAGTATCAATTAAAAGGTCTTTGGATGGAAAGATATGTAGAAATGTTTTAGATTTGTAATAATTGAATTTATATTGTGTCAACTATCCTACAAAAGTGAATTCTACTTCAGGGTCCGCGAAGCGAAGCGAATCCTATATACTAATCGGCTTAATTCACTATAGATTCCTCCGGGCGGCAACCAGACTTTAGACACGGCTACAGCTTAAACGGTTTGTGCGATTGTTGTGAATTTTTTTCTAGGATTTAAAGAATGTTTGGTACTAGTGCCTTTTGGGTATTTCAGATTTTTTGAAAGTACAGTCCGCTTGAAATTAACGACAAACTTTGCAAATTTTCTTGATCGAAGCATGCACGCGTTGCTATGCATTTGAAATTTGACCGCAAGCAGAAATTTTTCAGAGCTGTCAATCACTTTTGACGTTTCACGTGAAACATTTTTACATTAATATTTCAATTTCTAGACAAGTTGGAGACATTTTCTAATTTGATTTAGGTATTAGAAGATTGAGGACATATGTTTTGAACGGTTTTGAATTGATTTCATGTTTGTATAAAAGTTTTTAATGATGCAACGTCCATTTCACAAATCTATGGTTAAGAAACAACATTACCTCTTATATACACGATCCAGGTTTTGAAAAATCATAGACCTAAGATGTCATTTTTGACGTTACGCATGGAAATTTTAGATAGAATTATTTCAATTTCTAGACAAGTTGTGGGAATTTTGTAAATTGATTTAGGTATTAGATGATTGAGGATACATGTTTTGAACTGATACAGAAAACCTTTTTTTTGAAAAAAAGGTAATTGAATAAAAAAAATTCAGAATTAATATTCCAGCGATTTTCAACAGTTTAAAAAAAATAGAGAAAAGTTAAATTTTTTACAGTAACTCTAGACTTGCTGACTTGATTTCATGTTCAAATAAAGTTTTAAGACAAAACGTAAATTTGACAAATAGTTTGTTAATGTATATAGTAAAACCAAGCAAAAATTTACCTCGGTGATAATATACAGTAAAACCAAAAAGAATCTACATAGTAAAAAAAGGTAATTGAATAAAAATATTTCAGAATTAATATTCCAGCGATTTTCAACAGTTTAAAAAAAAATAGAGAAAAATTATATTTTTTACAGTAACTCTAGACTTGCTGAATTGATTTCATGTTCATATAAAGTTTTAAGATAAAACGTTAATTTGACAAATAGTTTGTTAAAGTATATAGTAAAACCAAGCAAAAATTGACCTCGGTGATAATATACTGTAAAACAAAAAAAAATCTGCATTGTAAAAAAAAGTTAATCGAATAAAAAAATTTCAGAATTAATATTCCAGCGATTTTAAACAGTTTAGAAAAAAAAATGTAGAAAAATTACATTTTTTTACAGTAACTATAAACTTTGCTGAATTGATTTCATGTTCAAATAAAGTTTAAAGACAAAACGTCAATTTGACAAATAGTTTGTTAAAGTATTGTGACGAGTTCTTTACCAACTCGGCGACAAAGGTTGGCGCTGGTTGCTCGGGCGCCAACGGTTCCGGATAGCAGGTATGGAGATTGAGGTTTGGGTACGAAGAAAAGAATAAAACATACAATAATGGTAAAACAGTGCTGTTGCGTTTTATTTGATATAAAAAACAATTCGTTGGTATACTGGAAACTGGTCCGGACGGTGATTGTGTTGCGGGTGATGATAGCTGCCACCACTAGGGTCGGTGTACCCGGGAGAATCGTTTCTACCTGGCTTCTGTGGGCGACGCTGGGCGTCGCGGCGCTGATATGACCCGGGGAGTGGTCGCAATCGTCTGCTTGGGTGTCCGCGAGTACAACGAGCCCAAACTTGGATTTTCGAAAATCGACGCCGGGCGTCGCGACGCTGATATGACCCGGGGGGTGGTCGCAATCGACTGCTGGGGTGCCCGCGAGCACGTAGAGCGCAAAACCGGAGTTTGTAAATATAACGACGCCGAGCGTCCCGACGGCGGGGTCCACTAAGTAGCGGCTGGTTAGTAGTGTCGAATGGCGAAGAGTGGTTTTCCAACTTTTTTGGAAACCGACGCCTGGCGTCGCGACGCTGGGTGCTCGGAGATGACGGATGGTGTGCTGATGGTGGAAGTGAAAACCGTTTCCAAGATTTCCGTGGGGTACCCGAGTTACGGCTGATAATGTACGGAGTATCGCGACTGAGGGCGTACCCCAAAATGACGGTAACAGGTGTCGGACGCGGTCGACTTCGGCGACGGCGCGACGGTAGCCGCGGCGGACGTCGGGGATTTCTCGCTCTGACGTGGTTGGAGTGAGATCCGGCAATCTCGTGAAGTTACCAAAAACGGAGGGTGACACGGGACGGACGCTGGTAGCCCGGAGAGAAACACAAACGTTACGACTGGGACGCCTAGGATTTCTCGCTCTGCGTGACAGAAGTAATATTTTGCGCCTCTGCACAAGTACCAGAAAAAGGCGGGGGGACACCGGACGGACGCTGGTAGCCCGGAGAGAAACACAAACGTTACGACTGGGACGCCTAGGATTTCTCGCTCTGCGTGACAGAAGTAATATTTTGTGCCTCTGCACAAGTACCAGAAAACGGAGGGGGACACGGGACGGACGCTGGTAGCCCGGAGAGAAACACAAACGTTACGACTGGGACGCCTAGGATTTCTCGCTCTGCGTGACAGAAGTAATATTTTGTGCCTCTGCACAAGTACCAGAAAACGGAGGGGGACACGGGACGGACGCTGGTAGCCCGGAGAGAAACACAAACGTTACGACTGGGACGCCTAGGATTTCTCGCTCTGCGTGACAGAAGTAATATTTTGTGCCTCTGCACAAGTACCAGAAAACGGAGGGGGACACGGGACGGACGCTGGTAGCCCGACGAAAAACAAAACAACCTCTAGGAAGCACACGACACGGTACGGAAAACAAACGGAGTGCGGTTGCTTACCTAGAAGACGGAGAAGACGACTTCTTCTTTTGACGGCTGGTGAACTTTCAGGTGACTCGCTATCTTCGAGGTTTTCACACTCGAAGACGGATGAACTGACTGTCTCTCGATGGCTGAGGGCCCGGTTTATATACAGTTTTGCTAATTAATCCGGTCCTAGGATGTTGTCGGTGGCTCGCACAATGCTAAAGGATAGGGAGATTTGGTTGAAGTTGGAAACTGGATCACGGGAGTTTGGATTTGGTTCAAAAGTAGGAAATCGGGTGAGATGGATAGCATTGTGTCCGCGGTGAACACGGCGCGCGAGTACGGTCCTGCGTTCGCGCGCTATTCGCGATTCCGTGACTCGCGCATTAAAAACCGCGGATTCTGAGCCGAAAATCATTGTGACAATTGCGCTTCGTCACATCCCCGGGTTACTTCGGAGAAAAAAGGAACAGGAATCGGTGTATTTACAGTCCAACAGTACAGGTAATAGTACAGGTAACAGTACAGGTAACAGTACAAAAAGTACACAAATTGACTTAACTAAACTAAAGACTTATATTAACACACTTAACTAGAAAACGGTAGAAAAAAACATAATTACATAACTTAACTAACCAGGATTTACATGACTAACCAAAAAACTAAACAAAATGAATTTAAAAAAACCAAAGCAAACTTAACTAATCTTACCTACACTTAACTACACTTAACTAACACAAAAACGTTCGAAGGCGGCACAGAAATGTCTAACCTCGTCGTTGGGGGGAGGGCGGTGGCACACTGCACTAGGGGCTTGGGGGAGGGGTTGGGCGACGGGGGATGGTGACCCGTAGTCCGTTGGGGAGCCGGATCCGCAGCCGCTTTGTCCTCGATGATCCAGGGGGTCGCTGCTCCTGGATCCAGACGGCGTAGTCCTGGCCGGCCGGCGGAACGGGTTGCCAGGTGAGCTGCGGTGGGTCCGGCTGCTGGGGGGTCGACTCAGCATCGTCGTCGCTGAGGGCCGAGAGCAGGTCCATCAGCTCTTGCGCCGCTGCCTCGATGCTGCACGGGGGAAGGGAGTGGACGTCTGACGCTGGGAGTCGGACTGGACTCCGCGTCAGGCTGACGTCCTGCCGCACCAGGGTGTCTCCGGATCCCGACGGGGCCTGCACCACGTCGTCCTCGGTATCGGACGGTATGGGCGACGTGGCCAGGTCTAGGATGTCGTCTTCCGCTGAAGGCGACCGGAGGGGCCGGATTTCTGGTGCCAGGGCTCCACTTCCGGGGAATGGGCCGAACCTGGCGACCAAGGCCACTCGCAGGGCCTCATCGCCATCGCCAGGTTCCCATCCAGGCAACGAGGCTGCTGTGTGTGCTGGAGTCGGTGGCGGTGCAGTGCGGGCGGGACAGACAAGGCGATCCTCCAGGATCCCTATCACCGGACGGATCCGTGGCTTCTTGCGCCTAGTAACCCGACCGGTACCTGGCAGCGGTAACGGTCCGCTGCCAGCCCATCCAATCACCCTGACGGAGCCATCCGTCAGGGTGCCCACCCTAGGTGGTCCCACACGACGTGGTCCCAGCCTAGGTGGTCCCACCCTAGCCGGCCAGGTTGGCAGGCGGATCCACGGGGCGGCGTCCTTGCCGTCCATCCTGGGGCTGTTCCGAGAGGGTGGAATCTGAAACAGCCTTTAGATCCTTGATGTGGATTCTAATTAGTTTTTGCCCGTGTGCGCCCTTGAGGTTGTACACATTGTTACTCCATTTTTTTGAAATGGTCCACGGGCCGGAGTAACGGGGCGCGAGTTTAGCCGCGAAGCCACGGGCGGCGGAGGAGAGCGGATGGTCCCGTCGCATGACCCGATCCCCAAGCTGGGGTTGCCATTCCCGCCGGCGGAGGTTGTAGTGCCGGCATTGCTCTTGGGAGGCCCTCGCCAAATGTAGTTTGGCGAGTTGACGGAGTTCCTCCAGTTTCGCAATGCGGGTTGTGAGGTCCGCTGGGATGTGGTTGGTCTGGTCAGGGGGATTTCTCTCGCCCTGGGTGGCCTCGTGATACAGGCCTGGCATCACTGGTTCGCGCGCGTAGTTGAGAAACGCGGCGGTATACCCGGTGGACTCATGGTGACTGGTGTTGATCGCCATCGTCAGTTCTGGAAGATGTTCGTCCCAGGTCTTTTGGTTGTGTTGACAGTACTGACCGATCATAGTTTTCAACACTCTGTTGACTCGCTCCACGGGGTTGCATTGGGGTGCATATGGTGGGGTTTGGTGGTGGTGGATCCCCAATGCGGTGAGAGTGTCTCGGAGTATCCGGTTCGAGAACTCTGTGCCATTGTCAGTAATAATAGATTTGGGGCAGCCATATCTAAATATTACCAACTCCTGAATGGCACGGGTGATGGTGGCGGCGGTGGCACGTCGAAGGGCTCGGCACTCTACCCACTTAGTCATGCGGTCCTGGAGGACCAGTAAGTAGCTGTGCCCCTTCTTGGATGTAGGCAGTGGTCCCATGATATCCGCCGCAACAGTGTCCCAGGGTCCGTGGATGCGGGGCGGGTACATCTTACCCGCGGTCCCCCGTTGGCAGGTTTTAAACTGCTGACAGTGTCGGCACTTCCGGACGTATTGGCGGATATCCCGGAACATTCCCGGCCAGTAATACCGGGTGGTAATCCGGGAAGTGGTCTTGGTGATGCCTCCGTGCCCTCCGGTGGGGTGGTCGTGATTTTCCTGGAGGACACGTTGTCGATCTGCGCGTGGGACGCAGAGTTTCCACGCGGACTCCTCGTCATCGTTGGGGCCATCGATGCGTCGGTAGAGATGATGGTCGTGGAGCCGGTAGTGCGGCCAGTCGTTCGGACGATTGCGCACTTCGTCGGTGCGTTTCCGATACCATGGGCAGGCCGGTTCTACGGCGTACATAGCGGTTGCACCGTCTGGCGTGCGAGCGGCCGGTATCGGTTGACGCGACAGTGCATCGGCCACGCGATTCAGGGTGCCTTTTCGGTACTGGATCACGAAGTCGAATTGTTGGAGAAACATGGCCCAGCGTGCTAGGCGGCCGGGGGGGTTTTCCAACTTGTTCAGCCATCGTAGTGCTTGGTGATCCGTCACGATAGTAAAGGCGTATCCCTCGAGGTAGTGTCGCATCTTCTGGATGCCCCATACGATGGCCAGGCACTCTTTCTCCGTGACGGAGTATTTGGGTTCTGCCCCACGGAGAGTCCGACTGGCGTAGGCAACGACTCGTTCCCCTCGTTCCGTGTGTTGGACGAGCACGGCTCCTAAGCCTTCGTCGGACGCATCCGTTTGCAGAAAGAATCTCCGGTTGAAGTCTGGGCAGCTGAGTGTTGGCGCGGTGGTGAGGGCATCCTTCAATGTGCTGAAGGCGTTCGTTTGGGCGGTCCCCCATACCCATCCGTTCCCCTTTTGCAGAAGTGATGTCAGGGGCCGGGCCACGATGGAAAACCCGGGGACGAATCGGCGGTACCAGGATGCAGCGCCGAGGAATTGACGCAACTGTTTGAGGTTGGTTGGGGCGGCCATTGCCGTGATGGCTTCGACTTTATCCGGGTCGGTTTCGATGCCACTGTTGCTGATGACGTGCCCTAGATACCGAATGCTGGTCTTGCCGAACTCGCACTTATCCGGGTTCAGTCGCAAGTTGGCGGCTCGGAGTCGTCGGAAGACCTCTCGTAGATGCGTCACGTGTTCCTCGACGGTTCGGCTAGCGATTATGATGTCGTCCAGGTACGGGATGGCGTATGGGTCCATCTCGGGGCCGATGACTGTGTCCAGTAGTCTCTGGAACGTGGCGGGCGCAGCGTGGAGGCCAAATGGCATCACCGTGAACTGGAAGAGACCTCGGCCGGGTACGGTAAACGCGGTGAGCGGCTTGCTGGGGCTGGACAGCGGTATCTGCCAGTACCCCTGTTTTAGGTCCAAGGTGCTAAAGATCGTCGCCTGTCGGAGTTTCTCCAGAATGTTATTGATGTATGGAAGAGGGTACGCGTCTTTCTCGCTGACTTCGTTTAGACGGCGGAAGTCGATACAGAAGCGTGGTTTACCGTCCTTCTTCCGTACGATTACGGCGGGGGAACTCCATGCGCTGCGAGAGGGTTCGATAATTCCTGCCTCGAGCATCTGGTCAACCTCCTCGTTGATGATGGCTTGAATCTTGGGGTTTTTGGGCTGATACCGCTGTTTCAGTGGCGTATGCGACTTCAGGCGTATGTGGTGGGTAACGAGTGGCGTAGTCCCCTGTAGTCGCTCGAACAGGGGAAGTTCGTCCCGAAGCAGCGCGTCCAATTCGGGAGCTCCAGTTGGGGGAAGCTGGATCTGTCCTAGCGGTGTGGGGACGCTGCAGTGGACGTGGTGTGGTTCGGCTCGCAGGGTGATGCGGAATGCGCGGATCGCATCCATTCCCAATATCATGGGCAGAGCCAGGGTGGGGAGGCATAGTACGGAGATCTTTTGAGTGACTCCTTGGATGGAGGCACTGATCTCAAACTCCCCGGTAATTCGCGCCGTTTCTCCATTGGCCATCTGTGCTTGGTGGACGGGGGCTGGTTGGCGTAGTACTCCCTGGGATATGTACTGTTGAGCGGTTTCCTGGTTAATATAGGTGAGGGTCGATCCGGTGTCGACGAGGGCTTCGGTGTGGTGTCCTTTGACGATGACTGTCAAGTGCACCCGGCCGTCGTCGCTTTGGTGGACGGCAGGTATTACTGGGAGCGGTTGTAGGACCGGTTGGCAGGGCCGTCGTGTGTGCCAGCCGGTCTGGCGTTTCCCGAGCATGGGCAGTTGCGGGACAGAACGCCATTTTTCCCGCAGCGCGAGCAGAATGTCTTGGGTGGATTCCGGCAGTCTTTCCTGAAGTGGTCTGTGCCGCCGCAACGCCAGCAAGTGCGCCCTGGTTCGTAGGTCATGGCGTGATTGGCGGTTGGTTTCTCGGAGGTTATGGGCCCGCGATTGGGTCGTGCCGCAATCCGGAGCTCTTGTAGGACCCCTTCTACTTCCCGGATCTCCTCGAGCAAGGCGATGATTGTGGGGCAGTTCTGACGGCGTATGTGCTGCCGATATTCGGGGCGCAGATTTCGGTAGAGCCGCTGGAGCTGCTGTTCAGCGCTAAACCCTCCGTGGCGGCGCATCATGGTTTGGACGGCGATGACATAGTCTTGTCCCGACTCTCCGGCCTGGTGGATTCGTCGACTGATGAGTTCCTCCAGCTGGTATTTCATATCGGGGATGAAATAGTCGTGGAACAGCTGGAGAAACTTTTGCCAGGTGGTACAGGTGTCGCGATGGTTTCGATACCACAATATCGCATTACCTTGGAGTAGCTCGGGTAGAGCGGTAAGAAGCTGTTCTTCTGCAATTTCGTAACTGGCCTGGAGCTCCGTCAGTCGTTCGAGAAACATTATGGGGTCGGTCTTGCCATCGTAGCGTAGATTCCACTTCCGCACGGTCTCACAGGTTTGAGCAGCCGTGTGATTGGTTTCGGTGGTGATGAGGGCCGGTGCTGCTTCAGGTTGGGCGTCCTTTGTCGCGGAGGTAGCCTGTCGGACGAAGTTTGTCAGGCGTTCTCGAAGTTCGGCGACGGTGCCGTCGGAGTCCAAGCCAAAACGTTTCAGCTCCTCTTGCAGCGGCTCCTTTGCGAGCTCGTAGACCCAGCTGGTCTTCGCGGTGCCGGGTTGCACCATTTTGCGGACGTCGGTATTCTATTCTTCGATGTCCCTGTTCGGGCGCCAAATTTGTGACGAGTTCTTTACCAACTCGGCGACAAAGGTTGGCGCTGGTTGCTCGGGCGCCAACGGTTCCGGATAGCAGGTATGGAGATTGAGGTTTGGGTACGAAGAAAAGAATAAAACATACAATAATGGTAAAACAGTGCTGTTGCGTTTTATTTGATATAAAAAACAATTCGTTGGTATACTGGAAACTGGTCCGGACGGTGATTGTGTTGCGGGTGAGGATAGCTGCCACCACTAGGGTCGGTGTACCCGGGAGAATCGTTTCTACCTGGCTTCTGTGGGCGACGCTGGGCGTCGCGGCGCTGATATGACCCGGGGAGTGGTCGCAATCGTCTGCTTGGGTGTCCGCGAGTACAACGAGCCCAAACTTGGATTTTCGAAAATCGACGCCGGGCGTCGCGACGCTGATATGACCCGGGGGGTGGTCGCAATCGACTGCTGGGGTGCCCGCGAGCACGTAGAGCGCAAAACCGGAGTTTGTAAATATAACGACGCCGAGCGTCCCGACGGCGGGGTCCACTAAGTAGCGGCTGGTTAGTAGTGTCGAATGGCGAAGAGTGGTTTTCCAACTTTTTTGGAAACCGACGCCTGGCGTCGCGACGCTGGGTGCTCGGAGATGACGGATGGTGTGCTGATGGTGGAAGTGAAAACCGTTTCCAAGATTTCCGTGGGGTACCCGAGTTACGGCTGATAATGTACGGAGTATCGCGACTGAGGGCGTACCCCAAAATGACGGTAACAGGTGTCGGACGCGGTCGACTTCGGCGACGGCGCGACGGTAGCCGCGGCGGACGTCGGGGATTTCTCGCTCTGACGTGGTTGGAGTGAGATCCGGCAATCTCGTGAAGTTACCAAAAACGGAGGGTGACACGGGACGGACGCTGGTAGCCCGGAGAGAAACACAAACGTTACGACTGGGACGCCTAGGATTTCTCGCTCTGCGTGACAGAAGTAATATTTTGCGCCTCTGCACAAGTACCAGAAAAAGGCGGGGGGACACCGGACGGACGCTGGTAGCCCGGAGAGAAACACAAACGTTACGACTGGGACGCCTAGGATTTCTCGCTCTGCGTGACAGAAGTAATATTTTGTGCCTCTGCACAAGTACCAGAAAACGGAGGGGGACACGGGACGGACGCTGGTAGCCCGGAGAGAAACACAAACGTTACGACTGGGACGCCTAGGATTTCTCGCTCTGCGTGACAGAAGTAATATTTTGTGCCTCTGCACAAGTACCAGAAAACGGAGGGGGACACGGGACGGACGCTGGTAGCCCGGAGAGAAACACAAACGTTACGACTGGGACGCCTAGGATTTCTCGCTCTGCGTGACAGAAGTAATATTTTGTGCCTCTGCACAAGTACCAGAAAACGGAGGGGGACACGGGACGGACGCTGGTAGCCCGACGAAAAACAAAACAACCTCTAGGAAGCACACGACACGGTACGGAAAACAAACGGAGTGCGGTTGCTTACCTAGAAGACGGAGAAGACGACTTCTTCTTTTGACGGCTGGTGAACTTTCAGGTGACTCGCTATCTTCGAGGTTTTCACACTCGAAGACGGATGAACTGACTGTCTCTCGATGGCTGAGGGCCCGGTTTATATACAGTTTTGCTAATTAATCCGGTCCTAGGATGTTGTCGGTGGCTCGCACAATGCTAAAGGATAGGGAGATTTGGTTGAAGTTGGAAACTGGATCACGGGAGTTTGGATTTGGTTCAAAAGTAGGAAATCGGGTGAGATGGATAGCATTGTGTCCGCGGTGAACACGGCGCGCGAGTACGGTCCTGCGTTCGCGCGCTATTCGCGATTCCGTGACTCGCGCATTAAAAACCGCGGATTCTGAGCCGAAAATCATTGTGACAATTGCGCTTCGTCACAGTATATAGTAAAACCAAGCAAAAATTGACCTCGGTGATAATATACAGTAAAACCTAAAAGAATCTACATTGTAAAAAAAAGTTAATCGAATAAAAAAATTTCAGAATTAATATTCCAGCTATTTTCAACAGTTTAAAAAAAAATAGAGAAAAATTACATTTTTTTACAGTAACTCTAGACTTTGTTGAATTGATTTCATGTTCAAATAAACTTTTAAGACAAAAACTTCAATTTGACATATAGTCTGTTAAAGTATATAGTAAAACCAAGCAAAAATTGACCTCGGTGATAATACACAGTAAAACCAAAAAGAATCTACATTGTAAAAAATAATTAATCGAATAAAAAAATTACAGAATTAATATTCCTGCGATTTTCAACAGTTTAAAAAAAAATTCAACTATTTCGAATCACGTCATGTTTGGTATCATATGAAAGGGCATTAAAAGAACTTTTAAATGCAATTAGAAAAAATAGAAAATTCACGATAGGCAACTGTTTGAAAATTTAACTATTCCGAATCACGTCGTGTTTGGTATCATATGAAAGGGCATTAAAAGACCTTTTAAATGCAATTGGAAAAAATTTAAAATTCACGATAGGCAACTGTTTGAAAATTCAACTATTCAGAATCATGTCGTGTTTGGTATCATATGAAAGAGCATTAAAAGACCTTTTAACTGCAATTGGAAACAATTGAAAATTTGCAATAGGCAATTGTTTGAAAATTCAACTATTCAGAATCATGTCGTGTTTGGTATTATAATAAGGGCATTAAAAGACCTTTCAAATGCAATTGGAAAAAATTTAATATTTACGATAGGCTATTGTTTGAAAATACAACTATTCCGAATCATGTCGTGTTTGGTATCATATGAAAGGGCATTAAAAGACCTTTTAAATGCAATTGGAAAAAATTGAAAATTTACGATAGGCAACTGTTTGAAAATTCAACTATTCCGAATCATGTCGTGTTTGGTATCATATGAAAGGGCATTAAAAGACCTTTCAAATGCAATTGAAAAAAAATTAAAATTTACGATAGGCAATTGTTTGAAAATTCAACTATTCCGAATCATGTCGTGTTTGGTATCATATGAAAGGGCATTAAGACATTTTAAGTGAAATTTGAAAAAATTGAAAATTTACGATAGGCAACTGTTTGAAAATTCAAGTATTCAGAATCATGTCGTGTTTAATATCATATGAAAGGGCATTAAAAGTACTTTTGAATGCAAATAGAAAAAATTTAAAATTTACGATAGGCAACTGTTTGAAAATTCAACTATTCCGAATCATGTCGTGTTTGGTATCATATGAAAGGGCATTAAAAGACCTTTCAAATGCAATTGAAAAAAAATTAAAATTTACGATAGGCAATTGTTTGAAAATTCAACTATTCCGAATCATGTCGTGTTTGGTATCATATGAAAGGGCATTAAGACATTTTAAGTGAAATTTGAAAAAATTTAAAATTTACGATAGGCAACTGTTTGAAAATTCAAGTATTCAGAATCATGTCGTGTTTAATATCATATGAAAGGGCATTAAAAGTACTTTTGAATGCAAATAGAAAAAATTGAAATTATACGATAGGCAACTGTTTAAAAATTCAACTATTCAGAATCATGTCGTGTTTGGTATCATATGAAAGGGCATTTAAAGACCTTTCAAATGCAATTGGAAAAAATTAAAAATTTACGATGGGTAATTGTTTGAAAATTCAACTATTCCGAATCATGTCGTGTTTGGTATAATATGAAAGGTCATTAAAAGAACTTATAAATGCAGTTGGAAAAAATTGAAGTTATACGATAGGCAACTGTTTGAAAATTCAACTATTCAGAATCATGTCGTGTTTGGTATCATATGAAAAGATATTTAAAGACCTTTCATATGCAATTGGAAAAAATTAAAAATTTACGATATGCAAATTTTTGAAGATACAACTATTCCGAATCATGTCGTGTTTGGTATCATATGAAAGGGCATTAAAAGACCTTTCAAATGCAATTGGAAAAAAATTAAAATTTACGATAGGCAATTGTTTGAAAATTCAACTATTCCGACTCATGTCGTGTTTGGTATCATATGAAAGGGCATTAAGACATTTTAAGTGAAATTTGAAAAAATTGAAAATTTACGATAGGCAACTGTTTGAAAATTCAAGTATTCAGAATCATGTCGTGTTTAATATCATATGAAAGGGCATTAAAAGTACTTTTGAATGCAAATAGAAAAAATTTAAAATTTACGATAGGCAACTGTTTGAAAATTCAACTATTCCGAATCATGTCGTGTTTGGTATCATATGAAAAGATATTTAAAGACCTTTCATATGCAATTGGAAAAAATTAAAAATTTACGATATGCAAATTTTTGAAGATACAACTATTCCGAATCATGTCGTGTTTGGTATCATATGAAAGAGCATTAAAAGACCTTTCAAATGCAATTGGAAAAAAATTAAAATTTACGATAGGCAATTGTTTGAAAATTCAACTATTCCGAATCATGTCGTGTTTGGTATCATATGAAAGGGCATTAAGACATTTTAAGTGAAATTTGAAAAAATTGAAAATTTACGATAGGCAACTGTTTGAAAATTCAAGTATTCAGAATCATGTCGTGTTTAATATCATATGAAAGGGCATTAAAAGTACTTTTGAATGCAAATAGAAAAAATTTAAAATTTACGATAGGCAACTGTTTGAAAATTCAACTATTCCGAATCATGTCGTGTTTGGTATCATATGAAAGGGAATTAAAAGAACTTATAAATGCAGTTGGAAAAAATTGAAAATATACGATAGGCAACTGTTTAAAAATTCAACTATTCAGAATCATGTCGTGTTTGGTATCATATGAAAGGGCATTTAAAGACCTTTCAAATGCAATTGGAAAAAATAAAAAATTTACGATGGGTAATTGTTTGAAAATTCAACTATTCCGAATCATGTCGTGTTTGGTATAATATGAAAGGTCATTAAAAGAACTTATAAATGCAGTTGGAAAAAATTGAAATTATACGATAGGCAACTGTTTAAAAATTCAACTATTCAGAATCATGTCGTGTTTGGTATCATATGAAAGGGCATTTAAAGACCTTTCAAATGCAATTGGAAAAAATTAAAAATTTACGATGGGTAATTGTTTGAAAATTCAACTATTCCGAATCATGTCGTGTTTGGTATAATATGAAAGGTCATTAAAAGAACTTATAAATGCAGTTGGAAAAAATTGAAGTTATACGATAGGCAACTGTTTGAAAATTCAACTATTCAGAATCATGTCGTGTTTGGTATCATATGAAAAGGTATTTAAAGACCTTTCATATGCAATTGGAAAAAATAAAAAATTTACGATATGCAATTTTTTGAAGATACAACTATTCCGAATCATGTCGTGTTTGGTATCATATGAAAGGGCATTAAAAGACCTTTCAAATGCAATTGGAAAAAAATAAAATTTACGATAGGCAGTTGTTTCAAAATTCAACTATTCAGAATCACGTCATGTTTGGTATCATATGAAAGGGCATTAAAAGACCTTTTAAATGCAATTGGAAACAATTGAAAATTTGCGATAGGCAATTGTTTGAAAATGCAACTATTCAGAATCATGTCGTGTTTGGTATCGTATGAAAGGGCATTAAAAGAACTTTTAAATGCAATTGGAAAAAATTGAAAATATACGATAGGCAACTGTTTAAAAATTCAACTATTCAGAATCATGTCGTGTTTGGTATCATATGAAAGGGCATTTCAAGACCTTTCAAATGCAATTGGAAAAAATTAAAAATTTACGATGGGTAATTGTTTGAAAATTCAACTATTCCGAATCATGTCGTGTGTGGTATAATATGAAAGGTCATTAAAAGAACTTATAAATGCAGTTGGAAAAAATTGAAATTATACGATAGGCAACTGTTTAAAAATTCAACTATTCAGAATCATGTCGTGTTTGGTATCATATGAAAGGGCATTTAAAGACCTTTCAAATGCAATTGGAAAAAATAAAAAATTTACGATGGGTAATTGTTTGAAAATTCAACTATTCCGAATCATGTCGTGTTTGGTATAATATGAAAGGTCATTAAAAGAACTTATAAATGCAGTTGGAAAAAATTGAAATTATACGATAGGCAACTGTTTGAAAATTCAACTATTCAGAATCATGTCGTGTTTGGTATCATATGAAAGGGTATTTAAAGACCTTTCAAATGCAATTGGAAAAAATTAAAAATTTACGATATGCAATTTTTGGAAAATACAACTATTCCGAATCATGTCGTGTTTGGTATCATATGAAAGGGCATTAAAAGACCTTTCAAATGCAATTGGAAAAAAATAAAATTTACGTTAGGCAGTTGTTTCAAAATTTAACTATTCAGAATCACGTCATGTTTGGTATCATATGAAAGGGCATTAAAAGACCTTTTAAATGCAATTGGAAACAATTGAAAATTTCCGATAGGCAATTGTTTGAAAATGCAACTATTCAGAATCATGTCGTGTTTGGTATCATATGAAAGGGCATTAAAAGAACTTTTAAATGCAATTGGAAAAACTTTATAATTCATGATAGGCAACTGTTTAAAAATTCAACTATTCCGACTCATATCGTGTTTGGTATCATATGAAAGGGCATTAAAAGACCTTTTAAATGCAATTGGAAAAAATTGAAAATTTACGATAGGCAACTGTTTGAAAATTCAACTATTCCGAATCATGTCGTGTTTGGTATCATATGAAAGGGCATTAAAAGACCTTTCAAATGCAATTGAAAAAAAATTGAAAATTTGCAATAGGCAATTGTTTGAAAATTCAACTATTCAGAATCATGTCGTGTTTGGTATTATAATAAGGGCATTAAAAGACCTTTCAAATGCAATTGGAAAAAATTTAAAATTTACGATAGGCAATTGTTTGAAAATACAACTATTCCGAATCATGTCGTGTTTGGTATTATATGAAAAGGGTATTTAAAGACCTTTTAAATGCAATTAGAAAAAATTCAAAATTTACGATGGGTAATTGTTTGAAAATTCAACTATTTCGAATCATGTCGTGTTTGGTATCATATGAAAGGATATTAAAAGACATTTTAAATGCAATTTGAAAAAATTGAAAATTTTCGATAGGCAACTGTTTGAAAATTCAACTATTCCGAATCATGTCGTGTTTGATATCATATGAAAGGGCATTAAAAGACCTTTTAAATGTAATTGGAAAAAATTTAAAATTTGCGATAGGCAATTGTTTGAAAATTCAACTATTCAGAATCATGCCGTGTTTGGTATCATATGAAAGGGCATTAAAAGTACTTTCGAATGCAATATGAAAAAATTTAAAATTTACGATAGGCAACTGTTTGAAAATTCAACTATTCCGAATCATGTCGTGTTTGGTATCATATGAAAGGTCATTAAAAGAACTTATAAATGCAGTTGGAAAAAATTGAAATTATACGATAGGCAACTGTTTGAAAATTCAACAATTCAGAATCATGTCGTGTTTGGTATCATATGAAAGGGTATTTAAAGACCTTTCAAATGCAATTGGAAAAAATTAAAAATTTACGATATGCAATTTTTTGAAAATACAACTATTCCGAATCATGTCGTGTTTGGTATCATATGAAAGGGCATTAAAAGACCTTTCAAATGCAATTGGAAAAAATTAAAAATTTACGTTAGGCAATTGCTTGAAAATACAACTATTCCGAATCATGTCGTGTTTTCCAACGATTTCCAACAGTTTTTCAAAAAGTTAAGAGAAAAAAATTCAACTGATTTCATGTACATATAAAATATAAATGTGGAACTATCAGAAATGATGTCCGAAGAATTTTTCTTAGTTTAACAAAATCTTTTTGGAAATAAAACACGTATCTGATTGAAATTTTACGACTGTCAATGTGACAAATAGTTTTTAAAAGTATATAGTAAAACAAAGCAAAATTTGTCCTCGGCAGTAATATACAGTAAAATCAAAAAATATCTTTAGATGAGCAGAAGTACAGAAATAAAAAGTTTTAGATCGTAATTCAATTAAACCTTACTTCAGTGTCCGCGGAGCCTAGCGAAAAGGCCTGGCGAAGCCAGGCCGAACGCTAGTCTTATATACTAAACGGCTTAATTCCCTATGTATATATAATTTCATCACAATCAGTCTGACAATTTTACAGCCTAAACGGTTTATCCGATTTATTTGCAACTTTTTTTATTTGATAGAGGTCAATCACGGGGAGTGCCTTTTGATAGTCTGAGATTTTTCGTGCACATGATGTGCGAGAAAACTTGAAAAAACATGCGTTTTTGGGGCAAAATCAACTAAGAGTGTGGAGGCTTTGAAATTTTTAAGAAGAACATCAAACGTCACTTTGACATTTGTCAGTGGACATGTCGCATTTTTAATTATAAATTATTTAAATATTAAATGTTTTACAGTAGTTTTAAAATATTTTACGCACATTAGGGGACTGAGGGGACGTTTTTATTATAATTATACATTTCAAATGTATATGATGGGATGGCTAGCACAGTGGTATGAAGTCGGCCTGTGGTTCCTGAGGTCCCTGGTTCGATTCCCACAGGCGACAAATTTTCATAATTTGAAAAAGCTATCCCTGTGGCTCCTCCACCACTAACATGTTTGGGGGCCGTGATTTGACGACTGGTAACCGCACTTCACGCGCAAAATATATCACTTACCGAGATCTGCTTTAGCAGAGTGCCACACCCAGTAATGGGTAGAAGGCGTGATGATATATTTATTTATATAAATGTGTATATTTAAAAAGTAAATTTTTGACACTTCACTATGAAGTTGGTTTTAATTCAAAACGTCAAATTGACAAGTTTTATAAAGTATAAAGAATATGGTGGCTTTGAAATTTTGAAAAAGAACATCTACTGTCATTTTGACATTTGTCAGTGGACATTTCGCATTTTTAATTAAAAATTATTCAAGTATTAAATATTGCAGACAACTTTTGAAATATTTTACACATATTTGGGGAATGAGGGAACGTTTTTATTATAATTACGCATTTTAAATATGTGTATTGAAAACAGTCCACTAAAACAAAACGTCAAATTGACAAGTTATATAAAGTATACAGGTAAAACCAACCAAATTTGTCTGCAGTATAATACAGTAAAACCAAGCAAATTTTATTCACGGCAGAGTACAATAAAAAAAAAACCAGATAACTCGAATTAGAATCATTTGAGCACTTAAATTTTCTATCGGTAGTACGAAAGTTATTTTAAAGGGCATGTGGGAAAAATTATAATATTTTCAATCGGCAATTATTTTAGTGAAATTGCAACAAAACCTATCGTGTTTGGTGTCATATTAAAGGGCTTTAGAAGAACTTTCAGGTAAATGAAAAAAGTTGGAATTTTACAATAAGCAATTTTTTCTAACATAAAGTATTTCGAATCATATTGTTTTGGGTGTCATATGAAAGGGCTTTAGAAGAACTTTCATATGAAAAAAAAAAAAGTTGAAATTTTACGACTGTCAATAGTTTCAAACTTAAAGTATTCCGAATCATACCGTGTTTAGTGTCATATGGAAGGGCTTTAAAAAACTTTCAGATAAAATAGAAAAATTTTACGATAGGTAATTGTTTCAAACTTAATAAATTCTGTAAAAAAATGTGGAACTATCAAAAATTACATCCAACGGATTTTTAATAGATTAGCAAAATCTTTTCGAAAATTAAACACGTATTTGATTGAAATTTTACGACTGTCAATTATTTCAAACTTAAAGTATTCCGAATTATGCCATGTTTGGTATCATATGAAAGGGCTTTAGACGAACCTTTAGATAAAATAATTAAAAAGTTAGTTTTTGAAAAAGCAATGAGCGTTCGCCGGAATTTGAACCCAGAACCTTTCACTCGCATGGTGACTGCTCTAACCAATTGAGCTACAAACACTCGGCGAATACTCATGCCTTTCGTGCAACCTTTAGTTGAAGAAATGCTAGAGCATATGAAATAGAGTTAGAAGAAATAAAAAAAAGTTATTTTAACAAAATGTTTTCGAAAATAAAACACGTATTTGATTGAAATTTTACGACCGTCAATTGTTCTAAGCTTAAAGTGGTCCGAATCAAATCGTGTTTGATATCATATGACAGGGCTTTAGAAGAACTTTCAGACGAAATAAAAAAATTAAGACTTTACGGTTGTCAATTGTTTCAAATTTCAAATATTCGGATTAATGCCGTATTTAATGTCATATGAAAATTTGGAAGAAATTTTATATGAAATAAAAAAAAATGAAGAATGTCAATTGTTTTAAACATTAAATATTTTTTAGTATCAAATAAAAAGTCTTTTAAAGGGATCGCGTGAATTTTTTTTTTTCGATTCGCAATTGGTTTCTGAAATTGCTTTGAAACCTATCGTGTTTGATATCGGATGAAATGCCTTTTGAAGTGTTTTCGTGCAGCATTTAATTTAATTTTGATCGGCAATTGTTTTAGTGAAAGTACTTAACAATCTATCGTGTTTGGTATCTAATGAAAGGTCTTTTGAAGAGATCGCGGACAAAATTAAATATTTTACGATTGGCAATTGTTTTAGTGAAAGTGCTTCTAAACTTATCGTGTTTGGTATTAAATGAAAGGTATTTTGAAGGACTTGCGTACAAAATTTATTACTTTTCGATCGTCAATTGTTTTAGTGAAAGTGCTTAAAAACATATCGTGTTTGGTAACAAATGGAAGGTTTTTTGATGGGTTAGCGTAAAAAATTTTAAGACAAAACGTCAACTTGACAAATAATTTTTAAAAGTATGTAATAAAACAAAGCAAAATTAGTGTGCGGTAATAATATACATTTAAAAAAAAATAAAATTGACAGCAGCATTCTACAATACAAAAAAGTATATTTCAGCGATTTCCAACAGTTTTTGAAAAAAGTTTAGAGAAAAATTTCAATTGATTTCATGTACATATAAAATATAAATGTAAAACATTATAAAAAATGACGTCCAAAAGATTTTTAATAGTTTAGCAAAATGTACAATTGTTTTCGTGAAAGTATTTAAAACCTATCGCGTTTGTATCAAAAAGAAAGATTTTTGAAGGGTTCGCGTACAAAATTTAATACTTATAGATCCTCAATTGTTTTAGTGAAAATGCATCAAAATTCTTCGTGATTAGTATCAAATGAAAGGTCTTTTGAAGAGCTCACGTGCATAATTGGATTTTTTTCAATCGTCAGTTGTTTTAGTGAAAGATCTTCGAAACCTATTGTGTTTAGTATCAATTAAAAGGTCTTTGGATGGAATGATACGCAGAAATGATTTAGATTTGTAATAATTGCATTTATATTGGGTCTACTGTCTTACAAAAGTGAATTCTACTTCAGGGTCCGCGGAGCTAGCGTGAGGCCTGGCGAAGCCAGGGCGACCGCTAGTCTTATATACTAAACGGCTTAATTCCCTATATATAGATTCATCACGGTCATTCTAACAATTTTACAGCCTAGACGGTTTATCCGATTTATTTGAAACTTTTTTTATTTGATAGGGATCGTTCATGCGGAGTGCCTTTTGATAGATTTTTCGTGCACATGATGTGCGAGAAAACTTGAAAAAACATGCATTTTCAACTAAGAGTGTGGAGGCTTTGAAATTTTTAAGAAGAACATCAAACGTCACTTTGGCATTTGTCAGTGGACATGTCGCATTTTTAATTATAAATTATTTAAATATTAAATGTTTTAGAGTAGTTTTGAAATATTTTACGCACATTAGGGGACTGAGGGGACGTTTTTATTATAATTACAAATTTCAAATATGTGTATTATGGGATGGCTAGCACAGTGGTATGAAGTCGGCCTGTGGATCCTGAGGTCCCTGGTTCGATTCCCACAGGCGACAAATTTTCATAATTTGAAAAAGCTATCCCTGTGGCTCCTCCACTACTAACATGTTTGGGGGCCGTGATTTGACGACTGGTAACCGCACTTCACGCGCAAAATATATCACTTACCGAGATCTGCTTCAGCAGAGTGCCACACCCAGTAGTGGGTAGAAGGCGTGATGATATATTTATTTATTTATTTATTTAAAAAGAAAATTTTTAACAGTCCACTATGAAGTTGGTTTTAATTCAAAACGTCAAATTGACAAGTTTTATAAAATATACAGACAAAGAGTGTGGAGGCTTTGAAATTTTAAAAAAGAACACCTACTCTAATTTTGACATTTGTATGTGGACATATCGCATTTTTAATTAACAATTATTGAAGTATTACATTTTTTAGATAACTTTTGATATATTTTACACATATTGGGGGAATGAGGGAACGTTTTTATTATCATTACGCATTTTATATATGTGTATTTAAAAAGAAAATTTTTGACAATCCACTAAAACAAAACGTCAAATTGACAAGTTATATAAAGTATACAGGTAAACCCAACCAAATTTGTCTCCAGTAATAATATACAGTAAAACCAAGCAAATTTTATCCACGGCAGAGTACAATTTAGAAAACCCAGATAACTCGAATTGGAATCATTTGATCACTCTTAAATTTTCTATCGGTAATACGAAAGTTATTTTAAAGGGCATGTGGGCAAAATTATAATATTTTCAATCGGCAATTATTTTAGTGAAATTGCAACAAAACCTATCGTGTTTGGTGTCATATTAAAGGGCTTTAGAAGAACTTTCAGATAAATGAAAAAAGTTGAAATGTTACAATAAGCAATTGTTTCTAACATAAAGTATTTCGAATCATATTGTGTTGGGTGTCATATGAAAGGGAAGAACTTTTAAATGAAATAAAAAAAAAAGTTGAATTTTATGACTGTCAATAGTTTCAAACTTAAAGTATTCCGAATCGTACCGTATTTAGTGTCATATTGAAGGGCTTCAAAAGAAGTTACAGATGAAATATATATATAATTTTACAATAGGTAATTGTTTCAAACTTAATAAATTCTATAAAAAAATGTGGAACTATCAAAAATTACATCCAACGGATTTTTAATAGATTAGCAAAATCTTTTCGGAAATAAAACACGTATTTGATTGAAATTTTACGACTGTCAATTATTTCAAACTTAAAGTATTCCGAATTATGCCATGTTTGGTATCATATGAAAGGGCTTTAGACGAACCTTTAGATAAAATAATTAAAAAGTTAGTTTTTGAAAAAGCAATGAGCGTTCGCCGGAATTTGAACCCACTCGCATGTTGACTGCTCTAACCAATTGAGATACAAACACGCGGCGAATACTCATGTCTTTCGTGCAACGTTTAGTGGAAGAAATGCTACAGCATTCACCATGCGAGTGAAAGGTTCTGGATTCAAATCCCGGCGAACACTCATTGCTTTTTCAAAAATTATTTATAATATCTACAAACAAACAATTGTGTCAATAAACAAATTCTTATAAAAAGTTAGTTTAGCAAAATTTTTTCGGAAATAACGAACGTATTTTAAATTTTACGACCTTCAATTGTTTTAAACCTAAAGTGTTCCGTATCATATCGTGTTTGATATCATATGAAAGGGATTTAGAAGAACTTTCAGACGAAATAAAATATATATATATATATATTTCGACCGTCAATTGTTTTAAATTTAAAGTATTCGGAATCATGTCGGGTTTAATGTCATATAAAAATGTTTTGAATGAACTTGTAGATGGAATAAAGAAAAAATTCAATATTACAACTGTTAATTGTTTCAAACTGAAAGTATTCCGAGTCATGCCGAGTTTGGTGTGATATGAAAGAGTTTAGAAAGAAAGTTCAAATGAAATAAAAAAAAATTATTCTACAATCGTCAACTGTTTCAAACTTAAAGTATTGGTGTATAAAAAGGCTTTAGAAGAAAATTGTAATGAAATAAAAAAGTTGAAATTTGACCTATCGCGTTTGTATCAAAAAGAAAGATTTTTTAAAGGGTTCGCGTACTAAAATTTAATAATTTTAGATCCTCAATTGTTTTAGTGAAAATGCTTCAAAATTATTCGAGTTTAGTATCAAATGAAAGGTCTTTTGAAGAGCTCGCGTGTCAACTGTCCTACAAAAGTGAATCCTACTTCAGGGTCCGCGGAGCTAGCGTGAGGCCTGGCGAAGCCAGGGCGACCGCTAGTCTTATATACTAAACGGCTTAATTCCCTATATATAGTTTCATCACGATCAGTCTGACATTTTTACAGCCTAGACGGTTTATCCGATTTCATTGAAACTTTTTTTATTTGATAGGGATTACTTATGGGGAGTGCCTTTTGATAGTCTCAGATTTTTCGTGCACATGATGTGCAAGAAAACTTGAAAAAACATGCATTTTCAACTAAGAGTGTGGAGGCTTTGACATTTTTAAGAAGAACATCTACTGTAATTTTGACATTTGTCTGTGGACATGTCGCATATTTAATTATAAATTATTTAAATATTAAATGTTTTAGAGTAGTTTTGAAATATTTTACGCACATTGGGGGACTGAGGGGACGTTTTTATTATAATTAAACATTTTAAATATGTGTATTTAAAAAGAAAAATTTTTATAGTCCACTATGAAGTTGGTTTTAATTCGAAACGTCAAATTGACAAGTTTTATAAAATATACAGACAAAGAGTGTGGAGGCTTTGAAATTTTAAAAAAGAACACCTACTCTAATTTTGACATTTGTATGTGGACATATCGCATTTTTAATTAACAATTATTGAAGTATTTAATTTTTTAGATAACTTTTGATATATTTTACACATATTGGGGGAATGAGGCAACGTTTTTATTATCATTAAGCATTTTATACATGTGTATTTAAAAAGAAAATTTTTGACAATCCACTAAAACAAAAACGTCAAATTGACAAGTTATATATATATATATATGTCCAGCCTATCTATTGGGGTCTTGTATAAAGATATACAGTCGATATTATATACAGTATCTTTTGGGGTCGAAAACCTAACATTGCATCTAAACTACCAGATCTAAAAATTTATCTCCTGAAACTAATGAAGCGCTGATTTTTTTTAAACTCTATAATAATTTTCACCACAAATATGGTCATTATTTCCATCATCATGTTTCAAATCAATCTAAATATTGTATTTTTTATAGAAAACTAGTATAAAAATGATTATTTTGGTATCCGAGCGAATATAGACATACTACGCGTATATTTATTTATGCTACAGGAACTAGTTCCCAGTTACCGAGCCACAGTGTGGTAGATCATATATTTTAACTTGAGTGGGATACAAACTCGGGATCTCTGGATTCGAATACTGTAATCAGGATAAAATAAACAATGTATTTTACCCTATTTTTTTTATTTTGTAATTTAATGTCAAAATATCAAAGCGAATCTTTATGGTGAATGTTGTTAAATTTATTTAATTTTTGAAATACTCAATACCATTCCACTTGTACGTCAAAATTAATAATTAAATATATTACCATCTAAATGATATAAACTTATTTGGAAATATAATTGGAATTTAAATAAACACAATAGGCTAATCCAATAGTACGGCGTTTAAAGAAATATTAAACGCATATCAAATTTAATTGTAAATGTGTTACAATAATGATTAAAAAAATTATGAAAAGTAACATATTAATGTCTAAAATATTTAGTTCAACAATGAATTATTTAAAACGATCGCCATTGATGTTCTTTTGACATGTAACGCTATTAAACTGCAACTTCACATTGTGAGGTAATGCATGTGCACCAAGATTGATTTGTGTCGAATTGCTAACACCAATCAATATTTAATTATAACAATAAATAAAACAATAAATGTTGCAGTAGCATAGTAACCAAGTACATACAATTCTTCCATTTTAATTGAACCTAAAAAGTGTACTTAAATGTTTACTTCTTAAATTTGTAGAATAATAATACCTTTTATTATTGCATTTGGAACATGATTAATATAATATAATTTTACATAAATTTCATATAATACAAGTAAAAACTGTCAAAAACAAATATTGACTGAAACGTAAACAGCTCTGTCGAAGTGTACCCATTTCTCTAAAAAAAGAAAGCCTTCTTTCTCATTATTATGCTTTCTCTCTTAATGTTAATATTATCTTTGTCACCAGGAGCTAGGCTACATCACGATTAACTAATAAATCTGTATTACGTACTTTTTCCTACTTTTAAATAATAGAAAAAAAGAGGGAAAATTATTTTACGTAGATTAACATATAAAATAATCCAATTTTTATGGAATAGGTTAATAATGAAATCAAGTTGAATTATAAAGAGAAAAATTGGGATACCGGTGTTCATAGGTCCCAGGTTAAAATTCTGGCAGTATCCCAATTTTCTCTTTATAATTCAATTATATTTTTGGGAATAATATTCAGAAGAGCCTGATACACGGTTGAATAATGAACAATAGAAATTAAACATCGTTGTAGAACCACAGGTATCTTTATATCTAGTGAAAATTTGTTTTCGCCTAAGGAATTGAACTCAGGTTCTCATTCCACAACGATGCGTTAGCAATTTTATTTATAATATCTATATTATTACCGAATATATAATTTCTTAAATTATTATTTGTGCATAATTTATAATAAATCAGAGCATTGTTTTATGATAGTTACCATGGTTTCACTTAAATTTGTTAAATGTAAACTAATTATGAGAACTGTCAATTCAAAATTATTTTTGTTTTAAATTTAATTTATTTCGTGGCCGTAGATAAAATAGTGTACAATATACGTGTGATAATGCAACATTAAGATACGCGTGAGTAATCACCATTTACATATATAGCAAATTACTATGAAGTTATTAATTCTTTAGTTTTTGCTTGGATGCAATTTAAAATTTTGTATTTCATGTTTTTTAGTTACTATTAGAAATTTGATTCCCAAATTAGAAAAAAATGATATTTAATAATAAAATAAATATAAATATATCATCACGCCTATTATACCCATTATTGGGTGTGGCACTCTGCCGAAGCAGATCTCGGTAAGTGATATATTTATGCGCGTGAAGTGCGGTTACCAGTCGTCAAATCACGGCCTCCAAAGATGTTAGTGGTAGGAGAGCCACAGGAGTTATTTTTTAAATTGATGAAAATGTTTGTTGGCTGTGAGGATGAAACCAGGGTTCTTAGGATCTACCGTAATTAACATGTTCTGGAAATTAGAAGCCCGGAAACAAAAATTTACTTTATTTATTGTGATTAGGCAGGAGATCTGTTATCCAATTGTTTTTAACAATCTTTATTTTGTTTTGTTTTTTCTTCTTTTGTTGTATATTTTGTTGTTCGTTATGCTATTGATAAAATTTTATTAAAAAAATATGATTTATGATTCACTTTTTTTCGTGGTAGAGTTTATATACCATTTATAATTTAAAACAGTTTATGTTGGAATAATTATTTTTCGTTTGTCAAGAATGGCGGTTTTTAAAAGTTAGCCTCGGGCGGCAAAATGTCTTAAGCCGGCACTGCCTATAACCTTAATTATCATTATGTATGTTAATTTAAATAACTATTCCTACTCTAGCATTAATTCGTATCGGAATTCTGTACAAATATTTAATCTTTAGATATTTTCTTGATTACTTTATTCTCTGTTGTATAATAAAATAGATACAGCATTAAAGCGTGATTAGTAGTATGATTATTATAAATCCTGATATGTTTACAATGATAATTTTTATTATTCCTCTTCCAGAAAATTAGTTTTGCATGTTATGACACTTAAATAGTTTATATATATCATCATCACGCGTTCTACCCATTACTGGGTGTGGCACTTTGCCGAAGCAGATCTCGGTAAGTTATATATTTTGCGCGTGAAGTGCGGTTACCAGCCGTCAAATCACGGTCCCCAAAGATGTTAGTGGATATTATACCGGGTGTAACATAAAAAACTGACCATAGGCGTTTAATATGGGAAATAAACTTTTCCCAGCGCAAAAGTGGCCAGTTAATTAAAAAAAATGCTTCAAATACAAGTTGTAGAAAATTAAATTATGTATCCAAGTCAGTTATCACATTTTATTGGTAACTTTTCTTTATGTATTGAAATTTTTTATACATAATATAGAGATAAGCAAGAAAAAAAACATTGAGAAACAAAATCTCATATAAAACTTTCTCACTATAATAGCTAATTATAACAAACGCCCTCCTTCCTAAACCCGCCGCCCATGGTCAGGAATGTTGGAGACGGAAGACCCGCGACGTGCTACAGCAACCAGCGAGTAATGTTCTTCAAGCGAAGCACGAATTACTTACATTATATTATTTTGTTTTCAAACACCCTAAATTTTTGATTTTTTTACACAATTAATTATGAATTAAACCATAGCCACCTATAATAAAGATCGCGGCTGACAGTATATTTACCATATTATGCATGAATCAATTTGAAAATAAATTTCTAGTAGTAAATGTACAATTGTAAGTAATAATTTTGATACATATATGAAAATCAACATATTACATGTAGTATGAGTAGTATAATAAGTACAAAACTGGCGTCATGTCTGTTTTTTATAATAAAATGTGTATCTATGACACGATCTTATGATTATAAAGTGTTGTGTTTTATTTTAAGATGCCTAATAAATGCTAAGTACCTAATTGTAGAATTGTAATTGTAATTTCAATTACTGAAATTCTAGAATCAGAAAAAAAAATCGTATAAGAAGTGTTCCCGGCATTTACTCTAAGTACAGAAATATCCAGTTTTGTGAGAAGATATTAGACTGCATTATTAATAATTTGAATAATAATGAAAGCATTGCTAACTTGTTCTATATTGCTTTAGGCAAAAATAATTAGAATTAAATAATTACCTCACTGATAAATAGGCTTTAGATTACCATGATCTGATTGCATAAATACTCGTGTAAGAAGCGAAAATTGTCGAAGATCAGTATTTTGTTTTATGAAATAGAGGTGTCTTATCTTTTTCCTCAAATATTTAAATGTTCTTAGCAAAACATGTAATTTGTATTATGCAAGTTTAATAACAAAACAATTGTACCTACATTTAACGTAAAAAAATTTAAAAAAGTGTGCGCGACTCTGAATTTGCTAGTGATTCTTACTGCGTTTACCGATGTGACAGGAACTTTCAGGCGTGCGGTGTTTCAAAAGGTGGCGGTGTTCTATTAGCCATTCATAATGACCTTGCATCTTCACCAGTGGCGTTCGGCGACGCGAAGAATATTTTACCGACCAATGTAGACATTATCTGTGCTAAATTAATTGTTAACAAAAACTCATTTTATATTTTTAATATTTATATTCCCCCCAAATCTAGTTGTTGATTACTATTATAACATTTATGAATTTTTTGAATCACTACCTTTCATTAATGAATTTTTTTTTGTTATTCTGGGTGATTTCAATATTCCTGAAATTTCATCTAATGTCAATTGCACTCAAGTTCATGCTTATCAGGATTTCATTTCTGTTCTTAATATAGCTCAGCATAACATAGTTTTGAACAAGGACAGATTGTTGGATTTAATTTTGTCTGAATTGCAAAGTAGTGTCACAAAAGTTGAGGATCCAATTTTCAATCTTGATCCGGCTCATCCAGCGCTTATCATGTCAGCTGCTCTGTGACCAATATTTCACACAAATTTCTTGTTACTGTTCAAACTAAACAGTATAATTTTAAAAAAGCTGATTTTTCCAAATTATATTCATATGTCAACAATTTTGATTGGAATCAACTAGAAATTTTTGTGGACGTGAACTTAGCCTGTAATTTTTTTTACACTATACTTTACTCGTTTCTCGATGAATGTGTGTCACTTAGAAGTACGCGGCCTAGTACGTATCCATGTTGGTTTTCCAAAGATATAATTAGTGACGTTAAAGAAAAAGCAAGATTGCTTAAAATGCACAATCTTTACCCTAATAATAATTTTTATCTTGAACGGTATAAATGTCTAAGATCTCAAATTAAAACTAAAATCGCGAATGCTCACAAAAACTTCATTATTCAAGCCGAAGCTTCAGTAATTTTTAACCCGAATAAATTTTGGGGATATATTAATTCTATAAACAAGAAATCAAGAATCCCGAATAGTTTGAAATTAAATGACTGCATTTTAAGAAATCCAAAGGATATTGCGAACGGTTTTGCGTCCTACTTTAAAAGCGTTTATACCTCCCATCACCCTGTCAGTATGCCTCCTGTTAATCCTGTTAATAATCATATTCATTTGTCCTCAATTTCAAAACCTCAAATAGCAAGTATTATAAAAAATCTAAAAATTAAATGTTCTACAGGTCCGGACTTGCTACCTAACTTCATTTTAAAAGATTGCTGCACTTCTTTTACTAATGCACTTTACTGGATCTTTAATTTGTGTCTGAAGCATAACACGTTTCCAGACATATGGAAAATTGCCCGTATTGTACCTGTCTTTAAAGGTGGGGCCAGCAATAATATTAAAAACTATAGACCCATAGCTATACTATCAAACTTGAGTAAAATCTGTGAATGTTTAAGTTACCAATCTATTTATCCAACTATACGTAACTCCATATCAATTTTTCAGCATGGATTTATGGAAAAACGATCTACTGTCACTAACTTATTTTCATTCACTCATTTTCTGTCTAGTGAACTTGATCAAAATAAACAAGTCGACGTAGTGTACACAGACTTTTCCAAAGCGTTTGATTGCATTAATCACGAACTAGTCATCCACAAACTACAAGCCTTCGGTTTTTCTGTTCCCCTGCAAGAACTTATCGCATCCTACTTAAGTGATAGAATACTCTTTGTTCAATATATGGACCACAATTCCAATCCTTTTGCAGCTTCCTCGGGCGTCCCTCAAGGCTCTAATTTAGGACCGTTATTATTTTTAATTTTTATTAATGACATTTGCTCTGCAATTGTCAATAAAAAGCTTCTTTTCGCAGATGATCTGAAAATTTTTTGCTCTGTATCTGGCAACACTGATTGTTTGGGTTTGCAAAATGATCTAAATATGATTAATGATTGGTGCAATACATACAAACTTTATTTTAATATAAATAAGTGTAAAATAGTCTCATTCAGTAGAAAAGTTCGACTCATTTTTCCACACAGCATCAATAACAACTTGCTGCAGCGTACTGTGTTTATACTAAGTTAGTATACTATTATTTAAAAAAAAAATTGTATGCTTATTAGTACTTCTATGTACCTATGTATCTATTTGTAATGGATCTGTTATTGGGTCATTGACCTGTTGATCTGATTTGTGAAATAAATAAATAAATACAAAAGAATATATTCAAAGAACAAATTATTATTAATTCCTTTTTCGTAAAACAGGTTACGGACCACAGATCAAATGGGCCGCTTAATAAAGTTTTCACATAAACATTTTAGTGTCAGTCCGCCCCTAAATACATGCTATATTATCATTTATAGAAACAGCATTTCCAAGTGTTGTAATAGGTGGCTTTTGTTGCAAAATATAAAAATAAACATATCAGTAAAGTTATAGTTTCTTAGAACACATCAATATGACCAAATAATAGAAGGGAGCAAGGGATTTAAAAGTAAATGTAATAATTCGTAAATATGCATAAAGGAACAACTCACATCACATACTTTTCGCCAGTGTTGTCAATTTGAGGAACATATTTTCCATTCGATTTAGCTTATATGAATGTCATATCAGGTGCTAAATTTTAAATAAGAGGATACCGTATTTTTTTGTGTATTTCATCATTTTATTATAAGTATGTATTTTATTAATTTTAATACTCAATTCGCTTTTACAAAGTTAGCAATATTTTATTTGTTTCAGTTCAAAATTCAATTATTTTTAAATACATTATCAGATAATTGCTTAGAAACATTTATAGTAATGATTTGTGCAAAGAACATTTTGAAAACAATTGACTGATGAAATTATTAACACGCTTACTAAACAAAGCAAACTTCTTAAGAAAAACATACCTAATTATATTGGAGAATATATAAAACCCAAATCGTTATGTAAAATTCGAAATAAATATGGTATATGTCTAACGCGAAAGTATTTTATCTTTATTATTAGATACATACAAGAGGTATATTATTTACAAAATCTACTAACAAGGCAAGCGTTTGCTTACCAGGGTGGGATTACTAAATATAAATAAAAATAAATATAAAATAAATATATCATCACGCCTTCTACCCATTACTGGGTGTGGCACTCTGCTAAAGCAGATCTCGGTAAGTGATATATTTTGCGCGTGAAGTGCGGTTACCAGTCGTCAAATCACGGCCCGCAAACATGTTAGTGGTGGAGGAGCCACAGGGAGAGCTTTTTCAAATTATGAAAATTTGTCGCCTGTGGGAATAAATATGTAAGTAAGAATATTGCAATTTGCGATAATTTAATGATAATTTCAAAGTTATATGTAAGGAAACAAAGGTTTCTGTATAATTTTACATTTAATATGTATATTGGATAAATCATCTGTCAAATAAATAGCTGTAAATTAGTTTGATGTCATTGGTGTAATATATTATTTACACCTTATCTGTGCGTTGGATATATCTACCCTTAAGTATAAATAGTGGTTAAATTTGTTAGATGTCATTCAGGCTTCAACTGATTACTTGTCAGAAAATTATTCAAATGTGACAACTGTGGCGGGAAGTGAAAATTTTTAAATGCGGCCCAAGTTTTCCATCCCTGTGTTCCGCTGCACCCAGCCCTATGCAACCTCGTATATAAGCGCAGTTAGTAAACGTCCAGCTTTATGCCATTCGCGCGCATGACTTTGAAAGAGAGAGATAGTATAAAGAGGCTGGCATTTACTCAGCGCCATATGAACGCAGGTTACTTTTTTCAATCATTAGTGTTGTTTGGTGATAAATAGTTATAAACAATTAGTTTGCAATGGGTCGTAAGTGTTTTGCGCCCAATTGTATCAGCAAAATATCTTGGTTTCGTGTTCCAAAAGAGCAGTTGGAAATTTGGAAAAAAGTAGTAATATGAGCAGATATGTATATATTTTGCTTGTAAACAAAGAAAATGTATGTCACATAAAAGAAGCGGATTTAACAAATATTAAAAGTCGTGGTTTTCTAATCCACCCAAATATAAACATATTTTAGAATATCCAAATATATTCAAGATAAATTAATATTATATACAGATAAACCTCGTGTATATGAAGAAACAGTGTATTCTGTAATTGAAAATTATGCATTCTCTTTCTCTTGTAGAGATCACAAGAAAAAAATAATTTCTGTTGTCCATGAATTTATTTTAATGCGCTTGAAGCAATATTTTAAACAGAATCAAAATAATGTCAAATCTCAGTATAAGGAAGATCGAAAAATCTAAATTAAGAAAGAATTGAAATATTCAGTTTGATCTATTTTTATTATTATAAAATTATAATTGTATAAAGTACGAAAATATTAATTAAGAAAAAATTTAAATATTCGGATCTATCTATTTTCTTTATTATTATTTTAGTAAAATGTCCTATTTACATTGATAAATTTTACCATTTTGTATTTTAAAATTAAAATATTTATGCCAATTTTACATTTGTGTAACTTGTCACGGTGTCATTAAATAGCTAAAATGTACTACAAGAAAAATGTGTTTATATATGGTTTTACATATTTATATTTGTCAATGTAAACCTGATATAATTATAGAAAAATGAGTCTTTAATTTTAAATAATTGGAAATTATTTTTTTTAAAGTAATTAGTTCTATAAAGTAAAAGAAAAAGCATGAATAGACTCGTAAGCACCATGCATTTGCCAGACTATTGTTCCTATCGCACTCCCTTTTTGTCGCTTTCTTTCTGCTTCATTTCTGTGGATGCTTTACCCGCAAGACTCGCCTGTCCTTCAGTATAATAGTTCGTGGCTACACCTTATGCTGTGAGGGTCCGCCAAGTAGATTTTGCAAATAACTTTGCATTAGTTTATTTACAAAACGTATACAAAGTAATTAGATGTAATTACTTCGCGGTAGCATGCTGTCTCGGCCCGGCGAGCTCAAGGACCACACAACGCGCTGCACAGACCCGTACTTGAAAAAATGTACATAAGCTACATATGTTTAGTTTAATTGTGAATAGTTTCTGTACAATAATTTTGTTCATTAATAAAATAAAACAAGTAATTTACAACTATATATTCTTTCATTAATTTCAATAAAGTTAAAAAATAATTTTATTAGTATATCCTCGAAATGTAATTTAGAATTTTTAAATTTTAAACACTGTTTTATTTAATTCAAAATACTAGTTTATGTATAATGTGAGCCGGTTTGTACTTGTTCATTCGATCCTGGACTAGAGACATGACCATTACCAAATTATTTTTTGGCATACAATTTTTATTAGTTGTTATGGAAGTAATAAATACAACTCATATTATGGGGTAATGGCTCAGTGAGAAATGAAAATTACTCCTGTGGCCGTGTATATTAGTTAAACAATTGAATTTATATAGCAATAAACAACGAGCGTGTGACATCATGATTTTAGATGCTTTCCGTAACTGTGAAACGAGTGACTGTCACATCAATATTAAATGTGCGATTTACATTGTGTAGACAGAATATATTTTTAGCAAGTATATGTGCATATAATTCCAAAAGTGACAAGTTTCTATTCGGTGCATCATTTTGTGTATGGCAAACGATATGATTTATTTTATCAAGTGAAACGTAATTTGAAGATTGTGTCGCGAGTGCTTACTTTTACAATATTATAATGTTTATATATTTAATAGATATAAAATAAATGATTAAAATCAATTTTGTATGTTTACTTCATAGTGTAAAGCCAAGTAATTATTATTATATACAGTAGTTTTACTTTTATTGAAGTTTGAACAGTTCATTTTAAGTTAACATTTTTGAAATCTTCTAATTTCGTTAAATTTTTTAATATATTACTGTAGCGTTTAATTTTTTTCATTTAATCGTATTATTATTTTTCTATTCTACTGACATATATGCATAGCGTAGTGTCACAATGTGCGTACACGTGAGACCCGCAGTTATAAATAATCGATTTTTTCTAGTCTACGAAGTTTATTCACTAAAACATCTACTAATTCACATTCTCCACACATTGCACTATTATAATTAATACACATGTTAGTAATTAGACAGTTCATATCTTTAAAATAAGCATTTTAAAGTTGACGCGCGTAGTAGAAGTGGTATCTGCAGTTATAAATAAACCATTTTTCGTAGTCTGTTAAGATTGTTCATGTCCTATTTATATAAAATTATCAGAAAATAAAAGTCTGAAGCGATAATTGTATTGTTGTAAATAAAAAAATAAAACAGATATACCATCATGCCTCTTACACATTACATAATTACAAAATCAGTTCTAATATAATATTATTTTCACTATATTATCAAAATGATTGGATCATTCGTTTTAAAAATTCGTATTTAGAATAAAAATGATGTGGAAAGCTCTAGAATTAGTGATAAAATATTTTAATAATAATTTGTTTATAACTATAGCTGAAATAAACCTTAAACTCAGTCCAAAAAACACTAAATAATAAGATGTATTGCCACTGTAAATTTAAATGTAATGTTAAATCTGACCTGGAACTTCTCGGACGTATGTAATAATTAATTAAAATGAATAATAAAATGATGATGTTGGCGGCCGTTAATAATGTCTTTACGTTCTCTCGTTTAATTCAGTTAAAATGCAAAAGCCGTCTGGAATTACGAAAAAATAACAGTTCTATCTGAAGCACCATAGAGCTGAGTAATTTTTAAAACTCCGAAGATTGCAAATAGCTCTAAGCATAACCAATGCGTCGCTTCACGACATCACAAGAAAATTTACAGGCCGGCAAGCCAGGGGTAGGTCAAGGTTCAATTTTAACAAATATAGTTTCGCAATAAACGTACTGATATGTTTAAAACTAGGGCTGAGTTAACTTATAAATAAATTAGAAAAAAAGAAGCGGTCTCTTGGTCCGATAATGACATAATTTCAATTGTAACCATATTTTAACTAAACAATTATTTATTTCAAACAATTGTTTAATTATGGAATGAACATTGCCATATGCCATATTTTTTAAATAATCATTTAATAAAAATTTAAAGTTGATAGTTTATACCTAACATATCTAGAACGGCGTTCAATAACATTATTGTTTATTTAACAGGGAGTTCAGAATATCTCGAAAAATATTTAAATCATCTTTAATTACAATTAAAGTGAGTTAACAGTTGAAAGGCAAATGGAATTAAGTTAATCATTTATATATAGTTGCATTTAATTTGACATCTTAGCGCGGCGCAAAGAAGGTATCGTTGACTTAGATAGTTGTTAATTTGCTGAGCCAGGAACGGACTTCGATTATAAAAGTGATTCTGTAGTTTTAGTATCCAATTAGTGTTGTGTATTATATATTTATAAATATCATAAAATAATAACTTAAAGTTAATAAATGTACTTATATTACTTCTACTCCAATTATTTTACTATTTGTACCAAACACAACCAAAAATATGTAGACATCAATTCTACATACTCGTATATTTAAAGCTATTTTGATTACTAAATTTTTACCACTATTCAACTGTTAATTGGTCGGCATTCATATCTTTATATTTACCATTTTTAAATTAATTACATATTAGTTTTTTAAAAATAAGAAATCGTCTTCTAATTTAACTTTAGTGTATAATTAAATCGATTTTTATAGTTCTCGAGATTTCAATTGTAAGTCAAAATTCAAAATATGTTAAATCTTTTTTTGAGAATACTGCTTTTATGCTTCAATTAATGTTTTAAAATTTATGTCATATGGTAAAAGTTGACACATAAAAGGTCAAGTTAATATCAAATAAAAATCTATACAATAAAAAAATTTTTTTAGTCACTACATTTCCGTTTAGTAGTTCACTTTTCAACTAATATGATTATATATTAACAAACTTATGCAATAAGACACGTACAATCGTATATATTCTATAGATATAAATTTTACGTCACAAGTAAAGGTTCGCATGAAATCCACAAAAAACATATATTTTCTTTTATATTCTTGTCAATAATTGATGAACAATTGTTAAAAATATGCATATTTAAATGTTGATTTGAAATTAAACTAATTTTATTTACTAGTTTACTGGAATATTTATTTGCTGTATAGCTGTAGCACGTGCTTGTACCTGAGAGCGGCGCACTAGATTCTATAATCTCGGTAACCGACATCCCGTATCTAGCAGCGTGTGGTGAAATTACATTCTACCTATGTTTAAGCATGTTTTGGATATTATGACTATAGACTAATTTTAAACAATTAATGTCGATCTATACATATTTCAAAGATGTATATGTGAGATTTTAAAAGATTTGAACATATAAAAACGTGAAAATAATTCAACATCATCTGCTACTGTAAAATTATGTAAATCTGCATTATTTATAGATTTTATAATTATATACTTATTTACATACATACATATCATCACATTATATTCCGTCAAATGGGATAGCACGAACCCTAAAATCATTCACAAAACATTCACTCTTCAAATTAATCAAATAATCAGTCTTCGTCAAACATTCTCATCCAAACACACTACTTATTTAACGCCATTTATATCAATTTATACAGATTTCAATCATGTAAATACGAGAATTTAAGAGATTTTAACATACATAGTGTTTATTTTCTATGGAATAATGGTTGTAGTCCGGCCCTGTATCTGAGTGCCTTGTAATATTAATACTAATCCTATATCATAGCCACCGATGCGTCGCTCGTCGGGCATCAAGTATTTCGCTGTCTGCGGTCAAATTATATTCTACTAATATTTTAAATATATTTTTGTGCCTCAGAGGTAAACTGTATTAAGTCACATTTTTGCGAAAAATGAGTTTTATGTACACTTGAACGTAACATTGTTGGTTCTATTATAAGGAACAGAGTTTTAAATCACATATAGCTCACATTCAAATTTAACTATCTTTAAATAATGTTATGTCCAATACCACTTTGAGGGTAAATAGGCAAACAATATTAAGTTCACAAAAAAAATACTAATAGCCATAAACATAAAAATTTATCATTTTTAATATACAATGATGATATTAAATCTGTAAAATCCATTTGATGGATATATGTAATAAATTGTTACAATGGTATAAAAAAGATAATATCTTGAAACTTTAAACGCGTTTTTCTCTAGTTGTTGCTTTCTGGACTTAAGACAGTTTACTTCTGAGGCACAGATTTGGATATTTTTAAAAGAATTATAGTTATTTATTACGTAAGAAAAGATTAAACACGAGAATAAAACACAAGTATAATACAAAATTTTATCTAGCGCGCTATTTATGTTTACCAATATTTAAATAAAGCATGTAACGAGACGCCACTGACTACATATGATGAACCAGGGGAAGAGAGAGAGAAGACAACCCACTCAGCCCAGTGAGCCGCGTAGCAGTCAGAAAGCAACAATCAAGCAGTGTAGATCAATGATAGATAAAGTGTTATTGTTTATTCTTTTAGTTTTGTTAATATTCATATAAATAATCATATTTTACAAAAGTGTAATTTGTTTAAAGTCAAATAAAAGTAATTAAATTTCGAGTTACAAGCATCACCTTTTATTTCAACCAGCAATTATCTGACTTATTTATTGATTAATAGATATTAGTCATATAACATGATTTGTACTGCAACGTGTATAAATAAATATAAGAAATAAAGGCGTACAAAACAGTTGTTGAAAACAACAATAACTATGAACATGATTAATCTCATAATTTTGTTCTTGCTAGGACAAATTTGAAAAAAATATAATATGTTTGTTCCTTTTGAAATTTGAAAGTTGATATCGGTTACTGGGAAATCGGATGTTATCAAGAATTTATATGCGCTTATTGCGTAATTGCGTACACACTTGCTCTCTGTCTGCGCTGTAACATCTCTCACTCATTGCATTTCCGCGGGCTACAAGGCTGGGGAATCAGTGGCGGTTCGTTAAAATAGCTATTTCACAAAATTCTAGTATATATTTATTAATTAACAGAAAGTATACATAACCAAATGTGGAATAATTATTCAAAATTATAGTTGTTAAATTGTTAATTGATGTTTTAGCAATAATATGATTAAAATAGATTTTTTTTTGTTAATTCACATAAAATATACATGATTAAATATGAGATAAGTGTTCACAAGTGAATTAATTAAATTGTTTAACTAAATGAACGAGATTTATTTGAAATCAATTGTAAAGTACGGGCAGACATTTAGCTAATATATTTGAATTTTTAACATTAACATGATTAAAATAAATTTTTTGTAATCAATTTACCTATTATATAGATAAATAAATGTAGATTAAGTATTTATAAGTAAATTAATTAAAATATTTAATTAAAACAACGCGATTAATTTTTAATCAGTTATCAAGTTCGCTCAGTCAATATGGGAGTTTATTCCTAAAGAATGGTTCTTAAATTGCGGTTTTCTCGTAAACGACGCCGGCTTCGCGACGACGATATTTGCCGACGAAGTTCATAGAACGGGGTAGTTGATTGAAATAATTATTTTTATCCAATTTTTTTTATAACTATTATTTATAATATTACCAGTTCATTGAATATTTTTTTTCACCTTACGAGTGCCTTTGTTGCTATAGAAGTCGAAGACGAGTGAGTATTTCCTAAGAGCAACAAAATCCCGAGTGAATAGCGAGAAAATAATTTCTGGGAATATTCAATTCATCAAAATTTGTACAACATTCATATGTTGACATATGTCAGATAACTTCGTTGCTAGGAAACTAAAAAAAAAAAAAATAGAGTAAAACTGTAAATTTTTTATACAGAAAATTATCGCGATAATTTTTTGACGTTTCTCAAAACCAATGAAATACTTCATTGTATATCAAGTGTCTGCGTTTTAACCAATCCTGTCATTATTATAGTGAGAATAAAGCTTTTGTGATTATTCCCGGAATATATCTCTGTACTTGCTTTTTTGTTTGTGACAAATGATAGGTATTTGTCAAATAATTATTTAAAATTGTCAACGCGTCAAATAAAATATAAAAATATATAAATATATCATCACGCCTTCTACCCATTACTGGGTGTGGCACTCTGCCGAAGCAGATCTCGGTAAGTGATATATTTTGCGCGTGAAGTGCGGTTACCAGTCATCAAATCACAGCCCCCAAATATGTTAGTGGTGGAGGAGCCAAAGGCGCGATGGCCGAGCGTGTTAATGCACATCTCTTAACATGCTGTGACGTCATCCGAACCAAGGTTCGTCAGTTCGAATCCGCCTGTCGACAAAGCATGATTTGTCGTTAAAATAAAAAATACAGTTACTTGTATTAATCATACTCGGGCGCTATAAGCTAGTCACTTATACATATGCCTTAAAAGTAGGAACATTGACTCAGAAAACCGGCAGTACGGCAGCGTAAAAACTGCGGCTCGGTGTGCCCGGTAGGCCCAGGCCCGACTCGGGCTGTAGCGCCAGTAAAGAAGAAGAAGAAGGAGGAGCCACAGGGGTACCTTTTGAAATTATGAAAATTGTTTGTTACCTGTGGGAATCGAACCAGGGTTCTCAGGATCCACAGGCCGACTTCATACCACTGAGCTAGCCACCCCATTAAAATAAAATGTGTGAAAAAATCGATTTTGTTGTATTTTAGATACACCAAAAATTTTTGGAAACAAATTCCAAGAATACATTAATAAGTCATCAATCGACCTCAGTCAAAAAATAATCTAATTAAATATAACTCGAGAGTTCAATAAATTAGAAAATAATTCTCCAGTGTCTTTATCAAACTTGCAATAGCAATTCAAGCTCTACGGGCTTTCGTGACTATTGCCTGGCAACAAGTCTCTTGTTATATTATTACTGATAATTTCACTAGTGCAAATTACCGCTGTAATTGCACTAGTCCAATTATCATATTAATTCACTCATTTCCATGACAACGACGTCAAATAATGAAACGCTATTGGTCGTGGGACAATATTCCTCGTAATACCTACGTTACTAACTTGCCGCGCATAATAGTATCAGATGGATCATTAATTATTATTATATTGATTATTATTAATTTTTATTGGTTATTTACATAGTTTTTGTGTACTTAATGTTTTTTAAATGCATTTAGTTACGGTTTTTTTTTAATTTTTAAACTTTCTACCGTTGAATTATTTTTTTTTATTGTGAATTATTTTTAATAATTTAATTGTTGTTTATTGTGTATCGAACATTAAGTTATCATACTTAAAATAATTTTATTTTACCGCAGAAGTAAAATGTAACGTGTGGAATTTTTAGAACTACGGTGTTTAGAACAACTTCACGCAATGATTTTGCCTCAAATATCGAAGACCCCAAAGTTGCCATTTTATGACCCCAAAACGACCACTAGACCCCGTTCGATGGGATAGCTAAAATTTTGAGACCCCAATTCATACCCTGGGCGTATATATATATATATATATATATATATATATATATATATATATATATATTTTACGATAGGTAATTGTTTCAAACTTAATAAATTCTATAAAAAAATGTGGAACTATCAAAAATTACATCCAACGAATTTTTAATAGATTAGCAAAATTTGATTGAAATTTTACGACTGTCAATTATTTCAAACTTAAAGTATTCCGAATTATGCCATGTTTGGTATCCTATGAAAGGGCTTTAGACGATACTAAACGGCTTAATTCCCTATGTATAGATTCATCACGATCAGTCTAACAATTTTACAGCCTAGACGGTTTATCCGATTTATTTGAAACTTTTTTTATTTGATAGGGATTACTTATGCGGAGTGCCTTTTGATAGTCTCAGATTTTTCGTGCACATGATGTGCGAGAAAACTTGAAAAAACATGCATTTTCAACTAAGAGTGTGGAGGCTTTGAAATTTTTAAGAAGAACATCTACTGTCACTTTGACGTTTGTCAGTGGACATGTCGCATTTTTAATTATAAATTATTTAAATATTAAATGTTTTAAAGTAGTTTTGAAATATTTTACGCACATTAGGGGACTGATGGGACGTTTTTATTATAATTACAAATTTCAAATATGTGTATTTAAAAAGAAAATTTTTAACAGTCCACTATGAAGTTGGTTTTAATTCAAAACGTCATATTGACAAGTTTTATAAAATATACAGACAAAGAGTGTGGAGGCTTTGAAATTTTAAAAAAGAACACCTACTCTAATTTTGACATTTATATGTGGACATATCGCATTTTTAATTAACAATTATTGAAGTATTTAATTTTTTAGATAACTTTTGATATATTTTACACATATTGGGGGAATGAGGGAACGTTTTTATTATCATTACGCATTTTATATATGTGTATTTAAAAAGAAAATTTTTGACAATCCACTAAAACAAAAACGTCAAATTGACAAGTTATATATATATATATATATATATATATATATATATATATATATATATATATATATATATATATTTTACGATAGGTAATTGTTTCAAACTTAATAAATTCTATAAAAAAATGTGGAACTATAAAAAATTACATCCAACGAATTTTTAATAGATTAGCAAAATTTGATTGAAATTTTATGACTGTCAATTATTTCAAACTTAAAGTATTCCGAATTATGCCATGTTTGGTATCCTATGAAAGGGCTTTAGACGAACAGTTAGATAAAATAATTAAAAATATAGATTTTGAAAAAGCAATAAGCGTTCGCCGGAATTTGAACCCAGAACCTTTCACTTGCATGGTGACTGCTCTAACCAATTGAGCTACAAACACTCGAATACTCGAATACTCATGCCTTTCCTGCAACGTTTAGTGGAAGAAATGCTACAGTAGTCACCATGCGAGTGAAAGGTTCTGGATTCAAATACCGGCGAACGCTCATTGCTTTTTCAAAAATTATTTATAATATCTACAAACAAACAATTGTGTCAATAAACAAATTCTTATAAAAAGTTAGTTTAGCAAAATTTTTTCGGAAATAACACACGTATTTGAAATTTTACGACCTTCAATTGTTTTAAACCTAAAGTGTTCCGTATCATATAGTGTTTGATATCATATGAAAGGGCATTAGAAGAACTTTCAGACGAAATAAAAAATATATATATTTCGACCGTCAATTGTTTTAAATTTAAAGTATTCGAAATCATGCTGTGTTTAATGTCATATAAAAAAGTTTTGAAAGCACTTGTAGATGGAATAAAGAAAAAAATTAAATATTACAACTGTTAATTGTTTCAAACTGAAAGTATTCCGAGTCATGCCGAGTTTGGTGTGATATGAAAGAGTTCAAATGAAATAAAAAAAAAATTATTTTACAACCATCAACTGTTTCAAATTTAAAGTATTGGTGTATAAAAAGGCTTTAGAAGAAAATTGTAATGAAATAAAAAAGTTGAAATTTGACCTATCGCGTTTGTATCAAAAAGAAAGATTTTTTAAAGGGTTCGCGTACAAAATTTAATAATTTTAGATCCTCAATTGTTTTAGTGAAAATATTTCAAAATTCTTCGTGTTTAGTATCAAATGAAAGGTCTTTTGAAGAGCTCGCGTGTCAACTGTCCTACAAAAGTGAATCCTACTTCAGGGTCCGCGGAGCTAGCGTGAGGCCTGGCGAAGCCAGGGCGACCGCTAGTCTTATATACTAAACGACTTAATTCCCTATATATAGTTTCATCACGATCAGTCTGACATTTTTACAGCTTAGACGGTTTATCCGATTTATATGAAACTTTTTTTATTTGATAGGGATTACTTATGGGGAGTGCCTTTTGATAGTCTCAGATTTTTCGTGCACATGATGTGCGAGAAAACTTGAAAAAACATGCATTTTCAACTAAGAGTGTGGAGGCTTTGAAATTTTTAAGAAGAACATCTAATTGTAATTTTGACATTTGTCTGTGGACATGTCGCATATTTAATTATAAATTATTTAAATATTAAATATTTTAGAGTAGTTTTGAAATATTTTACGCACATTGGGGGACTGAGGGGACATTTTTATTATAATTAAACATTTTAAATATGTGTATTTAAAAAGAAAATTTTTAACAGTCCACTATGAAGATGGTTTTAATTCAAAACGTCAAATTGACAAGGTTTATAAAATATACAGACAAAGAGTGTGGAGGCTTTGAAATTTTAAACTCGAATTGGAATCATTTGATCACTCTTAAATTTTCTATCGGTAATACGAAAGTTATTTTAAAGGGCATGTGGGCAAAATTATAATATTTTCAATCGGCAATTATTTTAGTGAAATTGCAACAAAACCTATCGTGTTTGGTGTCATATTAAAGGGCTTTAGAAGCACTTTCAGATAAATGAAAAAAGTTGAAATTTTACAATAAGCAATTGTTTCTAACATAAAGTATTTCGAATCATATTGTGTTGGGTGTCATATGAAAGGGAAGAACTTTTAAATGAAATAAAAAAAAAAGTTGAATTTTATGACTGTCAATAGTTTCAAACTTAAAGTATTCCGAATCGTACCGTATTTAGTGTCATATTGAAGGGCTTCAAAAGAAGTTACAGATGAAATATATATATAATTTTACGATAGGTAATTGTTTCAAACTTAATAAATTCTATAAAAAAATGTGGAACTATCAAAAATTACATCCAACGGATTTTTAATAGATTAGCAAAATCTTTTCGGAAATAAAGCACGTATTTGATTGAAATTTTACGACTGTCAATTATTTCAAACTTAAAGTATTCCGAATTATGCCATGTTTGGTATCATATGAAAGGGCTTTAGACGAACCTTTAGATAAAATAATTAAAAAGTTAGTTTTTGAAAAAGCAATGAGCGTTCGCCGGAATTTGAACCCACTCGCATGTTGACTGCTCTAACCAATTGAGATACAAACACGCGGCGAATACTCATGTCTTTCGTGCAACGTTTAGTGGAAGAAATGCTACAGCATTCACCATGCGAGTGAAAGGTTCTGGATTCAAATCCCGGCGAACACTCATTGCTTTTTCAAAAATTATTTATAATATCTACAAACAAACAATTGTGTCAATAAACAAATTCTTATAAAAAGTTAGTTTAGCAAAATTTTTTCGGAAATAACAAACGTATTTGAAATTTTACGACCTTCAATTGTTTTAAACCTAAAGTGTTCCGTATCATATCGTGTTTGATATCATATGAAAGGGATTTAGAAGAACTTTCAGACGAAATAAAATATATATATATATTTCGACCGTCAATTGTTTTAAATTTAAAGTATTCGGAATCATGCCGGGTTTAATGTCATATAAAAATGTTTTGAATGAACTTGTAGATGGAATAAAGAAAAAATTCAATATTACAACTGTTAATTGTTTCAAACTGAAAGTATTCCGAGTCATGCCGAGTTTGGTGTGATATGAAAGAGTTTTGAAAGAAAGTTCAAATGAAATAAAAAAAAAATTATTCTACAATCGTCAACTGTTTCAAACTTAAAGTATTGGTGTATAAAAAGGCTTTAGAAGAAAATTGTAATGAAATAAAAAAGTTGAAATTTGACCTATCGCGTTTGTATCAAAAAGAAAGATTTTTTAAAGGGTTCGCGTACTAAAATTTAATAATTTTAGATCCTCAATTGTTTTAGTGAAAATGCTTCAAAATTCTTCGAGTTTAGTATCAAATGAAAGGTCTTTTGAAGAGCTCGCGTGTCAACTGTCCTACAAAAGTGAATCCTACTTCAGGGTCCGCGGAGCTAGCGTGAGGCCTGGCGAAGCCAGGGCGACCGCTAGTCTTATATACTAAACGACTTAATTCCCTATATATAGTTTCATCACGATCAGTCTGACATTTTTACAGCTTAGACGGTTTATCCGATTTATATGAAACTTTTTTTATTTGATAGGGATTACTTATGGGGAGTGCCTTTTGATAGTCTCAGATTTTTCGTGCACATGATGTGCGAGAAAACTTGAAAAAACATGCATTTTCAACTAAGAGTGTGGAGGCTTTGAAATTTTTAAGAAGAACATCTAATTGTAATTTTGACATTTGTCTGTGGACATGTCGCATATTTAATTATAAATTATTTAAATATTAAATATTTTAGAGTAGTTTTGAAATATTTTACGCACATTGGGGGACTGAGGGGACGTTTTTATTATAATTAAACATTTTAAATATGTGTATTTAAAAAAAAAATTTTTAACAGTCCACTATGAAGATGGTTTTAATTCAAAACGTCAAATTGACAAGGTTTATAAAATATACAGACAAAGAGTGTGGAGGCTTTGAAATTTTAAACTCGAATTGGAATCATTTGATCACTCTTAAATTTTCTTTCGGTAATACGAAAGTTATTTTAAAGGGCATGTGGGCAAAATTATAATATTTTCAATCGTCAATTATTTCAGTGAAATTGCCACAAAACCTATCGTGTTTGGTGTCATATTAAAGGGCTGTAGAAGAACTTTCAGATAAATGAAAAAAGTTGAAATTTTACAATAAGCAATTGTTTCTAACATAAAGTATTTCGAATCATATTGTATTAGGTGTCATATAAAAGGGCTTTAGAAGAACTTTCATATAAAATAAAAAAAAAGTTGAAATTTTACGATTGTCAATAGTTTCAAACTTAAAGTATTCCGAATCGTACCGTGTTTAGTGTCATATTGAAGGGCTTCAAAAAGAACTTTCAGATGAAATATAAAAAGTTGAAATTTTACGATAGGTAATTATTCTATAAAAAAAATGTGGAACTATCAAAAATTACATCCAACGGATTTTTAATAGATTAGCAAAATCTTTTCGGAAATAAAACACGTATTTGATTGAAATTTTACGACTGTCAATTATTTCAAACTTAAAGTATTCCGAATAATGCCATGTTTGGTATCATATGAAAGGGCTTTAGACGAACCTTTAGATAAATTAATTAAAAAGTTAGTTTTTGAAAAAGCAATGAGCGTTTGCCGGAATTTGAACCCAGAACCTATCACTCGCATGGTGACTGCTCTAACCAATTGAGCTACAAACACTCGGCGAATACTCATGCCCTTCGTGCAACCTTTAGTTGAAGAAATGCTAGAGCATATGAAATAGAGTTAGAAGAACTTTCAGATGAAATAAAAAAGAGTTATTTTAGCAACATGTTTTCGGAAATAAAACACTTATTTGATTGAAATTTTACGACCGTCAATTGTTCTAAGCTTAAAGTATTCCGAATCAAATCGTGTTTGATATCATATGACAGGGCTTTAGAAGAACTTTCAGACGAAATAAAAAAAATTAAGACTTTACGAGTGTCAATTGTTTCAAATTTCAAATATTCGGATTAATGCCGTTTTTAATGTCATATGAAGATTTGGAAGAAATTTTATATGAAATAAAAAAAAATGAAGAATGTCAATTGTTTTAAACATAAAATATTTTTTGGTATCAAATAAAAAGTCTTTTAAAGGGATCGCGTGCAATTTTTTTTTGTTGATTCGCAATTGTTTTAGTGATATTGCTTTGAAACCTATTGTGTTTGATATCAAATGAAATGTCTTTTGAAGTGTTTTCGTGCAGCATTTAATTTAATTTTGATCGGCAATTGTTTCAGTGAAAGTGCTTAACAATCTATCGTGTTTGGTATCTAATGAAAGGTCTTTTGAAGAGATCGCGTACAAAATTAAATATTTTACGATTGGCAATTGTTTTAGTGAAAGTACTTCTAAACTTATCGTGTTTGGTATGAAATGAAAGGTATTTTGAAGGACTTGCGTACAAAATTTATTATTTTTCGATCGTCAATTGTTTTAGTGAAAGTGCTTAAAAACATATCGTGTTTGGTATCAAATGGAAGGTTTTTTTTTGAAGGGCTAGCGTAAAATTTTTTTAAGACAAAACGTCAACTTGACAATTAATTTTTAAGAGTATGTAATAAAACAAAGCAAAATTTGTGTGCGATAATAATATACATTAAAAAAAAAGAAAATTGACAGCAGCATTCTACAATGCAAAAAAAGTATATTTCAGCGATTTCCAACAGTTTTTCAAAAAAGTTTAGAGAAAAATTTCAATTGATTTCATGTACATAAAAAATATAAATATGGGATGGCTAGCTCAGTGGTATGAACTCGGCCTGTGGATCCTGAGGTCCCAGGTTCGATTCCCACAGGCGACAAATTTTCATAATTTGAAAAAGCTATCCCTGCGGCTCCTCGACCACTAACATGTTTGGGGGCCGTGATTTGACGACTGGTAACCGCACTTCACGCGCAAAATATATCACTTACCGAGATCTGCTTTAGTAGAGTGCCACACCCAGCAATGGGTAGAAGGCGTGATGATATATTTATTTATTTATTTATATAAAATATAAATGTAGAACATTATAAAAAATGACGTCCTAAAGATTTTTAATAGTTTAGCAAAATGTACAATTATTTTCGTGACAGTGTTTAAAACCTATCGCGTTTGTATCAAAAAGAAAGATTTTTTGAAGGGTTCGCGTACAAAATTTAATACTTATAGATCCTCAATTATTTTAGTGAAAATGCATCAAAATTCTTCGTGATTAGTATCAAATGAAAGGTCTTTTGAAGAGCTCACGTGCATAATTGGATTTTTTTCAATCGTCAGTTGTTTTAGTGAAAGATCTTCGAAATCTATTGTGTTTAGTATCAATTAAAAGGTCTTTGGATGGAATGATACGCAGAAATGTTTTAGATTTGTAATAATTGCATTTATATTGTGTCAACTGTCTTACAAAAGTGAGTTCTTCTTCAGGGTCCGCGGAGCTAGCGTGAGGCCTGGCGAAGCCAGGGCGACCGCTAGTCTTATATACTAAACGGCTTAATTCCCTATGTATATATAATTTCATCACAATCAGTCTGACAATTTTACAGCCTAAACGGTTTATCCGATTTATTTACAACTTTTTTTATTTGATAGAGGTCAATCACGGGGAGTGCCTTTTGATAGTCTGAGATTTTTCGTGCACATGATGTGCGAGAAAACTTGAAAAAACATGCGTTTTTGGGGCAAAATCAACTAAGAGTGTGGAGGCTTTGAAATTTTTAAGAAGAACATCAAACGTCACTTTGACATTTGTCAGTGGACATGTCGCATTTTTAATTATAAATTATTTAAATATGAAATGTTTTAGAGTAGTTTTGAAATATTTTACGAACATTGGGGGACTGAGGGGACGTTTTAATTATAATTACAAATTTCAAATATGTGTATTTAAAAAGAAAATTTTTTACAATCCACTATGAAGTTGGTTTTAATTGAAAACGTCAAATTGACAAGTTTTATAAAGTATAAAGAATATGGTGGCTTTGAAATTTTGAAGAAGAACATCTACTGTCATTTTGACATTTGTCAGTGGACATGTCGTATTTTTAATTATAAATTATTTAAATATTAAATGTTTTAGAGTAGTTTTGAAATATTTTACGCACATTGGGGGACTGAGGTGACGTTTCTATTATAATTACAAATTTCAAATATGTGTATTTAAAATTTTATCCACGGCAGAGTACAATTTAGAAAAACCAGATAACTCGAATTGGAATCATTTGATCACTCTTAAAATTTCTTTCGGTAATACGAAAGTTATTTTAAAGGGCATGTGGGCAAAATTATAATATTTTCAATCGTCAATTATTTCAGGGAAATTGCAACAAAACCTATTGTGTTTGGTGTCATATTAAAGGGCTTTAGAAGAACTTTCAGATAAATGAAAAAAGTTGAAATTTTACAATAAGCAATTGTTTCTAACATAAAGTATTTAGAATCATATTGTGTTAGGTGTCATATAAAAGGGCATATAAAATTAAAAAAAGTTGAAATTTTACGATTGTCAATAGTTTCAAACTTAAAGTATTCCGAATCGTACCGTATTTAGTGTCATATTGAAGGGCTTTAAAAGAACTTTCAGATGAAATATAAAAAGTTGAAATTTTACAATAGGTAATTATTTCAAACTTAATAAATTCTATAAAAAAATGTGGAACTATCAAAAATTACATCCAACGGATTTTTAATAGATTAGCAAAATCTTTTCGGAAATAAAACACGTATTTGATTGAAATTTTACGACTGTCAATTATTTCAAACTTAAAGTATTCCGAATTATGCCATGTTTGGTATCATATGAAAGGGCTTTAGACGAACCTTTAGATAAAATAATTAAAAAGAAAATGCAATGAGCGTTCGCCGGAATTTGAACCCAGCACCTTTCACTCGCATGGTGACTGCTCTAACCAATTGAGCTACAAACACTCGGCGAATACTCATGCCTTTCGTGCAACGTTTAGTGGAAGAAATGCTAGAGCAGTCACCATGCGAGTGAAAGGTTCTGGATTCAAATCCCGGCGAACGCTCATTGATTTTTTAAAAATTATTTATAATATCTACAAACAAACAATTGTGTCAATAAACAAATTCTTATAAAAAGTTAGTTTAGCAAAATGTTTTCGGAAATAACACACGTATTTGAAATTTTACGATCTTCAATTGTTTTAAACCTAAAGTGTTCCGTATCATATCGTGTTTGATATCATATGAAAAGGCTTTAGAAGAACTTTCAGACGAAATAAAAATATATATATTTCGACCTTCAATTGTTTTAAATTTAAAGTATTCGAAATCATGCCGTGTTTAATGTCATATAAAAAAGTTTTGAAAGAACTTGTAGATGGAATAAAGAAACAAATTCAATATTACAATTTCTAACTTAAAGTATTGGTGTCGTATAAAAAGGCTTTAGAAGAAGATTGTAATGAAATAAAAAAGTTGAAATTTGACCTATCGCGTTTGTATCAAAAAGAAAGATTTTTTGAAGGGTTCGCGTACAAAATTGAATACTTTTAGATCCTCAATTGTTTTAGTGAAAATGATTCAAAATTCTTCGTGTTTAGTATCAAATGAAAGGTCTTTTGAAGGGCTCGCGTACAAAATTGGATTTTTCCTGTCATCAATCGTTTTAATGAAAGTTCTTCAAAACTTATTGTGTTTGGTATCTAGTAAATGGTCTTGAAGAGCTCGCGAGCAGAATTGGATATTTTTCAATCGTTAGTTGTTTTAATGAAAGATCTTCGAAATCTTGTAGTGTTTAGTATCAATTAAAAGGTCTTTGGTTGGAAAGATATGCAGAAATGTTTTAGATTTGTAATAATTGAATTTATATTGTGTCAACTGTCCTACAAAAGTGAATTCTACTTCAGGGTCCGCGGAACTAGCGTGAGGCCTGGCGAAGCCAGGGCGACCGCTAGTCTTATATACTAAACGGCTTAATTCCCTATGTATATATAATTTCATCACAATCAGTCTGACAATTTTACAGCCTAAACGGTTTAGCCGATTTATTTGAAACTTTATTTATTTGATCGGGGTCATTCATGTGGAGTGCCTTTTGATAGTCTGAGATTTTTCGTGCACACGATGTACGAGAAAACTTGAAAAAACATGCGTTTTTGGGGCAAAATCAACTAAGAGTGTGGAGGCTTTGAAATTTTTAAGAAGAACATCAAACGTCACTTTTACATTTGTCAGTGGACATGTCGCATTTTTAATTATAAATTATTTAAATATTAAATATTTTAGAGTAGTTTTGAAATATTTTACGCACATTGGAGGACTGAGGGGAAATTTTTATTATAATTACAAATTTCAAGTATGTGTATTTAAAAAGAAATTTTTTTACAGTCCAGTATGAAGTTGGTTTTAATTCAAAACGTCAAATTGACAAGTTTTATAAAATATACAGACAAAGAGTGTGGAGGCTTTGAAATATTAAAAAGAACACCTACTCAAATTTTGACATTTGCATGTGGACATATCGCATTTTTAATTAAAAATTATTCAAGTATTAAATATTTTAGACACCTTTTTGAAATATTTTACACATATTGGGGGAATGAGGGAACGTTTTAATTATAATTACGCATTTTAAATATGTGTATTTAAAAAGAAAATTTTTAACAGTCCACTAAAATAAAACGTCAAATTGACAAGTTATATAAGTATACAGGTATATCCAACAAAATTTGTCTCCAGTAATAATATACAGTAAAACCAAGCAAATTTTATCCACGACCGAGTACAATTTTAAAAAATCAGATAACTCGGATTGGAATCATTTGAGCACTTAAATTTTCTATCGGTAATACGAAAGTTATTTTAAAGGGCATATGGCAAAATTATAATATTTTCAATCAGCAATCATTTTAGTGAAATTGCAACAAAACCTATCGTGTTTGGTGTCATATTAAAGGGCTTTAGAAGAATTTTCAGATAAATGAAAAAAGTTGAAATTTTATAATAAGCAAATGTTTCTAACATAAAGTATTTCTAATCATATTGTGTTGGGTGTCATATAAAGGGCTTTAGAAGAACTTTCATATGAAATAAAAAAAAAGTTGAAATTTTACGACTGTCAATAGTTTCAAACTTAAAGTATTCCGAATCGTACCGTATTTAGTGTCATATTGAAGGGCTTTAAAAGAACTTTCAGATGATATATAAGTTGAAATTTTACGATAGGTAATTGTTTCAAACTTAATAAATTCTATAAAAAATGTGGAACTATCAAACATTACATCCAACGGATTTTTAATAGATTAGCAAAATCATTTCGGAAATAAAACACGTATTTGATTGAAATTTTAAGACTGTCAATTATTTCAAACTTAAAGTATTCTGAATTATGCCATGTTTGGTATCATATGAAAGGACTTTAGACGAACCGTTAGATAAAATAATTAAAAAGTTAGTTTTTGAAAAAGCAATGAGCGTTTGCCGATTTTTGAACCCAGAACCTTTCACTCGCATGGTGACTGCTCTAACCAATTGAGCTACAAACACTCGGCGAATACTCATGCCTTTCGTGCAACCTTTAGTTGAAATGCTAGAGCATATGAAATGGCGTTAGAAGAACTTTCAGATGAAATAAAAAAAATTATTTAGCAAAATGTTTTCGGAAATAAAAGACGTATTTGATTGAAATTTTACAACCGTCAATTGTTCTAAACTTACAGTTTTCCGAATCAAATCGTGTTTGATATATGAAAGGGCTTTAGAAGAACTTTCAGACGAAATAAAAAAAATAAGACTTTACGATTGTCAATTGTTTCAAATTTTAAATATTCGGATTAATGCCGTATTTAATGTCATATGAAAATTTGGAAGAAATTTTATATGAAACAAAAAAAAATGAAGAATGTCAATTGTTTTAAACATAAAATATTTTGAACGATGCCGTTTTTTGTATCAAATAAAAAATCTTTTAAAGGGATCGCGTGCAAAATTATTTTTTTTTTCGATCCGCAATTGTTTTAGTGATATTACTTTGAAACCTATCGTGTTTGATATCGAATGAAATGTCTTTTGAAGTGTTTTCGTGCAGCATTTAATTTAATTTTGATCGGCAATTGTTTCAGTGAAAGTGCTTAACAATCTATCTTGTTTGGTTTCTAATGAAAGGACTTTTGAAGAGATCGCGTACAAAATTAAATATTTTACGATTGGCAATTGTTTTAGTGAAAGTGCTTCTAAACTTATCGTGTTTGGTATGAAATGAAAGGTATTTTGAAGGACTTGCGTACAAACTTTATTACTTTTCGATCGTCAATTGTTTTAGTGAAAGTGCTTAAAAACATATCGTGTTTGGTATCAAATGGAAGGTTTCTTGAAGGGCTAGCGTAAATTTTTTTTAGACAAAACGTCAACTTGACAAATAATTTTTAAAAGTATGTAATAAAACAAAGCAAAATGTGTGTGCGGTAATATTATACATTTGTTGACAGCAGCATTCTACAATGCAAAAAAGTATATTTCAGCGATTTCCAACAGTTTTTCAAAAAAGTTTAGAGAAAAATTTCAATTGATTTCATGTACATTTAAAATATAAATGTAGAACATTATAAAAAATGACGTCCAAAAGATTTTTAATAGTTTAGCAAAACGTACAATTGTTTTCGTGAAAGTGTTTAAAACCTATCGCGTTTGTATCAAAAAGAAAGATTTTTTGAAGGGTTCGCGTACAAAATTTAATACTTATAGATCTCAATTGTTTTAGTGAAAATGCATCAAAATTCTTCGTGATTAGTATCAAATGAAAGGTCTTTTGAAGAGCTCGCGTGCATAATTGGATTTTTTTCAATCGCCAATTGTTTTAGTGAAAGATCTTCGAAACCTATTGTGTTTAGTATCAATTAAAAGGTCTTTGGATGAATGATACGCAGAAATGAATTTAAAATTAACGATAGGCAACTGTTTGAAAATTTAACTATTCCGAATCACGTCGTATTTGGTATCATATGAAAGGGCATCAAAAGACCTTTTAAATGCAATATGAAAAAATTGAAAATTTACGATAGGCAACTGTTTGAAAATTCAACTATTCCGAATAATGTCGTGTTTGGTATCATATGAAAGGGCATTAAAAGTACTTTCGAATGCAATAAGAAAAAATTGAAAATGTACGATAGGCAACTGTTTGAAAATTCAACTATTCCGAATCAAGTCGTGTTTGGTATCATATGAAAGGGCATTAAAAGAACTTTTAAATGCTGTTGGAAAAAATTGAAAATTTACGATAGGCAATTTTTTGAAAATACAACTATTCCGAATCATGTCGCGTTTGGTATCATATGAAAGGGCATTAAAAGACATTTCAAATGCAATTGGAAAAAATTTAAAATTTACGATAGGCAGTTGTTTGAAAATTCAACTATTCAGAATCATGTCGTGTTTGATATCATATGAAAGGGCATTTGAAGACATTTCTAATGCAATTGGAAAAAATAAAAAATTTACGATAGGCAATTTTTTGAAAATACAACTATTCCGAATCATGTCGCGTTTGGTATCATATGAAAGGGCATTAAAAGACCTTTTAAATGCAATTGGAAATAATTGAAAATTTACGATAGGCAATTGTTTGAAAATTCAACTATTCAGAATCATGCCGTGTTCGGTATCATATGAAAGGGCATTAAAAGTACTTTCGAATGCAATTGGAAAAAATTGAAAATTTACGATAGGCAACTGTTTGAAAATTCAACTATTCCGAATTATGTCGTGTTTGGTATCATATGAAAGGGCATTAAAAGAGCTTTTAAATGCAATTGGAAAAAATTGAATATTCACGATAGGCAACTGTTTGAAAATTCAACTATTCCGAATCATGTCGTCTTTGGTATCATATGAAAGGGCATTAAAAGACCTTTTATATGCAATTGGAAAAATTTTAAAATTTACGATAGGCAACTGATTGAAAATTCAACTATTCCGAATTATATCGTGTTTGGTATCATATGAAGGGGCATTAAAAGACCTTTCAAATGCAATTGGAAAAAAATTAAAATTTACGATAGGCAATTGTTTGAAAATTCAACTATTCCGAATCATGTCGTGTTTGATATCATATGAAAGGACATTAAAAGACATTTTAAATGCTATTTGAAAAAATTGAAAATTTACGATAGGCAACTGTTTGAAAATTCAACTATTCAGAATCATGTCGTGTTTGGTATCATATGAAAGGGCATTAAACGTACTTTCGAATGCAATAAGAAAAAATTGAAAATTTACGATAGGCAAATGTTTGAAAATTCAACTATTCCGAATCATGTCGTGTTTGGTATCATATGAAAGGGCATTAAAAGAACTTTTAAATGCAGTTCGCAAAAATTTAAAATATACGATAGGCAACTGTTTTAAAATTCAACTATTCAGAATCATGTCCTGTTTGGTATCATATGAAAGGGCATTTAAAGACCTTTCAAATGCAATTGGAAAAAATTAAAAATTTACGATAGGCAATTTTTTGAAAATACAACTATTCCAAATGATGTCGTGTTTGGTATCATATGAAAGGGCATTAAAAGACCTATCAAATGCAAATGGAAAAAAAATTAAATTTACGATAGGCAATTGTTTGAAAATACAACTATTCCGAACCATGTCGTGTTTGGTATCATATGAAAGGGCATTAAAAGACCTTTTAAATGCAATTAGAAAAAATTGAAAATTCACGATAGGCAACTGTGTGAAAATTCAACTATTCCGAATCATGTCGTGTTTGGTATCATATGAAAGGGCATTAAAAGACCTTTTAAATGTAATTGGAAAAAATTTAAAATTTACGATAGGCAGTTGTTTGAAAATTCAACTATTCAGAATCACGTCATGTTTGATATCATATGAAAGGGCATTAAAAGACCTTTTAAATGCATTTGGAAATAATTGAAAATTTACGATAGGCAACTGTTTGAAAATTCAACTATTCAGAATCATGCCGTGTTTGGTATCATATGAAAGGGCATTAAAAGTACTTTCGAATGCAATATGAAAAAAATTAAAATTTACGATAGGCAACTGTTTGAAAATTTAACTATTCCGAATCATGTCGTGTTTGGTATCATATGAAAGGGCATTAAAAGACCTTTTATATGCAATTGGAAAAAATTTAAAATTTACGATAGGCAACTGTTTGAAAATTCAACTATTCAGAATCATGTCGTTTTTGGTATCATATGAAAGGGCATTAAAAGGACTTTGCAATGCAATATGAAAAAATTGAAAATGTACGTTAGGCAACTGTTTGAAAATTCAACTATTCCGAATCATGTCATGTTTGGTATCATATGAAAGGGCATTAAAAGAACTATTAAATGCAGTTGGAAAAAATTGAAAATATACGATAGGCAACTGTTTGAAAATTCAACTATTCAGAATCATGTCGTGTTTGGTATCATATGAAAGGGCATTTAAAGACCTTTCAAATGCAATTGGAAAAAATTAAAAATTTACGATAGGCAATTTTTTGAAAATACTATATTCCGAATCACGTCATGTTTGATATCATATGAAAGGGCATTAAAAGACCTTTTAAATGCATTTGGAAATAATTGAAAATTTACGATAGGCAACTGTTTGAAAATTCAACTATTCAGAATCATGCCGTGTTTGGTATCATATGAAAGGGCATTAAAAGTACTTTCGAATGCAATATGAAAAAAATTAAAATTTACGATAGGCAACTGTTTGAAAATTCAACTATTCCGAATCATGTCGTGTTTGGTATCATATGAAAGGGCATTAAAAGACCTTTTATATGCAATTGGAAAAAATTTAAAATTTACGATAGGCAACTGTTTGAAAATTCAACTATTCCGAATTATGTCGTGGTTGGTATCATATGAAAGGGCATTAAAAGACCTTTCAAATGCAATTGGAAAAAATTTAAAATTTACGATAGGCAACTGTTTGAAAATTCAACTATTCAGAATCATGTCGTTTTTGGTATCATATGAAAGGGCATTAAAAGGACTTTGCAATGCAATATGAAAAAATTGAAAATGTACGTTAGGCAACTGTTTGAAAATTCAACTATTCCGAATCATGTCGTGTTTGGTATCATATGAAAGGGCATTAAAAGAACTATTAAATGCAGTTGGAAAAAATTGAAAATTTACGATAGGCAACTGTTTGAAAATTCAACTATTCAGAATCATGTCGTGTTTGGTATCATATGAAAGGGCATTTAAAGACCTTTCAAATGCAATTGGAAAAAATTAAAAATTTACGATAGGCAATTTTTTGAAAATACTATATTCCGAATCATGTCGTGTTTGGTATCATATGAAAGAGCATTAAAAGACCTTTCAAATGCAATTGGAAAAAATTTAAAATTTACAATAGGCAGTTGTTTGAAAATTCAACTATTCAGAATCCTGCCGTGTTTGGTATCATATGAAAGGTCATTAAAAGTACTTTCGAATGCAATATGAAAAAATTGAAAATTTACGATAGGCAACTGTTTGAAAATTCAACTATTCCGAATCATGTCGTGTTTGGTATCATATGAAAGGGCATTAAAAGACCTTTCAAATGCAATTGGAAAAAATTTTAAATTTACGATAGGCAATTGTTTGAAAATTCAACTATTCCGAATCATGTCGTGTTTGATATCATATGAAAGGGCATTAAAAGACCTTTCAAATGCAATTGGAAAAAATTTAAAATTTGCGATAGGCAATTGTTTTAAAATACTATATTCCGAATCATGTCGTGTTTGGTATCATATGAAAGGGCATTAAAAGACCTTTCAAATGCAATTGGAAAAAAATTAAAATTTACTATAGGCAATTGCTTGAAAATACAACTATTCCGAATCATGTCGTGTTTTCCAACGATTTCCAACAGTTTTTCAAAAAGTTAAGAGAAAAAATTCAACTGATTTCATGTACATATAAAATATAAATGTGGAACTATCAGAAATGATGTCCGAAGAATTTTTCTTAGTTTAACAAAATCTTTTTGGAAATAAAACACGTATCTGATTGAAATTTTACGACTGTCAATGTGACAAATAGTTTTTAAAAGTATATAGTAAAACAAAGCAAAATTTGTCCTCGGCAGTAATATACAGTAAAATCAAAAAATATCTATAGATGAGCAGAAGTACAGAAATAAAAAGTTTTAGATCGTAATTCAATTAAACCTTACTTCAGTGTCCGCGGAGCCTAGCGAAAAGGCCTGGCGAAACCAGGCCGAAGGCTAGTCCTATATACTAATCAGCTTAATTCACTATAGATTCCTCCGGACGGCAACCAAACATTATGATCGCCTACAGCCTAAACGGTTGGTGTGATTGTTGTAATTTTTTTCCTAGAATTTAAAGAATGTTTCGGGAAGTGCCTTTTTGGTATTTCAGATTTTTTGAAAGTACAGTCCGCGTGAAATTAATGAAAAACTTTGCAAATTTTCAAGGATCGAAGCATGCACGCGTTGCTATGCATATGAAATTTGACCGCAAGCAGAAATTTTTCAGACCTGTCAATCACTTTTGACGTTTTGCATGAAACATTTTTATATAAATATTTCAATTTCTAGACAAGTTGGAGACATTTTCTAATTTGATTTAGGTATTAGAGGATTGATGACATATGTTTTGAACGTTTTTCAATTGATTTCATGTTTGTATAAAAGTTTTTAATGATGCAACGTCCATTTCACAAATCTATGGTTAAGAAACAACATTACCTCTTATATACACGATCCAGGTTTTGAAAAATCCTAAGAAACCTAAGATGTCATTTTTGACGTTACGCATGGAATTTTTCGATAGAATTATTTCAATTTCTATACAAATTGTGAAAATTTTGTAATTTGATTTAGGTATTAGACTAGCGGTCGGCCTGGCGAAGCCAGGCCTCACGCTAGGCTCCGCGGACACTGAAGTAAGGTTCACTTGTGTATAACAAAATATAAACTGAATTAATTCGAATCTAAAACTTTTCAATTCTGTACGTTTATTCATGCAAAGACCTATTAATTGATGCCAAACACAATACGTTTTAAATCTGTATCACTAAAACAATTGCCGCTCAAAAAAATCAATTTAATTCGCATGCCCTTTAAAAGCCATTTCATTTGATACCAAACACGATAAGTTTTAAAATACTTTCACGAAAACAATTGAAGATCTGAAAGTATTTAATTTTGTACGCGAGCTTTTCAAAAGACCTTTCATTTTATATCAAATATTAATGGTTATAAAGCACTTTCACTAAAACAATTCTCGGTCGAAAAAAATACCAATTTTATATTCGAGCCCTTCAAAGGCCTGTAATTTAATACCAAATATGATAGGTTTTGAAACACCTTTACTAAAACAATGGACGATCAAAAAAAATAATTAATTTAACACACGTGCTCTTTAAAAAACTTTCATTTGAAAACAAACACGATAGGTTTTGAAACACTTTTACTAAAACAATTGACTATCGAAAAGTATTACATTTTGTAAGCTAATTCTTCAAAAGACCTTTCATTTCACACCAAACACAATAGGTTTTGAAGTACTTTCACTCAAACAATTACCGATCTAAAAGTATTTAATTTTGTACGCGAGTTCTTCAAAAGACCCTTCATTTGATATCAAACATGATTGGTTTTGAAGCATTTTCACTAAAGCAATTCTCGGTCGAAAAAAATACCAATTTTATATTTGAACCCTTCAAAAGACATGTCATTTAATATCAAATATGATAGCTTTTGACACCATTACTAAAACAATAGACGAACAAAAAAAAGTAATTCATTTAATACGCGTGCCCTATAAAATACCTTTCATTTGAAACCAAACACGATGGGATTTGAAACACTTTTAGTAAAACAATTGACGATTGAAATGTATTAAGTTTTGTACGCAAGCCCTTCAAAAGACCTTTCATTTGATAGCAAACACGGTAGGTTTTGAAGCACTTTCATTAAAACAATTGTCGATCGAATAAAATTTAATGCTGCACGCGAGTTCTTCAAAAGACCTTCCATTTGATATCAAACACTAAAACAATTGACAAACGAAAATATTTCAATTTTTCATGCAAGCCCTTTAAGTGACCTTTCATTTCATATCAAACACAATATGTTTTGAAGCACTTTCACTAAAACAATTGCGGATCGAAAAAGTCAATTTTGCATGCGAGCCCTTTAAAAAACCATCTATTTGATATCAAACGCGATATGATTCGCGAAACTTTAAATTTGAAACAATTTACATCGTAAGTTTTTTCAAAACTCTTTCATATGACATTAAACACGGCATTATTCCGAATACTTCAAATTTAAAACAATTGACGGTCGCAATGTTTAAATTTTTTTATTTCGTCTGAAACTTCTTTTAAAGCCCTTTCATATGATATAAAACACGATGTGATTCGGAACACTTTAAGTTTAAAACAATTGACTGTCGTAAAATTTAAATAAAATATGTGTTTTATTTCCGAAAACATTTTGCTAAACTAACTTCTTTTATTTCATCTGAAAGTTCTTCTAAAGCCCTTTCATATGACACCCTACACAGTATGATTCAGAATACTTTATGTTAGAAACAATTAACTATTATAAAATTTCAACTCTTTTTATTTCATCTGAAAGTTCTTCTAAAGCCATTTCATATGGCACCAAATATGTAAATTTTCGGAATACTTTAAGTTTGAAACAAATGCCTATCGTAAAATTTTAACTTTTTTTATTCCATCTGAATGTTCTTTTAACGCCCTTCAATATGACACCAAAGACGGTATGATTCGGAATAATTTATGTTTGAAACAATTGAGGATCGTAAAATTTCAACTTTTTTAATTTTACCTGAAAGTTCTTCTAAACCCCATTCATATAGCACTAAACACGGTATGATTCGGTATACTTTATGTTTAAAATAATTGACGGTCGTAATATATATTTTTATTTCATCTGAACGTTCTTCTGAAGACCTTACAAATGATACCAAATAAGGTATGATTTGGAATACTTTAAATTTGAAACAATTGCCTATCGTAAAATTTCAACTTTTTTAATTTCATCTGAAACTTATTCTAAAGCTCTTTCAAATGACTCCTACAATGGCATACTTTAAGTTTGAAGCAATTGACAGTCGTAAAAAATTTCAACTATATATGTGTTTTATTTCCGAATACATTTTGCTATATATTAGAAATCCTTCGGACGTCATTTCTGATGACATACCACATTTATATTTTATATATACATGAAATCAATTGAAAATTTTCTTTAAACTTTTTTGAAAAACTGTTGGAAATCGCTGGAATATTATTTCTGACATCGTTTTTTCGAGTTACCTTTGTTTGCATTGTAGAATTCTGCGGTAATTTTTTTTTTTACTGTATATTATTACTGCGGACAAATTATGCTCTGTTTCACTATATACTTTTAAAAATTAACTGAGATTTTGTCTTCAAATTTTTATATGAGCATGAAATCAGTTTAAAACAGTTTAAAACATGTATTCTCAATCATTTAATGCCTAAATCAATTTTCAAAATTTCTCTAACTTGTCTAGAAATTGAAATAATTCTATCAGAAAATTCCATGCGTACCAAACAGAATTAGTTTTGCTGCACTTTCACTAAAACAATTATCTGTCGAAAAAAAAACAATTTTTCACGCGAGCCCTTCAGAAGACCTTTCATTTGATACCAAACACAATATGTTTTGAAACACTTTCAATAAAATAACTGACGATCGAAAAGAATCAATTTTTCACGTGAGCCCTTCAAAAAACCTTTCATTTAGTACCAAACATGATATTTTTTAAGCTCTTTCACTAAAACAATTGACGATCGAAAATTATTAAATTTTGTACGCAAGCCCTTCAAAAGACCTTTCATTTGATACCAAATACGATAAGTTTAGAAGCACTTTCACTAAAACAATTGACGATCTAATAGTGATAAATTTTATACGGGAGCCCTTTCAAAGACCTTTCATTTGATACTAAATACGATAGGTTTTTAATCATTTTCACTAAAACAATTGCCGAACGAAAAAATTCCAATTCTGCACGTGAGCCCTTCAAAAAAACCTTTTATATGATACCAAACACGATGGGTTTTAATGCACTCTCACTAAAACAGTTACCGATGGAAAAAAATCAATTTTGTACTCGAGCCCTTTAAATAACCTTTCATTTGATACCAAACACGATAGGCCTTTCACTAAAACTATTGCCGATCGAAAATATTTTAGTTTTGCACACGTACCCTTTAAAAGAACTTTCATAATATACCAAATATGACTGGTTTTGAAGCACTTTCCATTAAATTATCGATAGTGCCCAAATGATTCTAATTCGAGTTATCTGGTTTTTCTAAATTGAACTTTGCCGTAGACAAAATTTGCTTGGTTTTACTGTATATTATTATCGAGATCAAATATGGTTGAGTTCACCTGTATAAATTATAAAACTTGTCAATTCGACGTTTTGTTTCGAAACCAAATTCATTGTGGACCATCAAAAATTTACTTTTTAAATACACGTATTTGAAATGTGTAATTATAATAAAAACGTCCCCTCATTTCCACAATATGCGTAAAGTATTTTAAAACTATTCACAAACATTTAATATTCAAGTAATTTATAATTAAATATGTGACATGTCCACTGACAAATGTCAAAATGACAGTAGATGTTCTTTTTAAAAATTTCAAAGCCTCCATATTCTTTATACTTTATAAAACTTGTCAATTTGACGTTTTGCTTTAAAACCAACTTCATAGTGGAGTGTCAAAAATTTACTTTTTAAATACACATATTTGAAATGTATAATTATAATAAAAACGTCCCCTCATTTCCACAATATGCGTAAAGTATTTTAAAACTACTCACAAAAGTTTCATTTTTAAGTAATTTATAATTAAAAATGCGACATGTGCACTGACAAACATCAAAGTGACAGTAGATCTTCTTCTTAAAAATTTCAAAGCCTCCACACTCTTAGTTGATTTTGACCCAAAAACGCATGTTTTTTCAAGTTTTCTCGCACATCATGTGTACGAAAAATCTGAGACTATCAAAAGGCACTTCCCATGATTGACCTCTATCAAATAAAAAAAGTTGCAAATAAATCGGATAAACCGTCTAGGCTGTAGCGATTTACAAATGGGCGTGATGAATCCATATATATAAATATATATATATATATATATATATATATATATATATATATATATATATATATATATATATATATATATATATATATATATATATATATATATATATACCTTGTCAAAATAGTATATAGGACTAGCGGTCGGCCTGGCTTTGCCAGGCCTTCACGCTAGGCTCCGCGGACACTGATATTAGATTCACATTTGTAAGTCGATAGGTTTTATTGCACTTTCACTAAAACAAGGACCGATCGAATAATATTTAATTTTGTACGCGAGCCCTTTATAATTTTGATACCAAACATTATAGGTTTCGTAGCACTTTTACTAAAAATATTCCCGATCGAAAACAATTAAATTTTTCACAGTTGGCAAACAATTTGCACCACATTCAAACTACCACTGTGACTCTCCCTTCACTCAGATCTTTGGGTTGTCATGACATAGTTTTATTAGTCCTGAAAATGAATATTTAAATAATTTCTGCCCCGTTTTTCATTCAACTGTTAAGATTTTGCTATGTTTATTTATTTATGAAATGTAGGAAAATATATAATTTATATTGCTGTTTGTTAACGTTTTCTTAACAATCGATTGATAAATCGCACATAAGCAATAAGTTCTGTATATGTCTTTATTTTAATAGTGAATTGCTACAGGTAATTAACCAAGAAAATGAATGTAAATATGTAGTAGTCAAAATATGTGGTAACGTGGACTTGCATATACAAAAGAAAAATGAACCTCTGACATTTGTCTGACGTTTAAGGGAAAAAAACCACATAAAAAACCTTAAACAGAGGCTATGTTACTATGTCTGAATAGTAAGTAACCAAGACATGTTATGTTAAATTCAAAGCTTGTATTTAAATTAGCAGATTTCTTGATTTTTCATTTCTCTAATTAATCGTTTCATCCAGTTATTCTTTCTTGAAAAATCTTGGTATGTTAAAATTAATCGTGTCATTCTTGAATGGTATATTCTGCTACAGCAGATTTATCAGGATGATTCAGTCTAATATAGTATTGATGTTCTTTTAGTCTCTTTGCTACAGTTCTTCCAATCTGGCCAATGACACTTTACCATGTTCATAAGGAATCTCACATATTCTACAAAATTGTAGAGGAAAAATGTCTGACTTTGACAAGATGTTGAATGTTGTTGATGTTGTTTCCATATAAACAATCTTGAAGCCGCTTATCCAATTTCCATTATAACAACCATTATCTTAAAAGAAGAAATCGTATATTACTAATTAGGGTATAAATTCGTAATATAATTTTAAAATACTTACATCTTCACTACGTTGATAAAAATAATCTATTCTTTAATATTAGTATTTAATTTTCCATTTATTTTGAAGATCTGACATGACAATTCAGTTTACTGGTGTCCGGTGTGACGAAATGAATATAAAAGTCGTTTGTGTAACTCAAAATCTTAAAGAAAAAATAGATGATAATTTAGTATTAAATAAGACTGAAATTGTAACAAATTATTTCTACTTTCGTTCTTTTAGGTTAGGTAATAAAGACTTGAAAAATGGTATTTCCTTGCTAATTTAACTAAACTTGTAACTCTTATAGTTTTCAAGATAACAATGGTGGTACATTTAAATTGAACAGCCTGTATAAGTAGCTATTATAGTCATTAATATTTTATTAAGATATAAATTTACCGTGTGCCCTAGTAAATTTTATATCACAATATTGACAATATCCCTACATCTTATTTAAAACATATTATTTCATTTTGATATCGTAATATAAAAAATATTAAGAAAAGTAATTCCTAATTTTTGTTTATTGTTACTGACGTAAAGTGCTTGCGATTTGTTTTAAATATCTTAATTCGTCACTGTAATATCATGAAAATTTTAATTTGTCAAACGGACATTCCAATGCGATCATATTAATAAATATAAATAAGAAATATGCAATATTTACACAAAAATAGAAATATGTAACCAAATCACTTTCACGAGTAATAGTAACTCACAGATAAAAAAATAAGTACAAAATACGAAACAATCATATGTCGAATGCAGTTCAAATATGTAAAATGTATCCCAAAATCAAATCTACCAGAATACTCAATTTTTAAGTTTTCAAGTCTAGCACATACCATTTTTGAGCATGGATAAGTAGTTGGTTTGCGTTGCAAAATCTGGGCAAGAAGTTGCCGTCAATTAAATTTTCAATATTCGAAAAGGTGCGTATAAATCAAAATAAAACAAAATAACATTGCAAAGACAACAATTTCTAAAAAAATAAAAAAACTATGGAACAAAATAAACACATTGCAAAAAAAATATGTACATGTATGACGGATGAAACAGAAGTAGTAAACAAAACACAAAATACGTGTTACCTGTGATCTGATTAGTTGCTTATTTCAAAATTTCTTGTGCGTAACTGATGTACCGTCCTTAAACTTTTAACAAAGTTTACACGGTGGTCGCATTTTTTGTCTATTGCTTCCGCATCTTCATCCATCCATTCGTTTCAAGCCAAAGCTTTCATCTCATAGGAATATTTGGTATTTGGAGATCACGACTTTTTCTTAAAAAAATATAAATAATTTATGATTATAAAAATTAATTTGGAAATAAATTTTTATACATTTTTCTGTGATTTGATAATCCTCACGTCCTACATTCAATTAATTAGTTTAGTAATTCGACCTCATTATAAACGTTTGTTTTTATGAAGAAATACTGTAGCGACGTTCATTGTAAAAAATCATTACAACCAAACAAGTTTATAAGACGCACGGTAAGAAGTGATACTGTCAATTATCTGTAAAATTATAATTCTTTTAGCAGTGTAAATTAGTTCAGTTAATAGTAAAAAAAAAGTAAAATTTTACAAATTTAATGATTTGTGTCATTGTGCTTTATATAATTTTAAATTAATTTCATTCTTGATGTTAGAGATTGTCGATTCCAAAAGAATATATTCTATTTTAGTAGCTTTCTGTACACATGATCCAGATATATTTGTAGACTGTAGATTAGACTCCCGACTATTCCCTAAAAAATATAAATATATTTTGACAATATGATAATTAATTTGTAATAAATAATCATACATACATTTTAGAATAATTTGATAATCATCATCGTAGCATTTCTTACCATTATAACCAGTATCCATACATTCATCCATTCTTTTGCCATCACAATATGTTTAATAATATAGATTTTTTTTGTGCAAATTAAAGAAAAAAATAAAATTAAGAAAATATTTGATTAATTGGATGGCAAACACACTCACGCTCATACACACATTGCGTATTTTGTACTCGTATTCGCTAAAACCTCACAATTGTGGAAAAAGTGGACCATTTTTCTCTCACATGTATTTTGTTTTAAGGTTTCATTATTAAAGATTTAAGTACACTAATTTTTTCGGTTTATTTGTTATTTATTATTATTTAAATAATACGGCATACAGCCGTATCTGTGCACTTAAGAAAAATACATTGAAAAATTTCAAACCATTACTGGTACCGAATTTAAAACTTATGAATGTAGACCGTTGCGCCCTCCTACAAACAATTTTGATACTGCTAATTAATTCATAATACTTATAGAGAGGGGCAACGATCTAGCATTCATAAGTTTTAAATTCACCAGCAATGATTGAAATTTTCCAATGTATTTTTCTGCTGGTTTTTGAATGCTGAACCTCTTATAAGTATTATGAAGACAGTATCAATATTTGTAGTGGGAAAAATAAGAATGCATTTTCTCATAAATACAATTTAATGGTGAGTATTCGTATTATTTTTCAGTTTAGTTATTTTTATTTTTTTTTTAATTACTCATCATCACAACAGTCCTATAAGGACTATTTATTGCATGACTAATTCGTTCTGGTGCAGTACGAATCTCAATCTGTGACTGCATTTGATAGCAATTGATTGATTACAATTTTTTTTTGTGTGAAAATGTTTCTCTTGATTATATTGTTATATTTATAGTTTGACAAAGGGAAATACAACCCTTGGAGGTATGTTTTTAGAGATCGTTACTATCGTTGATATATTAAAACTTTTGTTTCGTTACAAAGTAGTTTTAAACTGATTCTGGTTGTAAATAGAAACCAAATTAATTCGCATTAGAACTTGAAGATTTTATTGTTGAGGATGACGACGAAATTACACAACTTTTATCTAGTTAGCGTAAATTAAAAATGATCGTATTTAAATATATTTTAATCATATTTGCTTCTTGATTCAAAATATACAAAAAATATAAGTAAGATGGATGAAGCAATACTTTTTGCTGCTAATTCATAATTGTCATATGAAATGTTAAACTACTTGTACGAAACAGTGCTCTTTGGCCACTCATATATTCATGACGTCTTAAATGAATACGCTTTGAAAACATGCAAGAATATAGTTCAAAGCAAAAATAGTTTGAAATATTTGTAGTTAAATTAAAATTAAAAAAATGTCGGGGTATTCGAATTTATATATCTTTCATTTAGAATATTTGTATGTAAGAAAAATAATAATTATGATGGACTAATAATAAATAAATATATCATTAACGCATGTGTTTTCATTGTGACTGTACATTTCATTTTCGGGCCGAAATAGAATGACGCCATTCGTTACATATCTGACTGAGCGGTACATTCCTACCGCGGATTTATTTCCCTTTGTCAAATAATATTAATTATATTTTGTGTTGATCAAAAATATTGTTTTCTGTTTTATAAAAATATTTTCTTTAAGTCATTTATCCATTTGCTAATTACTGTAAATTGGATACTTTCATTTGTTATTTTTACTTCAAACTGTATATTTCTTTTAAAATTGCTATTAAAAATGTTTATATTATTTTTAAATTCTTGAAATATATATTTTTTTATTTATTTTAATTTGCAACTGAAAATGATTTTAAATTATTTATTTAGAATTTCTTTGAAAACTATATTTAAGGTGTATCCTTCATCTTTTTGTTCATCTATTTGGTTTTCAGGCAATTTTATTTTTAAACTATTAAATGATTTTACTCTTGACATTGCCACATAAAGCTGACCATGAGAAAAAACAGATTTTTCTAAATTTATTCCTACTAAGTCAAATGTTTGGCCCTGAGATTTATTTATCGTTATGGAAAATGCTAATCTAATAGGAAATTGTCTTCGTTTTAGAGTGTATGGCAAATTATTATCTGTTGGTGCAAGATCTATACGAGGAAGAAAAATTCTCTGTCCTTTACTTTGGCCAGTAACGACCTCTAAATCTAAATAATGATTACGCATTTCTTTGACAATTAATCTGGTGCCATTACACAGACCACGTTTAGGGTTCATATTACGTAGTAACATAACAATTGCACCTACTTTTAGTGTTAGTTTGTGACGTGGCATACCTGAGGGTGTTTCTTTATTAAGCACTTCAATGGGATAATTTAATTTATTGTCTTCATCGCAGACAGCCGTATCTGCACTAAAGTAAGTTTTACTGGGACCAGCTATTTTTTCTAGTACAATATCATTTAATATCATAGTATCTTCATTTTTGGGTGATAAAATTGCTCTATTTATAAATGCGTAAATATCTTCTGGCATTATAACATTTTCCCCAAATATTTCGTCAGCCAGAGAAGCTTTGGTCAAACATTGTGATGGTATTGTTACAATATCTTTTATACCATTACCAACGTCAAGTAGATATTCTGAAAATTCTTTTTCATTTTTATTGACACGCATGTTTTGTGTCAGTGAATATTTTTTAAACAGTGGCCATAGATGACTGTTTATCATTGATATTTCTATTATAGCTGTTCTGTGATTTGTATGTTTTACAATTGGTAGGCATTGTCGAAAATCACCTCCTAGTATGATAACTTTTCCCCCAAATGGAATCGAATTATTCATAATATCTTTAAGAACCAAATTTACGGCTTTTAATGCATGAGAAGGAGCTATTGTAATTTCGTCCCATATTATTAGTGATGATTTCTTTATCAATTTTCCTGCGTTACTGGTCGCTTTAATTTTACAGATACTATCTTCATTTATTGGCACTGGAAGCTTAAATGTTGAATGTGCTGTCCGTCCGCCTTTAAGCAATGTGGCAGCTATACCGGTCCAAGCTACTGCAAGAACTGTTAGTCCTTGGCCTCGCATAATACTTATTATTGTATTATATAAAAAGGTTTTTCCTGTTCCGCCAGGACCATCAACAAAGAAACATCTTTCTTTATAGGTTAAATCATTTACTGCATTTAAAATATTTTGTAGAATTTGTGCTTGTTCTTTGTTAAACAATGCAACATTTTGTTCCCCTTCTAGTTTTTCTGCATCTTTGTCAATTGGATCGTCTAAATCATCTACCTCATTTCCCTGGTCTGGTTCTGGGAGACAAAAGTCTTTTAATTGGAGTCTTTGCGTTATTAATATCTCCTGGATTCTTGATAGACATTTATTTTGTGCCGTTTGTTTAGAATAATGTTGCAAATAGTCTTCCATCAAATCATCTTTAAATTTTTCCCACAATGCAACTGCATCAACTGATGTGTGGAAACAAAGCAAGTATGCGAATAATTCTCTTAATTGATTTGGAAATTTATCTAGAACTGCTTCTTCCAAACATTTTTGGCATTCATCATCACTTGCGAGCAATCCTTTAGCTCGGGCAGCTTCTTTGTAGGTATTATGAATTGTACCATTAACTGTTTGTAAATCTGTAAAGCTCATTGCACCTTTCATGAACTAAAATCATTCTTAGATGGAATCTTTCAATATCTTTTGGACTTACTGATACCATTCTCCCTATTGGTGGTTTCTTTTCTCTTTGTCTTTTTTTCCACGTGTTGTCACTTGTGAACACGTAATATTTGGGTATGTCCATGTATCGATATTGCCTTGCTGTGACATCTGATTGATTGAGTAAGAACCAGGCGGTGAGTGTTGTATTTCTTTTTGCCGCTCTTTCTACTGCTTGTTTAATTTGTCCTGGGAAAAACGTGACAGTTTGTTGGTGTTGTAAATGAACTGCTAATTCGAAAATGGTGTGTGATTTATCATGCATTGGATATTCTAGTAATCGCCAGCAACTTTCTGGCGGTGAAACATAACGTGCATCTAAATATCCACTTATTTCATCCCATTGAACAGTTTTTGTACTATCTAATTGACCTAATTTCACACTTGCACAATCGTGTCCCTTGCATAAATAATCGCAAATATATTTTATACTTTTAACCGAGGAGCAAATTTCGACATTAATGTGTGTTCAGTATTTTTTAAGGAGATACGGATTATATGGTACAATCCACCGATTATCAACTATGTACTTGGTTGTTCCATTTTTCCAAAGGATGTACATTTTTCTATTATTGTCACGTCTTTTGTATAGCGGATATCCGTTTACATTTTCATGTGTTTCTTTTCGAAATTCCTTCGGATATTTTTTAGTACACTTGTTATCAATCATACATGGTGAATTTTTATTTAAAATGCCACATGGTCCATGTATCATATGTGTTTTTACAATTTGAAATAATTCGGGTTCTTCATCTTCGTCTGGAATTTCTGCACTTACAATTGCGTCTATATCGTCTTTGTTACGAATTTTACTATCTTCATTGAGTGTCAGTAACAAATGCATGTGTGGTAGTCCTCTTTTTTGAAATTCAATAACGTAAATATATGATACAATTTTGCCAAAAATATCTTCGTGTATGAATTCATACAACATGCTTTTGATTTTACCGTAAAAAACGCGAGCTACAATATCTGGTCTATCTGATGCGGTTTGACTACTATGTAACTGGTCAGTTATTTCGTGCCATTTTGGATTGCACGTTACAGTTATAAACAAATCAGGTTTTCCAAATTCACGTACCATAGCCATAGCGTTTTGAGCATATATCGGCTACCCCCTTGGAAAGTCGATGGTAAAATAACCATTGTACCCGGTTTTGCGCCCTCATTTTTAGCTAAATTGTTAATATGATCCATTAATCCACTATACAGTTCTACTCTGAGAGCAGGCTGATTTTGACGTATATAATTTAATCTTTCACTTTCAACTTTTACGTACGCGTCTACTATGTATTGTTGTGTTAGTTTACCGGCCTGTAAACACGGATTGAATTGACCGCGATCTGCTAATCGATTCATATAAAACTGAAGCGGTGATTGTTTTTTGATCCCATCAGCTTGCTTTAGGTGAATTCCCCATCCTTCCTCACCGTACGGGAATAATAAAGGGTACGACATAGGGTCACAATTTTCACTACAAGGATTAATTCTTATGCTGTTCTGACCTCTTGGATGAATGGCAATGTCTCTTTGACACGGTGGTTCGCCATTATTTGAGCTAAATACCACAGCTACTTCATTGCTGGTTGGAATGTTATATCTACGTTTGTCATTCTTTCGATCGTTTACTATCCACAAATTTATTTCCGGTACAGATTGATTGTTTTGTTTAGCTTTTATTATTTCTCGGTCTTCTACTTCTTTTAGCATCATAAAGGCAACATAGTATGGATTGACTTCACGAATTATTTTATCTAATTTTTGCATTATTTCTGGCTTACATTTTTTGTTATAATCTACATTCATGCGTTTTGTCAGCGCATCTGTTGTGTCAATTATGTATAATTGTGCATATTTTTCTGTCTTGCCAGTTTCTGGGTATAGCGATGTTGTATTATGATAAATTTGTCCGTGGATACGGAAAGTATACGGTCCATGCCCCGGAGGAGGTGCAATTTGAGCTCCCATTGACGCAAATGCTAATGCGCTATTATATTGACGTATGTTTTCTTTAAAATTTTTGCTGTTGAGATCGTTTCCAGTTAATAAATCTTTCATATACTGTGGATAATTTTTTAGTTGGTCTGGAATCAATTTTCCTTTTCTACAGCAGTGAGTAAACATTCTGTCAGGTGGTCGTTCATAAGCAAAGTTTTTAGATGCGCATGTCTTACAAATTACATTCATTTCACCTAAGCTATGATTCTCTACAACTTCCTGTAAACCTCTGGATGCCAGATTATATTTAATTTTAATTATGTTTTGCAGTATCTCTTCACTTTTATTTGTAGTATTATCACGCTTATTTAATTTTAACTTTTCTAACCGTTTTTGTCTGTTAGTTTGTGATTCATTTAAAATATAATTTTGTTGTTTTATTTTCTGTTTTTCTAAACGTTCTAGTTTTTTAGTTGGTGTCTCATTTGAAATATAATTTTGTTGATTTATTTTTAACTTTTCTAATCGTTCTAGTTTTTTAGTTGGTGTCTCATTTAAAATAAAATTTTGTTGATTTGTTTTCAGTTTTTCTAAACGTTCTAGTTTTTTAGTTGGCGTCTCATTTGAAATATAATTTTGTTGTTTTATTTTCTGTGTTTCTAAACGTTCTAGTTTTTTAGTTGATGTCTCATTTAAAATATAATGTTGTTGATTTATTTTTAGTTTTTCTAAACGTTTATTTTTTTTAGTTGGTGTTTCATTGGAAATATAATTTTGTTGATTTATTTTAAGTTTTTCTAATCTTTGTAGTTTTTCTTTACTTGTTTCCTGTTTTACATGATTTTAAAAAGTAATTCTAAGTTTTTCTAATCGTTTTTGATTTTCAATAATTGTTTCATTTTTGAAGTATTTTGTTTTACGGTTTTTATTTAATTCTAAACGTTGTTGTTTTTCATCTTTAGTTTCCTCTAATTTTCTTTTCAAATAGTTTTGACTCAATTGTATTTGACGGTTCAATGTTGGAAATAACGTTATACGGTTCGTTGTAAAAATTTCAGCTGCATGAGTTCTAAGTTTGCTAATATCGTACGTTTCCTGCGTAGGATCCCGATTGTGTAAAAGACTGGTACTAAACGCTAATGCAAATAAACCGCAATCGTATGTGTTTGTTTGTCGCTGAACTTGTGCAAAAATAATGGGTGGACGATAAGGGTATAGTCTGTTTAAATAAATTTCCGCATCCTGATGCAATTGTGTACTATTAAGACTATCATAAATTGTTACTGTAACTCCGTCATAGTAAGTACAAATCCAATGTCCGATTCCATTTCCAAAATTACTCAGATATAATATTTGAATGTGCTTAGTCCCTTGTGGAACAGCAACAATCCGTTCTGGAACCTGTAGGTAATAAGTAGGCTGTGGCCTGTAGTTGGAAACGTTACTAAGAAGTGCAAAATAATTGTCCATATGTATATCTTCTAAATATCCTTCCTGATTAAGTAAAGTATCCATATCGCTAACTAATAAATTACATTGAAATCCGTTTTGTTCTAATTTGATGTTATTTTTAGTTTCTTCTTCTATTGTTATTTTGGTTTTACTTTCCAAGCTTTTATTTTTTCGTTTTTCGCGTTGTAAGCGCGCTTTGGAAGGCATTTTGACTAAAATGTCTTTGCTTAATAATAAATTTGAATTATATTATGAATTAATTAATTAATTATTTATAAAATAGAACTAATATTTAGATTTTCAAACTAAATACTTGTATGTTTTCGTGAATAAATGAATAAGAAATTAGTTCTTATATTTTTTTTACAAAATTAAACTGTATGCTTACTATATTTTAATTATTGAAATTTAAAATTTCTTACATTTAGCTCGCTTGTTACCTACTTTCCTGGCATCTATTGAAGTTTCGCAGGATAGATAGAACATGGATGTTATCTCTTTCATAAATATTCTAAAAGGAAAGATAAAATATTTGTATCGTATAATTTAATAATAATAAAAAGTTATTTAGTCAATAAAATGGAAGTTTATTATTTTATATACGCAATAAAAGAGAGTTATTAGCTGTAGATTATTTGATTATACATATTTGGCACTGATTGGTGAACTACAGCGAAATTAAACAGATAGGTAACTGAGTTATAGTAGCATTCGATTTGCACCAAATGTCAATTAATATAATCTCACCTCAGTTTAACAACTTTTTTATATTGTTCTATTTACACTGATATAACTAAGATCAAGTGAGATAGAGCTCGATAAACCAAAGTAAAACCATGACTGGAATGCTCTTTAACTCCACCCATTCGGGTATACAACGAATGGCGTGGCTCTACTTCGACGCGAAATTGAAATATATAGTCTCAGTAAAAACATTTGGCCGCCGCGCGACGCACCGTGGACGATATTAAAATTTATTAATGATATATTTATTTCTTATTAATCATTCATAATTATTATTCCTTTCACATACTATTTAAATTTAAATTCAACTTTTAACATTGAATGTACCGACGATAGTAGCGACCTCAGAAGACACTCCTCTCAGGGTTTTACTTTGACTCTTCACCTCACCCCTTGCCGAAGATGCACTACCTATTTTGCTAGTGCGCACTGAGATTTTTTAATCAGTTAAGAATGAAGCCAGAATGCGTTATGTTTTGGCTGTAGTTTAAATATTTAGAAATTATTTAATAAATTGTATATGTTTTTTATAAATCAAATCTCACAGCTCACATTCAACAAAAATATACACCAAATCATGTGTTACTGTAACCAGTGTTGCCGTTTGTAGGGATTTCTCCCTACTCGTAGGGATATTTCATGATTAAACATATGTAGGGAGTTTTGTTCCAATATAAGTGTTTTCGTAGGGACATTTTATTACATTCTAGTTGGCAACACTAAAAACAAATGGTTGACTCAGATTCGCAGTCGCACAAACGCAGTGACGCATTTTTTGTGCTGAGTATTTTGTTGTGTTGCAGAAAGTGAGTGAAAGTAGTATATGTGACTACGAATTTAACTATAATCATTATCGTTTATTTAAGAATAAAGTTTATTAACATGTTACCTATTTTTTATTATTTGTTAATGGCCAATTATATTAAGGACATTTAAAATAAAAAGTACACGTGAAATGAAAAGTATAGCACCTATTATTTTTATCTATAATGTTTTTAATCTATTTTGCCATTTGTTCTTTGACAGTAACTTTAGTGCAAGCGACCATGTAATTTCCAGGCATCAAAATAATAATTTGTCAATTATTTACTTTTGCAAATTAAATTGCCTGGTTTCATTCGTATACATTATATTTATACCTCAGACTAACCATACCTTAGACGGAGAACAACGGCGTTTGTTGTGAAGTAAAAAGAGTTAAAGTAAGTTGTTGGTGAGACGGGTGCGCGGCAAAGAGCTAGTATCCCTTGGTGTTATGCGGGTTGCATTTTTGTTGATGACAGTTATTAGACACGAGCATTTTATTTATTTAAACACAAAAGTACGTATACAAAACACTTAATATGTCAAAAACTAACCTTAACTTTGATGTATAAACAGTAAGTAATTGAATATAAGAATAACTATACAAATGTTTGCAACTCGCATAACATCAAAGGATACTCGCTCCTTGCCGCGCACCCGTCTCACCCACAACTTACTTTAACTCTCTCTACTTCATAACACTGCATTGACTTGAATACGACAGACTTTGTCTAAGGTATGGTTAGTCTGAGATTTATACCTAAATGTCAGATATTTTTGTGATATTTATTAAAATTGATCTCTTGTTATAAAATATATTATTGCAAGAAATGTTTTGTGGTTTTTATTTATATTATTTTGAAATACATTGATTTTCACGGGTCTTTAATTATAAATTAGGAAAAAAAGTATGTAGAGAAACGTAGGGACTTTTTACATTTTCTGTAGGGACATCAACTTTTTTCTCTGGCAACACTGACTGTAACGTTTGTCTCTCAGTTCAGTCCTGTCAAAATCCGGTCGATTTGTAATCGAAAAAATATCTTATTTCAGAGAATCTCAACTCAGTTGAAATTAATTTAGGTGAGATTGTTTGCAAATCGAACGATACTATTACCAACAATTCCTGATACGAAATGCACATGCGTTTTAAACAGCTGTCAACTGTCAACGCAATGTTAAGTGTTAACATATCAACTGTCAAGTGTATTGCCTGTGCTGTCAAATTATAATTTCAGATGTGTTTCATAACTGTCAACCGTATAACTCACATACAGGTATTAAATATGAGATTTATGGGATGGCTAGCTCAGTGGTATGAAGTCGGCATGTGAATCCTGAGAACCCTGGTTCGATTCCCACAGGCGACAAACAATTTTCATAATTTCAAAAGCTACCCCTGTGGCTCCTCCACCATTCACATCTTTGAGGGCCGTGATTTGACGACTGGTAACCGCACTTCACGCGCAAAATATATCATTTATCGAGATTTGTTTCGGTAGAGTGCTACACCCAGTAATGGGTAGAAGGCGTGATGATACATTTATTTATTTTATTGTCATTGTATAGATAGAATATATTTTCAACAAGTATTGATAATCCTAAATATGCGATATGACATCGTGACATCTTGTGACAGAAATTTTAATTACTGTATGAGGCACCTAAAGTGGTGGTTATATGTGATGCTCAAAAAGTTGTACTATGCTAAGTTTTTAACTGTTAAAATTAGTAAATTGAATGTACTACTAATATCTTAACAACAGTTGTATAGCGTCTGACAGCTACATGCCTACATACATGGACTGTTCGCAGCGCTGCCATCGGTGAGTTGACAATAAGACTTGGGCAGTCCTGTAACGAAGCCGAACTCGAAAAAACTTGACAACAGCGCGAAAAGATGTTTAGTGTGCAACATCAAATTTTTGTTTGACTTGCTTTTTTCTGGAGTATTATCATTTATATATTTTGCTTGCTGTATTTGTTGTTTTTATAAATATTTTTTGTTGTAGAATAGTACAAAAACTGAAAAATTTACATTATTTTTAATGACTAAAAAGTGCGAGCAAGAAAACTTTCATTGCAGATGGCGCTTCGATCGGAAGCTATAAGTTTATTTGATTTTTATTTTACACTGGTGTTCAATACAAATTGTTTATAATAATTAAGAAGGACTAAAAAGTAAATAAATGAATAATAAATATATTTTAATAAATAGAAGAAACACAAATTATCAAAATTTGACTGAACAGCTGTTCACGCTGATGTCGTTTTCAGTGAAGGTAGGATGCGAGCACTCACGTGACAATGTGACGTGTGGTGACGTAAAAACAGCAGTCTGGCTGCGATCACTGCGCCATGTTTGAGAGGATTTGTTCTTGTTATATGCTTTGGTTGTAAATAATTATTTAAAGTTGTCTGTGTTGAATTTATTGTTTGTATATAATAATATACATATATGTTTATTTATTAATTATGAACTATAACTATATTGGGTTGTGCATCAACTTCAGGTCGGTCACGTGTCTGCCCGCAATTCATTAGATAAATTCAACAACACACAGAAAACTTTAAATAATTGTTTACAACCAAAGCGTATAACTAAGAACGAATCTTTTCAAATCTCATGATTTTCCACAACATGTGCATATAATTAACAATATGACAAGTTTTGATTCTGTGCATCAATTTGTGCGTCAAAGTGTATTTATTTTATCAAGTACAATATAATTCGAAGATTGTAATCTTCTACAATTTTGTAGTGTTTACATATTTAATAGATAGGAAATAAATAAATGTTGAAAAAATATATTTATTTGTTTACTTTATATCGTAAAGCCAAGTAATTGTTATAGTATTCAGTAGTTTTACTTTTTATTGAAATTAAATTTGGGTTCATTTTACCGACAGCAATACTTTCGCTAAATCTTTTAATATACTATCTATTCATGCCTGTTTGTCATTGTGTTGTCAATTGTAGCAGAAATTCCAAAGAATCTCCAAGACGAATGTATAAGATACCATCTAATATTAATTAAACAAGAAAAGGAAGGAAGGTCGTACTTTTTGACACGGGATATTTTGTTTATAACAATATAAAAAATATTAATTAGAAGAAACATTTATGTTTTGCTTTTTTTATATTTTTAATGTTCCAATTGAAAGTGCAAATCATGTTTATTTTGCTGTAATAAGTCAAATTGTCAAAATACGTTGTTGCAATCAATGTTTCGACATCAGTGTATTGTTGTAATCGCAATATTGTTATAATCGTAATATTATAATGCCTATGTATCACCTTGCATTATAAGGCAGGCGTACATTCGAAAGACTCCAAATAACGATGCTTCAAATCTTTGAACTCTGTTATCGAAATATGATATGTGAGTCACACGGTCGACAGTTTCGGAACACATCTGAATTAGTAACCCTACTATTTACTGCAAGTAGTTATAAAAATTATCATACCTACATACCTAGTTTTACATAGTTATAAATAGACGTTAATTTGATAGTACTATCTGTTTTAATGAACATTTAAATTCGTATTGTATCGATGATTTTTTAACCAAACTACACTTATTTTAAATTAAATAAAAATTTAAAATTTATCAATGTGTACTTACATGTGATTCAAGTTCTTTTTCAAATAGCACAGTGAATGTGGAATGACAGATTTGTGCCAGTGCTGGCGTCAAAAATGTTCAAAAATTTATACTATCACTTACACAGCAGAAAACAATGATGTAAGTATAAGGTCTTTCTTGGCTGCCAGTGCAAGTGCCAAATTAAATGCACGTTTTTAATGTCTTGATTCAAAACTCGTAAATCGAATTAAAACTCACACGTTAAGAATCAGAATTAAATTATACAAAACACAATTCAGAATAATAAATTCGTTTACAAAATTTTTATTTTGTAAACAATGTTCAATTTTTTTATGTTGCTACGTAGTTGTCAAATATATAACTTATAAAATAATTTTAGTATTTTTACATTATAAATCATTAGAAATGTCTTCTCACATTTCTTATTCTGAATTGTAGAGTGAAAACCAGTCAAATTTATCTAGGTATGAAGCAATTAATAATTAAAAATGCGACATGTCCACTGACAAATGTCAAAATGACGTTTGATGTTCGTCTTAAAAATTTCAAAGCCTCCACACTCTTAGTTGATTTTGCCCCAAAAACGCATGTTTTTTCAAGTTTTCTCGCACATCATGTGCACGAAAAATTTGAGACTATCAAAAGGCACTCCCCATGATTGGCCTCTATCAATTAAAAAAAATTTGAAATAAATTGGATAAACTGTCTAGGCTGTAGCGATTTACAAATAGGCGTGATGAATCCATATATATATATAAATATATATATAAATATACCTTATCAAAATAGTATATAGGACTAGCGTTCGGCCTGGCTTCGCCAGGCCTTTTCGCTAGGCTCTGCGGACACTGAAGTAAGGTTTAATTGAATTACGATCTAAAACTTTTTATTTCTGTACTTCTGTTCATCTAAAGATATTTTTTGGTTTTACTGTATATTACTGCCGAGGACAAATTTTGCTTTGTTTTACTATAAAAAACTATTTGTCACATTGACAGTCGTAAAATTTCAATCAGATACGTGTTTTATTTCCAAAAAGATTTTGTTAAACTAAGAAAAATTCTTCGGACATCATTTCTGATAGTTCCACATTTATATTTTATATGTACATGAAATCAGTTGAATTTTTTCTCTTAATTTTTTTAAAACTGTTGGAAATCGTTGGAAAACACGACATGATTCGGAATAGTTGTATTTTCAAGCAATTACCTATCGTAAAGTTAAATTTTTTTTCAATTGCATTTGAAAGGTCTTTTAATGCTCTTTCATATGATACCAAACACGACATGATTCGGAATAGTTGTATTTTAAAACAATTGCCTATCGTAAATTTTAATTTTTTTCCAATTGCATTTGAAAGGTTTTTTAATGCCCTTTCATATGATACCAAACACGACATGATTCGGAATAGTAGTATTTTCAAGCAATTACCTATCGTAAAGTTTAAATTTTTTCCAATTGCATTTGAAAGGTCTTTTAATGCCCTTTCATATGATACCAAACACGACACGATTCGGAATAGCTGAATTTTCAAACAGTTGCCTATCGATAAATAAATAAAACTCCTAACTTCAAAGGGTGTAGACTTTTTTCCATCTACCATAACTTTACATTTCGTGTCTGTAAGTGTCATTTTAACGAGTCTTATAAGTTTCTCTGGCACTTGGAGTTCTCTCATAATCTTATACAGTTTATCTTTCCTTATGGAGTCGTAGGCTTGTTTGTAGTCGATAAATAACATATGCAGGGGCAGATTATGCTCATAACTGTTTTCAACTATTTGTTTTAGTGTAAATGTCTGATCCATGGTTGACCTTTTACCTCTAAAACCTGCCTGATATTCACCCAACAATTCCTCTGCAATTGTGCTTACTCTGTTTCTTATGCAAATCGCTAGCACTTTGTAGGCTATATCTAAAATAGCAATACCTCTATAATTTTCACATCTAGCTCGATCCCCTTTTTTGAATATTGGGTATATAATTGCATCATTCCATCTTTTCGGCATCATTTCTTTCCTCCATACTTCTTGAATTATCACGCATAGATTTTCTTGTAGTTTTTCACCACCCATCTTGTAGACTTCAGCCGTAACTCCATTTTCTCCTGCGCTTTTATTATTTTTTAGGCCTTCTCCGATTTTAATAATTTCTTCGCTTTGCGGGGGCTCTATTTGTGTTCCAGTTCTCCTCTTATCCCCTGCTGCAGTTTTCATGTCATTTTCGTCACGCTCTTCGACTGCATTTAGTAGTTCGTCAAAATACTCCTTCCATCTACCCACTTTCTCGTCTCCTGCGACTAATTGTCCATTCTTGTCTTTACAGTAAATCGTTTTCGGTTGGTAACCCTCCTTTTGTTTCTTCACTTCTTGGTAAAAATTTCTTATAAACTTATTCTTATAATTATCCTGTGCTCGCTCTAAATTTCCTTCCATTTCCCTTCTCTTTTTGTTCCTACATAAGGTTTTAAAAAATTTCTTTGCTTCTTCATAGTTTGTTTTATTTTGATCACTTTGGTTCTGATACATCCTTACTCTCGCCGTGCTCTTTGCATTCATTGCTTCTAAACACTCATTATCGAACCACTTTTTATCCTGCTTCTTTTTTTGTTTCTTCAATACCTTTTTCGCTACCTCGCACATAGTGCCCTCCATTTTCCTCCACCTCTCATCTATTTTTTCTATGTCTGATGGAATTTGCAGAGTTCCTTGCATTGTTTCTCTAAAAACAAGACTTGTATCCACATCCTGGAGCAAATGTATATTATAACGCTCCACCCGGTCTTTATTTTTATCCATTTTACAAGGAATTACTTGTTTCATCCTAATCTTTACCATAAAATGATCTGATTCCGCTACCGCCCCTCTTTTGATTTTCACGTCTTTTATTGTATTAGCAAATTTTCTTTCTACCATAATATGATCTATTTGGTTGCATGTATCCCCGGTAGGTGAGATCCATGTGCCTTAATATATACCTTTCCTCTCAAACGTTGTACTCATTATTCTTAAATTATGTTCCGACGCGAATTGTATTAGTTTGTTTCCGTTTTCATTGGACTCCATATGCTTGCTAAAACCTCCTGTCACATGTCTGAAACACTCTTCCCTACCCACTTTAGCATTCATATCTCCTATAATAATTTTTATGTCGTAACTCGGAATTTTATTGAACATTCTAGTTAACTCATCATAAAAAGCGTCTTTTTCCTCCTCATCCTTCTCATTTGTAGGTGCATGAATATTGAGTAGGCTAATTTTTCTATATTTACCTCTTATCCTTATTCTACACATTCTATCAGATATTGCCTCAAAATCTATAACAGCTTGTTTTAGGCTCCTTTTCACCATGAAACCTGTTCCAAAATGTTTAGTTTCCCATCCGCTATTAAAAATTATATAATTAGTCATTTCGAAAATGTTATTCCCTTTTTCTTTGGTTTCTTGGATTGCTGCTACATCAATCTCGTAATTATTAAATACTTCTTCCAAATTCGCATATGCCCCCACTGAATTTGTACCCCTTACATTCCATGTTGCTAAAAGAAGCTCTTCTTTCTTAACTGCTCCTATCCCTTTTCTCGTTTTCCTAATGTCTAGCCTGGTCAGTTCCGTGTTATCAGCTGTTTGCCAAATGCTAATCAGTTTTTTGGATGCGACACGTTATCTCCTTTCAGTTCTTCCAAAGCTTCCAAACTGTCATTCCAAATATATTTTTTATCTTCCACTATTAACTTTTTGTAAAAAATTTTTACTCGTTTTCCATTTACTCGTTCTTCGTTTGCCTTCTTTCTAATTATCACTTGGATCTTTCTCTCTTCTTGCGTAAGATCATTTTCTATGTAAATTTTCTTTTTTCCTAGGATTGATTTACTCTTCATAATTTGAAGCTTATCCTCATAATCCTCTATCTCTGCTATAATAATTGACGATGATTCGAAGCTCTTTAGTATCGATGCAGATCTAATTGCACACTTCATTTTTAAGTCATTTTCCAGCAATTCGCTTACCATTTGCTTTGGATTTTTCTCTCCAATTACTAGTCCTTTAACTATAATGTAATTAGCCCGGCCTTTTTTATCCTGAGCTTCCATTCTCTTTTTTATAATTATATTTTCCATCTTCATACCCTCTCTTTCTTGTTGTAATTTGTTTCCCTTGTCTTCGCACAGTTCTCTTAGCTGCTTAATCTCTTGTTTTAGTTCTATTTTTTCTTCTTGCCATCTTTTTTCTTTCTCTTGAAAGTCCAATTTTAACTTTTCAATTGACTCGTTATTCTTCCAAATTCCTTCTTTCAGTTCTTTGTGATTAGCTGTCATCTCATTCTTAATTTCTTGTGTCATGTTCAATAACATATTTTTAATTTCCTCCATTTCTTCTGATTCCTGATTATTCTTATCGGGTGACCTTACTACCTTTTTGCTTCTTTTGAAAATACTATCATAAGTTATATGATTTCCTTCACGTTTTCGTTTTTCCAGGGAATCACTTCGTTCCCGGAGCTTGCTATTCATTTAGTTCTGCTACGCCACTGCTTCGATTTAGTCTCGAGGTCAGAGCTCAGAGCGCATGCGCCACTCGCTCAGTCACGCTTAGCTCCTCCCTACTAAACACGTGCGCTAGTAACCTCACTCTTCACACAGTTTTTACAGATGTTTGAAACCTATTCTAGTGCTTCTAAAAAGCTTGAAAAATTATCAGTGAAAGAAACGTTACATTTTCTCTTGCTCTATACACTAAGATATATCCGTTTCGCACAGTAACTCCTCTATTTTAGGGGTTTATCACTGGTACTCACGAACACACATCTATCTTTCACTACCATAGGCGTATAACAATTGCATATAAAAGGTCTTTTAATGCCCTTTCATATGATACCAAACACGACACGATTCGGAATAGTTGAATTTTCAAACAGTTGCCTATCGTAAATTTTCAATTTTTTCCAATTGCATTTAAAAGATCTTTTAATGCCCTTTCATATGATACCAAACACGACATGATACGGAATAGTTGAATTTTAAAACAGTTGCCTATCGTAAATTTTCAATTTTTTCATATTGCATTCGAAAGTACTTTTAATGCCCTTTCATATGATACCAAACACGGCACGATTCTGAATAGTTGAATTTTCAAATAATTGCCTATCGCAAATTTTCAATTTTTCCTAATTACATTTAAAAGGTCTTTTAATGCCCTTTCATATGATACCAAACACGACATGATTCGGAATAGTTGAATTTTTAAACAGTTGCCTATCGTAAATTTTCAATTATTTCCAATTGCCTTTAAAAGGTCTTTTAATGCCCTTTCATATGATACCAAACATGACGTGATTCTGAAAAGTTGAATTTTCAAACAAGTGCCTATCGTAAACTTTAATTTTTTCCAATTGCATTTGAAAGGTCTTTAAGTGCCCTTTCATATGATACCAAACACGGCATGATTTTGATTAGTTGAATTTTCAAACAATTGCCTATCGCAAATTTTAAATTTTTTCCAATTACATTTAAAAGGTCTTTTAATGCCCTTTCATATGATACCAAACACGACATGATTCGGAATAGTTGAATTTTTAAACAGTTGCCTATCGTAAATTTTCAATTATTTCTAATTGCATTTAAAAGGTCTTTTAATGCCCTTTCATATGATACCAAACATGACGTGATTCTGAATAGTTGGATTTTCAAACAACTGCCTATCGTAAATTTTCCATTTTTTCCAATTGCATTTAAAAGGTATTTTAATGCCCTTTCATATGATACCAAACACTACATGATTCGGAATAGTTGAATTTTCAAACAGTTGCCTATCGTAAATTTTCATTTTTTTCATATTGCATTAGAAGTACTTTTAATGCCCTTTCATATGATACCAAACACGGCATGATTCTGAAGTTGAATTTTCGAAAAATTGCCTATCGCAAATTTTCAATTTTTTCCAATTATATTTAAAAGGTCTTTTAATGCCCTTTCATATGATACCAAACACGACATGATTCGGAATAGTTGAATTTTTAAACAGTTGCCTATCGTAAAATTTCAATTATTTCCAATTGCATTTAAAAGGTCTTTTAATGCCCTTTCATATGATACCAAACATGACGTGATTCTGAATAGTTGGATTTTCAAACAACTGCCTATCGTAAATTTTCAATTATTTCCAATTGCATTTGAAAGGTCTTTAAATGCCCTTTCATATGATACCAAACCCGGCATGATTCTGAATAGTTGAATTTTCAAACAATTGCCTAACGCAAATTTTAAACTATTTCCAATTACATTTAAAAGGTCTTTTAATGCCCTTTCATATGATACCAAACACGACATGATTCGGAATAGTTGAATTTTTAAACAGTTGCCTATCGTAAATTTTCGATTATTTCTAATTGCATTTAAAAGTTCTTTTAATGCCCTTTAATATGATACCAAACACGACATGATTCGGAATAATTGAATTTTAAAACAGTTGCCTATCATAAATTTTCAATTTTTTTCAATTACATTTAAAAGGTCTTTTAATGCCCTTTCATATGATACCAAACACGACATGATTCGGAATAGTTGAATTTTTAAACTGTTGCCTATCGTAAATTTTCAATTATTTCCAATTGCATTTAAATGGTCTTTTAATGCCCTTTCATATGATACCAAACATGACGTGATTCTGAAAAGTTGAATTTTCAAAAAACTGCCTATCGTAAATTTTAATTTTTTTTCCAATTGCATTTGAAAGGTATTTTAATGCCCTTTCATATGATGCCAAACATGACATGATTCGGAATAGTTGTATTTTCAAAAAATTGCCTATCGTAAATTTTTAATTTTTTTCCAATTGCATTTGAAAGGTCTTTAAATGCCCTTTCATATCATACCAAACACGGCATGATTCTGAATAGTTGAATTTTCATACAATTGCCTATCGCAAATTTTAAATTTTTTCCAATTACATTTAAAAGGTCTTTTAATGCCCTTTCATATGATACCAAACACGACATGATTCGGAATAGTTGGATTTTTAAACAGTTGCCTATCGTAAATTTTCAATTATTTCTAATTGCATTTAAAAGGTCTTTTAATGCCCTTTCATATGATACCAAACATGACGTGATTCTGAATAGTTGAATTTTCAAACAACTGCCTATCGTAAATTTTCAATTTTTTCCAATTGCATTTAAAAGGTATTTTAATGCCCTTTCATATGATACCAAACACTATATGATTCGGAATAGTTGAATTTTCAAACAGTTGCCTATCGTAAATTTTCAATTTTTTCATATTGCATTCGAAAGTACTTTTAATGCCCTTTCATATGATACCAAACACGGCATGATTCTGAATAGTTGAATTTTCGAACAATTGCCTATCGCAAATTTTCAATTTTTTCCAATTACATTTAAAAGGTCTTTTAATGCCCTTTCATATGATACCAAACACGGCATGATTCTGAATAGTTGAATTTTCATACAATTGCCTATCGCAAATTTTAAATTTTTTCCAATTACATTTAAAAGGTCTTTTAATGCCCTTTCATATGATACCAAACACGACATGATTCGGAATAGTTGAATTTTTAAACAGTTGCCTATCGTAAATTTTCAAATTATTTCTAATTGCATTTAAAAGGTCTTTTAATGCCCTTTCATATGATACCAAACATGACGTGATTCTGAATAGTTGAATTTTCAAACAACTGCCTATCGTAAATTTTCAATTTTTTCCAATTGCATTTAAAAGGTCTTTTAATGCCCTTTCATATGATACCAAACACGACATGATTCGGAATAGTTGAATTTTTAAACAGTTGCCTATCGTAAATTTTCAATTATTTCTAATTGCATTTAAAAGGTCTTTTACTATATACTTTAACAGACTATATGTCAAATTGACGTCTTTGTCTTAAAACTTTATTTGAACATGAAATCAATTTAGCAGCCTAGAGTTACTTTAAAAAAATGTAATTTTTCTCTATTTTTTTTTAAACTGTTGAAAATCACTGGAATATTAATTCTGAAATTTTTTTATTCGATTAATATTTTTTTTACAATGTAGATTCTTTGTGGTATTACTGTATATTATCACCGAGGTCAATTTTTGCTTGGTTTTACTATATACTTTAACAGACTATATGTCAAATTGACGTCTTTGTCTTAAAACTTTATTTGAACATGAAATCAATTCAGCAGTCTAGAGTTATTTTAAAAAAAATTAATTTTTCTCTATTTCTTTTAAACTGTTGAAAATCGCTGGTATATTAATTCTGAATTTTTTTTATTCGATTAACTTTTTTTACAATGTTGATTCATTTTGGTTTTACTGTATATTATCACCGAGGTCAATTTTTGCTAGGTTTTATTATAAACTTTATCAGACTATATGTCAAATTGATGTCTTTGTCTTAAAACTTTATTTGAACATGAAATCAATTCAACAAAGTTTATAGTTACTGTTACTTTAAAATCGCTGGAATATTAATTCTGATATTTTTTTATTCGATTAACTTTTTTTTACAATGTAGATTCTTTTTGGTTTTACTTTATATTATCACTGAGGTCAATTTTTGCTTGGTTTTACTATATACTTTAACAGACTATATGTCAAATTGACGTTTTTCTCTTAAAACTTTATTTGAACATGAAATCAATTCAACAAAGAATATAGTTACTGTAAAAAAATGTAATTTTACTCTATTTTTTTTTAAACTGTTGAAAACCGCTGGAATATTAATTCTGAAATTTTTTTATTCTATTAACTTTTTTTTACAATGTAGATTCTTTTTGGTTTTACTGTATATTATCACCGAGGTCAATTTTTGTTTGGTTTTACTATATACTTTAACAAACTATATGTCAAATTGACGTTTGGTCTTAAAACTTTTTTTGAACATGAAATCAATTCAAAACAGTTCAAAACATGTATCCTCAATCATCTAATACCTAAATCAATTTACAAAATTGCTACAACTTGTCTTGAAATTGAAATAATTCTATCTAAAATTTCCATGCGTAACGTCAAAAATTACAGCTTAGGTCTGTGATTTTTCAAAACCTGGATCGTGTATATAAGAGGTAAAGTTGTTTCTTAACCATAGATTTGTGAAATGGACGTTGCATCATTAAAAACTTTTATACAAACGTGAAATCAATTGAAAAACGTTCAAAACATATGTCCTCAATCCTCTAATACCTAAATCAAATTAGAAAATGTCTCCAACTTGTCTAGAAATTGAAATATTTATGTAAAAATGTTTCATGCGAAACGTCAAAAGTGATTGACAGGTCTGAAAAATTTCTGCTTGCGGTCAGATTTCAAATGCATAGCAACGCGCGCATGCTTCGATCCTTGAAAATTTGCAAAGTTTTTCATTAATTTCACGCGGACTGTACTTTCAAAAAATCTGAAATACCCAAAAGGCACTAGTCCCCAACAATCTTTAAATCCTAGAAAAAAAATCACATCAATCGCACAAACCGTTTAGGCTGTAGGCGATCATAATGTTTGGTTGCCGTCCGGAGGAATCCTTAATGAATTATCAGATTAGTATATAGGACTAGCGTTCGGCCTGGCTTGGCCAGGCCTTTTCGCTAGGCTCCGCGGACACTGAAGTAAGATTTAATTGAATTACGATCTAAAACTTTTTATTTCTGTACTTCTGCTCATCTAAAGATATTTTTTGATTTTACTGTATATTACTGCCGAGGACAAATTTTGCTTTGTTTTACTATATACTTTTAAAAACTATTTGTCACATTGGCAGTCGTAAAATTTCAATCAGATACGTGTTTTATTTCCAAAAAGATTTTGTTAAACTAAGAAAAATTCTTCGGACATCATTTCTGATAGTTCCACATTTATATTTTATATGTACATGAAATCAGTTGAATTTTTTCTCTTAACTTTTTGAAAATCGTTGGAAAACACGACATGATTCGGAATAGTTGTATTTTCAAGCAATTACCTATCGTAAAGTTTAATTTTTTTCCAATTGCATTTGATAGGTCTTTTAATGCCCTTTCATATGATACCAAACACGACATGATTCGGAATAGTTGAATTTTTAAACAATTGCCTATCGTAAATTTTAAATTTTTTTCAATTGCATTTGAAAGGTCTTTTAATGCCCTTTCATATGATACCAAACACGACACGATGCGGAATAGCTGAATTTTCAAACAGTTGCCTATCGTAAATTTTCAATTTTTTTCAATTGCATATAAAAGGTCTTTTAATACCCTTTCATATTATACCAAACACGACATGATTCGGAATAGTTGAATTTTCAAACAGTTGCCTATCGATAAATAAAACTTTCCACTTCTTCAAAATTATACACTTTATTGTTTACTTTTATTCTAAGAGCTGACTCGGCCCTCTGAGACTTTCCGGCTACCTTCATATATTTAGTTTTATCTGTGTTTACCCGCAGACCCACTTCCTCAGCTGCTTCCTCTAATCTCCTAAAAACCTTTTCCAATTCTTGCCTTGTTCTTGTTATAATGGCGATGTCGTCTGCATAAGCTAAACACTGATGTGTCTGACGGTACAGATTCCCTTTCGTGTACATATAACCCTTCCTCATGACCCATTCCAAAATTAGATTGAAAAGTACCGGGGATATTGGGTCCCCCTGTCTAAGACCTCTCCTAACTTCAAAGGGTGTAGACTTTTTTCCATCTACCATAACTTTACATTTCGTGTCTGTAAGTGTCATTTTAACGAGTCTTATAAGTTTCTCTGGCACTTGGAGTTCTCTCATAATCTTATACAGTTTATCTTTCCTTATGGAGTCGTAGGCTTGTTTGTAGTCGATAAATAACATATGCAGGGGCAGATTATGCTCATAACTGTTTTCAACTACTTGTTTTAGTGTAAATATCTGATCCATGGTTGACCTTTTACCTCTAAAACCTGCCTGATATTCACCCAACAATTCCTCTGCAATTGTGCTTACTCTGTTTCTTATGCAAATCGCTAGCACTTTGTAGGCTATATCTAAAATAGCAATACCTCTATAATTTTCACATCTAGCTCGATCCCCTTTTTTGAATATTGGGTATATAATTGCATCATTCCATCTTTTCGGCATCATTTCTTTCCTCCATACTTCTTGAATTATCACGCATAGATTTTCTTGTAGTTTTTCACCACCCATCTTGTAGACTTCAGCCGTAACTCCATTTTCTCCTGTGCTTTTATTATTTTTTAGGCCTTCTCCGATTTTAATAATTTCTTCGCTTTGCGGGGGCTCTATTTGTGTTCCAGTTCTCCTCTTATCCCCTGCTGCAGTTTTCATGTCATTTTCGTCACGCTCTTCGACTGCATTTATTCGACTGCATTTAGTAGTTCGTCAAAATACTCCTTCCATCTACCCACTTTCTCGTCTCCTGCGACTAATTGTCCATTCTTGTCTTTACAGTAAATCGTTTTCGGTTGGTAACCCTCCTTTTGTTTCTTCACTTCTTGGTAAAAATTTCTTATAAACTTATTCTTATAATTATCCTGTGCTCGCTCTAAATTTCCTTCCATTTCCCTTCTCTTTTTGTTCCTACATAAGGTTTTAAAAAATTTCTTTGCTTCTTCATAGTTTGTTTTATTTTGATCACTTTGGTTCTGATACATCCTTACTCTCGCCGTGCTCTTTGCATTCATTGCTTCTAAACACTCATTATCGAACCACTTTTTATCCTGCTTCTTTTTTTGTTTCTTCAATACCTTTTTCGCTACCTCGCACATAGTGCCCTCCATTTTCCTCCACCTCTCATCTATTTTTTCTATGTCTGATGGAATTTGCAGAGTTCCTTGCATTGTTTCTCTAAAAACAAGACTTGTATCCACATCCTGGAGCAAATGTATATTATAACGCTCCACCCGGTCTTTATTTTTATCCATTTTACAAGGAATTACTTGTTTCATCCTAATCTTTACCATAAAATGATCTGATTCCGCTACCGCCCCTCTTTTGATTTTCACGTCTTTTATTGTATTAGCAAATTTTCTTTCTACCATAATATGATCTATTTGGTTGCATGTATCCCCGGTAGGTGAGATCCATGTGCCTTAATATATACCTTTCCTCTCAAACGTTGTACTCATTATTCTTAAATTATGTTCCGACGCGAATTGTATTAGTTTGTTTCCGTTTTCATTGGACTCCATATGCTTGCTAAAACCTCCTGTCACATGTCTGAAACACTCTTCCCTACCCACTTTAGCATTCATATCTCCTATAATAATTTTTATGTCGTAACTCGGAATTTTATTGAACATTCTAGTTAACTCCTCATAAAAAGCGTCTTTTTCCTCCTCATCCTTCTCATTTGTAGGTGCATGAATATTGAGTAGGCTAATTTTTCTATATTTACCTCTTATCCTTATTCTACACATTCTATCAGATATTGCCTCAAAATCTATAACAGCTTGTTTTAGGCTCCTTTTCACCATGAAACCTGTTCCAAAATGTTTAGTTTCCCATCCGCTATTAAAAATTATATAATTAGTCATTTCGAAAATGTTATTCCCTTTTTCTTTGGTTTCTTGGATTGCTGCTACATCAATCTCGTAATTATTAAATACTTCTTCCAAATTCGCATATGCCCCCACTGAATTTGTACCCCTTACATTCCATGTTGCTAAAAGAAGCTCTTCTTTCTTAACTGCTCCTATCCCTTTTCTCGTTTTCCTAATGTCTAACCTGGTCAGTTCCGTGTTATCAGCTGTTTGCCAAATGCTAATCAGTTTTTTGGATGCGACACGTTATATACTTTCAGTTCTTCCAAAGCTTCCAAACTGTCATTCCAAATATATTTTTTATCTTCCACTATTAACTTTTTGTAAAAAATTTTTACTCGTTTTCCATTTACTCGTTCTTCGTTTGCCTTCTTTCTAATTATCACTTGGATCTTTCTCTCTTCTTGCGTAAGATCATTTTCTATGTAAATTTTCTTTTTTCCTAGGATTGATTTACTCTTCATAATTTGAAGCTTATCCTCATAATCCTCTATCTCTGCTATAATAATTGACGATGATTCGAAGCTCTTTAGTATCGATGCAGATCTAATTGCACACTTCATTTTTAAGTCATTTTCCAGCAATTCGCTTACCATTTGCTTTGGATTTTTCTCTCCAATTACTAGTCCTTTAACTATAATGTAATTAGCCCGGCCTTTTTTATCCTGAGCTTCCATTCTCTTTTTTATAATTATATTTTCCATCTTCATACCCTCTCTTTCTTGTTGTAATTTGTTTCCCTTGTCTTCGCACAGTTCTCTTAGCTGCTTAATCTCTTGTTTTAGTTCTATTTTTTTCTTCTTGCCATCTTTTTTCTTTCTCTTGAAAGTCCAATTTTAACTTTTCAATTGACTCGTTATTCTTCCAAATTCCTTCTTTCAGTTCTTTGTGATTAGCTGTCATCTCATTCTTAATTTCTTGTGTCATGTTCAATAACATATTTTTAATTTCCTCCATTTCTTCTGATTCCTGTTTATTCTTATCGGGTGACCTTACTACCTTTTTGCTTCTTTTGAAAATACTATCATAAGTTATATGATTTCCTTCACGTTTTCGTTTTTCCAGGGAATCACTTCGTTCCCGGAGCTTGCTATTCATTTAGTTCTGCTACGCCACTGCTTCGATTTAGTCTCGAGGTCAGAGCTCAGAGCGCATGCGCCACTCGCTCAGTCACGCTTAGCTCCTCCCTACTAAACACGTGCGCTAGTAACCTCACTCGTCACACAGTTTTTACAGATGTTTGAAACCTATTCTAGTGCTTCTAAAAAGCTTGAAAAATTATCAGTGAAAGAAACGTTACATTTTATCTTGCTCTATACACTAAGATATATCCGTTTCGCACAGTAACTCCTCTATTTTAGGGGTTTATCACTGGCACTCACGAACACACATCTATCTTTCACTACCATAGGCGTATAACAATTGCATATAAAAGGTCTTTTAATACCCTTTCATATGATACCAAACACGACATGATTCGGAATAGTTGAATTTTCAAACAGTTGCCTATCGTAAATTTTCAATTTTTTTCAATTGCATTTAACAGATCTTTTAATGCCCTTTCATATGATACCAAACACGACATGATACGGAATAGTTGAATTTTAAAACAGTTGCCTATCGTAAATTTTCAATTTTTTCGTATTGCATTCGAAAGTACTTTTAATGCCCTTTCATATGATACCAAACACACCATGATTCTGAATAGTTGAATTTTCAAACAATTGCCTATCGCAAATTTTCTATTTTTCCCAATTACATTCAAAAGGTCTTTTAATGCCCTTTCATATGATACCAAACACGACATGATTCGGAATAGTTGAATTTTTAAACAGTTGCCTATCGTAAATTTTCAATTATTTCCAATTGCATTTAAAAGGTCTTTTAATGCCCTTTCATATGATACCAAACATGACGTGATTCTGAAAAGTTGAATTTTCAAACAAGTGCCTATCGTAAATTTTAATTTTTTTCCAATTGCATTTGAAAGGTCTTTTAATGCCCTTTCATATGATACCAAACACGACATGATTCGGAATAGTTGTATTTGAAAAAAATTGCCTATCGTAAATTTCTATTTTTTTCCAATTGCAGTTGAAAGGTCTTTAAGTGCCCTTTCATATGATACCAAACACGGCATGATTCTGAATAGTTGAATTTTCAAACAATTGCCTATCGCAAATTTTAATTTTTTTCCAATTACATTTAAAAGGTCTTTTAATGCCCTTTCATATGATACCAAACACGACATGATTCGGAATAGTTGAATTTTTAAACAGTTGCCTATCGTAAATTTTCAATTATTTCTAATTGCATTTAAAAGGTCTTTTAATGCCCTTTCATATGATACCAAACATGACGTGATTCTGAATAGTTGGATTTTCAAACAACTGCCTATCGTAAATTTTCAATTTTTTCCAATTGCATTTAAAAGGTATTTTAATGCCCTTTCATATGATACCAAACACTACATGATTCGGAATAGTTGAATTTTCAAACAGTTGCCTATCGTAAATTTTCATTTTTTTCATATTGCATTAGAAGTACTTTTAATGCCCTTTCATATGATACCAAACACGGCATGATTCTGAAGTTGAATTTTCGAACAATTGCCTATCGCAAATTTTCAATATTTTCCAATTACATTTAAAAGGTCTTTTAATGCCCTTTCATATGATACCAAACACGACATGATTCGGAATAGTTGAATTTTTAAACAGTTGCCTATCGTAAATTTTCAATTATTTCCAATTGCATTTAAAAGGTCTTTTAATGCCCTTTCATATGATACCAAACATGACGTGATTCTGAATAGTTGGATTTTCAAACAACTGCCTATCGTAAATTTTCAATTATTTCCAATTGCATTTGAAAGGTCTTTAAATGCCCTTTCATATGATACCAAACACGGCATGATTCTGAATAGTTGAATTTTCAAACAATTGCCTATCGCAAATTTTAACCTTTTTCCAATTACATTTAAAAGGTCTTTTAATGCCCTTTCATATGATACCAAACACGACATGATTCGGAATAGTTGAATTTTTAAACAGTTGCCTATCGTAAATTTTCAGTTATTTCCAATTGCATTTGAAAGGTCTTTAAATGCCCTTTCAAATGATACCAAACACGGCATGATTCTGAATAGTTGAATTTTCATACAATTGCCTATCGCAAATTTTAAATTTTTTCCAATTACATTTAAAAGGTATTTTAATGCCCTTTCATATGATACCAAACACTACATGATTCGGAATAGTTGAATTTTCAAACAGTTGCCTATCGTAAATTTTCAATTTTTTCATATTGCATTCGAAAGTACTTTTAATGCCCTTTCATATGATACCAAACACGGCATGATTCTGAATAGTTGAATTTTCGAACAATTGCCTATCGCAAATTTTAAACTTTTTCCAATTACATTTAAAAGGTCTTTTAATGCCCTTTCATATGATACCAAACACGACATGATGCGGAATAGTTGAATTTTTAAACAGTTGCCTATCGTAAATTTTCGATTATTTCTAATTGCATTTAAAAGTTCTTTTAATGCCCTTTAATATGATACCAAACACGACATGATTCGGAATATTTGAATTTTCAAACAGTTGCCTATCATAAATTTTCAATTTTTTCCAATTACATTTAAAAGGTCTTTTAATGCCCTTTCATATGATACCAAACACGACATGATTCGGAATAGTTGAATTTTTAAACAGTTGCCTATCGTAAATTTTCAATTATTTCTAATTGCATTTAAAAGGTCTTTTAATGCCCTTTCATATGATACCAAATATGACGTGATTCTGAATAGTTGAATTTTCAAACAACTGCCTATCGTAAATTTTCAATTTTTTCCAATTGCATTTAAAAGGTATTTTAATGCCCTTTCATATGATACCAAACACTACATGATTCGGAATAGTTGAATTTTCAAACAGTTGCCTATCGTAAATTTTCAATTTTTTCATATTGCATTCGAAAGTACTTTTAATGCCCTTTCATATGATACCAAACACGGCATGATTCTGAATAGTTGAATTTTCGAACAATTGCCTATCGCAAATTTTCAACTTTTTCCAATTACATTTAAAAGGTCTTTTAATGCCCTTTCATATGATACCAAACACGACATGATTCGGAATAGTTGAATTTTTAAACAGTTGCCTATCGTAAATTTTCAATTTTTTCATATTGCATGTAATAGGTCTTTTAATGCCCTTTCATACGATACTAAACATAACGTGATTCTGAAAAGTTGAATTTTCAAACAACTGCCTATCGTAAATTTTCAATTTTTTCTAATTGCATTTGACAGGTCTTTTACTATATACTTTAACAGACTATATGTCAAATTGACGTCTTTGTCTTAAAACTTTATTTGAACATGAAACCAATTCAGCAGTCTAGAGTTGTTTTAAAAAAAATAATTTTTCTCTATTTTTTTTAAACTGTTGAAAATCGCCTGTATATTAATTCTGAAATTTTTTTATTCGATTAACTTTTTTTACAATGTTGATTCATTTTGGTTTTACTGTATATTATCACCGAGGTCAATTTTTGCTAGGTTTTATTATAAACTTTATCAGACTATATGTCAAATTGACGTCTTTGTCTTAAAACTTTATTTGAACATGAAATCAATTCAACAAAATTTATAGTTACTGTTACTTTAAAATCGCTGGAATATTAATTCTGATATTTTTTTATTCGATTAACTTTTTTTTACAATGTAGATTATTTTTGGTTTTACTGTATATTATCACCGAGGTCAATTTTTGCTTGGTTTTACTATATACTTTAACAGACTATATGTCAAATTGACGTTTTTCTCTTAAAACTTTATTTGAACATGAAATCAATTCAAAACAGTTCAAAACATGTATCCTCAATCATCTAATACCTAAATCAATTTACAAAATTGCTACAACTTGTCTAGAAATTGAAATAATTCTATGTAAAATTTCCATGCGTAACGTCAAAAATGACAGCTTAGGTCTGTGATTTTTCAAAACCTGGATCGTGTATATAAGAGGTAAAGTTGTTTCTTAACCATAGATTTGTGAAATGGACGTTGCATCATTAAAAACTTTTATACAAACATGAAATCAATTGAAAAACGTTCAAAACATATGTCCTCAATCCTCTAATACCTAAATCAAATTAGAAAATGTCTCCAACTTGTCTAGAAATTGAAATATTTATGTAAAAATGTTTCATGCGAAACGTCAAAAGTGATTGACAGGTCTGAAAAATTTCTGCTTGCGGTCAGATTTCAAATGCATAGCAACGCGTGCATGCTTCGATCCTTGAAAATTTGCAAAGTTTTTCATTAATTTCACGCGGACTGTACTTTCAAAAAATCTGAAATACCCAAAAGGCACAAGTCCCCAACAATCTTTAAATCCTAGAAAAAAAATCACATCAATCGCACAAACCGTTTAGGCTGTAGGCGATCATAATGTTTGGTTGCCGTCCGGAGGAATCCTTAATGAATGATCAGATTAGTATATAGGACTAGCGTTCGGCTTCGCCTTTTCGCTAGGCTCCGCGGACACTGAAGTAAGGTTTAATTGAATTACGATCTAAAACTTTTTTTTTCTGTACTTCTGCTCATCTAGAGATATTTTTTGATTTTACTGTATATTACTGCCGAGGACAAATTTTGCTTTGTTTTACTATATACTTTTAAAAACTATTTGTCACATTTACAGTCGTAAAATTTCAATCAGATACGTGTTTTATTTTCAAAAAGATTTTGTTAAACTAAGAAAAATTCTTCGGACATCATTTCTGATAGTTCCACATTTATATTTTATATGTACATGATATCAGTTGAATTTTTTCACTTAACTTTTTGAAAAACTGTTGGAAATCGTTGGAAAACACGACATGATTCGGAATAGTTGTATTTTCAAGCAATTGCCTATCGTAAATTTTAAATTTTTTCCAATTGCATTTGAAAGGTCTTTTAATGCCCTTTCATATGATACCAAACACGACATGATTCGGAATAGTTATATTTTAAAACAAATTGCCTACCGTAAATTTTAAATTTTTTCCAATTGCATTTGAAAGGTCTTGTAATGCCCTTTCATATTATACCAAACACGACATGATTCGGAATAGTTGAATTTTCAAACAGTTGCCTATCGTAAATTTTCAATTTTATATATTGCATTCGAAAGTACTTTTAATGCCCTTTCATATGATATCAAACACGGCATGATTCTGAATAGTTGAATTTTCAAACATTTGCCTATCGCAAATTTTAAATTTTTTCCAATTACATTTGAAAGGTCTTTTTCATATTGCATTCGAAAGTACTTTTAATGCTCTTTCATATGATACCAAACACGGCATGATTCTAAATAGTTGAATTTTCAAACAATTGCCTATCGTAAATTTTAATTTTTTTCCAATTGCATTTGAAAGGTCTTTTAATGCCCTTTCATATGATACCAAACACGACATGATTCGGAATAGTTATATTTTAAAACAATTGCCTACCGTAAATTTTAATTTTTTTTCAATTGCATTTAAAAGCTGTTTTAATGCCCTTTCATATGATACCAAACACGACATGCTTCGGAATAGTTGAATTTTCAAACAGTTGCCTATCGTAAATTTTCAATTTTTTCTTATTGCATTCGAAAGTTCTTTTAATGCCCTTTCATATGATACCAAACACGACATGATTCTGAATAGTTGAATTTTCAAACAATTGCCTATCGTAAACTTTAAATTTTTTTCAATTGCATTTGAAAGGTATTTTAATGCCCTTTCATATGATACCAAACACGACATGATTCGGAATAGTTGAATTTTCAAACAGTTGCCTATCGTATATTTTCAATTTTTTCGAACTGCATTTAAAAGTTCTTTTAATGCCCTTTCATATGATACCAAACACGACATGATTCGGAATACTTGAATTTTCAAACAGTTGCCTATCGTAAATTTTCAATTTTTTCTTATTGCATTCGAAAGTTCTTTTAATGCCCTTTCATATGATACGAAACACGACATGATTCGGAATAGTTGAATTTTCAAACAATTGCCTATCGTAAATTTTAATTTTTTTTCAATTGCATTTGAAAGGTCTTTTAATGCCCTTTCATATGATACCAAACACGACATGATTCGGAATAGTTAAATTTTCAAACAGTTGCCTATCGTATATTTTCAATTTTTTCTAACTGCATTTAAAAGTTCTTTTAACGCCCTTTCATATGATACCAAACACGACATGATTCGGAATACTTGAATTTTCAAACAGTTGCCTATCGTAAATTTTCAATTTTTTCTTATTGCATTCGAAAGTTCTTTTAATGCCCTTTCATATGATACCAAACACGACTTGATTCGGAATAGTTGAATTTTCAAACAATTGCCTATCGTAAATTTTAATTTTTTTCCAATTGCATTTGAAAGGTCTTTTAATGCCCCTTCATATGATACCAAACACGATATAATTCGGAATAGTTGAATTTTCAATCAGTTGCCTATCGTAAATTTTAAAATTTTTCCAATTGCATATAAAATGTCTTTTAATGCCCTTTCATATGATACCAAAGACGACATGATTCGGAATAGTTGAATTTTCAAACAGTTGCCTATCGTATATTTTCAATTTTTTCGAACTGCATTTAAAAGTTCTTTTAATGCCCTTTCATATGATACCAAACACGACATGATTCGGAATACTTGAATTTTCAAACAGTTGCCTATCGTAAATTTTCAATTTTTTCTTATTGCATTCGAAAGTTCTTTTAATGCCCTTTCATATGATACCAAACACGACATGATTCTGAATAGTTGAATTTTCAAACAGTTGCCTATCGTAAATTTTCAATTTTTTCAAATTGCATTTAAAATATCTTTCAATGCCCTTTCATATGATACCAAACACGACATGATTCGGAATAGTTGAATTTTCAAACAATTGCCTATCATAAATTTTAATTGTTTTTCAATTGCATTTGAAAGGTCTTTTAATGCCCTTTCATATGATACCAAACACGACATGATTCTGAATAGTTGAATTTTCAAACAGTTGCCTATCGTATATTTTCAATTTTTTCCAACTGCATTTAAAAGTTCTTTTAATGCCCTTTCATATGATACCAAACACGACATGATTCTAAATAGTTGAATTTTCAAACAGTTGCCTATCGTACATTTTTAATTTTTCAAATTGCATTTAAAATGTCTTTTAATGCCCTTTCATATGATACCAAACACGACTTGATTCGGAATAGTTGAATTTTCAAACAGTTGCCTATCGTAAATTTTCAATTTTTTCCAATTGCATATAGAAGGTCTTTTAATGCCCTTTCATATGATACCAAACACGACATGATTCGGAATAGTTGAATACCAAACACGACATGATTCGGTATAGTTGAATTTTCAAACAGTTGCCTATCGTAAATTTTCAATTTTTTCCAATTGCATATAAAAGGTCTTTTAATGCCCTATCATATGATACCAAACACGACATGATTCGGAATAGTTGAATTTTCAAACAGTTGCCTATCGTGAATTTTCAATTTTTTTCAATTGCATTTAAAAGCTCTGTTAATGCCCTTTCATATGATACCAAACACGACATGATTCTGAATAGTTGAATTTTCAAACAGTTGCCTATCGTAAATTTTCAATTTTTTCAAATTGCATTTAAAATGTCTTTCAATGCCCTTTCATATGATACCAAACACGACATGATTCGGAATAGTTGAATTTTCAAACAATTGCCTATCGTAAATTTTAATTTTTTTCCAATTGCATTTGAAAGGTCTTTTAATGCCTTTTCATATGATACCAAACACGACTTGATTCGGAATAGTTGAATTTTCAGACAGTTGCCTATCGTAAATTTTCAATTTTTTCCAATTGCATATAGAAGGTCTTTTAATGCCCTTTCATATGATACCAAACACGACATGATTCGGAATAGTTAAATTTTCAACCAGTTGCCTATCGTGAATTTTCAATTTTTTATAATTGCATTTAAAAGTTCTTTTAATGCCCTTTCATATGATACCAAACATAACGTGATTCGAAATAGTTGAATTTTTAAACAGTTGCCTATCGTAAATTTTCAATTATTTCCAATTGCATTTAAAAGGTCTTTTAATGCCCTTTTATATGATACCAAGCATGACGTGATTCTGAATAGTTGAATTTTCAAACAACTGCCTATCGTAAATTTTCAATTTTTTCCAATTGCATTTAAAAGGTCTTTTAATGCCCTTTCATATGATACCAATTTTCAAACAACTGCCTATCGTAAATTTTTAATTTTTTCCAATTGCATTTAAAAGGTCTTTTAATGCCCTTTCATATGATACCAAACATGACGTGATTCTGAATAGTTGAATTTTCAAACAACTGCCTATCGTAAATTTTAAATTTTTTCCAATTGCATTTAAAAGGTCTTTTAATGCCCTTTCATATGATACCAATTTTCAAACAACTGCCTATCGTAAATTTTCAATTTTTTCCAATTGCATTTAAAAGGTCTTTTAATGCCCTTTCATATGATACCAAACATGACGTGATTCTGAATAGTTGAATTTTCAAGCAACTGCCTATCGAAAATTTTCAATTTTTTCCAATTGCATTTAAAAGGTCTTTTATAAAACTTTATTTGAACATGAAATCAATTCAGCAAAGTTTATAGTTACTGTCAAAAAATGTAATTTTTCTATCTTTTTTTTTCTAAACTGTTGAAAATCGCTGGAATATTAATTCTGAAATTTTTTTATTCGATTATCTTTATTTTTATAAAGTAGATTCTTTTTGGTTTTACTGTATATTATCACCGAGGTCAATTTTTGCTTGGTTTTACTATATACTTTAACAAACTATATGTCAAATTTGACGTTTGGTCTTAAAACTTTTTTTGAACATGAAATCAATTCAAAACAGTTCAAAACATGTATCCTCAATCATCTAATACCTAAATCAATTTACAAAATTGCTACAACTTGTCTAGAAATTGAAATAATTCTATCTAAAATTTCCATGCGTAACGTCAAAAATGACAGCTTAGGTCTATGATTTTTCAAAACCTGGATCGTGTATATAAGAGGTAATGTTGTTTCTTAACCATAGATTTGTGAAATGGACGTTGCATCATTAAAAACTTTTATACAAACATGAAATCAATTGAAAACCGTTCAAAACATATGCCCTCAATCATCTAATACCTAAATCAAATTAGAAAATTTCTCCAACTTGTCTAGAAATTGAAATATTAATGTAAAACAGGTTCATGTGAAACGTCAAAAGTGATTGACAGCTCTGAAAAATTTCTGCTTGCGGTCAAATTTCAAATGCATAGCAACGCGTGCATGCTTCGATCAAGAAAATTTGCAAAGTTTGTCGTTAATTTCAAGCGGACTGTACTTTCAAAAAATCTGAAATACTCAAAAGGCACTAGTCCCAAACATTCTTTAAATTCTAGAAAAAAAATCACAACAATCGCACAAACCGTTTAGGCTGTAGGCGATCATAATGTTTGGTTGCCGTCCGGAGGAATCTATAGTGAATTTGAACGATTAGTATATAGGACTAGCGTTCGGCCTGGATTTGCCAGGCCTTTTCGCTAGGCTCCGCGGACACTGAAGTAAGGTTTAATTGAATTACGATCTAAAACTTTTTATTTCTGTACTTCTGCTCATCTAAAGATATTTTTTGATTTTACTGTATATTACTGCCGAGGACAAATTTTGCTTTGTTTTACTATATACTTTTAAAAACTATTTGTCACATTGACAGTCGTAACATTTCAATCAGATACGTGTTTTATTTCCAAAAAGATTTTGTTAAACTAAGAAAAATTCTTCGGACATCATTTCTGATAGTTCCACATTTATATTTTATATGTACATGAAATCAGTTGAATTTTTTCTCTTAACTTTTTGAAAAACTGTTGGAAATTGTTGGAAAACACGACATGATTCGGAATAGTTGTATTTTCAAGCAATTGCCTATCGTAAATTTTAAATTTTTTCCAATTGCATTTGAAAGGTCTTTTAATGCCCTTTCATATGATACCAAACACGACATGATTCGAAATAGTTGAATTTTCAAACAGTTGCCTATCGTCAATTTTCAATTTTTTCCAATTGCATTTGAAAGGTCTTTTAATGCCCTTTCATATGATACCAAATACGACATGATTCTGAATAGTTGAATTTTCAAACAGTTACCTATCGTAAATTTTCAATTTTTTCAAAATGCATTTAAAATGTCTTTCAATGCCCTTTCATATGATACCAAACAAGACATGATTCGGAATAGTTGAATTTTCAAACAATTCCAATTGCATTAAAAAGGTCTTTTAATGCCCTCTCATATAATACCAAACACGACATGATTCGGAATAGTTGAATTTTCAAACAGTTGCCTATCGTAAATTTTCAATATTTTCATATTGCATTCGAAAGGTCTTTTAATGCCCTTTCATATGATACCAAACACGACATGATTCGGAATAGTTGAATTTTCAAACAGTTGCCTATCGTAAATTTTTAATTTTTTCCAATTGCATTTGAAAGGTCTTTTAATGCCCTTTCATATGATACCAAACACGACATGATTCTGAATAGTTGAATTTTCAAACAGTTGCCTATCGTAAATTTTCAATTTTTTCAAATTGCATTTAAAATGTCTTTCAATGCCCTTTCATATGATACCAAACACGACATGATTCGGCATAGTTGAATTTTCAAACAATTGCCTATCGTAAATTTTAAATTTTTTCCAATTGCATTTGAAAGGTCTTTTAATGCCGTTTCATATGATACTAAACACGAGATGATTCGGAATAGTTGAATTTTCAAACAGTTGCCTATCGTGAATTTTCAATTTTTTCCAATTGCATATAAAAGGTCTTTTAATGCCCTTTCATATGATACCAAACACGACATGATTCGGAATAGTTGAATTTTCAAACAGTTGCCAATCGCGGATTTGAAATTTTTTCCAATTGCATTAAAAAGGTCTTTTAATGCCCTCTCATATAATACCAAACACAACATGATTCGGAATAGTTGAATTTTCAAACAGTTGCCTATCGTAAATTTTCAATATTTTCATATTGCATTCGAAAGTACTTTTAATGCCCTTTCATATGATACCAAACACGACATGATTCGGGATAGTTGAATTTCCAAACAGTTGCCTATCGTAAATTTTCAATTTTTTCCAATTGCATTTGAAAGGTCTTTTAATGCCCTTTCATATGATACCAAACACGACATGATTCTGAATAGTTGAATTTTCAAACAGTTGCCTATCGTAAATTTTCAATTTTTTCAAATTGCATTTAAAATGTCTTTCAATGCCCTTTCATATGATACCAAACACGACATGATTCGGAATAGTTGTATTTTCAAGCAATTGCCTATCGTAAATTTTCAATTTTTTCCAATTGCATTTGAAAGGTCTTTTAATGCCCTTTCATATGATACCAAACACGACATGTTTCGGAATAGTTGAATTTTCAAACAGTTGCCTATCGTAAATTTTCAATTTTTTTCAATTGCATTTGAAAGGTCTTTTAATGCCTTTTCATATGATACCAAACACGACATGATTCTGAATAGTTGAATTTTCAAACAGTTGCCTATCGTAAATTTTCAATATTTTCAAAGTGCATTTAAAATGTCTTTCAATGCCCTTTCATATGATACCAAACACGACATGATTCGGAATAGTTGAATTTTCAAACAATTGCCTATCGTAAATTTTAAATTTTTTTTAATTGCATTTGAAAGATCTTTTAATGCCCTTTCATATGATACTAAACACGACATGATTCGGAATAGTTGAATTTTCAAACAGTTGCCTATCGTAAATTTTCAATTTTTTCCAATTGCATATAAAAGGTCTTTTAATGCCCTTTCATATGATACCAAACACGACATGATTCGGAATAGTTGAATTTTCAAACAGTTGCCTATCGCGGATTTTCAATTTTTTCCAATTGCATTAAAAAGGTCTTTTAATGCCCTTTCATATGATACCAAACACGACATGATTCGGAATAGTTGAATTTTTAAACAGTTGCCTATCGTAAATTTTCAATTTTTTCATATTGCATTCGAAAGTACTTTTAATGCCCTTTCATATGATACCAAACACGGCATGATTTTGAATAGTTGAATTTTCAAATAGTTGCCTATCGTAAATTTTCAACTTTTTCATATTGCATTCGAAAGTACATTTAATGCCCTTTCATATGATACCAAACACGGCATGATTCTGAATAGTTGAATTTTCAAACAATTGCCTATCGCCAATTTTTAATTTTTTCCAATTACATTTAAAAGGTCTTTTAATGCCCTTTCAAACACAACTTGATTCGGAATAGTTGAATTTTTAAACAGTTGCCTATCGTAAATTTTCAATTATTTCCAATTGCATTTAAAAGTTCTTTTAATGCCCTTTCATATGATACCAAACATGACGTGATTCTGAATACTTGAATTTTCAAACAACTGCCTATCGTAAATTTTCAATTTTTTTCAATTACATTTAAAAGGTCTTTTAATGCCCTTTCATATGATACCAAACACGACATGATTCGGAATAGTTGAATTTTCAAACAGTTGCCTATCGTAAATTTTCAATTTTTTCATATTGCATTCGAAAGTACTTTTAATGCCTTTTCATATGATACCAAACACGGCATGATTATGAATAGTTGAATTATCAAACAATTGCCTATCGTAAATTTTCAATTATTTCCAATTGCATTTAAAAGTTCTTTTAATGCCCTTTCATATGATACCAAACATGACGTGATTCTGAATAGTTGAATTTTCAAACAACTGCCTATCGTAAATTTTCAATTTTTTCCAATTACATTTAAAAGGTCTTTTAATGCCCTTTCATATGATACCAAACACGACTTGATTCGGAATGGTTGAATTTTTAAACAGTTGCCTATCGTAAATTTTCAATTATTTCCAATTGCATTTAAAAGTTCTTTTAATGCCCTTTCATATGATACCAAACATGACGTGATTCTGAATAGTTGAATTTTCAAACAACTGCCTATCGTAAATTTTAATTTTTTTCCAATTGCATTTGAAAGGTCTTTTAATGCCCTTTCATATGATACAAAACTCGACATGATTCTGAATAGTTGTATTTTCAAAATATTGCCTATCGTAAATTTTTATTTTTTCCAATTGCATTTGAAAGGTCTTTAAATGCCCTTTCATATGATACCAAACACGACATGATTCTGAATAGTTGAATTTTCAAACAGTTGCCTATCGTATATTTTCAATTTTTTCCAACTGCATTTAAAAGTTCTTTTAATGCCCTTTCATATGATACCAAACACGACATGATTCGGAATAGTTGAATTTTCAAACAGTTACCTATCGTAAATTTTCAATTTTTTCTTATTACATTCGAAAGTACTTTTAATGCCCTTTCATATGATACCAAACACGACATGATTCGGAATAGTTGAATTTTCAAACAGTTGCCTATCGTAAATTTTTCAATTTTTTCATATTGCATTTAAAAGGTCTTTTAATGCCCTTTTATATAATACCAAACATGACGTGATTCGGAATAGTTAAATTTTCAAACAGTTGCCTATCGTGAATTTTCAATTTTTTCTAATTGCATTTAAAAGTTCTTTTAATGCCCTTTCATATGATACCAAACATGACGTGATTCGAAATAGTTGATTTTTTTTAAACTGTTGAAAATCGCTGGAATATTAATTCTGAAATTTTTTATTCGATTAACTTTTTTTTACAATGTAGATTCTTTTTGGATTTACTGTATATTATCACCGAGGTAAATTTTTGCTTGGTTTTGCTATATACTTTAACAGACTATTTGTCAAATTGACGTTTAAAACTTTATTTGAACATGAAATCAATTCAGCAAAGTTTATAGTTACTGTCAAAAAATGTAACTTTTCTATCTTTTTTTTTCTAAACTGTTGAAAATCGCTGGAATATTAATTCTGAAATTTTTTTATTCGATTATCTTTTTTTTACAATATAGCTACTTTTTGGTTTTACTGTATATTATCACCGAGGTAAATTTTTGCTTGTTTTTACTATATACTTTAACAAACTATATGTCAAATTGACGTTTTGTCTTAAAACTTTATTTGAACAAGAAATCAATTCAAAACAGTTCAAAACATGTATTCTCAATCATCTAATATCTAAATCAAATTACAAAATTTTCACAATTTGTCTAGAAATTGAAATAATTGACCGTTCAAAACATATGCCCTCAATCATCTAATACCTAAATCAAATTAGAAAATTTCTCCAACTTGTCTAGAAATTGAAATATTAATGTAAAACAGGTTCATGTGAAACGTCAAAAGTGATTGACAGGTCTGAAAAATTTCTGCTTGCGGTCAAATTTCAAATGCATAGCAACGCGTGCATGCTTCGATCAAGAAAATTTGCAAAGTTTGTCGTTAATTTCAAGCGGACTGTACTTTCAAAAAATCTGAAATACCCAAAAGGCACTAGTCCCAAACATTCTTTAAATTCTAGAAAAAAAATTACAACAATCGCACAAACCGTTTAGGCTGTAGGCGATCATAATGTTTGGTTGCCGCCCAGATGAATATATAGTGAATTTGAACGATTAGTATATAGACAAAACGTCAATTTAACAAATAGTTTGTTAAAGTATATAGTATAACCAAGCAAAAATTGACCTCGGTGATAATATACAGTAAAACCTGAAAGAATCTACATTGTAAAAAAAAGTTAATCGAATAAAAAAATTTCAGAATTAATATTCTAGCGATTTTAAACCGTTTAGTTTTAAGACAAAACGTCAATTTGACAAATAGTCTGTTAAAGTATATAGTAAAACCAAGCAAAAATTGACCTCGGTGATAATATACAGTAAAACCTGAAAGAATCTACATTGTAAAAAAAAGTTAATCGAATAAAAAAATTTCAGAATTAATATTCCAGCGATTTTCAACAGTTTAGAAAAAAAGGTAGTAAAATTACATTTTTTTACAGTAACTATAAACTTTGCTGAATTGATTTCATGTTCAAATAAAGTTTAAAGACAAAACGTCAATTTAACAAATAGTCTGTTAAAGTATATAGTAAAACCAAGCAAAAATTGACCTCGGTGATAATATACAGTAAACCCTAAAAGAATCTACATTGTAAAAAAAAGATAATCGAATAAAAAAATCTGAGAGTAAATATTCCAGTGATTTTCAACAGTTTAAAAAAAAATAGAGAAAATTACATTTTTTTACAGTAACTCTAGACTTTGTTGATTTGATTTCATGTTCAAATAAAGTAAAACCAAAAAGAATCAACATTATAAAAAAAAATTAATCGAATAAAAAAATTTCAGAATTAATATTCCAGCGATTTTAAACAGTTTAGAAAAAATATATAGAAAAATTACATTTTTTTACAGTAAGTATAAACTTAGCTCAATAGATTTCATGTTCAAATAAAGTTTAAAGACAAAATGTCAATTTGACAAATAGTCTGTTAAAGTATATAGTAAAACCAAGCAAAAATTTACCTCGATGATAATATACAGTAAAACCAAAAAGAATCTACATTATAAAAAAAAAATAATCGAATAAAAAAATTTCAGAATTAATATTCCAGCAATTTTAAACAGTTTAGAAAAAATATATAGAAAAATTAAATTTTTTTACAGTAAGTATAAACTTAGCTGAATAAATTTCATGTTCAAATAAAGTTTAAAGACAAAATGTAAATTTGACAAATAGTCTGTTAAAGTATATAGTAAAACCAAGCAAAAATTGACCTCGATGATAATATACAGTAAAACCAAAAAGAATCTACATTGTAAAAAAAACTTAATAGTATAAAAAAATATCAGAATTAATATTCCAGCGATTTTAAACAGTTTAGAAAAAATATATAGAAAAATTACATTTTGTTACAGTAACTATAAACGTTGTTGAATTGATTTCATGTTCAAATAAATTTTTAAGACAAAAACGTCAATTTGACATATAGTCTGTTAAAGTATATAGTAAAACCAAGCAAAAATTGACCTCGGTGATAATATACAGTAAAACCAAAAAGAATCTACATTATAAAAAAAAAATAATCGAATAAAAAAATTTCAGAATTAATATTCCAGCGATTCTAAACAGTTTGAAAAAAAATATAGAAAAATTACATTTTTTTACATTAACTATAAACTTTGTTGAATTGATTTCATGTTCAAATAAAGTTTTAAGACAAAAACGTCAATTTAACATATAGTCTGTTAAAGTATATAGTAAAACCAAGCAAAAATTGACCTCGGTGATAATATACAGTAAAACCAAAAAGAATCTACATTAGAAAAAAAAATTAAACGAATAAAACAATTTCAGAACTAATATTCCAGCGATTATAAACAGTTTAGAAAAAGATATAGAAAAATTACATTTTTTTACAGTAACTATAAACTTTGTTGAATTGATTTCATGTTCAAATAAAGTTTAAAGACAAAATGTCAATTTGACAAATAGTCTGTTAAAGTACATAGTAAAACCAAGCAAAAATTGACCTCGGTGATAATATACAGAAAAAACCAAAAAGAATCTACATTGTAAAAAAAACTTAATAGTATAAAAAAATATCAGAATTAATATTCTAGCGATTTTAAACCGTTTAGGAAAAAAATATAGAAAAATTAAATTTTTTTACAGTAACTATAAACTATGTTTAATTGATTTCATGTTCAAGTAAAGTTTTAAGACAAAAACGTCAATTTAACATATAGTCTGTTAAAGTATATAGTAAAACCAAGCAAAAATTGACCTCGGTGATAATATACAGTAAAACCAAAAAGAATCTACATTTGAAAAAAAAATTAATCGAATAAAACAATTTCAGAACTAATATTCCAGCGATTCTAAACAGTTTAGAAAAAGATATAGAAAAATTAAATTTTTTTACAGTAACTATAAACTTTGTTGAATTGATTTCATGTTCAAATAAAGTTTAAAGACAAAATGTCAATTTGACAAATAGTCTGTTAAAGTATATAGTAAAACCAAGCAAAAATTGACCTCGGTGATAATATACAGTAAAACCAAAAAGAATCTAAATTGTAAAAAAAAGTTAATCGATTAAAAAAATATCAGAATTAATATTCCAGCGATTTTAAACAGTTTGGAAGAAAAATAGAGAAAAATTACATTTTTCTACAGTCACTCTAGACGTCGCTTAATTGATTTCATGTTCAAATAAAATTTTACGACAAAAAGTCAATATGACAAATAGTTAAAGTATATAGTAAAACAAAGTAAAAATTGACCTCGGTGATAATATACAGTAAAACCAAAAAGAATCTACATTGTAAAAAAAACTTAATCGTATAAAAAAATTTCAGAATTAATATTCCAGCGATTTTAAACAGTTTAGAAAAAAAATATAGAAAAATTAAATTTTTTTACAGTAACTATAAACTTTCTTGAATTGATTTCATGTTCAAATAAAGTTTTAAGACAAAAACGTCAATTTGACATATAGTCTGTTAAATTATATAGTAAAACTAAGCAAAAATTGACCTCGGTGATAATATACAGTAAAACCAAAAAGAATCTACATTGTAAAAAAAAATTAATCGAATAAAATAATATCAGAATTAATATTCCAACGATTTTAAACAGTTTAGAAAAAATAGAGAAAAATTACCTATTTTTACAGTAATTGTAGACTTTGCTGAACAAGTTTAGTAGAGGGAAGCACATCTTATGAATTATGATTTAAGAAAAATACAGATTTGAAAGAATTTAAAGAATTTGGTACAGAGGTTGATGTACCAAAAGAAATACGGCATAAATGAGATGTAAAGGGAAGAAAAAGTATTTTCGTTGGATATGAAGATAATATTAAAGGATACAGAATATATTTTAAAAACGAAAATAAAGTACGTTGCGCACGAAATGTTGTATTTATCCATAGAAAAACAGAAATACAACTGCATGAAACTGAAAACGAAGAAAACGAAAAAGAATCAAATATCGTAGAGAAAGAAAAAAAATCAAATATCGAAGAATAAGAAAATGAATCAAATATCGAGAGACAGAAACATCCGATATTGAAAACAAGAGAAATTTGAGAAATACAGAAATTTTAAGAAAGCTGGATAGATGTGGTTTCGGTTAAAATCAAGTTTGTTTCACTGATACCGGAGATGTACAAGAAAAAGAACCAATTACGTATAAAGAAGCAATGAAAAGTGATGAAAGCGAAAAATGGAAGAAGGCAATACAAGCAGAGTTAGACGCCTTGGAGGAAAATGACATTTGGAAAATTGTACAGAGACCTGAAAAATTGACTGCAAATGGGTGTTTAAAATTAAGAAAGATAAAGAAGGTAAACCATCAGAAGGATAATGTTGATTTATTGGAAATTTACTCTCCGGTTGCAAAATTGACAATCCTCAGAATCCATGTTAGCCGTGGCAAATCAATTTAAAATGTTTACATGTCAACTTGACGTATGTAGTGCATTTTTATACGGAGAAAAGGAGTTTCACAAGAACCTGCGGAAGTATGTAATTTAAATAGAGCTTTATATGGTTTGAAAAAGTCACCAAAATATTGGAATATAAAATTCAATTCGTTTATGAAGAAAGAAGCATTTAACTGTACAAAATATGATTATTGTCACTACACAAAATTTAACAAATCTGACAAGTTATTCGTTTTAATTTATGTGGATGATCTGTTGATTTTTGGAACAAATAATCAACAAATTGAAGAACTGAAAAAGGAATTATTCAAAACATTGAAAATGAAAGATTTGGGAAAAGTTTCACATTACATTGCCATAAATATTAGTCAAGATATGGAAGACGGGGTAACAAAAATGAATCAAACAACTTATCTAAAGAATGTGTTGTCGAAATTCTGGATGGAAGGTTGTAAACCGACATCAACACCTTTACATCCAAGTTTTAAGTCAGATTGGTTAGTAGGGCCAGAAAATGAAACAACACATAAACTAATTGGCTGTTTGATGTATGCAATAGTTGATACAAGACCAGATTTATGTACAGCATTGAGTCGTTACCAAACTCGTGCAAATATCAAATTATGGAAATGTTTAAAACATGTACTAAGATAAGGTACTATTGATTTTTTTTTAATTAAACGTCTGATTGTATATACAAAATTTTTAATTCATCGGTATCCTGGACTTCACGCAAGCAGAATACTGTAGCTTTATCGTCCTGTGAAGCACAGTACGTAGCACTGAGCATAGCAGTTAACGAAGCATGTTGGTTACGTCAAATTTTAATTGATCTTCAATTTTATGATGAAACCAAGCCTGTCATCATCTTCGAAGACAGTCAGCTGTAAAAGTAGTTAGGAACCCAGATAATCACAAAGGACTCAAACACATCGATATGCGTCATCATATCAACAGAAAAAAGGCTAATGAAGGAATTATTGATGTCCAGAACATAAGAAATAAAGAACAAGTAGCAGATTTATTTACGAAGTCATTAAATAAAAATGTATTTAATATGTTTTGTAAGATACTAGGTTCAGAAAAATGTTAAATTAATTTCATTGAGGGAGGGGGTTGACGTATGTCAATTTCAATAAATTTAAATAAAAGAAGGCAAACTTTTCGTCAATGAAATCGTACTAGTTTGAAACAAAAAATAATGATAGTAGTTGATCACGTTTTTAAAAATAGAGAGATATAATTTTTCAATGTACCTACGTCATATAATTAAAATAAAAGGATTCAAATAACACTGCGTATATCATTAAAAACTTGTATTTGATTGAAATTTTACGACTGTCAATTATTTTAAACTTAAAGTATTCCAAATTATGCCACGTTTGGTGTCATATGAAAGGGCTTTAGGCGAACTTTTAGATAAAATAAAGAAAAAGTTTGTTTAGCAAAATGTTTTCGGAAATAACATACGTATTTGATTGAAATTTTACGACCTTCAATTATTAAAGTGTTCCGTATCATATCGTGTTTGATATCATATAAAAGGGCTTCAGAAGAACTTTCAGACAAAATTAAAAAATATATATATTTCGACCGTCAATTGTTTTAAATTAAAAGTATTCGGAATCATGCCGTGTTTAATATCATATGAAAAAGTTTTGAAAGAACTTTTAGATGGACTAAAGAAAAAAATTAAATTTTCCTATTGTCATTTGTTTCAAACTTAAAGTATTTCGAGTTATGCCGAGTTTAGTGTCATATAAAAGAGTTTTAAAAGAACTTTTAAATGAAATAAAAAAAAAATTATAATTTACAACCGTCAACTGTTTCAAACTTAAAGTGTTCCGACTCATGCCGTGTTTGGTGAGATATAAAAAGGTTTTAGACGAAGATTCTAACGAAATAAACAAAAAAGTTGAAATTTGTTCAGAATCATACCGTGTTTCATGTTATTTGAAAGGGCTTTAGAAGAATTTTAATGATGGAATTAAAAAACATTGCAATTTTAAGCTCGCCAATAGATTCGACCAAAACAGTATTCCAAATCATATCGTGTTAGATATCATATGAAAGGGTTTTAGAAGAGGTGCCGTGCGGAATATTTATTTTTCCGACCGGCAATTGTATTAGTGAAAGTGCATCAAAACTTATCGTGTGTAGTATCAAATAAAAAGTTTTTTGAAGGGCTCACGTGCAGAATTGGAATTTTTTTGGTCGTCAATTGTTTTAGTGATAGAGCTTCGAAACTTATTGTGTTTGGTGTCAATTAAAAGTTCTTTATATAAACAGACGTACAGAAATGAACAGTTTTAGATCGTAATTCTATTAAACATTACTTCCGCGGAGCCTAGAGAGAAGGCCTGGCGGAGCCAGGCCGACCGCTAGTCCTATATACTAATCGTTCAAATTCACTATATATTCATCTGGGCGGCAACCAAACATTATGATCGCCTACAGCCTAAACGGTTTGTGCGATTTTTGTAATTCTTTTTCTAGAATTTAAAGAATGTTTGGGACTAGTGCCTTTTGGGTATTTCAGATTTTTTGAAAGTACAGTCCGCTTGAAATTAACGACAAACTTTGCAAATTTTCTTGATCGAAGCATGCACGCGTTGCTATGCATTTGAAATTTGACCGCAAGCAGAAATTTTTCAGAGCTGTCAATCACTTTTGACGTTTCGCATGAAACGTTTTTACATAAATCTTTCAATTTCTAGACAAGTTGGAGAAATTTTCTAATTTGATTTAGGTATTAGAGGAATGAGGATATATGTTTCGAATGGTTTTCAATTGATATCATGTTTATATAAAAGTTTTTAAGGATAAAACGTCCATTTGACAAATCTATGGTTAAGAAACAATTTTATCTCTTATATACACAATCCAGGTATAGAAAACCATAGACCTAAGCTGTCATTTTTGACGTTACGCATGGAATTTTTCGATAGAGTTATTTCAATTTCTAGACAAATTGTGAAAATTTTGTAATTTGATTTAGGTATAAGATGGTAGAGGATACATGTTTCGACCTGTTTTGAATTGATTTCATGTTCAAATAAAGTTTTAAGACAAAACGTCAATTTGACAAATAGTTTGTTAAAGTATATAGTAAAACCAAGCAAAAATTTACCTCGGTGATAATATACAGTAAAACCTAAAAGAATCTACTTTGTAAAAAAATTAATCGAATAAAAAAATTTCAGAATCTAGAAAAAAATGTAGAAAAAGTACATTTTTTACAGTAACTATAAATTTTGCTGAATTGATTTCATGTTCAAATAAAGTTTAAAGACAAAACGTCAATTTAACAAATAGTCTGTTAAAGTATATAGTAAAACCAAGCAAAAATTGACCTCGGTGATAATATACAGTAAAACCTAAAAGAATCTACATTGTAAAAAAATTAATCGAATAAAAAAATTTCAAAATTAATATTCCAGCGATTTTCAACAGTTTAAAAAAAAAATTCAACTATTTCGAATCACGTCATGTTTGGTATCATATGAAAAGGCATTAAAAGAACTTTTAAATGCAATTAGAAAAAATTGAAAATTCACGATAGGCAACTGTTTGAAAATTTAACTATTCCGAATCACGTCGTGTTTGGTATCATATGAAAGGGCATTAAAAGACCTTTTAACTGCAATTGGAAACAATTGAAAATTTACGATAGGCAATTGTTTGAAAATTCAACTATTCAGAATCATGCCGTGTTTGGTATTATAGGAAAGGGCATTAAAAGTACTTTCGAATGCAATATGAAAAAATTGAAAATTTACGATAGGCAACTGTTTGAAAATTCAACTATTCCGAACCATGTCGTGTTTGGTATCATATGAAAGGGCATTAAAAGACCTTTTAAATGCAATTGGAAAAAATTGAAAATTCACGATAGGCAACTGTAAATTAAAAATTTACGATAGGCAATTGTTTGAAAATACAACTATTCCGAATCATGTCGTGTTTGGTATCATATGAAAGGACATTAAAAGACCTTTAAAATGCAATTGGAAAAAATTTAAGATTTACGATAGGCAACTGTTTGAAAATTCAATTAATCCGAATCATGTCGTGTTTGGTATCATATGAAAGGGCATTAAAAGGCCTTTCAAATGCAATTGGAAAAAAATGAAAATTTACGATAGGCAATTGTTTGAAAATACAACTATTCCGAATCATGTCGTGTTTGGTATCATATGAAAGGGCATTAAAAGACCTTTCAAATGCAATTGGAAAAAATTGAAAATTTACGATAGGCAACTGTTTGAAAATTCAAATAATCCGAATCATGTCGTGTTTGGTATCATATGAAAGGGCATTAAAAGACCTTTTAAATGCAACTGTAAAAAATTAAAAATTTACGTAGGCAACTGTTTGAAAATTCAACTATTCAGAATTATGTCGTGTTTGGTATCATATGAAAAGGCATTAAAAGGCCTTTCAAATGCAATTGGAAAAAAATGAAAATTTACGATAGGCAGTTGTTTGAAAATTCAGCTATTCCGAATCATGTCGTGTTTGGTATCATATGAAAGGGCATTAAAAGACCTTTCAAATGCAATTGGAAAAAATTGAAAATTTACTATAGGCAACTGTTTGAAAATTCAATTAATCCGAATCATGTTGTGTTTCGTAATATATGAAAGGGCATTAAAAGACCTTTTAAATGCAATTGGAAAAAAATGAAAATTTACGATAGGCAACTGTTTGAAAATTCAACTATTCAGAATCATGTCGTGTTTGGTATCATATGAAAAGGCATTAAAAGACCTTTCAAATGCATTTGGAAAAAAATCAAAATTTACGATAGGCAATTGTTTGAAAATACAACTATTCCGTATCATGTCTTGTTTGGTATCATATGAAAGGGCATTAAAAGACCTTTTAAATGCAATTCGAAAAAATTAAAAATTTACGATAGGCAACTGTTTGAAAATTCAACTATTCAGAATCATGTCGTGTTTGGTATCATATGAAAAGGCATTAAAAGACCTTTCAAATGCATTTGGAAAAAAATCAAAATTTACGATAGGCAATTGTTTGAAAATACAACTATTCCGTATCATGTCTTGTTTGGTATCATATGAAAGGGCATTAAAAGACCTTTTAAATGCAATTCGAAAAAATTGAAAATTTACGATAGGCAACTGTTTGAAAATTCAACTATTCAGAATCATGTCGTGTTTGGTATCATATGAAAAGGCATTAAAAGACCTTTCAAATGCATTTGGAAAAAATTAAAATTTACGATAGGCAATTGTTTGAAAATACAACTATTCCGAATCATGTCGTGTTTGGTATCATATGAAAGGGCATTAAAAGGCCTTTCAAATGCAATTGGAAAAAAATGAAAATTTACGATAGGCAATTGATTGAAAATACAACTATTCCGAATCATGTCGTGTTTGGTATCATATGAAAGGGCATTAAAAGACCTTTCAAATGCAATTGAAAAAAAATTAAAATTTACGATAGGCAGTTGTTTGAAAATTCAACTATTCCGAATCATGTCGTGTTTGGTATCATCTGAAAGGGCATTAAAAGACCTTTCAAATGCAATTGGAAAAAATTGAAAATTTACGATAGGCAACTGTTTGAAAATTCAAATAATCCGAATCATGTCGTGTTTGGTATCATATGAAAGGGCATTAAAAGACCTTTTAAATGCAACTGTAAAAAATTAAAAATTTACGTAGGCAACTGTTTGAAAATTCAACTATTCAGAATTATGTCGTGTTTGGTATCATATGAAAAGGCATTAAAAGGCCTTTCAAATGCAATTGGAAAAAAATGAAAATTTACGATAGGCAGTTGTTTGAAAATTCAGCTATTCCGAATCATGTCGTGTTTGGTATCATATGAAAGGGCATTAAAAGACCTTTCAAATGCAATTGGAAAAAATTGAAAATTTACGATAGGCAACTGTTTGAAAATTCAATTAATCCGAATCATGTAGTGTTTCGTAATATATGAAAGGGCATTAAAAGACCTTTTAAATGCAATTGGAAAAAAATTAAAATTTACGATAGGCAGTTGTTTGAAAATTCAACTATTCCGAATCATGTCGTGTTTGATATCATATGAAAGGGCATTAAAAGATCTTTTAAATGCAATTGGAAAAAATTGAAAATTTACGATAGCAAACTGTTTGAAAATTCAATTATTCCGTATCATGTCGTGTTTGGTATCATATGAAAAAGCATTAAAAGACCTTTCAAATGCAATTGGAAAAAATTTAAAATTTACGATAGGCAATTGTTTGAAAATACAACTATTCCGAATCATGTCGTGTTTGATATTATATGAAAGGGCATTAAAAGACCTTTTAAATGCAATTGAAGTCGGCCTGTGGATCCTGAGGTCCCTGGTTCGATTCCCACAGGCGACAAATTTTCATAATTTGAAAAAGCTATCCCTGTGGCTCCTCCACCACTAACATGTTTGGGGGCCGTGATTTGACGACTGGTAACCGCACTTCACGCGCAAAATATATCACTTACCGAGATCTGCTTCAGCAGAGTGCCACACCCAGTAATGGGTAGAAGGCGTGATGATATATTTATTTTATTTTTTTATTTGGAAAAAAATGAAAATTTACGATAGGCAACTGTTTGAAAATTCAACTATTCAGAATCATGTCGTTTTTGGTATCATATGAAAGGGCATGAAAAGTACTTTCAAATGCAATAGAAAAAAAAACAAGTTTTTAATCCTTAAAAATAATTCACCATAAAACATTACGCGAGGAGCGAAGCGACGAGCAACAAACTAAATGTAGTGCATTTTTATACGGAGAAATTAAAGATGTTTTTCTGAGTATTCCAGAAGGAGTTTCACAAGAACCTGCGAAAGTATGTAAATTAAATAGAGCTTTATATGGTTTGAAAAAGTCAGCAAAATATTGGAATATAATATTCAATTCGTTTATGAAGAAAGAAGCATTTAAATGTTCAAAATATAATTATTGTCACTACACAAAATTTAACAAATCTGACAAGTTATTCGTTTTAGTTTATGTGCATAATCTGTTGATTTTTGGAACAAATAATCAACAAATTGAAGAACTGAAAAAGGAATAGTTCAAAACATTGAAAATGAAAGATTTGGGAAAAGTTTCACATTACATAGGCATAAATATTAGTCAAGATATGGAAGACGGGGGGTTACAAAAATGAATCAAACAACTTATCTAATGAATGTGTTGTCGAAATTTTGGATGGAAGGTTGTAAACCGACATCGATACCTTTAGATCCAAGTTTTAAGTCAGATTGGTTAGTAGGGCCAGAAAATGAAACAACACATAATGAAGAACTCCGCTTCAGGAAACTAATTGGCTGTTTGATGTATGCAATAGTTGATACAAGACCAGATTTATGTACAGCATTGTGTCGTTACCAAACTCGTGCAAATATCAAATTATGGAAATGTTTAAAACATGTACTAAGATAAGGTAGTATTGATTTTAATTTAATTTATGTCAGAGATGAAAATGCTAAAATACTGACAGGATTTGTTGATGCTGATTGGGCACGCAACTTGAATGACAGAAAATCAACCTCTGGTTTTATATACAAAATTTTTAAATCTTCGGTATCCTGGACTTCACGCAAGCAAAGTGCTGTAGCTTTATCGTCCTGTGAAGCACAGTATGTAGCATTGAGCATAGTAGTTAACGAAGCATGTTGGTTACATCAAATTGTAATTGATCTTCAATTTTATGAGGAAACCAAAAAAATAGAGAGATATAATTAAAATAAAAGGATTCAAATAACACTGTGTATATCATTAAAAACTTGTATTTGATTGAAATTTTACGACTGTCAATTATTTTAAACTTGAAGTATTCCAAATCATTCCCTATTTGATGTCATATGAAAGGGCTTTAGAAGAGCTTTCAGATGAAATAAAAAAAAGTTGAAATTATACGATGGGCAACTGTTTCAAATTTAATAAATTCTATATTGTATAAAAAATTAACTCGAAAAAATATCTGAAATAATACTAAAACAATTTCCAACCGTTTTTCAAAAAGTTTAGAGAAAAATTTATATTGATTTTATGCACATGTAAAATAAAAAAATGTGGAACTATCAGAAATGACGTCCAAAGAATTTTTAAAAGGTAAGCAAAATCTTTTCGGAAATGAAACACGTACTAGACTGAAATTTTAAGACTGTCAATTATTTCAAACTTAAAATATTCCGAATTATGCCACGTTTGGTGTTATATGAAAGGGCTCTAGGCGAACTTTTAGATAAAATAAAGAAACAGTTAGTTTAGCAAAATGTTTTCGGAAATAACATACGTATTTGATTGAAATTTTACGACCTTCAATTATTAAAGTGTTCCGTATCATATCGTGTTTGATATTATATAAAAGGGCTTCAGAAGAACTTTCAGACAAAATTAAAAAATATATATATTTCGACCGTCAATTGTTTTAAATTAAAAGTATTCGGAATCATGCCGTGTTTAATATCATATGAAAAAGTTTTGAAAGAACTTTTAGATGGACTAAAGAAAAAATTAAATTTTACTATTGTCATTGTTTCAAGCTTAAAGTATTTCGAGCTATGCCGAGTTTAGTGTCATATAAGAGAGTTTTAAAAGAACTTTTAAATGAAATAAAAAAAAATTATAATTTACAACCGTCAACTGTTTCAAACTTAAAGTGTTCCGACTCATGCCGTGTTTGGTGAGATATAAAATGGTTTTAGACGACGATTCTAACAAAATAAACAAAAAAGTTGAAATTTGTTCAGAATCATACTGTTTCATGTTATTTGAAAGGGCTTTAGAAGAATTTTAATGATGGAATTAAAAAACATTGCAATTTTAAGCTCGACAATAGATTCGACCAAAACAGTATTCCGAATCATAGCGTGTTAGATATCATATGAAAGAAGAAGAGGTGCCGTGCGGAATATTTATTTTTCCGACCGGCAATTGTATTAGTGAAAGTGCATCAAAACTTATCGTGTATAGTATCAAATAAAAAGTTTTTTGAAGGGCTCACGTGCAGAATTGGAATTTTTTTGGTCGTCAATTGTTTTAGTGATAGGGCTTCGAAACTTATTGTGTTTGGTGTCAATTAAAAGTTCTTTATATAAACAGACGTACAGAAATGAACAGTTTTAGATCGTAATTCAATTAAACATTACTTCAGTGTCCGCGGAGCCTAGCGAAAAGGCCTGGCGAAGCCAGGCCGACCGATATCCTATATACTAATCAGCTTAATTCACTATAGATTCATCTGGGCGGCAACCAAACATTATGATCGCCTACAGCCTAAACGGTTTGTGCGATTATTGTGATTTTTTTTCTAGGATTTAAAGAATGTTTCGGACTAGTGCCTTTTGCGTATTTCAGATTTTTTGAAAGTACAGTCCGCTTGAAATTAACGACAAACTTTGCAAATTTTCTTGATCGAAGCATGCGCGCGTTGCTATGCATTTGAAATTTGACCGCAAGCAGAAATTTTTCAGACCTGTCAATCACTTTTGACGTTTCACATGAAACATTTTTATATAAATATTTCAATTTCTAAACAAGTTGGAGACATTTTCTAATTTGATTTAGGTATTAGAGGATTGAGGATATATGTTTTGAACGGTTTTCAATTGATATCATGTTTATATAAAAGTTTTTAAGGACAAAACGTCCATTTGACAAATCTATGGTTAAGAAACAATTTTATCTCTTATATACACAATCCAGGTTTTGAAAACCATAGACCTAAGCTGTCATTTTTGACATTACGCATGGAATTTTTCGATAGAATTATTTCAATTTCTAGACAAATTGTGAAAATTTTGTAATTTGATTTAGGTATTAGATGATTGAGGATACATGTTTTGAACTGTTTTGAATTGATTTCATGTTCAAATAAAGTTTTAAGACAAAACGTCAATTTGACAAATAGTTTGTTAAAGTATATAGTAAAACCAAGCAAAAATTGACCTCGGTGATATTATACAGTAAAACCAAAAATAATCTACATTGTAAAAAAAAGTTAATCGAATAAAAAAAATTTAGAATTAATATTCCAGCGATTTTCAACAGTTTAAAAAATATAGAGAAAATTTAATTTTTTTTACAGTAACTCTAGACTTTGTTGAATTGATTTCATGTTCAAATAAAGTTTTAAGACAAAAACGTCAATTTGACATATAGTCTGTTAAAGTATATAGTAAAACCAAGCAAAAATTAACCTTGGTGATAATATACAGTAATACCAAAAATAATCTACATTGTAAAAAAAAAATTAATCGAATAAAAAAATTTCAGAATTAATATTCCAGCGATTTTCAACAGTTTAAAAAAAATTCAACTATTTCGAATCACGTCATGTTTGGTATCATATGAAAGGGCATTAAAAGAACTTTTAAATGTAATTGGAAAAAATTTAAAATTTGCGATAGGCAACTGTTTGAAAATGTAACTATACCGAATCACGTCGTGTTTGGTATCACATGAAAGGGCATTAAAAGACCTTTTAAATGCAATATGAAAAAATTTAAAATTCACGATAGGCAACTGTTTGAAAATTCAACTATTCCGAATCATGTCGTGTTTGGTATCATATCAAAGGGCATTAAAAGTACTTTCGAATGCAATAAGAACAAATTGAAAATTTACGATAGGCAACTGTTTGAAAATTCAACTATTCCGAATCATGTCGTGTTTGGTATCATATGAAAGGCCATTAAAAGAACTTTTAAATGCAATTGAAAAAAAATGAAAATTCAACTATTCAGAATCATGTCGTGTTTGGTATCATATGAAAGGGCATTTAAAGACCTTTCAAATGCAATTGGAAAAAATTAAAAATTTACGATAGGCAATTTTTTGAAAATACAACTATTCCGAATCATGTCGTGTTTGGTATCATATGAAAGGGCATTAAAAAGACCTTTCAAATGCAATTGGAAAAAATTTAAAATTTACGATAGGCAACTGTTTAAAAATTCAACTATTCCGAATCATGTCGTGTTTGGTATCATATGAAAGGGCATTAAAAGACCTTTTAAATGTAATTGAAAAAAATAGAAAATTTGCGATAGGCAATTGTTTGAAAATTCAACTATTCAGAATCATGCCGTGTTTGGTATCATATGAAAGGGCATAAAAAGTACTTTCGAATGCAATATGAAAAAATTGAAAATTTATGATAGGCAACTGTTTAAAAATTCAACTATTCCAAATCATGTCGTATTTGGTATCATATGAAAGGGCATTAAAAGACCTTTTAAATGTAATTGGAAAAAATTTAAAATTTGCGATAGGCCATTGTTTGAACATTCAGCTATTCAGAATCATGTCGTGTTTGGTATCATATGTAAGGTCATTAAAAGTACTTTCGAATGCAATATGAAAAAATTGAAAATTTACGATAGGCAGTTGTTTGAAAATTCAACTATTCAGAATCACATCATGTTTGGTATCATATAAAAGGGCATTAAAAGACCTTTTAAATGCAATTGGAAATAATTGAAAATTTACGATAGGCAACTATTTGAAAATTCAACTATTCCGAATCATGTCGTGTTTGGTATCATATGAAAGGGCATTAAAAGACCTTTCAAATGCAATTGGAAAAAATTTAAAATTTACGATAGGCAATTGTTTTAAAATTCAACTATTCCGAATCATGTCGTGTTTGGTATCATATGAAAGGGCATTAAAAGAACTTTTAAATGCAGTTGGAAAAAATTGAAAATATACGATAGGCATAGGCAACTATTCAGAATCATGTCATGTTTGGTATCATATGAAAGGGCATTTAAAGACCTTTCAAATGCAATTGGAAAAAATTAAAAATTTACGATAGGCAACTGTTTAAAAATTCAACTATTCCGAATCATGTCGTGTTTGGTATCATATGAAAGGGCATTAAAAGACCTTTTAAATGTAATTGGAAAAAATAGAAAATTTGCGATAGGCATTAGTTTGAAAATTCAACTATTCAGAATCATGCCGTGTTTGGTATCATATGAAAGGGCATAAAAAGTACTTTCGAATACAATATGAAAAAATTGAAAATTTATGATAGGCAACTGTTTGAAAATTCAACTATTCCGAATCATGTCATGTTTGGTATCATATGAAAGGGCATTAAAAGACCTTTTAAATGCAATTGCAAAAAATTCAAAATTCACGATAGGCAACTGTTTGAAAATTCAACTATTCCGAATCATGTCGTGTTTGGTATCATATGAAAGGGCATTAAAAGACCTTTCAAATGCAATTGGAAAAAATTTAAAATTTGCGATAGGCCATTGTTTGATCATTCAACTATTCAGAATCATGCCGTGTTTGGTATCATATGAAAGGGCATTAAAAGACCTTTTAAATGTAATTGGAAAAAATTTAAAATTTGCGATAGGCCATTGTTTGAACATTCAACTATTCAGAATCATGCCGTGTTTGGTATCATATGTAAGGTCATTAAAAGTACTTTCGAATGCAATATGAAAATATTGAAAATTTACGATAGGCAACTGTTTGAAAATTCAACTATTCCGAATCATGTCATGTTTGGTATCATATGAAAGGGCATTAAAAGACCTTTTAAATGCAATTGCAAAAAATTCAAAAATCACGATAGGCAACTGTTTGAAAATTCAACTATTCCGAATCATGTCGTGTTTGGTATCATATGAAAGGGCATTAAAAGACCTTTCAAATGCAATTGGAAAAAATTTAAAATTTACGATAGGCAATTGTTTGAAAATTCAACTATTCCGAATCATGTCGTGTTTGGTATCATATGAAAGGGCATTAAAAGAACTTTTAAATGCAGTTGGAAAAAATTGAAAATATACGATAGGCATAGGCAACTGTATGAAAATTCAACTATTCAGAATCATGTCATGTTTGGTATCATATGACAGGGCATTTAAAGACCTTTCAAATGCAATTGGAAAAAATTAAAAATTTACGATAGGCAATGTTTTGAAAATACAACTATTCCGAATCATGTCGTGTTTGGTAACATATGAAAGGGCATTAAAAGACCTTTCAAATACAATTGGAAATAATTTAAAATTTACGATAGGCAACTGTTTAAAAATTCAACTATTCCGAATCATGTCGTGTTTGGTATCATATGAACGGGCATTAAAAGACCTTTTAAATGTAATTGGAAAAAATAGATAATTTGCGATATGCAATTGTTTGAAAATTCAACTATTCAGAATCATGTCGTGTTTGGTATCATATGAAAGGGTATTAAAAGACCTTTTAAATGCAATTGGAAAAAATTGAAAACTCACGATAGGCAACTGTTTGAAAATTCAACTATTCCGAATCATGTCGTGTTTGGTATCATATGAAAGGGCATTAAAAGACATTTTAAATGTAATTGGAAAAAATTAAAATTTGCGATAGGCAATTGTTTGAAAATTCAACTATTCAGAATCATGTCGTGTTTGGTATCATATGAAAGGGCATTAAAAGTACTTTCAAATGCATTATGAAAAAATGGAAAATTTACGACAGGCAACTGTTTGAAAATTCAACTATTCCGAATCATGTCGTGTTTGGTATCATATGAAAGGGCATTAAAAGACATTTTAAATGCAATTGGAAAAAATTAAAAATTTACGATAGGCAATTGTTTTAAAATACAACTATTCCGAATCATGTCGTGTTTGCTATCATATGAAAGGGCATAAAAAGTACTTTCGAATGCAATATGAAAAAATTGAAAATTTATGATAGGCAACTGTTTGAAAATTCAACTATTCCGAATCATGTCATGTTTGGTATCATTTGAAAGGGCATTAAAAGACCTTTTAAATGCAATTGCAAAAAATTCAAAATTCACGATAGGCAACTGTTTGAAAATTCAACTATTCCGAATCATGTCGTGTTTGGTATCATATGAAAGGGCATTAAAAGACCTTTCAAATGCAATTGGAAAAAATTTAAAATTTGCGATAGGCCATTGTTTGATCATTCAACTATTCAGAATCATGCCGTGTTTGGTATCATATGAAAGGGCATTAAAAGACCTTTTAAATGTAATTGGAAAAAATTTAAAATTTGCGATAGGCCATTGTTTGAACATTCAACTATTCAGAATCATGCCGTGTTTGGTATCATATGTAAGGTCATTAAAAGTACTTTCGAATGCAATATGAAAAAATTGAAAATTTACGATAGGCAACTGTTTGAAAATTCAACTATTCCGAATCATGTCGTGTTTGGTATTATATGAAAGGGCATTAAAAGATCTTTTAAATTTAATTGGAAAAAATTTAAAATTTACGATAGGCAACTGTTTGAAAATTCAATTATTCCGAATCATGTCGTGTTTGGTATCATATGAAAAGGCATTAAAAGACCTTTCAAATGCAATTAGAAAAAATTAAAAATTTACGATAGGCAATTGTTTGAAAATACAACTATTCCGAATCATGTCGTGTTTAATATCATATGAAAGGACATTAAAAGACCTTTTAAATGCAATTGTAAAAAAATGAATATTTACGATAGGCAACTGTTTGAAAATTCAACTATTCAGAATCATGTCGTTTTTGGTATCATATGAAAGGGCATGAAAAGTACTTTCAAATGCAATTGAAAAAAATTTAAAATTTACGATAGGCAACTGTTTGAAAATTCAACTATTCCGAATCATGTCGTGTTTGGTATCATATGAAAGGGCATTAAAACACCTTTTAAATGCAATTGGAAAAAAAATAAAGTTTACGATAGGCAGTGGTTTGAAAATTCAACTATTCAGAATCATGTCGTGTTTGGTATCATATGAAAGGGCATGAAAACTATTTTCAAATGCAATAGAAAAAAATTTAAAATTTACGATAGGCAACTGTTTGAAAATTCAACTATACCGAATCATGTCGTGTTTGGTATCATATGGAAGGGCATTAAAAGACCTTTTAAATGCAATTGGAAAAAATTTAAAATTTGCGATAGGCAACTGTTTGAAAATTCAATTATTCCGAATCATGTCGTGTTTGATATCATATGAAAGGGCATTAAAAGACCTTTCAAATGCAATTGGAAAAAATTTAAAATTTACGATAGGCAACTGTTTGAAAATTCAACTATTCCGAATCATGTCGTGTTTGGTATCATATGAAAGGGCATTAAAACACCTTTTAAATGCAATTGGAAAAAAAAAAAAGTTTACGATAGGCAGTGGTTTGAAAATTCAACTATTCCGAATCATGTCGTGTTTAATATCATATGAAAGGACATTAAAAGACCTTTTAAATGCAATTGGAAAAAAATGAATATTTACGATAGGCAACTGTTTGAAAATTCAACTATTCAGAATCATGTCGTTTTTGGTATCATATGAAAGGGCATGAAAAGTACTTTCAAATGCAATAGAAAAAAATTTAAAATTTACGATAGGCAACTGTTTGAAAATACAACTATGCCGAATCATGTCGTGTTTGGTATCATATGAAAGGGCATTAAAAGACCTTTTAAATGTAATTGGAAAAAATTGAAAATTTACTATAGGCAACTGTTTGAAGATTCAATATTCCGAAACATGTCGTGTTTGGTATCATATAAAAGAGCATTAAAAGGCCTTTCAAATGCAATTGGAAAAAATTTAATATTTACGATAGGCAATTGTTTGAAAATACAACTATGCCGAATCATGTCGTGTTTGGTATCATATGAAAGGGCATTAAAAGACCTTTCAAATGCAATTGGAAAAAATTTAAAATTTACGATAGGCAGTTGTTTGAAAATTCAACTATTCCGAATCATGTCGTGTTTGGTATTATATGAAAGGGCATTAAAAAATCTTTTAAATGCAATTGGAAAAAATTTAAAATTTACGATAGGCAACTGTTTGAAAATTCAATTATTCCGAATCATGTCGTGTTTGGTATCATATGAAAAGGCATTAAAAGACCTTTCAAATGCAATTAGAAAAAAATTAAAAATTTACGATAGGCAATTGTTTGAAAATACAACTATTCCGAATCATGTCGTGTTTAATATCATATGAAAGGACATTAAAAGACCTTTTAAATGCAATTGGAAAAAAATGAATATTTACGATAGGCAACTGTTTGAAAATTCAACTATTCAGAATCATGTCGTTTTTGGTATCATATGAAAGGGCATGAAAAGTACTTTCAAATGCAATAGAAAAAAATTTAAAATTTACGATAGGCAACTGTTTGAAAATTCAACTATTCCGAATCATGTCGTGTTTGGTATCATATGAAAGGGCATTAAAACACCTTTTAAATGCAATTGGAAAAAAAATAAAGTTTACGATAGGCAGTGGTTTGAAAATTCAACTATTCAGAATCATGTCGTGTTTGGTATCATATGAAAGGGCATTAAAAAGACCTTTCAAATGCAATTGGAAAAAATTTAAAATTTACGATAGGCAACTGTTTAAAAATTCAACTATTCCGAATCATGTCGTGTTTGGTATCATATGAAAGGGCATTAAAAGACCTTTTAAATGTAATTGAAAAAAATAGAAAATTTGCGATAGGCAATTGTTTGAAAATTCAACTATTCAGAATCATGCCGTGTTTGGTATCATATGAAAGGGCATAAAAAGTACTTTCGAATGCAATATGAAAAAATTGAAAATTTATGATAGGCCACTGTTTAAAAATTCAACTATTCCAAATCATGTCGTATTTGGTATCATATGAAAGGGCATTAAAAGACCTTTTAAATGTAATTGGAAAAAATTTAAAATTTGCGATAGGCCATTGTTTGAACATTCAGCTATTCAGAATCATGTCGTGTTTGGTATCATATGTAAGGTCATTAAAAGTACTTTCGAATGCAATATGAAAAAATTGAAAATTTACGATAGGCAGTTGTTTGAAAATTCAACTATTCAGAATCACATCATGTTTGGTATCATATAAAAGGGCATTAAAAGACCTTTTAAATGCAATTGGAAATAATTGAAAATTTACGATAGGCAACTATTTGAAAATTCAACTATTCCGAATCATGTCGTGTTTGGTATCATATGAAAGGGCATTAAAAGACCTTTTAAATGTAATTGGAAAAAATAGAAAATTTGCGATAGGCATTAGTTTGAAAATTCAACTATTCAGAATCATGCCGTGTTTGGTATCATATGAAAGGGCATAAAAAGTACTTTCGAATACAATATGAAAAAATTGAAAATTTATGATAGGCAACTGTTTGAAAATTCAACTATTCCGAATCATGTCATGTTTGGTATCATATGAAAGGGCATTAAAAGACCTTTTAAATGCAATTGCAAAAAATTCAAAATTCACGATAGGCAACTGTTTGAAAATTCAACTATTCCGAATCATGTCGTGTTTGGTATCATATGAAAGGGCATTAAAAGACCTTTCAAATGCAATTGGAAAAAATTTAAAATTTGCGATAGGCCATTGTTTGATCATTCAACTATTCAGAATCATGCCGTGTTTGGTATCATATGAAAGGGCATTAAAAGACCTTTTAAATGTAATTGGAAAAAATTTAAAATTTGCGATAGGCCATTGTTTGAACATTCAACTATTCAGAATCATGCCGTGTTTGGTATCATATGTAAGGTCATTAAAAGTACTTTCGAATGCAATATGAAAATATTGAAAATTTACGATAGGCAACTGTTTGAAAATTCAACTATTCCGAATCATGTCATGTTTGGTATCATATGAAAGGGCATTAAAAGACCTTTTAAATGCAATTGCAAAAAATTCAAAAATCACGATAGGCAACTGTTTGAAAATTCAACTATTCCGAATCATGTCGTGTTTGGTATCATATGAAAGGGCATTAAAAGACCTTTCAAATGCAATTGGAAAAAATTTAAAATTTACGATAGGCAATTGTTTGAAAATTCAACTATTCCGAATCATGTCGTGTTTGGTATCATATGAAAGGGCATTAAAAGAACTTTTAAATGCAGTTGGAAAAAATTGAAAATATACGATAGGCATAGGCAACTGTATGAAAATTCAACTATTCAGAATCATGTCATGTTTGGTATCATATGACAGGGCATTTAAAGACCTTTCAAATGCAATTGGAAAAAATTAAAAATTTACGATAGGCAATGTTTTGAAAATACAACTATTCCGAATCATGTCGTGTTTGGTAACATATGAAAGGGCATTAAAAGACCTTTCAAATACAATTGGAAATAATTTAAAATTTACGATAGGCAACTGTTTAAAAATTCAACTATTCCGAATCATGTCGTGTTTGGTATCATATGAACGGGCATTAAAAGACCTTTTAAATGTAATTGGAAAAAATAGATAATTTGCGATATGCAATTGTTTGAAAATTCAACTATTCAGAATCATGTCGTGTTTGGTATCATATGAAAGGGTATTAAAAGACCTTTTAAATGCAATTGGAAAAAATTGAAAACTCACGATAGGCAACTGTTTGAAAATTCAACTATTCCGAATCATGTCGTGTTTGGTATCATATGAAAGGGCATTAAAAGACATTTTAAATGTAGTTGGAAAAAATTAAAATTTGCGATAGGCAATTGTTTGAAAATTCAACTATTCAGAATCATGTCGTGTTTGGTATCATATGAAAGGGCATTAAAAGTACTTTCAAATGCATTATGAAAAAATGGAAAATTTACGACAGGCAACTGTTTGAAAATTCAACTATTCCGAATCATGTCGTGTTTGGTATCATATGAAAGGGCATTAAAAGACATTTTAAATGCAATTGGAAAAAATTAAAAATTTACGATAGGCAATTGTTTTAAAATACAACTATTCCGAATCATGTCGTGTTTGCTATCATATGAAAGGGCATAAAAAGTACTTTCGAATACAATATGAAAAAATTGAAAATTTATGATAGGCAACTGTTTGAAAATTCAACTATTCCGAATCATGTCATGTTTGGTATCATTTGAAAGGGCATTAAAAGACCTTTTAAATGCAATTGCAAAAAATTCAAAATTCACGATAGGCAACTGTTTGAAAATTCAACTATTCCGAATCATGTCGTGTTTGGTATCATATGAAAGGGCATTAAAAGACCTTTCAAATGCAATTGGAAAAAATTTAAAATTTGCGATAGGCCATTGTTTGATCATTCAACTATTCAGAATCATGCCGTGTTTGGTATCATATGAAAGGGCATTAAAAGACCTTTTAAATGTAATTGGAAAAAATTTAAAATTTGCGATAGGCCATTGTTTGAACATTCAACTATTCAGAATCATGCCGTGTTTGGTATCATATGTAAGGTCATTAAAAGTACTTTCGAATGCAATATGAAAAAATTGAAAATTTACGATAGGCAACTGTTTGAAAATTCAACTATTCCGAATCATGTCGTGTTTGGTATTATATGAAAGGGCATTAAAAGATCTTTTAAATTTAATTGGAAAAAATTTAAAATTTACGATAGGCAACTGTTTGAAAATTCAATTATTCCGAATCATGTCGTGTTTGGTATCATATGAAAAGGCATTAAAAGACCTTTCAAATGCAATTAGAAAAAATTAAAAATTTACGATAGGCAATTGTTTGAAAATACAACTATTCCGAATCATGTCGTGTTTAATATCATATGAAAGGACATTAAAAGACCTTTTAAATGCAATTGTAAAAAAATGAATATTTACGATAGGCAACTGTTTGAAAATTCAACTATTCAGAATCATGTCGTTTTTGGTATCATATGAAAGGGCATGAAAAGTACTTTCAAATGCAATTGAAAAAAATTTAAAATTTACGATAGGCAACTGTTTGAAAATTCAACTATTCCGAATCATGTCGTGTTTGGTATCATATGAAAGGGCATTAAAACACCTTTTAAATGCAATTGGAAAAAAATAAAGTTTACGATAGGCAGTGGTTTGAAAATTCAACTATTCAGAATCATGTCGTGTTTGGTATCATATGAAAGGGCATGAAAACTATTTTCAAATGCAATAGAAAAAAATTTAAAATTTACGATAGGCAACTGTTTGAAAATTCAACTATACCGAATCATGTCGTGTTTGGTATCATATGGAAGGGCATTAAAAGACCTTTTAAATGCAATTGGAAAAAATTTAAAATTTGCGTTAGGCAACTGTTTGAAAATTCAATTATTCCGAATCATGTCGTGTTTGATATCATATGAAAGGGCATTAAAAGACCTTTCAAATGCAATTGGAAAAAATTTAAAATTTACGATAGGCAACTGTTTAAAAATTCAACTATTCCGAATCATGTCGTGTTTGGTATCATATGAAAGGGCATTAAAAGACCTTTTAAATGTAATTGAAAAAAATAGAAAATTTGCGATAGGCAATTGTTTGAAAATTCAACTATTCAGAATCATGCCGTGTTTGGTATCATATGAAAGGGCATAAAAAGTACTTTCGAATGCAATATGAAAAAATTGAAAATTTATGATAGGCCACTGTTTAAAAATTCAACTATTCCAAATCATGTCGTATTTGGTATCATATGAAAGGGCATTAAAAGACCTTTTAAATGTAATTGGAAAAAATTTAAAATTTGCGATAGGCCATTGTTTGAACATTCAGCTATTCAGAATCATGTCGTGTTTGGTATCATATGTAAGGTCATTAAAAGTACTTTCGAATGCAATATGAAAAAATTGAAAATTTACGATAGGCAGTTGTTTGAAAATTCAACTATTCAGAATCACATCATGTTTGGTATCATATAAAAGGGCATTAAAAGACCTTTTAAATGCAATTGGAAATAATTGAAAATTTACGATAGGCAACTATTTGAAAATTCAACTATTCCGAATCATGTCGTGTTTGGTATCATATGAAAGGGCATTAAAAGACCTTTTAAATGTAATTGGAAAAAATAGAAAATTTGCGATAGGCATTAGTTTGAAAATTCAACTATTCAGAATCATGCCGTGTTTGGTATCATATGAAAGGGCATAAAAAGTACTTTCGAATACAATATGAAAAAATTGAAAATTTATGATAGGCAACTGTTTGAAAATTCAACTATTCCGAATCATGTCATGTTTGGTATCATATGAAAGGGCATTAAAAGACCTTTTAAATGCAATTGCAAAAAATTCAAAATTCACGATAGGCAACTGTTTGAAAATTCAACTATTCCGAATCATGTCGTGTTTGGTATCATATGAAAGGGCATTAAAAGACCTTTCAAATGCAATTGGAAAAAATTTAAAATTTGCGATAGGCCATTGTTTGATCATTCAACTATTCAGAATCATGCCGTGTTTGGTATCATATGAAAGGGCATTAAAAGACCTTTTAAATGTAATTGGAAAAAATTTAAAATTTGCGATAGGCCATTGTTTGAACATTCAACTATTCAGAATCATGCCGTGTTTGGTATCATATGTAAGGTCATTAAAAGTACTTTCGAATGCAATATGAAAATATTGAAAATTTACGATAGGCAACTGTTTGAAAATTCAACTATTCCGAATCATGTCATGTTTGGTATCATATGAAAGGGCATTAAAAGACCTTTTAAATGCAATTGCAAAAAATTCAAAAATCACGATAGGCAACTGTTTGAAAATTCAACTATTCCGAATCATGTCGTGTTTGGTATCATATGAAAGGGCATTAAAAGACCTTTCAAATGCAATTGGAAAAAATTTAAAATTTACGATAGGCAATTGTTTGAAAATTCAACTATTCCGAATCATGTCGTGTTTGGTATCATATGAAAGGGCATTAAAAGAACTTTTAAATGCAGTTGGAAAAAATTGAAAATATACGATAGGCATAGGCAACTGTATGAAAATTCAACTATTCAGAATCATGTCATGTTTGGTATCATATGACAGGGCATTTAAAGACCTTTCAAATGCAATTGGAAAAAATTAAAAATTTACGATAGGCAATGTTTTGAAAATACAACTATTCCGAATCATGTCGTGTTTGGTAACATATGAAAGGGCATTAAAAGACCTTTCAAATACAATTGGAAATAATTTAAAATTTACGATAGGCAACTGTTTAAAAATTCAACTATTCCGAATCATGTCGTGTTTGGTATCATATGAACGGGCATTAAAAGACCTTTTAAATGTAATTGGAAAAAATAGATAATTTGCGATATGCAATTGTTTGAAAATTCAACTATTCAGAATCATGTCGTGTTTGGTATCATATGAAAGGGTATTAAAAGACCTTTTAAATGCAATTGGAAAAAATTGAAAACTCACGATAGGCAACTGTTTGAAAATTCAACTATTCCGAATCATGTCGTGTTTGGTATCATATGAAAGGGCATTAAAAGACATTTTAAATGTAGTTGGAAAAAATTAAAATTTGCGATAGGCAATTGTTTGAAAATTCAACTATTCAGAATCATGTCGTGTTTGGTATCATATGAAAGGGCATTAAAAGTACTTTCAAATGCATTATGAAAAAATGGAAAATTTACGACAGGCAACTGTTTGAAAATTCAACTATTCCGAATCATGTCGTGTTTGGTATCATATGAAAGGGCATTAAAAGACATTTTAAATGCAATTGGAAAAAATTAAAAATTTACGATAGGCAATTGTTTTAAAATACAACTATTCCGAATCATGTCGTGTTTGCTATCATATGAAAGGGCATAAAAAGTACTTTCGAATACAATATGAAAAAATTGAAAATTTATGATAGGCAACTGTTTGAAAATTCAACTATTCCGAATCATGTCATGTTTGGTATCATTTGAAAGGGCATTAAAAGACCTTTTAAATGCAATTGCAAAAAATTCAAAATTCACGATAGGCAACTGTTTGAAAATTCAACTATTCCGAATCATGTCGTGTTTGGTATCATATGAAAGGGCATTAAAAGACCTTTCAAATGCAATTGGAAAAAATTTAAAATTTGCGATAGGCCATTGTTTGATCATTCAACTATTCAGAATCATGCCGTGTTTGGTATCATATGAAAGGGCATTAAAAGACCTTTTAAATGTAATTGGAAAAAATTTAAAATTTGCGATAGGCCATTGTTTGAACATTCAACTATTCAGAATCATGCCGTGTTTGGTATCATATGTAAGGTCATTAAAAGTACTTTCGAATGCAATATGAAAAAATTGAAAATTTACGATAGGCAACTGTTTGAAAATTCAACTATTCCGAATCATGTCGTGTTTGGTATTATATGAAAGGGCATTAAAAGATCTTTTAAATTTAATTGGAAAAAATTTAAAATTTACGATAGGCAACTGTTTGAAAATTCAATTATTCCGAATCATGTCGTGTTTGGTATCATATGAAAAGGCATTAAAAGACCTTTCAAATGCAATTAGAAAAAATTAAAAATTTACGATAGGCAATTGTTTGAAAATACAACTATTCCGAATCATGTCGTGTTTAATATCATATGAAAGGACATTAAAAGACCTTTTAAATGCAATTGTAAAAAAATGAATATTTACGATAGGCAACTGTTTGAAAATTCAACTATTCAGAATCATGTCGTTTTTGGTATCATATGAAAGGGCATGAAAAGTACTTTCAAATGCAATTGAAAAAAATTTAAAATTTACGATAGGCAACTGTTTGAAAATTCAACTATTCCGAATCATGTCGTGTTTGGTATCATATGAAAGGGCATTAAAACACCTTTTAAATGCAATTGGAAAAAAATAAAGTTTACGATAGGCAGTGGTTTGAAAATTCAACTATTCAGAATCATGTCGTGTTTGGTATCATATGAAAGGGCATGAAAACTATTTTCAAATGCAATAGAAAAAAATTTAAAATTTACGATAGGCAACTGTTTGAAAATTCAACTATACCGAATCATGTCGTGTTTGGTATCATATGGAAGGGCATTAAAAGACCTTTTAAATGCAATTGGAAAAAATTTAAAATTTGCGTTAGGCAACTGTTTGAAAATTCAATTATTCCGAATCATGTCGTGTTTGATATCATATGAAAGGGCATTAAAAGACCTTTCAAATGCAATTGGAAAAAATTTAAAATTTACGATAGGCAACTGTTTGAAAATTCAACTATTCCGAATCATGTCGTGTTTGGTATCATATGAAAGGGCATTAAAACACCTTTTAAATGCAATTGGAAAAAAAATAAAGTTTACGATAGGCAGTGGTTTGAAAATTCAACTATTCCGAATCATGTCGTGTTTAATATCATATGAAAGGACATTAAAAGACCTTTTAAATGCAATTGGAAAAAAATGAATATTTACGATAGGCAACTGTTTGAAAATTCAACTATTCAGAATCATGTCGTTTTTGGTATCATATGAAAGGGCATGAAAAGTACTTTCAAATGCAATAGAAAAAAATTTAAAATTTACGATAGGCAACTGTTTGAAAATACAACTATGCCGAATCATGTCGTGTTTGGTATCATATGAAAGGGCATTAAAAGACCTTTTAAATGTAATTGGAAAAAATTGAAAATTTACTATAGGCAACTGTTTGAAGATTCAATATTCCGAAACATGTCGTGTTTGGTATCATATAAAAGAGCATTAAAAGGCCTTTCAAATGCAATTGGAAAAAATTTAATATTTACGATAGGCAATTGTTTGAAAATACAACTATGCCGAATCATGTCGTGTTTGGTATCATATGAAAGGGCATTAAAAGACCTTTCAAATGCAATTGGAAAAAATTTAAAATTTACGATAGGCAGTTGTTTGAAAATTCAACTATTCCGAATCATGTCGTGTTTGGTATTATATGAAAGGGCATTAAAAGATCTTTTAAATGCAATTGGAAAAAATTTAAAATTTACGATAGGCAACTGTTTGAAAATTCAATTATTCCGAATCATGTCGTGTTTGGTATCATATGAAAAGGCATTAAAAGACCTTTCAAATGCAATTAGAAAAAATTAAAAATTTACGATAAGCAATTGTTTGAAAATACAACTATTCCGAATCATGTCGTGTTTAATATCATATGAAAGGACATTAAAAGACCTTTTAAATGCAATTGGAAAAAAATGAATATTTACGATAGGCAACTGTTTGAAAATTCAACTATTCAGAATCATGTCGTTTTTGGTATCATATGAAAGGGCATGAAAAGTACTTTCAAATGCAATAGAAAAAAATTTAAAATTTACGATAGGCAACTGTTTGAAAATTCAACTATTCCGAATCATGTCGTGTTTGGTATCATATGAAAGGGCATTAAAACACCTTTTAAATGCAATTGGAAAAAAAATAAAGTTTACGATAGGCAGTGGTTTGAAAATTCAACTATTCAGAATCATGTCGTGTTTGGTATCATATGAAAGGGCATGAAAACTATTTTCAAATGCAATAGAAAAAAATTTAAAATTTACGATAGGCAACTGTTTGAAAATTCAACTATACCGAATCATGTCGTGTTTGGTATCATATGGAAGGGCATTAAAAGACCTTTTAAATGCAATTGGAAAAAATTTAAAATTTGCGATAGGCAACTGTTTGAAAATTCAATTATTCCGAATCATGTCGTGTTTGGTATCATATGAAAGGGCATTAAAAGACCTTTCAAATGCAATTGGAAAAAATTTAAAATTTACGATAGGCAATTGTTTGAAAATACAACTATGCCGAATCATGTCGTGTTTGGTATCATATGAAAGGGCATTAAAAGACCTTTTAAATGTAATTGGAAAAAATTGAAAATTTACTATAGGCAACTGTTTGAAGATTCAATATTCCGAAACATGTCGTGTTTGGTATCATATAAAAGAGCATTAAAAGGCCTTTCAAATGCAATTGGAAAAAATTTAATATTTACGATAGGCAATTGTTTGAAAATACAACTATGCCGAATCATGTCGTGTTTGGTATCATATGAAAGGGCATTAAAAGACCTTTCAAATGCAATTGGAAAAAATTTAAAATTTACGATAGGCAGTTGTTTGAAAATTCAACTATTCCGAATCATGTCGTGTTTGGTATTATATGAAAGGGCATTAAAAGATCTTTTAAATGCAATTGGAAAAAATTTAAAATTTACGATAGGCAACTGTTTGAAAATTCAATTATTCCGAATCATGTCGTGTTTGGTATCATATGAAAAGGCATTAAAAGACCTTTCAAATGCAATTAGAAAAAATAAAAAATTTACGATAGGCAATTGTTTGAAAATACAACTATTCCGAAACATGTCGTGTTTAATATCATATGAAAGGACATTAAAAGACCTTTTAAATGCAATTGGAAAAAAATGAATATTTACGATAGGCAACTGTTTGAAAATTCAACTATTCAGAATCATGTCGTTTTTGGTATCATATGAAAGGGCATGAAAAGTACTTTCAAATGCAATAGAAAAAAATTTAAAATTTACGATAGGCAACTGTTTGAAAATTCAACTATTCCGAATCATGTCGTGTTTGGTATCATATGAAAGGGCATTAAAACACCTTTTAAATGCAATTGGAAAAAAAATAAAGTTTACGATAGGCAGTGGTTTGAAAATTCAACTATTCAGAATCATGTCGTGTTTGGTATCATATGAAAGGGCATGAAAACTATTTTCAAATACAATAGAAAAAAAAACAAGTTTTTAATCCTTAAAAATAATTCACCATAAAACATTACGCGAGGAGCGAAGCGACGAGCAACAAACTAAATGTAGTGCATTTTTATACGGAGAAATTAAAGATGTTTTTCTGAGTATTTCAGAAGTAGTTTCACAAGAACCTGCGAAAGTATGTAAATTAAATAGAGCTTTATATGGTTGAAAAAGTCACCAAAATATTGAAATATAATATTCAATTCGTTTATGAAGAAAGAAGGATTTAACTGTTCAAAATATGATTATTGTCACTACACAAAATTTAACAAATCTGACAAGTTATTTTTTTAATTTATGTGGATGATCTGTTGATTTTTGGAACAAATAATCAACAAAATGAAGAACTGAAAAAGGAATTGTTCAAAACATTGAAAACGAAAGATTTGGGAAAAGTTTCACATTTCATTGGCATAAATATTAGTCAAGATATGGTTACAAAAATAAATCAAACAACTTATCTAAAGAATGTGTTGTCGAAATTTTGAATGGAAGGTTGTAAACCGACATCGATACCTTTAGATCCAAGTTTTAAGTCAGATTGGTTAGTAGGGCCAGAAAATAAAACAACACATAATGAAGAACTCGAAGCTCCGCTTCAGGAAACTAATTGGCTGTTTGATGTATGCGATAGTTGATACAAGACCAGATTTATGTACAGCATTGAGTCGTTACCAAACTCGTGCAAATATCAAATTATGGAAATGTTTAAAACATGTACTAAGATAAGGTACTATTGATTTTAATTTAGTTTATGTCAGAGATGAAAATGCTAAAATACTGACAGTATTTGTTGATTCTGATTGGGCACGCAATTTGAATGACCGGAAATCAACCTCTGGTTTTATATACAAAATTTTTAAATCTTCGGTATCCTGGACTTCACGCAAGCAAAGTACTGTAGCTTTATCGTCCTGTGAAGCACAGTATGTAGCATTGAGCATAGCAGTTAACGAAGCATGTTGGTTACATCAAATTATAATTTATCTTCAATTTTATGATGAAACCAAGCCTGTCATCATCTTCGAAGACAGTCAGCTATAAAAGTAGTTAGGAACCCAGATATTCACAAAAGACTCAAACACATCCGATATGCGTCATCATTTCATCAGAAAAAAGGTTAATGAAGGAATTATTGATGTCCAGTACATAAGAAATAAAGAACAAGTAGCAGATTTATTTACGAAGTCATTAAATAAAAATGTATTTAATATGTTTTGTAAGATACTAGGTTTAGAAAAATGTTAAATTAATTTCATTGAGGGAGGGTGTTGACGTATGTCAATTTCAATAAATTTAAATAAAAGAAGGCAAAATTTTCATCAATGAAATCGTAGTAGTTTGAAACAAAAAATAATGATAGTAGTTGATCACGTATTTAAAAATAGAGAGATATAATTTTTCAATGTGCGTCAAATAATTAAAATAATTGGATTCAAATAACACTGTGTATATCATTAAAAACTTGTGTTTGATTGATATTTTACGACTGTCAATTATTTTAAACTTGAAGTATTCCAAATCATTCCCTATTTGATGTCATATGAAAGGGCTTTAGAAGAGCTTTCAGATGAAATAAAAAAAAGTTGAAATTATACGATGGGCAACTGTTTCAAATTTAATAAATTCTATATTGTATAAAAAATTAACTCGAAAAAATATCTGAAATAATACTAAAACAATTTCCAACCGTTTTTCAAAAAGTTTAGAGAAAAATTTAAATTGATTTTATGCACATGTAAAATAAAAAAATGTGGAACTATAAAAAATGACGTCCAAAGAATTTTTAAAAGATTAGCAAAATCTTTTCGAAAATGAAACACGTACTTGACTGAAATTTTAAGACTGTCAATTATTTCAAACTTAAAGTATTATTATTAATTATGCCACGTTTGGTGTCATATGAAAGGGCTTTAGGCGAACTTTTAGATAAAATAAAGAAAAAGTTAGTTTAGCAAAATGTTTTCGGAATTAACATACGTATTAGATTGAAATTTTACGACCTTCAATTATTAAAGTGTTCCGTATCATATCGTGTTTGATATTATATAAAAGGGCATCAGAAGAACTTTCAGAAAAAATTAAAAAATATATATATTTCGACCGTCAATTGTTTTAAATTAAAAGTATTCGGAATCATGCCGTGTTTAATATCATATGAAAAAGTTTTGAAAGAACTTTTAGATGGACTAAAGAAAAAAATTTTACTATTGTCAATTGTTTCAAACTTAAAGTATTCCGACTCATGCCGTGTTTGGTGAGATATAAAAAGGTTTTTGACGAAGATTCTAACGAAATAAACAAAAAAGTTGAAATTTGTTCAGAATCATACCGTGTTTCATGTTATTTGAAAGGGCTTTAGAAGAATTTTAATGGTGGAATTAAAAAACATAGCAATTTTAAGCTCGCAAATAGATTCGACCAAAACAGTATTCCGAATCATATCGTGTTAGATATCATATGAAAGGGTTTTCGAAGAGGTGCCGTGCGGAATATTTATTTTTCCGATCGGTAATTGTATTAGTGAAAGTGCATCAAAACTTATCGTGTGTAGTATCAAATAAAAAGTTTTTTGAAGGGCTCACGTGCAGAATTGTAATTTTTTTAGTCGTCAATTGTTTTGGTGATAGAGCTTCGAAACTTATTGTGTTTGGTGTCAATTAAAAGTTCTTTATATAAACAGACGTACAGAAATGAACAGTTTTAGTTCGTAATTCAATTAAACATTACTTCAGTGTCCGCGGAGCCTAGCGAGAGGGCCTGGCGAAGCCAGGCCGACCGCTAGTCCTATATACTAATCGGCTTAATTCACTATAGATTCATCTGGGCGGCAACCAAACATTATGATCGCCTACAGCCTAAACGGTTTGTGCGATTGTTGCAATTTTTTTTCTAGAATTTAAAGAATGTTTGGGACTAGTGCCTTTTGGGTATTTCAGATTTTTTGATAGTACAGTCCGCTTGAAATTAACGACAAACTTTGCAAATTTTCTTGATCGAAGCATGCACGCGTTGCTATGCATTTGAAATTTGACCGCAAGCAGAAATTTTTCAGAGCTGTCAATCACTTTTGACGTTTCACATGAACCTGTTTTACATTAATATTTCAATTTCTAGACAAGTTGGAGAAATTTTCCAATTTGATTTAGGTATTAGAGGATTGAGGACATATGTTTTGAACGGTTTTCAATTGATATCATGTTTATATAAAAGTTTTTAAGGACAAAACGTCCATTTGACAAATCTATGGTTAAGAAACAATTTTATCTCTTATATACACAATCCAGGTTTTGAAAACCATAGACCTAAGCTGTCATTTTTGACGTTACGCATGGAATTTTTCGATAGAATTATTTCAATTTCTAGACAAATTGTGAAAATTTTGTAATTTGATTTAGGTATTAGATGATTGAGGATACATGTTTCGAACTGTTTTGAATTGATTTCATGTTCAAATAAAGTTTTAAGACAAAACGTCAATTTGACATATAGTTTGTTAAAGTATATAGAAAAACCAAGCAAAAATTTACCTCGGTAATAATATACAGTAAAACCAACAAGAATCTACTTTATAAAAAAAAGATAATCGAATAAAAAAAATTCAGAATTAATATTCCAGCGATTTTCAACAGTTTAGAAAAAAAAGATAGAAAAATTACATTTTTTGACAGTAACTATAAACTTTGATGAATTGATTTCATGTTCAAATAAAGTTTTAAGACAAAACGTCAATTTGACAAATAGTCTGTTAAAGTATATAGCAAAACCAAGCAAAAATTGACCTCGGTGATAATATACAGTAAAACCAAAAAGAATCTACATTGTAAAAAAAAGTTAAACGAATAAAAAAATTTCAGAATTAATATTCCAGCGATTTTCAACAGTTTAAAAAAAATTCAACTATTTCGAATCACGTCATATGAAAGGGCATTAAAAGACATTTTAAATGCAATTTGAATAAATTAAAAATTTACGGTAGGCAACTGTTTGAAATTTCAACTATTCCGAATCATGTCGTGTTTGGTATCATATGAAAAGGCATTAAAAGTACTTTCGAATGCAATTGGAAGAAATTAAAAATTTACGATAGGCAATTTTTTGAAAATACAACTATTCAGAATCATGTCGTGTTTGGTATCATATCAAAGGGCATTAAAAGGCCTTTTAAATGCAATTGGAAATAATTGAAAATTTACGATAGGCAACTGTTTAAAAATTCAACTATTCCGAATCATGTCGTGTTTGGTATCATATGAAAGGGCATTAAAAGACCTTTTAAATGTAATTGGAAAAAATTGAAAAATTACGATAGGCAATTGTTTGAAAATTCACTTATTCCGAATCATGTCGTGTTTGGTATCATATGAAAGAGCATTAAAAGACATTTTAAATACAATTTGAAAATATTGAAAATTTACGATAGGCAACTGTTTGAAAATTCAACTATTCAGAATCATGTCGTGTTTGGTATCATATGAAAGGGCATTGAAAGTACTTTCGAATTCAATTAGAAAAACTTGAAAATTTACGATAGGCAACTGTTTGAAAAATCAACTATTCCGAATCATGTCGTGTTTGGTATCATTTGAAAGGGCATTAAAAGAACTTATAAATGCAGTTGGAAAAAATTGAAAATATACGATAGGCAACTGTTTAAAAATTCAACTATTCCGAATCATGTCGTGTTTGGTATCATATGAAAGGGCATTAAAAGACCTTTTAAATGTAATCGGAAAAAATTTAAAATTTGCGATAGGCAATTGTTTGAAAATTCAACTATTCAGAATCATGCCGTGTTTGGTATCATATGAAAGGGCATTAAAAGTACTTTCGAATGCAATATGAAAAAATTGAAAATTTACGATAGGCAACTGTTTGAAAATTCAACTATTCCGAATCATGTCGTGTTTGGTATCATATGAAAGGGCATTTAAAGACCTTTCAAATGGGATGGCTAGCACAGTGGTATGAAGTCGGCCTGTGGATCCTGAGGTCCCTGGTTCGATTCCCACAGGCGACAAATTTTCATAATTTGAAAAAGCTATCCCTGTGGATCCTCCACCACTAACATGGTTGGGGGCCGTGATTTGACGACTGGTAACCGCACTTCACGCGCAAAATATATCACTTACCGAGATCTGCTTTAGCAGAGTGCCACACCCAGTGATGGGTAGAAGGCGTGATGATATATTTATTTATTTATTTATTTATTTCAAATGCAATTGGAAAAAATATAAAATTTACGATAGGCAGTTGTTTGAAGATTCAAATATACCGAATTATGTCGTGTTTGGTATCATATGAAAGGGCATTAAAAGAAATTTTAAATGCAATTTGAAAAAATTGAAAATTTACGATAGGCAACTGTTTGAAAATTCAACTATTCCGAATCATGTCGTGTTTGGTATCGTATGAAAGGGCATTAAAAGACCTTTCAAATGCAATTGGAAAAAATTTAAAATTTACGATAGGCAGTTGTTTGAAAATTCAACTATTCAGAATCACGTCATGTTTGGTATCATATGAAAGGGCATTAACAGACCTTTTAAATGCAATTGGAAATAATTGAAAATTTACGATAGGCAACTGTTTAAAAATTCAACTATTCCGAATCATGTCGTGTTTGGTATCATATGAAAGGGCATTAAAAGACCTTTTAAATGTAATCGGAAAAAATTTAAAATTTGCGATAGGCAATTGTTTGAAAATCCAACTATTCAGAATCATGCCGTGTTTGGTATCATATGAAAGGGCATTAAAAGTACTTTCGAATGCAATATGAAAAAATTGAAAATTTACGATAGGCAACTGTTTGAAAATTCAACTATTCCGAATCATGTCGTGTTTGGTATCATATGAAAGGGCATTAAAAGACCTTTTAAATGCAATTGGAAAAAATTGAAAATTCACGATAGGCAGATGTTTGAAAATTCAACTATTCAGGATCACGTCATGTTTGAGATCATATGAAAGGGCATTAAAAGACCTTTTAAATGCAATTGGAAATAATTGAAAATTTACGATAGGCAACTGTTTAAAAATTCAACTATTCCGAATCATGTCGTGTTTGGTATCATATGAAAGGGCATTAAAAGACCTTTTAAATGTAATTGGAAAAAATTTAAAATTTGCGATAGGCAATTGTTTGAAAATTGAACTATTTAGAATCATGCTGTGTTTGGTATCATATGAAAGGGCATTAAAAGACCTTTCAAATGCAATTGGAAAAAATTGAAAATTTACGATAGGCAACTGTTTGAAGATTCAAATATACCGAATTATGTCGTGTTTGGTATCATATGAAAGGGCATTAAAAGACCTTTCAAATGCAATTGGAAAAAATTGAAAATTTACGATAGGCAATTGTTTGATAATTAAACTATTCAGAATCATACCGTGTTTGGTATCATACGAAAGGGCATTAAAAGACCTTTTATATGCAATTGGAAAAAATTTAAAATTTACGATAGGCAACTGTTTGAAAATTCAACTATTCCGAATCATGTCGTGTTTGGTATCGTATGAAAGGGCATTAAAAGACCTTTCAAATGCAATTGGAAAAAATTAAAAATTTACGATAGGCAATTGTTTGAAAATTCAACTATTCAGAATCATGCCGTGTTTGGTATCATATGAAAGGGCATTAAAAGTACTTTCGAATGCTATATGAAAAAATTGAAAATTTACGATAGGCAACTGTTTGAAAATTCAACTATTCCGAATCATGTCGTGTTTGGTATCATATGAAAGGGCATTAAAAGACCTTTTAAATGCATTTGGAAAAAATTGAAAATTCACGATAGGCAACTGTTTGAAAATTCAACTATTCCGAATCATGTCGTGTTTGGTATCATATGAAAGGGCATTAAAAGACCTTTTAACTGTAATTGGAAAAAATTGAAAATTTGCGATAGACAATTGTTTGAAAATTCAACTATTCAGAATCATGCCGTGTTTGGTATCATATGAAAGGGCATTAAAAGTACTTTCGAATGCAATATGAAAAAATTGAAAATTTACGACAGGCAACTGTTTGAAAATTCAACTATTCCGAATCATGTCGTGTTTGGTATCATATGAAAGGGCATTAAAAGACCTTTTAACTGTAATTGGAAAAAATTGAAAATTTGCGATAGACAACCGTTTGGAAATTCAACTATTCCGAATCATGCCGTGTTTGGTATCATATGAAAGGGCATTAAAAGACCTTTTAAATGCAATTGGAAAAAATTAAAAAATTACGATAGGCAGTTGTTTGAAAATTCAACTATTCAGAATCACGTTATGTTTGGTATCATATGAAAGGGCATTAAAAGACCTTTTATATGCAATTGGAAAAAATTTAAAATTTACGATAGGCAACTGTTTGAAAATTCAACTATTCCGAATCATGTCGTGTTTGGTATCATATGAAAGGGCATTAAAAGACCTTTCAAATGCAATTGGAAAAAAATTAAAATTTACGATAGGCAATTGTTTGAAAATTCAACTATTCCGAATCATTTCGTGTTTGGTATCATATGAAAGGGTATTAAAAGACATTTTAAATACAATTTGAAAAAATTAAAATTTACGATAGGCAATTGTTTGAAAATTCAACTATTCCGAATCATTTCGTGTTTGGTATCATATGAAAGGGCATTAAAAGAAATTTTAAATGCAATTTGAAAAAATTTAAAATTTACGATAGGCAACTGTTTGAAAATTCAACTATTCAGAGTCATGTCGTGTTTGGTATCATATGAAAGGGTATTAAAAGTACTTTCGAATGCAATATGAAAAAATAAAGACCTTTCAAATGCAATTGGAAAAAAATTAAAATTTACGATAGGCAATTGTTTTAAAATATAACTATTCCGAATCTTGTCGTCGTGTTTGGTATCATATGAAAGGGCATTAAAAGACCTTTCAAATGTAATTGGAAAAAATTTAAAATTTACGATAGGCAATTGCTTGAAAATACAACTATTCCGAATCATGTCGTGTTTTCGAACGATTTCCAACAGTTTTTCAAAAAGTTAAGAGAAAAAATTCAACTGATTTCATGTACATATAAAATATAAATGTGGAACTATCAGAAATGATGTCCGAAGAATTTTTCTTAGTTTAACAAAATCTTTTAGGAAATATAACACGTATCTGATTGAAATTTTACGACTGTCAATGTGACAAATAGTTTTTAAAAGTATATAGTAAATCAAAGCAAAATTTGTCCTCGGCAGTAATATACAGTAAAATCAAAAAATATCTTTAGATGAGTAGAAGTACAGAAATAAAAAGTTTTAGATCGTAATTCAATTGAACCTTACTTCAGTGTCCGCGGAGCCTAGCGAAAAGGCCTGGCGAAGCCAGGCCGAACGCTAGTCCTATTGCGACGTATCTGGCAGCGATACGGCCAAACAAATTGGCGACGGTATGCTCGGGCGCCAATTGCTCGGATAGCAATCCGGTCGGAGGAATCAGGTGTGGTTGTAGAAAATAATAACACAGCAAATTTGTTAAAAAGCATAAAATAATGTAATTTTTATTTTCGTGTAGGTGAGTATTTGCCAGGGAGGCCGTAGGTGATGTCGGGGTTGGTAAAATGGTTGGATACGGTCGCTGGGGCGACCACGATGGTCGGCGCTGCGATGAGCGTCGCGGCGGAGACACCTTGTGACGGTGACACGGCGGTACGGAGCTCGACGATTTCGCTGAAGGCGTTGTGGCGATGAAACGAAATGAGTGATGAAGATCCGTCAGGTAGGAACGGGGAGGAGTGGGGGAGCGGCGCACGGCCGGAGCCGCGACTCGCAACACCGGTGTCGGCCACACCGCAGCGCCCACGCGTGAGACTCTCAGCGCGGTGACGAAGCGGGGGTCGAGCGACTCGTGCTACGCTGAGCCCGAGTCGGTCGCGGAGAGAGGGAATGGGGCAACACACAGGTGACAGGACGGTAGGGGAGTGCGGGGTAGGTATTTGACACTTTGCACGTGAACACTGCGAGCAACACAACAATAGGAAAACAAAGGCCGGTTTGATGAACAAAATGTGCGAGACTCACACTCCACGGACCGCGAGACCTCGGAAGCACTGTACGTGGCGCTGAACGGTCAAACCGGAATTTGACAGGTAAAAGAAAACGGATGGGACTTACCACGGGTCGGGAACCTGACGGAGCTGACGACGGTGACGGTGATGACGGCGATGACGGTGATGACGGTAATCCCAAAATGCGGAGAACTCGCGGCGAGACGTGAGACACGGTTTCTGGGGTTTTAATCGGTACTTTAGTCGTGAGCACGGCTACTAGTACCAGGAGGCCGAACCAGCCCACCCAGACGTCCCAGCCGAAGCCAGCCGCATTCCGGAGGAGCTTCGGGCCCGCCTTACTAAGCTGGCGGAGCTCCACGAGATGGCCAAGCTGCATCTGGCCCGAGCAGCCCAGCAGCAGTGCCGGCACTATAATCTGCGACACCGGGACTGGCAGCCAGCCGTCGGGGACTCCGTGATGCGCCGGGAGCATCACCTCTCTTCCGCGACGCGGGGCTTCGCCGCGAAACTGGCTCCGCGCTACTCGGGACCGTGGCGCGTTTGGAAGAAGATTTCCGGGACCGTATACGACCTCCGAAGCACGCGCGGGCAGATCCTCCGACGAATCCACGTCAAAGACCTGAAACCGGTCAACACCTCTGTAGCCTGTTTCAGACATGGAATCCAACACCACCGCCGCACCGTGGATCCGTCAGCCGACCCGTCCCAGTCGGGTGGGCAGTCTCCCATCCAGCCGGGTGGGGAGACCCCCATCCACTAGCGTGGGCCCTGCAGTCGTGGGACCCACCAGGATGGGGCCCCTGACAGCAGGAGCTGTCAGGGGGATTGGAAGGGCTGGAGGTGGCACGTTGCCACCACCAGTGACTGGACGGGTCTCCAGGGGCCGTCCATTCATCAGGCCGGTCGTAGGCGTCCTGGAGAGCCGGCTGGTGCGGCCCACCCACACTGCACCGCCATCCACACCATCTGCCGTCCCGTCTGCTGCCTCCACCAGCAGAGCCCAGCCGTCCAGCTCCTGGAAACCTGGCGATGGGGATGAGGCCCTCCGACAGGCCTTGATCGCCAGGTTTGGACCGTATCCGACGTCCTGGAAGAAGCCGTCAGCCCCTTGGACCCTCCGGTCGCCATGGATTCATGGCGACATAATTGATCTGAACGCGTCGCCGCCACCGACCGTTTCCGAGGTCGGCGCGTTCAAGATCCCGGCCGTACCCAAGGTTCAGCTGACGACACCGGGCAAGGCACCAGCGCGGGGTACTGTACTACCCCCACTTCAGGCGCTGGGTGCCGCCGTCCAGCCCCGGGAAGAGCTCCAGGATGTCATGCAGGAGCTGTGGGACCTGCTGGAGTCGGTAGGCCCGGATGCAGAGCCCCCGCAGCCGACACCACCCGTGGCCGTCCGTCCCCGACCGCAGCAGCCGCCACCTGCACCAGCAGCCCAGCAGCCCCTGGACTACGCAGCGTGGCTGCAGTCGCTGCGGCCCAGCAGAGCTAACCCGTACCGCCCGCTCCGGTACCGGCTGCCCAACGGCCGTCGGGTCACCATCCCGGCCCAGCGTCGTCCACCCCCTCCCCCGCCCCCGGCAGTGCAGTGAGTCCTCCCCGTTGCCTAGGTTTGGACACTATGTGCCGCCTACGGACAAGTTATTAGTGTTTTAAGTTTTGGTTGTTTAGTTTTATTTTATAAGTTTTGGGTTACTTAAGGTTTTAGTTCATAAGTTTTTGATAAAATATGTAAGATTGGTTTTTTTGGAGTATATTTTGTCTCCGGCTGTAAATAGTTCTGTTTGTGTAGGATTTCTCCGCGAAATATTGTTTCACTTTGGAAATAATTTGTTTTTGAATATTGTTTGTAAATATTTTGTTTTTGAATATTGTTGTAAATATTTGGACCTGTAAACATATGCCAGGGTTGTCAAACCACCCTCCTAAACCCCACGACACCCCTCTTTTTTCATACCGGAGTACCCCGAGGATGTGACGAAGTCGTTCGTCACAATATTTAAAAACGCGAAATAATTTTATTCGCGTTCAGAAATATTCTGAAGCCGGACCTGGCGATCCATTTACGCGCGGCAAGTCACCGAATCCGTTCAAATTTCGACACCGCGTACGTCTCCGCGTTCTGCGGCCGGCAAACCTATGTTAAACCAAATCGGGTGGTTTTTACCCTAGTTTCCTTCTGAAACCAAACCACCCATTTGGTTAACATAGGATGAGCCGCCGCCAACCTAACCGGACACGATTAATTAATAATTGGTAGTATAAATACGCGGTCAGAGCGAACAGTCAGTTAGTTCCGAAATCGAGTTATCGAAATCTAAAACTAGTAGCCGTGCTCACGACTAAAGTACCGATTGAAACCCCAGAAACCGTGTCTCACGTCTCGCCGCGAGTTCTCCGCATTTTGGGATTACCGTCATTACCGTCATCGCCGTCATCACCGTCACCGTCGTCAGCTCCGTCAGGTTCCCGACCCGTGGTAAGTCCCTTCCGTTTTCTTTTACCTGTCAAATTCCGGTTTGACCGTTCAGCGCCACGTACAGTGCTTCCGAGGTCTCGCGGTCCGTGGAGTGTGAGTCTCGCACATTTTGTTCATCAAACCGGCCTTTGTTTTTCCTATTGTTGTGTTGCTCGCAGTGTTCACGTGCAAAGTGTCAAATACCTACCCCGCACTCCCCTACCGTCCTGTCACCTGTGTGTTGCCCCATTCCCTCTCTCCGCGACCGACTCGGGCTCAGCGTAGCACGAGTCGCCCGACCCCCGCTTCGTCACCGCGCTGAGAGTCTCACGCGTGGGCGCTGCGGTGTGGCCGACACCGGTGTTGCGAGTCGCGGCTCCGGCCGTGCGCCGCTCCCCCACTCCTCCCCGTTCCTACCTGACGGATCTTCATCACTCATTTCGTTTCATCGCCACAACGCCTTCAGCGAAATCGTCGAGCTCCGTACCGCCGTGTCACCGTCACAAGGTGTCTCCGCCGCGACGCTCATCGCAGCGCCGACCATCGTGGTCGCCCCAGCGACCATATCCAACCATTTTACCAACCCCGACATCACCTACGCGGTGTCGAAATTTGTGACGAAGTCGTTCGTCACAATATTTAAAAACGCGAAATAATTTTATTCGCGTTCAGAAATATTCTGAAGCCGGACCTGGCGATCCATTTACGCGCGGCAAGTCACCGAATCCGTTCAAATTTCGACACCGCGTACGTCTCCGCGTTCTGCGGCCGGCAAACCTATGTTAAACCAAATCGGGTGGTTTTTACCCTAGTTTCCTTCTGAAACCAAACCACCCATTTGGGTAACATAGGATGAGCCGCCGCCAACCTAACCGGACACGATTAATTAATAATTGGTAGTATAAATACGCGGTCAGAGCGAACAGTCAGTCAGTTCCGAAATCGAGTTATCGAAATCTAAAACTAGTAGCCGTGCTCACGACTAAAGTACCGATTGAAACCCCAGAAACCGTGTCTCACGTCTCGCCGCGAGTTCTCCGCATTTTGGGATTACCGTCATTACCGTCATCGCCGTCATCACCGTCACCGTCGTCAGCTCCGTCAGGTTCCCGACCCGTGGTAAGTCCCTTCCGTTTTCTTTTACCTGTCAAATTCCGGTTTGACCGTTCAGCGCCACGTACAGTGCTTCCGAGGTCTCGCGGTCCGTGGAGTGTGAGTCTCGCACATTTTGTTCATCAAACCGGCCTTTGTTTTTCCTATTGTTGTGTTGCTCGCAGTGTTCACGTGCAAAGTGTCAAATACCTACCCCGCACTCCCCTACCGTCCTGTCACCTGTGTGTTGCCCCATTCCCTCTCTCCGCGACCGACTCGGGCTCAGCGTAGCACGAGTCGCTCGACCCCCGCTTCGTCACCGCGCTGAGAGTCTCACGCGTGGGCGCTGCGGTGTGGCCGACACCGGTGTTGCGAGTCGCGGCTCCGGCCGTGCGCCGCTCCCCCACTCCTCCCCGTTCCTACCTGACGGATCTTCATCACTCATTTCGTTTCATCGCCACAACGCCTTCAGCGAAATCGTCGAGCTCCGTACCGCCGTGTCACCGTCACAAGGTGTCTCCGCCGCGACGCTCATCGCAGCGCCGACCATCGTGGTCGCCCCAGCGACCATATCCAACCATTTTACCAACCCCGACATCACCTACGGCCTCCCTGGCAAATACTCACCTACACGAAAATAAAAATTACATTATTTTATGCTTTTTAACAAATTTGCTGTGTTATTATTTTCTACAACCACACCTGATTCCTCCGACCGGATTGCTATCCGAGCAATTGGCGCCCGAGCATACCGTCGCCAATTTGTTTGGCCGTATCGCTGCCAGATACGTCGAAAATTTGGCGCCCGAGCAGGGACCCCGACATCAACAACACAGCCATGGTGGGCCAGGGAGAAGCCAGCACCGCGTGGGTTTACACCCTCTCCAAAACCCAGCTTCAGGAAGAGTGCGAGCGTTTCGGTCTCAGCACCGACGACACCGTAGACGACTTGCGCAAGCGCCTGGTAGCGCTCATCCGCCAAGCCACCACCACACCAGCCGAAGAGGCTGGGCCAGCTCCCGCTCCGATCCAAGAATCCGTGCGGTCTCCAGCCGCCATCTGTGAGATCGTCCGCAAGTGGGGCGTGCACTTCGATGGCAAGTCCGACGCCATCCTATTCTTGGAGCGACTGGACGAGCTCCAATCCAGTTACGGCCTCCCAGGGGAACAACTCCTGACCGCTCTGCCGGAACTCTTCCGTGGCAATGCCAGTCACTGGTTCCGCAATCATCGGGACGAGTTCACCAGCTGGGGAGACTTCCGGGCGGCATTCGCCGTCTTCTTCACCCCAGATGACCAGGAACAGCTAGCGGAGAAAATTCTCCGCCGCCAGCATCGTCCTGGCGAGCCATGCCAGGACTACATCATCGAGTTGCAGACCCTGATGCGACGCCACGGCGGGCTCTCCGCCGATCAGCAACTCAGCCGGCTGTACAAAAACCTCCAGCCGGAGTACCGGCACCGTATCCGGCGACAAGACTGTCGCACCCTTCCCGCCCTGCTCGAGGAGATCCGCGAGCTCGAGGCCCTGCAGCGGGAAATGAAGGTACGTCCTCAACCAGCACCAGGTACAGTCGCGGCCCACCGGTCCACGGCCGGCCACGCCCTGGGGCCCGATGTCCGGCACGTCTGCTGGCGCTGTGGACAGGATGACCATTTCCGGCGCGACTGCCGGAATCCACCGAAGCTGTTCTGCTCGCGCTGTGGGCAGCCTGGCGTCATGTCCCGAGACTGCCGATGCTCGGGAAACGCGCAGCCGACTGGGTCCCGCGACGGCCCCCTCAGTCGGCCCGGAAACCGTCCGCACTAGTACCAGCCGTCCACCAGGGAGAGGACGGACGCCTCCACCTCTCCGTGACCACCACCGGAGGCAAGTTTCGAGCGCTGCTCGACACAGGGTCCACCCTGACTTACGTCAGCCAGAGCACCGCCAGGCGACTCCTTCAGCAGGGCGTCCGCCAACGCCCACCACCAGTCCACCAGGCCCAGATGGCCAACGGGCAGGTAACCATCATCACCGGCAGCTTCCGAGTTGCCGCTACCATCCAGGGCACCACCAGGCGGATCACGCTGCTCTGCCTGCCTACCCTGGCGCTGCCGATGATCCTGGGCATGGATGCGCTCCGGGCGTTTAATATCACCATCCACAGCGGCCCCCGGACCATCCAGATGCAGGACGCCGCTCAGCCAGGCCGTTCCCCCGGCCTCGATACCATCACCACCCCGGACACCGGAAATCAGCAGCTGAATCAGCTGCTGCACGACGAGCTGCCGAAGTTCGCGTGCCTGCGAGGCACCACGCCGCTGGTCACGCACCACATTCGCCTCAAGGACCACACGCCGTTAAAGCAGAGGTATCAGCCACGTAACCCGAAAATCCAGGCCGTCATCAACACTGAAGTTGACCAGATGTTGGAAGAGGGGGTCATTGAGCCTTCGCGAAGCGCATGGAGCTCTCCCGCCGTCATCGTTCGCAAGAAAGATGGGAAGCCGCGCTTCTGCATCGACTTTCGCCGACTGAACGATGTCAGCGAGAAGGATGCGTACCCCCTGCCGTACATCAACAACATCCTGGAGAAGTTACGGCAAGCGACGATCTTCAGCACGCTGGATCTGAAGCAGGGTTACTGGCAGATACCGCTGTCAGCACCCAGCAAACCACTAACGGCTTTCACAGTACCAGGGCGAGGCTTGTTCCAGTTCCGGGTGATGCCGTTCGGCCTCCACGCCGCCCCCGCAACATTCCAGAGGCTGCTCGATCAGGTGATCGGGCCGGAAATGGACCCCTACGCCATCCCATATCTGGACGACATCATCGTCGCCAGCCGGACCGCTGAAGAGCACGTGGTCCACCTACAAGAAGTCTTCCGCCGACTCCGAGCCGCCAACCTTCGGCTAAACCCCGAGAAGTGTGAGTTCGGCAAGCGTAGCATCCGCTACCTGGGCCACGTAATCAGCGCCAGAGGGATCCAGACCGATCCCGAGAAAGTGGAGGCCATCCGGGCCATGCCAGCACCCACCACTCTGAAGCAGCTCAGGCAGTTCTTGGGTGCCGCTTCGTGGTACCGGAGGTTCGTGGGAAACTTCTCACGGATCGCCCGCCCACTCACCATGCTGCTACAGAAGCAGCAACGCTGGATCTGGGGAGAGGAGCAAGGAGAAGCGTTCCGCGCGCTGAAGCACGCTCTCACCACAGCTCCCGCTTTGGGCTGCCCCGACTTCCACAAGCGCTTCTACCTGCAGACCGACGCATCAGACCAAGGGCTGGGTGCCGTCCTGGTGCAGCACACCCAGCAGGGCGAGCAGGTAATCGCGTACGCCAGCCGCACACTCCAAGGAGCCGAGGCACGATACTCCGTGACCGAGAAGGAGTGCCTCGCCATCGTCTGGGGCGTGCAGAAGATGCGGCACTATTTGGAGGGCTACTCGTTCACCGTGGTGACCGACCACCAGGCCCTCCGTTGGCTGCACACCCTGGACAACCCACCCGGGAGGCTGGCGCGCTGGGCGATGTACCTGCAACAATTTGATTATCAGGTGCAGTACCGGAAAGGCGCCCTCAACCGCGTGGCAGACGCCCTGTCACGCCAGCCGATCCTCACCACTCCAGCAGCCAACACCGCGGTCCATGCGGTGCAACCGGCCCGCTCCTGGTATCATCCACGACAATGGCCGGACTTCCAAATCCGCAACCAGCACCTGTACCGGCGGATCGAGTCCACTACGGACACGCAAGGCGACGAGTGGAAGTTGTGCGTGCCTCCAGCCGAGCGCAACCGTGTGCTCCACGAGAGCCACGACCAGCCAACCGGGGGACACGGAGGGATGGCCAAGACAGCGGCTCGTATCGCTATCCGCTACTACTGGCCCGGCATGTTCCGGGACATCCACCGCTACGTGCGCCAGTGCCGCCAGTGCCAGCGGTACAAAACCTGTCAGCAGGGAGCTGCCGGCCGGATGCACCCACCACGCATCCACGGGCCATGGGACACCGTCGCCGCCGACATCATGGGACCACTACCCAGGTCCACCAAAGGCCACTGCTACCTGCTGGTGCTGCAGGACCGGATGACGAAGTGGGTGGAGTGCCGGGCACTCCGCCGCGCCACTGCCGCCACCATCACACGGGCCTTTCAAGAGCTGGTGCTGTTTCGGTACGGTTGCCCCCGTACCGTCATCACCGACAACGGCACCGAGTTCGCAAACAAGGCCCTGCGAAACACGTTCGCTGCACTGCGGATTCACCACCTGCAGACGCCGCCGTACTCCCCGCAGTGCAATCCAGTTGAGCGAGTCAATCGTGTCCTCAAGACGATGCTCGCTCAATACTGCGAGGAGAACCAGAGGACGTGGGACGAACACCTGCCCGAGCTGACCATGGCCATCAATACCAGCCGCCACGACTCAACCGGCTACTCAGCGGCGTATTTGAACTACGCCCGAGAGCCAATGATGCCCGGCCTGTACCAGGAGGCCGAACCAGCCCACCCAGACGTCCCAGCCGAAGCCAGCCGCATTCCGGAGGAGCTTCGGGCCCGCCTTACTAAGCTGGCGGAGCTCCACGAGATGGCCAAGCTGCATCTGGCCCGAGCAGCCCAGCAGCAGTGCCGGCACTATAATCTGCGACACCGGGACTGGCAGCCAGCCGTCGGGGACTCCGTGATGCGCCGGGAGCATCACCTCTCTTCCGCGACGCGGGGCTTCGCCGCGAAACTGGCTCCGCGCTACTCGGGACCGTGGCGCGTTTGGAAGAAGATTTCCGGGACCGTATACGACCTCCGAAGCACGCGCGGGCAGATCCTCCGACGAATCCACGTCAAAGACCTGAAACCGGTCAACACCTCTGTAGCCTGTTTCAGACATGGAATCCAACACCACCGCCGCACCGTGGATCCGTCAGCCGACCCGGCCCAGTCGGGTGGGCAGTCTCCCATCCAGCCGGGTGGGGAGACCCCCATCCACTAGCGTGGGCCCTGCAGTCGTGGGACCCACCAGGATGGGGCCCCTGACAGCAGGAGCTGTCAGGGGGATTGGAAGGGCTGGAGGTGGCACGTTGCCACCACCAGTGACTGGACGGGTCTCCAGGGGCCGTCCATTCATCAGGCCGGTCGTAGGCGTCCTGGAGAGCCGGCTGGTGCGGCCCACCTCCACTGCACCGCCATCCACACCATCTGTCGTTCCGTCTGCTGCCTCCACCAGCAGAGCCCAGCCGTCCAGCTCCTGGAAACCTGGCGATGGGGATGAGGCCCTCCGACAGGCCTTGATCGCCAGGTTTGGACCGTATCCGACGTCCTGGAAGAAGCCGTCAGCCCCTTGGACCCTCCGGTCGCCATGGATTCATGGCGACATAATTGATCTGAACGCGTCGCCGCCACCGACCGTTTCCGAGGTCGGCGCGTTCAAGATCCCGGCCGTACCCAAGGTTCAGCTGACGACACCGGGCAAGGCACCAGCGCGGGGTACTGTACTACCCCCACTTCAGGCGCTGGGTGCCGCCGTCCAGCCCCGGGAAGAGCTCCAGGATGTCATGCAGGAGCTGTGGGACCTGCTGGAGTCGGTAGGCCCGGATGCAGAGCCCCCGCAGCCGACACCACCCGTGGCCGTCCGTCCCCGACCGCAGCAGCCGCCACCTGCACCAGCAGCCCAGCAGCCCCTGGACTACGCAGCGTGGCTGCAGTCGCTGCGGCCCAGCAGAGCTAACCCGTACCGCCCGCTCCGGTACCGGCTGCCCAACGGCCGTCGGGTCACCATCCCGGCCCAGCGTCGTCCACCCCCTCCCCCGCCCCCGGCAGTGCAGTGAGTCCTCCCCGTTGCCTAGGTTTGGACACTATGTGCCGCCTACGGACAAGTTATTAGTGTTTTAAGTTTTGGTTGTTTAGTTTTATTTTATAAGTTTTGGGTTACTTAAGGTTTTAGTTCATAAGTTTTTGATAAAATATGTAAGATTGGTTTTTTTGGAGTATATTTTGTCTCCGGCTGTAAATAGTTCTGTTTGTGTAGGATTTCTCCGCGAAATATTGTTTCACTTTGGAAATAATTTGTTTTTGAATATTGTTTGTAAATATTTTGTTTTTGAATATTGTTGTAAATATTTGGACCTGTAAACATATGCCAGGGTTGTCAAACCACCCTCCTAAACCCCACGACACCCCTCTTTTTTCATACCGGAGTACCCCGAGGATGTGACGAAGTCGTTCGTCACAATATTTAAAAACGCGAAATAATTTTATTCGCGTTCAGAAATATTCTGAAGCCGGACCTGGCGATCCATTTACGCGCGGCAAGTCACCGAATCCGTTCAAATTTCGACACCGCGTACGTCTCCGCGTTCTGCGGCCGGCAAACCTATGTTAAACCAAATCGGGTGGTTTTTACCCTAGTTTCCTTCTGAAACCAAACCACCCATTTGGTTAACATAGGATGAGCCGCCGCCAACCTAACCGGACACGATTAATTAATAATTGGTAGTATAAATACGCGGTCAGAGCGAACAGTCAGTTAGTTCCGAAATCGAGTTATCGAAATCTAAAACTAGTAGCCGTGCTCACGACTAAAGTACCGATTGAAACCCCAGAAACCGTGTCTCACGTCTCGCCGCGAGTTCTCCGCATTTTGGGATTACCGTCATTACCGTCATCGCCGTCATCACCGTCACCGTCGTCAGCTCCGTCAGGTTCCCGACCCGTGGTAAGTCCCTTCCGTTTTCTTTTACCTGTCAAATTCCGGTTTGACCGTTCAGCGCCACGTACAGTGCTTCCGAGGTCTCGCGGTCCGTGGAGTGTGAGTCTCGCACATTTTGTTCATCAAACCGGCCTTTGTTTTTCCTATTGTTGTGTTGCTCGCAGTGTTCACGTGCAAAGTGTCAAATACCTACCCCGCACTCCCCTACCGTCCTGTCACCTGTGTGTTGCCCCATTCCCTCTCTCCGCGACCGACTCGGGCTCAGCGTAGCACGAGTCGCCCGACCCCCGCTTCGTCACCGCGCTGAGAGTCTCACGCGTGGGCGCTGCGGTGTGGCCGACACCGGTGTTGCGAGTCGCGGCTCCGGCCGTGCGCCGCTCCCCCACTCCTCCCCGTTCCTACCTGACGGATCTTCATCACTCATTTCGTTTCATCGCCACAACGCCTTCAGCGAAATCGTCGAGCTCCGTACCGCCGTGTCACCGTCACAAGGTGTCTCCGCCGCGACGCTCATCGCAGCGCCGACCATCGTGGTCGCCCCAGCGACCATATCCAACCATTTTACCAACCCCGACATCACCTACGGCCTCCCTGGCAAATACTCACCTACACGAAAATAAAAATTACATTATTTTATGCTTTTTAACAAATTTGCTGTGTTATTATTTTCTACAACCACACCTGATTCCTCCGACCGGATTGCTATCCGAGCAATTGGCGCCCGAGCATACCGTCGCCAATTTGTTTGGCCGTATCGCTGCCAGATACGTCGAAAATTTGGCGCCCGAGCAGGGACCCCGACATCAACAACACAGCCATGGTGGGCCAGGGAGAAGCCAGCACCGCGTGGGTTTACACCCTCTCCAAAACCCAGCTTCAGGAAGAGTGCGAGCGTTTCGGTCTCAGCACCGACGACACCGTAGACGACTTGCGCAAGCGCCTGGTAGCGCTCATCCGCCAAGCCACCACCACACCAGCCGAAGAGGCTGGGCCAGCTCCCGCTCCGATCCAAGAATCCGTGCGGTCTCCAGCCGCCATCTGTGAGATCGTCCGCAAGTGGGGCGTGCACTTCGATGGCAAGTCCGACGCCATCCTATTCTTGGAGCGACTGGACGAGCTCCAATCCAGTTACGGCCTCCCAGGGGAACAACTCCTGACCGCTCTGCCGGAACTCTTCCGTGGCAATGCCAGTCACTGGTTCCGCAATCATCGGGACGAGTTCACCAGCTGGGGAGACTTCCGGGCGGCATTCGCCGTCTTCTTCACCCCAGATGACCAGGAACAGCTAGCGGAGAAAATTCTCCGCCGCCAGCATCGTCCTGGCGAGCCATGCCAGGACTACATCATCGAGTTGCAGACCCTGATGCGACGCCACGGCGGGCTCTCCGCCGATCAGCAACTCAGCCGGCTGTACAAAAACCTCCAGCCGGAGTACCGGCACCGTATCCGGCGACAAGACTGTCGCACCCTTCCCGCCCTGCTCGAGGAGATCCGCGAGCTCGAGGCCCTGCAGCGGGAAATGAAGGTACGTCCTCAACCAGCACCAGGTACAGTCGCGGCCCACCGGTCCACGGCCGGCCACGCCCTGGGGCCCGATGTCCGGCACGTCTGCTGGCGCTGTGGACAGGATGACCATTTCCGGCGCGACTGCCGGAATCCACCGAAGCTGTTCTGCTCGCGCTGTGGGCAGCCTGGCGTCATGTCCCGAGACTGCCGATGCTCGGGAAACGCGCAGCCGACTGGGTCCCGCGACGGCCCCCTCAGTCGGCCCGGAAACCGTCCGCACTAGTACCAGCCGTCCACCAGGGAGAGGACGGACGCCTCCACCTCTCCGTGACCACCACCGGAGGCAAGTTTCGAGCGCTGCTCGACACAGGGTCCACCCTGACTTACGTCAGCCAGAGCACCGCCAGGCGACTCCTTCAGCAGGGCGTCCGCCAACGCCCACCACCAGTCCACCAGGCCCAGATGGCCAACGGGCAGGTAACCATCATCACCGGCAGCTTCCGAGTTGCCGCTACCATCCAGGGCACCACCAGGCGGATCACGCTGCTCTGCCTGCCTACCCTGGCGCTGCCGATGATCCTGGGCATGGATGCGCTCCGGGCGTTTAATATCACCATCCACAGCGGCCCCCGGACCATCCAGATGCAGGACGCCGCTCAGCCAGGCCGTTCCCCCGGCCTCGATACCATCACCACCCCGGACACCGGAAATCAGCAGCTGAATCAGCTGCTGCACGACGAGCTGCCGAAGTTCGCGTGCCTGCGAGGCACCACGCCGCTGGTCACGCACCACATTCGCCTCAAGGACCACACGCCGTTAAAGCAGAGGTATCAGCCACGTAACCCGAAAATCCAGGCCGTCATCAACACTGAAGTTGACCAGATGTTGGAAGAGGGGGTCATTGAGCCTTCGCGAAGCGCATGGAGCTCTCCCGCCGTCATCGTTCGCAAGAAAGATGGGAAGCCGCGCTTCTGCATCGACTTTCGCCGACTGAACGATGTCAGCGAGAAGGATGCGTACCCCCTGCCGTACATCAACAACATCCTGGAGAAGTTACGGCAAGCGACGATCTTCAGCACGCTGGATCTGAAGCAGGGTTACTGGCAGATACCGCTGTCAGCACCCAGCAAACCACTAACGGCTTTCACAGTACCAGGGCGAGGCTTGTTCCAGTTCCGGGTGATGCCGTTCGGCCTCCACGCCGCCCCCGCAACATTCCAGAGGCTGCTCGATCAGGTGATCGGGCCGGAAATGGACCCCTACGCCATCCCATATCTGGACGACATCATCGTCGCCAGCCGGACCGCTGAAGAGCACGTGGTCCACCTACAAGAAGTCTTCCGCCGACTCCGAGCCGCCAACCTTCGGCTAAACCCCGAGAAGTGTGAGTTCGGCAAGCGTAGCATCCGCTACCTGGGCCACGTAATCAGCGCCAGAGGGATCCAGACCGATCCCGAGAAAGTGGAGGCCATCCGGGCCATGCCAGCACCCACCACTCTGAAGCAGCTCAGGCAGTTCTTGGGTGCCGCTTCGTGGTACCGGAGGTTCGTGGGAAACTTCTCACGGATCGCCCGCCCACTCACCATGCTGCTACAGAAGCAGCAACGCTGGATCTGGGGAGAGGAGCAAGGAGAAGCGTTCCGCGCGCTGAAGCACGCTCTCACCACAGCTCCCGCTTTGGGCTGCCCCGACTTCCACAAGCGCTTCTACCTGCAGACCGACGCATCAGACCAAGGGCTGGGTGCCGTCCTGGTGCAGCACACCCAGCAGGGCGAGCAGGTAATCGCGTACGCCAGCCGCACACTCCAAGGAGCCGAGGCACGATACTCCGTGACCGAGAAGGAGTGCCTCGCCATCGTCTGGGGCGTGCAGAAGATGCGGCACTATTTGGAGGGCTACTCGTTCACCGTGGTGACCGACCACCAGGCCCTCCGTTGGCTGCACACCCTGGACAACCCACCCGGGAGGCTGGCGCGCTGGGCGATGTACCTGCAACAATTTGATTATCAGGTGCAGTACCGGAAAGGCGCCCTCAACCGCGTGGCAGACGCCCTGTCACGCCAGCCGATCCTCACCACTCCAGCAGCCAACACCGCGGTCCATGCGGTGCAACCGGCCCGCTCCTGGTATCATCCACGACAATGGCCGGACTTCCAAATCCGCAACCAGCACCTGTACCGGCGGATCGAGTCCACTACGGACACGCAAGGCGACGAGTGGAAGTTGTGCGTGCCTCCAGCCGAGCGCAACCGTGTGCTCCACGAGAGCCACGACCAGCCAACCGGGGGACACGGAGGGATGGCCAAGACAGCGGCTCGTATCGCTATCCGCTACTACTGGCCCGGCATGTTCCGGGACATCCACCGCTACGTGCGCCAGTGCCGCCAGTGCCAGCGGTACAAAACCTGTCAGCAGGGAGCTGCCGGCCGGATGCACCCACCACGCATCCACGGGCCATGGGACACCGTCGCCGCCGACATCATGGGACCACTACCCAGGTCCACCAAAGGCCACTGCTACCTGCTGGTGCTGCAGGACCGGATGACGAAGTGGGTGGAGTGCCGGGCACTCCGCCGCGCCACTGCCGCCACCATCACACGGGCCTTTCAAGAGCTGGTGCTGTTTCGGTACGGTTGCCCCCGTACCGTCATCACCGACAACGGCACCGAGTTCGCAAACAAGGCCCTGCGAAACACGTTCGCTGCACTGCGGATTCACCACCTGCAGACGCCGCCGTACTCCCCGCAGTGCAATCCAGTTGAGCGAGTCAATCGTGTCCTCAAGACGATGCTCGCTCAATACTGCGAGGAGAACCAGAGGACGTGGGACGAACACCTGCCCGAGCTGACCATGGCCATCAATACCAGCCGCCACGACTCAACCGGCTACTCAGCGGCGTATTTGAACTACGCCCGAGAGCCAATGATGCCCGGCCTGTACCAGGAGGCCGAACCAGCCCACCCAGACGTCCCAGCCGAAGCCAGCCGCATTCCGGAGGAGCTTCGGGCCCGCCTTACTAAGCTGGCGGAGCTCCACGAGATGGCCAAGCTGCATCTGGCCCGAGCAGCCCAGCAGCAGTGCCGGCACTATAATCTGCGACACCGGGACTGGCAGCCAGCCGTCGGGGACTCCGTGATGCGCCGGGAGCATCACCTCTCTTCCGCGACGCGGGGCTTCGCCGCGAAACTGGCTCCGCGCTACTCGGGACCGTGGCGCGTTTGGAAGAAGATTTCCGGGACCGTATACGACCTCCGAAGCACGCGCGGGCAGATCCTCCGACGAATCCACGTCAAAGACCTGAAACCGGTCAACACCTCTGTAGCCTGTTTCAGACATGGAATCCAACACCACCGCCGCACCGTGGATCCGTCAGCCGACCCGGCCCAGTCGGGTGGGCAGTCTCCCATCCAGCCGGGTGGGGAGACCCCCATCCACTAGCGTGGGCCCTGCAGTCGTGGGACCCACCAGGATGGGGCCCCTGACAGCAGGAGCTGTCAGGGGGATTGGAAGGGCTGGAGGTGGCACGTTGCCACCACCAGTGACTGGACGGGTCTCCAGGGGCCGTCCATTCATCAGGCCGGTCGTAGGCGTCCTGGAGAGCCGGCTGGTGCGGCCCACCTCCACTGCACCGCCATCCACACCATCTGTCGTTCCGTCTGCTGCCTCCACCAGCAGAGCCCAGCCGTCCAGCTCCTGGAAACCTGGCGATGGGGATGAGGCCCTCCGACAGGCCTTGATCGCCAGGTTTGGACCGTATCCGACGTCCTGGAAGAAGCCGTCAGCCCCTTGGACCCTCCGGTCGCCATGGATTCATGGCGACATAATTGATCTGAACGCGTCGCCGCCACCGACCGTTTCCGAGGTCGGCGCGTTCAAGATCCCGGCCGTACCCAAGGTACAGCTGACGACACCGGGCAAGGCACCAGCGCGGGGTACGGTGCTACCCCCACTTCAGGCGCTGGGTGCCGCCGTCCAGCCCCGGGAAGAGCTCCAGGATGTCATGCAGGAGCTGTGGGACCTGCTGGAGTCGGTAGGCCCGGACGCAGAGCCCCCGCAGCCGACACCACCCGTGGCCGTCCGTCCCCGCCCGCAGCAGCCGCCACCTGCACCAGCAGCCCAGCAGCCCCTGGACTACGCAGCGTGGCTGCAGTCGCTGCGGCCCAGCAGAGCTAACCCGTACCGCCCGCTCCGGTACCGGCTGCCCAACGGCCGTCGGGTCACCATCCCGGCCCAGCGTCGTCCACCCCCTCCCCCGCCCCCGGCAGTGCAGTGAGTCCTCCCCGTTGCCTAGGTTTGGACACTATGTGCCGCCTACGGACAAGTTATTAGTGTTTTAAGTTTTGGTTGTTTAGTTTTATTTTATAAGTTTTGGGTTACTTAAGGTTTTAGTTCATAAGTTTTTGATAAAATATGTAAGATTGGTTTTTTTGGAGTATATTTTGTCTCCGGCTGTAAATAGTTCTGTTTGTGTAGGATTTCTCCGCGAAATATTGTTTCACTTTGGAAATAATTTGTTTTTGAATATTGTTTGTAAATATTTTGTTTTTGAATATTGTTGTAAATGTTTGGACCTGTAAACATATGCCAGGGTTGTCAAACCACCCTCCTAAACCCCACGACACCCCTCTTTTTTCATACCGGAGTACCCCGAGGATGTGACGAAGTCGTTCGTCACAATATTTAAAAACGCGAAATAATTTTATTCGCGTTCAGAAATATTCTGAAGCCGGACCTGGCGATCCATTTACGCGCGGCAAGTCACCGAATCCGTACGTCTCCGCGTTCTGCGGCCGGCAAACCTATGTTAAACCAAATCGGGTGGTTTTTACCCTAGTTTCCTTCTGAAACCAAACCACCCATTTGGGTAACATAGGATGAGCCGCCGCCAACCTAACCGGACACGATTAATTAATAATTGGTAGTATAAATACGCGGTCAGAGCGAACAGTCAGTCAGTTCCGAAATCGAGTTATCGAAATCTAAAACTAGTAGCCGTGCTCACGACTAAAGTACCGATTGAAACCCCAGAAACCGTGTCTCACGTCTCGCCGCGAGTTCTCCGCATTTTGGGATTACCGTCATTACCGTCATCGCCGTCATCACCGTCACCGTCGTCAGCTCCGTCAGGTTCCCGACCCGTGGTAAGTCCCTTCCGTTTTCTTTTACCTGTCAAATTCCGGTTTGACCGTTCAGCGCCACGTACAGTGCTTCCGAGGTCTCGCGGTCCGTGGAGTGTGAGTCTCGCACATTTTGTTCATCAAACCGGCCTTTGTTTTTCCTATTGTTGTGTTGCTCGCAGTGTTCACGTGCAAAGTGTCAAATACCTACCCCGCACTCCCCTACCGTCCTGTCACCTGTGTGTTGCCCCATTCCCTCTCTCCGCGACCGACTCGGGCTCAGCGTAGCACGAGTCGCTCGACCCCCGCTTCGTCACCGCGCTGAGAGTCTCACGCGTGGGCGCTGCGGTGTGGCCGACACCGGTGTTGCGAGTCGCGGCTCCGGCCGTGCGCCGCTCCCCCACTCCTCCCCGTTCCTACCTGACGGATCTTCATCACTCATTTCGTTTCATCGCCACAACGCCTTCAGCGAAATCGTCGAGCTCCGTACCGCCGTGTCACCGTCACAAGGTGTCTCCGCCGCGACGCTCATCGCAGCGCCGACCATCGTGGTCGCCCCAGCGACCATATCCAACCATTTTACCAACCCCGACATCACCTACGGCCTCCCTGGCAAATACTCACCTACACGAAAATAAAAATTACATTATTTTATGCTTTTTAACAAATTTGCTGTGTTATTATTTTCTACAACCACACCTGATTCCTCCGACCGGATTGCTATCCGAGCAATTGGCGCCCGAGCATACCGTCGCCAATTTGTTTGGCCGTATCGCTGCCAGATACGTCGCAATACTAATCAGCTTAATTCACTATAGATTCCTCCGGACGGCAACCAAACATTATGATCGCGTACAGCCTAAACGGTTTGTGCGATTGTTGTGATTTTTTTTCTAGGATTTAAAGATTGTTGGGGACTAGTGCCTTTTGGGTATTTCAGATTTTTTGAAAGTACAGTCCGCATGAAATTAATGAAAAACTTTGCAAATTTTCTTGATCGAAGCATGCACGCGTTGCTATGCATTTGAAATTTGACCGCAATCAGAAATTTTTCAGACCTGTCAATCACTTTTGACGTTTCGCATGAAACATTTTTACATAAATATTTCAATTTCTAGACAAGTTGGAGAAATTTTCTAATTTGATTTAGGTATTAGAGGATTGAGGACATATGTTTTGAACGTTTTTCAATTGATTTCATGTTTGTATAAAAGTTTTTAATGTTGCAACGTCCATTTCACAAATCTATGGTTAAGAAACAACTTTACCTCTTATATACACGATCCAGGTTTTGAAAAATCACAGACCTAAGCTGTCATTTTTGACGTTACGCATGGAAATTTTAGATAGAATTATTTCAATTTCTAGACAAGTTGTAGCAATTTTGTAAATTGATTTAGGTATTAGATGATTGAGGATACATGTTTTGAACTGTTTTGAATTGATTTCATGTTCAAAAAAAGTTTTAAGACCAAACGTCAATTTGACATATAGTTTGTTAAAGTATATAGTAAAACCAAACAAAAATTGACCTCGGTGATAATATACAGTAAAACCAAAAAGAATCTACAGTGTAAAAAAAAGTTAATAGAATAAAAAAAATTCAGAATTAATATTCCAGCGGTTTTCAACAGTTTAAAAAAAATAGAGTAAAATTACATTTTTTTACACTAACTATATACTTTGTTGAATTGATTTCATGTTCAAATAAAGTTTTAAGAGAAAAACGTCAATTTGACATATAGTCTGTTAAAGTATATAGTAAAACCAAGCAAAAATTGACCTCGGTGATAATATACAGTAAAACCAAAAAGAATCTACATTATAATAAAAAGTTAATCGAATAAAAAAATATCAGAATTAATATTCCAGCGATTTTAAACAGTTTAGAAAAAAAAAATAGAAAAATTACGTTTTTGTACAGTAACTTTAAACTTTGTTGAATTGATTTCATGTTCAAATAAAGTTTTAAGACAAAGACGTCAATTTGACATATAAAAGTTTATAATAAAACCAAGCAAAAATTGACCTCGGTGATAATATACAGTAAAACCAAAATGAATCAACATTGTAAAAAAAGTTAATCGAATAAAAAAATTTCAGAATTAATATACCAGCGATTTTCAACAGTTTAAAAAAAATAGAGAAAAATTATTTTTTTTTAAAATAACTCTAGACTGCTGAATTGAATTGATGTTCAAATAAAGTTTTAAGACAAAGACGTCAATTTGACATATAGTCTGTTAAAGTATATAGTAAAGCCAAGCAAAAATTGACCACGGTGATAATATACAGTAATACCACAAAGAATCTACATTGTAAAAAAAAAATTAATCGAATAAAAAAATTTCAGAATTAATATTCCAGCGATTTTCAACAGTTAAAAAAAAATAGAGAAAAATTACATTTTTTTAAAGTAACTCTAGACTGCTAAATTGATTTCATGTTCAAATAAAGTTTTAAGACAAAGACGTCAATTTGACATATAGTCTGTTAAAGTATATAGTAAAAGACCTGTCAAATGCAATTAGAAAAAATTGAAAATTCACGATAGGCAACTGTTTGAAAATTTAACTATTCCGAATCATGGCGTGTTTGCTATCATATGAAAGGGCATTAAAAGTACTTTCGAATGCAATAAGAAAAAATTGAAAATTTATGATAGGCAACTGTTTGAAAATTCAACTATTCCGAATCATGTCGTATTTGGTATCATATTAAAGGGCATTAAAAGAACTTTTAAATGCAGTTGGAAAAAATTGAAAATATACGTAGGCAACTGTTTGAAAATTTAACTATTCAGAATCATGTCGTGTTTGGTATCATATGAAAGGGCATTTAAAGACCTTTCAAATGCAATTGGAAAAAATTTAAAATTTACGATAGGAAATTTTTTTTAAATACAACTATTCCGAATCATGTCATGTTTGATATCATATGAAAGGGCATTAAAAGACCTTTCAAATGCAATTGAAAAAAATTAAAATTTACGATAGGCAGTTGTTTGAAAATTCAACTATTCAGAATCACGTCATGTTTGGTATCATATGAAAGGGCATTAAAAGACCATTTAAATGCAATTGGAAATAATTAAAAATTTACGATAGGCAACTGTTTAAAAATTCAACTATTCCGAATCATGTGTTTAGTATCATATGAAAGGGCATTAAAAGACCTTTTAAATGTAATTGGAAAAAATTGAAAATTTGCGATAGGCAATTGTTTGAAAATTCAACTATTCAGAATCATGCCGTGTTTGGTATCATATGAAAGGGCATTAAAAGTACTTTCGAATGCAATATGAAAAAATTGAAAATTTACGATAGGCATCTGTTTGAAAATTCAACTATTCCGAATCATGTCGTGTTTGGTATCATATGAAAGGGCATTAAAAGAACTTTTAAATGCAGTTGGAAAAAATTTAAAATATACGATAGGCAACTGTTTGAAAATTCAACTATTCAGAATCATGTCGTGTTTGGTATCATATGAAAGGGCATTTAAAGACCCTTCAAATGCAATTGAAAAAATTAAAAATTTACGATAGGCAATTTTTTGAAAATACTACTATTCCGAATCATGTCGTGTTTGGTATCATATGAAAGGGCATTAAATGACCTCTCAAATGCAATTGGAAAAAATTTAAAATTTACGATAGGCAGTTGGTTGAAAATTCAACTTTTCAGAATCACGTCATGTTTGGTATCATATGAAAGGGCATTAAAAGACCTTTTAAATGCAATATGAAAAAATTTAAAATTTACGATAGGCAACTGTTTAAAAATTAAAGTATTCCGAATCATGTCGTGTTTGGTATCATATGAAAGGGCATTAAAAGAACTTTTAAATGCAGTTGGAAAAATTAAAATATACGATAGGCAATTGTTTGAAAATTCAACTATTCCGAATCATGTCGTGTTTGGTATCATATGAAAGGGCATTAAAAGACCTTTTAAATGTAAATGGAAAAAATTTAAAATTTGCGATAGGCAATTGTTTGAAAATTCAACTATTCAGAAACACGTCATGTTTGGTATCATATGAAAGGGCATTAAAAGACCTTTTAAATGCAATTGGAAATAATTGAAAATTTACGATAGGCAACTGTTTAAAAATTCAACTATTCCGAATCATGTCGTGTTTGGTATCATATGAAAGGGCATTAAAAGACCTTTTAAATGTAATTGGAAAAAATTGAAAATTTGCGATAGGCAATTGTTTGAAAATTCAACTATTCCGAATCATGCCGTGTTTGGTATCATATGAAAGGGCATTAAAAGTACTTTCGAATGCAATATGAAAAAATTGAAAGTTTACGATAGGCAACTGTTTGAAAATTCAAATATTCCGTATCATGTCGTGTTTGGTATCATATGAAAGGGCATTAAAAGAACTTTTAAATGCAATTGGAAATAATTGAAAATTTACGATAGGCAACTGTTTAAAAATTCAACTATTCCGAATCATGACGTGTTTGGTATCATATGAAAGGGCATTAAAAGACCTTTTATATGTAATTGGAAAAAATTTAAAATTTGCGATAGGCAATTGTTTGAAAATTCAACTATTCAGAATCATGTCGTGTTTGGTATCATATGAAAGGGCATTAAAAGTACTTTCGAATGCAATATGAAAAAATTGAAAATTTACGATAGGCAACTGTTTGAAAATTCAACTATTCCGAATCATGTCGTGTTTGGTATCATATGAAAGGGCATTAAAAGACCTTTTAAATGGAATTGGAAAAAATTGAAAATTCACGATAGGCAACTGTTTGAAAATTCAACTATTCCGAATCATGTCGTGTTTGGTATCGTATGAAAGGGTATGAAAAGACCTTTTGTATGCAATTGAAAAAAATTTAAAATTTACGATAGGCAACTGTTTGAAAATTCAACTATTCCGAATCGTGTCGTGTTTAGTATCATATGAAAGGGCATTAAAAGACCTTTCAAATGCAATTGGAAAAAAATTTAAATTTACGATAGGCAATTGTTTGAAAATTCAACTATTCCGAATCATGTCGTGTTTGGTATCATATGAAAGGGCATTAAAAGACATTTTAAATGCAATTTGAAAAAATTGAAAATTTACGATAGGCAACTGTTTGAAAATTCAACTATTCAGAATCATGTCGTGTTTGGTATCATATGAAAGGGCATTAAAAGACCTTACAAATGCAATTGAAAAAAATTTAAACTTTACGATAGGTAATTGCTTGAAAATACAACTATTCCGAATCATGTCGTGTTTTCCAACGATTTCCAACAGTTTTTCAAAAAGTTAAGAGATAAAATTCAACTGATTTCATGTACATATAAAATATAAATGTGGAACTATCAGAAATGATGTCCGAAGAATTTTTCTTAGTTTAACAAAATCTTTTTGGAAATAAAACACGTATCTGATTGAAATTTTACGACTGTCAATGTGACATAGTTTTTAAAAGTATATAGTAAAACAAAGCAAAATTTGTCCTCGGCAGTAATATACAGTAAAATCAAAAAATATCTTTAGATGAGCAGAAGTACAGAAATAAAAAGTTTTAGATCGTAATTCAATTAAACCTTACTTTAGTGTCCGCGGAGCCTAGCGAAAAGGCCTGGTGAAGCCAGGCCGAACGCTAGTCCTATATACTAATCAGCTTAATTCACTATATATTCATCTGGGCGGCAACCAAACATTATGATCGCCTACAGCCTAAACGGTTTGAGCGATTGTTGTAATTTTTTTTCTACGATTTAAAGAATGTTTGGGACTAGTGCCTTTTGGGTATTTCAGATTTTTTGAAAGTACAGTCCGCGTGAAATTAGCGAAAAACTTTGCAAATTTTCATTGATCGAAGCATGCACGCGTTACTATGCATTTGAAATTTGACCGCAAGCCGAAATATTTCATACCTGTCAATCACTTTTGACGTTTCGCATGAAACGTTTTTACATAAATATTTCAAGTTCTAGACAAGTTGGAGACATTTTCTAATTTGATTTAGGTTTTAGAGGATTGAGGATATATGTTTTGAACGGTTTTCAATTGATATCATGTTTATATAAAAGTTTTTAAGGACAAAACGTCCATTTGACAAATCTATGGTTAAGAAACAATTTTATCTCTTATATACACAATCCAGGTTTTGAAAAATCATAGACCTAAGCTGTCATTTTTGACGTTACGCATGGACTTTTTCGATAGAATTATTTCAATTTCTAGACATATTGTGAAAATTTTGTAATTTGATTTAGGTATTAGATGACTGAGGATACATGTTTTGAACTGTTTTGAATTGATTTCATGTTCAAATAAAGTTTTAAGAGAAAACGTCAATTTGACAAATAGTCTGTTAAAGTATATAGTAAAACCAAGCAAAAATTGACCTCGGTGATAATATACAGTAAAACCAAAAAGAATCTATATTGTAAAAAAAGTTAATCGAATAAAAAAATTTCAGAATTAATATTCCAGTGATTTTCTAGAAAAAAATGTAGAAAAATTACATTTTTTTACAGTAACTCTTTATCTTTGTTGAATTGATTTCATGTTCAAATAAAGTTTTAAGACAAAGACATCAATTTGACATATAGTCTGTTAAAGTATATGTATAGTAAAACCAAGCAAAAATTAACCTCGGTGATAGTATACAGTAAAACCAAAAAGAATCTGCATTGTAAAAAAATTAATCGAATAAAAAAATTTCTGAATTAATATTCCAGCGATTTTCAACAGTTTAAAAAAATCAACTATTTCGAATCACGTCATGTTTGGTATCATATGAAAGGGCATTAAAAGAACTTTTAAATGCAATTAGAAAAAAATTAAAATTCACGATAGGCAACTGTTTGAAAATTTAACTATTCCGAATCACGTCGTGTTTGGTATCATATGAAAGGGCATTAAAAGAGCTTTTAACTGCAATTGGAAACAATTGAAAATTTGCGATAGGCAATTGTTTGAAAATTCAACTATTCAGAATCATGCCGTATTTGGTATTATAGAAAAGGGCATTAAAAGTACTTTCGAATGCAATATGAACAATTTGAAAATTTACGATAGGCTACTGTTTGAAAATTCAACTATTCCGAACCATGTCGTGTTTGGTATCATATGAAAGGGCATTACAAGACCTTTTAAATGCAATTGGAAAAAATTGAAAATTCACGATAAGCAACTGTTTGAAAATTCAACTATTACGAATCATGTCGTGTTTGGTATCATATGAAAGAGCATTAAAAGACCTTTCAAATGCAATTGGAAAAAATTTAAAATTTACTATAGGCAATTGTTTGAAAATACAACTATTCCGAATCATGTCGTGTTTGGTATCATATAAAAGGGCATTAAAAGACCTTTGAAATGCTATTGGAAAAAATTGAAAATTTACGATAGGCAACTGTTTGAAAATTCAATTATTCCGAATCATGTCGTGTTTGGTATCATATGAAAGGGCATTAAAAGACCTATCAAATGCAAATGGAAAAAAAATTAAATTTACGATAGGCAATTGTTTGAAAATACAACTATTCCGAACCATGTCGTGTTTGGTATCATATGAAAGGGCATTAAAAGACCTTTTAAATGCAATTAGAAAAAATTGAAAATTCACGATAGGCAACTGTTTGAAAATTCAACTATTTCGAATGATGTCGTGTTTGGTATCATATGAAAGGACATTAAAAGACCTTTTAAATGCTATTGGACAAAATTGAAAATTTACGATAGGCAACTGTTTGAAAATTCAACTATTCCGAATCATGTCGTGTTTGGTATCATATGAAAGGGCATTAAAACATCTTTTAAATGCAATTGGAAAAAATTGAAAAAATTTACGATAGGCAACTGTTTGAAAATTCAATTATTCCGAATCATGTCGTATTTGGTATCATATGAAAGGGCATTAAAAGACCTTTCAAATGCAATTGGAAAACATTTAAAATTTACGATAGGCAATTGTTTGAAAATACAACTATTCCGAATCATGTCGTGTTTGGTATCATATGAAAGGGCATTAAAAGACCTTTTAAATGCAATTGGACAAAATTGAAAATTTACGATAGGCAATTGTTTGAAAATTCAACTATTCCGAATCATGTCGTGTTTGGTATCATATGAAAGGGCATTAAAAGACCTTTCAAATGCAATTGGAAAAAATTTAAAATTTACGATAGGCAGTTGTTTGAAAATTTAACTATTCCGGATCATGTCGTGTTTGGTATCATATGAAAGAGCATTAAAACACCTTTTAAATGCAATTGGAAAAAATTGAAAATTTACGATATACAACTGTTTGAAAATTCAATTATTCCGAATCATGTCGTGTTTGGTATCATATGAAAGGGCATTAAAAGACCTTTCAAATGCAATTGGAAAAAAATTAAAATTTACGATAGGCAATTGTTTGAAAATACAACTTTTCCGAATCATGTCGTATTTGGTATCATATGAAATGGCATTAAAAGACCTTTTAAATGCAATTGGAAAAAAAATAAAATTTACGATAGGCAACTGTTTGAAAATTCAATTATTCCGAATCATGTCGTGTTTGGTATCATATGAAAGGGCATTAAAAGACCTATCAAATGCAAATGGAAAAAAAATTAAATTTACGATAGGCAATTGTTTGAAAATACAACTATTCCGAACCATGTCGTGTTTGGTATCATATGAAAGGGCATTAAAAGACCTTTTAAATGCAATTAGAAAAAATTGAAAATTCACGATAGGCAACTGTTTGAAAATTCAACTATTTCGAATGATGTCGTGTTTGGTATCATATGAAAGGACATTAAAAGACCTTTTAAATGCTATTGGACAAAATTGAAAATTTACGATAGGCAACTGTTTGAAAATTCAACTATTCCGAATCATGTCGTGTTTGGTATCATATGAAAGGGCATTAAAACATCTTTTAAATGCAATTGGAAAAAATTGAAAAAATTTACGATAGGCAACTGTTTGAAAATTCAATTATTCCGAATCATGTCGTATTTGGTATCATATGAAAGGGCATTAAAAGACCTTTCAAATGCAATTGGAAAACATTTAAAATTTACGATAGGCAATTGTTTGAAAATACAACTATTCCGAATCATGTCGTGTTTGGTATCATATGAAAGGGCATTAAAAGACCTTTTAAATGCAATTGGACAAAATTGAAAATTTACGATAGGCAATTGTTTGAAAATTCAACTATTCCGAATCATGTCGTGTTTGGTATCATATGAAAGGGCATTAAAAGACCTTTCAAATGCAATTGGAAAAAATTTAAAATTTACGATAGGCAGTTGTTTGAAAATTTAACTATTCCGGATCATGTCGTGTTTGGTATCATATGAAAGAGCATTAAAACACCTTTTAAATGCAATTGGAAAAAATTGAAAATTTACGATATACAACTGTTTGAAAATTCAATTATTCCGAATCATGTCGTGTTTGGTATCATATGAAAGGGCATTAAAAGACCTTTCAAATGCAATTGGAAAAAAATTAAAATTTACGATAGGCAATTGTTTGAAAATACAACTTTTCCGAATCATGTCGTATTTGGTATCATATGAAATGGCATTAAAAGACCTTTTAAATGCAATTGGAAAAAAAATAAAATTTACGATAGGCAACTGTTTGAAAATTCATCTATTCAGAATCATGTCATGTTTGGTATCATATGAAAGGGCATGAAAAGTACTTTCAAATGCAATAGAAAAAAAGCAAGTTTTTAATCCTTAAAAATAATTCACCATAAAACATTACGCGAGGAGCGAAGCGACGAGCAACAAACTAAATGTAGTGCATTTTTATACGGAGAAATTAAAGATGTTTTTCTGAGTATTCCAGAAGGAGTTTCACAAGAACCTGCGAAAGTATGTAAATTAAATAGAGCTTTATATGGTTTGAAAAAGTCACCAAAATATTGGAATATAATATTCAATTCGTTTATGAAGAAATAAGCATTTAACTGTTCAAAATGTGATTATTGTCACTACACAAAATTTAACAAATCTGACAAGTTATTCGTTTTAATTTATGTGGATGATCTGTTGATTTTTGGAACAAATAATCAACAAATTGAAGAACTGAAAAAGAAATTGTTCAAAACATTGAAAATGAAAGATTTGGGAAAAGTTTCACATTTCATTGGCATAAATATTAGACGGGGGGTTACAAAAATGAATCAAACAACTTATCTAAACAATGTGTTGTCCAAATTTTGAATGGAAGGTTGTAAACCGACATCGATACCTTTAGATCCAAGTTTTAAGTCAGATTGGTTAGTAGGGCCAGAAAATGAAACAACACATATGTAATGAAGAACTCGAAGCTCCGCTTCAGGAAACTAATTGGCTGTTTGATGTATGCAATAGTTGATACAAGACCAGATTTATGTACAGCATTGAGTCGTTACCAAACTCGTGCAAATATCAAATTATGGAAATGTTCTAAATGTTAAAATGTACTAAGATAAGGTACAATTGATTTTAATTTAGTTTCTGTCAGAGATGAAAATGCTAAAATACTGACAGGATTTGTTGATGCTGATTGGGCACGCAACTTGAATGACAGAAAATCAACCTCTGGTTTTATATACAAAATTTTTAAATCTTCGGTATACTGGACTTCACGCCAGCAAAGTACTATAGCTTTATCGTCCTGTGAAGCACAGTATGTAGCATTGAGCATAGCAGTTAACGAAGCATGTTGGTTAAATAAAATTTTAATTGATCTTCAATTTTATGAGGAAATCAAGCCTGTCATCATCTTCGAAGACAGTCAGCTATAAAAGTAGTTAGGAACCCAGATAATCACAAAAGACTCAAACACATCGATATGTGTCATCATTTCATCAGAAAAAAGGTTAATGAAGGAATTATTGATGTCCAGTACATAAGAAATAAAGAACAAGTAGCAGATTTATTTACGAAGTCATTAAATAAAAATGTATTTAATATGTTTTGTAAGATACTAGGTTCAGAAAAATGTTAAATTAATTTCATTGAGGGAGGGGGTTGACGTATGTCAATTTCAATAAATTTAAATAAAAGAAGGCAAACTTTTCGTCAATGAAATCGTAGTAGTTTGAAACAAAAAATAATGATAGTAGTTGATCACGTTTTTAAAAATAGAGAGATATAATTTTTCAATGTGCGTCATATAATGAAAATAAAAGGATTCACATAACACTGTGTATATCATTAAAACATTGTATTTGATTGAAATTTTACGAGTGTCAATTATTTTAAATTTGAAGTATTCCAAATCATGTCGTATTTGATGTCATATCAAAGGACTTTAGAAGAGCTTTCAGATGAAATAAAAAAAAGTTGAAATTATACGATGGGCAACTGTTTCAAATTTAATAAATTCTATATTATATAAAAAATTAACTCGAAAAAATATCTGAAATAATACTAAAACAATTTCCAACCGTTTTTAAAAAAGTTTAGAGAAAAATTTAAATTGATTTTATGCACATGTAATATAAAAAAATGTGGAACTATCAGAAATGACGTCCAAAGAATTTTTAAAAGATTAGCAAAATCTTTTCGGAAATGAAACACGTACTTCACTGAAATTTTAAGACTGTCAATTATTTCAAACTTAAAGTATTCTGAATTATGCCACGTTTGGTGTCATATGAAAGGGCTTTAGGCGAACTTTTAGATAAAATAAAGAAAAAGTTAGTTTAGCAAATGTTTTCGGAAATAACATACGTATTTGATTGAAATTTTACGACCTTCAATTATTAAAGTGTTCCGTATCATATCGTGTTTGATATTCTATAAAAGGGCTTCAGAAGAACTTTCAGACAAAATTAAAAATATATATATTTCGACCGTCAATTGTTTTAAATTAAAAGTATTCGGAATCATGCCGTGTTTAATATCATATGAAAAAGTTTTGAAAGAACTTTTAGATGGACTAAAGAAAAAAATTAAATTTTACTATTGTCAATTGTTGCAAACTTAAAGTATTTCGAGTTATGCCGAGTTTGGTGTCATATAAGAGAGTTTTAAAAGAACTTTTAAATGAAATAAAAAAAATATTATAATTTACAACCGTCAACTGTTTCAAACTTAAAGTGTTCCGACTCGTGCCGTGTTTGGTGAGATATAAAAAGGTTTTTGACGAAGATTCTAACGAAATAAACAAAAAAGTTAAAATTTGTTCAGAATCATATCGTGTTTCATGTTATTGGAAAGGGCGTTAGAAGAAGGGCGTTAGATTTTAAGCTCGACAATAGATTCGACCAAAACAGTATTCCGAATCATATCGTGTTAGATATCATATGAAAGGGTTTTAGAAGAGGTGCCGTGCAGAATATTTATTTTTCCGATCGGCAATTGTATTAGTGAAAGTGCATCAAAACTTATCGTGTGTAGTATCAAATAAAAAGTTTTTTGAAGGGCTCACGTGCAAAATTGTAATTTTTTTGGTCGTCAATTGTTTTAGTGATAGAGCTTCGAAACTTATTGTGTTTGGTGTCAATTAAAAGTTCTTTATATAAACAGACGTACAGAAATGAACAGTTTTAGATCGTAATTCAATTAAACACTACTTCGCGGAGCCTAGCGAGAAGGCCTGGCGAAGCCAGGCCGACCGCTAGTCCTATATACTATTTTGATAAGCGGTATATATATTTATATGGATTCATCACGCCCATTTGTAAATCGCTACAGCCTAGACGGTTCATCCGATTTATTTGCAACCTTTTTTATTTGATAGAGGTCACTCACGAGGAGTGTCTTTTGATAGTCTCAGATTTTTCGTGCACATGATGTGCGAGAAAACTTGTAAAAACATGTGTTTTTGGGTCAAAATCAACTAAGAGTGTGGAGGCTTTGAAATTTTTAAGAAGAAGATCTACTGTCACTTTGACGTTTGTCAGTGCACATGTCGCATATTTAATTATAAATTACTTAAATATTAAATGTTTGTGAGTAGTTTTGAAATACTTTACGCATATTGTGGAAATGAGGGGACGTTTTTATTATAATTACACATTTCAAATACGTGTATTTAAAAAGTAAATTTTTGACGGTTCACAAGAATTTGGTTTCGAAACAAAACGTCGAATTGACAAGTTTTATAATTTATACAGGTGAACTCAACCAAATTTGATCTCGATAATAATACACAGTAAAACCAAGCAAATTTAGTCTACGGCAAAGTTCAATTTAGAAAAACCAGATAACTCGAATTAAAATCATTTGGGCACTCCTAAATTTTCTATCGATAATTTAATTGAAAGAGCTTCAAAACCAGTCATATTTGGTATATTATGAAAGTTCTTTTACAGAGTACGTGTGCAAAACTAAAATATTTTCGATCGGCAATAGTTTTAGTGAAAGGCCTATCGTGTTTGGCATCAAATGAAAGGTTATTTAAAGGGCTCGAATTTTTTCGTTCGGCAATTGTTTTAGTGAAAATTATTAAAAACCTATCGTATTTGGTATCAAATGAAAGGTCTTTGAAAGGGCTCGCGTATAAAATTTATCACTTTTAGATCATCAATTGTTTTATTGAAAGTGCTTCTAAACTAATCGTATATGGTATCAAATGATAGGTCTTTTGAAGGGCTTGCGTACAAAATTTAGTAATTTTCGATCGTCAATTGTTTTAGTGAAAGAGCTTAAAAAATATCGTGTTTGGTATCAAATGAGAGGTTTTTTGAAGGGCTCGCGTGAAAAATTTATTATTTTCGATCGTCAGTTGTTTTATTGAAAGTGTTTCAAAACATATTGTGTTTGGTATCAAATGAAAGGTCTTCTGAAGGGCTCGAGTGAAAAATTGATTTTTTTCGATAGGTAATTGTTTTAGTGAAAGTGCATCAAAACTAATTCTGTTTGGTGGAATTTTCTTATAGAATGATTTCAATTTCTAGAAAAGTTAGAGAAATTTTGAAAATTGATTTAGGCATTAAATGATTGAGAATACATGTTTTAAACTGTTTTCAACTGATTTCCTGCTCATATAAAAATTTTAAGACAAAATGTCAGTTCATTTTTGAAAGTATAGTGAAACAAAGCATAATTTGTCCGCAGTAATAATATAGGTACAGTAAAAAAAAATTTAAAAATGACCGCAGCATGCTGCAATGCAAACAAAGGTAACTCGAAAAAATGATGTCAGAAATAATATTTCAGCGATTTCCAACAGTTTTTCAAAAAAGTTTAGAGAAAATTTTCAATTGATTTCATGTATATATAAAATATAAATGTGGTATGTCATCAGAAATGACGTCCGAAGGATTTCTAATATATAGCAAAATGTATTCGGAAATAAAACACATATATAGTTGAAATTTTTTACGACTGTCAATTGCTTCAAACTTAAAGTATGCCATTGTAGGAGTCATTTGAAAGGGCTTTAGAATAAGTTTCAGATGAAAGTAAAAAGTTGAAATTTTACGATAGGCAATTGTTTCAAATTTAAAGTATTCCAAATCATAACTTGATTGGTCACATTTGTAAGGTCTTTAGAAGAACTTTCAGATGAAATTAAAAAATATATATTTTACGACCGTCAATTATTTTAAACAAAAAGTATTCCGAATCATAGCGTGTTTAGTGCTATATGAATGGGGTTTAGAAGAACTTTCAGATAAAATAAAAAAAGTTGAAATTTTACGATCCTCAATCGTTTCAAACATAAATTATTCCGAATCATACCGTCTTTGGTGTCATATTGAAGGGCGTTTAAAGAACTTTTAGGTGGAATAAAAAAGTTAAAATTTTACGATAGGCATTTGTTTCAAACTTAAAGTATGCCGAAAATTAACATATTTGATATCATATAAAAGGCTTTAGAAGAACTTTCCGATTAAATAAAAAAGTTAAATTTTACAATCCTCAATTGTTTCAAACATAAATTATTCCGAATCATGCCTTGTTTGCTGTCATATGAAAGGGCTTTAGAAGAACTTTCAGATTAAATAAATAAAAATTTGTTTAGTAAGATGTTTTCGGAAATAAAACACATATTTTATTGAAATTTTAAGATAGTCAATTGCTTTAAACTTAAAGTGTTCCGAATCATATTGTTTTTGATATCATATGAAAGGGCTTTAAAAGGACTTTGAGACTAAATAAAAAAAATTAAACATTGCGACCGTCAATTGTTTTAAATTTCAAGTGTTCGGAATAATGCCGTGTTTAATGTCATATGAAAGAGTTTTGAAAGAACTTTTATATGAAATAAAAAAAAATTACGATGTCAATTGTTTCAAATTTAAAGTTTCCCGAATCATACCGCGTTTGCGATCAAATAAAAGGTCTTTTGAAAGGCCCGCATGCAAAATTGACTTTTTCGATCAGCAATTGTTTTAGTGAAAGTGCTTCAAAACATATTGTGTTTGGTATGAAATGAAAGGGCTTGCATGAAAAATTCAAATATGTTCGTTTGTCAATTGTTTTAGTGAAAGTCCATCAAAACCTATCGTGTTTGATATCAAATGGAAGGTTTTTTGAAGGACTCGCGTGCAGCATTACATTTTATTCGATCGACAATTGTTTTAATGAAAGTGATTCAAAAACCTATCGTGTTTGCTATCAAATGAAAAGTCTTTTGAAGGGCTTGCGTACAAAACTTAATACATTTCAATCGTCAATTGTTTTAGTAAAAGTGTTTCAAATCCCATCGTGTTTGGTTTCAAATGAAAGGTATTTTATAGGGCACACGTGGTAAATTAATTATTATTTTTTGATCGTCTATTGTTTTAGTAAAGGTGTTCAAAAGCTATCATATTTGATATTAAATGACAAGCCTTTTGAAGGGTTCAAATATAAAATTGGTATTTTTTTCGACCGAGAATGGTTTTAGTGAAAGTACTTCAAAACCAATCATGTTTAATATAAAATGAAAGGTCTTTTGAAGAGCTCACGTACAAAATTAAATACTTTCAGATCGTCAATTGTTTTAGTGAAAGTGTTTTAAAAGCTATCGTGTTTAGTATCAAATGAAATGTCTTTTAAAGGGCACGCTTATTAAATTGATTTTTTTGAGCGACAATTGTTTTAGTGATACAGATTTGAAACCTATTGTGTTTGGCATCAATTAATAGGTCTTTACATGAATAAACGTACAGAATTGAAAAGTTTTAGATTGGAAATAATTCAGTTTATATTGTGTCAATTGTCATACAGAAGTGAACCTTACTTCAGTGTCCGTGGAGCCTAGCGTGAGGCCTGGCAAAGCCAGGCCGACCGCTAGTCCTATATACTATTTTGATAAGTGAGGTATATTTATATATATGGATTCATCACGCCCATTTGTAAATCGCTACAGCCTAGACGGTTTACCCGATTTATTTGCAACTTTTTTTATTTGATAGAGGTTAATCACGGGAAGTGCCTTTTGATAGTCTCAGATTTTTCGTGCACATGATGTGCGAGAAAACTTGAAAAAACATGCGTTTTTGGGGAAAAATCAACTTAGAGTGTGGAGGCTTTGAAATTTTTAAGAAGAAGATCTACTGTCACTTTGACGTTTGTCAGTGGACATGTCGCATTTTTAATTATAAATTATTTAAATATGAAATTTTTTAGAGTACATTTGAAATATATTTCATATATTGGGGGAATGAGTGGACGTTTTTATTATAATAACGCATTTTAAATATGTGTATTTAAAAAGAAAATTTTTTACACTTCACTATGAAGTTGGTTTTAAAGCAAAACGTCAAATTGACAAGTTTTATAAAGTATAAAGAATATGGAGGCTTTGAATTTTTTAAAAAGAACATCTAACGTCATTTTATCTTTTTCCAGGGGACATGTCTCATTAAAAATTAAATTTTTCTGAGTAGTTTTGAAATACTTTAGGCATATTTTAGAAATGAGGAAACGTTTTTATTATAATTACACAATTCAAATACGTGTATTTAAAAAGTAAATTTTTTACAGTCCACAATTAAGTTGGTTTCGAAGCAAAACGTCTAATTGACAAGCTTTATAATTTATACAGGTGAACTCAACCAAATTTGATCTCGATAATAATATACAGTAAAACCAAGCAAATTTTGTCTACAGCAAAGTACAATTTAGAAAAACCAGATAACTGGAATAATATTTGGTATATTATGAAAGTTCTTTTAAAGGGTACGTGAGCAAAATTAAAATATTTTCGATCGGCAAACGTTTTAGTGAAAGTACTTCAAAACCGATCGTGTTTGGTATCAAATGAAAGGTCTTTTGAAGGGCTCGCGTATAAAATTTATCACTTTTAGATCGTCAATTGTTTTAGTGAAAGTACTTCAAAACCTATCGTGGTATCATTGGCAAGGTCTTTAGAAGTACTTTCAGATGAAATAAAAAATATATATTTTATGACCGTCAGTTATTTTAAACATAAAGTATTCCGAATCATACCGTGTTTAGTGCCATATTAATGGGGTTTAGAAGAACTTTCAGATAAAATAAAAAAAGTTGAAATTTTACGATCCTCAATTGTTTCAAACATAAATTATTCCGGATCATACCGTCTTTAGTGTCATATTAAAGGGCGTTAAAAGAACTTTCAGATGAAATAAAAAAAAGGTAAAATTTTACGATAGGCATTTGTTTCAAACTTAAAGTATTTCGAAAATTAACATATTTGGTGTCGTATGAAATGGCTTTAGAAGAACTTTCAGATGAAATAAAAAGTATTGAAATTTTAAAATAGGCAATTGTTTCTAACATTCTAAATCATACTTTGTAGGGTGTCATATAAAAGGGCTTTAGAAGAACTTTCAGATAAAATAAAAAAAAGGTAAAATTTGACGATAGGCATTTGTTTAAAACTTAAAGTATTCCAAAAATTAACATATTTGGTGTCATATTAAATGGCTTTAGAAGAACTTTCAGATGAAATAAAAAAAAAGTTAATTTAGCAAAATTTTATTGAAGGGCTTGCGTAGAAAATTAAATATTATTCGATCGGCAATTGTTTTAGTAAAAAGGCATCAAAACCTATCTTGTTTGGTATCAAATGAAAGGTCTTTTGAAGGGCTCGCGTAAAAAATTAAATATTATTCGATCGGCAATTGTTTTAGTAAGAGTGTATCAAAATCTATCGTGTTTGGTATCAAATGAAAGGTCTATTAAAGGGCGCGTGTGCAGAATTTGAATTTTTCGATCGGCAATTGTTTTAATGAAAGTAATTCAAAACATTTCGTGTTTGGTATCAAATGAAAGGTCTTTTGAAGGGCTCGCGTACAAAATTAAATATTATTCGATCGTCAATTGTTTTAGTAAAAAGGCATCAAAACCTATCTTGTTTGGTATCAAATGAAAGGTCTTTTGAAGGGCTCGCGTACAAAATTAAATATTATTCGATCGGCAATTGTTTTAGTAAGAGTGCATCAAAACCTATCGTGTTTGGTATCAAATGAAAGGTCTATTGAAGGGCGCGCGTGCAGAATTAGAATTTTTTCGATCGGCAATTGTTTTAGTAAGAGTGCATCCAAATCTATCGTGTTTGGTATCAAATGAAAGGTCTATTAAAAGGTGCGCGTGCAGAATTTGAATTTTTTCGATCGGCAATTGTTTTAGTGAAAGTAATTCAAAACATATCGTGTTTGGTATCAAATGAAGGTCTTTTGAAGGGCTCGCGTACAAAATTAAATATTATCCAATTGGCAATTGTTTTAGTAAGAGTGCATCAAAACCTATCATGTTTAGTATCAAATGAAAGTTCATTTAAAGGGCTAGCGTAGAAAATTTAATATTATTCAATCGGTAATTGTTTTAGTAAGAGTGCAACAAAACCTATCGTGTATGGTATCAAATGAAAAGTCTATTGAAGGGCTCGCGTGCAGAATTTGAATTTTTTCGATCGACAATTGTTTTAGTGAAACTGCTTCAAAACATATCGTGTTTGGTATCAAATGAAAGGTCGCTTAAAGAGTTCGTGTGCTAAATTGGATTTTTTTTATTGTCAATTTTGTAGTGCCAGAGTTTCGTAACCTATCGTGCTTGGTATCAATTAAATGTATTATAAAGGACAGACGTGCAGAATTGAAAACTTTTACTTCGGAAATAATTTGATTTATATAGTGTCAATTGTCTTACAGAAGTGAATCCTATGTCAGTGTCCGCGGAGCGTAGCGTGAAGGCCTGGCGAAGCCAGGCCAACCGCTAGTCCTATATACTATTTTGATAAGTGAGGTATATTTATATATATATATATATATATATATATATATGGATTCATCACGCCCATTTGTAAATCGCTACAGCCTAGACGGTTTATCCGATTTATTTGCATTTATTTTTATGTGATAGGGTTCAATCCAGGAGAGTGCCTTTTGATAGTCTCAAATTTTTCGTGCACATGATGTGCGAGAAAACTTGAAAAAACATGCGTTTTTGGGGCAAAATCAACTAAGAGTGTGGAGGCTTTGAAATTTTTAAGAAGAAGATCTGCTGTCACTTTGACGTTTGTCAGTGGACATGTCGCATTTTTAATTATAAATTATTAAAATAATAAATGTTTTAGAGTACTTTTGAATTATTTTACATATATTGTGGGAATGAGTGGACGTTTTGATTATAATAACGCATTTTAAATATGTGTATTTAAAAAGAAAATTTTTGACACTCCACTATGAAGTTGGTTTTAAAGCAAAACGTCAAATTGACAAGTTTTATAAAGTATAAAGAATATGGAGGCTTTGATTTTTTTAAGAAGAACATCTAACGTCATTTTGGCATTTGTCAGGGGACATGTCGCATTTTTAATTATAAATTACTTAAAAATTAAATTTTTGTGAGTAGTTTTGAAATACTTTTCGCATATTGTGGAAATGAGGAGACGTTTTTATTATAATTACACATTTCAAATACGTGTATATAAAAAGTAAATTTTTGACAGTCCACAATGCAGTTGGTTTCGATACAAAACGTCAAATTGACAAGTTTTATAATTTATACAGGTGAACTCAACCAAATTTGATCTCTATAATAATATACAGTAAAACCAAGCAAATTTTGTCTACGGCAAAGTTCAATTTATAAAAATCAGATAACTCGAATTAGAATCATTTGGGCACTCCTAATTTCTATGGATAATTGTTTAATTAAAAGTGCTTCAAAACCAGTCGTATTTGGTATATTATAAAAGTTCTTTTAAAGGGTACGTGTGCAAAACTAAAATATTTTCGATCGGCAATAGCTTTAGTGAAAGTACTTTAAGGCCTATTGTGTTTGGTACCAATGAAAGGTTATTTAAAGGGCTCGAGTACAAAATTTATTTTTTTTCCATCGGTAACTGTTTTAGTGAGAGTGCATCAAAACCCATCGTGTTTGGTATCATATAAAAGGTCTTTTGAAGGGTTCACGTGCAGAATTGGAATCTTTTCGTTCGGCAATTGTTTTAGCGAAAATAATGAAAGGGCTCGCGTATAAAATTTATTACTTTTAGATCGTCAATTGTTTTAGTGAAAGAGTTTAAAAAATATCGTGTTTGGTATTAAATGAAAGGTTTTTGAAGGGCTCGCGTGAAAAATTTATTCTTTTCGATCGTCAGTTGTTTTATTGAAAGTGTTTCAAAACATATTGTGTTTGGTATCAAATGAAAGGTCTTCTGAAAGGCTCGCGTGAAAAATTGTTTATTTATTTCGACAGATAATTGTTTTAGTGAAAGTGCATCAAAACTAATTCTGTTTGGTACGCATAGAATTTTCTGATAGAATTATTTCAATTTCTAGACAAGTTAGAAAAATTTTGAAAATTGATTTAGGCATTAAATAATTGAGAATACAGGTTTTAAACTGTTTTCAACTGATTTCATGGTCATATAAAAATTTGAAGACAAAATGTCCGTTAATTTTTAAAAGTATATAGTATAACAGATCATAATTTGTCCGCAGTAATAATATACAGTAAAAAAAAAATAATAAAAAAATGACCGCAGCATTCTACAATGCAAACAAAGATAACTCGAAAAAACAATGTCAGAAATAATATTCCAGCGATTTCCAACAGTTTTTCAAAAAAGTTTAAAGAAAATTTCCAATTGATTTATATACATATAAAAAATAAATGTGGAATGTCATCAGAAATGACGTCCGAAGGATTTTTAATATATAGCAAAATGTATACGGAAATAAAACATGGTAGATGTTATTTGAAAGGGCTTTAGAATAAGTTTCAGATGAAATTAAAAAAGTTGAAATTTTACGATAGGCAATTGTTTCAAACATAAATTATTCCGAATCATACCGTCTTTGGTGTCATATTGAAGGGCGTTTAAAGAACTTTCAGATGAAATAAAAAAAGTTATAATTTTACGATCCTCAATTGTTTCAAACATAAATTATTCCGAATCATGCCTTCTTTGCTCTCATATGAAAGGGCTTTAGAAGAACTTTCAGATGAAATAAAAAAAAGTTAGTTTAGCAAAATATTTTCGGAAATAAAATACATATTTTATTGAAATTTTACGACAGTCAATTGTTTTAAACTTAAAGTATTCCGAATCATATCGTGTTTAATATCATATAGAAGGGCTTTAAAAGAACTTTCAGGCGAAATAAAAAAAAATAAACATTGCGACCGTCAATTGTTTTAAATTTGAAGTATTCGGAATAATGCCGTGTTTAATGTCATATGAAAGAGTTTTTAAAGAACTTACGATGTCAATTGTTTCAAATTTAAATAAATAAGAAAAATAGGAAAAAAATTTCCATCACTTGTCTCGTAATTCCACAGAGGTTTTTACAGCACGTTTGCATCAACTTCTCAGGTCATCAACAAACGGCTGGTCAGTTCAGCTTTAACCATAGACGTACGTTTCGTCCTTCCGTCCTTCCTCTGTGGAATTACGAGACAAGTGATGGAAAATTTTTTCCTATTTTTCTTATTTATTAAGACTCAATTCCACATCGCAATGGACATTTTGTCTTTTGCCAAATTTAAAGTTTCGCGAATCATACCGCGTTTGGTATCAAATAGAAGGTCTTTTAAAGGGCTCGCATGCAAAATTGACTTTTTCGATCAGTAATTGTTTTAGTGAAAGTGCTTCAAAACATATTGTGTTTAGTATCAAATGAAAGGTCTTTTGAAGGACTCGCTTACAAAATGTAATACTTTTCGATAGTCAATTGTTTTAGTGAAAGTATTTCAAAGCCTATCGTGTTTGTTTTCAAATGAAAAGTCTTTTAAAGAGTACGCGTGTTAAATTAATTTTTTTTTTGATCGTCCATTATTTTAGTAAAGGTGTTTCAAAACCTATCATATTTGGTATTAAATTACAGGCCTTTGAAGGGCTCGAATATAAAATTGGTATTTTTTTCGACCGAGAATTGTTTTAGTGAAAGTGCTTTAAAACCAATCATGTTTGATATAAAATGAAAGGTCTTTTGAAGAGCTCGCGTACAAAATTAAATACTTTCAGATCTTCAATTGTTTTCTTGAAAGTATTTTAAAATTTATCGTGTTTGGTATCAAATGAAATGTCTTTTAAAGGGCACGCGAATTAAATTGATTTTTTTGAGCGGAATTTGTTTTAGTGATACAGATTTAAAACCTATTGTGTTTGACATCAATTAATAGGTCTTTGCATGAATAAACGTACAGAATTGAAAAGTTTTAGATTGTAATTAATTCAGTTTATATTTTGTCAATTGTCATACAGAAGTGAACCTTACTTCAGTGTCCGTGGAGCCTAGCGTGAGGCCAGACGAAATAAAAAAAATTAAACATTGCGACCGTCAATTGTTTTCAATTTGAAGTATTCGGAATAATACCGTGTTTAATGTCATATGAAAGAGGTTTGAAAGAACTTACGATATAAATTGTTTCAAATTTTAAGTTTCGCGAATCATATCGCGTTTGATATCAAATAGAAGGTTATTTAAAGGGCTCGCATGCAAAATTGACTTTTTCGATCCGCAATTGTTTTAGTGAAAGTGCTTCAAGATATATTGTGTTTGGTATGAAATGGAAGGTCATTTAACGGGCTTGCATGAAAAATTGAAATATTTTCGTTTGTCAATTGATTTAGTGTTTGATATCAAATGGAAGTTCTTTTGAACAACTCGCGTGCAGCATTAAATTTTATTCGCTCGACAATTGTTTTCATGAAAGTGCTTCAAAACCTATCGTGTTTGCTATAAAATGAAAGGTCTTTTGAAGGGCTTGCATACAAAACTTAATACATTTCAATCGTCAATTGTTTTACTAAAAGTGTTTCAAATCCCATCGTGTTTGGTTTCAAATAAAAGGTATTTTATAGGGCACGCGTAATAAATGAATTATTATTTTTTGATCGTTTACTGTTTATTAACTATCATATTTGGTATTAAATTACAGGCCTTTGAAGGGCTCGAATATAAAATTGGTATTTTTTTCGACCGAGAATTGTTTTAGTGAAAGTGCTTTAAAACCATTCATGTTTGATATAAAATGAAAGGTCTTTTGAAAAGCTCGCGTACAAATTTAAATACTTTCAGATCTTCAATTGTTTTCGTGAAAGTATTTTAAAACTTATCGTGTTTGGTATCAAATGAAATGGCTTTTAAAGGGCACGCGAATTAGTGATACAGATTTAAAACGTATTGTGTTTGGCATCAATTAATAGCTCTTTGCTTGAATAAACGTACAGAATTGAAAAGTTTTAGATTGGAATTAATTCAGTTTATATTTTGTCATACAGAAGTGAACCTTACTTCAGTGTCCGCGGAGCCTTGCGTGAGGCCTGGCAAAGCCAGGCCGACCGCTAGTCCATTTACTAAAAGGGTAAGGGTATATCAGTATATTTGTATAGATTCATCACGGTCAATTGCGCATCTATACAGCCTAGACGGTTGTCCGATTAATTTAAAACTTTTTTTATTTGATAGAGGTCATTCATGGGGGGTGCCTTTTGTTAGTCTTAGATTTTTCGTGCACATGATGTGCGAGAAAACTTGAAAAAACCTGCGTTTTTGGGGCAAAATCAACTAAGAGTGTGGTGGCTTTGGTTTTTTTAAGAAGATCTACTGTCACTTTGACGTTTGTCAGTGGACATGTCGCATTTTTAATGCTAAATTACTTAAATATGAAATATCTGTGAGTAGTTTTGAAATATTTTACACATATTGGGGAAATGAGGGGACGTTTTTATTATAATTACACATTTCAAATATGTATATTTAAAAGTAAATTTTTTACAGTTCACTATGAAGTTGGTTTAAACGTCAAATTGACAAGTAATATAAAGTATACAGGTAAACCAAACCAAAATTGTCCTCGGTAAAAATATATAGTAAAACTAAGCAAATATTGTTCACGGCAATGTACATTAAATACAATTTTATTATTATTTATTTAAATTTATTATCAAAATTCGAAATTTATCGTATAATACGAAAGTTTTGAAGGTCACGCATGTAGAAATGAGATTTTTCAATCAGTAATAGTTTTACTGAAAGTGCTTCAAAACCTGTCGTGTTTGGTATCAAATAAAAGGTCCTTTGAAGGGCTCGCATGCAGAATTAAATTTTTTTCGATGGGCAATTGTTTTAGTTAAAGTGCTTCAAAACATATCGTGTTTAGCATCAAATGAAAGATCTTTTGAAGGGCTCGCGTACATAATTAAATATTATTCGATCGGCAATTGTTTTAGTAAAAGTGCATCAAAACTTATCGTGTTTGGTATCAAATGAAAGGTCTTTTGAAGGGCTCGCGTAGAAAATTAAATATTATTCGATCGGCAATTGTTTTAGTACGAGTGCATCAAAACCTATCGTGTTTGGTATCAAATGAAAGTTCTTTTAAAGGGCTCGCGTACAAAATTAAATATTATTCAATCGGCAATTGTTTTAGTAAGAGTGCTTCAAAACATATCGTGTTTGGTATCAAATGAAAGGTCTTTTAAAGGGCTCGCGTGCAAAATTAAATATTATTCGATCGGCAATTGTTTTAGTAAAAATGCATAAAAACCTATCGTGTTTGGTATCAAATGAAATGTCTATTGAAGGGCTTGCGTAGAAAATTAAAAATTATTCGATCGGCAATTGTTTTAGTAAAAACGCATCAAAACCTATCGTGTTTGGTATCAAATGAAAGGTCTATAGAAGGGCTCGCGTAGAAAATTAAATATTGTTCGATCGGCAATTGTTTTAGTAAAAATGCATCAAAATCTATCGTGTTTGGTATCAAATGAAAGGTCTATTGAAGGACTCGCGTAGAAAATTAAATATTATTCGATCGGCAATTGTTTTAGTAAAAATGCATCAAAACCTATCGTGTTTGGTATCAAATGAAAGGTCGCTTAAAGAGTTCGTGTGCTGAATTGGACTTTTTTTATTGTCAATTTTGTAGTGCCAGAGCTTCGTAACTTATCGTGCTTGGTATCAATTAAATGTATTTTAAAGGACAGACATGCAAAATTGAGAACTTTTACTTCGGAAATAATTTGATTTATATAGTGTCAATTGTCTTGCAGAAATGAATCCTATTTCAGTGTTCGCTAGTCCAACTACTATTAGAGTAAGAGGTAAGTATATTTGTGAGGATTCATCACGTCAATTGCTCACTTCTTCAGCCTAGACGGTTTGTCCGATTAATTTGAAACTTTTTTTATTTGATAGAGGTCAATCATGGGGGGTGCCTTTTGTTAGTCTTAGATTTTTTGTGCACATGATGTGCGAGAAAACTTGAAAAAACACGCATTTTTAACTAAGATTGTGATGGCTTTGCATTTATTAAGAAGAACATCTACGGACGATTTGACCGTAAGCAGAAAAATTCATTGACGTTACGCATGAAACTTTTTAACACAATTATATTAATTTCGAGACAAGTTAGAGCAATTTTGTAAATATATTAAGATATTATAGGATTGAGGATATATGTTTTGAACTGTTTTCAATTGATTTCATGTTTATATAAAAGTTTTTTTAACACAAAACTTCAATTTGTCAAATCTATAATTTACGAACAATATTACCTCTCATATACAAGATCCAGGTTTTGAAATTCATAGATTTGAGAATTGACATTTGTCAGTGGACATGTCGCATTTTTAATTATAAATTACGTAAATATGAAATATCTGTGAGTAGTTTTGAAATATTTTACACATATTGGGGAAATGAGGGGACGTTTTTATTATAATTACACATTTCAAATATGTATATTTAAAAAGTAAATTTTTGAAATGAAAGGTCGCTTAAAGAGTTCGTGTGCTAAATTGGATTTTTTTATTGTCAATTTTGTAGTGCCAGAGTTTCGTAACCTATCGTGCTTGGTATCAATTAAATGTATTTTAAAGGACAGACGTGCAGAATTGAAAACTTTTACTTCGGAAATAATTTGATTTATATAGTGTCAATTGTCTTACAGAAGTGAATCCTATTTCAGTGTCCGCGGAGCGTAGCGTGAAGGCCGATAGTCGATACTAAAACAATTAGTATTGAAAGAAATTATCGATTCTGGTATCGTAACAGCCCAAAGAACTGTTGCATATAAAGTTAAAATACACTTATAACAGTTGAAATATAACATAAAAACATGATCAATCAGCTATCTGAGGGCTCTAGCTGTAAGTATTTACATATTAATATAATTTGATATTTATAATAGAAACTACTCACAAATTTAACATTTTCGTTAGGTTATAATGACGGGTGGAACTGTTGATGAACCACTCATGCAAGTATAGGGAAGCAAGAAGATAATAGGTAATGCGGATAAAGAACGATACTGATCGTTAGTTTCGGATGGCAAATATCAAATCTCATTTGCCATGATTGCAACACAAATTAATGAACGTATCACATCCGGTGAATTGTCTAATAACTTAGTGATTAAAGTCATGAAATTCATTACAAGCATGATAAATGGTGTAGGAAAAGTTGACAGACGTGTAATGGTTATATTAGATATGGATATATTAAGCAAAAGGAGAAGAAGTTGGTAGTCGTAATGGCTATCCTATTCAGCTACCAGATGCTCCATTTGCAATTACGAAAATTGAGTCAAAAACTAACGGAGCATCAAGTGGAACATCTTCTGTTCCTGCTCCAAAACCAGCATCTCTGAAACCGCAACCAAAACCAGCTACTGCTCCTGTCAATGATCCAGGAGCAATATCAAATCAATTAACAGTACCGATTGTGAATCTCAGCCTGTACCAAAATAAGTAAACTATTTTTATATTAATTTTATGCAAATTAAAACAAAAATTGTTTTATTATAGATGGATAATCAAAGCTAGAGTCACCAATAAATCTGCAATACGTACTTGGTCAAATTCTCGTGGCGAAGGCAAGTTATTCTCGATTGATTTAACTGATGAAAGTGGTGAAATTAGAGCCACAGCTTTCAGAGATATTGTTGATAAATTTTTCGAGCTAATTGAGGTTAATATAAATTCCTTACGTAAGATTAAAATATATAATTAATATAAATTATACAATTTTAGATCGATAAAGTGTATTATATTAGTAAATGCCAGATAAAACTTGCCTACAGAAAATTTTGTCATTTAAATAACGATTATGAGATGACATTTACTGATGAAACAACTGTAACTCCTTGTTTTGATGAAGTGTCGATTTCGAATAAGACAACAGAATAAATAGAACTCACCCGTCAAGTGCGAAATTTATTTGGGTTTTTGACTGGGTTTTTTGAGTTGGATTAAAATATACTGTTTGTCACTGGACTTCTCAAGTATCGTTTTATTAAGATAAGTGTTATCTTTCATTTTTATAGTAGTTTAGTTTTTTATATATATATTTTCTTTCATATCGTTATTTATTTATATTGGTTACGTGTATAGAAACGCTGAGTTATGTTTTGTTTTTAGGTGTGATTGACGTTTGACAGTTGCGTAAATGTAACTGTTTTCTTTTTCTATTTATAGTTAAGGACAAGCCTGGTAAGCTACCTTAACTTCTACTCTTCTACCGAGAGAACCCTTCCTTTATTTCTTTTGGATAAATGAAAAATAAATGGGTGAAATTTGATGAATGTAAGTTTGGTACGTGGAATGTTAGGGGTATAACAGGTAAAGAAAATGAATTGATGAATGTAATGCGTGTGTATAATGTAGATGTTTTGTGTGTCAGTGAGACTAAAAGGAAAGGATGTAGTGAGGAAGAAGTGGATGGATTGTTTTGCTTGTGGTCGGGTGTTGCTGAGAATGAACACGCAAAGCATGGTGTTGGTGTGCTTGTTAGTGAACGAATGAAACCGTTTGTAAGAGAATATGGTTGTACTTCATCGAGAATTCTTTGGCTGAGATTAAAGGTAGGCTTTCATAGAATCTTCGTTGTGTCAGTTTATGGTGCAACCGAATCCGAAAATGATCTTGAAAAAGATAGATTTTGGAATTTGTTAGATAGTGTTATTGATTCATGTGATTCAGGTGAGAAAGTTATTGTATGTGGTGATTTAAATGGTTGGGTGGGAGTTAAGAGAAGCATGTCTGGGAATGTATTGGGTAAGTTTGGTGATGCAAGAGTGAATTAAAACGGTAGGAAAATAGTTTCTTTCTGTTTGGAGCGTGATCTCTTTGTTTCCAACTCTATCTTTAAACATAAACTTGCTCATTTGTATACATGAAAGAATATTAGTGAAAATAGACGGAGTATGATTGATTTTATTTTGTTTGATGAACGATTGAGTTTAGTTGTAGATACGCGTGTGAAGCGTGGTGCTGAATTGGGTACGAATGACCATTATTTGGTGGTATCGCGTATACGTCTAGATAAATGTTGGAGAATGAGGGTGAAAAATACTAATAAAATGTTTCGTGTGAAATCCAGTGCGCTGCAGAATGAGGATGTTAGAGATTTGTGTGTTGAGAAAATAAATGAATCTTTGCCTGTATGTCAACTTAATTTTGAATGCAGCATAAATGATGTTTGGTTCAAATTTAAGGATACAGTTCTTAACTGTGCAAAAGAAGTTTGTGGTGAATGTAGATTAGGTTCTTGTCCAAAGAATGCATGGTGGAATAAAGAAGTTAAAGAGGCGATTGAGGTGAAAAAGAGAACATATTTGCGATTTCTAAATGTGAAAGATGTGCCTGGAAGTTTACGTGATGAATGCTTGCTGGAATACAAGAGGTTAAATAAATGTGTTAAGAGAGTAGTGAGAGAAAGCAAGGCGCGTTTTGATGATTTGATGAGTGAAAGATTAACTAATGATTTTAGTATGAATAAAAGAATGTTTTGGTTGAGAGTGAAGAGATTGAGAGGTGGTAATGTCAGGACAGTGAAAGCGATTAAGAGTGCGGATGGTGAGTTATTGTGGAATGAATCAGATGTTACTAATAGATGGTGTGAGTATTTTAGGACTTTATATGGTAGCATTAATAGACCGAATGGTTGTAGTGAAAATGTTAGCGAAAATGTTAGTGGTGATGAATGGGATATAGATGAGAGTGATGTTAGTTTCGCATTGATGCGTCTGAAGATTGGTAAGGCTCCTGGTTTGGATGGTATATCGAATGAGATGTTGAAGTATGGAGGCGAGAGGTTATTTGACTGGTTAGTTTATTTGTTTAGATTTTGTTTAAAATGGTGTGTGGCTCCTGATGATTGGAAATGTGCTATCATTTGTCCTTTATTTAAAGGTAAAGGTAGTTCGAGTGAATGTACTAATTTTCGTGCGATAAGTTTGCTGAGTGTGGTAGGGAAGTTGTACGGGAAGATTCTTATTCATAAGGTACGAACCTTAACAATCTCCAAGTTAAGCGATATGCAAGGTGGTTTTTTGCCTGAGAGAGGATGTGTGGATCAATTGTTTTCTCTTCGTATGATTGTTGAAAAGTCACTTGCTAAGAACAAGGTGTTCTGTGGCTTTCTCGATCTTAAAAAAGCATGTGATAGTGTTCATCGCGAGACATTATGGAATGTACTTCTACAGTACGGTATAAATGGTAATTTGTTGGGGGCAATTCGTGCGCTGTATGAAGGTAGTGAGGCTGCGGTGAGAGTTAATGGTAGATTGAGTGATTGGTTTTGTATAGACATTGGCGTGAAACAAGGTTGTGGGATGTCTCCGTGGCTCTTTAATTTGTACATGGATGTATTGTTACGAACGGCGTTGAATGGGGTGGATGGTGTACATATTGGTGGTAGTGTTGTGCCTGCGTTAGCGTATGCGGATGATGTGGTTGTTATGGGTGAATCTGAAGAGCAATTGAGACGAATGATTCTAAATATAAATGAAGTAGGAAAAGATTTAAATTTATTATTAAATGTCGATAAATGTAAAGTGTTAGTGTTTGAAAAGAGCGATTTGGTGACTGATTGTAATGTTTCGGTGAATGGTGTGAGATTGGGTCAAGTGAATAAGTTTTTATATTTGGGTAGTATGTTTTCAAGGGATGGACGTATTGATTGTGAGATTGAAAGAAGAGTATCTGCGGGATGCAAGGTATTGGGTGCTCTGGGAACCTTTGCTCGAAATGTGAATGTATCCAGAGATGCTCGATTGAGTGTGTATAATGGTGTTTTAGTGCCTACATTGATGTATGGTAGTGAATGTTGGGTGTGGATGAAGAAACATGAACGTCGTATAACTACTGTGGAAATGAGGTATTTGCGGGGTGTGTGTGGTTATACTAGAAGAGATCGTGTCCGGCATACATTGGTGTATGATGAGTGTGAAATTGAGAAGAATGTAGTTAGAAAAGTAGGTATAAGTCAGTTGAGATGGTTTCGGCATGTAGAACGTATGTCGAATGAGAGATTAGTGAAACAGGTATATGTTGGTGAAATTGAGGGTGAACGATTGCGTGGGCGACCTATGAATAAATGGATAAATACGATAGGATTGTTGCGTGAACGAAAGTTTCCGAGTACGAGGAACAAACGTGCTTGTATGAAAGGAATTATGAATGTGGATGAAGCAAAAGTGGTGTGTCAGGATAGGAACGTTTGGCGAAGATTAATTGAGGAATGAATCTGATGATTTCAGAAAAGCGCAGGGTTTTAGATTTTAGTTTCGTTGTTTAGTAATTTCATTTCATCTGTAATTGTGTGAAATTCACTTTCAAAAACAAGCGCAGGGACGACACTCCCTTCGTTTCTTATCTTTTTTATTCTTTTCTGATCTTACATTGAGTGTTTAACTGCAATTGTGTGGAATTTACTTCCAAAAACAAGCGTAGAGCGTCACTCCCTTCCTTTCTTATCTTTTAATTCGTTTTCAGTTATTACGTAGTGTTTAACTGCAATTGTGTGAAATTCACTTTCAAAAACAAGCGCAGGGCGACGCTCCCTCCTTTTCTTATCTTTTTGTTTCATTTTCAGTTACTGCATTGTGTGGTCTTTTCTTTCATATATAAGAGACTATCGCTTTCATCTTTTCTAATCTTGTAGATTCGTTGTTAGTTTCGTTATTAGATTCGTTGTTAGGAGTAAACGTGAGTAATTTGAGATTTTTTATGCATACGTTATGTACGTTGAAGAAAGAAAATGAATGTTAAGTGAAAAGGAATGATGTGATTGAAGGTTTGTTGTGTGATAATAATTTCGAGTGTAATAAATGAATGAGTTTATATGGAGTGATCTATAAATGTGGTTGAAGTGAGGGTGGTATGTTTGGATGAAAATATTTGACGATGACTGGTTGTTTGATGGGTGTGATGTGTGAATGTTTTATGAGTGATTTTAGGGTTCGTGCTACCCCATTTGTTGGGATATAGCGTGAAGATATGTATGTATGTATGTATGTATGTCGATTCCGAAAGCTTTATGTATTTTTGTTTCCGTTGATCAACTTTCATCTCAGGAAATAGGTAATAAATAAAAATATTTTTTGATAATCTTTCTAAATAGAATAATTTTTAGATGTAATTGGTGTTTGCAAATCTAGGCGATGTACAAACAATTACAGCCAGATCCACCAACAGGGAACTAAAGAAACATGACTTTGGTGGATCAAACCAATAATTCAGAAAGGGTTATATTGTATTTTTCAAAAATTGTTTATAAATTCTGACTTGTACATAGATAACATTAACATTATAGGGAACTGAAGCAGATCAAACCGTTATAGCAATTCGTGGAGTCAAAGTTGGCGAATTCGGCGGTGGTAAAAATCTTTCTGTTCAATTATAGAATGATTATGTCGGTAAGTTATTATATTATTTTTAATTCATAACAGAGTGAAAGTTATAAATTTATATTTTAGGCTAATATTGGAGACTGGAGTGACAATCAGTGGGTAAGCATGTTTGCAGGTGTAGCTGAAAAAAATATTGGGATGATGGGAGATGCAACTGCAAATGATCAAGCTCTTCCAACACTGCAGTAAACCAAACTTCTCTGAATATGTGGTTAAATGTCGAGCTAAATTGAAAACATATAACGTAAGTATACCTTATTTAGTATTTTATGAAGAATTTCTTGTAATTAAATGTTTGCTTAGGATGAAATCCGTCTGAAGAGCGTAGTTATGAGAGTTGATCCAGTAAATTACAAAGAATATCATACTTAACAAGTATCTCATAAGCCTTAAATTTGTAAACCATTGAAGTACTTTTCTACAGACATTTTTGTTTGTCATACGATTAATTGAATAATCAACGCAGTTTACACTAATATTAATCTTTATTTCATTATATTATTACTAACATTTATTTGGTTATAAAAATATACAATCATTCAGTCGTTGAAAGTATGTTGCTATGATACTGTTATCTGTAAATTGACAAAATTACTACTATTTTTGTATTTTTGTTAATATTATACTTACATTTTCGAATAATTAAAATCGCTCTATTCCTGTCAATCTGCGGGCATACGCCCCTAAGCATGCGAGTATGCCAAATGTGCTAATTATCAAACCCAAAATAAGGGCTAAAGTATCACCGAAGTCGAACCCATTCATGTTGCCTGTTTTTGTATTTATAAATCTTCTAAAATACCAGATTTTATCCAAAAGTAGAAACAGTAGGTAAGATTCGAAAGTATTTTGTTTTGTAACCTACAAAATATTTGAAAAGTTGGTAACACTGACCTGAGTAACATATAGTCCTACCAGTCTGTCAAAATGGCAATTGAGGGTGACATTGCATGGGCAGGATCCTCAGACAAAACATAACTAGACAGATAACAACGGCGTGTGTTGTGAAGCAGAAAGGGATAGAATAACTGGATGTGAGGCGGGTGTTAGTTATTTCTAGTAATTTTAAGTTTGTTAAAATGCTACCAACTTATTATAAATGTCAAAAACGATAAAGTTGGATTAAAGATATTAAGATGAAGCATTCGTTCTGAAACTAGTATCAGAACGATGATTTGCCTTGATCTCTTTGAAACGAAATATTATTCTTATTATGAATGAAACTTATTAAGTATTGTATATAATATTGAAGCCAAAACTTCAAAGTATGGTAATAAACTAGATACCATTAATGTTGTGAACAAATATTGAAAGAAATTACACTCAAAATTTGAATTTATATCTTAAAAATGCTAGGAACGATTTTATTTTAAAAAATTCTGTATTGTTAAGAATGTGGTCCTCTATAACTCAGAAAATTTTTATCCAATTTGAATTTACAGTTCTGGAGAAAAAAATAAAATATGCGAAAAATGGCTCAAAACAGGACTTTTTTGTGTATTTTTTGTTTTTTCTCCAAAACTGTAAATTCAAATAGGATAAAAAAATTCTGAGTAATAGAGGACCATGTTCTTAAATATACAGAATTTTTTAAATAAAATCGTTCCTAGCATTTTTGAGAAAATTAGATCTAAAATTTTGATACCATGCTCCCCTACACTTCAATTTTAATTTATTTGTATTATAAAGATTAAATATTCTTGTTCATACACATAACAAAAAGCTGAATGTTTAGAGATTATGTAGTACTACTTGTTTGTTCATTTGGATGAGATTAAATATATGAAATATTTTTTAGAAATTTGAATTTGTTCAAGCTACTTTGCAAAATTCTCATTTTAATCTATTGAAGAAGGCTTTGGTGTACACTCAGTGCAAAAATGATCTGGCGTTTTGACAGCTGTCATGATTCATGATATATTTTAAAATGTTACACTATGTACATGAAATGAATATTTCAGAATTTGTGGTTTGAAATATGTTTAGTTTTGTTTTTCGTGTTATATTATAATATTCAAAGTCATGGGTACTTTTTTATGATAAAATATTTTCTCAGTTTTAGGAGAGCATAGTAGTGGAACAGGATTATGTAGAATATTGAACTGTATTATTTATCTTTCAATAAACGATATTTTCAACATAAAAGTATCTAATTATACGGTTATAGAAAGTAATTCATTTTTAACCTCAAAAATTTCATCAAAATAAAATTCGTAACTGGACGAAAGGAATGAGATTTTATTATTTGGACACCTCAGTTTATAGAAGTACAGACAATAAAAATTGATGAGGAGTTTGTTCAATGGGTGTTTCCAATAGTAAAGAAATATTATGTACAAGAACTTGCTCCAGAAATAGTTGATCCACGAAAAGAAAGAAGCATGTCGATCAGAAATATGCCACAGAAACACGGAAAGTAAGAAATTTTAAAAGAGTTCAAATAACCTGATTAATTCAGTGGGACGGAAAATGCGGTTTTCTGGTGCATTTATAGACATTGGTAAATATTTTTACGCATATAAATCATTCATTAAATGACACTTCTAATTCGTCATGACTCTAGAATATATTGATATATAAGTGACATAAACTGGTATAATGGTGAAAGCGAAAAATTGTATATAAAAGCTATACTATATCAGAATCTATAGCAACAGTTAAAGTTTGATTTTTCTGTCAAATACTCTTCCTGACGCTTGTAAGAATCAAGGAATTTCTTTAGTTTACCTGCGGCAGAAAATGTTTTCCTGCCGCTCACGAGTGGCAAAGAAATTATATGACATAATGGGTAAATATTCCGGCGTTTGAAGAAAAAATAGCATATTTTATGTGGAGTGAAATTGACGTTTTGTGTCGCATTTGCAGTTGATGGACGAGTGCACAAAACGTATCACTTTAACTCCTTATAAAATAATATACTTTATATATGATTATGTATAATTGAAATAAAATTGTAAGTAAATTTTTAATTTTTTTTATTATAATATCAAATAAAATACTATATTTTATTAAATTTTAGTTTTTGTGTTGTCGTCATATAGAAATATTTCTTGTGATTTAAAATAATTTTCTTGAAAATTTTCAAGTTTGTATAGTTTTTAAACGCGCGCCAATACTTTTTTCACTATTCTGTACCGATCCACATTCTTGTTAAGACCACAAGAAACCCAACTTACGCTATAACAAATTGTTGATTCACGAACTTCAGGCCGCATGTTTCACCTTAATATCAAGGGTACTAAATTCAATAACTGCAAATAATATACGAATTATTTATTACAAAATAATCTTAATATGTTGAAAATCATATTTTCTAATAGTTGAAAGCCCCCAAAAAAAAACCAAAATTAAATGATTACAATAAATATACAACAGGTACGGTGTAGTACATGCACAATAAAGCATGGCACATATAGCGTCAAAACTCCGAGTCTGCTACAAACTGCTGAAAAACTGAGAGTCACGTCCAAAACGGGTGACACATATAGAGTCGGTGTTTCTGACAGTTAGAATTAAATATTTGTTAATTTTAACGTGTTATTTGTTAATTTGTATTATTTAAAATATTTATCGACTATTAAGAAATATAAAAACTATAAACTACGAAATATAAAACAAAAAATTAAATTACAAAAAAAATTATATGAACTATAAATGAAATATAAAAACTTAAATGTATTATTTAAAATATTTATAGACTATTAAGAAATATAAAAACTATAAACTAGGATTAATAAAACAAAAAATTAAATTAAAAAAAATTTACATGAACTATAAATGAAATATGAAAACTTAAAAGTATCTAACAATGTATAAAGTAAATGAATTTAACTATAAAAATGTATAAAAATCAAACAAGAACATAAACAATAATAATTCATACGTCAAACAACAAAGGAAGATAGCGAAAAAACCAGCATCATAATGAAGTTGGTTTTCGGCAGTTGTGACTGCTGAAAATAGAGGCGTTTCTATTTTTGGCAGTCAAATGGTAGACTCGGAGTCTTGACGCTATATGTGCCAGGGGCTTAAGTAAACGACAAACAGATTGAAAAAACAGTGTTGAGATGTCTCAGCTACATACATTTATAGACATATACATATATATATATATATATATATATATATATATATATATATATATATATATATATATATATATATATATATATATATATATATATATATATATATATATATATATATATATCATCACGCCTTCTACCCATTACTAGGTCAAAATATTTATATCATCATGTGAGAAATAAACTGTTTTTTATATATTTAAGTTTATATACATAAAATATACATCATCATGCCTTCTACCCATTACTGGTGTGCCGAAGCAGACCTCGGTAAGTGATATATTTTGCGCGTGAAGTGCGGTTACCAGTCGTCAAATCACGGCCCCCAAACATGTTAGTGGTGGAGGAGCCACAGGGATAGCTTTTTCAAATTATGAAAATTTGTCGCCTGTGGGAATCGAACCAGGGACCTCAGGATCCACAGGCCGACTTCATACCACTGAGCTAGCCATCCCATATATATATACAATGTTTTTATCATTAATTTCGATTATGGCCCATT